>OX459198.1:12005871-13350235 GCA_949775195.1 Diarsia dahlii
TGTTAAAATTAAAAACATAAATCCACGTAAAGCGTTGAAGTACAGTATAATTACAGTAGCTATTTGTAATTCATGGGCAGGCTGGCCTCCTGAGCCATTACACGAGTCCTCTCCACCGCACAATGAGTACAAGTTTGCGGTAGCATGTTATGTTGATATAAGTGTTACTGGATGTGATAAGGGCCTCATAATTTTCAAAGTCAGAAATGTTAGTGGAAGAACGATTGTGAGGAACAAATGTATAGGAGAAGCGATTGTGATGAATGTTCCTTCGCCAGTGTTAGAAGAAATGGGAGAATAAAATGTCTTAGGCATTAGCAAAAGATATAATAGGATAAAACAGGAGGCCTGTTCACCAGAAACTGAAAAAATAAATTTTAATGGTTATAAAAAGTAGGTGAATGCAGTGGCCTTCCATATTAATTGTCTAGGTTACAGAAAAATAATAAGATGACAAATAGATAGTAAAGTGATAGACGAAGTGACAGTGTGTCGAAGTACACACATCAACATTCAACATCATGTCTCATTCAGTATACTTCCTCATACATAATCTACGTCCAAAAGTGCGCATAGCCAACAATCGTCGTATAAATGAACAAGGGAATTTCAGAAGCCTCTTTAGTACGAATTAAGTAGGTTTAAGTGTAGAGGATAGTGCAAATTGAACGTGACTACAGGAGGACGGAAGGTGTTTTCACTTATATTTTATATCTAGTTAGTGTTACTTTGTTTATGTAGTTTGCAGGTAAATCTTTGTTGGTTTTAGCTCGGTTTTATGTTTATTGTGTGGAGATTTCAAGTAGGTTAAGGTGTGTAATAAAGTAAACGACGAGTAGAAAGATTATTATGCTGCTGGGATTATTGTATTGTTACTAGATGGTTGGATGAGCATTTCCTAGTAATAGATTAATAAGGCTAAGAACCCATTCTCTAGAGGACACCAGAATGGTAGTTTTAATTTTTTCTGGGTTAGCTCGTTCCATTGTTGACCTCATCTATATTCTTGGATATGATTGAGGTCAAGAGAAGCTCTATTTAATATTAAAGAAAGAATAACTAGGTCTCCGGAAGCAGTAAACTGGAATAATATTTTCTGACGGAACCGATGTAATGAATACCGTGGCTACTACTATTTGAAAATAAACTTAAAGTTCGACTTTTAAGTTCATTTGTAGTCAACGGAGCTTGGGATATACAAGCCAGGTCGTGTAGTTTACAAACTTTGTCTGTTACAATATTATAAACTGTTTTCATTTCCACTTTCACAAAATAGATCAATTTCCTTCACAAGATAGATTTAAGTTCACCTAGTCTTTTTATGAAACTTACCAAAGTAAGTGTTGAGTTTAATATTTAGTCTAAAAAAAATATGTAGACAAGATTTCTGATACCGGTTATATTACCTCAGACCTGAACACGATTGGAATATTGAAATTTTGACTATCTGTAAACATTTTTCAAGAGTAGGTACACATTCTCAATACGCGTTTTATGGGATCTTATCGGCTTTCGTACAGTATTGAAGTTGTAAAAAGTTTAGCCCCTTTTCATGTAACATTTGCTTGAATAACCAAATTATCAGTACACGTCAAAACTTTCCATCCAACCTTATGATGAAGACATAAGATTAATATTGCTTTGGCAGGTTTTTATAAAGGGTAAAACGTAGAAGAAAGTGGAAGTTCGTCTCATATCTCGTCATAACATTTTACTGTCACAATACGCGTACATATAGGATGTCTCTAAGTATGGCAATGTACTACGGAAATTGGCTGCGTTGTAATCTGTACTAAACTTTGTATCTTCTGACGTAGAGATATTATGTTAGTTGGTAGACGTTTCGTTAGTTAACTTTGGTATTAAATTCTATTTAAGAAGGTCTTTGATGTCATAGACGACTTCTGTGACAGATTTTGTTCCTCTGAATTCAGATTTACTCATATTACGTAGTCAACAACCAAACGTGTCTGTCGGCCGACCTAAAACTAAGCTTACTTAGTTCATATTTAAGAGCATACCTTCTTTTTTTACAATCCTGGATCGAGATACTTTCGTTGTGTTCAAGGTAGGAAATTCTTAATTTCTTCCTTGTTTTGCCAAATCATATAATCTTACTCCGTAACTGAACGGGTACAACTTTGGCTTAATTTTGTGATAATTATTTTTAGAATAGCGATGGCCCAGCGGTGGTGGCCCCGACTTACGAACAGTAAGTCGTGGGTTCGAACCCAATTACACAAAGTAATGCACCTATGCATTACTTTGTGTAATTTATTTCATCACCGGTGCTCTTCAAACGGTAAAGGAAAACATCAAATTCGAAGACATGTGACCTACCTACCCGTGCTGGGCCCACATAGTGGATTATATAACCATCATGGAGAGGGATGGGTCACTGCCAAGGGGCAGTGGGAACGTTAATAGGCTAAATGATATGATGAATATTGGTAAGTTTAAACATTTAACGTCCAAATATAATTAGCTAAAATGTCCGTTATGTAGGTGTGATGGTCGATGTCGATTTTATGTCTGTAGACAGTGCGGGCATTTAGTATGCAAATTAATTACAACATAATTAAGCTGAGGTCCCTCACTAAATAGGACACAGCATCTCTTCCCGCGGGTGTTGTTCGAACTATTAAGTGATTGTGATAGCAAGTTGTCACAACCTATTAGAAAAATCGAGATTTCTTCATGAGAAGGTATAAGAGATTCGATAAATTAGATTTTGATTTTTCTGGTTCAATCATTATCTACAGCTACAAATGATTAATTAAAAAACTAACTTCATGTCTGGAATCAAAGCCCTCTTAACAATTAAACACAAAAACAAACTCTTAAACCACATGAAAATAACTCGAGAAACAATAAAAGGTATCTTTGCCATATGAATCACGAACGTCATATTATCATTACAAAGAATCTCAATCGAAAACCCCTACTCGCCGAGCAAGAGATATGCTAACTTTCTTTCATTAAAATAACAATTTCCGTCTTCAATCCAAAGTCATATGAAGAATCCAATTAATAATGTACCGTACCTAAAACGTTGTACTTGCAAAGCAGATGCCTCCCAATTTTCTTATCAAACCAAGCGAAAAATAATATTCCGCACATGGAGTTATCTGCGTATTACAAAAGGATAAGTTTCCGATTGACTAGGTAATATCAAAGGGCGAAGCATTAACGCAATGAGGGCATGCTGTATTTATACTTAGGGGTACAAGTGCAGGCAGAATAAAGTATACTGATGTATTTTTATAGGGGATTGATCTCGTGATGGAATTTCAATTGAAAGGAGGTGGAGGAATGATTCATATCTGGTTTCGAAAAAAAATCTATTATTGTTTTATGAAGAATGACTAGCTGTTATTATAGATTTGTGACTTTTCGTAGCAACTTATCGTTTGTACCGTCAGGGAAACTACTAAATTTATGGTGTCAATTTGGCGTTTGATAACCGTTTAATACGACTAAATACGGCCTATTTAGTTGATGATCAAGTCGCTTAATTTACTTATCTGGTTTCACACCATCATAGCTGAATTTAATGAAGTCCTGAAAAAACAAATCTGTGATAATATAAATTGGTAGCAAGTGCAATGGTTTACATGGAAATGATGATTGCCACGATTTTAAAGAGAACATAAATCATATCATATAAAACAGTTAATTTACTTTTCAATACTATTAAATTATATTGTGTTTGTGTAACTAAATCGGCTAATAATAACTACTGATTCCACTTGATACTCTTCAATATATTATGGAATCCGTATTCATAAGTCTGTTGAACCCTAATATGCAAAGAAAACAACTGAGACAGTAAAAACGCAAATCGAAGCGACCAATCAATTAATTTATAAGATTGTAAGTAAACCCCAGACAGCATAAATTGTAACCTCGAATAAAATCCCAATGTCTCCCTTTGTTCATTGAAAATCTTGAAAACACTTTTAATTTCTTCCATTACTTAAAACATTCCCTATTGGAGACTTTTCATTTGTGATGTTTAACCAACGGATTGACTTTTCGATTGACTTGAGCAGTTCAAAAGGGCGGAGGGCTCGAAATTAACGCAATGTAGGGTGTGCAATGAAGGAGCGATAGCTTCAAAGGGAAACTGATTTTCTTTGTAAAATAATAATGTATTTTCTTTCGGCAAATTGGCGTTCGTGTGATAGGAAATTATGACTGTATGATTGTGTATTTTGTTAAAGAATATGGCAGAATAGGCCCAGCACTGTAGCAATTTCTAATCTACATCAAAATGAATATCTGAACACACCTTTTTTTTTTGGTGGGTGGAAAATCATGAAATGACCCCCCCCCCCCCGCTCTTGGGCAGAGCGAAGGGGAGTGTCAGACTTCTACTGACTAAAAACCGAACCCATGTTCCTTCTTTGCCCTTGTGTCGAAGCCACGTCATCTCGTACTAAAATCCGCGGCCCCGTACATTTCGTTCTATGTATTATTATTATATAGTATACTAGCTTTTGCCCGCGACTTCGTCCGCGTTTCATTCGTTTTGTCGTAAAAAAGTACCATAATTATGTCCTTCCTCACGGTTCAGTGGCGTTTTTAGTTGGCATTGTGTATTTTATTTTTAATTGACGGTAACGGAAAGGCTGTCAGTTACCTACGTAACAAAATAACCTACGATAGAGGTCCTAACTATAGCTACCGTACATTTAAAATCTAAGTGCCTATTTAAACTAAAATATTCTAATAGAATTAAGTATACCCAGAAATGTGTACAACTTACAACAAAAAAAGAAATGAAAATAAAGCTGAAACGCCTGTGCAATACATCTACCATACCTACTTCACTTACAATAAATACCTATAACTACTATAATTAATAAAAGTATCTACGCTTTTACCTAATACAAAAATAAAATTGAACATAAATTAGCCAAAACTTACCTATCGGTATCTAAAAAACTATGCGTACTACTTCTACTACCTACTACGTCACCTAAAAGGAAATAAAATGCAAACTATTAATAATTTTTAATTTGAACGAATATTTAAACACTACCAAAACAACTAATACCTATTTTATAAAATAACAACAAAAGAAATTCAAATAAACTATTTAAAGACTAAAAGTCGCGCTGATAAGCATTGATTGTTAAAATCAATTATTGTCTGTCAATAAGGTCGAACGCTATGAACGCATCAACAGCCACGACCCGCGTCGAGCGCGGCAACCGTTACACAAAAATAATCCTTATGGCATGATTCAGTACTCACGCGCGACGCGGTGGCTTATTAGCGTATTTCATGTATAAGTTTGGTGTTTCTATACCGATTTACTATGATTATTTTTTTATTGAATAGGTAATAATATTAACTTCTTTTAATTAGGGATGAGTGAGAGTATTATAAACGTAAGAGTAAACAAATATAATCAGAATGCTCCGAACTGCTAAGCTATCGGGAGTTACACGTGTTATTGCGAGTCAACCAAAAAAGATAGACATATGCTGTAGTTGGATATTTTTTAGATAATTTTATGTAGAACATTTCCGTCATAAATGATTTCTATGTAGCTTTAACCGTTAAGGCTGCACACGCGACGGAAGCTTAAAAAATCGAGCAACTTCTCCAGTTTTCCCAACATTTCCCTTCACTGCTCTGCTCCTATTGATTGTAGCGTGATGAAAAGTATACTATAACTTCCCCAGGAGTATGAAGAATAATCGTACCAAGTTTCGTTAAAATCCGTCGAGTAGTTTTTGTTTCTATAAGGAACATACAGACAGACAGACAGACAGACAGACAGACAGACAAAAATTTTACTGATTGCATTTTTGGCATCAGTATCGATCACTAATTACCCCCTGATAGTTATTTTGAAAATATATATCATGTACAGAATTGACCTCTCTACAGATTTATTATAAGTATAGATAGATAGATAATCACAGGAAACAATCACAACAGTTACAATCATTAAAACATATAATTAGTAAAGTGTGTGTCCAACTTTCGCAATTTGGTTAAAGATAAAGATCATTTTATTTGTCCAAATATGTGTATACATGCAAGTTATGCATGCAGGATGTTACATTAAAAATAATATTACGTACATACATGTTTCACCCGTAAGGCGTACAAATTTATAAAATTAACAATAAACAAAAATTTAAATACAAAATAAAAAGTCAGTAAAAATCATAAAATGTCACAAAAATCTAAGAGAAATAATAAATGTCAAATATTGTACAAAATAAACAAGTCCGTAGAAGTCATAAAATTAAAATCATTTTATTGTGTACCTACTCATTGAAGATCCTTGACTTTGTTCTTAAAAAATGGAAAGGTGCTATCGAACTGAGATAGCATAAATATTTCAGAGAATTATTTGTCAAAGTCTGCAGTACGGTCCACTGTCCAGTCTGATCGGTTTGAGGTGGGTTTGAGCATAATTGAAAACAAATAAATCATAAAAATAATACGGGTCCCAAGCATTCTGAATAAATTACGTATGGAAAACCCAAAATAATGGTGAACATCGTTTAGAAAGGGAGAGGGGCCTACATGTGGGCCCTCTACCAGCTAAAGACCTGTGAGCGATAACTTAAAATTAAAAACGCACATAATCTTGCCTTAAAATATTCTGCCTTATTTGTAACTAGCGGACGTCACGCGGTTTCACCCGCGTAGTTCCCGTTCCCTTGGGAATACAAAGATAAAAATATAGCCTATGTCACCCGGGATGAATGTAGCTTTCTAATGGTAAAAGAATTTTTAAAATCGGTTCAGTAGATCCCGAGATTACCCTTTACAATTAAACAAATATACAAACACACAAACTTTACTTCTTTATAATATTATATTATATTATTATTATATATTATAGTATAGATAATGTTTATGCACTGTCCACTAGTTTCATTCCTCCCTTTAAGTGCAGACGTCAATCAATGAGACAACTCAAAAAACACGTCATATTTGACACTACACTACGTCGAATGACTCGTAGCAATTAGTCAAGTCACTCCTTAACATTTAGCAGTTGCTAATTGAGCGCATCACAATGCAGGCTATGAAATAGCAAGGTTCCACTTGGACGCGCATCGTTCACGATCCAATGAATAAATAAATAGCTTTTGGTTCCAGACGTCTGTTAAGTGTCGAGCGATTTTTGTTAACGCTGTTTTTTGTTTTTAATCCTGCGAGGTTTAAAAGCGTGTGCGATTGGTTTTAAGGCTTATTTTTTTTTTATTTCATGTTTTTGCTTTTACTTTACGTATCGGTAAAAAATATTTTTAAATCTGAACATGTTTTTTGTAAACACGCGTCGATACGAACTGTATATCTAGTAGAGTAGTAGGTCTATCCTAGTAGCATGGCTTGGTAATCGAGTCTTTAGTCAACTGGACCCACTCGAACTGGACCCACAAGTGAAGTCGAACAAATCACATTTTAAAATGTTTTTTTTTACATAGATTTATTGTGGGTCCAGTTGACCAAAGACTCATCCATCATACTAGGGTAAGACTACTACTTGGTAATAACATTCAAAATTAAAACATTATTTCATGATGTCTTATTTATCATTGTGATAAAAAATTGTATAAAACATTATAATTATGTACAGTACTTTTGCAATTGCAATTTTCAAATACATGTAACATTAATTTAAGATTAGAATTATTATTTTCTACATATTGACTATACACCACAAAATTGACCTGGAACATAGAGGAAAACTCCACAAGATTAGTAAGTAGCACACAGAATATCTAGCGGTAGACACATTAAGCCAGAACGTCTCGGAAAAAAGCGTTGAAGACGCAATCCAGCGCTAAGTCAGGCTACTTAGCAACTTGCCAAATGGAATCCATTACAACAGTTTGGGCTATCGACGTGAGACGAGAGCGTAAAAGAGTTGGCTTTTTTGGTGGTTTTTCTCTAGCTTTCTGGCTGTTAAGTATTTTTTGCTAAAGAAGAAATTGAGGGTACATGAACTAGTTCATCGAACCTTGGGTATATTTTGTAATGATGTTGGAATCAAAGATTGAAATCGTTTAAAACAGTATAAGATTTACTGTTTTTAGGTTTACGACATTTTTTGTAGAGAAAACTTAAAATACACATTCCGCAGGGAATGATAAATGGATTTATCAATTCGAGTAGTTGAGCAGTTACTATTAAATCGAAACAGAAACGTGAACATTTTTATGATACGGTAAAGTGAATATAAAAATATCGTCAGAATAAGAATTCAATGCACTGCCAAGTTAGCAACATGTTTAACCCCTTACAAAATTGTAAATTGGTTAACTACGCAAATGAACATAAAATACCAATTTTTTAAACCCATAACACGCCCCGCTACACCAATTTAAGTCGTAACCCATTGCAATAAGTGCTGAAACATATCAGTAATTGTATTTTATATAATAAGATACTAAAACGAAGATTTACAGGAATGTCAGTGCACTAAAACCCGTTTTATAGGTTGTTTCATACTATAAAAATGTTATGGCAGCGTTTTGTTACAAAAAACAAGGTAGAAAATATATAAAATTGACAGAGCAAGTTTTATGTTGTCGTCAATAGTAAGCCGCTTCGAAACGATTCATTAGGTATTTATGTAAATGTAGAGTTTATTACAGAAAGTATAGATTTTGCTCTAGTACCGAGCACTGGGCGCGGGTTATAAATCGTCTGCGCGTTTTGAATTTACTGGTAACATGAAGTAACAGGAATGGAGAATTCATTAATAAAGGCAAATTATTCTTCCACATAATTATTTTGGCCATGTCATTTTCATGAGGTACTCAGCAGGTTAGAAATGAACACAATTGTGCATTGAATACATAACGTAAGACATTTAAGTTGAAATTAAATACAGGTAAAAATAACCCTTAAACCCTAAAATGTAGTCTCCATTTGGTGTTACTCCATGCCCACACAAATAACGTATTGGTAAGTTTATATTTAAACTTCCAGGTTTAGTATCAGGCTGTATTCGGAAAGGTTAAATGAGGTCAAATGCCTCATAGCTGACAGTACCTGTTATTTGTTGTGTTACTACATTTAAATTGAAAATAATTTTCGGGCCACTTGGCTAAATTATGTATGATGATAAGATGCCTTTGGAGTTTAACTTATGGTAAAGGAAGTCTTTACTGTAGTCGTAACTTTGGTGGATATTATACGGTATCTGACACGTTAAAACACAAGTAAAATATGGAAAGCCTTGGAAACACACAAGTATTGACAAAATTATTATATAAGTCTGATTACCAACATTGTATACAAAAATATGACAGCAAAAACACGACCTGAAGAAGGGGAATATTTTCCGATAAAAAGAGAAGTCGAGTAAGGTGATCCTCTGTCAGTAGTGTCTAGCCATAGTGCCTAACAGCAGAGCTATTGTCTCTATCAAATAACTGTCAAACGGTTAGTTTAAAAAAAAATGTACCAAACCATAACCAGTTTACAGTTAATCTATGGACACTTATGATAGCCATCACTGACATAATAAAGATACGCAATAGCCCTACTGACCTCCATATTACAGTAAGTACCTACATTATAATACAATAAATACACCCTTTTTCTTGGATTGTGGGAAATCATGAAAATGAATTCTCCCGCTTACTGTCCCGTCGGGGCTGTGGGTTGTTCGAAAGAGATACTGCGGCCTCGGCACAAAGGACTAAGAAGGAACATAGGTGGTTTTTTGTCAGTAGAAATCTGACACTCCCTACCGCTCTGCCCAGAGCGGGAGGAGTCATCTGATGATTTCACAACCACAAAAAAATGACTAAAAAAATAAAAGAGTGGTTGTAAGACTTTCGAGTAACATACAACCTGTGGTGACTGCCAAAGATCTAGGAATGACAGCCTGGGACCACAGAATAAATTTGGTACGTAATGAGCCTACACGCACGCACTTCCCCACAGTTTTCGTTCACACTTCACAGTACATCGCGCGTATGGTTGGTAAAACTGTATTACCATTACAAACCACACGCGCGATGTACTGTGTACACCGTGTAATCCCGCAGGCAAAACTGTGGGGAAGTGCGTGCGTGTAGTATGCCCATAATGGATGGTCACCCATGGGACCGACCAAGGTCAGTTCGGTTCAATCTGAAGATCAACCCGTGTGGCTGTTTATATGTAGCCACCAGCATTCATTTCAGATCTGAGATGATGTAATAAATTAAAGAAAGAAAGAAAGAAAACATATTTATTTAGTACATGCCACAAGTGCACACAATAAAAAAAATAAAAAACAAATTGAAAATAAAAATAACAAAACAAAATTAAAGCGTGTGTGCATCTCGCGGCTGCGCCAAATAGGACCAGTTCAGCAAACTGCCGAGCAGCTAGTGCCCGACGCTGGTTTTCAACTGGCCCTGAGATGGTAACGTAACGAACGTAAAACAGTTTAGCCCTTTGTGTGTATTTTAATATGTGTGTGTATATAAGAAGATACTTACATTATGTGAAATAGGTGTGTAATAACATAATAAGAATACTTAGAGGTAATTAAAATTAAAAAATATTAAGAAAACGAACATGATAAAAAAAAAAAAAAAAAAAAAAAAAAAAACAGAAAGCTTTTTGGGTTTGAACCCACGACTTGTAATGTCAAATACAGCTCCATCACCAATACAGCTTCACATAGCGACCGCGATTTATTCTGATCAAAACTCTAAATATAATATAAATAGACGTTACTTCAGAGTGTATTATTGAAACTATAAATTAAATGTTCTTGAATTGTTCAAGAATATTGTAAGGAGTCCTTTTATAGACATCTAAAAATAGAGCACTTACTAACGTTAACGTTTTTCTGAAGACATTAGGATCATAATCTGAATATAAATTATTATTATTATTATCAAAATAATAAGATCAAAACCATAATGGCCCTAAAGGCACAGAGCAAAAAAAAAACTTAAACTACAAGGAAAAACTTTAATGTTTTTGTTTGTTAGTGAGACACCGAAGGATATTATGGTTATTATCATAAACTTTCAAATACTCATACAATACTACTATTGCCAAAAAAAATAGCCAAAAGTTATGATACAGTACCAAATAACATACCGAACAAAGACTAGGAACAGCTATTCAAAAGATGACAAAGGTTAAACTGTACCATTATATATTTTCATAAAAACTAAATATGCTATTATATAAAGTGTGTGTGTTAGTGGATTTTCAATACCTACTACAGAATAGTTCACCCGCGTTAACCAATGTCGTAGAACACGCTACGACGTAGCGGTGTAGCGTAGCACCGTAGCAGTTGCTACGTACACTCTCGGTATAAATATTTCAGTACAGGAAATTATGCTTTTACTGTTACTGTAGCCGTGCAAGGTTTTGAATGGAAAAGCGAGTCTTCGACTGCTAAACTGGAATGGAACTTGAATTATGTATTTCGGATCTGTTTTATTGATAATTCAGAGGAAGCTTTTCCTTTAAACGTTAACGTGCGAAGAAAATGGTTTCTTCTGATTTTATTAGGTTTGGTAATAATATAATATAATATAATAATATCTAGTATAAAAAAGTATATTTTTAAATTTAAGGTTCATCTATTCGCCTTTATTATACTTATTTATGCATCTCACCGGTGATTTAGTTATGATCGAGTTTTAAAAAACAATGCCTATAGGCATAGATTTGGGATTTGGGATTTGGGATTTTTATAGATGTAAAAAATGCATGATATATCATGCATTTTTTACATCTACCGTTTCATTTAATTACCGGTCCAATTAATAATGTATCTAAATGCATAGCAATTTGCAAGAACGCACTAATACAATCCGCGTATATGAACTGATCTATTATTTATTTACACCTCGTTGATACGGAAATTGCAGTTTTGTAATATTCACGAGAAACGGCGCTGGATTAAATTCTAAGCTTTAATTTATAAGCGTACAGCGTAATGATGCAAAGGGTTAGCTGTTATTCTTTTAATTATGAAAGTAGCACTTTTGTATTTAATATAATTAGTTTGAGGTATGGAAATAATAATCGCTCAGTTTAATGAAATCGTATTTAAGCGATAGACATCAGCAAGTACAAATAAATGGTGTCAATTCAATGGGCTTAAAAGTAAGCATGGGTGTGCCACAAGGTTCGATATTAGGTCCCTTTCTCTTTTTAGTCTATATTAATGATCTACCCCATTTATTTAAAAACCAACCTGAAATGGTATTGTTTGCCGACGATACTTCTTTAATATTTAAGGTAAACAGACGTGCCACGAATCTTGATGACGTAAATAACGCCTTACTGCAGGTTCATAATTGGTTCACCGTTAATAATTTAGTATTAAATGGGAAAAAAACGAAGTGCATAAGATTTGCTCTACCAAATGTCAAAAGTACTGATTGTGACATAGTATTGAATCAAGAGAAACTAGAATTTGTCAATGAAACTGTTTTCTTGGGGATAACGATTGACTCAAGGCTACAGTGGGGTCCGCATTTAACATCTCTTGCAGGACGGCTGAGTTCAGCAGCATATGCTGTTAGGAAAATCCGTCAATTTACTGACGTAGATACCGCGAGACTAGTCTATTTTAGCTATTTTCATAGTGTTATGTCATACGGTATTTTACTATGGGGACGGGCTGCAGACGTCGAGTCTATATTTATTCTGCAGAAAAGAGCCATTAGAGCCATATATGATCTACGAAGGCGCGATTCTCTGAGAGAGCTGTTTAAGGAAATTAACATCATGACAGTACCTTGTCAATACATCTATGAAAACATCATGTACGTCAGGAAAAATCTGCATTTATTTAGCAAAAGAGGTGATAGACACCACTATAATACGAGAAATAGGGACCAACTAGTTCAGCCAGGTTTCAGGCTAGCTAAAGTAGACTCATCTTTCATGGGGTACTGTTTAAAATGTTACAATAAAATACCTCCTCACATTCTTCAACTGAGTGAGACGAAATTTAAAACTTGTGTAAAACGCACACTATGTAGGCAAGCATACTATAAGTTGGGGGATTACATTGATGATAAAAATGCTTGGCTCCATGCTGGTCCTGCTCCACAACCATAGGGGCAATTACATCGATTATCATGTGAAGTTATTGTAGAGGCTGCAGAAGATTGTAAAAATATCTTTGCATTGTATAGATTCAATGTCTTATTATTGTATAATTGCATGGCACATGTGTGAGTACTATGTACTATAAAGCCCCTTTTTACATTTTTACATTTAGTTATATTTTAGTGACGTTGCCCTGGTGGCTGAGAGAATGTCATGCTCACTCAAATGTCTCGCTGATGGTGGCGGGTGTGTCGGATCATTTAGTTCCCTTCAAAATGGTTGAGTTGAATGGTGCTGATCCATGCGTCATGTTCGTGAACGGGCGCTGTCAGTGGAGACTGGTCATTCCTTAGTTGCCATGGTGTAAATATATTTTTCTTTTTGATTTGTTTATTAAGTATATCTTTTTACTCTGGACGCTCTTAACTTGCACGTCTTGCTACATAGTTCTCACATAATATACCATCTCAACATGAATGATATAATGTACCAAGATTTTGTAACAAATTCTAATTTAAAAGAGTGTCCATGGAGTTTCTTGCCCGTTCTTCTTCATGAGATCTACGTTAGGGAACTGGCAACTGCAGTACTTTCACAAGTTATTATGCCTTGTGATTGTGACTGTAGCGTAGGAGTGCAATGCGTCGTTTCGGGAGTTGCTGCGTCGGGCTGCGCGGCGCCGGATGTTACCGGCGGCGAGTGGTGTGGGTGCGGGGGCGCGCGGCGGCGTGTGCCGTGGCGGTGGGTGTGCGGGGCTCCGGGTCGCGGGGCGGCGGTTGCACGTTGCGGCGTGCATTCGTCGTTCCGTGATTCGGGGTCTCGAGCATTCGTTGTTGCGGTTTGCGTCGCTGGGTGCTTTCGTGCTCGCAGTGTTCGTTGTTGCGGGCATTCGGTGGCGTGTGGTTCGGCGTGGTGGCTTTCGGAATGGCGCATTGCACTCGTAGTTTCGTTCTTCTTCCGTCCTTCTGACATTCAAAAGTGCCTGTAATGGCTTAATTGAAATAAACGATTTGAGTTTGAGTTTTGAGTTTGAAAAAATCTCATCGCAATGCTGCAAATTCTTATGGTTGTGTGCACAAAAAAAAATTGTCTTTACCTGTCATAAATGTCTAACAAATGCAGATGATATTCTGAAAGCTGATAGGCATGTTCATAGTATTAAAAGTCTGATGTTGAGGTGTTAGCAACAACTACACTATTATAAATTCAAACGGAACCCAAATAGTTACGTGATGTGACATTCGCGGTACCAGGCTTTTTATCTAGATAAAATTTCTTGAAAATGTCTTGAAGGTGCATTAGGATAATTGCAATCGGATATATCAGTCCACTTTACCCAGCATATTAGCGTCGATGTTGGCAATAGCAGCCAATATGGTTCTTCAGCTCGCGCAATTTTTTTGGACTATAGGTATGGGGACCCAGAATGTATGCATGAGCTACCCCCAAAGTTCAAGAGTAGTGGTAGTTTTGAGCAACGTGACTTAAATAAATCGACACCTAGAATTATAGGCTTACTTATTAATTAAAAAGAAAATTAGAGATGTTATCGCTTGGCATACAAATCGTCACCTACTAGGCCATTTACTCAAATCAAACATTCATCACGCTAACTAAACTTAATTGAAACCTAGGAGCCTTTAATTAAAGTTCACAGTTTTTCTAGATCAATAGTACAGTCGAACAAGCTAATAAGTATACAGCCAGCTAACTTACATTTACTTTTAAGATTATACAGATATATTTAGAGACTGATGCCAAACGATACAGTGTTTGACCTCAGTCGCTTAATGCGAAACGCTTTAGAAAACAAAATTGCAATCAATATTTTCAGTGTACTTGAATTATAAAAAACTCTACCTGTATACTTATTAGCCTGTTCGACTGTACGTTGGCACAAATAACCATTAAAAAAAACTGTTAATAATAATGGGTTTTACGATAAATTTATAATATCTTTAATTTTAACGTAAAAACTGATAATTGGAATTATTAGGTAATAATTTATGGTCTATGTTTTTTTTTTCTGTAGGTACCTATTTGATATTGACGAGTGCTGTCTCTGAACTTTAAGGTTGCTTTTTTAATGACCATTACATTTGTTCTGATCACTATTTTATTTGTTTTAAAAAGCTAATATCTAATCGTTTATTTATGGAAGAAAAACCTACCGCCTCTTGTTTCTAATAATTTTACAAATAAAAGTATGTTTAAACCAAACTAACCAATGTTTGTTCCATGCTTATTTAAATTTACGGTAATTTTTGAAGGTTCGAACTTTTGCGGTTCGAAATGTTTGTTTGGGTTAGAGTTTAGACGCATCATACCGCACGCTAAGTCTTTAATTTGCACCACACATTACCCTGGTGCAGGAAAACCCAGGGGAGAGTGTTAGTGAGTTCGTTTGAATGATTCGACACCTCCCTAGAGTATCAACCCTTTCAACAACTCAGGGGTGCAATTTTACATAATAATAACCTGTTTTATTAACTTTATGTGTACAAAAGAAAAAAGTTCTTTTGAAACTTATCCTTTGTTCTAGACAGATCAATTTGCTTTGCAAAATTCAAATTTTTTAACAATATAGAGCAAAATGTTCTGTACAGTATGTAAAATTCTTTGTAAATTTTTTGGGTTAAATTTTCAAACTATACTGCAGAAATGCCTCACAAACGCAACTGTTTCGTTAAGTAGGTTTCTAGGTTATATTCACATTATGTTAATACTCTTTTCTGTATGTATGTCTGTCTTGTACTTACCGATATGACACCTAGTCCACCAAAATCCCACATCAAAGTTTAAGAAAGTGTCAAAAACTGAAGTGATACTTTTCATACGTTGAAAAGGTAAGTACGTGTCGTGGATTCAAAGCCACGGCCCTCGAGCAACGTCTGACACTTTCAAGCCATTCCAATCAAAGCCGGCCCTTAAATATTAAAAGCTCGTTACACTAATGAATCGTATCTGATTTTACCGTCGTCGTCTGCAACGCCTTCAATGTCTTTTGGCGTTCTTTACAGCAGTTTCTTAAGAAATCTTCTGTTGGTTCACGGTTTTTTTTGCCTGTATTGTAAGATGTTATTATTTTTTAATGTGGAGGTAAATAAAGTAGTTGATTTTTTAACTATAATGTTGTGGGTTTCTTTAAAACAAACCATATCGATAGATCTACACTGTAAACAGCTCAAAACCCTTGACGTCTTTTAAAATAATTTACGGAAGATACGCTTTAAAGTCAAGAAGAATCTGTAGCTATTTCAGCAAAAACTACGAAATGTCTGTCATTTCGTCACAAATTAATGTCACATTCCAAACAAAAACAAGAAACAACACGCCAACATCAAAGGAACAAAGAAATGCAACTAACGATCGTCATTTATCACAACAGAATCACATTTAAAGTCTGTCCTAAAGAATCAATGTTTTGTACGAAACATTTCTATCCGTATTCTGTTTTAAGGAAAATCCATTGGAATTGTAACAGTTACAATACCTACATTTTACTTATAGTGCAGAGCTGCACACCTCGGTGTTTCACGTCGATTGATCGAGAATAGGGATGCTGATCGAGTAGACGACACGGAGCGTAAAATGAGTTGTTCGCATCGCCGCTTCGGCCGTCTGCCAACACCGTTCGCCAGTAAACATCTATTGTCTTGCTCGTAAAACGTACAAAGATTTTGTTCGGAAATTGCAAACGTCTTAGATACCCTCCCCCCGAAGCATGGCAGTAAAGTCGCTTTCATTACATCAACTTATTGGATGGATTCCAATATTTTTCGTGCGACTGCATTCGATTGCATATTGCGTACGGTATGATTATCGGCAATTTATATCATGCGTTCGATTCTGCATATTTTAGTATTCGTTTCAATTTTCATGATTGCAAAGCGTCTGATAAGATTTTTAAGGTATGATTATTTTATTCGGAAATGACAACGTGGTCTACCTATGTGGTGGATAAAATTTTATTTTGCGTCGTCTGAAAACATAAATTATGAAAATATGTGCGTTTATATCAAGAATTTTGCACGAACCCTGATGGAAACCAGATGATCAGTATTTAACAAAGAGAATTTACGAATGTAAAACTTCTACCATTGCACTTATCCTTTCTTTGCAGAACTTACAATTCATTCAGAAGAGATCTCCAGTAGATATCTGGTCCACACCTGAAAAGAGGACTTACAATAAACTCTCTGTAAGATCAACAATAGGTACAACAGTAAAATATATCGGCCAGTTAATGTCTCATGTAGATCGTAAAATCTTACAAGGGGAAAGGGATGCTGAAGTGCTGACTCATGCAGTAAATCTACTAGAAACTTACCTACCTCTAGCGACGGATCATTATTTACAACGATGCTTTTGTTACTTGCACTAAAACAAGTAAAAGTAAGAACCCACTAAACACACACTCACAGAATAAAGAGATTTGTTTATCATTTCCAAGGATATGGGCAAGATCAGCAAAGGTCAGTGATAATTTCTTTGGCCATGTTACGTAGTTTTTTCATTAAACTTAACCCAGTCATCAACGCTCTATTTTGTAATTGCAATTAATACACTATCAAAGTTAATGTCAAAGAATCCGAAGGCAAAACCTCAATTTACTATGTTATTGTAATGTTTACGAATTTCTAATTTTATTTACTTTATCAAATATTAGCTGATGCCCGCGGCTTCACCCGCGTGGATGTCGTTCAAATTATATACTAAAACCTTCCTCTTGAATCACTCTAAGTATCTATTAAAAAAACCGCATCAAAATCCGTTGCGTAGTTTTAAAGATTTAAGCATACAGACAAACAAACAGACAAAAATAGCGACTTTGTTTTATACTATGTAAGGAAGGTAGCTACGTTGAAAGAAAAAACGTAACTTAACACCTGTAATCCCCGAAGAGTAAGGCAGAGGTGTACCCAACTAAAGTACATCCACATTTCGCCAGCAATGTTTAAATTTCATGAAATAGAGGAAATGAAAGAACAAAAAGTTCCATTATTCAAAAACACCTTTATATTTTTCTGCTGAAATGATTTAATTAGCTCTTTTTAGGTTAGTTTAGTTTATATATTTAGTATAGTCTTTTATTACATGAGCTAAGATAAATAAAATAAAGTACCCTATTAGCTCCTAGTTCCAATCTCGATATTTTTAATAAATACAATCCGGTTAAGAAAACATCACAGACTGCTTATTACTTGATGTTAACACTTCGCTGGCTAATAGAGTTGTTAACAGAACTATATTGATTTGCGTTGTGTTATTGCCAATCAGAGTGGAGATTGTTTTTCATAATTTTATGTTTTATTTTGCGACAATTTTAGTAAAAAATCGACTTTAGTTTTGGTTTAAGTGTACGTGCACTACTGTTTAATTAATACTAAAGATTTCGTCTAAAAATTACTACAGTAGTCATCGTAGCTTACCAACAGAAACCACGAGTTAATTGTTTACTTACGCTTTGGAATACGACAGTGTTTTTGCATAGTCAGGTGGGTAGGCACCAAATTAATATACATAATTATGGAATAGTAGAGATTTAACCATTTAACATTTATTTTAACATTAGTCCAATCTTACAGCCGTCACGATTGCCAAATGCCAAATGAACTCCCACAATTGCAACACGTGCAATCCAAAAACATACCTTCTAATTTCAAACAAAACGCTCCCCATTACAAGCATCCCATTCTTATTAAAACAATATTCCCGTACGTTCAAAAATTAAAGTTTCTCAACAGTTCGCGCCGTACGCGCCGTAACTTGGTTGCTTTAGTTTGCACTAACTTGTATGCGAGGCATTATCTTCGTAACACAGGCAAAGTAGTGTAAGAACGAGGGGCATACGACACGTCCTTGCTTATTATCGTAACTGTTTGTCAACTAAATAATTTGTTTTTTTTTAAACATTTTGTTCAAAACCCCATTTTTATTTTTTGGAGGGTGGGAAAAACATCAAATGACACCTCGCGCTCTGGGCAGAGCGGTAGGGAGTTTCAGACTTCGACTGACTAAAAACCACCCATGTTCCTTCTTAGCCCAGACCTTTGTGCCGAGGCCGCGGTATCTCTTCCGAAAAACTTAAATAAAATTTGCGTAGAGCAAGCGAGTGAGATCATGCTCATCACCCAAGATAGCAACATGATTTTCAATGGATCTCCTTCCCTAGTTGAAGAACGTTTCAGTCATTATCATCATCCTGCCACTATATTTGGGGTCGGCGCAACACGTTTTCTTCTCCCTTGTCAGACGTCACGACAACACTCTCACTCTCAACGTCACAATCCATATATCTTTTCTTTGGTCTTCCTCTCCCTTTTCATCCATCAACATTCTTATCCATCACTTTATAAGTCACATGCGTTTTAGTACCGAAAAACGTTTCAGTATTTAAAAAAATATGTGGGTAAAAATGTTCGTTAATCCATGACAAATCCGCTAGAAGCGCGCCTTTAACGTCGAGGTTTTACTCAGATCAAACTAAAATCAATCAATCAGATATATTTATATTAAGCTCTTCTAGTCGAAAGGAAAAATCTCACAAAATATAACCACAAGGGACCCAGTTTCATTTCATCCATGTCGCTACGAAATGAATTATAAGTAGCAACATGATACACTCCCTCTGGCCGTATCGGGTCATCGTCTGGAGGATTATATCCATTACTCCTCTTGTTCGGAAAAATTCTAGCATAGTATTCACTAATCCAGCAATGTACGGAATTCGTTTATGTTAGCCCACCAACTTGTAGATGCAGGGATATATTTCATAACTGCAACGGACGCTATCTATGCATGCAAATTGCGTTTTACCCTGTGCAAGAATGAAAATATTTTCTGAAGAGTTTTTAAAATATTTTTCTAACTTACCTGGTGTTATCGTTTCTTATAAATTGTTTTAGTTTAGTAAAGTTACGACATTGTTTAGCTGGTGTTTTATAAAATCGTAGACCGTACCAACTACGATTTGAATAATGTCAATCCAATCCAACTGGTAATGTAATTGTAAATAGTAATTTGTATCAGATAGTCGAACTTTACCAAATAAAAACGGCTTATGATATAGTCCAAAGGGTTAGGCAGAGGTGTACTTAATACTACACCCACATTTCGCCCGTTATGTTCAAGTCCCATATAAAAGAAGGCGTGCCTATTGCCATGGACCGGGCACAAATCCGGACTCTATTGCTGTCACTGAGAAATTGATGTAAAAACCTAATAACACTCTTCCCGACCCGGCAATCAAACCCAGGAGCTCATGCTCAGCAGTCGCACCTGGGACCACTAGACTAAAGAGGCATTTAAAAACTGTTTGGTACAGAAAAAAATACCACTAAAAATAACGAACCTGTACGAGTAATTATAACGAGTCCCACGAAAGTATTTTCACTAACAGACCTCTCATTCCTTTTGACACGCTATTTAATTATAAAAAAATACACTACAGAACACAATTGTCCCTTTCAAGGGAAGTTAATTTTTCCCTCAACGGGGACTGAATAAGCAGATTAATTAGTGGGAACAAGGCGACTTTATATGCTTCCAGCCTCCATTGTGATGTTGTGAGAACTGAGGACACCTTATTGTTATATGATCATTGTGGAGCTCGGCTCGTGAATAGACGCACTCGTAGAGGATTTTCTTGTAGAAAACCGTAACAGTTTTCTGGGATGAATAATGAAATAAACGCTAATCTGGCTGTAATAGGTCTAGTGTTTTGTTGGATATCATAGCATGCTACTTCACGAAACCTTGGTCAAAATCGTAAAAGTTAATAAGGTTTATTTTTCTATGTGAAACCTCGCATTTCATTGCATTTCTCTACATCCCCCATACTAGTTTGAATGTGTTAAGAGCGTATGCTACCTCAGATTAGCAACCCTATTTGTGGTGGTTCAAACTTCGTTTGAAATACTGTTAGAATAAAGTTATCAGCTTGCACTACAAAGCGGTTGTTACGTCTTTCGCTGCGGCCGAATAGTGCGAAATTAGTGGTATTTTACGATTTACAAAAAAAATATTCATTGGACTAAAAGAGTAAAACACTATGATTTTAGTATGTTGCTTGTAGAATTATTTGGCAATAAAATCAGAACGATGACATGTATTTTAGTATGGTTTATACACGTTAAAAGAAATTTTCAGAGGTATTTCGCGATTTTTTCTATCGAGCAAAGTTAGTTGTATTATGTTTTCACAACTCTATGTCACTAGCATTATATCCTGAAGAATATCATATATTTTTCTGATTTTGATTACTGCAGTGAATCATAATATACTTTTACGCATTATAAAACTCGCGTTTGAGGTAGTATAAACTCTTAAAGGTTCATTCTTGATAAAGAATTATAATAGCTTTTATTGTGTCAATACAAACACGCAGCAGGCATTCGAGATAACGATGCTACATTAAGCTGCGAATACGGTAATGCTAACTAACGTTAAGAAAAGATAAGGAGCAGCAATACCTGCATTGCGTATATTTATTTACTCATGAATTGAAAAGAAAATACTAAAATATGCTACGTATCCTGGTGTTTGAAAAGGATAAGTATTACAGAAGCAATTCTTTAATACTTATCCTTCTCAAACTTACCGCTTAAAATATTCTTCTTCTTAGCGTGTCGATGGCAAATTTCTGTTAAATCGTTTTGGCCCAAAATTCAGCTATGCGAACTCCACTCGCTGATGCAGTCATAAGGTCGTCAAGGGTACAGGTGTCAGGGCATGCAGCGCAAAATATTGATGGCGAAGGAAAACTAACTTAGTATTTTAGCCTCTTCGTCATCTGCCTAGTTTTTTACATTTTATTACGAGAAGGCTGATAATCTGTCAACCAGTCTTAGCAAGGGGCATCGTATTGCTCAGACTGTACTAAATGGGTTGTGGAGGTCAGATAAGCGTAAGGCAGTCGTTCCATATAAAATACTGTATTCAACTGCATCCGCTTTAACTGAAAGCTAACCCCAATATAGTTAGGAAAGCGCTAGGCAGATGATGACTACGAAGGCTTATAGTAATACAGTTGAATTCTAACAAAGATGAGTCTTCTTCTCATTTACTAAAAAACAATAAAAATAAAAAAAAATCATAAAGAAATAACAATGCAGTAACTAGTAGAACGATATCAGTGACCGGCGACTCGGAACAAACTTGCTAAGAAAATGTATTTTTAAATCGTCGCCGTCGCGTCTTCTCACTGAATCCACTCAATTAGTAACAGGCTAGGAGTCATTAATTATAGCGCTCCAGACATCGTTGTATGTACTTTTTTATGGTATGTATGAGAAGTTTATTTTTATAAGTGTGGGGTGCATAATTGGTGATAGTGAATAGGTCTTTGATCAGCACACTTTGTGATTAAAGGAACTTTCTTCTGTAATAAATAAGTACTAGGTGGTCGGTTGCCGACTTGCCAGCAGCCATTTTAATCTGTGAAAAGATAGAGGAATACGTTGGAGTCATAAGCAAATAATTCGGAGTCCTAGAACCAATAATTCGGAGACATGCGGCATCTACCAACCCGCACTGGGCCCGCTGATTGATTTATGGCCGATTCATTCTGTTCCAGATTCTACAATTTCATGTGTCCAGGGGGCCTGTGTCCCAGCAATGGGATTATAGATTGATCATGCTATGATGTGGGTACAATTCCGACAATTGAGTAGGTAAGACCTTCTACTAGAAAAAAAAAAAACTTTAAGCGTATAATTCTCACATGTATTATCTGTTAAGGTTACATGAACACTTTACTAAGTAGAATTTAAGATTAGTATAGCAAAGAAAACTCCCAACTTCAACCACCTTGGTGTTAGCCTAACGTTTAGTTGAAGTAAGAACTTCGACAATCTAAAGTATTAATGGTAGGTAAATATTTTTGTACCGTGTTTACCTCGATTACTTTTAAACTTCGATTAATATTGGTTCGGGATTCTAGCAAGTTTGGAAATACTGTGGTCTAGAATCTAGTGTAGGCATAGTTAGAGCTTATAAACTAGTTCTTCTTCATCACTTTATTTGCCAAGAGCAGTGATTTGGCAACTTTCTAGATTTTAGCAAAATCTTATGAGTATATAAAAACGCTAATTATGATCAGTAAACACTCAAAGTTTTCTAGTAGGTATTTATGAATCGTTTTCACTTATGGCACATTCTGTCTTAAGATATATTTTTAGACCCAATGTGTATCTGAGCTTATCAACAAGCTAAAAAGTAAGAGAGAAATATTGTTAGTTTTTTTTCTTAAGAATGGTTTCAATATAGTAATTGCAGGAAAATAACGCTTAAGGTTAATCCGATAATGTGTTATCGGATTAAGCGCTTTCTTGCTGCAACTAGCTCTCTTCATTTATTTTATTACTTTCCTTCAGCGAAATAGGTTAAAACAAAGTTAAAGCGCTTAAATAGCTAGAAGTAGCTTTATCCGTTTCTAACAAAAGTGTCTGTAACGAGGCAAGTAAACGCATGACTCACTTGGGAAACTTAAGCCTTCGAGTCGGGATAATCTTTACTTACCTACTTTATGATTCTGCTTGTAAGTCTTAAATGTTTTCTTAATTGTTTCTTGATAGACAATCAATAAGTTAAGATTTCACCAGGGAATATGGAGGGTGCACTTATTAAGTATACCTCTGTTTAACTCTTTGGGGATTATATACGTACGCGTGATTATATGCAACTAGCTGATACCCGCGGTTTCGCCCGCGTTTATGTCAAAACCATTACAAATTATATACTAAAACCTTTCTCGAGAACCACTCTATCCATTGGTAAAAACAGTAAGGAAATCGGTGTAGTAGTTTTTGAGGTTATTGCAAACAGACAGAAAGACAGACGGTGTGGAGGGCTGTGTTTTATTATGTGTAGTGATATCGTAATTCACTTAAACATAATTATCCGCTAATCTCCAAAACTACCTGACTGATTTCAATCAAATTTTGTGGACATTTAAGATTGGTTCTAGCTTGACAGTTAGGATAGTTTTGGACACGATGGGTGACACCATACATAGCAGGAGTGGATAGCTAGTAAAAAACTATAAATTACCACGTGTTTTGATGTTAAACGTTTTTTTAATAAAAACCTATACAAATTGGTTTGGCTTTACATCCTTTCATTTGGTAGTGGTCGAGTCTATTCATTATTTCTATCATCAAAATCTTATACCTATTCAGTCTGACCTCCGAAACCGTACACTGAATCCATAGTATCGCAAAATTCTCTATAATGTAAGGAATAGTTCTCACACGTTCAGTTCAGACTAAATCCGGCAACCGATGAGCGTCCTATAACAGAGAATCACTATTAATTTCCTTCAACCAAAACCTCAAATCGTCTACGATTCCCTGAAAACAACCAGATACTATTGATTAAGGTATTATCACGAAACATCAGTCGAGACAAACGGTTTCAGTACTAAACACGACATGTGATGTAAAGTACGAGAATGTTAATTAAGTCTGAAGCAAATAGAGTCAATCAAACAGCAAACAGATTTAATGAATAGCACGACTGTCTGGAGTTAACGCGATCTTATTGTTAGCAAATAACGAAATGTGGTTCGGGTACCCGGGAACCCGGGTATTTGGAATTACTACTTATAGACGTGCTAATATACTCGCCTGTTGATAACAGACAGAGAGAGTTTGAAATAAAGTTCAGCTTTGAAGAGCGTTCCTTCTGTCACATAAACTGGTGACAGTCTATTTTAAAAACATAATTGCGTCATAAACGGTCTACATGAAGTATTTTTTCTTTCTTTATTGTTTGGTTATTGCTTAACCCGGTGTCACAGGTTTTATGCCACCTTATCTCTTAGGTATGCTGGTTTCCTTTTTTTTTGGTAGGTGGAAAATCATCAAATAACTCCCCCCGCTCTTGGGCAGAGCGCAGGGGAATGTCAGACTTCTACTGACTAAAAACCAACGGGCCATGTTCCTTCTTCGCCCTTGTGCCGAGGCCGCGTTATGCCTTTCGATAATCCGCAGCCCCGACGGGTAATCCGCAGCCCCGACGGGATCCGCAGCCCCGACGGGATCCGCAGCCCCGACGGGATGCTGGTTTCCTTACGATTATTTTTCTCCGAAGCAAGTAATAGTATAATTATGCAATACGCACATGAATCCGAAAAATCACAGGTGAATGCTTGGGTTTGAACTCCAATTCTATGAATTGGCAGTCCAGCGGTCACACCACTAGAGTTAACACTAGAAAGACCACAGTCGTCAAATTGACGATTTTGTGAAGTAAAATGATATTTTTTTTTATTTATTTTTTTTTCGTCTTAAGACTATGGTCGCTAACAAACCAAAATTAAGAATAATTCAAATAGACAATTACGGTTTTTAAAGAAAAACCTTGTGTTAAGAAAAAAAAACTCTATATAAAATTGATTTTATTTAAAAAAAAAAACAATTTGAAAATAAAATCAAAGTTTTTATCAAATTGCTGAGACTTTGTTTTTACCCGACTACGGCAAAGCCAAAGGAGGGTTATGATTTTGACTGGCTATGTATGTATGTATGTATGTTTGTATGTATGTATGTGAGTATCTTCATCTGTTCCCTCATAGCTTCTAATCCACATATCGGAACTCGACATATGAGGTATCGTTAGAACCGTCTTAATTTTTCGCTGAACATAGGCTACGTGACGTGTCACAAAAAGCGATTTGGCGCCCTCTAGCGGACAAAAAGTAAGGCTTAAAAAATAAAAATGGAGATAAATACGCCGTGTTTGGTATCATTTGAAAGGGCCTCACTTGTACATTTCCAAAATATTGCTCAAATTTAAAATAACGCCGTCTAGCAGACAAAAAGTCAAGAGTAAAAAAAAAATGTAACACCAAAATTGTTTAAATAAAAAAAAGTAAAAAACTAAAACCCGACTACGACAAAAAAAACGACGCTGAAAAAGTATGATACAAGATTTTCAGGATAGAACAAAAAGAAAAGCCGTAGTCACACGTTATAGGTACCATCCTAAAAAAATTAATACCGTGTGACTACGGCTTTTCTTTTCTATCCTGAAAATCTTGTTTCATACTTTTTCAGCGTCGTTTTTTTTTTGTCGTAGCCGGGTTTTAGTTTTTTACTTTTTTTAAATATTTTGTGGTTTTAAACTCCCTATTGATATATAACGTTGTTATCTTAATTAGTTCTGGAATTAAAATGAGTAATACCTACAAAGACCACTATCGTCAAAATGACCCAATGCAAAGGGCTCCGGTTACCTTTGATACTTGAGGGTACTTAGAAATATTTTGTTTACATTATCGCTCAATATATTGCTGTGCCTAATAAAAATGTTATGATTCTCAGCACTCTACACTCGACTGTTAAAATTGGTGCAAGGGAAAAGAGTGGAATTTTATAATGCAACAAAATTTGGTGTCGATATTTTGGACCAAATAGCACGAATATATTCCGTGAGAGCTGGTACTCCTAGATGGGGCCCCATGCACATATTTTATAATATTTTAGATATTATAAAATATCCTTTAATACACCTAACAATAATTTGACATCAAGGTCAATGGATATCCCACAGGGATATCCTAACGTCAATATGACGATCTTGGTCTTTCTAGGTAGGGCACGAATACCGGTCTTTCTAGTGTTAATGTAGGTTTTTTTTTAATTAGCCTATTGTGTCCCACTACTGGGCAAAGGCCTCCCCCATTTCTTTCCAGCTCTCCCGGTGTTGTGCCTTCTCTGGCCAATCAGTCACGAACGAGTTCAGATCGTCACGCCAACGTTTCTTGGGTCTGCCTCGGTGACGACGACCGTCTTCAGGCACCCAGTGTGTGGACGATTCTGGTCCATCTGTCCTGACCTCTCCTGGAAATGTGACCCGCCCAGTCTCACTTTAACATCGCAGACTTATCGCCAACATCGCCGATGCCTGTCTTGGAGCGTATTATGGTGTTACGAATTCGATAATAAATAATAATATCTGCTCTTATTACGATAAAAACCCCGTAAGGAAAAATAACAATCAGTTTTTTTTCATCTAACAGTATTTTTCAAAGAACTTACATAGATAAATCAAAGTAAATAGAACTTTGTAACTTAGTCCTCATTCTTGAAGTTACTATCAATCAGGCAGAGTGACTTTACAATACTTATTTTAAAGTTTCCCCTTCAAACATTTGAGTGCTCCCCTTCTTTCAGCAATCGTTCGACTGTGAAATAACAAAAACTAATATCAAAGTTTTACAGCTGGTAGTTTTCTCAAAGAAAATCCGTTCATTACCTCACACATAGTAAATTCTCCGAATTTCTTGATGCCTTTCCTCCCCCATTTTGTTTTATCTCACTCTTCAGTTTGTGCTCACATACTGATGAGTCAAACTAGAAAATCAATGAGTTTCTCGAGAGTAAATAAATCTTCATTATCACAGAAGGGGTGAAGTGTGAAACTAGTCTGTCTCTAGTCTCGGTATAGGATTAATATAAAAGACAAAGTTCATCGTAGTTTTCCACCCTCAATTCTTTAGTTGTTTTTTTTTGCTCAAATTTTCCCGAACTTTGGTTTTTGTTTCAAGTAGGTACTTTTATTCCTGACATAGGTAATGGTATGTATTAACGAATCATTCAAAAATCCTTAAATGTCTTATTCTTTTTAAATATGAAGTACCTATTCCTTTTTTATAGGGTGGTAAATCATCAATTGACTCCTTCCGCTCTGTGCGGAGCTGAAGAGAGTGTCAGACTTCCACTGACTAAAAACCACCCATGTTCTTTCTTAGTCCTTTGTGTCCGAGGCCACGGTATCTCTTTCAAACAATCCGCAGCTCTGATACAAAGTATCCCTTATAAGACATATTAAAAAACCGCTTTCGCTTTAATAAAAAATAAAAAAATAGAATTAACCAACACAGGTACAAAAAATAAATCTAAACTTTCCTACTCAAACTATCTATGCATCCTAAAACCATAGCCTGTAGCAGAAAGTTTCGTTGCCAAGTATTGGGCAGACAGGTGGCAGACGCTTTCTGCCAAGCCAATAAATCACTGAGCTACTTGGTATTGCCCAGGATGCTCCGATACGCCGGGCAACTCCTGATTAATGTGCCTGATTTGACCGCAACCCGGATTTATAGAAAAAAATATATTGTTTATATGTATTTTTGGGTGGCTTTAGATGTGCTTTGCGGAAGACCGGTTAGATAGTTTTGCTGGTCAGATAAACACGAGGTAAAAGAAATGTTAAGATGGCTTGTAACGATGAGATGCAATGGTGTTCTTGTAATAAATATTCTTTTTATAGCACCAGCTGCGTATGCATAAATGATCGCAATATAGATTTGTGTGCCCACATGGTAAGCAATATTATGTATGTTACACATTACATAACACATTCTTCCTAGATTTTTATCAAAACATGTACAACGCAACGAGTTTCATAGGATCATAAATATTTTATGACCCCTATGAAAATATTTATACATGTGCCAAAAGCAAGGCGACTTAACAATATCTACATAATAAAAGTATATACATGTACGAGCACACCCCTCTTCGACAAAGGAAAAGTTTTCAGTTCAAGCGCCTGAAAAATATTACCCAACTTAAGTTTAATCTGTTGAAAACGCTCTAGGAAACAATTGTAAATAGGAACTCTTCGTTTAAACAAGGCGAATGTTTGTCGAGACGGTATGGAGTTAGAGACAGACACAAATGAAAATATTGTCAAATACATGATTCTTTGCGGTGTTCTGTCGAGTATGACAAGGTGCCGTACAAATAGGGGTGGGCAAGGGGTTTTTCTTATGGTAAAGCATAAAATGTTTTCTTATAAAGATTAAGTCGTAAGTCAGACGTCTGAAAGGCATTTATTCCTACTCGTATATACAATTAAATGCATGAGTTTTCACTTTCATCGATATTAAGAAGAAATAGTAGATAATTGGATTTCATTCCAGCTATTATTTAATGTTGTGTACTGATGATTCCTAATGTTTTTGGGGAGTGTTATTCAAATAGAAAAATAAATCATACTGACTATTTTTTAAACGAAACCTCAAACTAAAACACAAGAGTCGCAAAATTAATATCAAAATAAACAACGGAAAACTTTTTATTGTTATAACTGTAGTTACGAATAAATTGCCCCGACAGTCAGATAGCCCCATTTATTGGACGTAGACGTTATAATTTTCAGGCAAGTTGGGGAAAAACAAATAATTCATAAACACACAGTGGCGTAGGTGTACACAAAGTGGATGGCATTTACACAGATGTGTATTTGTGTAAGTGGTAAAATACTACACTTGCTTAGTAAGTGTACCAATACTACCCCACTAAAAGGCTTGAAAGCTGTTCATTATACTGCCCTGAAAATCAGGGAAGTAATGCGTTCATTACTAACGCGTTTTGTTTTTTTTAAAAGTCTTGATGACGTTGGCAATCAAACAATTTAATTTATGCAGTGGAAAAGTGAAAAACAAGCTAAGTGTAGTAAAAAGCAGTATATTTCACTCGAGGGTAAGTACAGATTACTAAACTCGTGTGGTTCACGGCCCTCCGCTTCGCGTCGGGCCTCAAATGCACACTCGGTTAGTAATGTGTGCCTTACTCCCCTTGGTGAATAAATAGCTATTATTAACTCCAAATGAATCCTTGCAGGTAAGGTATTAGCTGCGTTCTGTACATTGTGCCTAAACCTAACCTAATGAGAAAAGGTCGTGAGATTATTATTATAATCAGTTGCAGCTTCTTTTAACTGATTATTAATTTAAGCTGTCAGTGTAAGACACAGCTAAAACTTACACGAAATTACTGTCATAATAATTATGCTGATTCTTGCAATATAGTTATTATAATTATAAAATAAATCAAAAAACTTTAGATCTCGTGAATGATTCAATTGGTACAGTTTTAGCCTTTAAGCACTTAGAGCACGTATCTCACATACCTAAAGCCCTATTCTCTCTAATAATAGCAGACAGTAAAACTCAGTCATCCTTTTGTTCGGGTCTTTTTTAGCTACCAAAGACAGCCGTCAATTTCACAAATTGCTGCCAATCTGTCGCCTAAAACTTTTTAAGGATCTTTCACACGGAGAACTGAGAGGGCTAGTTGCAAGTATATTTACTAGTTATTAGTTCTTGGTGTGACGGCCCAATATGCTGGACGAGTAAAGTTGAAACTGTTCCAAAGTGATCTTATAGTTTGTCGCATATCGTCGTAAATCGATCTATACAGTTTGTTAGTCCGACGAGTATGTACAGATTGGTTGTGTGGTTCCACAGCAAGTTTCAAGTTAACAGATTTAAGGTTGGTACATTTATAGTCCTTGAGGTCTAAACAAAAGACACCGTCTGTCTTTTGTTAAATCGTCGTGGAAATACTTCCACGACGATTTAGAATAAGGTTTCTGATCATCATCTGCCTAGTTTTTTCCCAACTACATTAGATACTGAACAAAGTCATCAGCCTGAAACAATGAAGATTACGACTTCTTTGCAGATTGCGACTTTTAAATTGGTAGTCCATATATGTGGTACATACATGCATTCTAGTTGTTGTAAATCATCACCGTTTTATATTCCTGATGATACGTGCTGCAAGTTTGATGTTACAAAACGGTGTGAGCGTCAGCATTTTTAATAAGTTTATTACCGGACGGCCACTAACGAACGGTCGCAGGCCGGGACAGAAATTGACAATAAATAACAAATGGCTAGGTGGAGCTACCCTTTGTCTGTAAATTTACTCTCTATATCTTTGTGGCTGTTCATATTTTACAGCAACGGCCACCAATTAAGATTGTCAATATCAATCAAAGCTAAAATGAAATAGAATATCATTTAAATTGGGTGGTTCTAGGGGTTTTGGGTACGTTTTCGTTAACTGACTTTGTTGTTGTTTTGGTTGATTGGACTGCCTTGTTGTTCTAGTGTGCGACTGCTGTGTATGAGGTCCGGGGTTCGATTCCTAGGTCGAGCAAGATGTTATTGAGTTTTCCATTAGGAATTTTCAGCAGTCACGGATTTTTACAGATAGATGGCAATAGGCTTGCCTTCTATTATGTATATTATGGGACATAAACATAACTGGCGAAATGGGTGTAATTACTAACAAACAGAATGAGATTGCAACAAAAAAATATAAATATATACACACGAACATATTATAACCTCCTCCTTTTTTGAAGTCGGTTAAAAATAAACTTTCGTTTTATTGAATTTCTGAAATAATCACACTCCACGGTTTCATTCGCGGAATTGTGACCGTGACCGTGTGTATTTACTGCAGTCGAAGCCAATAAATTCAAAACAAATACTTTTCATTCACACACATGTTAAAATGTATTTCGCAAAAGGAGAATGCCCGCGTACAGTACTCTTGATATAAGACTTGTGTATCAAAACCTAAAACGGCATTAAATATCTAAAATACAAATACATTTTTTAAATAAGTATTAACGATTATTTACAATGGGATAGTTTTTCAAACAATAAATGAGTACTTTTATATTTCCGACGTCATAGTACGCCATTTTTTACTATCACCTGACAATACTAGGGATTATGTTACTCGTAGTGCGGGTACATTAACATTTATTGTGCGTTTGTCATATTTTTACAATACAGTATGACGGTATGTTATTTTTGCTGGTTTTGTTACATTGTGCTTCGAGTCAAACCTTTTAGTTACTCCGTTAATGCTGCCAACCCATTGACAATAAACATACTTCTAACGCCGCCGCTGCACCGTGTGTGTTGTTTATAACTAAATACAGGACTTTTTGTGTTGTGATCATGGCGAGTGCAACTGTGGTGCGATGTCTCAACTGCTCTTTGAGATTAACGCAACTTTTGCACAGACGTATGTTGTCGGAGATCCCGAATAACATCATGAACATTTTACGAGTCTGGATCTCACCAACACCGGTAAGAGTAAACATTGTCTTTTAACGTAGAATGGTGTTTTTTTATTTAGGAACTACTTTTATGTTTATATGTACCAAATAACAAATCTTAGAGGGCAAAAGTAAAATCCATGTGTGTGTTAGTTTCTCACCTCACCAGTTGAGTTACCGGATTTTAATATAACTTATCTAAGTAGGAACCTCATACTGATGTGTTGTTAATAACCAACTTATTAACTAAGATGGTTTATTTTAATCAGTGTGTATTCGAGGATATTAATTGTATGTAGTAGGTACACACGGCTACACATCAAGCTATACATTTCCAGTATAAACTGGTCTCGCATTGTATAGGATTTCCGTACAGTGCGAGATCAGCGTAAACTGGAAATGTATAGCTTGATGTGTAGCCGTGTGTACCTATCATTTAAGATTAGTTGTACAGAAATATAATTATTTAAATATGTTTTTTTCAGCTGTCAACCGAAGGCATATTGTGTCAGGAGTGTGTTGCAAAATACACTCACATCCCAGGGACAGTTGACACCTGCAGTAGGACAAACGGCCGTCTGCTACGGCTGTGGGGTTTCCGTACTGAGATCAAGAACTCACCGAGTGCCATTAGACTGCCCACAAATAATTAATTATTTACTGCGAGGGGTACTATCTCATCAGGTAATATATAATATTTTTTATACACATACGATTGAGGATGTCAGCTTGTTTTTCTAGCCTATCAGCTACGAATTCCCTTGCGTACTACACTAGTCCACACTGTTTACTGTTATCTTACTAGTGATTGTACATATATAGGCTGGTCAAATTATAAACAAGTATATTATATAATATATTGTATTGATCTACAGGAGTCACGTCTGGAAAGCGTTTGCCGAACATGCTGGATAACTGCAACCAGACAAACTCACGATGCTGACTGAGTGGAAGATTCTGCTACCCAAAACCGATCTCAGACACATATTGAACAAGATTTTAACATTCCAATGCCACCCCTCCTGCCAGAACCCTGGTAGACCAGTATTATGGATTGTTAATAAGGTTAATTCAAGAACATATAAACGTGTTGCTGCCACACCAAACGCAACAATAATGAGCGTCTATTGGTATCATCAATAGTTAAACGATTATTGATACAACGCGGCGCCACAAAATATAATTATGTTCCTTAGAGTGCCCGGATCTGCAATTTCCATTTGAATAACAACTTTTGGGACGGAGAAGAACTGAAGGTTGCTGTGTGCATGTAATGTGCATAGTATGGTACCTATTTAAGCTGGGGACGTTATAACAATGTTAGTGTTCCAGCTCCATTTTTGGATACACTATTTTTAGATGAATAAAATAAAGTCCAGAAATAATCATTCTTTCATTTATTGTATTTAGTATTATGTGTTTTCCCTTTCCACCCTACTTACAAAGACAATTTCATGATTTCCACTACCTTAAGATTTGAATAGTATCTACAAATAACACTGAGCGATTGATTATCTTAGTAATGACTTCTTCCATGCTTTGCAATTTCATGAAACGCGAGAATATTATTTTAAAATGCTCAAAATCTAAATCAGTTAGACTTGGTGAGTTAGTCACAGGTGGTCACCAGACACGGGCCACCTGAAATAGCTAAACCGTAACAGATTTTACAAAAATATGCTTTAAAGACACAAAGCTCACTCGTAATCCCATTCAGACCCTTTCAAATAGTTTTTTTCAACTAATTTTGGGTTGAGCATAACCTAAAAATAGTCATTTCATTTTTGTAAATATCTCGAAAATGCCATTGTCTATTGTGTTCAATCTTCTGAGGTAGTATTTAGACATGCCATCCAGTATTTTAAAGATGATTTGATGAAGACACAAAAATGTTGAATTGAGTACATTTGCCCATAGTGCCGCTGGCATTCTCCTTTTTGTGTTTTCGAAATCCTGAAAATGACGATTTTTGATAGCAGGAGGAAGGCAGGACGCCCATGGGCTAGGTTGAGTGACAGGGTAGCTGGTCGCAGCTGGATAAAAGTTGCTAAAAATCAAGTTATAACTGGCATGCGACTCGAGAGGTCTGTATGTTCAGTAGTGAACTACTGTAGGCTGATGTTAATTCATGAGGATTTATTCAATTAATTAAATTGGATTATCAAATATTAAAAAGAAAACATCATGGTCTTCTAAAAAAAGTCTACATTAAACTAATTAAGATTTGATAGGCATTTCAAATACAACATCAAGTCACAAAATTAAACTTTAACGATTCCCAAATTCTCCCGTTCTATTAGTTATGCCACTTTATTATCGCAAGCACGGACTTTTATACACTGAATAACTATATATACAGTATATAAACTAAATATAATAGCCACATAATCTAATTTATCATTCATGCAATATAAAACAACCGCAAAGCCACTGATAGATGCATATAGGTACCTACCTATAGTACCTAAATGTTAATGTGTGCACTAGTTGCTCTATGTATGTCAACACTGGTCGTAGTTGGTTTTTTAGACACCACAATACAACTAACTATTGTTTCCTTTAAACTCCTATATATTATTATAATGGATTCTCGAAGATTAGTAACATAACATCATGGCTGTAATCACCGAAGGGCTATGCAGAGTTGTGCCTAATAGAAGTTACACTAACATTTCGCCAGTTGTGTTAACGTACCATGTTGTAACAGAGGGTCCGCCTATTGCGCACCTACCTACGCCTGCCTACAAATCCAGACTCTATGGCAGAATCTGAAAAATTCCTAATGGAAAATCTACATGACGAAGGTAGCTCAACTATTTCGGGCTCATCGTTGTCAGAGTCCAAGTTCAGCATGGCGGAGGTACGAAATAATAGTCTCAACACTGATTACAACCGCCTATTTATTCACTACCGATAACAAATTAACAAAATCTCAAACGATCAAGCCGATGGAAATGGATTAAAGTACGGAAACGCGGTAAGTTCGATACAGGCGGGCAGAACAACCGTTCGCGTTCGTGTCTCACCAAAAAGTCCCGTCCCTCAAATCAAATGCGTCTAATGTCAACGTCAACCGACCACTGACCACTGACGTCTGACATATCACAACTGACATTTGACATATGACAACTGACAGCTGTCAAACCAGACCTGCCACGCTCTATATCGACCTCACCCAAGCTCACTGCTTGACGTTTCCGAGTTTTCCGACAAACGATGATAGATGGCGTTATTCTAAATTGTCAACTCTAAATATTGTGCCTCGGTGTTGAATCTGCGACACGGCCATCTTGACATTTCACACGTCCTCGTGTGAGGCATCTGCAACAAGAATTCACGGAAAGTAAATCGTCCCTTACTCGGCCTCCCTGACCAAGACGTCGGAGTATTAACACACACAATTCAAAACAAAATTTTGTTCTGATCCACAATCTCATCAAATCTCATAAAGAAAATCTCAACATTGAAATCAACATTCTTCAAGAATCATCAACTTTCGACCAAATCTAGTATCCGATCAAATCCAGTATGCAATGCTCTGCTCGGTACCATACAACACACACAGCTTCCAACAGGCAACCATGGGACCTCCATTCGGTACCCAACCTCAACACATCTCATTGCCTCCATCCGGCAACCATGGGACCTCCATCCAGTACCCAACATCAACTCAACTCAACACATTGCCTTTATTTAGCACCTTTAGCTACATTGCCATGATGGACGTTGGTCACAGCCCTCAAATAAACACTTACACGCGTGCAGCAACGAACAGCATTGCATTGTATGCAATCTGAGCCACTTGCATACTACATTTGCATCTTTTACCTCTCACTTAAGGTCTGACCCCTTCATCATCACCCGATCTCGTTTTGTCAGTGTCTATCGTGTCAAAGTCAAATTTACAGTCAGCAATTGCGTCACATGTCGCAATTGACCGTATTTTCTCAAATCGTATCTCATTTGATGACATTATGAACCAAAACTCATCATCATCATCATTTTAGCCGAAAGACGTCCACTGCTGGACATAGGCCTCCCCTAAGTGTAATTTTTGCTTAGGGGGGGTTTGCCATAATCGCCACGCTTGGCAGGCGGGTTGGCGATCGCAGTACGGTCGATACAAAAAGCACAGAGAACGCTGCTGCCCATTCTCTGGTACATCCCTTAGTCGCCTCTTACGACACCCACGGAAAGATAGGGGATGGTGCTATTCTTTGCGTCCGACACCATACGGAACCAAAACTAATCGCAAATAATTGCCGTGTAAAACGTGAAATAGAATTTCTAAAACAATTCCATCGAACTAAAGTCATAATTTGTACAGTTGACATTTCAGAAGTCTGCCCAATACCAGTCGTTCGGCCATTCCTGGCCCAAGTGGGTAGGGAATAAAAGGTATTCTGGTCAAAATCATTACCGGTTCTAATGAAATCAAAACAAACTCTTTCTCCCAAAGCTGACATGTCGAACAACACCCATACTCATTCAAATAATAGGAAACTCATTAAAATATTGCAGTGCTCATACTCTGACCTCTATCCGGTCTTCATCATCACACTTATAGCCTCCATCCGGCCATAAGCATCAAAACAATCGACTTCCATCCGGTCTTCATCGTCACACTTATAACCTCCATCCGGTTAAAGCATCAAACCAATCGACCTCCATCCGGTCATCAACACGTAACCTCCATCCGGTTACATACACAACAGGCAACCTCTATCCGGTCACCTTCACATGTAACCTCCATCCGGTTACATACACAACAGGCAACCTCTATCCAGTCACCTCCACATGTAACCTCCATCCGGTTACATGCACAACACCATCAAGATAATCATTTCGAGCCTTTATCAAAATAATTCTTAAAGTAGGGTTGTTCAACTTGTTACTTTATTTTTCCTGTAACGTTACAGGTTATAAGAAAACTCATACTAAGCTAGGTACTTTAAATGTTAAGTTGACCACTTAGTATTCAACTAGTCTTGTTGTAATATGGGATCTAGAAATCACTAGTAAACAAAGATGAATATGCTGTCAATAGATTAATTAATTGGGAACGAAATTCTAACGGAACATCTGTATCAACTGTATTGAAATCAATTTGAATATTAGAAGCATTCTTGAGCTTATTTGAAACATCACATAACCTAACAACCTTTTCACGACACAAAAACAACACTATCACACGTCTAACTAACATTAAATCCTTGTTGTAAAATCTCAACGCCATTAAAATATCATTTTTTTTTTAAAACAACTATCCGGTACAACATGAAATAAAATCTCTAATAATAGTAAATCGATAATCATAACCTCAGTAAATAATTGTGAAGTACAAACTATCATGACCTATGGGTCAATTTACAATGTTATTTTCACTTCTCTCGCTCTAAAATTCGTCTTTATGTCGTGCGTAGGCGACATAAAGTCGCGTTTTATGCTCTAGAGCATAAAGTAAAATCTTCGTCGAAGATCAAGGTAATCGGCACAGGTAATCGGCAAAACAACCACACCAACAACTTCATAGAATAACCTCTTTAATTTAATTCGTTTCGCTAGTATTCTAAGAACAAGGGATTACTGCTTTTCATTACGAATACAAGGAAAGTTGATGGGAATAGGCTTCCCCCAATTACCTAAATCGCTTGATGGCAATAGGCTTGCTCTTAATAAGGTTGGTTGATGGCAATAGGCTTGCTCCTAATTACATCATTTGATGGGAATAGGCTTACTCTTAATTACATTGATTGATGGCAATAGGCTTGCTCTCAATTACCTAAATCAGTGGATGGCAATAGGCTTGCTCCTAATAAGATTGGTTGATGGCAATAGACTTTTCCTAATTACATCGGTTGATGGCAATAGGCTTGTCCCTAATTACATCAGTTGATGGCAATAGGCTTGCTCCTAATTACATTGGTTGATGGCAATAGGCTTGGTCCCAATTACATCAGTTGATGGCAATAGGCTTGCTCCTAATTACATTGGTTGATGGCAATAGGCTTGCTCAAAATGTTTTTATAACTGAGCAGTATGAGTAACGACCTAAGTCAGGTGTTATGTCAAGTTTCCTACTGAAAAAAAAAAGTTAATTGTGGCGGGAACCATAATTATTTTTACAATATTTACAAGTTGCTGTTGCATTTCCTCGCAATCGAAGTGAAAAGTAGAGTGTAAAACTCGTCCATAAAACCCATTTTACTCTCTACTTTATATCCATCCTCGCTCGCAAGCTCGCATCGGATGGATAAACGTCTCGCGCAAAATGGTGCGTTTTATGCACTTGGTGTACAATCTACTATTACACGCTTGCCACTGAACTGTAACGAAACATTTTTGATCAGAGAGCATTCGGCAACAGAATCATAGTAAAATGGATACGACTCACCAGATATTCATCAGCACACTGCTGGGATTGCTCACATACCAAACTTCAACACGTCGCTCGCTATTTGCCTCTGCTGCAGGTTGCAGGCACTGCTTGGTCAGCCTGCCGCGCCGCCGCGATGCCAACCGCGCGCCGCCAAGCCGCGTCCCACCGCCGCGCCGCCGGCGCCGCTGCCGAAGTAAATTCTCAGCGCACCGTGACGTCATCGCGCCATTCTTCGTATTTTCTTCAGCTCGAGTGAATCCCGGTTCTGATGTCGCATCGCGATGATGACGTCTTCGCGATCGTCATCACCATACAGGGCACTCCAGACTATAAACAGCTCCTTAAAATCGCTCCATTTCATCCCAGGATAAGATATGGACGACCGCCATGACGAAACTTCTCCCATGAGTCTCGTGGAATTCGCTGCGTCCCCCTGTAGGCACGCCACAGCGCCGGTTTCACGGCGCTGCTGTCTTCACAGCACCCAGCGGTCCATCCCCACCAGGTGAGACCAACGGTTACCCGGAGGAGGCCCAGCGGAGGACGACCAGCGACGGAGGTGCCGACTTACGACGCACCTACAGTGGATGTGTGACTCCCGTCCGTCCCGTGTCTCCCACGAGTGCGCGGTTCAAAGCAATCATAAACGATGCATCTTGACTATTCAGATCGATAACACACATGTCGGCTGTTGCCAACCAGACACGCGGGACAATATTCTGTTTTTCAGGGTCAAAATGCGGTAGGCGAATATCCGTACTCGCAAAAGGTGATTTCATTGCTTGCACAAATAGTCATAAAGTTTTTGTTTATCTGCGCTAACGAAAACGACACTTTTCCGTTTCTGTGTTACTTTCAGACGCACGCGCATTGTCTTTACAAACACTTTTCCTGGCTAGCACTGTCACTTACACTATGTAGGCGTTAAAGTTACATCGCACTTCTGATGACGAAGGTAGCTCAACTATTTCGGGTTCATCGTTGTCAGAGTCCAAGTTCAGCATGGCGGAGGTACGAAATAATAGTCTCAACACTGATTACAACCGCCTATTCATTCACTACCGATAACAAATTAACAAAATCTCAAACGATCAAGCCGATGGAAATGGATTAAAGTACGGAAACGCGGTAAGTTCGATACAGGCGGGCAGAACAACCGTTCGCGTTCGTGTCTCACCAAAAAGTCCCGTCCCTCAAATCAAATGCGTCTAATGTCAACGTCAACCGACCACTGACCACTGACGTCTGACATATCACAACTGACATTTGACAAATGACAACTGACAGCTGTCAAACCAGACCTGCCACGCTCTGTATCGACCTCACCCAAGCTCACTGCTTGACGTTTCCGAGTTTTCCGACAAACGATGATAGATGGCGTTATTCTAAATTGTCAACTCTAAATATTGTGCCTCGGTGTTGAATCTGCGACATACATAACAATTTATTTAATTTGACAACGACCCGAAAATCGAATCCAGGACCTCATACTCAGAAGTCAGTCGTTATTTTAATCTGCTCAAAACTTATTAGGAAGTTAAATTAAAATGATTAATATTAACCAGGTTATGTATAGGGGTCAGCTCCAACATTAAGTAGTGATAGTCGAGTAGTGTGGCCGTCGAACAAGTCTAGGTCTCGAGTTGGAACCTAAACCAATACTACCGATTTTTCTGATTCACGGGCGTATTGTATATTACTTGAAATCGAATGATCCGAGATCGAACTTGCTCGAAAACGTCTACTCGATAGTACTTGAAATTGATAAATTATGAGCTCGACAGTTCACTCTCTCGATGCATCAAAATCTCGAATAACTATAAGCTCGAATCATCGGCAGCGCGAAGGCTCATTGTTAGATGTATCAAAATCTCGAAACATTATTTCTCGACCGACCATCTAATCGATTTACAGAAAAGTTATAAGGATTTTTATTTGAGTGCCTACAATATAATGAAACAATACATGCGCAGAAATATAAATCAACTATATTCATGAAAAAGAATGATAGTACCTAATTTGGGATCAGTCCCACAGTTCTACAATTCAAGGTGGGAATTGTGGAACTAATGGGAACGAAAAGTCAATGGATTTTTTCGTTCCCACTAGTTCTTCGATAAAGGGTGCTACAAAATCATAAAATCAGCGGGACTCCGAGCTCCACGAGCTTATTCCACCATCTTCCCTTCTTCCATCGAGAGACTAGGCGTACTGCAGGTTATCTGCACCCATACCTTGTCGATGTTCCACACATTCGTACGAAGCGTTTTACTAAATCTTTCATTATTCGTATAGCCAAGGAGTGGAACACCCTGCCTGCGTCGGTTTTCCCGAGTTCATAAGTATAACCCCAATTTATTTAAGTCGCGAGTAAAGAGGCTACTTCTGGGTAAGCTTGTTCCATCGTCGACCTCATCTCTGCTGTAGTTGAGAACTACGCGGCAGGCGGTTGTTAAGGGGGATTTTTTTTATTTTTGCGATAGGACGCACCGTTTTCGAGATATTCTATAAATCGATTAGATGGTCGGTCGAGAAATAATGTTTCAAGTTAATGAGCCTTCGCGCTGCCGATGATTCGAGCTTATAGTTATTCTAGATTTTGATGCATCGAGAGAGTGAACTGTCGAGCTCATAATTTATCGATTTCAAGTACTATCGAGTAAACGTTTTCGAGCAATTGTTATTCCATATCGCGTCATTCGATTTCAAGTAGGGAACCCGGGGTAAACACTCCTACTCTAATCGGATGCAATCAGTATTTTACATGTAGTAAATTTCTATATAACCTATCTAACCACAACCCGGTTACCAAGTAATATTCATTCATTCTGTCACTCTTTACACAATACCACAATTACATCTAAGAGTAAACAAAACTTAACAAATAGGCTCCGTCACTCCCTATCTAAACCAATAACTGAACACGAATCCCACACGAATTAATTAAAAACCGCCATGATAACCGTACCGTGTGTCAACAGCCAATTAAGATCTATTAAACATTATATCGCTTGATTCTCACTCGCTGGGCTGAGACAGTACACATAAAGCATTTGTTAAGGACTTTCTCGACGCCTCGAGTTCTGTTAATCAAGGAACGTGAATGTATGCTTGCTAGATAAGACTCATATTTAAGATATATATAGTCTTTCTGACCGTTTTTGGTCACGCCAGCAAATCTTACTGGAGATTGGAAATTGGACTGGTCACAGGTGATCCGCATAGTCCGATGGGATGGCAATTGGACTTTTGTCCGAAAGGATTGTAAAGGTACCGACGTTTTTGAAGATGGTTACGTGACCCCACGATTTTATGTTAATTTGAATATCTCTTTAGTACGAGTAAAATAAACTTTACAATTCATAAAAAAACTTATTGCGTTCGTCATGTATAAAATTTAACAGCCTACTTACCATAAACATGAGATTACTGTAGTACTAACTCCAAAGCCTAAAGCTATCTAGATTACGTTTAACCGCGATCCCATTACACCATTTTCTAAAACCCTATAGCCTGAACAATCAAAGTAAGGTTAATGGCGCTTCTAGACGCTGTAAAAGGACTGTAACTGTATCATTCAGTTGTACTTATTGAGAATTATATCTTCAAGAAAGGGTACTCGTCTTTCGATTACCGGATTATTATTTCATTAGAACAACGGCCTTTTAATTGGCTTGCGTTTGTTTTCTAATTTACAAATGTTGGCTTTGAAGCGTTGTTAAGGAAGGTAAAGATGTTTTGTGCAAATGTTGTTGAGTTAATTTAGAATTAAGTGCTAACCGTTTATGAAATTATCGCTAATGCTTTTGGAATTCGTTTTCATGGTTGACCTAGTTATCGAGTTAACCTTGATTGTTTGGCTATTGAATTATCATTGTTATCACGATCAAGTTTCCCATTCTTTTTTGTAGTGAAAATAAATGCAAAATATTTTTTTCGTTAATGCATTTTAATATCAATAATGTTAGTTTGCTGAGTTTATAAGTTAAATATGAGATATTCATTTCCCTAAATAATCTCTAAATAATCTCATAAACTATTTCTCTAAATAATCAAATCATCATCATCATTCTCTTGCCTTTATCCCAATTCATTAATATGTCTTCTTCTTCCATACTTCTCTGTTTCTCACCATCTCATGAGACACCTCCTCATAATAACTCATAACTATACAAAAATCATAATTTCTATAATCTCAACGTTTAAGCATTACTCAACACAAAACGCAATCACATAAAGTAATCACAGTAAGTTGAAATTAAAAGAGCATCCAGCGAGACGTCGCGACGTCTTAAGATTAAAGTTTACACAACAGAAATATTTCTGAAACGTCGACTCGGAAAAGTTTCGTCTTTGTCATGTAAGAAAATACGAAGAAGCTGGATCGTTTGTCTTCGGCGAGTGAAGCACTAAACTCAAGAGTTTTGCATCCACAGCAATAAATATTCGTGAGAATGTAAAAGCAGATACAGAGAGGAATTAAAACGATGGATCTAGATTTGTAAAGGCTTCTTCATTTGATAGATGGTTTCGTAAATGTTTTGTGACGGTACAAGTTCTGAGTAATGGCTTGAGGCATCTTGTCTAGATTTTTGTGGTCGCGATATTGTAAAAAAAAATGTATTGAAGAAAAGGTATGTAATGTTTTGATATAACATGCTAATGTCGAACGTTTCGGATTCTAAGAAGATCTATAAAAGATAAGTCTGGTCAAAATAACAAGTTTTATTACGCATCACTTTATTTGATATCTATCAATTATTTTCTTCGGTGAGTGCACTTACGGAAGAAAATTATTAAATTAGCAATAAAATGTGACACTAAACGTTTCCCTTTTCTTAGTATTGGGCGATAAACAACACCAATATAATTTCTATCGTAGTCTGTCTGGTCTAGCCAGTCTGACAGACATAAATAAAAACTGCGCAATAATTCTCGCCAATTAGTCAAATTGATTCAATCACTAATTGAGTGCTTCACAATGCAGCTGATGACATACGTTTCCACTTGAACGTGTTTCGTTCACGATTCAGTGAATAAATAAATAGCTTTTGGCTCCAGACGACTCTTAACTATTGGGTGTTACGACTTATTTTTGTTCATCCGAATTTCTTTAGCCCTAAGATGTAAAGAAACGGTTGCAATTAATTTGCAGTTTGCTAGAGGCAGATGAGGATACGATACGTCACTTCTTCTTGAGTCGGCGTTGTATGTCTTTTCTGTCGGTACTTTTTTGTGTTTGGGTTGCAACATACATTCTAATACAAATCGAGGATACGAAAAGATATAAAATAATTGTACTCAAAAAGTTAATCCCGTCAAAATTACATTTTCCAGCATCTAGGATTTTTATAGGCATTTAGGGTTGAGTTAGTATGTATTGGTCAAATCTAGCAAATGAATTTCATTAGGAAAGTCCTAGAGGACTTTTCTTGATTTCCAACGTATCGTACCATCATAATAGGTTTTCTTTTTACTCTACTGTGGACAACTAAACTACTAAATATTCTCCTGTATAATATCACATTAGCATGAAAAGAATCTCGTAGAACAAATGCAAACAATAGTTTTTGCTGCACGATTTCACGGGCCGTGTATTCGCTTTGAGACTGAATAGCGTTAAAGAAATTATGCGGAGCGCAACAGGCTTATATTGTGACTATCTTTTTAGAGATGACCAAACGAAATGAAATATCATGTCTTTTGGAACATTTTATGTTTCCAACATTGTTTGTTCAGTACTAATTGTATCTGATAGTCAAAATTATCATCATCAGCCTATAATGTTCCCACTGCAGGGACTCAGGCTTCCTCTCTAGGACGAAAGGACGGGCTATAATCCACCAAGCGGGCCCAGAGCGGGTTGGTAGATGTCACATGTCTTCGATTTTTTTGTTCTACGACATGCCGGTTTCGTCACGATATTTTCCTTCATCGTTTTGAGAACAGCAGTGGTGAAATAAATTACACAAAGTAATGCCCCTACTTGGGTTCGAACCAAAGACTTAGGTACTGTTCGTAAGTTGGGGTTGCCACCACTGGGTCACCGCTGCTCTCAACTGATAGTGTGAAACCTTAATAAGCTTTTTTGTTACATACCACGTTTCAGAAGCTTGCTTGTTGATGTCAGATCGCTACCTAACTATTTTTTAAATTATTGATTTTGATAAACAGCGTGACGGTTGTCAGAGGAGAATAAAAGAAAAAAACGTGTTGCGCCGACCCCAAGTAACACGGGACAAGGGCAGTAAGTGTTCCACGCGCGCCTCAAAGAGATGTCAGCAAGGAGGGGCCCGCAAGGGCCGACGCCCGTCGGGCCGCGGATTTTAGTACTAGGTGACGTGGCCTCGGCACAAGGGCAAAGAAGGAACATGGGTTCGGTTTTTAGTCAGTAGAAGTCTGACACTCCCCTTCGCTCTGCCCAAGAGCGGGGGGTTCATTCGATGATTTTCCACCCACCAAAAAAAAAAAAAAGGGCAGTAAGTTGATGATAAAATAATTGATGATTTTAAAGCAGTTTTATTTGATAATTAATAGCTTTTAGGTCCAAGTAAAGCGTCAGAAGAGTTCTCCATAACACTTTCAATGTTTGCATCAATACATTGTACGCTAAACGTTAATTGACTGAAAAGTAGGAATAGATGTATCTGTATCTTTAGTTTATTTTTCACTGATTTGTAAAAAGGAATCTTATAGTGACACAATCAAACTAAATATTTTATCTCTCCCCAATAAATAAAACAGAAATCACATTATTATCATATTTTTATGAGATTTTAGATCCTTGTCACAAATGATTTGGGTTTGATTGGTTTTCGAGCCCATATCACATTTCGATCCTTCGAAATATTATATTGCCTTTGCCCACAAGATTTCCACGTTCTGCTTTGTTTCTTTGCTACCTGTATGATGGAGAAAATATGAAGTATAGACAAGGTGTAATTAAAATAGTGTTAGACCTGAAAAGGGATAATCATCAGTTCGAAATTAACAGTTTGCGATTAATTCACAGTCCTGCTTTGATATTTCAAATAAGTATAAAATAAATTAAAATTCTAGTCAGTCGATTTTGGACGATGAAATAATAAAAACGCGAATAAAAGCCATCAGCTTTGTAAGTAAATCCAGCTTTTTCGTACTAGAATATTTACAAAGGATCCTGAATTGGGTCTTGACAGAATAATCACACCACAATCGTGTAGTGGCTTTAGGTCTTAACCAAGGCGTCAAGAGAGCTCTTGGGTTCGCTTTGGAGCTACTCGGCTTAAAGGTGATGACGTACTAACCTGAATAGAAATGAGCTTGATAGTAAATAAAGGTTCTAGGTCTTGTTTACGCCAAATATTTTGGCCTGGGGACGATTGGGTGGGTTTGTGGTGTACGTTCTAGTCATTTTCACAACAAAGAATTTTTATACAAATTGTTTTGGGGCTTTTTGTAAAATACCAATTTATTAGTGATCGGCTCTTGCACATAGTGAGTGTGTATGTTTAGATAAACATGGTCCAGATAATTCAATAAAAATTAAGAGTATATATGAGGGCAGAACATCAATTTACAAGCAGAACTGGAAAAAAAATAATAATATTAATATTCCACAACTATCACACAACGCCATCTAGTCCCAAGCTAAGCAGAGCTTGTGTTATAAAAATACTAACAGTGAAAACAAAAATAAATTTCAGACATTTAAGATTGAATAACAGTTTTATTTATCCACAAATTAGGTACGTGATTCTTTATTCCTGGAATAATAGTTTAAATTTTTCTTAGAGCAAACATTTAAATGTTTACATTCTAAAGAAAGAAAATAAGCGACGATCAAGTTGTGATTTCGGTTTCGGACAGCTATAAATGAAGTGAAGAAATTCTCAAGCATTTGTTTGAAAGAACCTTAACCGTATGATAATAACCTCTATTATGTGCAAGAGAACGCTAAATTGCTTGGAATAATTAGGATCTAATAGCGTCAGGTACGCGTACGTAATGTATGCATGTAAATTAGTGCTTGATGACATAGTGAATAGAGTGTTTGCAGCGTTGAGGAAACTATGAGTTATGGATATATTATTATGTTTAACCTTGTTTTATTATATGTTTTATCTACCCAAATATCATAAACCCTCTCTAATGCGTTCAAAAACCATAGGCAATGACCAGCATTACCAACCAGCAGAAATAAACAGAACTGTAATGAGCTCATAACCTACTGAAAACAGTAGGTTATGAGTTTTTTGGAACAGGTGTCAAATTCAAGTGAGTGTGCTATTCTAGTATCTACATTAAAACAGATACCTATCGATACGAAACCCCAATTCAGTATGATTTTAATTATAAATCGCACGACATTTTGATCTCGAGTGACACAAGAATAGTGACTTTGTTCGTTTGTTTTAAAAAAATGACAGATATCCGAAAAGCCGCCATCTCGAGCTGTCATTTGTTCGTTACCTTTTTATTTCCAGTTATGAGTAGAAATTTTTTCTGATAAGTTCTTTATTTCTGTCGAAAATGAGTGATAGTTACTCAGAAATTGACATGAACACTCCGCCAGATATCGTAAATGCAGCGACGAATGCAACTAATAACCTGTATATTTTTTATTGCATACAATGCTGGTAACAATGCTGGTCATTTCCCTATGGTTCCTGAACCCATCATAGAGCCCTTATGATATTTGGGTAGATAAAGTAGTGTATGCAACTATACATAATTAGGCATTACAACACTCGTGTGATGCTATTAAGAAACTCGCCTTAGGCTCGTTTCTTAAACCCACACTTGTGTTGTAATGCCCTTCATTATGCACAGTCGCATAAACTACTATTATAAATCTTTGTTACGGAACTTGAGTAAATAAGACCGGCTATATAAACGGTGAAATAAACACTAACTTCAGTGCGATCAAAACAAATATGCAACACATTAAACGTGTTCCAAAATTTAATCGCTTCGATGATTAAATACCTGAATAATTTTGTAAAGTACGGTTCTGTTTCTCAAAACGACGAAGGAAAACATCGTGAGGAAACCGGCATGTCTTAAAGCCAACAAATCATAGACATGTGACATCTACCAACCCGAACTGGACCCGAGTGGTCGATTGTAGATCATAGAGAGGCCTGTGTCTCAGCAGTGGGAACATTATCGGTTGATTATGCTATGCGGTTTTGGCAGATAACCTTTACAATATCTGGTTTATCATAATTATATTTTATTTATTTTATCATAAAGACTTAACACCATTAAAAAACACGAAACTTCTTTTCAATCGGCACTACAATGGCGCGCTGTATTATGTAACCCAAATTAATTAATTTTAACAGGTCTCTCAAAACTTTGATACTTCAAAAGTATGTGACGACTGCACACACATGGGTTTGTTAAAAGCTTTATGAAAGCGAATTTCCTGCATATTTGCTACCCTTAAAAGTATTGTGTTAATTTCGCCCCCAAACTGGCGGTGGTTGGTATGCTTTGACGATGTCGACCCCTCCATAAGTTGCAGATGTAGGATGCTTTTATTTTATTATATCGAGTCATCGTTATTTTTGTTTTGAATTGTGTGGTTTCCATTCGAAGTAATTGTGGAGACGTACTTTAGTCATAAACCTTTTGATTTCATCTTCAGTGTGACTCGTTTGTATCATTCGTTTCTACTAGAAGCAGTGTTGCAGCAAATAATATTATTAAATAACATTACGTCACACCTATAATATCTGTAGGTTGAGACAGAGGTGTACAAAGTAGTACAGCCACATTTCGCCGGTAATGGTTTTGGTTTGCCGTCAACCGATTTGTGCCAAAACCGAAGTTGCAATTTCTTTGTGACATTATTCATAAAGGATGTTGCAAGCTTGCTCGGTAAGATAATATATTATTATCTACCGATATATTATAGTACATTTAAATGGTCAATAAATCCAGTTATTATTCTACCGGGAAAATCGTTAGAACTCAGAAACGTAATATTTACAAATTGACGTAAAATTATACTGACTGTCGATAATTTAAAAGTTGAACCTACCGCTTATCACAAACGTTAAAACACTCAAATATAACAAAATAATTATAACTAGTTAACTACCTATTTGCAAAACGCAAAACTAATAATATTATCAAGGAAAACAATACTGGAACAAAATAATAAGTTAATCGTATTTAAATGTCTTACCGTAAACATTTTCATAGAACTATGAGGTCATTTAAGTCGGTAGTCAGATGACCCCACTTGTCAGTTCTTTTTGTTTACAGGGTGCGTCATGAATGATTGTAATTTTATTATTTACTTAAAGATAATTTAAATTAATCAACAAAAAACATGTATCGTAAATCGTTGGGCAGCTTTGTGTTCTAAAGTTTGTTTTATTATAAAAACTCTTCTAATCTTGTTGTTTATACAGAACAAAAATAAAAACCCAAAATGGCACAAATATTTTACATAATATCGTAAACAATTATTATAGATGATGACTACTTTTATGTAATGTTGAATAATCTTTTGTTACAAACACCTGTAGCTAACTATAGGTTACTGTCCAGGTCAGTGGGTTAGTCAAAACAGCTGCTTATTCTTTTGTTTATAATATTAAAACTATACTTTTGTCACGGGTTTGCTTTCACTATTACAATTTTCCCTATAAATGTCACAATAATTTAAGTACCCTATAAATTTTTGGATATTTTATATCCATCCTACATAATAAACACGCGATATTTAACATAAAGATAAGCATTATTAATATTCATGAGCTATAGCACATTAATAAGGTTTTTCTATTATTTTTATTGTTGTCAGCCTTTTGATTTAATAAAATGATATTTCCGATTCAAACTAATCATACTTATTGTTTAACTTATAACCAGAAACTATTGAAATACAAATCAACATTTCTTCAGTGGAAGTGACTTAATTAATAACTTAAATAAATATTGTGACTGACTAATTGTAATACTGACCCAATTAAACATAAAAAATGCATTTTCAAAATGATAGAACAAAGGTATTTATGTAAGTGTATTTCCATGACTCACTGAAACTTTCATTTAAAAGGCAACGCATTGGGTGCCCCAAACCATTGCTATAGTATATTTGCAATTTTGAACACACTGTATTATATACACTTGCGATACTTAATTATTATGTACGAATATTTTGATTGGGATTTTTAGTTACATTGGTATTAAAGTCACAGTAGTACGTGTTTAGAGATATTTGAAAATATGTGGGGAAGAATTTTGTTCTTAGTTTGTGCCTTGACGGGAATATGGGAAGCAAAGTCTGTAGCTTTGAAAGGCCCTGTTTTGACAAGATATGATCCATGTGGGTTAGGTTTGATACACTTCGATAGATTCAGTGAAAATTATTGGAGGGGTATTGTGCATTTTGGACTTTATACCAGCATGGTTGAAGCTGAAATGGTGATTGTTTTTAAGAACGAAGTTACTGTTTCTGCAGTGAGTATAATTGTTAAGTTTATATTGTTTTGAGAAGCGGTAGCAACTACATAATTCCGTAAATAGTCCACGGTTAAAGTTAGTGACACATTTTGCCATAAGTACAAAACTGTTTTACGTCCGTCATATTTACCATCTCAGGTTCAGTTGAAATCAGCGTCGGGCACCACAAGCTCGGCATTTTGAGGAATTGGGCCTATTTGGCACAGCAGACACACGATTATTAGTTTAGATTTATTTTAGTTTAGTTTTTTAAATTTACTTTTTGTGTTGTGCACTTGTGACATTTTCCAAAATAAAAACCTATGTTTTTTTTATTTCTTTCTTAATTGACTGGTTGATATCCAACGCCGGTGGATCTATCTTAGCACTATGCGTTCACAATTAGGTATAAAAAAACGGCATGTATTTAAACCGTTATCTGTATATTCCCTTTTTTCGAACAAAATATTTTAAAGTTACACCAAAAATACTGACTTGCACACAAATTATGCACACTAAAGAAATCAAATTTAGTATCCTTTTTAATGGCATTTGCAGAACTCTTTTACTGAACGAATAACTATTATCAAAATAGTATATCTAATAATTATTTAGTCTAACAACCATTTTAAAACTTTTTTAAGGAAAACCTTCACCTGATTTACTCCATAACGCGCGCTCGCTTCGCTCGCATATTAAATAACACTAATATCTTCTGTCCCCGAAGTGCCGGGCCTCCGCCGGCCTCCTTCGTCGGCCTACGGCCCGGTGCCCATGCCGCCCATAAAGGACACTGTCGCGAGACGGTCGTATTAGATATCAGTTTTAGAAATTCCGTAGTAAGATTGTAGGTACAATTTAGAGTGCAAGTTAGTATTTTTGATAAGCAATTAGTATTTTTGTTTTACAAATCATATATCCGATGTACTAACTACATTTTTGGTGTGAATTCGATAAAAAAAGTCATCTCGTTTTGTGTGATTTTTTAGACTTTTTTGTAGGACATGTTTAGTTAGTCAATTGGTTTTTTTGCACAGCATTCATTTTTCTGGTATGCATTCAGTTAATTAGTGGAGTTACCTAGTGTGCTGAAAAATTAAACAGATGTGCATTTAAATATAACCCTAAAAAAACTGAAAAGCAAAAAACAAGCACATTTTAAATTAAACAAAACTTGGAAGCAGGCGGGGTTCTATTTTTTACCCGACTACGGCGAAGCCAAAAGGAAGGGTAATGATTTTGGCAGTCTATGTATGTATGTATGTATGTTCCACCGTAGCGCCTGAACTACTGAACGGATTGTAATCAATTAGGTGTCAATAGATTCGTAAGAATAGTCCGGGTGACATAGGCTATATAAATTTTATAAATTATTTTTATGACGGAATTTAAATGTCAAAAACTTACCTCAAAAAATATTAAATTGAGATAATCATAGCGAGTTTGGTATCAAATGAAAGGTCTTGGCGAGCACATTACAAATATCTATATAAATAAAAAGAGAAGTCCTGACTGACTGACTGACTCATCAACGCCCAGCCAAAACCCTTGGACCTAGAAAGCTGAAATTTTGCAAAGAGGTTCCCTTTATAATGTAGACAAGGAATAAGGAAGAATTTTTTGAAATTCAACCCCTAAGGGATTTAAATAGGGGATGAAAGTTTGTATGGAAAATCAACATTTTCACGCGGGCGAAGCCGCTGGCAAAAGCTAGTGTATAATATTATAGTTTAAGTACACACAAAAATAAAATTAAAAAAAAAAAATTAAGTTCAAAAATCTAAAACCCGACTACTAACAAAATCGCGGTCTTAAAAGTAGAAAACAAGAAAATAATTCTTGTCTGATATTCTTCGTAGTCGCATGCCACCTTGCTAATGGCAATTAGCAGCTGACTCCTGTATCAATGAGAACGCCATGAAGGAGCAGGTATCAGTGGCATGCGACTACGAAGAATATCAGACAAGAATTATTTTCTTGTTTTCTACTTTTAAGACCGCGATTTTGTTAATAGTCGGGTTTTAGATTTTTGAACTTAATTTTTTTTTGTTCTATGTTTTTTATTTCATAATTTAATATTCAAATGAACCCCGCCTGGTTCCAAGTTTTGTTTAATTTAAAATGTGCTTGTTTTTTGCTTTTCAGTTTTTTCAGTCGGGTTTTTTAGTTTTATAACTACTTTTTTTTATTTCCAACTTTTTAGTTCTTTTGTGTTTGTTCTTTCGTTGGTCGCGTAAAATTCTTCGCAAATGATTTAACTTTTGTGCTTGTTTATAGGATTTGTCACTTCGAATTTCTTTAAGTGTTATATATTTTTGTAATTTCCTTTTAAAACCATTTATTTTGATACCCTACTCGATGGTATGGGTAAAAATTTTTTTTTTTAACTCCGCGATTTGGCCCCCAAAATCCACATGTTTTTTTGTTTTTTTTTTTTAAATTTAATTGTAGCCTATTACACTTGCGCCATCAAGGCGAATCTAACGATGTATATTTGATTCAAATCCCTTCATCTGTTTAGGAGTTATGAGGGAACAAAGAAACGGACATACATACACGTCAAACACATAACCCTCCTTTTGGGCTTCGCCGCAGTGGGGTAAAAACAAGAACAGTGCATTATTGGATGATTACATGATGATTGTGCAAGAAAATGTGGACATACCCCAGTTAATTTGGATACTACGTTAGCGTAGTCACATGACACAGACTCTATAGTCAACAAACAACAACAAAGGTTTTATTTGTCAAGCTGGAAATCACTTGAATATTTTGAAAGAAAGTCCTTGTAGTGTAGATATTTACAAGTCGATTCCTGGTACAATTACTATAAAATTATGTGCTAAAAGCAGATATTTTTCCAGCATCCGAGTCTCCCAAACTTCACAGCACGAAGAACGAACAAACGCAACCTAGTGGTGCGTGCCACGAAGCCTATACCGATGCGCTACATATTTTACGTGACTACAGACAATTTGAAAACAAATGATAGTGATGTCCCAATTGTTAACATTTTGACTTTGAACAATGTTACACTTTGTGATGATAAGATTAAGGTACGCGTTTATTTTGACTGTTGGGTCTAGATAAAGTGACACTGAAAACGATAAAATTGTATGGAGTTAACATCAATGGAGTTAACCATTAATATTCCAGAAAAAAAAAATACAATAGCTACCGAGAAGACTATGTCAAAGTTGTAGTAGAGAAATGACATCGAGATTTCCTCTTGTCTTCAGTCCTTTCACTGTTAGTTATTTTCACAAGACTAGAACTGTGCATTTCCCAAGAAATATCTAAAGCTTTCATGCCAAATACTCTGAGTAAGAAAAAATCTAAGGTCACAAAGTATGACCGTGACCACGACCCTAGGCATAGAAAGTGCTATTATGGTTAATGGTCGATATTACTCACTGTCGTGAAGTTAGTAAGTGAAGCGCCTGGTACAATTGAGGCGGCAAAAAGCCGCAGGGAGACATCTATTCGACCAGGCTGCGGTACGGCTGCAAATAGAATACAGTTAGACTTCAAAGTAATAAACCTTCCTAGTCTAAAAAACAACTTTTAAATTGTGGTTTTAAATTAGAATAATTGTTAAAAAAAAATAATTTGTCTTATTTTAATCATTTTAAGAAGTTTTTTTTTCTAAATCATATAGCAGGGTGATTTTGAATTGATTATAATATCTTTATTCCACTTTATATCACGAAGCATCAGAATATCCATTTAACTATGCTGCCCGTCTTCTACTTGTCCTATTGACAGCGATGTGGACGAATTTTTGTCGCCCTACATTCATTTTTGATACTTATACATTTTTATTAAAATTATAGTTCTGAATATTGTTGTTTGTAAATATTGTAAATAATTTAATGTATTTGCTCATTAACTAATTTCAGGCGGCACAAACAATAACACGACTGAATGTAACCCAGCCAAATCCAAGCAACCAATATGCCCACGTCTGTGGTAGGAGATCCATCAACCATACCGAACTAGTGTCAGTGAGGACTGAAGCCAGGGCTGGAGACTGGCCCTGGCATGTGGCTATACTGGTCAAGGATAGGCACAATGTACTGAGGTATCACTGTGGTGGGAACATTGTGTCTAGAACTGCGATTTTAACTGGTGAGAAAACTGAATTTTGAATTGGTTTTGCTAGAATTGCATGGTTGATTCTGAGCATCTATTTGTATAGTCAGACTTGCCTGTTTTAAGGAACTTAAGGCTAATAATAAAAGCCGGTCGGGTTGATCTTCAGGTTAAGTCACGTTTGCCTGGGTTGGTCCATTACATACCGAGTTTCCTCCGTGCCTCGGAAAGCACGTTAGCCACTGGTCCAGACTGTCATTTACCACGAGGTAAATGACAAAACGAGTATAACCCAATACAAACTGGGTTGTGGAGACCAAATTCGAATTCAGTAATTACCTGCATCCTGTTAGACTGGAAGCCGAAATCAACATACCTAGTTAGGAAAATACTAGTGTGATGAGTAGACTAATTATTGTATGTTTCGTCCCTGCATGGCTACAATATCTACCTATTTCCTATTCTATAGTGCCCGCAGTATAAAACTTTATTACAAGAAAAATTCTAGTGGTATTAAGTTTGCCTATGCCAACAACATACAATAATTATAAATAAACTTAGCTTATTTCAATAAGGGATCTTAAATTAAATAAGAATTATTATGCATCACGGAACAGACCTTATTATTTAGACCAATCTAGCTATCAAATGAATGAAGTTCCATAACCCTATTAGCATGATATGGCTCTATAATCAAGCTGTTATTCCAATGGGGCAAATAAAAAACAATAATTTTCATTTTATTTCCAGCCGGCCATTGCGTTTTCAAGAACGGTATAACTACAGAAGCAAACAGAATCGTCATTATCGCTGGGACCAACAACTATCAAGATGTCAATCAGCTTGGAAGACAAACACTTATAGTGAGCAAATATGTTTTATTTTACAGGAATAAACAGACAGAATGGTCGTAAGCGCGACTGCCGAGAAAGGGTTCGATTCCCGGGTACCATAAAGTGTTCTTGGGTTTTCTATCAGATTTTTTTTAGTAGTAGTCACAGTCTATTTATCTGTGCCAGGTTGATGATAAAAGACTCGCTCCTTTTTTTATGGGACTTAAACATAACTAAGAAATTGTGGGTGTACTGGTATTTGGTAAAATAAAATAATCTAATACAAGTGTATTTTTTCGAATAAACGCCTAACCGTGCTATCAAATAATGTTAAACACCGCAAATGCTCACATAAATTTAGGATGCAGTGACAGCGTTTAATAGACGTACGTACATTAATTCGGTGATTGGTTCATTAGAATAATTAAAACCGATTTCAGTTAAACTGTCGAATTTATAGTGACTATTTACTATTTCAGTACCTAATCGCAGCTTGAAAGTTCAGACATAGGTACCTACTTCACGTTAAACATTTGTAATGTATTATGTACCTAAGCTACTTTATCATCTGACTGCCATTGTCTCATTCTATTTGAGGTCAGTGCTACGCGTTACGGCCTTCTTCTATTCTCCAGTCTGTCAAACGTCACCATGTCATTTACATTTTTCTCTTTCATATCACTCGATCTATTTATCTTTTGGCCTTAACCTCCCTCTCCATCCATTTATTAATAACCATCACCTAACCAACTTTCTCGTGGCAAAATAACGGGAGAGCTCAGATAGGCAGTCGCTCCATGTAACGACTTGTACAGTGCGATCAAATTATCTTGGCAGGTCTGAACATAGGCTCTGCGAACTTTTACGCATGTAAACTTGTGAAGAAAACTGTTATTGCCAGATAAACCAATACGAAAATATCTAATTTAAACAGTGAGAAATACAAATAAAATAAATATCATAACACTTTTATACATTAGTTGTAACAAAATGACCTGCACGAAGTTCGGACCTGCCAAGATAATTTGATCGCATTGTACTCAGCTGAATCCGGTAAGACTGGAAGCTGACGTCAACATAGTTGAGGAAAGGACAGGTATATGATGACCTAATCTTTTTGTTTCGATATGAATGGACGGGCTGTTTCCACCTTACCCCTTCAGTATTAGGATCAAACACGTTCTAGAAAGCAATCTAGTACCAGAAAATTGGTGTTAGATTACATAGTTTGAGTAAATTTCATTGTAGGTTTAATTTAATCCATCTATAATGGGTCTGACAAACGTTTTTTACTTTACACACCAAATAAATCTACAAAAAATTACAAGAAGAACTGTGTTTTTACTTTTTTCATATCTTAAAAAATGACTGAGATATTTACGATCAAAGTGCGTATTTCCGCCCGAAGGTTTTTAAAAACGCGGGCGGGCGCTCACTACCCGATGACGTCACAACTCCCACAACCACGCTCTCGTTTGCACGCCCGTGCGCAGTAAAAATCAAAATTATAAAGTTCTCGGTGGTAAAAATGGAAAAAAATACTGTATTGTGCCTCGGTGCTTCAATCACCTTCAATTCAACAGTTTAAACACCTGATAGACTCTTTTTTTATGTGCTTGAGGACCCAAAAAATGAAGAAAAAGTGGATGACACCCGTAAAAAGAGTTGATTCAATAGGTCCTAAAACTAAAGCACACTGCTGTGAAGATAATTTCGATTTTATTTTCTTTTCATTTAAAAATAAAATTAATCAAAAATATCTAATTTAGTACCTATAAAACTATAATAATGGTAGGTACCTATTTGCCTACTTACAAAACTAATAACTACGTAAATACCTGCTAAGACTTACTACATTCTGTTTATGGGTAAATAGTGACTATTTCTTTTAGTTTATACCTACTAATAAAACACATAAAATAATCATCGACAACCTCGAGATTCGAGATGTTGATTGCGAGTTAGTATTACCTATAGGTAGGTACCTACTAACTAAATGAAAGACACACTTTCAGTTAGGTTTAAGTTTGAACAAATACCTACCCAGGAGTAGGTAAGGCTTACTTAGAACATTCCTATACTTATACCTTTTCATCGTTATTCCACGATTTTCAGCAGCCATAAAATCCTGATTTTTCATGACATATTGTGTCACCAAGTCACCATCAAACTATCCACTCTTGGCAGATTGTTCGACTGACATATTAGAAAACCTTCCATTCTAAACAATACACGTTTCACTTTAGTTTAATCGGATATAAAAGATAATATTATTATTACTTTGAAATACAAGGACACTATAAGTACGACGACAACGACGAGGCAAAAGGAGTACCTATGTATTAGGTAAGGATCGAAGCAAGTGGCGATCTGTGGTTTCTGCCTATCCCCATGGGAAAAGGGCGTGAGTTTATGTATGTATGTGTATGTATAAGTACATAATAGGAAAACGAAGACATCGAAATAAAATAAAACGAGACGCGCCTAATTTATTATGGTCAACGCACCGGACTAAGTGCCGCGCAGTGACGCGGTCGCGGGCTGTGACGTATTAGTACGAGCGCGCGTAATCTCGGAAATTCAAAAAATTACTTAAACTTCTCGGCGTTATAACTTCGGAAATACTGCATGTATCGAAGTAAAACAAAAACTAATGTAATGTACACGTTCTACACTTCGATTTTAGGTGTATTTGATACGAATATTCTGACCCTTTTGTGTTCCCCATTACTTTAACTTCGTTTTATCGTTTACTCGACCATAACAATTGCTTGGTGACTCATTTTCTGAACTGTTTTACGGTCATGTTCAATACGAAAACTAATACCTACTTTATTCGTCATCATAACATATGCAACAGACTCTTAAGTTCCACTGCTGAACGTAGTTTAAACTTCTGGAAGTCGGTTATAGACAAAAGGTGTTTCTCTCATTGGCCTAGTGTTCGCAAGCGCGACCGCTGAGTGTAACGTCCTAAGTTCGATTCCCAGATCGGGAAAAATGTTATAGGCAGTTTTTTCAGTGGCAAACACGAAGTTTGAATTTGTGCCCGATTGATGGCAAAAGCCTCGCCCCTTATTTTATAAGACCATCTCTGCCCAACCTTGCGGTGATTTCGTTCTTGCTCTTGCTCTTGCGTTCTGTTTTGTTTGTCATTTATCAATCGCTTTTTTTTAGTTTTTTTCAAACTACCCTACTATATTAATAAAATGTGAGCACAAAATAATATTATGTTCTTTCAAATTGCAGGCTCAAGAAATAATACTTCATCCAGCATACAATGATGACCTCTCTACATCAGACCTGGCTATCATCAGGGTCAATGCCCTTGAATTTACAGAATACGTACAGCCTATCTGTATTTGGGGCCCAGTGTACAACAAAACTAATCTTGTTGGGAGAGAAGCTACGGTAACTTAACTACTTTATTATTGTTTTCATTAGAAGGTACTGTTATGATGATATCTAAATGTTAGTCTGATAGTTAGTTAGTGTTAGTCTTATAGCCTGACCACAGATTACCAGATACTACACTCCATACAAAATGTTCAATGCCTACCGCTATAATAGCCTACACTGTCAAGTCGATAGACGCTGCGAACGAAAATGTACCCTAACGTTACTAACGTAAAGTGAGTTTTGCTTTGTAGATGCGCGCCGCCGCGTGGATATTGTGAATTGCCAGGGCTGCCTCTGTCGACAAAGATGTTATTAGGGATTTGTAGTATACTATTATAAAATAAAACAAGTTTTTTAAAGTACCAGAATAGTTAATTTTGCTAAGATGTGTTTTATTTTGATGTACCTACCTAATGATTTTTTTTTTATTGTTAAACTTTTACGTAGAGAATATTCCAAATCGAACAAACAATTTTATGTAATCTTGGGGGAAACAGGGGCAAGGGGAGTTAAATGTATTAAATGTATTTATCCCTAAAGTATATTTTTAAAAGTCCAAAAATCGAGCTGCCTGCAATCTGTCTCATGATTTGCTCGAAATTTTTAATAAATGTGGCCTCGAGACATTTAACTACATAGTTACAAAAATAATCTGAGGGTACTTTCAACTGTTCGTGGAACGACGACGTTTTGTTCAAAATTTTAAAATGAATAAAAATTCTTGATTCATCTAAACCGGGAATATGATTTAATTCAGAAATGAATTCGGGACAGGTATGCTTCTTACTACATTTATAACAGACTAGCTGACCCACGCAACTTCGTCTGCGTCACATAAATATAGCTTATAACCTTTCGCGATAAATCGACTATCCAACATAAATTAAGCTAAATCGTAACAAACAAAAAAAAATATCTTTCCTCTTTATAATATTAGTTTAGATTAGCTTAGATTATATTAAAGTGAGAATTACTATAGTTATCTCTTACTGTTAAATATACGATAACATCCTGTACTTGTAAAAATTATGATGCAGCAAATATTTTGAATTTGAATTTCCCGGAGGCCAGCCAGCTCCCCCGTACCTACATTGCGACGCGCGAATTATTTTGCCGCGCGGATATTTTTACATTGCGATATCTTCTAAGATATTTGTTTAAACTGTATAGAGTAAAGGGCACAAATATTCTATATTAAATTTCCGTTCTAACAAACACATTTATTTAGATATAGATTAATACCATATGGGTTAAATCAGCTTCGCAATAAATAAATCTTTTTAACCTAACATTTTAATAGTAAAAAAGGGTTAAAGTAAGACAATCTTAAAAGATAGCAATATGCTGTCGCGGATTTTTTTTTAGAACTTTTAAAGAGAAACAATTCCTTAAAACATGATATTTGCGTAACTTAAACCGTTTTCGCAGCGCACGCAGCGGAAGGTCTCAAAAAGGAAATACCTTTTCCCGTTTTTGTAACATTTTTCATTTATGCTCCGCTCCTATTAGCCGTAGCGTGATGTTATATAGCCTAAAACCTTCCTCGATAAATGGACTATCCAACACAAAAAGAATTTTTCAATTCCAACCAGTAGTTCCTGAGTTTACCGCGTTCAAACAAACAAACAAACAAACTCTTCAGCTTTATAATATTAGTATAGATATCCGGATATTTATAACACATCCACTGCACATAATACACTAGTTGTAGCCATTTCTTAGGATTTCAAAACTAACATCAAGTCGACCGAAATATAATAAGCGTAAGTACGCGCCGTGCGGCTGTTGAAAGCCCTGCTGCGCTATGGGCTACCGTAGACCGGCGCCCGGTAGGTAGTTAGCGCGCGTAAGTACATGGAGTGCAGTATCTGGTTGGTGTTGTGAACGCAAATGGCGCACAACTACGTGGAGCCCTATTACTAAGGCTCCGCTGTATAGCTGTCCGTCACAAGGGTTTTATTTAAAATGTTTGTAAATTTACACAGAATGCAAAAACAAACACCGAGTAAAATACGTTTGTTCATTAAACGTGGTTTATTCGGCGTTTTTTTTAAATAATAGTGGTACGGAACCCTTCGTGTGCATTCCAATTCGTATTTGATCGGGTTTTATTTGCCCTGCCTGCCTTTGTTCTGCACTGGGAGACAAATAGCGAATAGTAATAATAAATAATAAAATTATGATAATTATTATTGCCCGAAATTATTTAAACTACATAATATAATTAGATTAAGACTCAGAAAGCACGTTAAACCGTTGGTATAGCGCCTGATCTCTCTCCTGTCGTGTCGGATTGCCGTCCCTTTGGATTATGAGAGAAAAGGAATAGAGAGTTCACCTATGCCTGCGCACACACTTGTACATTATAATATCCCCCGCGCCGATGGCTAATCTCCGCTAAGATTCGCTGGTGTGACTCGAAAACAGTCAGGACAACAATATATATTATGACTAGATTATTCTCACTTTCAGGTCGTAGGCTTCGGTACAACAGAACACAATAAGCCGGCTGAGATTCTAAGGTCAACATCCACTATGATACAGAACGACACGACGTGTATTAACTTCTCTCGCAAGCTCTACTCCAGTTTACTGAATGAGTTCACCTTCTGCGCTGGATATGGACCCTCATCAAGTAAGTAGCTAGATAGTTCAAGTTCAAGCTCGGATTTTTTTTAAACGGTTTTATTTTTTGACTTTATGGCCTCGTTGGTCTTGGGGCTCCAAGCACAACTGCTAAACAAGAAGTCCCCGGTTCGATTTCTAGGTCAGGCAAAGTGTTATTGGGCTTTTCCATCAGGAATTTCTGAGTAGCGGCCACGGAGTCTGGATTTGTGCCCGGTTGATGTCAATAGGCTCGCCCGCTATTACATGGGACTTTAACGTAACCGGTGAAACGTGGGTGTCCTATTAGGTACAGTTCTGTCTAACCCATCGAAAATTACAGACGTGATGTTATGATATGTGTGACTTGTATGTTTTTGATCTGACACGGGCACAGAGTAATTCCTCTTCCACATTTTATCTATTGACCATTCCTACGTCAGTGCGAGAACAACCCCTCGAAATCGACCGCAGCAACGGTGGTGTGACGATGTGATCACAGACAGATTAGCACAAAATGATATTTGGAAGATATCATGAGCGGGCTCAGTGCGGGTTGGCATGTGTCTTTGAATTTTTTGGTTCTAAGACATGCCAGTGTCCTCGCGATGTTTTCCTTCACCATTTTGAGAGCGTGATGAAATAAATTACACAAAGTAAAGCGCCTGACTGGGTTCGAACTCACGACTCACTGTTCGCAAGTCGGGGCTGCCACGACTGGGACACCACTGCTCCCTGCTCTTTTTATTCCACGTTAGTAAATAGGCTTCAAGTTGTTAACAACTAATATTGAAACAGTAGATAATTGTTATCATCGGAAATTTTACATGCTTACACGTGGCAATGAGTTCAATTATAATTATTAGTAGGTAAAGTTTTCGAACTTTCTAACATTTACTGATGTTTTTACAAAAATAATACCTGGTTTTTTTCCTGCTTATATTGATCTTTTTACGTGATACGAGTAACAACACGCATTAAACCCGCGAATGATTAAGCAGAACTGGACCTATTAGTACACCCAAACTCCAATTAGGTTATGGGCCCATATTAAAGGGGCGAGCCTATTAGAGAGCTATCTACCGGGTACAAATAAAAACTCTTTAGGTGGTACTGAAAAAATCCTGGTGAAAAACCCGGTCACGCTTTGCCCGACCTGGGAATCGAACCCGGGACTTCTTGCTTAGCAGTTGCGCTTATGGCACTTTCATCGATGCCCTTTAGTCATTGCAGCTACGTGCACGGGCACAAAGTAGCCACGGAATCCGTGGAGACAATATTTGATTGATTTTTTGGTGGAAACGGATCCCGGGATCCGTGAACACAACTCGCCGGGATCCGTGTTTAATCAAATCGGATCCCGGGCTCGGTGGAGACAATCCCTTTCCAATAGGATTTCTACAACTCGTCCAGATTTCTAAACATCCTCAGAACTATATACAGAAGACGAGTACTTCTATGAACTGCGTCTGTAGGTACAGTACCTTATAGTACGCACAACGACCAATCAATCTTTATAAACCAAATACTCTGGTCTATTATTGTACGGGAAGCTGTGCAGTGTGAGGTCAAGTTATACTGGATAAGTATAGCTTGATGTGTACAATACTAACGAAGATTAAATTGATCACTGGCCCGTAACCAATGGTGTGGCTACCTGTTTGGTTATGGTCTCACTATATTGAGTAGATTATTGTTGTACGTCTGTAGTGAGGGTCAATTCTATATTATGTTTACTGTGTCGATATTGCGGGGAAAGATTGTTGAGTGCAAATATATTGTAAGTAACAAATATATTCTTATTGCTGTATATTAGAAATAATGTATTATGACATCAGGCCTGAAGGGTTAGGCTGCCTGATTGTTCACCCACATTTCGCCAGTTATTAAGTCCTGTGTAATAGGGGATGGGCATATTGGCATCTACAAGACACAAGTACAGGTTCCGTGGCTGGTACAGAAAACTGCCTGTTAGAAACCCCAATTACAGATTTTCCAATCTGGGAATAGGTCCTAAGACCTCATGGTCAACAGTCGCGCAAACACTAGAGGAACGAGGAAATTATATAGAAAAAAATATTTGGATTTCTGAAGATTAACCCCCAGACACGCACTAGATACAAACTTTAAGACTGTGTTCAATGTGGTTTGATATACCTACCATTTTATAATATTAGTATAGACTAGTATAGATATACGATGACTGTTATACCTTTCTTTTTTATCTTTCCAGCCATCAATCCACGCAACGGCGACAGCGGAGGAGGTCTAGTAATGAGTATCAACCAGCCAGACCACATGATCAGCTGGTTCGTTCGAGGAGTTCTCTCAAAATGTGGTGTATCTCCGGGCCACAAGGAGTGCGACCCGAAGTACTATGTGGTTTATACTGATGTAGCACCGCACTATGGATGGATCTACCATCATGCTGGATTGGAGTTTAGGAATAATGTGATGTTTTCTTGAAGGAGAGTGTATCTTCATTTGTTTTTAGACTGATAGTGTTGTACTCAAGTTCTGGTTACCTATTTGTTTAGATGTTTCTGGACTGTCACAAGGTTTTTTAATGTGTGACAGTGTGTAGGTTATTTAATTAGTTCATTATTAGACTTTTCTTTAGCACCCACTGTGTGACTATTCTAGAATGTCAGTCTTGACCCATCCTGAAGACAGTCGTCAAGAAACACGACGTTACGATTTGGGTTTGTACTTGTCCCTGACTGATTGGCCATAGAAGGCCGGGAGAGTTAAGAGTAAAGGAATGGGGAAGCCTTTGCCCAGCAGAGGGACAATAGGGTGGGGAATAGGTTTATTTAAATAAAAATTAGACTTTAGTCCGATCTCTTTTTTTGTAAAAATATTTTTTAGACACAATGTATGAATCTTTTTAGACATAAAACTGCTTAGTTATGTAAATTATTAATGAAGATTATATATTATCTTTTACAAGTAAAAGTGAATTGTATTTTCATTTAAATGTAGGTACTAGTTTATTTAATAAGATACTTTTGAAGGTATCCCCATAAACACTACACTTGATACATTGAAACGAGTCATATTTCAGTAGCTGGATACAAGATGCCCATCAAAATCAAAAATGCAAATTCACCGCAAACTTCTTTATCTACGAAAATGCATCCTTTCATCTTAAAAATCGGAAATATATTAATATTTTCTTGAAGCAACATCACGGGACGGCGCTCTTGCATAATTTATTAGAATCTTATTAAAAAGTGTCAGCGAAAGAAAAAGGAGGTCTTCATAATAAAAAAGTCTCTATTATGTCGTTGAACTAAGTTGTTGTACGAAAAAAATCATTATGCTTCTTTTGTTTTCGTAAATGAAAATGAAAATGAAAATGAAATCTTTATTTGTAAACATAGGTTTTTAAGTGGTGTTACAATTAAATATAAAAGTCCCGTCTATGTTTTGCGTTTAAGCGTACAAATTAAATTGATGATTATAATCAGTTTTTATCAAAATTCAAATTACAAAATAACATTAATGTCAGAATGATCAGAAAATAACAATATTTTAGATTATTAATTACAGTCAAAAATTTTACACATACAAACACATTAATTGTCATATAAACATAGAGGTAATAATTATAACAATTTTATTTCAATAGGTAATTTAATTCAGTGCAATGTCAAGTTTTTACTAATGTCATAAATCGGATATAGTAGGTCTAGCAAGTTTCATTAAGATAGTCATTAATTGTGTAGTAACATTTTTCAACCAAATAATCATTTAACCATGTTTTGAACAGATCTGTATTACTAGCTTCTAAGATATGTTTGGGTAATTTATTGTAGATTTTGGGTGCCATGCCTAAAAGGTTTTTGCTGAATATAGCTTTTTTGTGTCTTGTCATGCATATTGTATTTTTATAGCGTATGCTCTTCGGGCGATTATATAAATGTAGATTTGATCTGACAAAAGTAGCTACTTCATATATATAAAGACACGGGAGTGTAAGTAACCTAAGCTTTTGAAAATGTGGCTTACAGCTCTCTGTATTTTGTATGCCACATATTGCCCTTATGCATTTCTTCTGTGCCCTAAACGCCACTTCTCTGTCTGGCGAGTTTCCCCAAAACATAAGTCCGTAGCGTAATGTTGATGATACATAACCATGGTATGCCATTAAAAGGGTGGCCTGACTTGATATTTTCCTTAGGTTATAAAGGGCATAGGAGCACTGGCTAAGTCTTTTACACACGCCCTCAACATGCATTTTCCAGTTCATGCCTTTATCTATCCACATGCCCAAGAATTTTGTGTGATCAGTATCCTGAATACTTGTATTACCATATCGAACGTCTGGTTTTTTATTATTTGTTTTTTGTTCAAATGAGATGTAGTTAGTCTTATTTAGATTAATTTTTAAGTTATTTTCTGTTAGCCAGGATATTATGTCATTAAGGTTGTCATTAATTTCTTTTTCAAATGTGTCATCATTTTTGCTTTTAAATAATATTGTGCTATCGTCTGCGAACAAGATCATAGGATTGTTAATTAGTTTAGGCATGTCGTTAATATATATGATGAAAAATAATGGAGCAAGTACACCGCCCTGTGGTACCCCGCATAAACATTCCCGATGTTTGGATTGATATGTAATTTCTGTTTTTGTATGGGGGTTGATTTTATTGATACATGCATATTGTTGCCGATTGGTAAGGTATGATTCAACAAGTTCAAGGATGTTGCCTCTGATACCATATTTTTTCAATTTGTTTAGGAGTATTTTATGGCTAACATGGTCAAATGCCTTTGACATGTCCATAAACAATGCAACTACAGGAGTTCTCTTGTCCATATTAGTCAAGACGTGTTCTACAAGCGCATATATTGCGGAATTAATACTTTTATTTTTCCTGAAACCGTACTGTTCGCTAATTAATATTTTGTTTGTTTCTAAGAAAGAATATATACTATTATGCATTACTTTTTCGAAAATTTTAGAGAAGACCGGAATAAGTGCAATAGGTCTGTAGTTACCTGAATCTTGCCTGTCACCTTTTTTAAACAAAGGTTTGATTACTGAAATTTTCAGCCTTTCTGGGAATACGCCTTTCTCAATGCAGTTGTTTATAATGTGACTGAGTATTGGTGCAATAATGTGAGACGTAGCTTTAATCACTTTAGTGGTAATATCGTCATATCCAGCACTATTAGTATTCTTCAATGATTGAATTATTTTAATAATGTCAAAGGGTATCGTAGGTGTCATGAAAATTGAATTAGGATTTGTGTCAAATGTCAGTGTATTATTAGAGTTGGGTAAATAGCCGGACGCTTTGAGTTATTATCGATTATAATCCATAAGTAGCCATTAATAGCCTTGCAATGGCTAATAACCCTGCTATTAATGTATTGTTAAAAAAATAAATGTTTTATTGTATAATCTGTGGGTGTGAACTTAAATTGGGTGCGTGTACGCAGTGTTATTCAATGTATTGTTATTCTTTTTATTTATTTACACTTTTTGTTTGTGAAAAAGTGTTTCTAATAAAATAAATACACATTTTTCGGGAAATTCAGTTCTGTTAATAATTTAGAGATCCAATACTATAAAAACCATAATTAATATTGACACATCGCTTTGTGATTTAACCATCTACATAATTAATTACTTGACATAACAAAGCTAGCTAAGCGAGTAGGTGTATGTATACCTACAAATAATTTTAACCGATACGTAAAAATGTAAGGTACCTACATTATGTACGTTACTTATGCCCGGTTGCTGAAGTCCTCAGATAACTTCCCACTAACTATTGGTTCAATAACGTAAAGCTTCAGTTAAACGTCGGTCAACTGTCACTGCGTTTCTGAATACGAAACGCAGCACTCAATAATTAGCTAACCGATAAGTAGTTCCTTAGTTACCGATAGATGGCTCTGTTTACGAGAGCGCGTCTAAAATTGATTTTATTAGTTGAATTCGTCTTTATTACCGGTTTTATTTATTAAATATATTTTTTTAAATATAAATTAGTGGCTTAATAATGTTTTATTAAAAAAATATGATGTCATTATTTATGGGCACCTGTATGATTCTGTATGAACGACATCTTCGACTCTGCTCGGCTGGCGACCCACACCCAGGGTTGATTTATTGCTGTTTTTGTTCAAACTTCTCATTGTTACGGGTTCCTTTAGGTGATAGTGACCTGGGTTCATTGCAAACAGATGTGTCTTATCAGTTATGGAACCGATAAACGCCCAAAATTGGTCAGTTAAGTCAATCTCAGTTTAAACGGAGATTCTCTTACATCGCGGTGTTCAGAAACGCACTTTCACAAGTTATCGAACCAATAACGCAAATGAATATATAAACCACCGATAAAAGTGCCTCAGAAACCGGGCATTAGTAGCTCTTTTCTGTGAATACGACGTAGGTAAATTATAAACAATGGAAAATACTCGAGCGGTTAGTAGGTAACATGCATCTCCGCACCCCCGCACCTCTCGTGCTATCTCTTTCTGGCGCTAATATTTATTCGTGCCAGAAAGAGATGCATTAAATGCACAAAAATGAAATTTCGATACGGAAAGTGATTTCCACATGGATTCGGAACCTTTCTCTCCAACATCAGAAATCGATGAAATATTCTGTGACTGTAATGAACCTGTACTTCTTAATACACCAGAAATAGATCCATTAGCGTCCGATCCAATCGATATAGGTACCTAGACCTACCAAACTTAGGAGATTTTGAAGAATCCAGTGTTTCTACTTAGCCTGATAATTATTTTAGAGCAACAAACAAAAAAAAACAACTAAAAACTAAAAAAAATTCCAAATAAATGACTGATTATGAATTTAAAAAAAACTAAGTACCTACATAAAAAATCTAATTATCAAAAATCAATGTAAATCATCATCATTTCAGCCAAAAGACGTACACTGCTGGACATAGGCCTCCCCCAGGTGTCGCCACATTGACCGGTCCCGTGCGTCTCTCATCCAGCGGGTTCCTGCAACCTTGACCAGGTCATCGGTCCACCTAGTGGGAGGCCTTCCAACGCAACGTCTTCCGGTTCGCGGTCGCCATTCCAGAACTTTTCGGCCCCATCGGCCATCCGTTCTGCGAGCAATGTGCCCTGCCCATTGCCACTTAAGTCTGGCGATTCTTCGGGCTACGTCGGTAACCTTGGTTCTCATGCGGATGTCCTCATTTCTGATTCGATCACGCAAGGAAACTCCGAGCATAGCCCTCTCCATTGCCCTTTGGGTGACTTTGAGCTGTCTGATGAGGCCCATTGTGAGCGACCACGTTTCGGACCCGTATGTTATCACTGGCAACACACACTGGTCATAGACTTTCGTCTTGAGCTCGTCCAACTTACCACAGTGTCTCAAGTTGAGACACTGGGGTAAGTTGGACGAGAAGATACCGCGCAGCTTCCCGAACGCTGCCCAGCCGAGTCGGATTCGACGATTGACCTCTTTCTCGAAGTTAAACCTACCCAACTGGACTGTTTGTCCCAGGTAGACATAATCGTTCACAACTTCGAGTGTAAAGTCTCCGATCTTGATTGGAGTGGGTGTTACATGAACATTTAACATGACCTTGGTTTTGTCCATGTTCATTTTAAGACCCACTCTTTCGGAAGCTCTACTGAGGTCATCGAGCATTGTACTGAGGTCTTCCATGGTCTCATATCTCAGACATCATCTATATAAATAAAAAGAGAAGTCCTGACTGACTGACTGACTGATTGACTGACTGACTCATCAACGCCCAGCCCAAACCCTTGGACCTAGAAAGCTGAAATTTTGCACAGAGGTTCCATTTATAATGTAGACAAGGAATAAGAAAGGATTTTTCGTAATTCAACCCCTAAGGGAGTTAAAAAGGGGATGAAAGTTTGTATGGAAAATCGTCATTTTCACGCGGGCGAAGCCGCTGGCAAAAGCTAGTATCATATAGTGGTCATGGCTGAGACTCTCAGTCATGACTACTATATCGTCGGCAAACCGTAGGTGAGTGATGTACTCGCCGTTGACGTTGATGCCAAGTCCTCTCCAATCCAGAATCTTGAAAACATCCTCCAATGCAGCGGTGAACAGTTTCGGAGATATGACGTCTCCCTGTCTCACACCGCGCTGCAGAAGGATAGGTTCCGAGGTCTGGTCCTGAAGTCGTTCTGATATGGTGGCGTTTTTGTACGAACACTTCAATGTCAATAGCTGATTGTAATTTTTTAAATGGGTTAGATTAGTTTTAAATTGTACATTTATTTACCACAAAGAAAGATGATGAAAATGAAGTCTAATCTGACAGTCCTAAGCCTGAAAACCATGAAGGGAACTTTTCAATTACTAAAATACATTAACAGCAGGGTTATCATCCATAATTGCTATTTATGGCTATTAACTGCTATTAATCGATTATTAGCCGGCATGATATTAACCGGATTATTATCATTGCCCAACACTATGTATTATTATAGTTAATGTCATTCTGAGATTGATTAAAATTTATAAAATATTCATTAAATGATTCCGCTATTTGTTTTGGAGAATTTACAACTTTACTGTCAATCTTTATGCTGCAAATTCCTTCTTTTGGGTAGTTTATTTTCTGTTTATTAATGATACTCCACGTAGCTTTGCTCTTGTTTTCGGACGTATCTATAAAATGACTGTTTTGCGCTTTTTGTGTTTGCTTGACTATGTGTTTTAATCTGTTAGTGTAGGTTTTTAGTTTGTTTTTATTTTCTGAGCTAGGCGACTTTCGATATTCCCATAGCATGTCCCTTTTCCGTTTGGAACATTTTTTTAGTCCCGGTGTAATCCACTTAGGTTTTTTAATTGGCGAAACCTTTATTTTATTAATCGGAAAACATAAGTCATAAAATAGTTTATAAAGGTCATGGAATTCATTAAATGCATTATTAGGATCAGAGCACATAAAGACATCATGAAATGTTACATTTTGAAGGCATTCTCTAATTTTTTTTATATTTTCGTCACTGTAATCACGTTTATGTACGAACCAGTGAGAAAGCGTGCACGTTTTTTTGACACGACATTTTAGCAGTTGCGCTGTATGGTCAGACAATGCTAATTCTTTAACCTCACACTTGCTGCCTCTAATATTATGAACTATGTTGTCAATGCAGGTCCCACTGCATAGACGTGTCGGTGACCGAGTACCCAGAATCAGATTATAACTGCGTAATATATTTTGAAAAGTTATCGAGGTTTTGCTATTTTTGCATATATCTATATTAAAATCCCCACATAGTATGATCTTGTTATTATGTTTTAGACAGATTTCTCTTAACATCATGTCTAAATTCTCAAAAAATGATGATAGCTTATCTTTGTTACTATTTGGCGGTCTATACATACAGACAATGGTGATTGGGTGCGAAGAAAGTTTTATTGCACAACATTCTATTTGATGTGGTATGGCCCATTTTTTGACATCAATGACTTCAAATTTATGTGTATTCTTTATTAGAATGCATGAACCCCCGTTTCTATCATGTCTAGCATAGCATGTCGCAAATGAATAATTATTTAAATGTAGATGTTGATTGTCACCATGTTTCATGTTGTGTTCTGTTATACAGAGGATATCTACTGACCTACCTTCTTCTGAGAGTTCATTTAGATGTATACCTAATAGATCCGATTTATTGATTAGACCATTGATATTTTGGTGCATTACAAATATATGATTAAATACGAAAAAGATCATGGTTACTAAAACTGTTGCTTTCAGGTTTACTATTTGATGTTTTGTTGTTGTCAATTAGATCTAAATCATATAGTATGTTGCATATAATTCGGTCGTGTATGTTTCTCATTCCATAATTAGTTATTTTCCCAGTTTTGTAGGAGAACATCTCGAGTGATAACTCATAGTTACTATCAAAGAAGTATGCGTATTTGTTGCTTTGTATATCTGAGTACAATAGATTGTTAAACACATCTACCTTGTAATTATATATTGGAGCACCTGCTACATAGGTGGCAGCACAGATAATTATATTGGTATGATTTACTGTTCGCAGAGATTCCCTCATTTTCTTTATTATATTATTGTAGTCACTGTTTTCTTTTATGTCGTTTTCCCCGATAAATAGTATGCAGTAGTCGTTAGTGGTGAAGTCTTTCAGCTTAAGTTCAATATCGGTTAGAAGATCGTTGGCACTGCTGTTAGTCCTGATGTAGTGGCAGTAATGAGAGTAGCTTGAGTATACGTCTCGGATTGTAGATAAGGACCCTCTAGTTGTGGTGCTGCTTAGAATACATAATTTGTTTTTTTGCCTAGGCTTCGTAATTATGTTTGCCGGCTCTTTATTTATATTATGTAGTGTGCATTGGTTTGAGGACGAAATGGTAGGTACTTCCTTCAATTTGTTAGGTGTAGAAACTGTTTGTGTTCCCTTATTGTGCATGATGGTCGTACTTTCTGAGCAATTGTTTTGTTGTACATTAATGATTGTTTCATTAGTGTTTTGCCAGCTTCGTTCTTTATTTTGGTTTGGAGTTTTATTGTTATGCATTGTTGATATGGTTTTCCTGCATGGTGTTGAGCATATTTTCTTGTAGGTATTTGTTGTTTTGATAACTTTTTGTAGGTCTGATTTTAAGCGGAAGTTTTCCATGTTTAAATTTTCAATTTCATTATGGGCGCTCGACAATTGCATCGTGAGTTTGTTTATTTGGTCATGTAGATCACTTATGTCGCTGTTATCGTGTAAGCTATCTGGAATACTCATCATCGTGGTATCAAATATCGCTTTCTCGCTACTATTTGTTGTGTTGGACAAGTTAGTTAATGAACTTGATCGATATAGTTTGCGATAGGTGACATTATCGTTAGGTGAAGTCATTTTTCTCCTTGTTTGCGGTAGATGTTTGTGTGTTATTGTGTTATTATGAACACAAAACGTCGTGTTTGTACTCACAAATGCTTACAAATGTAACTCGAACGCACTGATTCGCCGCTGGAACGCGCTTCTGCGTCGTCGCAATGTTGGTAGCACTGACTGCGCGTGCACAGGACTTTCGCCTTTCACTAGTTCACACAACTGCGAGGATTCCGTGCGTATGCGAAATTAGTCAATATGACCCACTATGACCGGCACTTTTTCGAGTGTTGTAATTTCGTAAAATACTGTTTAGTTTACACTGCAAACAATTATTGGCCGATTAACCCTTCACTGCACTTATGTTCAATGTAAAAAATATAGATTTTACAGCTGTTATTTATTTTTCTGAGATTAAATCACTGAGGGCACAACTTATTGGTTACGGGCGCGTTCCGTTTTTTTACGTACTTCATTGTTAAAATTTTTGTCTTTAAATAAATAAGTTTTTTAATGATCTTTTAATGAATTTCCATGGAAATGGGTCACCCCTTTCTGGCTTTATTCCAGGTGGGTTTTTTGTAAACTGGTGCAGGTAATCATAAATATTATTATTATCTTTATTTCTACCCATGTAGAAATTCAATATCAATTCATAAAAATAGAGCACAACAAGAGGGGGATTTCATAATTTACTTAACATAAAATCACGCAAGGAACACTCACACATCTCACATTACAAAAGTCATGTTTAAGTTCCATATAATGAAGAACAAGCCTTTTGTCAATTGGGCACGAATCTTGATTCCGTGGCTGCTACTAAGAAATTCCTGATGAAAACACAATAAATTTTTGCCCAAACTGAATTCGAAACCAGGACCTCAGGCTCAGCAGTTGCGCTTGCGATCACTAAACTAACGACAGAGGAACTAAATTAAGTATTTTTGATTAAATCAATGAACACAGCAAAGTATTTAACAGTTATTTGCAACGTATTCAACTTTCGATTAAATCCTTTTTTTTTTTATTTTGAACGGGTGGCAGGCTGCCACCCGTTTCCCAAACCACAGCAACTCCTGAAAGCCAGAATCAACAGAGACTACCACTAGAAAACCACCGAGACAATGAAGCTCAACGAAGTCCCAGAGAAACAATTTAACTGCCTTAGATCCCGTACACACCTTTTTAACGTGAAAGAAACGAGAAACTGGAGAGTTAGGAACAAAAAGAAGAAAGAAAACTGCGGCACGAACGTTTAGCCGCACAAAATCACCCAAGTCGTAAAAATTATCAGAACAAAAAAATAACAATGAGCAAAGAATAAAGGGGTACAAAAGTACGTTGAGGCAGACTGAACTAACGAAGCTTTGCGACTAGACCACCGGTGCATGACTGTGCATTAAATTAGTCTACAAACACTCGCTAACCAGGGCTTATGTTATCATGATATATGTACTCGTACTCGACGGATAATACGGTCCAGTACTCACCGAAATGTGATGTTGGATGGGAGAACGTGGAACTGAAACAATAATAATAATAATAATAATAACTTTATTTCACAAAAAGCAGATTTAACATGTTTTATATACACACAATGTACATGACACTTGATAGTAATACAATGGAGCACAATCTAATAACCGAAATCTGTACACAGTATGGAAAACCCTGCCTCTCAAACTAGGTAAACCTGTATCTTGAGAGACAGTGATTCAGCTTACAAAGTTATGCTAAAAGTATAATAGTAGACTGTGTCGATATACCTGAGCGATTAAGAATATAAAGTTAATTTAAGTAAAAGTAAATTTTAAACGTGATGTGTGGTGTATGTGTGTTTGCGTGTGTGTATGCATGCAAGTGTGTGTGTATGTGTGAGTGTGTGAGGTTGTTGTGTGTGATTGGGGATATGTAGTTAGTTAGGAGACGTATTTAAGTAAGGATTCTGTTTGTATATAGTCCTGTTCCAGTAGCCATTTCGTTAATTTAGATTTTATCTCATATTTATTTAGATCAACAATGTTTAGGTTTTTGTGAATTTGTTTGTATATGTATGTACTTAATGTGTAGTATTGGTGTTGAGCGAAGGAGGTTTTGTGAGGAGTACTTAAGGGTAGTTTTTTCCTTTTTTTAGGGTCAGATGGGGGAATGCTGGTGTGTTTTCTAACAGTAGACTGCAAAACAAAAAGCTGGCGCACTGAAAGTACTTTTGAATCAGCGTATAGTTGCGTAGTGGGATAGCGATAGGGTTTGCGTGACATAACCTTCAGTACGGCTCTCTGCGTTCTTTCAACCCTTAGAAGACTGGTTTTATTTGCACCACCCCAGACTGTGATGCAATAACCAATGACGGATTGGCATAATGCATAGTACACCATCATCAGGGTGTCAGGCGGAGCCGAGTCTCTAAGGGATTTGAAAATGTGCAAGAGCTTTAAACATCTAGTGGTAGTGGCGTCAACCTGTTTGTCCCATCGTAATCCTTCGTCTATTTGGATACCTAGATATTTCACGCTATCAGTTCTTACGAGCGTCGGACACAAGCATTGTGGCTGTTTGGAGCAGGTGTGCGCTGTTATGCAGAAGGATTTGTCGGGCAGGTTGTTACGCCGGATAGCGAAGGGAATGTACGATGTTTTGTCGCAGTTTAGGGTGAGCAAGTTAAAGTTGAGCCAATTCATTATAGTTGTTATTGCCGCTTCTGCGTAGCATTTAACGCTATCCCAGGTTGGTCCGTGAACTATGACTGCTGTGTCATCTGCATACGCAAAGATCTTGGAGTTGGGGATGGACATTCTGCACAACTCATTGACGTATATAAGGAAAAGGGTGGGGCCTAGAATGCTTCCCTGAGGAACACCGTAAGTGGTAGATACTTCTTCACTTATATACTCTCCAATTTTAACTCTTTGGGTCCTATTGTAAAGATAGTCCTTGAAAATTTCGAGGGTGTTTCCTCGTACCCCTAGGAGTTCCAATTTAGTTATAAGTTTGGGAACAGAGACTGTGTCAAACGCTTTAGAAAGGTCTAAAAAGATCCCCAAACTTTTAACTCTACTGTCCAGATTCCTAGCAGCCAATTGTGTCAGCTCCAGAACTGCATCTTCAGTAGAGATGCCTGTGCGAAAACCGTACTGATTATCAGCTATGAGCTGATGTTTGTTGAGAAATTTATTCAAACCATTATTAAGAATCCTTTCCAATATCTTAGAGAGTGCTGATAAAACCGATATGGGTCTGTAATTGTTGACACAGTTTCTGTTCCCTCCCTTGTGAATTGGATGGATGATAGCCTTCTTTAGCGAATCAGGAAAGATACCTTTCTTAAGGTACAATGAATACAATGAATCTTCGTTTTGGTAATAGTGGTGACAAGGTAAATTGTTGTTCATTACGGTAATTCTACGTACCGTATAACCACTGCCCTGAACAGTGATAGCGGAAAGATACCTTTCAACCATGGTAGGTCGTTTGATGATCTTAATTATTCTGTATGATCTTATGCATCTTGAACAATATTTGGACTTTAAGAAACCGTGACCTCTGAGTATAATGGCTTTTTAATTGTGTCTAAATACTCGACATACAAGGAGTTAATACCAATTTACAGAAATAATTATGAATTATTTACAACAGAAGATTTTGCTGCCTGTAGTTTTCACAGAATTCCTTTCACCATTCTTGTCACCTTTTCTATTCTAATAAGACAAACATTTCCACTTTCTTACTGAGAATAAAATATTTCAGGATTCTTGAACCAATTGTTACGTTGCAGTAAAAAAAATAACTTCATCGCACATTAATCTAAGAAAAAGGTTAGCACAGTTATAGTTCGGAAGTCATTTTGACTCAGTTTGAAACTAAACAAGAGTTTAATATACATATTCGTAAAACATTATTTGTTGTCCATGTATCGACGTTAAAATTGCTCGCCAAGCAATCATTAAACAATCTGTGAAGTATTACAACAACAAAGTTATCAATTTCCTAACTGAAAGAGGCTCAAATAATTAGTTCAAACATGAAAAGACACCTGCTACCAAATTCTGCATGCCTTGGACTCACTTACCCAACGGGCAGTAAGTAAGGGTAAGTAAGGAAGTAATTTAATTAAGTAATTAACTCCAGAAGCTTGGTAATCGCATGTAACACCGCCGTTTCACTGACTGGGTTTATAAAAATAGAGGTAGCGTTGTTACCACTGAAAAACACCACGACTCCTACATAAATTCTCCAACGCCCTTATTGAAAAATACATAAGCCTCAAAATTCCATGTGTCCTTTCCAAAAACTCGCAAAATGGTTATGGCCGTTTAGTAATGTTTCCTTTTTTGTAGGTATTAAAGTTACAGTCAAGTAATCCTCTGCTTTCCATGTAAAAGCATTCCACACCTGGGATCCTTACGTGACACTACGCAATAAAGGCTTTTGTGTTGCTAACTTAGAATTGCAGCTAAACCCAACTTTGCTTCTATAGTCATAAGGTTGAATTTCCTTGGACTTCATGAAATTGCAGGGACAGAAACGAGGTCAATGGAGCAAGAAGCTGAATGCGTTTGATAACTTAGAATAGGTAAAAGACTAGAACAGAATGCTAGTGGAGTCCCAACTGTTACTAGAATGCAGATGTAGTTAGAGGTATAAAACTGCATGTGTATTACAGAATTAAAGTCAAATAGTTTAAAAGGAATGCAGGACACTCTAGTACATGTAGACTGATCCGTTTAGAAAAAATCAGGATATCATGTGGTGTTTTATATCTACCTACTTTTGTTTTTAATCAAAATTGCTTCGAGTGCTGTGGTTACCTTATTTATTATATATGTGGTGGTTACATACAGTTTCAATATTATTCCATCCGTACTTTAATGTGAATCTGAATCAAAAGATAAAAACATCCCTCATCATCGCCTGCCATCTCAGCCCCCGAAAAAAGGCAAAATGCTTAGACATAATAATATATCAAATTATTGTGGTAATTTTTTGTCCTCTTCTTGTCGTGTTGTTGGTAATCTAAATTGAGTCAGGATTGGGAACTGGGAAAATGACAATAATTGTTCATACCATACATACATAACATCACGCCTGTAAGCCTGGGAGGGGTGGGCAGAGGTGTACCTAATAGTAAACTGACGTGACGACAGTTATGTTGAAGTCTCATGTTGTAGTTGGCGGGTCTATTGGCATTAACTGAGCACAAACAGACTTTGCTGCTGCTACTGAGAAGTTCCTGAAGGAAAAACCTTGTAATATTGCCCGACCGGGAATCAAACCCAGGATATCATGCTCAGCAGTCGCTAGCGACCACTAGACTTACGACGCATTCAGTATAATAGTATTAGTCAGTATTTATCAGTATTTATTATTCATAAATATAATGTTTTTATGACAATAAAATAATAGTTTAGGTATTGCTTATTCCTTTAAATTTAGGATTTCTGCCTATTCCGTACATTTACTTAATCTAAGGTATGTTGCCGTTACAAAAACTTAGCAACACGCATTGCGTGTTCAGAAGGTGTAGGCTCCCGCTGTGGTGCAAACCAAGTGTTACATTTGTTATTTTTTATAACGTTTCAAAAATTAGACGAACGGTAGGTTGGAAATTTACGTATTACAAACCTTTTTCGAATTCCTAGAAACAACTTGAATAGGGCAGTTAACAAAAAAAATCTAATCCGTCCGTCAGATAGATTTCCAAAAAATTTTGGACACATATTTTTTTCTTTTTTCACGTAAACAAAGAATGAAGACGATACAGTGCTTTGAAAACTCCTGTGACGTCATATTCTAAGACATTAGTATGACATTTCTTAGCGAGCAGTGACGTCACAACCTCCCACTCAAATCTTTGACGCGTTTTATCTTCTTAAATTTTTATTGATTTGATAAAACAAAAAATACGTATCCAATATTTTTCGATAATCTAACTGACGGACTAATTAGAATCATATTTTTTTTAGTCAGTAAACATCCGTATTGTGTAGGTACCTACTACCTCTTTCAAAAGCTCCTTCATCAAGTGTAATAGTTTTTACTTTTTATTGGTTTTGATTTAAAAAATTGTAAGTGGCTGTTTAACTCCATTTATTTTCAATAACATGTTTTTTGACAATAACGATATGATACCACCTGGTATAGCCTGTTACCTACATACCACCTCCTTCCTTCTACGATCAGTTGAACATCCTCGTCATACTCGCTCACATACTACGTACCTGACCTTTCAGAATAACGAGAACGTCGGTAAGTACAATAAGGTCGGTGTAAGTATCGCATAAATAAATCATAATTCACTTCTAACTGTCTCACAAACCGTTACCAACCGTCGCCTCTTCAGAACGACCAGCGGTTGTCAGCAATGTTTACAAACTTTGCACCATTGACTTGAGGTAGATGGTAATTCAATGAAATACCCACGCCATTGATTCCTACCTTCCAAGTATCAAGCAGTAAACTGCTAGTAAACCATGTACTTATGATTTGATTACTGTCATAATGTTGATCATAATGTCATTCGTTGCTCCAGAACTCGTGATCGATCAAGCGAATTGTTAATTTAATATCTCCTTGACATACTCATTTTTTATTCAAAAATCATAAATCAGCTACTAAAATGAACTGCAAAAATGCGGTAACCCCTTTTGAGGAAATAGCGTGACAATGCAAAACCATTTGATGGAAGACGAAAGAATTTAACGACAACGGTTCCCCGGATCAAAATATATTCGAAAGATAACATGTTGGCTTATCTATGTTATACAATCTATTCAAAGCATCGTCTCAAGTAATTGGAAGGAAACACAAGAGAAGAAGAACGAAGAACTACGCAGAGAAAGTGAAGCCTTAAATTCTCTGATAACTTAATGATGTAAAATTTATCTAACGTCCCCCCGCCTATCTCTTAAGAAAGTGGCATAATGATACTGACAAAGGGGGAATTTATTCTGTAGCGATAACAAGAACACTTTTTTATATCAAAATCAAAGCGTTGTTCGAGTTTCTTTGATGTGCCACAATTCCTTTTCAACTGGGAATCGAATTCGGAGCACGTAAAGTTATAATCATGTTGGAGTCCTCCAATGTTTGATAAAGTCTCGTGTGTACGAGAAATGGCGTGCAATTTGTGAGCTTAAAATATAGCAAAGTTTGAGATTTTTAACATTTTTCAATGTGCCACGTACAAGTTGTTTGTTTTTGGTGTACCTCTGAATCATGTAAATGTTATCATTTTGGTGTGTTTTTTCCCTCAAACCCAAGCCAATCCTGGTAATTTTATCGAACTGGTATAAAGAAACAATAAAGCAAAAATTGCAATAACTCTTTACACTTAAAAATATCACATACTATTCGTAATAATTGAGATTCGTTATCCGTTGTTCGATTGCCAGATCCAAAAAACCGGCCAAGAGCGTGTCGGGCCACGCTCAGTGTAGGGTTCCGGTAGTAATAATTCTTTTTTTGTTTGAAAAAAGATACGTTCAGGATAATAAAATATGTAAACGAAGTTAAAAAAAAATGCTTGCTTATACGATACTACAAACTTAGTCCAGAAATTATTTTGTACAACTTTTTGTCTTTTTTGTACAAAAACTGTTTCCATCCAAGTTCAAAATGATTTTTCTAGAAAGTCCTTATAAAGTTCTACTTTTCAGATTTTTTTCATATTTTGTAAACTTATGGTTCAAAAGTTAGAGGGGGGGACACATTGTTTTTTTTATTTTGGAGCGATTATTTCCGAAATTATTGACATGATCAAAAAATGATTTTAGGTAACCCCTATTCATTTTTAAATACCTTTCCAACAATATATCACACGTTAGGGTTGAAATAAAAAAAAAATAAAAAAAATTTTCTCCAATTTTTATTTAACCACTTTTTCGGCGTGATTGATACACATATTGGTACCAAATTTCGGGTCAGAGCCCATTCGTCCCCTAAGATTCGCACCCTGTGCCCACTCGTCCCCTGGAACTTTTGAGGGGCCCATTCGTCCCCTGTAGAATATTTATTTTTATTCATTCTTCTAATATAAGTACATGCATATGTGTATACTGCAGCTTGGTAGTCCTGGTACAGTCGCGCAGAAAGGGCTAAAATAAAAAATATAGTAATTCGGTAGATATCATGTTTATTTCAAATAAGATTAACACATACAAAATCACAATGTCCTAGAAACTAACAAAATACAACTCTTTTACAAAAATCAGCCTTGATTGACCATCATATAAATCAACATTCAATATAAAATATGCAAAAAGAATAGAACACTTAACAACAGTAAATAATCACTTCTTATTTTTTTGTATATTTACCAACTACATACATGCAAAATCATAATAACTTAAATCTAAAAAATTGTAACAGTACAAAAAAAATACTAAAATCACAGTAATTATTGAAGACTAGATCTCTAAATCAACATATTATTATATTTTTTTTTGTATATTAACCAACTACATGCAAAATCGTAATACCTTAAATCTAATAAATTTTAACTAGAAGTACCTACATAAAAATTGGCTAAAATCACCGTATTTTTTGTATATTTACCAACTACATACATGCAAAATCATAATAACTTAAATCTAACAAACTATCAGTGTTGCCAACTCAACTACTTCAAAATATGCTAGATTGGTGTAAAAAATATGCCAAAAATATGCTTACCTTCTCTAAAAAATGCCAAAAAAAAATGCCAACATAATTAAGTATCAGTATTTATTGAGAAATTAAATCAAGGGAATAGAATATCAAGGTCTTCATCTTCATCAACATCAGCTGATGTGGAAGGCTGAGAGCCGGAGTCGTAACACTCTTTGGTTCCGATACTGCGTAGTACATTGTCTGGAACAGTGTAAGAGTAACAGCACTTTCCTGCTCTTTTTAGGCCGAACCTAACGTACAAAATGGCATTCAGGGTTCTCACCGCCAAACGGTTTCGGAGTTTTGTTTTTACCAGACTCATTTGGCTGAATACACGTTCAATGTCCGCATTTGAATGCGGCAATGTTATAAGAGACATTGCAAACTCACATAACTCTGCAAAGGGGTTATTATCAGCAGCATCTTTATATTGCATGACTTCATTCCAGAACTTTACTGTGGAAGTCAAGGATTCCCATTTAATGTGAACTATATTTCTCCATTGAGATACCAGTTTTTTAACAAGCCATTCGTAGTGGGACAATAATTTTACATCGTAAGCCTATCGACAGGTTATATTATTATCATGACGGATTATCATTCATTATAGCTCTTTTTTCAATGATCTGTTATGATTTATTAAATTAATTCCGTTAATAAACTGTTCACAAGTGTACTATGTTAACCGTTTCTTATGTAAAATCTAGCTAATTTTATCTCAGGGGACCAGTAGGCACCTGAATAGGTATTGTATATATATTAGAGGGGACGAATGGGTACCTTAAAAATAATATTTTTTATTAAAATATTAATTGGTCCCCTACCAGGAGACCAATGGGCACCTATATAGGGGCCGAATCTACAACTTTTATGCTGGGGGACGAATTTTAGGGGACGAATGGGCTCTGACCCCAAATTTCAGCTTTCTAGTGCTAACGGTCACAGAGATTAAGCGAGGACGGGCAGACGGACGGACAGACAGACATGGCGAAACTATAAGGGTTCCTAGTTGACTACGGAACCCTAAAAAGAGTTGTTGAATTTTGTACGAATATCTTAGTTGTAGGTGGAAGTCTGGACTAGTACTTGGTTGATGGCATCTAACTCTACTCCCACATAATGTCCATGGATCTTAAACTTAATTGACCAAATACTCAGTACATCTCTGCCTAGCCAAACGATTGCAGAGTTGATATTAATGTTATCAGGAAAACCACAACATCCAAAATAAGCGCATAAAAAAACAACAACACGTTAATTCCGCTTTTAGGTTCCTCATTGACATTTCCGTAAATAATACCTTAGTTTCAAGTATTTCAAAGGCCTGTTTTTATTCTGGCAACTGTTCCAGATGGGTCGGGCGAGCCTTGTGTCCGATTGGCCGGGATTTAGTCGAAAATTGCCCAAATGAAAGCTCAATGAACGTGTCACGGCGAGTCGCCGGGCACATTTGTCCACGTCCCGAATTGTCCGCATTGCCGTACACTAGAGGTGGCGGGTGTCGATAAACGATACGAGATTTATGAAATAGAAAATAATATTTCACTTAAATTGGATTATCCCCTTAAATATTTATTTGTATTCTGTTAATAGAATTAAACAGGACTTTAGCATATAAGTAATTTATTTTGTATAGGCTGGATTTTTGAGACTGAAAAGAAGGTAAGGTACAGTAAAAGATAATTGCAAAATTGCAAATCGTTACTATCAAAATAACGGTACTGTCAACTAGAAAAACGAGAAAATACACGTTTAATTTTATGGTGCCAATCAATGCAGTTTTTTATGAGGACTAATGTTGGTCCAGATGCTAAAGGAGTATTTCACTCCTTTGGCATCTGGACCAACATAAGTTAAGAACTTGTAAAGCTTCAAACCGCTTTAAACTTTTCGTAAGTAACAACAATATTCATTTTCTTTTGGTTGGAAAAGCAATAATAATAAATAAATATTTATTTGTCTTACTTTAGAGTCTTTATTTAAATATTAAATCCAATGCTGTATCGATATCTTCGAGCAACTATCACATCTCTAGTTGACACAAGCTGCCCTAGGGGTCGGACGTCGGGTCATCACAGGGAGCGATCCGCCTCCCGTGTCTATGACACAACGCGCTGTCATTTATCCGCATGCAAAAATAGCCTGCATAGTAATGAATGACAAAATACTCGGATCGCTTCATTAGTCTGGGTCTGTGATTGAAGGATTTGGAGTTTTGATTCCTGGGGCGGCTATAAATAAGTAATGGTTTAGTTGTTTTTTACTTTGTGCATGTATATATAAGTGTATACCAATTGTAAAACAAAGTCTCAGCAATTTGATAAAAACTTTGATTTTATTTTCAAATTGTTTTTTTTTAAATAAAATCAAAGTTATTATCAAATTTAATAGAGTTTTTTTTTTCATAACACAAGATTTTTCTTTAAAAACCGTAATTGTCTATTTGAATTATTCTTAATGTTGGTTTGTTAGCGACCATAGTCTTAAGACGAAATAATATGATTTTGTGGCTTGAAAGCCTATTATACAGTTTCAAACAATTAAAGAGTTATTTCAGATCTACAAAGTAGCAATAATTTGAGTTGGGCAAAGTTAACTGACGCGAAGCATTCTAATTTTGTACTGTAACAGTAATTTTGTAACGAATAACTTTTCAAAGAAACTCCAAATGGCGCTAAGAACTTAGTCAACTACGATTTCCGGAAAAGAGAGTCAATGTAAAAATAAATTATTAAGGTAAATAATTTATTTTTTGAAGAAGATGGCAACATTGGATAACAAATTAGAAACTGATAATGTTAGCCTGCATCATCCCACTACTGGGAATAGGCCCCATGACTTTTTTTTCAGTTATTTTTATCCAAGGCCATGGACCACAAACCGCTAGTCTTGACCAGATCGCTCTTCTACGTGGTCTATCACGACGCTTTCTCGTTGTGTCAGTTATTTTACATTTGGTCACTGAAAACCTGTAATTTTAAACTTATACCGTCTTATTACAAAACGTAGTTGAACCTGGTTTAACTTAGACTTGGTTTATCTCGCATGCTTTCACTTTCTTTTGAATATTATTGAAGTGAGACGTCATGCGAGATAAACCAGGTTTAACTACATTTTTAACCGACTTCGAAAAAGGAGGAGGTTAATGTTCATGTGTATGTATTTTTTTTGTAATAAGGCGGATATTGTTTTGTTTACCATTTGTGCCGTTATATTTATCGGCGTTCTTGTTGTCTTCTTCTCTTCTGCGTTGTCTACTTCCGCAGTACGATGTACTTTACTTCTACTACTTTATTTTTTTATTTAATACTGCAAGTAAATAATAATAATAAATAATATTATAATATAATTATAATACCTTTTATAATTAGAGAGTGCGCTTGCCAATTAATAGATCACTGATCCACTAATTGCCGAGTGCCTCTGATTATGATACTATCCCACTAAGAGTTCTAACTGGTATTGCCACTCAAAGCTGATGAACGTTTCTAGTAAATAGAAAGGTAATAGTAGTAATAATAGTCAAACGAACTTACCTGTAAGTGAAGTTCGATGGTAATTATACGTGTTGTTGTATTGTCCGAAGATGATTAGTCCCACCCGACCCAGAATCTCCATGCTATATAGTCATATGAGCATGAACCCTATGTTGTAAAACCAATAAATGATAGCAATTTATTGGTTTTTACTTCATTATGTTCATAGGAACTTAATGAAGTTAGTTTCAGAGGCAGATGACAGGACACAGGAGACAGTTGCGTTCGGAAATAAACTTTTTTCTTTAAACTTATGTAGGCGTCGCTGACTAAAAAGCCGAGACTAACATACAAATAAGAATCAAATAAGACTGTGTGAAGGATGATTATGGTAAGAACAGAGGTGTCTGATGAGATGAAGAGTAATACAGAAGTATGAATAATGTTAAACGTCTGATTGCGCGTCTTGATAGACGTGAATGAGTAGACAGAGGCGTACTGTAAACCCATATTTTACTATTTTCCTTATGATATGGGTTGACCCGGTCACCATTAACCGGGTACAGTCTCTCAGTAGCAAAACAAGCGTTAAGATTTAAACGCCCGTGTTATTACTGAGAAATTCCTGCGGAGAAAGTTCAATAACGCTTAGTTCTACCTTGGGCTAGATTATTTGACCAGGATTATAAAATCCTGGTCAAATCTTAACTTAAAAGTGACTTTATTTGAAAATATATTAAACTGATGAAAAGAAGAACAGCCAAGAAGAAGAGTGGACTTTCCAGCCCGTTATTCTCCATAGTGATCTACCTGTTTGGCGGCGTTAAACAGTAACTGATCGACACCAATATAATTCAAAGTAACCAGTGCAGTGGAATGAATTTATTTATTTATTTAAACTTCATGTACAAGAGTGGTACATAGGCGGACTTAATGCCACAAGGCATTCTCTACCAGTCAACCTTAGGGTCAACTAGGACAGTACTGTGGTAGAGTACAAAAAAAAAAAAAATAAGGATAATACCATTTTGCAAACATAATACATAATATATCGGTGCATACTAATACACATATATAGATATAATTAAATAAACTAATGGATATTTAAATACATACAAACAGACTAAAATACGAAAACCTCATAATAATTACCAACGAATACCTACTAAGACAAGTGACTTGATTGAGAACAATTCTTCGATTCTTAAGGTCAACTGTCACTTACGATCATCAACCATACCAAAAAGTTCTAAAAACTATTTCTATTTACCAAAATAACGAAGCAACAAAGCAGCTTCTATCCTTCTACCTACACACTTTAAGTTTCAAGATTCCTCATAATATCTGGTGTAAAACTAAATCCCTCGGACTACGCTGCCTGGCCCATTAAATTAAATGTGCAGACTTTAAGGTAACGGCTACATAAGCCTCCACGTAGCTTGGATATTATTTTGATCCAACCTCTTTTACTTGAAGATTTCTGTCCCGGAAGACGTTGAGGTTTTTGCCGGGTTTTGTGTTGATGTTTTCAGTGGTTTTTGAGGAAACGTTAGAAGATAGAGGTGCTATTTATTTCATGATTCATACACACATACATTTATGTTATTCTCTTTCAGTAGTTGCATTAAAGGAACTTAGGGACCTTAGGGACTTTGGCTCCCAAATCAAAAAAATCCCAGGGCTGCGGGTTGTTCAAAAGAGATACCGCGGCCGGGACACAAAGGGTTTTAAGTCAGAAGAAGTCTGACACTCCCTACCGCTCTGCCCAGAGCGGGAGGAGTCATTTGATGATTCCCAACATCCAAAAAAAAGGGGACTTTGGCTGCGAATCACTTGATGAATGAATTTAGGGTGTACGTCATTGTAAAAAACAAAACATATCGTTAAGGCGTATCCATGGATATTCTTTATTTTACGTTACCCATGTGAACTGGCGTAAGATCACAATTTTTCTAGCAAGGGTAATAGTTCTTCACTTATCGGAGAATTGCATAGAGGCACTCGAATTGTCAACTTTTTTCAAATTAATCAAAATGTATGTTAAAACAGCATTTATCAGTATCAAGGAGTCGTGAAGGTGAATGTGGAATATGTATGTACTTGCCTAATAACAAGCCTAAGTTAGTAACAAAGTATCGAGTATATTGGCTGTTATTCATGTTTAATCAATAACATCAATTCGTTCGGCTCACGGGGAACCATCACCATGATATTCTCCTGCCCTTATCCCAATTTACTTGGGGTCGGCGCAACATGTTTTCTTCCTTACTTCTCTATCACTCGTCATCTCAGTAATTAATTATATTATTAATATTATTTACTTAATTTAAGTGTAAATTTAATCGATGACCTGAATTTTTGGAAAATACCCCTTAATGGAGGAATCGTAATTAAAATTCAAATAAAACTCCCTTGAATTTAATTTTACATATCAATTATTCCTTTAAAAGTTTACTCATATATGCATTAATCATTTTCATTTCGAAATAAAATTTAAAATACTAATAAATACAGAAACTCCTCATAATGAGTACATTAAATAGGCCATTCACACACTGCATACGTCAATAAAATTACGAAATACGTAGACTCAAAGCAGAAAAGCTTTCAAGCGTGTGTAGGAGTCGAGAAATATGCACAAAGCCTTCGAAGCCCAATTGACCTAAATGGACACACAAATAGTAAAGGGAAAGACCCGTACGAGGTCATTATTCGTCTCGGAGTCCAGCAAAAGTGTCAGGTCGAAGGAAGACGGACATTTATCTACATCCTAAGGGCACCAGTGATTTTGGGAAGGATGTATTAGTGCGTAATAGGGTTTTTCGTGAAATCAACGCGGCTTTGAATTATTTAGCTGTTATATTGGTCGAGGTTCTGTGAAAGAAATGGAGTTTCCGTTACGTGAAAATGTTTGTTTGTTTGGTGATTTCGGAACTCGTTTATTTCTACAAACTTTTACAGTAGACCGCTCGCCAGTGGAAAAAAAATACTGAAAAGCAAAAAATAAGCGCATTTTAAATCAAACAAAACTTGGAAGCAGGCGGGGTTCATTTGAATATTAAATTATGAAATGAAAAAAAATAGAATGGACCCCGCCTGCTTCCAAGTTTTGTTTGATTTAAAATGCGCTTGTTTTTTGCTTTTCAGTTTTTTCAGTCGGGTTTTTTAGTTTTTTTACTTTTTTTATTTTGATTTACCCAGAGTCACTGTTACAGTGAATACGAATCTAACGACACCTCTCAAGCTAAATCCATCGAGCCATTCAGGCTGCAGGGCGTGCCGAACATTTGAATTTGGGCCAAAAATCCGCCATTTTGATTTTTTTATTTTGATATACCCAGTGTCACTCTCACAGTAAATACGAATCTAACGACACCTCTTAAGCTAAAATCCATCGACCCGTTCAGGCCACAGAGCGTGCCAAACAATTATACATACATACATACTCTCGAAAAACATAACCCTCCTTCTGCCGCAGTCGGGTAAAAACAAGAATAAGTTGGTCTCGCATTCTATAGAAGCTTAATGTAATTCATAGGTGCTCAAAAAATTGTAGCGCGCATTAAATTGTACTTGCCCGGGAGGAAAAAAGACGAGGCATTAGGTAGGTATATTGGCTGGAGAATAGTAAATGAAACTACCATTCTAAACGTACGGCACGACCTCGGAAGTTAACATCCTTCAATGCAAAGTTAAGCTTAGAAATCCTCTCACCAGGATAGGTAAATCAAACTTAAGTCCAAGACACAATAAAGCAGACAATTAACGGGTGCTAGTCTGGTCAGACTGCAACAGCTCCCAGAAAATTTCTGAAGCTATTTCCTAGTAATCAACTCCTGAGCATAAATATCAAGAACGAACAATTCTGCTTAAATCACATTGACCATTACTTACATTCATTATTAACCTTCTTGCTTCTTTCCCATTACTGGGAAATCAAATAACTGCCTCGCCTAAACTACAACAGTAAACAACCAAATAATTACAGTCATTCAGTTCCATCCATTCACAGAAAAATATTCTATTAAATCCCGAGCAGCAATGCTCGAAGAGAAACTAGTTATACTTTAAAAAACCTTTTCGTAGGCCGGGCAGGAGCAATCTTTTGGTCCATTAAATTGTTCACGCTCACCGACTATGGAAATTGGACGTAAAACGGAATAATGTATAGTAAGGAAATAGTTCACTGAGATTTGTAGCGTCGTTAGACAACTAGTTGGGACATCTGCGTTTAGCTTATGTTGTTTGTATTTCGTTTTATTGTTATTGTTAAAGTGTTTGTTGGTTTTTAGTAATAAAATAAATAAGAAGAGAAGCTCTACAGTATAAAGGCAAATATAATTAGGTACTTTATAATAGTTTTATAGGTTCAATAATGAAGTATTAAAAACTAAGTAGTCATTCTGATAAAATAAGGTTGTGCCACACTGTAAAAGTTGCTTTTCACAATAAATATCATCTCTCTTGCCCTTATCCCAATTCATATAATAATATGGGGTCGCTGTCGCATGTCTTCTTCTCCCAGAAGAATTGAAGTTAAAATAGTAGTTTATGCGACTGTGCCTATTGAAGGGCATTACAACACAAGTGTGGGTTTAATAGCATTTAATAGCATCACACGAGTGTTGTAATGCCTAATTATGTATAGTTGCATACACTAATTTATCTACCCAAATATCATAAGGGCTCTATGATGGGTTCAGGAACCATAGGGAAATGACCAGCATTGTTACCAGTGTAATGCAATAAAAAATGTAGATGTTCAGATGTCTTTTTGATGGTCTTAATGTAGATACTAGAATAGCACACTCACTTGAATTTGACATCTGTTCCAAATTTAAACTCATAACCTACTGTTTTCAGTAGGTTATGAGTTCATAACAGTTCCGTTTATTTCTGCTGGTTGGTAATGATGGTCATTGCCTATGGTTTTTGAACGCTGTAGAGAGGGTTTATGATATTTGGGTAGATAAATATAAATACTCGATTTGGTAGCATTAAGCAATGAAACAAAACACTAATAGTACAATTATAATAATATAATCCATAAATTTTTACTATTCATTTGCGAATATTAAATTTAACTTATTTGTTTCAATCACAGGATTTAAAGGTCCTAATTGAAATTATTCATATGAAATAGCACAACATTTTAGTCTAATTACTAGTTTAGTAGGAAACACAAAATACAATTGCAGGTGATATTTAGCAATTATAAACGACATTTACCGAATGGAACTACAATGCAATATCGAAGTGCAGATTCTAACATAATTTCATGGACCACTTCATTCCTGTTAAATCATAACAGTTGTAAAATTACTGGAAGTGACTGCTAACTGATTGTATTAAGTATTGTATATGTACTAGCGGTGTATGAGTCACCTAATACAGAAGAGTTTATCCTTACGTCATAGAGAAAACTTGACATAGTTTTTCGAATTTTGTTAGCGAAACAGGCGAAAACTCTCAATTTCGTATTCAAATACCTTTTCGAAATTCATGACGCATCTCATTTTGACGTCGATATATTTACCAATAGAAATACTTAAAGTTGAAAATGTTTAGATGAATTTATTCAATTTGCTCTGTCGCACCTTATATCCCTTTTTTGCTAACTTTACTTTAACTTCGTTTTCTTGTGGTCCCAATGTACCACTACAATTTAATTAAAATATTACAGGTGGCTTTCGGGACCACGGCCCCGGTCTCGAAAGCCCCACGACCCCTATCATTGCTTTATCGCGGTCCACTATAAGTTCGGCTTATGAACTTACGATTTCCCCTCTATTGGATAAAACTCTACCTTTTTAGTGATACTGTTTCATTTAAAAGGCCAGTCGTCGGCGTTGCGTTCTTTGTGCAACAGTTTCAAATGAAAAGCTTCGAGCTTTCAGGGCTTAACTTCGGCTGGGAGTACTAGATGGCGTTAGTAGTAGATACTTGCGAAAGTAGTAGGTACTTACAACAGGGTAAAGATTAAGGAGAAATTGACCTTAATACTAATATAAATATAATTTAGAAAATCCTTTCAGTTTATGGTCATTCAGAAACAATCGGATGTCTTCTAAACGAACGTTTTTTTAGTTATAAAAACCCGACTCTGAAGGGCAAGAAATCACAGATAAGAAATAATAACTAGTGTTTCGTAGGGCACTTCTATAATTTTAAAATCTGTAACGGAGAGCGAGCGCGGAAAACTAGGTTGGAATAATCTAGTTTATCTGCCCAGTTAGCGAATATCACGATAGGCTAGCTAAGTTATTAATTTTCATTTTATCTGAATAAAAATCTCGTAACATTGCTAGTGTCGTATTTCTATTTTTTAAAGCGTGCAATGAGTTCATAACTCGTTAAGCTTTTAGTGGCTTATTTGAAACTTAATAATAATAATACTCCACAACTATCACACAACGCCATCTAGTCCCAAGCTAAGCAGAGCTTGTGTTATGGGTACTAGACAACTGATAAACATAGGTACTTATATATTTCTAAATACATACATATTATAGATAAATTACACCCAGACACAGAACAAATGATCGTGCTCATCACACAAACATTTGTCCTGGGTGGGAATCGAACCCACGACCTCCGGCATAGCAGTTAGGGTCACTAACCACTAGACCAACAGGCCAGTCAGAAACTTAAATAAATAATTATGCCCCATAATGTAGGGTGTGCCTTTTAGGTAGTATCTCGGCATTTTTCTCGCTGGGTACATCGCGGAAGGCTACATCATACATACAGGACACCTCGACTCAGCACCACACGTATTTGTTTGTTGATGTTCTCAATATGTAATAGTTTATTATTAAAATTTATCCAACGATAATGCTGCTAGTCTTCTGTCCATTTTCTTCGTTGACAGCTATATGACTGAACTTTTTTGTCGTCCTTTAATTCTTTTCTGATTTTACATTTTATATGTACTTACAAAATTATTTTGTGTATTGTATCTGGAGACGTGTGAGGAGTTCGTGGCTACATAATAAGTAGCCACTCAATCTTCAGGTTAAGACACGCTTGCTTAGGTTAGTCCGTGGATGGGTGACCAAGCATCTGACAGTCGTAACAGGTAGTCAGTACCACGGGGTTTCATAATATTACCCAGTACACACGGCTACACATCAAGCTATACATTTCCAGTTACGCTGATCTCGCACTGTACGGAAATCCTATACAATGCAAGACCAGCTTATACTGGAAATGTATAGCTTGATGTGTAGCCGTGTGTACCAAATGGGTTGTGGAGGTTAGATAGGCAGTCGCTCCATGTAAAAAACTGGTATTCAGCTGCATTCGGATAGACGAAACATAGTTGGGAAAAGGCTAGATAGATAATGTGTATGTGTAAGACCGATTGTGTAAGAGAAACGATTTACGATGATGATTGAGAGGTACTTTTAGTTACAAGATTATTTTGTGTATTTCAATCAATCTACTAGATTATCGTTGAACATAGGCCTGTCGCAATCTGTGTCGTCATTATGAAAATCAGTCTGATCCAGCCAACTTATTAAGGTTGTCGATGCACTCAGCTGACTCTGAGGGCGTGTCGAAGCGCTTGACGAATCGCAGTTTTCACTCTAGAAATCGTCTACTCCAGCGACTGTCCATCCATCGACAGACGCGGAACAGACGAATGTGGTTTCAGCGTTTTGTCTCCGAATTGTTTACAATAAACTCCTCTCCTCCTTGCCAGAGTTGCAAGGGTCATAGTTCAGTTTAATATTCGCAGGAAACTTAGTACCAAATTACTACGGTCATGTCGCTTCAGTCGTGGTAAATCTTGACGTTCTACTAAACCGCAATGTTGAGTTAGTTTGGTTGAGAATATGAAACTGTGACAAGTATTATTGTTTTCAACAAACTATTACAGATGAACTTTTAATTTGTTATTAGATCCTAGTTTTCGAGAAGATTGTTTGAAAGTGGGATAGTTTTGATTAAATGTTTCCAGGTTTATGAAAGCATTGCTCTGTGCCCTAAGGTCCTAAGGTACAATTCTGACGGTGACTAAAATACTTCTGTAGATGACGACATTACTGTCTGTGGCCCTTTCCGTGTAGTTTTAGAAACTATCCTATTACGAACAGTACCTAGGTCGTGGGCTCAAACCCAGGCGGGCACATTACTTTGTGTAATTTATTTAATCACCGCTGCTCTCAAAACGGTGAAGGAAATCATCGTGAGGAAACCGGCATGTCTTAGAACCAAAAAAATCGAAGACATGAGACATCTACCAATCCGCACTGGGCCCGCGTGGTAGATTATAGCCCACTCCCTCTCAAGAGAGGAGACCTGTGTCCGCAAGAACATTAATAGGCTGTTGATGATGATGATGATGTTTAGTACAGGTCTCCTTCATACCTCTCTATTTATATCATCTGTTCACCTAGTCGGTTGTCTACCCACATTCTTTCGTCCTGTCCGTGGTCTACACTCTAGGACTTTCAACCCCAAGTAAGTAATAGTCCTTACTTTTCTTTGATAATCAAATAATAGACTGAGAAAATTCCTCAAAAAGATTCTCCAAAAACGTAACGTTTTGTTAGAATATTTTAATTTTTTCACCTTAAAATTGAGTAACCAAGGAGGATTATAACAGACGAAAGATCAAAAAGAAGACTTTGCGTCTTCACAATTAAATACTTATTATAAATATTCAAAAAACTTGCTATTACCCAATGCAATTACACCGGAATGCTAATAGCATCCTGTACGTTCAACATCAAAGTGCGTAAATATCGCATCCTTAATTACTGCGGATATCAGACTGCTTATCTACTTCCTGTATCTATAATTAGACGGCTATGAATATTCGGCCTGAATATTCTGGATTATAAAGTAAGTAATTCTACCTGATAATGAACGTCCAGCTCACCCGAAAAGCTACAAAAAGTACCCACATCGACTTCTCCAGGTGCTGGTTAAATTGTAGCCTATAACGTTGGGACAAAGACCTGCCTGTGTCCAAACGTTATATTCAGCATTCGATACCATAAGACACAACGTAGACCAACATATTACAATAACATTACTAATACCTACAACACTTCAAATTGCACCCAGTAAAAAATAGAAATACCTGAATGAACTAAACATGACATTATTTACAGTTGCCCCTTTCTATTATGATTTGTGCCCTTTGATCAAATATCGTGTGGATATGTTATGTGTAAAAGCGTCTGCCTGTCTGGGTTTGAAACCATGACCTTCAATTTAATGTTCCATGTCAACACAATTAGTACCGCTGATATAAGTGATAACACCTCCATTGAACGTCTATTCTGCTAGAGGTACTGTCGGTTCAGAAACAAAACTGAAATTTTACATGGAATCCAAAAGCATATTACATATACTGTAACACCGCATTATTGCTTGACAAGCAAAATAAATCACCCTGCCACACAATTCCCAAACAATTGCAACTCCTGAAAGTCAAAATCAACGATGACGACCACTAAAAAGAACCGAATCAATGAAGCTCGACCATGCCCCGAAATTAATAATAATTAATAACTGTCTTGGAAAAAAACATAATCGAAATTGTTGTAACAGGAGAATTCTTGCGAGCCAAATCGTCAGCGGTTATCAATGTCAAGGCCTCTCCGAAATATCGCATTCCACAATAGGAAAGTAATGCCTATTATTTACAATCGTTAATTAAATATTTGTGTGGGACTGCCTTCTACCTGCGACCTGACCTTTCAAGGTTCATTGACATTCTACTCTTAAGTGTTTAGTGAGTGATACTTGTATATTGTATTGTGTTTTGTAATTTAATTAAAAGTTTCATCTTTAATTTTTTAGTCAAACTGGTAGGCAGGTGGATCCGTTGGGATAGGTCAGTAAAAACAGATACTCGATTAAATTATTTAGTTTTTAACCCACCTCTAAAAGGAGGAGGTTATCTTATCGTCTGATTATTTCATCCACTTTTTTAAAGGGATTATATTGATCAAATTGACGCAATTTAATGAATCATCATGAAAAACATAAAACAACATCACAGCTGTAACCCGAAACGGATAGGTAGTGCTGTTCTATGCTTTACCCGCATTTGTCCAGAAATTATGTTTTGATTTTAAATTTTAAACCCAATAATATTTTGCTCGACCTAGAAATCGAATCCAGAAAGGCAGTGAAATATTCTAAACTGAACACAAACGCTAACGAAACATTTATACAGTGTAGACAATAAACAAAATAGGAAACAATCTTCAGCCCGCATCGCTGGCTTCATGCAAACTTATATAAAGCAAGTTCGTTCATTTAGTTACAGCTTCCGAAATGAGATAAAACAGGTCAAGTAGTTTAATGAATAACAGCTTTGGCAAAAGTAAACTTTGTCCTCCTTCGTCGTTTGTGGTTAATTAGCTTTTGTAAGTAAACAGATAGGTATGGCACGTTCTTAGATGATTAATATAGGTATGAGTGAGATTTGTCGAATGTGTTTTAGTTTTAGTTTTAACTAGCTTACACCCATGAATGCCCATGATTTTCCCCATGCCAATTCATATTTTTAGACCAGTAATTTCAAAGCATTTAAGTACCAGTACAAATATAACAATATAAAGAAGCTACAATCACAAGCAGGCAAAATAACAGACTGTGAAAGTACCGTAACTTTGCCCATTCCGAAGCTAAATAAAATACAGTCTATGTTAAAGTTGCTACAGATTCATCAAAATCCGTTTATTAGTGTTACATCCATCCATCCACACAAACGTTCGCAATTATACTAGGTATTAGTAATTTGATTCCAAAATGTTTGTGCATAAGATTATGATTAGGTATTATAATTATTCTGCATAGGAGCAATCACCTGATTGTTAAGTGATTTGAATAATTACAGAAGTAAAGAAGGTAATACATTTATTTCATTGTAAAATGCTGCAGCTAAAACAACAGGTAGACGCAATATCATAAAAATTTATTAATATTAATAGTTCTATTTGAATACGAAATGAGGGCCGAATCAAATTAAATGTAGTTCAATTCACAAAATAGAGGCGCCTCAGAGATTAATAAATAAAACTACGCATATATCATTCGACACAGCGACCACCCGCTGTCCCATATTATATTGACTTTGTGACCCTATTTTTTCCCATTAATCCGACGTTTAGTTACGTAAACAAATAATAGATATCTTTAAAATATGCTACAGGTTTATAAGACAGCAACTAACGACAAATGTCATATCGGATATCATAATGACATTTGAAAAATTAATTCGGAATATCACGTGGCGCGACGCGCACCTCTCTATGAAACGAAACGATTAAGCTACAAAATGTCAAAAAGCAAAAGCACCAAGTACTAGGGGCGGCGACCGCGGCTTATAGAGGGGAGAGGGGGGCAAAGGGGAGCGTGGCCGCCAGTTTCTCGCCGACCACCGCGCCGCGAGCACGCCTTGTAATGCTCACAGTATTTTGACGCGACATGGCCTCGTCTGCGAGCGGCAACATCGTCGTCGAGTGGTTACGATCGCTCCATTTGGGCCAATACGCGGAAAGTTTTATTGATAACGGATATGATGACTTAGAAATATGCAAACAAGTAGGAGAACCAGACTTGGATGCTATCGGTGTCCTGAACCCTGCTCATCGTCAGCGATTGCTTCATTCAGTCAGATCTTTGAGAGAGGAAGGAGCGGCGGCTGTTTATTTTACTTTGGAAGAGGCAGCCGCCGCTCGGGACTCTTGTAGATGTGAAGAAGAAGCAAGGAAAGAGCAGGCGACAGCAGCAGTGGAACCGGCAAAATATGTTGACGAGTATGAGGAAGGGAAAGCAGAGTTAGTGAAGATACCTCGGATGCAACTGAAGCGTTTGCTTCGAGAACGCCTCGCTCAGGATGGGATCCGCCTGAGCCTGCAGCCATATTCCACCACGGTCAGTGATCATTAGCCCTAAACCGTGGGCAGTGCTTCTCGCGGTTATGATCCGTGATTTGTGAAAGTGAGAGGATATATCTCTGAATGTATGTTTTGTGTCTGGAGTGACTCGTGAATAAAGAGTTGTCACTATGTTATACCGCGTAGAGACACTGCCTGCGTCTTGTTATTTCTTTTGAATTAGTCTGTGTGTGGTGCGGCCCGTCTTCGACCGCCCCGAGCGATTCGCTCCTCGGGACGTGTTGCCATAAAGTTTGTTGCGTGCGTGATTTCCCTCGAGATGAGGAGTTTGCGCGCCTTCCTGTCGTGAGAAGATTGTAATCGCGTGCCTGCCGGCTCTAAATTGGGTTTTACGATAAATCGCGAAACCTGTTTTAGCTCCCTAAGGCGTTAATTAGTAATACGGCTTGTTCTGACATGAAACAAAGATCTCATTCCCATATAAATATCTGATGGAACTTAAGCCGGTGTATTGCATTTCGTGACTTGATAAAGCTATACGTAAATTGCTGGGTTGCTAAAGATTGTGTAGAAGAAATTGGTAATAATGATCATAAAGAAATAGCTGTAAATCACGATGATACACATAAATGTGTTTCTTTATTATATTTTAATAATGAAGCAATAAAATATCTTAAAATAAACAAAAGTCATTTAGAAACTAATAAACATGAGAACTCCAGTGCCTATAATAAAACAACGACAAACAAGAGGGAATCATAAAAAGTAGACGATTAAAATAAAGTAACGTTTAATGGGTCATTATAAGAAGGTAATAACATGTTATTGTACAGAAGTTTATAAATTTCACGAGTAAACGTTATCTTTATCACATGGGCGGAAGTGCTTAGTTGATATTTTAATTGAGGTGTTATTAATTATTCCAGTGGGTAGTGATTAAGAGGGTGGAATATTGCTTCGAGGGTACGCCTTTCTGTGTTGTGTAAATTATACTCAGCATTTGTCAGCAACTTGGCATGAACGATTGCAGGTCGCGTTCTTATCGTTCGTTGATTTTTCTGTATCTACGTAAATATGCTCCGATTTGATAACACTGATTATTTTTGGATTATTTTCATAGTTCACCTAATGCAGAAGCAATTTCAAATAAATCTTTTTGTACGTTTAAAATGTGTGCATTAGTCATTGAATTCATAAATTACCACAAAATAATAATATGCACATAATATGTGCATATTTTGAGTCCACCACTAAAACCAATTTTCAATATTACTTCCCTGGTATAAACCCAAACAAAAACCATAAAGCTTTCCGTGTATTCCTTACTTTTTAATACTTGCAGAATTTCTTTGTTTCCAACCTGGCTCACAATGCATTGTTTCTAATAATTTCGCTAACAAGTGGTTGGAAAATAGCACGCTACAATGGACAGTGCCTGCAATAGTAAAACTATTTGAAAACAAAATAAATTCCTTTCTTGTAAGAAGAATGTTAAATTGTTAGGAATAACTTTGAGCAGCAATTCTTTAAGCTTCCGGCCTAACCCCAAACTGAATTTTACAAACTTCGATATTATTATTTTTGGAATTTCATTCGATATTTTCTATATCGAATTGTGAAGCGACGAGCCTACCGTAATTACCTGTGATGATTTTTTTACCGGTTTTCGGTCTCCATGTTGAAACCTGTTCGGTCTCAAGTGCGCCAAGAACCCACGTCGAACAGGCGCGCATTGGATCGCCGGCAAAAAAATAATCTAAGAATGCCACTGGCATTACAATCTTGGAGCCGAAGCTATGTATAACTCTCGAGTAGCAACAGTGCAGTCAATATTTACTTTGAGAGAAGTTATTTTGCGTTGACAATTTATTTTAAGACTGATTCATGAAATTAAACAATTATTATCTGCCCATCGGGAATTTCAAAAGCGTTGACGCTAATGTCATTAATACGGTAATTTGTATCAATGTCGCTATTAACGAAATGTGCTGTCAAAGTAACACGCTTTGGATTAATTATCACCGTGCTTCATTGTGATCGATCCACCCCCATGTCTACCTGGGAGCATTCCTTTTCAACTTTACCCAGCAACAATAGAATTGGCTAGGATTTTTTGTCTACAGGCGCTTTGTGAAGCGATTACCGCCGGAACTGTGCACAAAAGCTTTGACGAAATTTGATGGGTATCAGTATCGTAGTTCCGATTTAATGGCTAATATTTGTGTGCTGTTGTCGTGCATTGTGTCTACTACATCCGCTGTGAGATCACCGTTATTGTCAAAGTTAGGGTTGTTCCATGTAACAGCTTGCAGTGAATTGTGCTCTGTAATTGATAGGCTCACTTACAACTTTGTGTGAGTTTAATTTGACACCAATGGGTTTGGACAAGAAACAGCAATCAAAATGAACTTTAGAGACAACTCGATTAGAACTAGGAAAATTACTAATCTCTCTCAGTTTAAATCGTTTCCTTTCTTCCTTCTCTAGGGAACGTATAGGAAAGACTAAGAATCTAATAAACCGGCAATTTGTTTCCACTGATCGTTAACGATCTTGAGCCAGAGTTAATCCTCTCCTAACCGTATCTATTACAAATACCGATCTTTTGTAGTATCTCTGTGAGCCCATTATGATCCACATCTTCCTTTTGGTTGCTAATTTTAATCGAGGGGAGCCGAGGTGCGGATGTAACGGATTATATCGACATTAACGCCTCTTAATGGATTCGATTCCATTCTCAAATGATACATGGTGGTATTTTATTCGTCTGAAATTCAAACGAATTGCGATAATTACCATTAAAATATTTTATTAGCAAGTTTACCGCAAAAGTGCTCATATTTCCCAAATTTATGACCACATAAATTGACGATTACGTTCAAATAGTTTAACATGATAATATTATTAAAAAATCGTTGAACCTAAATTCGACCTGACTAAAAAAAGTAATTAAAGAAGAAATATATTATTCAACAATTGAAATGTCTAAATTGACAGCTTTATTTCTGATAGCGTCAACATTAAGATCGGTCCCTTTTATGTTTGTCCACTTCTGAGTCACTGATACAAAACGGTTTAAAATACCACACGGATTTTAATGGTCGTAAAAAATAATGTCTCACGATTATACTTTACTTTATTACGAAGAGAAAGAGCTACTATCTATTCAATACGCTAAAATGGTTCAGTAAACAGGTAGAGTAGATAGAAAAAAAGTGAATTAATGAACGGTTCGATGTTTCTCCTAAGAATTAGTTTATGTATGTTAATGGAAAGAGGACCATAAAGGTCAATAGATGTTTATAAACGAATTGAATCGGACATGACGTTAGTCACAATTCTATCTACCCATTTAAAGTGCGTGGGCAAGTCCATAATGTTGACACAAGGCAGTAAATGAAAGCATTCGTTTCCATTCTTCAAACTTATATTTGTAAAGCTTTTGTAGATCGTTGGATATTTGTAAGTCGTTGTTGGTCCAAATAATTAGATGTCTTTCGGTTTCCACATATGACTTCCGTTATTTATCGTATTGGGTAATTTGTATTCGTTTGTACGCGTGTTTTTTGTCTAACTAATATTTGTTTTAATTAAGATTGTGCGCCTGTACAAAGAGTTGTTTGCTTTTGAGACGTGGTTTAAAATTAGCTGAAGCGGGTTTTTCTACCTGTGTCGCCGCTTTGTTACAATGAATGTGTGCGGAGTCACGCGGTGTCCCGGACTCTCGGCTCCTTGATATTCCTTCGCCGCTTTGGGCTTATGTATGCCTTGGTAATTTTAATCACATGTAGTGAAATAACTTTGTTGATGTATTTCATATAAAGTCCTCGTGTAATTAATTGCAAATGTTTTAATGAAATGTTTAATTTAAATTAATCTCTTCAGTTTCAGTTTACTATAGTAAATTTTCGTTATAGCATAAAACCAGCTTAAAATTCACACGTGTATTTAATAGTTTCTGGAACCCTACGCATAATATAATTATTAAAAAAATTGTAACAGCATAGTTACCAACCAAACACCTAACATTTTTATCAATGACACCCAAATACAAACTCTCAGGCTCGGAAACATCAACAATTGAAAGTTCGGCAGGTGTAAGGCGATCCGGGCGAGTTTACTTGACGCTTCCAGATGTTTGCTTTGCCCACAGACTGCAAGCCCAAAGTCGGCAAACTTAGAGATTTGCTCTTCAGCTCACCAGGGAGATTAGCATCGGTAATTGTAAGGCCAGGGAAGTTCGCTGAATCTATAGTAGTCGGAATTAGATTTGTATTTTGTCAAGTCTGGCTTTGTTAGCTGTTCATTATGCTCAGTTTGATAACTAAGGAGCTAGGAGTTGTATCTTGATTAAGTTCATGTACGGTATTGTCTGTCTTTGTCTGTGTTCGTAGAATTTATTTTGGGCTTACATCTACGCTCTCGCCTTTCATGTTCTCGTTATCAGAGTACATATTATATCGTACATGTAATATATTTACGAGTTTCTGTACGTATGGAGCTTGAATATACAGTTTATGGGAAGGATGGTTGTTCTTGGTAAATATATAATGCAGTAGTTTCCAAAACTTGAAGCTTTTGTATCATTTCAAACCTTTCGTTCTGAATATTTAAGTTAAAAACATGGGTTTATTTATTGTGCGGTTTAAGTATTGCAGATTCATTATCGATAATTCAAACTTTTAATTTACTTTTAATATATAGCTACATAATATATTGTATTCTATTGTATAACGGACGTGTTCGCTTTCTACTTTCTTACTTAAAACTCTTACATAGAAATAGTTTGTATAACTCTTCAAAGATACACGGTCAAGTATCACAGATTTATTATTGTTAAACGATAGCGTAGGCAGTAGCTGGTACTCTGTCAACTGGACATCAAAATGTTTAGTGGCATTATTTACATTTAGTTTACAAGTGCCTGTGATCTGTAGTTTCTATGCATTCCTAAAGAATACTTCTGTTACTAGTGTTAGAATCTCCATAGTTGAAATTGTACTGTGGTTTTTTTAATGCTGCGTGGTTTTGCACATGTCATGACCATTTGTTTTAAAAACTAACCTGCCAGCCACGCGATAAAGAAAAAAATACGACCCACCTTTTAAACTCACTCCTTGCTGGTCTAACATGTTGAATTCTGGTTACGAAATTTTAATCTACGTAAGATAAGGATTGGAATTTGTAGATCAAAATCAAGAAATTGGTAAAACTATAAAATATTAACGTCATCGACTGAAAAGATAGTTACAGTAATGTATGCCTGTTTAGGTGCTATTTTATTTGCATAGCTGATTCATCATTTCAGTTTTAGTCATTCCTGAACATGACGATGTTCATTGAGAATTTTCTGAAGACCAAGATATTTCATTACCTACCAATCATTTCATTTCGGGTAGAAACTTATTATACCCATTTATTAAGTCAGATTCAAGTACATACTTCTTTATCATCATACCGTATGATCAAGTATTTCGTTTTTAATATAACTGCCGTGAGTATCTTCAATTCATCACATGTAATAAAAGACCGATTTCCGAAGGTCATACTCGTACAAGGAAAGGTTAATATTCGACATAATCTTCCACGTAATCGTGTTATAGAAATATGTTGTACACCTATGTTTATATATTTGTCGTAGCTTTGTCGTATTAGTCACTGTTCTACTTACGAAGTTATCAGTACATGGAAAGTGTCATGATAATTTATATCAGTGATGTTTTTTTTTCTAAAATATGTGTTGTGGAATGTCTACAGCACATGAAGTCATCTTCTTTTAGGTTTTAATTTAAATTTGCTGTCTTCAATAGAGTTTTCACTACGTACTATGAAATTATGTTTACTGTCGAACAAAGTTCAGAATACTTTTAATATAGATTCATTTCTTGCTGAGCTAAAAGGCTAACTCGTCTGGTTAGTTTTTCTAATTAATGTCTGGGGTATGATAATTAGCTTACTTGAACTTGAACCAACGCGATCTGTGTAGTCGTTTCTACAGGCTGTAACTTTATAAAATGCCAGTAAAAAGTATTTCTGACTTTTCAAAGAAACGTACGTAAACATTAGGAGTCGAATCGTGATAGATCTTCAGCTATAACCTGTCCACCGGAAGATTTATTTATAAGAGTTCTTAATCAAATACACAAGGGCCTTCCGAGAAGGTGAGCCTCAAAATAAACTGTTTGACTCTTTGTTTTGACTTCTTAGGTGGCTTTCTCGTATTGAGTTTGTTAGTTTGTACAATATAAATATTGTATAGGGATGTCTAGTTCATTAGGTGTGGTTAGTTATGTATTCAATAAACAATCCTTAAATGCAACGTTGATAAACTGCTAAGCAAGATTATTAATATTAGAGAATATTATTTTTCAAATTATGAACCCTCTTTTTACAAATACTTACTTTATTGCCTTACCTACAACTTTTTTTAAGTAAAAAAAACACAATGCAATTCACAACTATTTGCCACCAAATCATATAGTTTGATGAACTGCTATATAAATCGCAACTAAAAAGGTTTGCACACCCACAAAATTTTCGAAAAAAAAACTGAAATGTACCGCTTGGGGAAGCGTCACGAATTGGTTACAATAGCGAAATAAACGTCGCGGAATTTTTCATTTGCACACTGTTTCACACTTTGGTGTTAGCTTTAAATTTTAACGGTTCGTGCGGCCATCGATCAAACATTGGCTTGTCGCAAACAAGAATACCTACTCATAGTTATATCCTTTGATATTTTGACGACTGTTCGAAGTTCGGAAGTTTTTGTGGGTATGTTCTGCTTTGACCATTTTTGGTCAATGGATATAACTAACTATTTCCTACGACTTCACACCTATAGAAACTACTAACAACCTTCCATTGACATGATGAATAATCATTCTCGTACCCTTATCCCAATTTATTTGGGGTCGGCGGCGGCGTAGCATGTCTACTTATTTATTTATTTATTTAAACTTCATGTACAATAGTGGTACATAGGCGAACTTAATGCCACAAGGCATTCTCTACCAGTCAACCTAAGGGTCAAATAAGACAGCACTGTGGTAGAGTACAAAAAAATAATAATAATAAGGAGAGAACTATTTTGTTATATAAATTGATATACATAAATAGGTACATACTAATACATATTATTATAGATACAGACAGAATATAATAAACTAATATATATTATAATACATACAAAACAGTCTAAGAGATTTGATTATTAGCAATTTAGTCCGATTTTAAGAAGTACTTCCGAACTGCTCTTTTGAAAGCCATTTCTTCTTCTTCCATACTTCTACTATTTCTCGTCATCACAGCAGTCACCTCCTTTCTAGACATATCATCCTACACACCGTCGATCCCTCTGTTCTTTGGTCTTCCTCTATTCTTATAGCACGCTTCTTTTTCTTCTTATTCATACTCAACATTTTCCGCATTCCCCCGAAAACATGAATGGTGTTTAAAAATCCTTTCTTAGTTTCTCCAGGTTTTACACGTAATACAATTTCCTGTATGTAATTTCAGTTGTAGTGCATTGTCTTTCAATCAATCTGTGCGCTCATCAGCCATCAAATCAAATAAACAGTGACAGACAGCCGATATAGGTCACTCATCAAATCCCACTAATGGACGCCTTAATACTTCCACTAATCCTAGAATATCTTAGAATGTAGATTACCTACGTATTCAGTTGATCAGCAAATGGGAGAGCAAGCTCTCTCGAAATCAGTTATTCATTGAGTTGAATACATCTTACATTTTCCTTTTTAATTCAAGTAAATTATAGGAGAGTTTATTGCAGGAATAAACAGAAATAAATGTAATAATTTATACAATCTATTTCATGAGAGGAGAAAAGGAACTTAATCAACATTACTACTACAAAAATACCTCTGGGTCATGCAATTTTTTTTGTGTTTTTCCATCAGGAATTTCTCGATAGTATCCTGGATTTGTGCCCGGTTGCGACATCGGGTCGCCCCTATTTTTATGGGACTTAAAAAACACAACTGACAAAGTGGGTGTAACATTAGTTATACTTCGGCCTAACCCTTCGGGGCTTACAGGCGACATGTTTTGTGAATTTGCTTCTCAGTTTGGCGAGAAATATTAAACACCACGAAGCTAATCATCATCATCATTTCAGCCAAAAGACGTCCACTGCTGGACATAGGCCTCCCCCAGGCATTTTTGGGGGGGTTAGCCATAATCGCCACGCTTGGCAGGCGGGTTGGCGATCGTAGTATGGTTGTTACAAAGACACAGAGAACGCTGCTGCCCATTCTCTGGTAAGTCCCTTAGTCGCCTCTTACGACACCCACGGGAAGATATGGGATGGTGCTATTCTTTACGTCCGACACCACACGGAGCTAATGAAAAATAGCAATCTATAAAATTCTGTTCTAAGGATTTCTTGGTTCTTATTAAGTTTCCATTAAAACTTCCGATTAATACTTAAAATTATACAGGGATTTGCGAATTTATTTTCCTAAATATTCGTGTATTTCTTGTGGTATGTAATTTTGAATTTTAGGTTCAAAACAAGTTCAGATGTTTCGTGGAAATATTATGTTATGGTTATGGTTAAACGAAATGTACAACAAAAATTTTACTAACACTAACATTTTAAAATTGCTCAACAATAAAATTGAAACAATGTGTTTGAAATGGCTGATAGTTATCTAACTGCTGATAGTTTTACCGAGAAAGAAACAATATTATCAGTGCGGTGTTATTGTTAACTTCACGTTAAACAGTAAACTAATATAGGCTTGCTTTCTTGGAACTTTGCTTTTATTACAAATCCAAGGATTCTGTCGTAAGTAGGTCTTTGGTTACGTAATAAAACTTAGGTACCTACATACTTTCTTTTTTAACTTTGGAATTCCCACTTATTTGTTATACGTGAGGTACCTTTTTGTGATCTGAAAATTCAAGATATATTTGTACTTTTTTTTTGCGATTTGTTTACTGTGATATAGAAAAACTGCATCTTTGGTCTAGTAGTCGCAAGCGCGACTGCTGTGCTTGAGGTCCTGGGTTCGATTCCGGGGTCAGACAAAAAGTGCTATTGGGTTTTTCATTAGAAATTTTCCAGTAGTAGCCCAGAATTTGGAAGTTGGCGGTATATGTGCCCCCGTGCCTCGGAAAGCACGAGAAGCCGTTGGTCCTGCGCTTGATATCTCTCCGGATTTGTCAGATTGCCGTCCCATCGGGCTATGAGAGAAAAGGAACAGAGTGCACCTGTGCCCGTGCACACTCTTGTGCACTATAATATCTCCCGTGCCGATGGCTAATCTCCGCTAAGATTAGCTGCCGTGACCCAAAACGGTCAGGAGGACTATTGGTATTTTCAATTTTTTTGAAAATTTGCTATTTGGCGGAGACAAAAAAGAGCCTTCAAAGTTTTTCTATCAATAGGGTATTTCACCAAAAAAATCTAATTAGTCCGTCTGATAGATTACCAAAAAATAATGGACACGTATTTTTTCTTTTTTCACGTAAACAAAAGTTGAAGACGATACAGTGCTTCGAAAAGTCGTGTCAAGTCGTGTGACGTCACAAGGTTAGTACTTTTTTACCCACTAAGTGACGCGAAAAGCCCCCACTCATGATCTTTGACACGTTTTATTTTCGTCATTTTTTATTAATTTGATATAACAAAAAAACACGTATCCAATATTTTTCGATAATCTAACAGACGGACTAATTATATTTTTTTGGTGAAATACCCTATTAGCACTCCCTAGTGGTTCTTGTTTTATTTCTAGATTGTTCTTCTTAATTATCTTCATACGGCCTAACAACATACCTACAAGAAAGTTTATAACCTACTGAATTACATGTCCGATTTAGTGCTTACAACCTAAATCCATTTACGAGTGTGTCGCTTACGATTTTGGATTTTATACGTAACGTTAAAGTTCTTTAGTTGGCAATTTATATTAACTTCACTGATGATTTGGATTTATGTTTTAAGAAAGAATAATAAATACAATCTGTTGTTTCTGTCATCTGTGAATACAATGATATAATCTACCATGGTTAACAAAGCTAAACAAAGTAATCATCACTATCAACATAATTATTTTATTGAAAAAAAAAAAATCGGCATAGGTAATTAATGCTCACTATTGCTTGTTATTACAACCGTTCTGATCAATGTTCAGGTTAAGCCTCGCTTGCCTAGGTTGGTCCATGGACGGGTAACCTTCCATTACGTACTTCCTAGCAGACAGTCGTAACAGATAATCAGTGGCCTGAACGACTGACAAGCAGTCTTACCAAGGAGAATCAGCAGTCGCTCCATGAAAAATACTGGTAATCAGCTGCATCCGGTTAGACTGGAAGCCAACCCCAACATATTTGAGCAGCAGTTAAAATTGATGACAACCTATACCAGCCATAGGTTCACAAGAAAAATTCTGAATAAATAAAGGAATATTCCCTGTCTACCTTTCAATATTGCGATACAATTTCTGAACAAAGTGCACATGCATAGAACAACCTCTACCGTGTCCGCAGTCTGTGCTTAATACCACCAGCTTTAGTCTCCGCTCTGCCAAACATTGGTTTACAAACTGTAGTTACACTGTATTCTAGGCTGTAGAGCGTAGTTATAACAACACCAACAAACAAACGTTTCGAGCAAACAAAAACCTTTAGTTCTGTTCCGGTAGTTCGTGGTTTTTTTTGACGTAATCTTTTGTTTTTGTTTCCAGTTTGCAAAATGTCCTTTTTATTGAAGTTATCCTCTCTCTCTACAAAATTTTATTCTTCATACTGACACGGCCGACGTAACCGAGGCAGGCCCAAAAAACGCTGGCGTGAGGATCTGGACTCATTTGCAACGGATTGGACGGAGAAGGCAAATTGTAAAAAAACTTGGAAAGCCATGGGGGAGGCCTTTGCCCAGCTGTGGGACAGTGTAGACTAAGGAAAAAAAAAAATACTGACAAAGATCACAATTACACTGTTTGATGACATGACGTGTGCTTTGCGTCAGAATAGGGTATTTCACCAAAAAAATCTAATTAGTCCGTCAGATAGATTTTCAAAAAATAAAGGACACATATTTTTTCTTTTTTCACGTAAACAAAAGATGAAGACGATACAGCGCTTCGAAAAGTCGTGTCAAGTCGTGTGACGTCACAAGGTTAGTACTTTTTTACTCACGAAGTGACGTGAAAAGCCCCCACTCATGATCTTTGACACGTTTTATTTCCGTCAATTGTTATTTATTTGATAAAACAAAAAACACGTATCCAATATTTTTCGATAATCTAACAGACGGACTAATTAGAATTTTTTGGTGAAATACCCTATTCAACCTGAAATAGGAAAATTCAGTTTTGTTGAAGTTCCAGGTTTTTCCATAGTTTCCATTTCCATTTTCTACTGTTCAATTTAGTCTGAACTTACGTGATACTTCAGTACCTACATTATCTGCCAGAGACTGGTATCCAAAAGCTAGTTCGCAATGTGTACCCTGAAACTGTAGCTAGTCCGTAATCTGTACCAGTTTGACCGAATCCATAAAAATCATCAGCACTTTTTAACTAAAAGATCTAGCTGCAGCAGTAAAGAAATCTCCTACCTGCCCCAATTTCGTTAAATATGAAATAAGGATACCAATTACGTTTCCGCCTATAATGAGCGACATTCGAATGCTATTATTTTCGTATTAACTCGTGATCGGTGCAGACCACTGGACACAAATTTGGTTCCCGAATGAAATTGGTTAATAATGATAGGCTGCCCAAAACAACCCAGCTTCCCCTGTTTTATTATTAAATTTAAGGTTTAAAAAGCCATAATGTAACGTTTACCTTATTATAATTACGACGTTTACCTTATCGTAATTTTTATACCCGAAAGTATGTAATTTTTCTGTGCCATAATTATTTTTGCTAACATCCTAACACAATACATATTTCATTACCAAAAATCTTGACGTAACTAATAAAATAAGCAAAGACGAATAAAATTCCTGACATCAAAAACTTTACGACGTTACTCCAATCTGGCGCTATATTATATGTATCTAATTACACAGAACCTCCATCCTGGCAATATGTGAGCTTCAAATCTAATTTTGCTCACGTAACTTAATATACCTAATAGTACACCATGAACTAAGTATTAGATTTACTTCTAAAGGTTAAAGTGATCAGGTTTCATGTTTGGACCGTGAATGGGACGATAAACCGTCTTATTTAATAGCTCGGCGTGGGTTGACCATGCATGTGCGTATACGCAGGTTTTTTTCTCACATTTATGTCCATCAAGCGAGGCGCCTGAGTACGACTGGCACAGCGGGACCTACCTTAGGTGTTTGTGATTCACTTTATTTATTACACTACTGTGAAACCTCCTTTTTTGCTGGACACCTCTTTTGTTGGGAGTATTTTATTAACAGGAGATATGAATCTTTATTAATGATGGAGGGTTAAGGTCATGCGTTATGGAGAATTTAATGAAGTCGTATAGAAAAAGGAATGTTTATTTATTCAGGTATTAAAATAACTGATACTTGATACTAAGAAATTGATGGCTTAAATCAGATTTTGTTACTTTTCAGATGAAATAAATCTTTCTATTTCGTTTGGCTCAGTCCAATCGCTTCGAGGAAAACAATAGGTAGAGAGAAGGTTTTACATGGCACAAAAGAAATAATATAATTTATATCATTCTAATAAAAAAGCCTTATGGCTGATCCGTACGTGCTCTCGAGCGAGACTCTTGCTTCGTTTTTTACGACCCCTGAGCGATAATCCCGTGGTAATGCCTACTAGGCTCTCAAAAATCAGTCGACCAAAGGTCTAGAGTTCTAGACGATCGTCAAAAGCCCTTATATCCTCTAATAATGAGTTAGGCGAACATAGATACCTCTCTACTCATCGACTATGACTACATACTTCTACACACTGAGGTACTTCAAATTGTGCAACGTTGGTACTTAGTATTTCTACATTATGGTTTTAAGTTACCAAGGTGTCTTAAGATATCTAAGGTATAGTAACCCTAACCATAATATGTCTACAAAAATGTAGTTGCAATGCGTTCAGACTCACGCAATACCATTGCAGCAAAAGTGCTAATTTTCCCTATTTAACGATCTTCCGTTGTTTTGCGCAGTACAAACCCATTTTCTGAACTTAGGCTAAGCTCTGGTTTCGATTTTACCGACTTTTAAATGCTCGACATGTCGTTTTGAAATATACTGGTTTCGTGTTCATCATCATCATCATCATTTCAGCCAAAAGACGTCCACTGCTGGACATAGGCCTTCCCCCAGGCGTCGCCACATTGACCGGTCCCGTGCGTCTCTCATCCAGCGGGTTCCTGCAACCTTGACCAGGTCATCGGTCCACCTAGTGGGAGGCCTTCCAACGCAACATCTTCCGGTTCGCGGTCGCCATTCCAGAACTTTTCGGCCCCATCGGCCATCCGTTCTGCGAGCAATGTGCCCTGCCCATTGCCACTTAAGTCTGGCGATTCTTCGGGCTACGTCGGTAACCTTGGTTCTCATGCGGATGTCCATGATGTGTGGTTTCGTGTTAATCCAAAATTATTTATAGCTGGTCTAAAGTTAAAGCTAGCAGGAACTGAACTTGTTGACTTATGATTTACGAGTCCGTTTTCAAAGCAATGAGGATGTATGGGCTTATGAACAAAGGATACACGGTTCCTTTAACTAAAAGGTACCATCTCCCAACCAGGCGGTCGGTATGCCCTAGTTGGCCACAGAGCCTCGCACGCACGCCAGTTTCCCCCGTGATAGGTAGTACGATAGTTCAGGCTGCGTGCCACAAACTCTATGTATTCAATTAGCATAAGTTTCTGCTAAGGACGGCCAAGTAGCACTTACATAAGTACGTGGGTGCCCCTTGAATCTACAATAATGATGTATTGTTATTTAAATATAGCAATTTTCTCGTGCAGACAACTTGACACTTTGTAAACCAACAGGCCTTATTGTCTTCAATTGATTCTTTTAAAGGGTAATGATAGGATGTGCTTGTCATTTAAAATAATTCCGTAAATGCCTAGTTATTGATACTAATCTAAAATATACCAAAATGTGACGCAAAAGCGTTATCGGGTCTAGAAAATTTGATGAAACGACACATGTATGTGAATTAGTTTTTTGTATGAAACAGTCATTTTTGTCAATTTGCAAGGTAATAATTGTCTAGTGTGGTACATACAGAAAACCTAACAAAAACACATAATTCTAGTAAATTCAAAACATGGGCATTGAAAATAAAACCTTCTCTCCTCGAGTTTATATCAAAAACAAAACGACCATTTTATAAGCTATCAACAACCAATTGTAAAGGAAGGGCTTGTAATGGCATTCGAATTGGAACTTTTACTTAATTTGCTTAAAAGTGATTAAGAGTTAAATTGAATAGGAAATGTTTTTATTTAACCCAAGGCCAACGTTTTATTCGGAGATTACTTGGAAATTGTTTAATTATTTAGTGGGGTAGAGATTGTAATAAATACATACGAATCTATAAACTGAAAATCAATCTTGAAAAATATTATCACTGCAATGGATTCATTTCCAAAATTCGGATGTAGAACAAAATAGAAATGATATATTGCAAAATATTTGAAGATAAAACAGGTCACGTCTACGAAATACCGAAACATGGAAAGTCCCTCAAATATTAAAAGCCGAAGATGAATCACTGTCCCAAATTCTTTCACTCTTCTCCTAAAGTGACGCATCCGCCAATAAACTGAGTCGGGGTAGAATATATCTTTTTTTACAACTAGCTAGCCCGGACAGTGTAACGGGAACAATGCATTCCTGTTGTTACGTTCGCCCAACAAAAAGGCAACAAGAGCAAATGTTTTTTGTCGCCAAGCCCGCTAAATTAAACAGGGAAGCTGATTTTGTTTTTATTTTTTTTCGAGCAATTTTGCTTTACGTTGAACGTGAAAGCCGAAACAGTAATGACCTTTATTATTCTTGTAATGGTAAAAAATCTTTTGCGTGGTGTTTTTGTTTTGTTTAGATTTTGACGAGTTGATTTTAAGCTCTATTACATGAAGTATTTGTTTTGATATCGGTTTTTTTTTTCCTTTTCGTTTCATTCAATGAATGGGCGTGCAGTTTTTTCTGTACTCTTACCATGTTTTACTTTGATGTTTTTAACACAATAATTATGCCACCATAAACGGATTCCCGTAAACTCGTACACACAAGTAAAGTTACTACCGCAATTAAATCCAAAAATATCTTCGAGCCTGACCGAATACGGAAAGAAAAAATATGCACAGTTTCGATTTAACGATTACACCCGTTAAGATCTTATTTACAAAGTATAAGCTATATGTATAGTACAATAAATAACTAAGAAATGCGGCTTAACGTTGTTTTGCATGCCCACAATCGGCTGTAACTTGACTAAATATTATGTCGCGTGCAGTATAAATTTGGTAGGCAGACGCAATTAAACATTTACGATTAATTTTACGACTACAGCCCTGAAAGAGTATACAGTGTTGTATTCAAATCAATATATTTAAAGGATGGATTTCATTGAAATGATCGTTCCAGAGATAAGATGTTATTCTTGGTAAAATACCACTAGTTGGTATGTAAAGAAATCCTTAAAAAAATGTGACCAGGGAAAGAAAACTATTATTATTCGCATTATTCTGTATACCTGCATGATTCGGATGGTTTATATCGTCCTTCGAGCCGGATGGATTTAACGATCTATACCGTTAATGACAGACGAAACCAGAATTAATCAGCGATTCGTTCACACGCCACAACGATCCTTAACAAAATTAAAGCCATGTATTTTTCTCAGAGATACGTTCATGTTAATTCAATTTGTTGTTTTATGCATTAAGGAACTCTCTTCGTGTATAACATTGCCTAAACGTGTTGTGTTTCCAGTGTTGACCCGAGCAAGGGTTCGATTAACATTCCTCTCTCCGTATGATCGCTTCGGGATCCAATCAGGCCGGTGTTCACATAATTGTTTGCGGACATGATTTTATCGGAAAACTACAACGGTTCGAGGCTTCGGGACAACGGTTGTTTGTTTCATGCCATCCATCTAGGAATTATTGGTGCGCCCTCAAGTGATTCGCAACCAAATTGCTAGCGATAATAGTGGGAAATTGGGTTTTGATATCGGAGTTAATTTGTAGTTTAAATTATAGAGCGAACGGCAGAAATATAAGAGACAGAACTAAAAAACCGTAATTTATTTTACAGTTATACCAAAGCCACAGGCGATAAACTGTCATGCAGCATGCTGTCACTAGTCCGCGACTATAAAACCATTTAACACCCCACATCCGCACAAAAACTAGTATCATTATCAGTTCCGCGGTAACCACGACCGTTCTTAACCCGTTAAGGACCTCCAGCTTAATCTCATATGTATGTATGCTGAGCATCCACGAACGCCATCATTTACCATCAGTGCTGCTACTTTGCGAGGTCGTATATCGTTACCAGTGTCCCTTAATCTAGCGGTAACTGTGGAACAACAAAACTCATTACTCGACGCTATTCGTGGCCGTACCTGCGAGTACTGGCAAGCTAGTGTTGGGTGTGTGGCGTGAGTTGTAAGCGACGGCGGTTTTTGTAAGGGTTGTCGTTGAATTCTAGTTGCATGGCACAAGAATTTATGGTTTAAGGACGCAGAGATTTTATATCCTAAACGTTACGTCTGAGTGTTATTGAGATGAGCTTATCAGAAAATAGGTTACCGATTTTACCCATATTGATAAGCTCATCACAATCAGCACCGGGAACTAATGAAGTGAACATTTCTAGTAGAATCCCACTAGAATTGAACATTCCAGATTTTCTTATTTGAACAATCATCTCAAGCCTCAACATCGTTATACTTACAACACTCCAAGACACTCCGTTCATAACAAAACTTCTAGCACACCGTAACTTACTGGAACATAAATGAATATTATGCCCGTAACTTACCCAACCCGCATTAAATCTCACACAACCGGGCATAGACAAAGGTGACATCTAAAATACGACCGTCGCCCGCGGCTTACTTTTACTATGAAAGTTTATCACTTGCGCCGCGTCATTATTTGGCTTAGGAGATTAGCAAATGGGGGCAACTTGTTCGGTTTACGAAGCCTAAGCCAGACCACTAAACCCGGAGAACTTACCGCTACCTTGGCATGGGGATTTTTAATTATATCATTAACTGGACCAACGCACGCGCGTGCCGATTAGCAGTTTTATAGCTATGAAGCCGCGCTTGGCCCTTATTTATGGGTTATAGTGTGGAAAGTTGGCTTACATGAAGTAATTTTGTTCCCGTTAATATGTTTTGTTGGGTATACGAGGTAGTCACGCTTTTTAGAGTGAATATAATTTTAAAGTTTCAACACCGTGTGATATGGTTTTGTTACACGGTAATGAGTAAGGCTGAGTAATTGTACCTAATCAGTAGAGTAACATTCAGGTGAGGGTCTTAAGAGAGCCGAGGACGGTAATCACCAACATTACGCACTTGTACCATAATGTACTTTATGTATACAAGGTTTAACTGGACGTAAATCGTTAACCCCTTGCAGTCTTTACCCCACAATTAAACGCTTCCCTCCGATAGTCCCATACCGTACGACGCCGACGCATCGAGTTATTTGTAAATAGAAATGAAATATTTCAAGGTATTTACAAAATCAATAAAGAATTTTCATACCCAAGTTTTATCTTACCCCATTCATTTAAAATCGATGAATAGACGTGTTAGAAAACGGTTTACAAATATTAAGCACCGTCTTACTTATCCGTCGATCAGATTATGTATCTCAGTTCGCCATAATCGCCTTAAGTACTAATCTCCCCATTTCTATTACGAAACTCCTTCGACTTGAATAATTTATTTCAGAATTTTGTACCAAAACAAATAAATGATTGGGTTTTCACTTTTTTCATAAGCTTTACTATAAATTGCTCCTCTTGTGTAAGCATAGAACTTTATACTATTTAATTAAAAGGTAAAACCGTATATCTCACACTTACGTGTTACTAAGCTGGTATTCTCAGTCTTATTAAAACTTTAATCAAGTTTGTACTTTTTAATCTGGCCACATCAGTGTTATTTAGCAGCGGAGCGCGCTTACTCGGCTAATTTAAATTTCAGCAATTTATAAATACACTTAATTAACTTAACGTGTTCAAAACACATGCTGGCCAGGTGAATTAAGAACACCTGCCGTTTTATTCCTACGCGAAACTTAATATGGAGAGCTATTTTTTTTCTTCGTATATTCCTTTTAATTTGCAACCCGATAACTCATGTGACCAAGGAGGACAGATGAGCCACTTAACTCACGGTCTATTGAATTTCTGCCGGATCAGACTCTCAATGTTATCAAAGGAATAAAGAAGGACCTCCTTTGTTTTTTGAGAAAGATTTGTGTGTGGATTAATCAATCACGTACCGGTAGGTACTGAAAGAAAATTCTGGCAAAGAAATGTAATATGGGACCTAAAAAGATTTCGTTAACAGACGGAGAATTGGCAAATGTGTATGTTATGTTTGGTTCAAAGCTGATGGATGTTCTTTTATACCGAAATCGTTGACAAAGTTAAATAAAATCTTTTACATCTTTAAGAATTTATTCTCGTGAAATTATTAATTTATTTTTAGTTACGGTTATGTACTGTTCGTTTATTGTTAGGTATTTAGGTACAAAAAAATGCCAAGCTACATTACACAATTAGTTTTAAAAAAGACAAAATACCTTTAGAAAACTGACAACAAAGACCTTTTAATACAATGCCCAAAGCTTCGCCTCGTTATAAGAAAGAGATTTTCAGAAAATTTCTAACGACGACAAGTTTGAGTTACTTGTCACTTCGCTCAAATGGCAGTCATTTATTTTGAACAAGTTCAAAACTAACTAAAGGAAAAACTGCTACAGTAGTTATATCACGATTCGGCAAGGAGCTGTGTGAGGGACACACGGGGTTCCGGAATAGAGCACGAATAGTGCAGCATAGCTGGAAATGGTTAGGTTCACACCAATTTGCTTTTTCGTAAGAATTCCGAATATTAAATGTTGGGTGAATTGGAGTTTAATTTTAAGAATAAACCATTCTGGTTAGTTTGATTTGATGAGTTTTTTTGAAATGTGGGGTAGAGTGATATGAAGCTTTTGTATGATAACGCAATTTTATTATGTCGAGTCCGTGTTTCAAAATGCTAAAATTTCATCAGGTATTGTGAATTTTGTGGCTTTTATTTAAAATTTTGCTCCACGAAACGAGTCTACTTTAAAAAGCTAGTCGAAATTTCTACGAAACTGTCACTGTGCCTTGCACGTCAATTTCACCGTCCGTGTAACACACATGTTTGGAAAAGAAAAGAGGAAAACTTTCATTTTTACGCCGTCTAACGGATTCAATATCGACGCGGCTTGAATGAGTTTTGGGGGTGGAAAAATCGTTAATCATCCCGTTGTTGGAATTTTGTTACGGCCTAACTCGTTGCTCGGCTGTTTGGCCTTCCATTTTTCCTTTTGAATGCTGAAAGTGGGGCCCGTTCTTGACGAATTGTTTTCATGGGAAAACAAAAACGGATTCGTTGAGATTCGGGTTCGTAATATGTAAGGAAAGCCGGCTGGTATTTCATTTTGGACACACGAGTAATGTAGGTATTTGTATGATATTGTTTTGTTACGAAAACTTATAAGAGTGAGGGATCTGTTACAGAAACAAAAGAAGACTCGACCTTTAGACTAAAATGAAAGACTAGAATATTCAATATATCTTTTAGTTTGAGAGAACGATTAAGCTGTCGACTTCTTCACATAAATTCACACGTATAGAATGTAATCCGGTTTTGTATCATCCTATGTAACGTGAAACTCGACTATTGCGTTGAAAAACAAGCGAAGTGATAAACCTCAGATCACACTCTCAATTACAATTGCGGTTATCGCATACCTCCGGTTTAAAAAACGTAATAAAAACTTAATTAGAAAAAAAAAAACGTGTGGCACTCGGAGACTGCCGCGGTAATTAATTATTTAATTTGACAACCTCAGTTGACAACCTTGTTATTTTCCGTAACCATAGCAACCTGGTTGAAAATATTTTCGTTACGGAATTTCTGAATTCGCTCTCCACGCTCAAGGCCCGCGATAGAAGCTATGCAATAGCTTAAAAAGGTTTTATATCACACACTAGTTAAGTCGTGTAAAGTTTTTTTTTACTAAAACAGGTGTGACTTTTGAGCTTTAGATTTGTAAAACTATTCTGACATCAGATTAACAAATAAAGTGTCATTAATAACTATCAATTAGTTGTTTACAGATCCCCTGCTATAAACCATTAATCAGAATTAGCCAAAACAAGCTCCGTAATGGTATAAGATATTTTTGGCAAAAATGATAATTGGCTGATACATATTTTCTTTTTTTCTTATCCGTGATTTTTTGTATCTTTAAGTCTTGTAGCAGTTCTTTTTTCTTTATTCAATGTTTGTTTATGCTTGTAGTAAGGTAGTTAGTCACACAATACCATGGAAGGAACTCACGGAACGGAAGCTACCTACGTAAACACGACGACCAAACAAGCTGTACAAAATAGGTTTATTGGAATCTCTCATTGTAGGGGAAAGTGATATAATGTGAGGCCATGTTATATTGGAATGTGTCGCTTGATGTGTCGTGTGTACTCGTAATATAAATGTTTCATTGCCGTCAATCCCGCTGTAATGGTACAGCCAAAGTTTTAATTAGTGCTAAAACTGTCGTCAGAATAACATTTTAAATATGTGAATAACATGGGCCATTTACGTCCAATTCACCTAAATAAATGTCTAAGTATTATTCCACTATTGTAGTAGTCATGGAGTCCAGAGGCCATGGAGTTTCTTACTCATTCTTCTACATAGAGATTTACGCTTTGGAATGAGTAACTACGGTACTTTCACAAGTTATTATACCTTGTGATTGTGACTGTACCTTCGCTTTCTATATTTTTCTGACCAAAGTGCCTGTAATGGTCTAATTAAAATAAATCCTGTAGTTTAGCTCTATTAAGTTGTGCAATTCCAACAGTAACATCAGTTTGTTATTATAAGTTAGTGTTAAAGTTGATTAAATTGCACGACACCCACATTGCCACTCCGTCGTTTATCTTCGAGAACAGTAACCCTTCCCCTTCGAGGATTTTTACGACTTGTGCGAGATGATAAGCAGTTCTGTAAGCAGTTGATTCTGTTTTTGTTATTTTGAAAATATACACAACTTTATACTGTTTCACATGTTAGTTGATTCGAACGATCGTTTTCAGTATTTAATATTTTTAAAGTAAAAAATTCTGAGCTTGTTCTCATAATTCGTGCTTCCGGCAAATTCAGCTTTACTTAAAATTATGAGTTTAAAACCATTATTTCTTCCTGTTTTGCTGTCGATACCCGTCATATCTGTGAAGCTGTACCAAGTTACTGACCTAATTAATATTCAGACGGATTCTTTAAAAAAAATCCAATCCATAGCTGTGGAAACATCTCGCGATCGCGTGCCTCTTAATATAAACAGCTTATAGTACTTAAACGTGTTACGTATGGAATGTTTTCAGGTGTTGCATGCTTCAGGGACTCATTATTTAGATTTATATACAAGATTAAGCATTTGGACCCCTAATGCGATTAATAGTGGCACTACACTTTATTATGGATATTATATTTTATTTAACTTCCTATTGCTAAACGTAGTAAATTAAATCTTTAATAATTTATGTGATTGAATATTATAGAGTCGGTTTTTTTATTGTTATTTATAATGAGGGGCGTATTTCTTGATATCCATTATTGCGTAAACGCCAAACGGAAACAAAAAAAAAGTTGAAATCATAAATCATATTATTTGGAACAGGAAAACTGTACAGTCATAACGTTATGATTGTTCCGTCTGATTTTATTTGAAACGAATAATTTAATAAGCGAAAACTTGAGTCAATAAATTCTTTGCGGAAAAAAATAAAACAGCGTTAAAAAGTTATCAGCAAACAACGCACACTGCAAAACCGAACAAACTAACAAATTCAAAATCAAACAAACGCTAAAGTCAAATCAAACAAAAGACAAAGTATTGCAAACAATACATGTCAGACAATAATTAGTTAACAAATAGGTGGCGACACGGTCGTAGGTTATCTGTCCCTCAGTTTACACAGCATTGTAGGGTCAAATCAGTGCTATATAAATACTACAGTAGCTCAGATATGCTGGCTTACTGGTTCCATTTGATTGTTGCGTTCAAGTTATGAGCTGATAGCGTATTGATTACATATTTGGTTTTTAAATGAATTGGTTTTTGACTTTTTAATTCATCATTATCACTTCCTGATAAACAGACGTCCACCAATGAACATAGGCATTCCCCAATTGTTACCACATTGACCGGTTCCGTGATTCTCGCATCCAGTGGATCCCCGCAACCTTTATCTGGATGTTGTTCCCCCTGGACTAACTTAATACAAAGACATAGGTACATAGAGGAAGGCTTTTAAGATCGAAAGCTTTCTGTATTTATGGAGCTTATTATTAGCATCTCCTTGTTTTAGTAATAAACAATTAATGACAGGGTACATTTTTCCAAACTCATTATTAGCGGTTGGATTAAATAAAGAGTTCAACTAAACGTATTTACTCAGAGCAGCGGTGGCCCAGTGGTGTCGGCCCCGACTTACGAACAGTAGGTCGTGGGTTCGAACCCCGGCAGGCGCATTACTTTGTGTAATTTATTTCATCACCGTTGCTCTCAAAACGGTGAAGGAAAACATCGTGAGGCAACCGGCATGTCTTAGAACCAAAAAATTCGAAGACATGTGACATCTACCAATCCGCACTGGGCCCGCGTGGTAGATTATAGCCCATCCCCTCAAAGAGAGGAGGCCTGAGTCCCTGCAGTGGGAACATTAATAGGCTGATGATGATGTTGATGAATTCAAATCCTTTTCACCGCTCTAACACTCAACAGATTTGCCACTCGCTTCCTCCCATCACTTCCGCCATTCATCCGAAACACAACTGTGTCAACACAGTGGAGATAATTCGAATACTCGATGAGGAATGTGTTTTCTTATCTCAAGGTTTGCGAGCAACCGACGGGTTCTTTGATGAACTTGTAACGAGCAACACTGCTGCCCGACTAAGATAATAGCCATTTCAAGTTTTGTTACTTTTACTAATGAAGTTAGGATTTTATGAAAATAAATGCTTTGATATTCCGGAAGTGTTGTTGGAATTTGATTTGAGATGTTTTGGTCCGTTATTTCATAGTTTATTCTGATTTCCCCCACTGGTCTGTCTCCATTTGTGGCCGTTGCAAGTATTTTTCGAGGCTGCAACCACTGATGGCAATCGCGTCTAATTTTGTCGCATTTGCTCTCCCCACTGGTGGCACATGATATTTCAATACAAATAATCAATTAACAAATTCACCTCCAGCCCAATCACTACGGACTCAAGTTGATCTTCTTTATATTTTTATAGGAAAACTTGCTTTATTTTTCAGGTTATGTCTGCCCTAAGAACCTAAAAAGAATAAACCAAGCTATACGCGTTTAATTATTTTTTTAGTTTTAAGCCTACACGTACTATCCGAGTGAAGTGAAATGTAATTATATTCCTGTATTCAAAACATCCACGTTTAATTATTTACTCAAATGATTTCAATTCCGCTTGTAAGAAATTCCTAAATATTCGAAACGTTTTCGCAACTCCATTTCAACAGAAATCATTCAAACTGATACAGTTCCAAATACATTTTCGTTAATAATATCTCGCAGTGAGTACTGTCATGGTCGGTTCGGAAACAGACCTCTGCTACAAGGGCATGCCAGTCAATCTGATTTCAGTTTTAAGCCTACACGTACTATAAGAGTGAAGTTAAATGTAATTATATTCCTGTATTCAAAACATCCAATTGCATATTTCGATGTTTTGAAGAGAGACATTTAGAAACCCTCCAAAGGATATTCAGAAAACTAGACATGATTATTTCTAACTTATTTATATACTAGCTTATACTCGCGGCTTCGCCCACGTGAAATTCAGTACCACTGGGATATATAGTATTTTATGTGTTAATTCAGGTTATAAACTATCTATGTACCAAATTTCATCCAAATCCGGTCAGTAATTTTTGCGTGAAAGAGTGACAAACATTCCTCCATCCTCACAAAATTTCACATTCTACTATAAGTAGAATAGTAGGATTTGTAAAACTGACTGTTAAAAGAATACGTACCTTCTCTAAAACACAACACTTACTTGAGTTCAACGAACGACAAAACACAAAAATCGTGTGTAAGAGTTTATACAGTCAAAGGAATTTGATTAGCTTACTTACTTATGAAGAAATCACGACTAAGAACTCGGTAGTCAATAACTGTACTGAATGTAATAAATGTACTGTTGTGAACGTATGATATTGAAGTAACTTAAAATAACACAAAAACTGATTCAAAAATGTTTCCTGAAAATTCGCTTATTATTGATTTATAAATTATTTGCGCAACATACTAACTCTACAAACATTTATCATCACGCCTTCCACGAAGGGTTAGTGAATAGATGACTGACATCAGCTATCATGCATCCATAGTACAACCATATTCCATCAGTCACCAGTTCAAGACCCATGTCATAGTGGGCGAGCTTATTGCCATAACCAGGCATAAATCTAAGCAACAAAAAGTTCTAATAGTATTCACATATGAACCAAAGTTTAAACTCAACAATCCTCGGTACCTACCAATAGTTTTTTTTACCCTGCGCTGTCCCACTGCTGGGCAAAAGCCTTCCCCAATTCCATCCAAGAGCTCTTTTTACCCGACTACGGCAAAGCCAAAGGAGGGTTATGATTTTGACTGGCTATGTATGTATGTATGTATGTCTGTGTGTATCTTCATCTGTTCCCTCATAGCTTCTAATCTACTTATCGGAACTCGACATATGAGGTATCGTTAGAACCGTCTTGATTTTCCGCTGAACATAGGCTACGTGACGTGTCACAAAAAGCGATTTGGCGCCCTCTAGCGGACAAAAAGTAAGGCTTCAAAAATAAAAATGGCGATAAATACGCCGTGTTTGGTATCATTTCAAAGGGCCTCACTTGTACATTTCCAAAATATTGTTCAAATTTAAAATCACGCCCTCTAGCGGACAAAAAGTCAAGAGTAAAAAAATATTTAACACCAAAATTGTTTAAATAAAAATAAGTAAAAAACTAAAACCCGACTACGACAAAAAAAACGACGCTGAAAAAGTATGAAACAAGATTTTCAGGATAGAACAAAAAGAAAAGCCATAGTCACACGTTATAGGTACTAGGTACCAACGTAAACACTTTAATACCGTGTGAGTACGGCTTTTCTTTTTGTTCTATCCTGAAAATCTTGTTTCATACTCTTTTTCAGCGTCGTTTTTTTTGTCGTAGTCGGGTTTTAGTTTTTTACTTTTTTTTCATACTATGCCACCTCGAACCAGCCCTCATGGTACGCGTCTCAATCGTCACGCCACCAGTTATTAGTAGTCCTATTTTCAACTTACGCTATTCTCTATTCTTCTCTTTTCTCGTCTGTTCACTATTTCTTTACTCTATTCTTTTTCTATTCCATGTCAGCTTAAAATCTTATATTTTCAACTTGAAACATCTCCGTACCTAATCGTTATAGGTAGCGCCATAAACCTTCAAACCGAGCTTACTTACCTAAGTAGTAAGTTCACGGAACCGTATTTCCTTTACGGTGACTAACTACTTCCGTGTGAAGATAAGGCCACCAATAATATCGTGTGTTCAAGCTTCATACATTATTAAAAGTATCGGTGCGGCAAGCTATGATATTGATAAGATATTACTTTGTAAAACACCGCTCCTTATAAATAAACATTTGACTTTAGTCAGTTAGTCAATAAAGGCATTAAGTGGTTTATGATTAAGCTTACCAACTGTTTGAGTTGGAAATATCGTATGGGAATTTGTTTAACTGCCTTATTGGCCTAGTGGTCGTAAGCTCGACTGCTGACTATGAGTTCTGGTTCTAGTTCTCAGGTTGGGCAAAGAGTTAATGGGTTTATCCTTCAGGTATATCTAAGTGGTAGCAACGTATTTTCGATATGTGTCCGTTTAATGCCATTATGCTTGCGCCCCGTATTATATCATAGACTAAACTAAACTGGCGAAATGTGTGTGACTTCTGCCTAAATTTAAATATAGGGAATTCTATGCGTGTGGTTGTTATTTCGTGTTTATTTATTTATTTATTGATTTACACACACATTTGTTGTGACAGGTAAGACCCAAGTTAACAAAAGTAGTCATTTATTACAATCCCAATTATCACAGTTATACAGTGGACAACATACTTAGTGTCTCCCTCTGGAATTCCGCCAAGGAACAATAAAATATGTCCAAACGCCGAGACACACTATTCAGTATTCTCATTGCACGAATCACAGGCGCAAACTTTAATAAGTTGGTACGCGTTGCCGGAACTCTAAACAGCCCCTCCCTCGGTCCCAACCGTAGCCTCCTGTCTGGAACGAGTAATCCCAACGATTCTAATATTTGCGGATGTGTTATTTCATTACCAGCTATTAAAATGACCCCATGGGAAAAGGGCACGAGTTTATGTGTGTGGTGTAAAAGCAGGAAATTGTCGTTGGTCAATTCACTAAGAACTTTGATCTAGACCATGACATTCGCCTGAACTAGGCACGTGTAGTGAATGGACTGCCACTCCATTCAGAGACGAGGCTTGTGTTCTAATAGTAGGAACATTTCAGTCTGATAATGTAACTGTAGAAATAGAATGGGACAATGGCAGGGACCGGTCAACGTGGCGACACCTGAGGGAGGCCTATATCCAGCAGTGGACGTCTTTTGGCTGAAATGATGACGATGATGAATGGCAAGGAGATGATGATGAAAGTAACCTCAAAAAACTCTTGTCAATTTCTCCTAGAATTGTTTTTACCACAAAACTATCTCAGAATAGTATTGAAAAGCATTTTGGCATATTCAAATGTATGTAAAGCATAATTACGAAGTTGAAGTTATCGAAACTTTAGATTTAGATGTTTGATTCAAATCAAGCCGTAATTGCGACCCGGATTCGGATTAATTTGATTTTGATAATTGATTTGGTTGAGAAGGAAATTGAAATCTGGTTTTGTAAACAGGGTAGTTTTCATTGAGAAAACTTATCCGCTTTTCGGCGAACTAAGATGCGGGTAAAGGGAAATGATCAAAGATATTCTAATGAAGTTAGAAATAACTAAAGTCATCATCTGCCTAGCCTTTTCCCAACTATGTTGGGATCGGCTTCCAGTCTAACTGGGCGCAGTTGAATACGAGTATTTTCCATGGAGGGACTGCCTATCTAACCCCCATAACACAGTTACTACTGGATAATAAATACCATTCCCCGTGGTAAGACTGGTTGGAAGACTTTCATGCCACTGAATACCTGTAACGACTGTCAAAGATCTTTAAATAACAGCCGGGAGCATCGGCTTAGTGTGTTTTCTGAGGCACGGTGGAAACTCGGTATGTAGTGTCACCCATTTACGGACCAAGGCAAGTGCAACTCTCGTGGTGGCTGCGGGTTGAGTGGGAGGAGACATTAAATCATTTCCAACTCAAAAAAAAAGAAATAGGCAAGGGCAACTTAACCTGAAGATTAAGCCACGAGCTTCTCCCAGAAATAACTAAAGTCAGTCATAACCAAAACGGTTAACATTATTAAACCTATAACCTCACCACCGCTTAACCATGAATCTACTTAACTAAACATTACTTTCTACCTATAAAAATCATCATCCATTCACAGACCCATATACTACCTATCAATCAAAACACTCACACATTGTATACTATTAGGTTTGGCAACCAGAGATGCATCGTTTACCGGCCTGCTTTGAACTTACGAGTGCAATGACCCCATCATATCATTTAGTGCACAGGTGAAATGAGGATTGCCAGTATAAATACGTAGCATGTATACGTATACGTACATAATATGTAGCTGCATACATCGATTCTATAAATGGAATTCCCGCTACTTCGAGACAGTGTAATTATTTTTAAACACGGAAATCAATGGTATTAGTTCGATTTGAGGTTGTGTTTGCTTAGGTTAATAAATGTATCAATCAAATAGGTTGTAAATGATTATATGTGGAGTCCTGGCTTATGTTTCTTACGCATATTTATTTACATTACTTTTTTCTTGATTGCATGATCCTTGGTTCAATTTTGGGGTCTTTGTTTGTTACTCAGTAGCAGGTACAGAGTCTGGATTTTTGCCCGGTTGATGGCAATAAAATCACCTCTTATTTGATAGAACCTAAACACGTCTGATGAATGGGTGTACTATTAGGTACACCACTGCCTAACCCTTCAGGTGGGAAGGTGTGATGTTATGTTATCCGGTGATGAAAAACTCCTTTTCCACGGCAGTTGCGGGCTACCGCATGCGGGAAAATCGTAACAATTTAGATCAAAGCAGTGTTTACTTATGATGATTTGGTACATTTGATTTGTTGACAGTACCAATTTCCATAATAAGTTTCAAACCAGTGACGCATCTAATCACAAAATATGCTGATTGGTTAAATAAACGATTCTAGAGATTAGCCTACACAAATAGCCAATTTAGCCTCACAAATCATTCAATCAGTTTGCTACGTACTTTTGACAATAGCTTTGTTAAGTCATGCCTCGAGTTGATCGATTAAATAATTGTTTGCTACACTAGTGGAAAATGCTGGCAAAAAATAATCAATCGGAGTTACTAATACATAAAAGATATGAATAAACTCATATACCGGTCACGTAGCGTGTTTACGTGCAATAATTGGGATTTTTTGTAACAGAAAAGCCTTTTAGATTTTGTTCATGGTGAATTTATTATACACTAGCTGTGCCCGCGACTTCGTTCGCGTGGTTGTCGAAAACTAGAATGAGTCGCTTAGACAAAAGTACATTAAATCATTGCCCTACGTTAACTTACTGACGCTGCAGCAAATAGGGAGAGGGTAATGCAAAGCACTGAGTATGTCTAATACTAAAGTTTAGATGGATGGATGTTTGTTAATCAACCACGTCAGAACGGCCGAACGGATCTTGATGAAATTTGAAACAGAGTAGAAGACTGACACTCCCTTCCTGCCCAGAGCGGGAGGGGTTCTACTGACTAAAAACCACCCATGTTCCTTCTTAGCCCTTGTGCCGAGGGCGCGGTATCTCTTTCGAACAACCCGCAGCCCCGACGGGACCCTCAGCCCCGACGCGGCGACGGGACCCGCAGCCCTGACGGGTGGTTTAGGTAGCCTGACTTGAGTCTAACAAAATTTGCACTTTATAGCTTAATATTTCACAAACGAATCCCTTAATCGCAAAAGTGTTGGAACAAACTCATAATCTTTTTCAAAGACCTATCTAACGACACCCCACACTAAGGGCTTCGCAAGAAAAAAAAAATATTTTGCGGGATTTTATTTTACAGCGTAACTCATCTGTATATTCATGCTAAATTACAGCTTCCTAGTACTAATTTAAGAGCCCCTGAGCAATAGTGCGGACGGACGGACAGACAGACAGGCAGACAGACGGACATGGCGAAACTATAAGGGTTCCTTGTTGACTACGGAACCCAATTTTATACTGTGTAAAACTCTGTAAAAGGTCAATTTTTAATTTGATGACTATTCACGGAATACATTTTTAATTAACACCGCGGTTCAGAAAATGGCATGAAATGAACAACGCCATCTATCGAAGATGAAGATAAACTGCTAAAAAAGAATGCATGGAAAGCGATCAATCACACTATAGGGTTTAGGCTATGTAGGCTTTGAAAGCAGTGCCATTTAGACTACTTACCTACAGATTACCTTAAGCTATCATAACTTTTTTAAAGTTATCTTTTGAAGGCATTTATTAATAAGTACCATATTCGTTTAATAGATGTCGCTGCATGTCTCATTCATGATCATAATGAAAAGGTTCTTCTTGAAAACTATAAATTCAAATATCTTTTGATAGAGAGCACCGATTACGATGAAACAAAGACTAAGTAATACCCCAAGTTACGCACAATGTTTATGTATAAAAGTTACCTACATTAGTTTCGTAAATTTTACGTGATGCTTAGTCATCGAAACAGACAAACAGACAAACAGATAAACAGACAAAAATTCTAAAAATGCTGGAAATGAGTTCTGTTGGTTATACTATAACACCCTGACGATTCCTTTTTTAAATATTTTCAATGTACAAAAATATTTTTTCTACAGATTTATTATATGTATATATAGATATCGGATGGTAAATTAATTGTATGCCGTATGCTGTTATTGTAATAATATTTATTGAGAACAAGCTCTCATCATCGTCATCCATCTCGCCTTTTCAAAACTGGGAGAGGTCGGCTTCCAGTACCTATAGCTGGGTGCTGCTAACTACCAGTATTAAAAATATCGAATGCATATTATCTGACATCCACAAACCCAGTTATTTGGAACTACCTGCAATCCAACACACCTTATTATCAGTATCGCAAAACATTTTACCCAAATTTATTTGGATATATACCGAACGCAAGTCAGCAATAGGCAAAAATTCGAAAAATACGAACAAGGCTACCATACTACGTTTTCGACGTTTTTCTACTTTTTTCAGCTGACCGCAACCTATAATTCCCCGATAGTTAAATCGGCTTGTGTATTCTAACATCCGACAAAACCTCGGTTACGTTTGATTGATAGTTCCAAAAAGTTTTCATTTTAAAATTGATATGTTTTTTATTGATTTCTGGTGATAGATTGATTTTTACGGAAGAAGAGTTTTAGTTGACAGTTTCATTCTAACCTCTTTTGGGCGGACCTTATCTCATTCAAATTAAATCATTAAAATCAATTTGCTTCCCATGTAAGCTTTTGGATTTCCGTTTATTTATCTCTCTAATGAGGCACGTACAGTTACTTTTCCACGCCCATATGAAATGTATCGATTACGTGTATTAACTAACTAATGCTCACTTGATTACCCATTTAAATACATACACAAAAAAGTATGAAAAAGCAATACCAGTATTTCAAATCTATGACAGGTATAACGGGTACCGGAACTTCGGGGCACTGTCAAGTAATCATCGTTGAAAACTGACATCTGTTTACATTTCATTAGGGTTTGCTTTTGTTTGTAGTCTTATTGTTGTGTTAAGGCCTGGGAGCATCACACTCACGCGATACGAATATAAACATGCCACTGAAGGTCTCGCAGCTCGTGTTATATTTTCTAATAGATGAACGCATATTTTCTTGTAATGGTCTAACTTTGGCGATGGGCGTCAGCAAAGTTTGGAACCATTTGTTGTGTTTTAAACCTGTGCTAAAATGTTGGCGGTATTGTAACATCATTATGTCAGGCTTTATGGCTTCAGGTGTTCAGAGTTTCTTGTTACTTTTAAATATTAAAGCTTCTTTCTTAACTCTTTTGAAACAACAGTACTAAATTCTCATTTTGGTTTTTGCTGACTACCGAGAAATTGTTTTGTAACCGCAAAAAATATCAAACAAAACTCTGAACTTTCTTTAATATTTTACTTCCATTCTGTGTTGAAATATAATACGAACGTTCACATCATCAAAAGGCACATGTGTTACCCCTTTTTATATGAAAAAAAGAACAAAAACAACACAATACAGGCCTTTTTATATCTGTATCAAGCGTCGTCATATCTAATGTGCTTCTAAATTATTCACTTTTCGTGTCCCATATTTGAGTGCTAAATATTCCTTTGATACGACATCGAAATTCGAACAAAAACTATGCATTAAACAAGGCGACCACTCATCCGTATTCCGACAAACTGTAGCCAAGCTTATTCGAAGTCGCCCAGGGGCCTTTGAATTGCAAAATGCTACGACCATTACAAGAAACTGTATAAAAAGCGAACCTCTACTCTATATGTTGAATGGAAACGGCTTCTTTTGTATAATGGCTAGATTTAATAACATACGTTTTTCTATCGCAGTCGGAGACGGCGTGCTAGTTTTGATTAATAGCACTTGGCCATTTATAATATTATCATAAGAATCTCACGACGAACCAGTCCCATACTGGTTAATACACAAGAAAGCTTACGTAAAGTTCATCATCTACCGTATTCACCATCTACAGAGTTAATGAACAAAGTACACACGCATAATTTTAAAACAAAACAACTCGTATATAAGAACAACTAGAAAATACAACTCGTTTACAAGAACAACTACCAAATATAACTCGTTTACAAGAACAACTACAAAATGAAGTCGTAAATAAAATTAAATTTGCACCCTTCGGTAGTAGTATCACAGAATTACATCCTAAGGCAGTTCTGTTATTCAATGACCAGCTTGGCTATTTATTTACGGGCAACGTGTACGAGATGCCTCCATAATTTAAAGGTAAATTAACCCCGGCCCGGTTGATAGTGGTTATTGCCACCCTTTCTATGACACGAGTTAATTGCATCCTACATTTTGTAGCCAAAATTTTGGACATAATATTTTGCGGTAACTTAAAGTGCCTTTACGAGGACATAGTATTATGTGCCGGAGGTATTTGCAAAAACTATTTAAAGCACTAAAGAAGTTGATGAATCTGCTTTCAAAACATAATTAAAATGAACCAACAACAAAACAAAACATACCAAACCAAAGAAGAAGCAAGAATAAAAGTAATCTAGTATTTACTGCGAAAATTCTCATGTGTATTTTACTGCTCATCCAGCGTATCATGCGTATTTAGTTCCTCTTTCCTTCTTAGTGCGATAATGCACGACCGACCTTATTCCCCGATCGGCTGGAAAGATGAAGTTAATACTGCCATTAGGATATCTCACACATTTGAATAGTTCTTCGGTACGGTACGGAGATCTTGTCGCCTACTTGTGAACTGGTTGACCCTACTTTTAGTTTACTTCCTGATTTTGTTAAGAATTCAGTGCGGTTGACTTTGGAGTATACGAAACTCTCCTTTTCGTTAAACTCGATCTTGTGTTATTTCGTTTTCTAATGACTAATTAAATGTTTAATTTTTGTTACAGGTAAGACTAAGAAATGATACAGCAGTAGATCATGGAGAATTTGTAAGTCCTCCACACATTGCCTTGAGCTAATTAAACAATTGTTGTTGTTTTCGATTCCAATCAGAATCAACCCTTCCTGACAGAATTTTCGGGCAACCAAATCAGGTCTAGTCAATCACGTAGTGTAAAGTAACGAATAATACTTACTAGCTTTACGCGAGTGCAGAGGGATTCGTTAAAAGGGTGAAGCAGCCTCGTCACATTGTTTATTTAGTCCGTTCGTCGGTCGGGCAAGCCTAATCCGGATCGATCGCCCGCCGGAATGTTCGAGCCAGTCTTTGAGCAGCGTTGCCCGACACGTCTGCAGTATTTACAAGTTTTTAGGGTGCTTGCAAGGTTTCCGTGTGTGCTCTTGTACAAGAATGTAATGTCAATATTTTGTTGGTGTTGGTTCGTTTTTAGGACGTTTTTGTTGGAGTTGAGATGATCATGCCAAATATTTGTTTTTGGTCTACTGAATTGGAAACTATGTTGTTATTGTTAAAACTGAAATAATACCTGGCAGGATGATACTTTGTTGCCCCAGTAGTGTCTGTGAGACATGGGATAATTTGGAAGCTTGGATCAAAAACTAGTTTACCTTTACAGAGAATGTACATATTTGCTTTTGTAGTGGGCACTTCGATAGTGGGCATGAATAATAAAGTGTAAAATAGATTCGCTAATTTCATTACACAAAACACAATTCATTATAATCCAGTTGTATAATTCGCATAATGATACCAATATTTAGGTGCGAACACAACTCTAATCATTGTGTTAATTTAGTTTTGTATAAATAGATCAAAGTTTATCACACCCATTAAAACTATGATTTCATAGTTAATTAAAGTGACTCGTCACAAATATTTTTGTGATCATTCATAGCAGTAAATCACGAAGCAGCAAAAGTTTGAAGACCTCTCAAACTATAAGTTTGTCCTCAAAAAAATAAGATGTACAGTTCTTCATACATTGGTCGCTGTCCCGTTGTCTTGTCAGTCATCAGCTGGCTATTATTGCTATCCTTTTTTGTTTCGATATTAATATCATTATCTGTCTCTGTCTCTCGTATGGTGTAAATCCCCAATCTCATGTTTATAATCACTATGCAAATTGGAACATTTCAATATTGCGCTTGAACGGGACCAATACGGCTTATTGTAATTGAGTTCTTTATGTTTTTGTTTACGAGAATCGGTTGACGCTTTGATTGTTGAATTAAAGGAATATGTTTTGATTTAATACATTTGATCATGGGTTATTGGGTGATTGGAAGCAATGGGGAGTGGTGGATAGCACTTGAGATACAGTAGGGGCGATGTAAAAGCTTGGATCAGCTGCGAATCTTCTCGCAGTCGTTTTAGAGACGATTGAGAGAACAGTTGGCAACAATGAAGTAGTAAGTGATAAGAATGTTCTCTTTGTCCTCACTCTATGTACTCACCGATACATGATATATTTTGAAGCTTAGCTAGCTAGTAAAATAAAATTAAGAAACTTAGTAGACTTTTAAAGTAGATTTCTTAAATCTTTGGACAATTGATTATTCATTCTTTGTCAATTTCTTTGCTGTGACTTATTAATTTGATAGTGCCAAAATGAACCAATTCATAGTTGTGAAAATTTTCAATCCATGATTTATGTACTCTTACAAGGTATGAAATTGTATCTATTCAGCTTTACTAAAAGTAGAGTGCTTATACAGTATTCTATAAAAGTAAACAGATTACTAAAGAAAAATATAGTTGAACAAGAGAGAATATTCAATCTTTTAACGTATTGTACTTAATAAAGTACTTACCTAGCTAATGCTATTATTCCATACCTTAGCTCTTTTCATATCTTTACGATGTTCTGAGAATAACTCTGGCATACTCTTTGCATTTTAATACAAGGCATGTCAGTATAAAAATATATTAAACTTTGAAAATGAAAGAACCGCATATTTTATTATAATACCTGAAGATATTCAAGATTAGAAGGATGAATATTGCAGTGAAGATATTCTTACAATATTTCATTTTGTACTGAGTGATATGAAACCTAACCGCAATGTATAGTGTAGTAAAACAATGCATTCCTGTTTCTAACATAATAACTTACAAGTTCCATTAAATTATTCTAATTGCTATAATGTTCCAACAAAATAGGCTGGCCAATTAATAATTCTGAGTAACGAAGTAGTGTTTCGAAGAATTTATAACGTTACTAACAATAATTGCAATGCAGTCTGGCATCTGGTTAGCAAAGGCAACTAAACGAATCCTAAATGCACGATATCACTAACTTTAAGTAACGCCTATTTTAATCCTTAAAGAAAAGAACGCTGTAGGATTATCAACGCTTTTCTCAGCACCGAGAGTTGAAATTACAACAGTAGAAGTATATTTAGGCATTGGTTTAAGTGTAGTGAAAACGAGCATAAGTAGGTAGTTGATTTCCGACAAGTAATAGTTGAAATACGTCAACATTGTTCAATAGTACATGACGTGCTGTCTACTCGTGAACTAAATACTATTCAAGCTACTGATTTACGATTTGTTTAGTGGACTAAATAAGTGGACTTAACTTTGCTTTAGGAATTTGTAACTGGGCAGCTAGTTGTATGGGGAAATTATCACATTTATTTAAAACGCCATCAAGTCAATATCTACTCAATTAAAAGCTTATGCTATCAAAGTGTCCAGAGCTGCGTTCTAAACAGAAAGTATAATCTAACACAAGCCATCTTCTGTAATTGCAAGAAAACTTGAGTACGACAATTAAAGATAACGACTTACAAGGTGTAAATCGTGCAAAGTTATGGTGCAAAGTCAAACAAAAGCACACATATTTGCAGAACAATTATCTCAACACACCAAGACAAATATAAACTCAAACCTCAATATTTGTGCTCGCACTATATGACTACACTACACAGATATGTAAAGCTACTACAGACAAAACCAAAAACTCTCCATTTCTATTCAGGAAACGTGTCAGAAAATAAACGGTCCCAATTTTACGAGCTGATAAATACTAATAACATTACTTTAACAATTCGAGATACGGAACCCTGCGTAATTTAAAAGAACAATTACATTAGCATCTTGTTACCGCATACTGAGATCACCCCCTTATAAAGTTGCCAAAACCTTCTTTGATCTTCACATTGTTTTGTCCGGCCATAAGGAAATTTATTTTGAACACACCCTTGGGTAACGTATTTTATTCAAAGTTGGTATAACATCTACAGGATATAAACCCTTATGTGTAAATGTTATTTTGAGAATTGTGTTAAGAATAGTTTTGTTCGTTCGTAACGTACAAAGTTCAGTACAAGAATGTAAAGTATTAGCCGTTGCGGACAAATTAAATTTATAGGAAATTTGTGATACGAAGTGTACAAGAATTATTCCTTGTTGTAAAGATAGAGAACAATAGTAAATTTTACTTTAAGGAAAGACAGACAGAAAACAAATTGCTTCTCAGAAGCGTCATAGATAAAAACGTTTGCAATCTGTCACTGCTTATCATATGTTTGTTATCTCAGCGCTCAGTTAACAGCGTGCAAAAAAGCGTCGACTTGTGTGGCGTACTTCAGAAGTTTGATGCTTCATCTTGACGAAAACCGGACAAAAATGTCAGGGATAGCTGAAAATGCCTCGAACCCGATACCGGGAATATAGTCGAAAAAACTTCGCTACTGGCTATCTTGAACTCCTTTAAAGATTAAGACTTCTAATCGTATCCGTCCCTCGCGATGGAGGCGCGTCTGTGGGAAGATAAAGGACTTACCTCTTCAAAACTCGGAACCCCTTACTATTGTGGAGTGCATATTAAAGCGGGCGCGGCTTTCTTGTGAATTGGCTCCTTGATTTGAAGTTTACAGTCGTCGAAAGCCAATTCACGGGTTAAATAATTTCGACTAATTCTTGGCTTTGTTATTCCGAAAGGGTTTATTTACTCGAAATTAGCGTCGGCTGGTTTATAAGCTCTTCGATTTGCGGCGGAGAGATTGGCATCTCTAATTTTTTGTTTGTTTTCGTAGCTAAATCTAATTCGTGTTTTAACTGGTTATGATTAATAATTTATGAGTAGGTTTGTGTGCTATATATATATAGCTTTGAAAATTTAAGTTGTAATGTGAATGTACGAGTAGTGATGCTACCAACCTATTAATTTTATAGTTTGAATGGCGACTTTTATTTTTGTTCCTCTCATATCTCCATTTGAAAATTTATCTCTTTATCAACGCGTTTTACGATTATTGCTGGGAATCAAAACATGTTTATAATCGCAAACCATAGTGTAACAAGCGATATAAAAACTAGACTAGCCTTATGCGATAAATCAACTCGCCTGCTGAATGGCCAATCGAATATTCATGCGTAAAACACGGAGCCGTTAATATAACGAACATCCAAAGCCACTTCTACACAGGACTTAATTATGTAAATGTCTATGATATAAAGCTCCATTTTATTACAAGCTTAATTGTTTTTGCATATTCAGAATATATTATTGCTAAAAACGTTAACATCGCCGCCCATTATAGTATCATCAGAATAGAAAATACATTTAATTTGTCATGTGTGTTTTGAACGTGTGCCTAAGATAGACTGTATGGACAACTTTAATGTGATTCTTAAGATAAAACCGATTAATGCACCACTAAAATTTTATAGCTACAAAATAGCTAGGAAAGTTAAGTTAAACCGTACTAGTGATTATTTTTAATGTGTTCATAAAAATAGACGACGGCAAACGTTTATTATAAAAATAAAATTATAGCCGATGGTTAGGTTCTCCCGGAATTTTCACATTGCCATCGCTTTAAGGTCGATATGATTTTATGGGTTTTTATTACTTACCTAGCAAGGTAACAAATTGAAAACATAATGTTTAGTAATTAAATACCTTATTATATTTACGTTTTCTATACCTTAAATGTCAGTGCAATAACAGCGAAAAATAAAGCAATAACTACATTTCACAACCTATGCTGCAAAGATTTCTCTCGCAGATATGCTTCGCACACACACAGATTAACTGCTAAATAAAATAATAATATGACGTATTCTCTACTCCGTTGAGTAAACAGGAAGAATAAACGTTTTGTAGGTCTCTTGAGATTTAACCGCGAGACAGAAATTGTTCCCCGCTACTTATGTTCGACTGATGGCGAAATAAGATTTTTGTAATTTCAAAGCTAAGCTTTGATTATTGTGCGGGCGTCAATCCTATTGTTGTGAAACAAATGTATTTAACTTTACACTGTTTAGCAATAAGGATTGTTTCAAGGAATACTCACAGTAAATAATTTTGTTGGATGTTCTGATTTAAAACGAAAGAGCTTTTCTGTTCAGAGATGTTAAAATCGGAAAATAGAGAAAATTCAAGAGTACAATCTTTAAAACACAAAAGCGTGGCATCCATGAGTTTCAACAATCTCGCTAAATAAACGTTTTTCTCCTAACTCGATTCCGTAAAAGTCCATTTTCATCAGCAACACAAGAGTTCAGAAACTGTATCAAACTATAAACCGTAGTAGGATTTTTGACTCCCCATATAGCGGACATAAAAGAATCATTTTTCAATTTGCCAATACCGATTCTTGTGAATGTTTCACGCAAAAACGTACACGACACACGATAGCCACCTACGTTGCGGAGTGGAGCGGATTGTTGCTACTTTTTTATTCGCCCGAGTTCCGACAAAAAAGCAATCTATGAATCGGCCGCTTGCCCACAACAGCTTTGCACGCGAAAAACTTCATAACATGACTTACTACTTCGGAATTCGGTCGATAATCGCACAATTTTAAAATGGGAAATTATTAAACAGCTCGGTCGTGTAATACGAGATTTGCGGCCATGAAAGCCAGTGTCACTGAGCTTCGTGTATTAGATTACCTACTTTGCGGTTTGTGTAGACGCCATGAGCATTGTGGTTACAAAGCTTCTCACGGTGCGGACTGCTCCTAGCTCGTACGTGTCTAATCCGAATTCCTACTATTGTTTCAAGCGGAAGGTGTTATTAACACGTTTTTTCCACACCTCCAACAGTACTCGTTAGTCTAAAGTTACTTCAAATAGGTACGTCCGCGTAGGAGATACGTCTTTTATTTCATTTAAAAAACATTTTATATTCACAGTAGCTCCGAGACATTTGTCCGCTCGTAAGAATATTATTCTACGGGGGATTCTAAAGATACTGTGAAACTGTATGCGGTGTAAGTCTTGTGAACGGTCCGGGTAATTTATTCGTTCCCTAAAGCAGTGCATCACCGAAGACTGCGCTGCTGCTGCCCGTAGCGTGGGCGGCACCCACCATTGTGACAAAATAATGTCTCCTCACTATAACCTTCTTCCATTTTCCGTTGCATCCGAAAAAACGCCTTATTCTTAGAACTACACAACTGCTATTCCCGCGCATCAGCGCACCAGATGGTACGCCGCGATAGCGCTGAATAATCAACGCTTAAAACGTCTGGAAAAGGAAGATACGGTAATGTAATATGAATAACAAAACGACAGAGATATATTCCTATTTAATTCTTATTACTTACGACCAACAATGGTCAAATAAATTATTTGAGGTAAGTAAATAATTCTATTGCTGTGAATCATGGGTTGTGGGGAGTACGGAATCAATAAGCATTAAAATGAGGACGTATTCTGCAACGTCGAATAGTTTTTTTGATCTTTTTTTTATTCGGACACGATAGGGTAGGACGATTGTGTTTCTCACTCGAGTCGGCGTCGTGGCTCCAACTTTCCGACAGAGTGAGTTTCCAGCAATTGATGCGTTGTGACGCGGCGACAGCTCGCGAGCTTGCGATTAATTACTTTCGCCAAGTCGACTTCACCGTAGCCGGGTAGGGCTTCGCTTCAACTGTCGTGTAAGTTTTTGTTACACCGTTTTTGCATGCAAAACTCGCAGTCGGAATAAATTGAATTGATACGTGGCAACACCCGAGGACACCAGACGTATCGTCTGTAAGCCTTTGCTGCACACGTTTTGTATTATTTATGTTGACATCTCTTGAAATAAACTTGAAGGCAAGAGCAATCTCATTTACTTCTCATTTTTGTTAATGTTTCATCTTACAATAATTTTATTCATTCGACTTAACTGCCATAAAATAAATCTGTAATCATATTCGTATTAAAGTTGAATAAAATAAACAAGCTCGTTTATTTTGCAAACATAATTTACCATTACAATCTTGACTACCATTGCTTTGGTTTGCCTGCATTTGCGGTATACTTAAATCCACACGAGTAAAGGACGATTTACATTTATTCGGAGCTGAAATATTAATCTGGTACTTTAAAATTCATACAATACGAGTTGAAATAGACCACCACTATGCAATTATGACCAAAAAAGAAAACAAAAATAAAAAGAGAAGTATTTGCTTCATTCCCTGTAACAACTATCACGCTATTCCGATATTAGCATACAAATCACACAGACAACCACAAGTAGCAGTAATTTGAATGTCGTACACGAGAAACCGTTTTGCCTACCTGCCTCCAGGCGTTTAACCTCGCGGAAAATGTGAATAGTAACTTATTCCCTTCAGAGGCAGAGTTCGGCCGGCGATGTGTGAATCGACCTGGAGGGTGCGTGGCTTCGTGCCAACTCCGAGACCTGCCGAGCCTTTCCGAGGTGCCCCTGAATCCGACTGCATGCATGTTCAGTACGTGTACACTGATTTATGAGACCGACTTCACCGGTGCTAAGCAGTTTATGTATGATTATAATAAGGTCAGAAGGGACGGAAACTTTGGAAATGTTTTTGATATTAGTATGGAATTGTTTTGTGTTTCGTTGAAATGCTTTTACGTTTTGTGGAATTAAGTCGTTTGAATAGTTGTACTGTCATCTAATACAGTTACAACCTTGCGTTCTGATCGCAAATTAAGGTTATGTGACTGTTATAGAAGTCCCGTTGTTTTATGTAATGGGATATGACAATGTTAATCGCTTTTCTATTTCTACAATATCACTATCAATGACACACGTGTTCAAATGGTCATCACATTATTTCAATGACTTCAATTAAATTGTACTTTTGTAAAATATGTCAACCGCAGTCTTTTATAACTTTCGTTTCATGATACAATTTATATCAAAACTAGTTGCTGCCCGAGACTTCTTTCGCGTGGATTTTTTTATGTACGCACACAAACATTCCTTCACACCTTCTGGTTCTTGAAAAACCTCAATGTATAACCTATCTCCTTGCTAAATGCCATTACGATCCGATCAGCTGTTTAGTCGTTAACAAGGTTAGTTTCCCTTTTGTAATCGTAATAACAGTATAAAAAAACCGGCCAAGAGCGTGTCGGGCCACGCTCAGTGTAGGGTTCCGTAGTGATAATTCTTTTTTTTGTTTGAAAAATGATACGTTCAGGATAATAAAATATGTAAACGAAGTTAAAAAAAAATGCTTGCATATACGATTATACTACAAACTTAGTCCAGAAATTATTTTGTACAACTTTTTGTCTTTTTTGTCCAAAAACTGTTTCCATCCAAGTTCAAAATGATTTTCCTAGAAAGTCCTTATAAAGTTCTACTTTTCAGATTTTATTCATATTTTCTAAACTTATGGTTCAAAAGTTAGAGGGGGGGGACACATTGTTTTATACTTTTGGAGCGATTATTTCCGAAATTATTGAGATTATCAAAAAATGATTTTAGTAAACCCCTATTCATTTTTAAATACCTTTCCAACAATATATCACACGTTAGGGTTGAAATTAAAAAAAAATCACTTCCCACTTTACATATAGGGGGGTTACCCTAATAAAACATTTTTTTCCAATTTTTATTTTACCACTTTGTTGGCGTGATTGATACACATATTGGTATCAAATTTCAGCTTTCTAGTGCTAACGGTCACAGAGATTAAGCGAGGACGGACGGACGGACGGACGGACGGCCGGACGGACGGACAGACAGACATGGCGAAACTATAAGGGTTCCTAGTTGACTACGGAACCCTAATTAAGAAAATTTATTTAACCCTCAGCAATTTCAGTGTTAATAACTACAGGCAACTATGTTGATTTCTAAAAAACTACCCCCATCCAAATTACTACTAACTATGCAAGTAAGTTATTTGCGCCAAAACTAACAAGGTCTAACCAGAAACACTACTTAATAGAGTAACTTAGCTAACTACCTACCCTGTAAGAGTACCTAGACTGTAATTGAGACTTACTCTAAGCTTTGACATGCTAATGTGTGGCAAGCAACATGTGGCCAACGAGACGACACACGCCACGCCACATCGACCGAGAAATTGACTTGGTCGGTCACTTGCTAGGTGGCGGCGTTTTTATGTATGTAGGAGTCTACTCTATATGTATATTTAACGTATCGTAACACACCTTAAATCCTCGAAAAGTTAGGCAGACATTTCGCCAGTTATGTTTTAAAACCCAAATGATAATAGGTTTTATCATTAGGAATTTCGCAGTCATCGATTTGTGCCCGATTGGTTGGTGGCTACTTTAATGCCCTATTACAAAAACATAATTGGCGAAATGTCTGCCTTAATCTTCGAGGATTTCAGGCGTCATGCTACGTTATGTTAAATATACATAAAAGGAAAGGGCATTTGTTTCATTCCCGGGTCCCAGGAATCGAACCCAGGACCTCATGCTCACCAGTTGCAATTGCGACCACTATTACATGGAACTTAAACAAAACTGGCGAAATGTTGTATTAGGTACGCCGCTGTGTAAACCCTTAGGGGATTACAGGCGTGATGTTCTAATCAAAAAGTGCAATTGAGAAAAAACGTGTGGCACTCGGAGACTGCCGCGGTAAAGCTATTGCATAGCATTTTTTATCAACTTATGCAAATAATTAATTATTTAATTTGACAACCTCAGTTGACAGCCTTGTTATTTTCCGTAACCATAGAACCAACCTGGTTGAAAATTTTCGTTACGGAATTTCTGGATTCGCTCTCCACACTCAAGGCCCGCGATAGAAGCTATGCAATAGCTTAAAAATCTTTCTCTGTTTTTGGGTATTGACACCGTGTATAAACAGCCCAAATAATGAGACACGGAGTGGATTGTGAGAATTCGACTCATTTTACTGGTTGTCGTAAATATGCGTCAAAAAGAGAATAATCAATAAGTAATTTCAATAATATGTAAATGATTACTGCGTTGATAATAAAATGTGTGAAATAATTTCTAACGATGAATCACAGTAATTTATTTCCAAAAATATATTTACTTCTATATTCGACCTTAATCTAAAATATTTCAACACGCAATTGTCACATTATAAATGTAATCAATCAAATAAAATCTCTACACCTATTTTAAAGGGGATAATAAATAAAATACAAAGAAATTACAACCCTAACTTCGCAGCTTAAAGTGTAAAGTTGTAAAATAGAAAATCAACCCTTGAAACGGTTGTCACTCGAAAATTGACATCTGGCATTTGCTTTGATATTATTGACGGGCTAATTCATTAGTCTTCACTCTGGGGGCAAACGGTAGTGCAAGCATGCATTAGTTATTGATATCCTGTTAAAAACTTTGTTGGGTTAGATATAGAGTTGATATTACATCGGAATGAACACTAAAGGGAGTTTTTGTTTTTACGTTATTGGAATACAAGTCATAAAATGGTATTATTTTTACAAACATAAGAAAACAAACCATCTCCCCAAAATCATTTTCTATAATAATCATGTAAATCGTGAACAACACAAAATACATAATATGTAGCTTATTTGTAACACAAGAAATACGTCCCATGTAATTTTGACTAACAACATAATTTATGTTCCCATTTTCCTTGAACTCAGTGTCAAGACCAAAAATAACCTCATTACTCCAAACCCATTTTCCTTACCGCAAACTGAAGAGCTAGAACATCCCTCACCTTGTTCGTTTTCATGAAAAATCTAAACCCTTGCCCAGTATCGCGTGACATTGAATAACAAGACAAATCGAAGCCATTCTAGTATTCAGAACAACTATTTTTACTTGACTGTAAGAATAAGAGGTCTGCTTACTATTTTTCTATTCCTGGCATTCTTGGAATGGAGAATAATGTGGCGTGCCAGTCAATTATTTACCCGTGCCCGATGTAAGGGTTAGTTCGAAAGTGGCTAAAAGGAAAATCGGTTGCTACAACGCTAATAAGAGCTGAAGTTTTGTGAGTTACTAGCTTGTTGCTTTAGAATCGATTGAATAATCAGGGTGAGTTACCGAACATAAAGATATTGAATTGTAATTGAGCTCATCGTGTAACTCACAAGATCACATAAAAATAAAAGTGAAATTCTACTTACTCGCAGTCCGTAATGCAGCAGATTCATTTTTCTATGAAATATGCAAATTACTAACCAGTGCAGTATCCTGGCCATTAGATGGGACGAACCTTTGACAGTCTCAACGTAAATGTGACGCAACCTGAATTTGAAAACGTGTGACGAAAATGACGAACTCTGCAAAAGCAAGCAACTCGTCCAAAGCGTCACAAAATTGCTCTTGGCTAGGATGGCTGTCTAAAGCGAACGGCAACAAAGCGTCAGTGTGTCCTAATCGTATGAATAAAGAGACAACACAGGCGCTTCCCTTGCCTTTATTGGTTTCACAATTGCCCACCGTTGAAGCCTGTAATTGCTCCATTGCTTTTCGCTTCTCTACTCGTTCTAACAAACTTTCCACTCTAGCTATATATTAACTTGCTAACAGTATACGTAAATTCGATTTTGCCATTAACACATGAGAGGTACATGAGGGATAGTGTTGTTACATCGTAGTTTCCCGTTGAGGAAAATTCACCCTCGACTGCATTGTGAGTAACGGATAAGAAGCTTAGTCAACAGGACTGGCCAAACTTTGGTTATTTACGAAATTATGGTTTTCCTTAAGCTTGCTTGCGTGTTACTATTTCCTGTTGATTTTGCTTTCCCTTCCCTTCTTTTGTATTGTGAGGCTGTAGTTTAGCTGGTAAAACGACACCATTTTTATAAAATTCTTCCCTTCCCTTAAATGTTTTGAAAAGAGTTTGCCATCGATGTCTCGCTAGGTGCTTTACATTCTTGATTCGTGTCTCCGGCTCGCCCTTAGCCTTGCAGTTCCGAAGGGTACGTATTTCCGATTAAAGCACCTTGCTTCCCCCTCACCTTTCCTCACTTATTGTGTCACCCTCGTCACGATTTTTCATAGACGTGGTTCTCCCATCCTCTTCAACACACTTGATTTGCGAAGCACGTATACTTCGCCAACATTAAATTACATTCAATCCTTTATTTTGAACTTTCAGCCTTTGTAATAAGGATTGTCTTAGTCGCAGAGTAATCTTAGTAATGCGCCCAGACTATCTCATAGTATTGTCTGAGTTGTAGGGGCGGTGTTTCGTTCTGTGGCGACATCGTTCAGTGCACCTTATTGGAAAAATAAATCGAATAGTCAAAGCTTTCGTGCTTGGCCGTCGTTATCAATAATCCAAGTACGTTCTCGACTTCTTACCGTCCAATTGATTTAAACATCCACTTAGTATGGCGTGAAATTATTTTGCATTCAACTGGCAATTTGTGTAAGTAGAATCGATTTTGCTAATAAATTGAGTAAGGTAATTATCTAGTTCATAAATGGTCTGCCTCATGAACTAGTGATTTGTTATACAATGTAAAATTATCATAATTTATATTTTATGGAGACATTCTTTGTAATACCAAACTTGATAGCATTTTCACATAAAATCTTGTTTGAAATATGTCATGTTTAGCAAATTGTTCTTTAAATTATTTGCATCCATCAACCATTGAGACAGCCAAATTAAAACATTATTTATTTAACTCGAAGGACTAATTTGCTGATACTTTCAGCAAAAAGTTTAATGAGTGGTCCTCATACAGTTTATAACTGCAATTAAATATCTCATACAATACCCACATGCAGCAATTACCACATTTTAAACCAGCCAAGTCCGCGACCCAATTAAAATAATGCCATTGTAAAAGAATAAAACCGATATTATTACCATTTATTATGGTTCAATTACTGTATGACGGACAATTTCTAGTTAATAATGCTTGGTGGTCAGCCATTTTTATTTATGCGTCGTCATGGTAACGGGGTATAGTTTTTGCCTGCGGAACCCCTTTGTTGGAAAAACTTCGAGTCAGTTAATTACGGTATGTGAAGTTTTGGCAGGTTTGTGAGTTTTTACGCTCCGTGGCCGTAAGCCGGTGGTTAGTTAAGCATGAGGTTTAAGTAAAAGGAAAACGAGTTCCCGCTTTGTTTTACTTAGTTACGTATTTAATTATGGGTGTGTGAAAAACTTTGAATTGTTATTATTAACAGGTTTGAATCGTAAGTACTATAATTAAAACTGGGTGGCACCCAAAAAACAGTCACGTATCATCCGGGAGTTTATAAGAAAGTAAAGTAATTCTATAAGGCGTTTTTGAAATACATATGTCTGTCGTTACCTCGTAAAAGTATGTTATCAAATCAGTTCCTAATTGTCGATTGTAACTATAATTTCTACGAATTGTATTTTGACAACAGGAGGAAAATTTAGTTATTCGTGGAAATTATTCATTAAATTGTCTTGAAATGTAGTAAAAACCTTAAAAAAGATGATCGTAATTACTTTAATTACACGCCAACTAAACGCCTCCAAGCGTGTAATAATCAAACTTTCTCATTAACACAACAAACAAATAACAAAACTCTGGAAACCCTAAAAATCATTAGCAAACTAGTTTAATAACAAAAGCAACAGTCCGGGGCCGAGACCTCTAACTTGGCAAAGTAAATAAATCAGAACTTGGCTCACCACTACCGAGTATCACAAAATAGATAGGGTACAGAAGGAATGCTTCAGTATCTTTATGCGGATGCGGAGGAATTAGGAAAATGTCATGAGGAAAGTTTTGAATATAAAGGTTGATAGCTGTAAGAATAGTGATTGGAAGGTCATGGGTTGATAGAGTGAACGATGGTGTTAGAAGAAGATGTCTGTTGAAATTACCGAGGAAAACATGTTTTTTATTGTTCTGGGATGGAACTGTCTAATTGACTAAAAACCACCCGGTATTCCCTTCCCACACTTGCACGGGTGATCATGTGTACTATGCGCACCACGATCCCCGGCTAGAAGGAAAACATGCTGCGCCAGCCTCAAAAATAAATTTGTGATAACGGGAGGAGAATGATGATGATCACTTTCATGCAATGAGCACAAACGCAGGCACACGTTAACACGCGTCTATGCACAACGATTGCAGGCGCACTCGCGCGAATGTCATTTGTTTTTTTTTATATATGACATGGGTGTAGGTAGGTACTCTTGATCTCAATCTTGCCCTAGGGGCAAAGATGAGGTCGATGATGTGACAAGCTAACCCAGAAGAAGCCTATTTACTCGCGACTAAAATAGACAGAAACCGCGAAACCGTTTCTGTAAACCACGGGTTTACAAAAATCGCGGTACGTAAGCTTCCAAATGCTTGTTCGTTCTCGCTTCTTGTGTGAAGCTGGTCTTCTGCATCTATTGTCTATTTTGTGCGAGTACCATCAGAGCTATATCGCACCGAGATAAACCGAGGTGGTCATTATTGTGGATGAATAACTTTTCTTTCTGACAAATTACCGCTAGAGCAAGACTGGTATAAAAATACTGTACCTTTTTTGATATGCTTGTGTTGTAGTGAGTGCAAAGGAGCGCGTTTAATCGACTCCTGTGCAGCCTTACTTACCTTGTTCGAACTACAATTGTACATTTGCATCGAATCATATCCCGACAGTTTTTTATTGTTTTAGAAAGCCCGTGGACTGAAGTTTCTAAAATTTTCTTTTCGGCGTTTTTTCTAGGCTTTTCGATATTAATTAAGTGTGTTGAAAATGTACCTAATGAATACTTGCATATATATTTTTTTAAATAAACCCAAAAATTCTCGCACCATTCCTCCCAATACAAATTCGAATCGAAAATTAATCAACAAAAATCGATACACAGTTCGATATTGATAATATAACGGACCATCATATTTCATGATCACTTGATTGATTTACAACGGTCGAGATGCTTGCTTTCCAATTCGATTTATTGTTTGCGGTCGAAGGTAAATAATGTCCGGATCTAAAGTGGCAAGAAGTGACACTTGGGAGTTTAAATGCAAATATGTCATTTGATTTTTGTTTGTTGTTGTTTAAAGCGTTTGGAAGTATTGTTTTCTCGTGATCAAGGCGACACGTCGAAGGCAGCCTGTCGTAGAGTAAATAATTTATTAATTCTCAATTATCTCGTGGGAAAATACCTCCTTAATTTTAGTATCTAAAATCTGTACGTACCTAATGTACATCAGTAAATCTGTGCGGCAGTAAAGGAGTATGTATAGTTTATGTATATTTTTTGCCACCTGAAAAATATCAACCTTGTGGTTGAACGAAAATAACGAAACTTGCAATATTTTATGTTGCAAAAATGGAACTTGACAACATCTAATAAACTTTAATTATTTTATGACAAAATGTTTGTAAAGTTCAAAAGCAATAGTAAGAAAAAATGTTTACAAACTTCGTCTTTGAGCAAAGGCGAAAGAATTTTACATTGAAAGTTTTATGAATCATGACGCAAGTTCAAGTAGTTGATTAACTTGATATAAAATAAAATATAAAAAATGGACACTCTTTATCTTTTCATTGCGTGAGACGGCTACCAATATATCCAAGTCGAGACAGGTACAAGAAACATTCGGTTTGGCACTTCAAGCTGGTTTTATTTTTTGTCTACACAATTAATCAGTTTTATACCCGACTGCGTATTTGTACATCCAAACGTTCGAATTAATCTTTCGAAAAAATCCGAAATATTTGATTGATTTGTTTGGATAAATATAATTGAGTTGGTAGCCAGAATGTTAGATTAAAAAGTAAAATCATTTAAAACTTAATATTAACAAAAAAAAATATCGGTAGTAATTAATGATTTATTGTTCTTTTTATTGTGTGTCTTTTATTTTATAAACAAGAACTCATTATTAGTGAACATTTTAAATCGTGGACTTCGACATGATACTGATCGTAGCCATTCTTTACTAGGTCATTAAAGTATTTTTTGTAGAACCTACCTTTCCCATATCTATCATTCATGAGCATGAAGAGTAGCTCGTAAACAAGCACTTCCAGTAACGCATGCAATCGCATCCAAGTAAACTATTAAATGATTGGAATCGCCGGGCGCATGCGAGTGGAGCTTTCAATGCTGGCTACCTCAGGTCATCAGGTCGAGCTTGAATAAAAGGTAGTCTGGTATGTGGCCTGATTTTTATGTGTACTTTCACATAGGATAAAAAAATACCTGAAGTTATTAGAACTGATAGCCTCGCTGTAAGGAATAGTAAAGAAACAATGGATAGACTGTGCAAAACATATTTCGACTAAAAAGGGGTTCACTATCGCTACTGAGATGAGATCTAATAGAGAAAAATGGAAGAAGCGGTACTGTGCTGGCAGCAAGTTTATTGATAAAAGGGCAAAGAATAATGAAAAGTCCACGTTCAATAAATATGTATTTTAGTGTCGTATAACATTTAGATACTCTAAAATTGAACAAACAAACAAAGTTTGACTTCTCTGTACTACAATTTTTGTATGACTAGAATATGAATGCCTCTCAAATAAACAAAACCCAGTACAAATATAAATACAAAAGCAAGCAATTCTGTTACTCGGACATGAAATTAAATGACTTTTTCCTGTCATTTAATACGGAGTAATAAAGCCGTCGTCAAATATTCATCCATCAAGGCAAATCATCTGTGCAACGTTGACGATCGTCCATTATTTATTTGGCAACCATCATCATCATTATGTACGGGAACCTTGTAAGATGTGAAAGGTATAGGCGGTAAGCGAGTTTTATTAGAAGTAACTGTTTGGAAGATTTATTACTTGTCTTGATCTTCTGATTTTTTTTCCACGCGATGATCAAAAACCTTCCTATATTTTAAATTTCTGACAGTAGCTTACTGTCATAGTCGGGTTTCTCAAGATTACTCAATCTACCCCCTTGTTGGTCAAGTGGACGCAAGCGCGACTGCTGAGTATGAGGTCCTGGGTTCATTTGTAGGTCGGGCAAAGTTTTTTGCGTCTCATCTGGAATATCTCAGTAGCAGCCATGAAGTCTGAATTTATTTTCTGTTGATGGTAATAGGCTCGCCATAACTGGCGAAATGTGGATGTACTAATAGTCACATCTCCTTGTTACCTTTCGGGGATTACATTCATGAAGTTATGCTGTGTTAAGCAGTCTAGTTCAGCTTGTCAGTTTTGTTTGAGTCTAAACCTTTAATTGCTAAAATTAAACGTTAAGGCAACTAAGCCACTTAACAGTTAACAGGCGGTTCCATGTCGAATTGGAAATAAATTGATAAGATATCTGCACAAGATAATAAAAAACTGTCACTGTCAGTAGCAGCTTTTATACAAGGGTGTAATGACTGATCCCCTCAATAGCTAACCATATGGCATCATAGAAAAAACATCCTCGAAGATACCAATATAGCGGCACACGGTAATAACAACAGCCAAACATTACCAATTCTAATGTGTGTCCACATCCGTTACCCGCGGTTACCTCTCCCTTGCACCCAGAACAGAAGTGACGGCTCGAGCTGCGCCCAATTACATCGAATCGCGTTGTTCCCTTCCATAATTTGTCCGAAGATCACAGTAATTTAGCATTTTGTAATATTCCATTATAAGTAGCATCCGGATGACGCATAAATTGTAGACGTAAAAATTGATGACGAACAAAAACCGCACTTTCGGAGACTTTGGCTCTTGGTATTCGGGTAATTTAGATGCATGGGAATCGATTTTGTGAACGGTAAAGGGTAATTAAGCCGTGTGAATTGCATGCGGTTGCATACCAATTAATGTTTAGATAAAGTAGGTTTAGGTACGAGATTGCCTTGTCGAATTATTTACAAAAACTAAGTTCGTTTTCTGTTTGTACATTTGGAGGTTATTCCTGACATGATAAATAAAAAGTAGGTAATATAACATTTTACTTTTTTCTTATTTTCTTATTGGCTTTCAATCTAGACGTAGCTGACCAGTATTTACATGGAGCGATTGCTTAAGTGACCTCAACAACTCAGTTAGTACTGGGGAGTACGATACCCCTGGGTTAGACTGGCTGTCGTATTTTACTATATCACATCATAGGCACAGAAAACGTATACATAGGTACAGTCAACTTTTTACTTGTGTCTGTGTGAACTTTTCAGTGTTGCCCCTAAAAACCTGGGTGCTCTGATTACAAACTTCAAAACAGTTTTACTCCAACTATTCCGAAACAAAACCCTACAAAGGGCATGAATGATTAAAGTGCGCACATGTATGAACATGTACACCCATACATACATCTGTGTATGTCAGAGGGCACGTCATAATCCACCCAAGCACAAAGATTAACATTTAAACAAGTTTTATGTAAATCATACTGGATAAAACCAGTTTCATTTTTGTGATCGCTCGCTTGGAAATGCTTGCTTTCTTTGAAATTGCATCATTGTTTAGATTAGTTTCTACTGAAGGTTTCTTAATTTCGTGTAATATTTGAGTGAAGTAGTAGTTTCGTACGTAAATTCAATGCAGAAAATGAAATGGTTAGACTAATTTGTGACTAGAATTAACTTTAATCAGTTTTTTTTTTTATGAGAAGCTATTTTTAAAAGCCTATCTTGCTCTGTGCAAAACACAACAACAGCTATGATTCATTCGACAGAGGCGTCAATTTACTTGCCGGAAAAACGTGATTCGAATTGATTTAAAAATCAGCCAATCACAGCGCATTATAAGGACATTTACAATATCAACCAATGAGATGAAGACACAAAAAGCAGTGGCAATCATAAGAGGCTTACCATTCGAATACCTACATTAACTTTGAATACCATTAGGCGACCTTGAAACGCCCGGAAAGTGCCTTGTCGACTAATAAATTGGTGGCTAGCCTCGGCCCGGGTGACGTATAGATATTCATTGAAGGGTTAAGCCCAAGTAGTAAAATACGATAGTTTGTGTGCCACAAATAATTCAAGGTTGTGAACATACGTATCAATCAATTGATGGAAATATTTTTGTCATTGAAGAACGCAAGTAAAAGCTGTTTTCAGCTGTCGGTACACGGAAATTTGTATTAATTATATTTATTAGAAGATTATAGCCCATTTCCTCTGATAGAGTCCGCTCTATGTCCTATGCCCCAGCAGTGAGAACATCTTAGGCTGATGAGGTGCATCACTTTGTGTAATTTATTTCATCACCACTGGCCACCTGCTCTCAAAACCGTGACGACCAAAAATTCGTAGACAAGTGACTAGGCCCTCGTCGTCGATTTTAACTCATTTCCTTTCATAGAGAGGAGGCCTGTGTCCCAGCAGTGGGAACATTATGGACTGTTTATGCTAATGCAAGTTTATTATTGGTGTCGAACAGCCCTAGAAATAAAACACATTATTACAACCTAATTAAGAAATCTAATAAACATCTCACATAGCCCGAAACCCGATCAATGCTGCGGCCATCGCTAGTTATAAACAAATTACTTTCTTCGGAATGCTCTAATGAAATAGCCTAGTCTTATAGCGCCCCATAAGTTTTACGATACCAATATTAAAGGTATTTCAACCAATTAGCGAGCTATGCAGTCACCACCCCCTCGATATAACCCCGCCTTATTCTTTGTTCAGATCGAGACCTAAATAATGGAGTACAATTACTGTACTATTGTTTATACCCTTTAGTTATTTAAAACCCTTGGTTAAAAATCATGGCTGCATAAACCATTGTGGTGGCTGACAGATCTACATAAACAGTGGTTAAGTAGGTACTGTCTTTATTCCTGTCTTTGTATGTTATGTGCTTTCAGATTATGTGGGTATAGCTTTTTGTTGATAAATATTTTGGCATTCAGATTTTCGTTTGTCAAAAGCACCTTAAAATAAAGCATCATCATTTTGTTTTGGTTGTCCAATATTTCAAAGCTACTTTTTTTTTTGTTTCGGGGTGGAAAGTCCTCATGGATATCTTTCGCCCTGAGGCACACGGACGGGTCTGTCTAACTGACTATAGACTACCCCGGTGTTCCCTTTTGCAACGGGGATTATAGGAGCTAGTAGGCCTTCCACGATCAACAACTAGTGCCCGCTAAAAGCAGTCGAACCTAAAGCATCACGAGAAACTGGATAGCAGCTCAAGACGAAAGAAAATCAAAAGAAACTCCCAACCTAAAAGAGTTCTGCTTCCATTTTCATCAATCTACAAACATACGCGTGAAAACATCATCCTTTTACCGCCGTGTAAAAACCTCACGGCACATGGAATAGAAAACGCCATTTGCAGCGCATCCGTAATCTACTATCGGGCGCTATCGTATCCGACGACTGACTGATTCGATTCCACCGCGCTCTTCTTCGTGTGAAAATAACACGTCACTCAAATACAAACGATAATAAATTCAATTTTCTCTCACCCTAGCCGTCGAAACGACGACCGGTCAGGATTAAACCGCGTCCCATTCGCCTTTTGTTCGCCACATTTTCTCCGTACGTTTATATATTTTTTTCGGACCGTTTGTCTCTTTTTCGTACGTTTCCCAGGCGGACGGAATCGGATGTTTTCGGAAAAAAACTTATTGCTAATGAAAGAATAATGAAATGTCTTTGTATGTGGAATCAAAGTGGCCTTTGATTGTTTTGCTTCTTATGGCTTCTTCGAAGCTCATTATTAGGGCCTTTATTACAATTTCAATTTGCGTTCAAATACTTTTTTACATAACTTAATTTCGATCATATTCTATTGATATTCTAATGGAGCTTTTATTTGTTTAGCGACTGATCAATTTCCTCAATGTTGCAGAGCTAAAGTATTCACAATAAGAGGCAAATGCGTCGTTTCTCAGAATTCATGATCGTGTTACCTCGCACTGCCGCCAATTAAACCACGTTCTACCCTCGTTTTGTTTTTATTGCACACACGATACGCGGATTGAGTCGGCACTAACTTACGCCGTCTGATAGGTATTTTAAAAGAATTCCTTTAATGTAAGATTAACATTTAAAGCTACTTTAGAGCTGTGGGATGATATCAGTATTAACAATAAAATGGGGATTTTGGTATTCGAAGGCTTAATTATAAGAAAGACCGTTTTGGCGTTTTTAATACTTACTGTAAATGACCGAAAGAGGTCAACGAACTACTTAAATAATGAACAAAGTCCGGGTTTTATTTTGGTTAGTAGCTTACTGAAGTAAGGATTAAGGAAAATATTGAATGTAGAGAAAACGTTTGTACAATTTCAATTTGAAATACCTATTTGGTTCAAACGGAGAACCTCCGGAGATTACAAAGCACGTTTTAAATCTTTTACGAAACATTCAATTCCCGAACCCACGTCTATGAAGATTTAATTTCAAAAATCGAATAATCCGAACCGACTTCGTGTACGTTCGGTACCCACACGAATATCGGGTTCCATAATAGCGTTCCGCGGAGAAAATGTTTTATTGGCCTTGTCGCCTCTCCAGCCAGCAATAAAGGGCAAGACTATCGTGGTGTATAAAACGCACCTTTATTATTTCTTTGTTTTGCATTGGATTGTTCGACTTCGCGTTTGCCGTATCGACAATCGGATTATGAACGCAACCACAGTCGCAACGTCCAGCCGCCATTTTCATATACTTAGCCCTGTTCAAAACTGTCGATTTGAGGTTTAACAGTAAATTGAGGGAAACCTTCTCTAATAATTTATATGATTACCATTGTGGTCGATTGCAGTTGATTGGTTGTTTTTTGTGTATTTATATCTGACCGATGTCGTACATTTTCATAATTTTACTCGATTACGTGTGCAAGCTTCAACGACCCATAATCTAAAGTTACATCCAATAAATCGATGAACCGTTTTTGACAAAAGGTAACGGTACCCGATATGCTTCCAATAATAAAATTAAGGTTGCAAAAACTGCGTGCTCCATTCACTGAATCGGCAATTTGCATGCGTAACATCAAGCCGTAACTACCGGGCTCCGGCCCGAATTATCCAGAATAAGGTGCAATAAAATTTTTATATTTTGTTATTTAGGTAAAGTTCAGCCACGATGTTCTTTCTGTATCCAGATTATGAATTTAAACTGGCTGCTGGTAAGGTTAATGTTTTGTTAAGTTTTTTCTGTTACGACTGTGATTATTACACTTCCTATTTTCTATTAAGTAATATTTTCTTCTTCAAGACTACTATTACAAAATGATCGACTTGGAGCAAGCTGAAGTTTCTTCTCAAAGTATTTAGTTTTTTTTAGTTTGGAGATTCGACTGATCTCGAATCACAGGAAACCGGATTTTTAATTAGTGGTTTTCTTGTTAAATAACTGTTAAGAAAACAGGTAGCCTATAAAACTTGTGATGATGGAAATATTAAACTCTATCAAAAATATTCCTTATTAACTAACTTTATTATCCTTATTAAATAACTTTTTCAACACATTTGCTCGAAAAATGCATTTACGGAGCCTGTATACATTGTTCGAAAGTTAAAAATTACGCACTATACAACGGAACGTGCGGTAAAATATGTACTCTCACCTAAGTACCGTGCGGTAAAATAGGTACTCTCACATAAGTACCTATTTTACCGCACGGTCCATATCCCGTTGTATAGCACCGTTCGTATTCTTTACGGTTTTTTTTTTAAATTCCATAAAAAGTAATACAAGAATTCCACCAAGGAGTTTTACATTACTAGAATAAATAAGCTGACTGATCGAACCTCCTTGGAAGCGCTTTTGTTCAATACGTTTGTCTCACTTTAATACTAAAGAGTAAATGAGATGAAAGTTGTAGTTCTAATTTTCACCACGTGCATGTGGCGCCATTTGCAAATACGCGGCATTTTAATATTAAAACGTCAAAGATTGTTGCGACTTTCCGACTGATATTTAAAAACAAAATAATATGAGTTCAAGCGAATCCGATATTAATATGGAATCTACTCCACCTGATATTTTAAATGAGGCGCACAGACAAGATATCAAAGTGTATAAATATAAATAATGGTGTGGAACCGCGTCCTTCTACGTAACGTGAAAACTTCCAGCCACCGCCGGCCGCCTCCGCTGCAAGCTCCGCCGCCACCGACGTCACCGCCGTCGTCGCCGACGTTTACGCCACAAGTTCAACATACCTAGCTAATACGTGTGAAATGAGTCAGTCAGTTAAGCTTCCAAAGCACCAAATTTCATTGAATATTAATAATTGTTCCAATTTTACTATAAATTTCCAAGAGTAGTGACCTATCTGTATAGTTGTATAATTTTTTATTTGCCAATAAAAATAGTCTTGAAAAAGTTTGTTTCATTACATAATTGTACTGTTTTCTCGCAAATGTGTTGAAAAACGTTGTATGATACACGTGCAGAAATTGGTTTTTACAAACTCGTGACTATGGTAAGCCCTCGACTTCGTCTCGGGCTTACATTCGTCAACTCGTTTGTAAAAACCAACTTACCGCACTAGTATCATAAATAACTATTCTAATATTTCGTAAACAAACTTTCTTACCCAGCATCACATACTCTTCTCAAAAACAAAATTGGTCTAACCACGATTTCAATATTTTAAGTGGCCATAGGACACGGTAATAGAATTTTAACAACTCCGACTTTTAGTCACAAGAAGCGGCGTCTTTTCAAGTCTAATCGCGGTTAGCGGTCGCTGCCCATAGGAGCTTGGGAGCGCTCGACCGTTCGTGGTCAACTTGATACGTTGACAATTCTATACCTTGCATTTAAGATAAGACTTATTACAAACTATCACATGACATTCTGAGAGACAGTGCACATAATAATCTCTTTGGAGGTCCGAAATGATGGGAGCGAAGTAAGGCAAAGAGCGGTAAATCAACAAAACTAAGTTTCGAGAAGACAGGAAATTGCTTTGTAGTATTTGCTTTGTTTTATTCAGTACAAAAAATGTTAAAATAATTATTCATATTTTACATAAGTAAGTACTGGTTTTTATAATTATCAATATTACAATAAAAAAAATATTATAAAAACTAAAAAACCCTACTTTTCGTTTTGATAAACACGTTACTCTCCTCAGTCGGGTAATTTTATTTTAATAATAATATAATGTTTTGTTTAGTCTATCTATCTATTGGAAGATTTTTACACTTTCAGGTAGGTACCTAAATAAACTGCTTTTTAACTTCCTAGGATAGTATTCGGTATTTCATTATGTAACCGAGTGTTAGAAGGTCACACATTCGTTACGATTTCATGAAACACGTAATGTAACTCCGTTGCGTACGTTACCAACAATGTTTGCCGAGCAAACACATCCATTCACATTTTAATTTAATGAAATTGAAAAGCTTATTTTTATAGCATTTGAATAATCGTATGTTGGTAAAAGTTTCAGGTAATGATATTTTGTGTTTGTTGAGAAAGAAAAAAGGAAAACTGGCCTAGTATGAGTCGGACAAGCACTCAGGGGTTCTGGTTTTTCCCGTCAGGGCTGCGAGTTGTTCGAAAGAGATACCGCAACCTTGACACAAAGGGCTAAGAAGGAATATGGATGGTTTTTAGTCAGTAGGAGTCTGACACTCCCTAACGTTCTGCCCAGACTGGAGGAGTCATTTGATGATTTCCCACCCCCAGAAAAGGAGTTCTGGCGTTTTTTAAAGTTACTTCTATGTTATTATTTGTAGCGCTCATTTGTATCAGTGCAATAAATCCATATTTATCTATTACGGTTACATAGATACATCGTTGTGACGAATGAACAGACAGACAACTTAGTCTATTGACATGATTTGGGAACGATCCCTAAAAAGAAAAATAGTGGAAGTAAGCATTATTTTATTTCTTTTATAGTTCATACGTCAAAAACAGTAAATCATAATTAACACAGGAATGTAATCAACAATAGCTACGAATAAAACGTTGATTACTGCAGTTCAATCATAAAATTACTAACAAGAATGTCTATCGTGCAAAATAATGGGAATGCACGTAATTGAACGAAATAACTGGGAGGCATGATGTCGTCTTCAGCAGTTTTAATTAAAAACTACGAAGAGGAATTTTCTTGACTAGTTTTAATACACCCTTAGTATGAAGTAGCTCTATTAAGCCAGCTAGCAAAGTGTAAGTTCTTACACAAGAGTATTAGAAGACTAATCTAAGTCTGTATCTCTTATCAGTTACTGGAACTAAGGTGCGTATTCTAGAACGGTTCTCACTTTAAATCCCAAGTCTAGTAGGTACAGACGCGACCACTACTACTGAAACTATCTAATGAAATTATTATTTTTTTTTACTTGAAACCTCTTTTGATACTTTGCGATCAGACCCGATTTTGATAAAGTATAGGTTCCAAACGGCCAACACAGACAAGATAAAGTGGCAGTCAATAAAACAAGAAAAAACAATAATATGTATTAAAAAAAAAATTGAGTGGAAACGGTAGCCTATGAAATTCGAATTTTCATACACTTTTTACAGTTTGCAGGTCAGTGTTATTAAATGACAATTATTTGAATGAAAAAGTCTTTCAATCGAATTCTATATATGAATTTAGAGGGTTGTAATGATTACAATAGGGGATCGGACAAAAAAAAACTAATTAGTCCGTCAGATAGATTTCCAAAAATTATTGGACACGTATTTTTTCTTTTTTCACGTAAACTTAAAATGAAGACGCTAAAGTGCTTCGAAAACTCGAGTGACGTCATATGATAGTACATTTTGACGACACAAGTGACGTTTCAAGCCCCACTCCAAGATCTTTGACGCGTTTTATCTTCGTAATTTTTTATTGATTTGATAAAACAAAAAACACGTATTCAATATTTTTCGATAATCTAACTTACGGACTAAACAGAATCATATTATTTTGACCCAGTCCGATCCCCTATTATGTTAATACATACTTTTAACTTTTGCGAATCAAATCTTGTTTGACATGCAGTCTGTCAGTTCTGTCACTAATCTGCAAATTTCTTTCGGACTACCGTGGAGCTGGTGGAGCTTCCACCTCAAGAGTTGCTATGTGTTTGCAAAGTCGTTTGACACTAGCAGTTGCATAGACATCACTGTCTATTCTAAAATCGTTTTGAATAAAACTTCAGTAAAGAATTTTGAACTCGTCAGAATGTACACGGGTAGAGTTCCTCCGTCTATTCTACTCGATAAGATAATGTGCGTACCCGTGGCCTATGATTCTCGATTACATGGCTGAACCGACGGCATGCCATTGCACCTCACTAAAGGCGTTAGGGCTGTTAGATAACACGTAGAGGTGCGACTAGATGGCATGCGGTATTTTACTGTCTAGGAAGGTCCTTGTTTCCAATTGTTGCTATTTAAACTGCAACAAATTTCAACTTTAGGAATTTGTAAATGAAGTTAATTTTAGAATGACTAGTTGTACTGAAATACCCTTTGAAATACTTTCTTACTTGAAGTAGCAGCAGAAATTGAACTTTATGTCTGGTTTGATCATTAAAGTTATTTTTACAAAAACACGTAGTATTTGTTAAAATTTTCGAAAACTAAATGACAACTCAGCAGTGTAAGAACTTGGTATGTTCTACCCTTTTGTAAAGGTAAAAAACCTGTTACGTATCACGCAATGGATCACGTACGTTGTGTGCGTGTCTTTATTTTGTAAAGTGCGATTTTACTGTGAAGTGGGCTTTATCGCCGACTGGTTTTTGCCCGCGGCTTCATTCACTTTACGACGGGAATTATCCTATGGAAACATTTTAAATACATAGACCATAATTATTATGACACTCGGGAATAATGCAGCTTCCAATTGGTACGTTAAAATCCCGTTAAAATATAAGATTAGATACCTCCTACAACCAAGCTTTAAATTTTTATTTTTTTGTTATATTAGTCAAGATGTCTACTCTGTGATGGGTTTGAGTGTTAAATACAAGCCAAAACATCGAGCAACTACAATCTGTAAGTTTTTTAAAATAGATTTTCAACTTTATCTTTATTTACTTTAATTGAGTATCAGGTTTAAGGTTGACTGAGAAAAAAATACAGTTTTGGGTAGTTTCATGAGCTGACGTTTGTACAAGTCTTTACGTATATAGAAGCGATGGAATTAAGTTGACATAACTTCTTAAGTGCTTTCGAAAATAATATACCTAAATAAAATACATTATGCGACAATGTTTATTCCAATAAATCTGAGTATTTTCAGGACTACCTAGATTTTCTTTACGAATGTCTAGACAAATCAAGTTTGACGTTAGATTTTCTCCAAAAAACGCTCTTAAAGAAAAGTGCTTTGGGGTTGTCAAGCCATGATGACTGTGTTAGCATTTGTTATTTTTAGTTCGATCACGAGCATTTTTAACCCCCGACGCAAACAGAGAGATGTTTTTTTTATGTATATCTGCCTGTGGCATAGTAGCTCCCAAACGGATGCACCAATTTTGTTTATTTTTATGATTGAATTTTACTTTTTTTTTTCTATTAAATAAAGTTGTTCATCTATCTTTCTATCTTTATCGTGTGGTTGGTGCCTAACCTGTGTCAGAATTTGTATGCTGTCCATGGGCTTTTTGACTTGACTATATTATTATACGCCTTCAAGAAATATTTCTCGGGCATGCTGGTATGGTATCCTCACGATGTTTTTCCTGCACCGAAGTTCGAAAAGTGCTGATTATACCAGCCTAATTTGAATAAATGACTTTTGATTTTGATCTATTAAAACATCTGACCATTCTCATCTTTGTTTCAGGTAAGCATCACACAAAAGTCGAAAGTCCCACACTTTGAATACGGTAAGGCATTCGAGTTCAAGCTCAACTCGTACGCCCCTTTGATGCTTCGTTCTAATACGCGTGTAAGTATACAATGATGCGTGGTTCCTAGATGTGGTAGGAGAAATAATTGTCGTGTGCATTTAGTTAAGTGAAATGGTAAGTAAAGTGTGCTTGAAGGTTGAAGGAAAATGAAAATGCATTATGATGAAAATTGTGGACGTTTGTTGGCGGTTTATTGAAATGGTGATGTTATTGAGTATTTGTTACAAAAATAGCACTAGTGCTAAAATAAAACATTGCTTCTTTAGTAAACCTTCAATGAGATTCGAATAGTAATTCTTCTAATTCCCCTAAGATGCTTCTTCAGTTTAGATTGAACATAATATTTTGTAAAAACTCAATTATTTTCAATATCGATAAACAACGTAACACTGACTTAAAACATTTTAAAACGTGTTAACATTCTATTTCCTTAAATATGAACAAAACTAAAACCAAAAACACCATCCGTAAACCGTTAAACGTTTCCAGTGTTTGTAAATCCACGGCCTTTGATTATACACCGGAGGGAATGTCCTTTGAAGTCCACCGCGAGGTCGGTGGTCCACATTTACAGTTTCTTTTTGTTCTCACATCTCTGCTTCCGTCCATTCGCATTGTCCATTAAGGGATCATAGGCCATTATGCTAAGCAGTTTGTCGAAGTCTATATTACTTTATTACACCCATTATTTTGTTTGCGACCGTATTTTTATTAGACGGTATAAAAACGGATGAAGTTGATTCTGGGGAGTGATGTTTGGTGTCAACATAGATTATGTTTGATTACTGTTGATGTTAGCATATCAAATATTATGTTAACAAGCAAAAGGCGTGGCTCTACTTTTAGTTACGTAAACAATTTTATAGAATTCCGTGATATTTTCAGTATTGAATGTAGATAAAAAACGTAAACAAAACAGTAATACAATTTCAGAAAGCTTTTTCAATCGTTTGGTTTGAACCGAAAATGGAATAAATTGTTTATCCCCTAACTAGACTCACCATATGACGTGTGCCAGTGCCAGTACCACATCAATTACAATTGCTAATCCAAACGCGGACTAAAACACGCAACAATGAAAAAACGTATACATTTTTAAATTTCAAATCCAATCCTTTCTGTATTCTCTTTGCATTGCTACCCACGTACGGGTTTGCTCCTGTAAAATATTAATAATACAATTCCGGTTCTATTTTCGTAGTCACTCACTGCTTTAAGAGGATTTCGCGGCAGTGAGACGTTTACAAGAGCAGTAACAATGTTATTCTTCGCCTTGACAAGCTCAGGCGGGAAGCCGACCGATCAATCATTGAATAGTGCGGTACGCTCGGGCGACGTGCCAACTGTCGATTCGTCGATCCGGACGCCGATATCGATAGGAATCGGAACTGATGGTCGTGTTGTTGGCTTTTTGTTGGTAATTATGATTGTGTTGCCGAAATTAAATTAATGGAAGTGTTCATAATCATTTCGATAGATAATTATTTCTGAATTTGGAATAGTTATATAAAAATAGCTTTACGAAAGGAAACACAAACGAATATCTAATTCTGAAATGTCAAAACTGAACATAACAAGCAGATGATTAAATAGGTACCTAAAAAAAAACTGACATTTTACTCGTTTTGATGAAGCATTCCAATGTTATTAGAAATGCGGCTCCAACGATCGGGAAGGGATGTCACCGACAGACATCACTACTCTGAAGCCCCTTTCCAGGGGGATTTAATCGGGATAATACATGTGTCGCATCTTATTACCAAACTGAGATTGTGGCAGGAGCAAACAAGCTGTAGACCCTCTCTATTGCGAGTCAACATGATATCACTTACGGAACCTCTCCTCACAAAGTGTATTTGTATTGATGAATTCTTTTTCATCTTTTAGTGTATCCACTTACGAAGGCTGGATTACATTGTTCACGTTACATTGATACTTATTTTTATATCGGCTAACGTTATTGGAATTACTACGAGTACAATAATATTCGATTACACCGAAAAAACCGAAATGTCGACAGAACGTCACTAAATTTCGATTAAAAAATGTTGTTGTTAGTTCTAAGATGTCAGTTTACGTTTGACACTTAATTCAAATCAAAGCGTCCAACTGTCAACAACTGTCGAATGACTCCCCAATAAATTATCTTCAAAGTAATCGTAAACGTGTACAATTCCTATCGTCGTTGAGTAAAATAAAAACATGCTTGATTTTACAGCTCTCTAGTGACAAATGTAATAAATTCCATACTGGGAACTCGTAAAAAGTGTATCGTATATAGACGTCAACGCCAGTCGACGTAATGTGACGTTGAATTAGTTCCTCTTAACTTTCTAATAAACAAACTGAAATGACATATATTATAGTGATGAGACGATACTGCACGTGATTAGTATTAAAATGGTACTGTGAGACTAACCTATAAAATATTTGACGTATGTATTTTAATAAAATGTTTATGTCGCTTAAAACTTTTACTATACGGATTCTACACGTGCCTGTTAATGGGTTAATTTGGTCAACTTGTTGATGTGAAGGGAAATGAGTTTGAATGTAATTATTGAGATGAAGTTATAACTCTATTTAACTATTTTGTGGTGTATGTATTCATAGATTTGGAGTTACTCTGTGCTCATAGTTGAGTAATGTTAACATTTTTTTGGATTAAACAAAGATTAGAAAGACGATATTATCGATTCTTTTCTGTAGTTCAAACTTTTTTATTTTTATTATTTTCATGCCAATCAGTTGACTCACAGTTTCTGAAAATTTCCCGCTTAATGTCTGAAGTTCCCAGAATTTTCTCGTCTCCCAAATTAATCCTACTGCACTCACGAAAGGAGTTATAAATAATAGTCATTATTGTGCTTTCGTAACGGCCGGTGTTCAGTAGAAATCTGTCATAATTTATAAATTTTATCATATTACTCAATTAATATTGAGTTATTTATAACCCCGTTGTGTTAATATTATTTAATCGCTAACGAAGGTAATGGATGGCAGAAAAGGACACTTTATCTGCAAAGTGATTGGTTTAATCACCAACCTGATGGCTTGATATTTAATACTAATTACAGTATATTCGACCTTAAAATGTTATAGACCCCTTCCATTTTCTCTGGATAAAACTAAATACGCAATAATCCGTAAATTGGTTTATTAAGTAAGTTTTATTTGTAAAACGACAGTTAAGAGTCATAATTTCTTCAGTTTTAGAGAAGATAAAACTCGTTTTAGTGTTAATAAAAATGTTTGCCTTGCGGGATCTCTCTAACCGTGGGTGTCGCTTGAGGTAATCAGGGGATTATTACATGTATCATGAGTCCACAACATAACAGTTATCTATAAACAATTGTATAACTTTAAGTCATTATCTGCAATATCTGCCTAAACTTTCACTAATTTGTTTAGGCAGATGGTTGATTTTCAGTTTAAGCATCTGATGGAATCTTGGGTCTTAGTTTTCACTCCCCTAGACTTTCAGGGCTCTGACTACACGTAACGATTGTCAAAGACCTAATTGCAGTTTTTTTTTCCACGATTGACGACTTGAAATGGAGCAGGAGTTTCTTAAGCACGGGGGCCCTCTGTGTGCATAGGATGGTCACCCGACCACGGAATGACCTCGACAAGCGTAGGTTAACCTTAATCGATCCATGGGACAGTTAATGCTTTGCAACGAGCCACTGCATTTACAACTTTGCTATTACGAGTCAGGTTCTCATGCTCATTAGTCGTTAGTTAAGAAGGACTAGGGATTGCGATTGCGAATCGTCTTCCAAAATAAAATTAATGTCTACGGTAGACACGTTACGTAACAAAAAAATGCCCCATTCTTACGGACATAAATTCGAAATGCTTTTAACATATTTTTTTTTAGTTACATAGAAGAACTCTTAAAAAAATCTATGTTAAAATGATAATTAATCGGGTCAGTTTTCGGCAGCTATCACACTCTACGGTGGCAAATTTGACGGCAATAGTTTCTTTTATTAATGCCTATTTTTCAAATTCCTCTCAGACCTTGTTCCCTCTTAAGAGTCATAATCTTAAGTGATGGTAGAGTTCAGTTGTCAGTCAGGCCCCTAAAACGAACACTAAATTGCAGTGGCAAATCCACATGATCCTAGTCATCAAACCATTATCCCCACAAGATCATTTTACAGCCTAATGCGTTTTAAATTACGGTTATACAGGACTCAAACCAGGCGTTCAGAAAATTATTCGTTCGTATAATTGTAATAGCGAGTGTGAAGAATTTCTTAATTGATATCATAAATTAAATGGCTCAGTGAAGTCTTTCGGCTCTTTTGTGATAACGTGTTAAGATTATAAGATTTATTAGAACACGGAAACTGTGTACTAATTGGCGTTTTATGGGGGCATGAACGTGTCCGGCTTTTGTTTGCATTTCGATATAGTTATTAGTAGGTTTACTCCGTTTTATTGGAACATACGATGGATACGGATATGTCTGAAATTTAGCTTGGTTGTATTGTGTTTTGAAATGCCGCAAATGTTTGGATGTGGCTTATGTAATTAGATTAATTTTATTTACGAGCCAATGCCATTCTAAGGAGTATCTAAGATCAGTAGAAGTAGCAGGTGGCGTTCTGTGAATTCTTCCTACCCCCATGGGAAAAGACGTGAGTTTATGAATGTATGTTGTTACCCTTTAAAATGCTTTGAGCTGTACGTATTATTCACTCCATTCAAATTAACACTCAGTGTTATCCAAATATCTCATCTACACAAAATATCCTTTCATCCACTTTGACACGATTATTAGTCACCAAACATTTCCGTGGGAGTTTGCCTCCAGTATTCAAGGTACTAGACCACTGGAGTGTCTTTTGTTTAAATTTTAGTAATTTTATGAAACTGTCGGTAAGTGCTGGCTTTAAATTAAGTCAAGTATGACAGGTTTCCTTTGCGATTAGATAAACTAAGAGGTCCTCGACTCCTTTGTTGGATTGTGTAATGTTAACCAAATATTTGTTTCGTTGTTAACTACAAAGGTCCTTGGGCTATGAAGTATCTCGAAATGTGCTTCGAAAGTACGACTCTACTTTAGTTCTATATTAAGGTATTACAGCTTATCTTCAAGAGAAATTACTGAACTTAAATAAGGTCTAAGTTTTCAAAGTAAACAGCACATCGTCCTGAAATAATGCCCTTGCTACGTTTCGTTCGTTATTAATTAATTATATCGAGCTTTACAGCTGTTGTATGAATGTCAAATTCATTTTGAATTAATGTCACAGCGTACGCAGCAACGACGCAAATATAATAGCCATTATTGCCATTCTAAAGACAAGTACAACTGCCACTACAAATAAGTCGGTAACCAAATTAGAATAGTCTACTGAGCATACCGACGGCAAAACAGTAAGCTGCATTACAATTTTCATCGCTCGAACAATCACACACGGCTTTGATTTACGTAGGTACCATCTTATCTCAGATGAAAAGCCGACTTCTTTAAGATAAAAGGAATAAATCACATGTCAGCCGACCGACTTTCGTTGCACGAATCCTGAATCTCCTCGGGAAATACCTTCTCCCTTGAAGATTATCTACAACTTTATTTTGTTACTATCAATTTATTGTTCCTTATTGGACTGCTGTTTTGGTTCGTTGTTTTGATGTGAGATGTTCTATTTACGTTTCTTGTCTGATGTTGGTAATACATATTAATGTCTATGCTTCAGTCAGCTCAAGCGTTGGTCTACTATAATATTGTGAGTTTTAGTATAGAATCTGTTCCTTAAATTCACTCAGCTTTACAAAAGGAAATAGTACCACATCAAAATAACAAGTTTTCACCTTCAATAATGAAGTTGTCATTGCATTCGGAAGTATATAAGTAGAGGGCGGTAGGGCAGCGGGTCATTAGTGACCCAACACTCAGGACCGATAAGATAAGCCGAATTCGGCCCCTTTGCTCCTTATCGTCACGTCAAAATATTTTATGTGCCGCGATTAGTGGCCGGACAAAAAACTGTAGAGCAATTATTATGATTGTTTAGTAGTGTGGGAAGCGCGTCCTGTGGATTGTGACTCCGGGTTTATAAGGAGACGGTGTTCCATTTAAAGGTGAGGGCAGTTGTCCTTGAGTGTGATCCCTTACTTAGCGCGGTTTTTTGTTTGATATAATGCTGTTATGATGGCCGCTTCGCCGTATATGACGCGTCTTCGTTGAGGGATCAAAGGGAATATATAAGATCCTTAGAAAATAATGACTATTTATTTTAGTAAAACATTGTAAAGTTTTAACTTCAGACTCAGTGCGTTATTTACTTAAGAATAGTCTTCAAATTTTCACTTGGAAACTTCAGCCTCTAGTAAATTACTTATACACGAGAAAATTGCTTTAGATAGCAGCTTTTCTGACCTTTCCAATATAGGTCATTCATAATATATCAGAAAAATTGCGTACAGTATGTAGTAAATAAAAATCAATGATACCGATGTCATAAAAAGGTTTTTGATACTCCTAAAAACTTATGAATAAAGCATAGGAATTTCAGCCATAACCGCAGCCTTCTTTCGCAAAGTAACTTCGCCTATTCACTTGAACGTAAAAATGTTGAGCAGCATTTAAGCCTCTCAACACGCAAAGTAAGTAATGCTCGTATTGTAGGTATAATGCTTTTTCTATTTTCAAGTTAAGCTCGTTAGAAATTCATTTCAGAATATAAGTAAATACTCTTTTTCCTTATACCTACTTAACATATTTCGTGACGAAGTTCTCAGAGATATGATAGGGTTGATTTTATATTTGAACGTTGAATATTAGGCACTTCTTACTACCGAACGGGTATTAATGGTGTTACGCTGTTACACATTAAGATAATGTTTAAAAGAGTTTGAGTAGCTTAATATGTTGAATATTGAACAGAGTAAACATTCGTTTATTATTAATGAGTATGGTAATTATTTTCTTAAGTGCGCTTAGTGGTAAACGAGTACCTACGTATTTTATCGTAAATAATAGACAAAGAAGTAGGATACACAATCATTGCCATGATGTGAAGACTCAGGCAAACTATTAAAGTTACTTAGCAAGAAATTTGGCTAAGCGTTATTCCTGTTAATTCTAATATCCTGCTTTATAATGTTTTAAATACGAAAGTTTGGAGGTATGTCTGGATGTTAATAATCTTTCACGAAAAACCTATTGACCAGTTTAATCTAAATTAACACATAGCAGACTTTTTATTTGTATTACGATCCCGTGGGACTGTTACCGAAATACATGCGGGTAAAGCCGCGGGCACAAGCTAGTGTCAAATAACTATCAAACTGCAATTGCAAGACAGAGTCGGGTACAGATTTAAGCCAAAGCACACACCAGATAAATGTAACCTTCCCGTCGGGGCTACGGGTTATTGGAAAGACATACCACGGCCTCGGCACAAAGGGGTAAGAAGGAACATGGGTGGTTTTGACGTGACAACGTCTTATAAATTGGTTTGCCGGGTGACACTTCAAGAAACTGCGTTACGCTCCGCTCACGTTATGCGCTCACAATGAGAGCGAGTGAGAGGCACGCGTCCCTTCCACTCGGGCATGGTTAGCCCGCCTAAGAGCGAGAGAGACAGACATAAAAAGTGATTTGTTAATATGAAATTCAGTGCGAGATTCTTTGTATAAATTAATGTTTTAAATATAATTCTTTGTATAAATAAATGTTTTAAATTGTTACTATTATTTCATCCTTCTTCCTACTATACGAATGAATATTCACATTAAAATTATTTTACCACTCAAAGTCGTTGTCACGTAAAACTTTCGCCCGTATACCGACTTTACAGGCAACCAATTTTTTTTTAGTCCATAGAAGTCTGACCCTCCCTAGTCATCAAATGACTCCCTCATTTGATGACTTCCCACACTCCAAAAAAAAAGTATGTCACCTTAATAGATTTTGACCTCCGTGGTCAAATAGTAAAGTAAGTTAACTTTGACAACCCGTGGCAAAAAAAAAACATTTATTTTTATTTGTTGACCGACACGAAGGGTAACAGTGACAGCTGCCTTTGTTTCATCCAAAATTCATCGAAATTGGACGTCATTTTGTTGCTTTTACGTAATGAGATTTTAATTCTGGGACACCTTTTGTAAAGGTGACTGTGGACTTTCAAAATGACCTTTTATTTTTACATTAATTGTGTTTCCAACGAAATATGAAAATTGCTTTTTAATGTAATATGGACTTCAAAGTTTTAGAATAAACTTGGTAGATTTAAATAGTTGAAACGTTATTCAGTTGAAGTTTATAAGGTTAGTATTTAAGGTTTAATTAGTTTTTTTTAAATTACTTCTTTGACTGTTTCTTTGAGACTGATTTAAACTGCTGTCGTTTTTGACGGTTATTAAATCAATCGTCTCAAGTCTAATGATATTTCACTTTGCAGATCAAGAAACTATTTTTCACTTCGTAATTATAAGTGAAATAGTTTATTTCACATCGCAATTATGGTTAAAAAATAACTTTTAATATAAATCCATAGAGTTGATAATCCCATTACAAGACTCCCATAAAGCCGACGCTGTAATCACACAACTAATAATATCATAACCAATCTACATTATAATTTCAAAAGTTAATATCGAAAGCACTACCACGCAGATGTCGAATAACAAGTTTACGTATTCGTAGTACGACACGTACCACTAAGTACGCCATTACGTAGCATTTCCGACAGTAAATTGCGTATCGATGTTACCGCACTATGTGATTTCACGGTGGAGCGTGTTAATTTTGCCAATATAACCGTCGTTATATGCGAACGTCGAGGGTACATTCGGGCTGTTTTCTGCGTAGCGTATGCTCTGATTGAACCCTGCTTTGTATTAATTTTAGACTGTATGTTTACAAGCTAATTTCTGGATTATATGGTGTGAAAAAGTTAGTGAAGTTTTAATTTTAATACCCAGAGAATAAAACAATCGGTTATTTATCGAATCAAGAAGAGACGCCAGCACATTAAGTAAGTGTCCACCGTCGCAAAGTCGCATGTATGTCGGTCTTCTACAGACTGTACTTCGGAGAGTGTGCGCAGGAGCTCCACGAGCTGATTCCACCATCTCCCTTCTTCCATCGGGAGACTAGACGTACTGCAGGTTACCACCGATACCTAGTCGATGTTCCACACATTCGAACGAAGCGCTTTGCCAAGTCCTTTATTATGCGCACAGCCAAGGACTGGAATTCCCTGCCTGCGTCGGTTTTTCCGAGTTCATATAACCCTAATCTATTTAAGTCGCGAGTAAACAGGCTTCTTCTGGGTAAGCTCGTTCCATCGTTGACATCATCTCTGCCCTTAGGGCAAGATTGAGGTCAAGAGCAAGCCCATTTATAATAATAAAAAAAAAAGTTGATGTGGCACTCGGAGACTGACGCGGTAAAGCTATTGCATAGCATTTTATATATATTTTTATGCAATTATATATATTTTTTTTATTTATGCAGTATTTTTTTCCTTTGTTTTTTTTTTTGTCTTTGATATTAATTCAGGTTACACTTTTTGAGCGTGGTGACCGATAAGAAAACATTTTTTTTCTTTTATTAAATAAATGAGAAGTTAATATTGTTCAAAATATTTTTATAATCTTACAATACATATAGGTTCTTCAGGAATATACACCAAAATAATTATTCATTCAAAAAATTTGAACAAAAATAACGATATTAAGAGTTTGATCTTCGAATTTCGCGCGATGTACATTATATAAATCAAAACTAACCTTCATAGACTAAGCTAGTAAGAAACTCTATGACAGAAAATTTAAAAGAAAAAGTATTGACAGCCTGACGTAAGTGTCATAACGTTGAAACTTATGAAAATTATTTATTTTATTTTAGATATTTTAGAAAAAAACGAATCGTTTTAGACCGATTCGCAGAATAGTACCGCCCCTAAGACGACCCACTGACCTAGTAATGCAAAAACCAATAAAACTTATGATATGCGTACTAATAATAAAATGAATGTATATAGAGTACTCACTAATTTTCTTTCACAATTTTTTCGTGACTTTCTTCATTAATAAATGCACTTTGTTTATTCATATTTAAAACACTTTGTCCACAAATTATACGAGTAAGAATATTTTAGAAGGAGAAAGCAGAGAGACAAACAATTATTTAATTTGACAACCTCAGTTGACAACCTTGTTATTTTCCGTAACCATAGCAAACTGCTTTAAAATTTGCGTTACGAAATCTCTGGATTCGCTCTCCACACTCAACTCAAGGCCCGCGATAGAAGCTATGCAATAGCTTAAAAAAAAGTGTGTCAATTTAATGAACAATTAATTTGCACATTAAACCTTGACTGGCAGTTTTTCTAAATGATTAAAGATAACAAACATTGTGTTCGTTTTATACGGGTTTTAATTAACAATGTAGCGTAACATCGTACAAACTTAAACATTACAAATTATTATAAAGTAGCCTACTAAATAATAAAAAGAAAACCTCCAAAAAGCCAGCGATGACATACACCTACAGCAATTACTGTTATTACAGCCATCCATCGTCAACTGTCCAACAGAAATGCAAACCCATAATTTCCTAAAGTGCGCATTTAGGAGCACATGAGCAACATAAATTTGATCAAACAAATAGCTCGTTAGGTCCTGTGACGTCACAACGTGCCACCAGCTGCCCATTCATTGTCATTTACTTTGATGCTCCATTGATCCTGGCTACACGCTGGCTTATTAATATACTACAAGCCATAAACTTGTAGCGCCAAAATTCGCCACATTTCCTTGGGAAAATGCACTGTGTGTTAATACGGCCGTAAACCTCGTTTACAACTGACTGACGTTAGCTGTGGTTATAACAAATTGCACGTGATGTACTTCTCTAAACATAGTATGTATATGTGACAGTAAACCGGGAACTAAGTATTGCTAGGTTAGGTCCATATTTCTGTGAATTAGCCTCCGTTCTAGATACATGGGGGTGACACGCGACGGAGATAATTATGATAGCTGAAATTGTGTCTACAAATGTGGCTTTAGCGAATATGTTTTCGTTATCAGCTTTTGAAATAACTTTTAGGGGACTTTTACAAACGGGGTGTGCTCTGATGCAAGTGTGGTCTATTTACTTGCCAACACAAATAATTCGATGAGCTGAGTTTATCTACTGGATCCTCAAACAACAAGGTGACACATTATTTGTTTTGCTAAAGAGGACATTTATTCTTATTTTTTATTGAACACAAAATAAAAAAAAGTCTAGAAATACATAAACTTACGCCATTTTTCTATGGGGATGAGCAAAAATACCACCTGCTGTGATCTGTACAAACTATTATTTATACACAAAGTTGCAATATTATGTACAACTCGCCGTTGTAAGAAATCACGTAGGTACTTGTTAATTTTAATAACACCTTAGCGATCGCGTAATTTGTGATCACGTGAAATCACGTCACATTTTGACAGCACGCCACCCTCGGGCCGAAAACGACATGTAATCGCCATTGTCCCCAATCTTGGACCATAACATGCGTAGACTTCTAACTTATAGAAACTATCCCTTTTGTTATAAGATCAAAGAGACACTTGGTACGCAAGGAGGCAGCGTAATTGATGATGTCTTTTGTGCATTATTAAGCAAGCGTACCTTATTTAATAGTAGTATTACGTGTGATAACTCATTAGTCAATGTTGTGCTGGTTTATTTCGGTGTGTTATGAATAAGATATGATGTTGTGTTGGCTGTCTCTGGTGCTGCAGTCATTTGTTTCGAATCACGGGAGAAGTCCGTAACGACTGTTATTTGAAGTTTCTTTTCTTTGTTTGTTGGTTGTGTATATTTAATTTATCTTGTTTCACTTTCTTGTCCCCAACGTTTTTACCCACGACGGAACGGAGACTGTATATGCGTTTGGGGTGAGAGGATGTTTGTGTGTTTGTGCAAATACATGTTGCCATTTTTCTCCAAAACTACTTGTCCGATTTTGATGCAGTTTTCTGTGATGGGTTTTGATTTGACTGGTGCATGTTCTTAGATAAAAAAATAAAAGTAAAAAGTTTAAAATAAAAAGCAAAATTAAAATTTTTGAAAAAACCCACGGCGGTTAAAAATTAATTGAAAAAAGGATAAAATAACATAAAACACCCGGGTGCCTTAAAAAAACCCAAGAATGTCCGTCGGGAGCTGAACATTGCAAAACTAGTTCATTTAATGGCAGCTTCCGACGGATATTCTTGGGCTTTTTTAAGGCGGGTGTTTTATGTTATTTTATCCTTTTTTCAATTAATTTTTAACCGTCGTCGTGGGTTTTTTTCAAAATTTTTAATTTTTTGGTTTTAATTTTAGGCTCACCCCCTTTTACATGATATTCGGGAACATACATATCTGGTGAAATGTGGGTGTACTATTAGGTACACCTCTGCCTAACCTTTCGAGGATTACAGGCGTTATCAGATATGTTATGTTAAAGAAACAAAATTATTCTTACTTTTTACCGTCCCCAACTTTGGCCACCAAAATAGTTCATCACAGTAACCCTTCGGCATCCCCAAGCGTGTCAGCTAATAGTCAAATTAAAGTTTTTTACGCTCACTACGCTAAGTAGCGTAAAAGCCACCTGCTGACTTGATTACCTAATTGTCCAGCAAACACGCACAAAAAAGTGTAACATGAGAGGTCACGACAATGATATAATTATAGTTCAGTCTAATAACACAGCGGGGCTCTAGCGTGCTATGAAACTGGAATTAAACTATTAATCAGATCCTTCATTAAGCATAGAGTAATTACTGAGCTTAATGGATAATCTGATAGCGTTTTACAACTTGATATGAAAAACCGCAAGGATTTTATGTAACATTTCATGAAAAATATTCCGCGTGTGCTCGTCTACGGGACGGGTGGACTTTAAAATTTTTGTAAATGCTACAATTACGAAGACTGTAGCGTGAATAAAAAATTTGGGCTGTAGAGTGACAAAAATGATGTCGAAATGTTTGGCCACACAAACACTCAGATTTTAGTAGACTCTATCTTGTTCGAGCATCTTTGCTTCCAAAATCACTTTTCTTCGTATTCCAAAACTCCGTATCCGCAAGGGTGCTACCCCACTGAGCACACCGTGTACGACACAATTACGCGCAGAGACACGTAACAAGACATCCATCCCCATTAGCCATCCACGCACATGCTTCGTACGGTGTCCATATAAAGGCCCCTCTACACATCAGCGGATGCATCCGCAGATGACGCCTGCCGATGCATACGATGTGTAGAGGGGGTGATTTGGTCGTATGTGGTATTGACCGTCGGCAGATGCGGCTGCCACCAATCCGTTTGTTGTCGGTTTTGTCCCACATCAAAGGGTTGGAGCACGAGCGCCCGGCGACTGACCATACATCAGCGGACACATCTGTTGAGGTCAGCGGACGTCTGCCAGACGCATCTGCCGATGTGTAGAGGGACCATAACGCCACCGGTATGCGTACCTCGCCTCGAATGCATTTCGCATGCAAAGCGTGCTTCCACCCACGCCTACGTCAGTTGTTCAGAATAAGTTTAATGAGCGTTTTCGTGGTTGTTGCCGTGGGTTTCAGTGAATGATTGAGTTTATACGTTTTACAGTTAAATTGTGGGGCGTAACCGTGTGGGGACAGTCTTGCGGGAGATTTAAAATTTATTTACAGTTAAATATGAATTATTGATAATTAATTATGTATATAATCTGTTGGTATCGGCAAATCTCCCACGAATACCTGTAAAGATGTCGACTTGTGCGCTCTTAACAGGCACTTTTCTTTACCACCTGTTTCTTTGGACCCTAATGTTAAAGATTCAACTTTATTTGAGCTTTCTAACTTGCCGTTGCCAAATTCTGCACTTTTTAATTTCTGTCCTGTCTCTGAAGACGATATCAAAAAATCCCTTCTCTCTATTTCTTCCTCTGCTACGGGCCATGATAATTTGTGTTCGAGAATGATAATACCCATTATTTCAGAGCTACTCCCCATCCTCACTCATATTGTTAACTTTTCTCTCTTCTCTGGTATATTTCCGTCGGCCTGGAAACAGGCACACATAATACCACTTCCTAAAGTCAGCAATCCTACTTCCTTATCTCACTTTAGACCCATCTCCATTCTTCCTTTCCTCTCCAAAGTTCTCGAACACATTGTTCATGGCCAAATTTCCAAATATCTATCGTCTAATGCTCTAATTTCCCCATTTCAATCTGGCTTTCGTACTGGTCACAGTACTGTTACTGCGCTCCTGAAGGTTACTGACGATATCCGCTGGGCTATGGACAACAAATCTCTGACTGTTTTAGTTTTACTTGACTTTAGTTGTGCGTTCAACTCAGTGGATTTTGACATCCTTCTTGGGGTCCTTCAATCTTTTAACTTCTCTGCCTCTACGTTAGCCTGGTTTAACTCGTATCTTCGAGGTCGCTCTCAGTGTGTCCGTCAAGATGAGATCTTCTCTGATTGGTGTGATCTTACTGCTGGTGTTCCTCAGGGTGGTGTTCTCTCTCCTCTTCTTTTCTCTATATTTATTAACACTCTTACCAAAATTATCACCTCCAGCTTCCACCTCTACGCTGACGATTTGCAGCTGTATCGGCATTTCTTGCTGGCTGATGCGGAATCGACAATCATTGCCATGAATCATGACCTGGAAAGCATTTATCAATGGGCAAAATCGTTCGGACTACTGATTAACCCTGCTAAGTCACAGGCCTTGATCATAGGCAGCCGATATTATCGCAATACACTTGTCTTGTCATCTTTGCCTCCATTATCTCTGGGCGGTTCGACCATTGCTTATGCTGAAACAGCCAAGGACCTTGGTGTCTTAATTGACAGTAATCTCTCTTGGAGAGCTCAAGTGAATGAGGTTAGTCGGAAGGTGCACTTTTCTTACCACTCACTTAAATCTCTGCAGAGCTTCTTACCTTTTAAAACCAAGATTTACTTAGCTCAAACTCTGATCCAGCCGATCATTGATTACGCTGATGCCTGCTATTTGGATGCCACCGAGGAGCTCTTAAATAAACTTGAGCGCCTGCAAAACCTTTGCATCCGTTTTGTGTTTGGTCTGAGGAAATATGACCATGTTTCTCACTTCCGTAAAGAACTCAAGTGGCTCCCTATCCGCCTTCGCCGGAACACTCGGATATTATGTCTTCTTTACAACATCCTTCATAACCCTGCATATCCCAGCTACCTTCGCGATCGTTTTTCCTTTACCCGTCCCTCTGATACTTTGTGTAGATCCCACCTTAAGCATCATCTTAATTTCCCATCCCATAAAACCGAATTCTTTTCTTACTCCTTCTCTGTTCACGCAGTACGTTTGTGGAACTCACTTCCGCCTAAAATTCTTGACTCTAAATCTTTACACATGTTCAAAAAACAAGTCAAAGAGCATTACCTCTCCTCTATACCGTGATATTCTGTATATATGTATGTTTATATAGTATAGGTAGGTATATATTCATATTTATATTATTAGTGTTTATTTTTATTTGTGTATATATTTGTATGTATGTTTATTATTATATGCTTTGTTTGTAATTTTGATTAAAATGTTCCTGTTTGTCTTTTCTACACACTGTGTCTACGTGTCTAATCCAACTTTCCTCTCGCAGGTCTGCTGGAAGAAATTTCACATGAAATAAGCAGTACCTTTGTGCTCTTCTATTTTTTTATGTTTTTTATCCTTTTTTTGTATTTTGTGTGTACATAAATAAATAAATAAATAAAAATAAATAAATAAATAAATAATTATGATACCGACGGACGCCTCCGTGGTCGGTCCAGAAAGAGGTGGTGAGACAATCGGGATGCGTACTGCGAGGATAGTTGACGAGGCATGGGAAAAGTGTCCTTGGAAGGCATTGAGGGAAGGACAAAAAAAAACTCGATAAAACTGTAACACATTTTGATAATCGTTCCTAGTGTTTGTCAGTGGTTGAAAAAAACTTTGAATGATCCATAACAGCCGTCCTATTAAATAACGTAGTAGCATTATTTATTTCCAAACTTTGCATCGAGTATAAATAATGATTTGTACTACACAGATTACACTGTTAGTAGGTGACAACTGTCTCAATCTCATATAATTTATACCAACAATATATAAATCCATATATCCTCAAACAAAGCTTCTTTATAACTTCGTGACAATAATATACCCGCAATATTTTTTCAAGCCACGTAGCTTGGTACTCATCGACCCTCCTGGTGGCTGTCAATTCAGCAATCGTTAGTATATCACAACAACTTCCTTTGTATCTTTTGTTCACGCAATTTGCGTCGCACGAGAGCTAATGAAGCTGTCTGGGGCGATGTGGGGGACCACGGTTTGGACAGTGAAATAACATGGGAATTGCCCGAATTAATGTTAAGTAGAACAGGATAACGAGGTGCTAATAAAAAGAAAACTGTTGTTTGTTTTGTGAGAGAGCTGGAAAAGTAATTGTCTGTCTATTGTATTTAATCCTTATTTTATATATTTACCTATACGGAACGGTAGGTCTTAAAATTCATTGTCAGATGTAATTACTAAGGTACTCTAGCAAACACACATTAATCCTTCATATACCGACAAAAAGAGGAAAAAGTAAAAAAAAAAGTCAACAAAGAAAAACTGAACAAAAATTATGCATGAAAAACACACAGTGCCGACAAAGACGTATTAATTTGCCACACTATGAAATTTTGCGCGAAAAAAAAAAGCTCAAAGCCATTATAAAAAACACGGTTCTCGCATACAGGGCTATGAATAGGTAACTACGGTTCGCAGTTGATACGTCAAGCGGAGGGAAACAAGCCTTTTAATTAAACGTCGGACATTAGGGAATTTGACAACCGATGTCCGTATTGAATCGATTCACTTTACATTGAATCGTTTCGAGGCATAAAAATTTAATTAGCCATCCACCTGACAAGTAATCCTTCTCTTTTTGACACTTGAGTAATGAGGGAGAGGTGAGAGGTCCGATAAAGTCTTGGTAGCGGTAGGAAGCGGCGTCGAGGCGCATATCCGGTCTATTGTTGGGAGCACGGCCCTTGAACGTCTTTACTAATTAGTCAAAAGCATAAGCGGTCGTGTGACGGTAATTACGTCATATTGTGGAGCTGTGAATGCTTTGTCACCCCGCATTGTTGTTAAACGTAATAATTAAGCCGAAGCCATGGTATTCCTGGGATAATGTTGTTTGCAATAACGTAGTGTTCTAAGTAGAGGGCTGGATTTCCTGTGAACCTATACACTAACTATATGTGGTATTTACTAGAAACATTAGTTATGGTTTAGCTAAATTATCAATGACGTGTAGACGCTGCCTGGGATAAGCGAGGAGTAGACGACACCTAAGTTTATTAGTATATCAGACTTGTATTCACCATTTAGACTACACCAATACAAAATCTGTCCCCATTTGCCAAACAGCCTACTCAAATAATAAATGTACCTATTCTGAAAAGTGACAATCACGACTTCTTACGAGCAATGTTCGTCGTAACGCTTCTAAACGCTTAATCTTTTCGCTTGGTCTCCTTCAGGCGGGGTACAAGCGGCGGCTAAATGACGCGTGTAAGGCAACTCGAAGCAATTTGGCAGCAATTCCCAGGCCGGCTTAGTGCAATAAGACTTCACTATTTTCACGGAAAATAATATTTGAGCAGGAACATTGATCCTCAAATAGATGTCTTGTAATGGTCTAGATATTTTTTGCTAGTCTGCCAATAAGTTGTTGTTCAAGAAGGTAGATGATGTATGAAATGTATAATGCTTAGAATCCTTATTTTGGTCTCTTAAATTGTTTTACAAATAAACGTAAAACTATTTTTGTTATATTTGTAACCATTTTTGGAGGTATACAGGAGTACGGAATAATAATCGCCATTATACTTTAACCGCCTTATTAATAAAAATAGTTAAGCCTGGTTTAACTTAGGCTTGGTTTATCTCGCATGCCGTCACTTTCTTTTGAATATTTTTGAAGTGAGATAAACCAAGTCTAAGTTAAACCAGGTTTAATTATTTTTATTAATAAGGCGGTCTATGTTTACCTATATTGAGAAAGGCGCAAGCGAAGGTTGACAGAGATAAGAGATATAGTGAAAATTGAAAATATTAAGAGTGACGAAGAACATTAATCAAAGATAAAGGTGATTTCAATTACGTAAAACTTCTCAGACGCACGTAATTTAAAGCCACTGTCTGATGGTGTCTTGCAAAGTCTAAAATTAAGTATACCAAAACTAACATGACTGCTAAATCTATATTGAATCACTGTATTCTTGTACCTACTGTCCTATAAGTGACATCACTAGACCGTAACTCCAAGCACTATTAAGTAACCATTTCGCTCGAACAAGTCCGGACGATCCCTTGGGACAATCAGTTACACAATGCTTTGTACATTCTATTTTTATTGCAGTCCCCGGACCATTAGCATGGGGAAATTAGCTGATGTGATTTTAGAATTCGGTTGGTTAATGTTACTAGACGTAATTGTACGTTAATATTGAGTACACGAGCGGTTATTTTAGATTTAAACGATCCAATGACGACCCAATTTTTAAGACGATAAAAAAGAATGCCCGTCGCGGGACTTCTGGCAGGTTTGAAACATGTAGGGATGTTAATACATTAAAATAATATAAATTAGAAGTCTTCTGCCTAGCCTTTTCATAACTATGTTGGGATCAACTTCCACTCTATGCAGATCAACAATCGTTCCAAACAGACTCTATTCTTATGGGAAAAGATCAATTATGTCATACAGAAGCTACAGAAGGCATTACGCCATGGCAGCGTCCTACTATCTTCCGTTATACGAGCGTGCTTTACTGCGTAGGTGCACACCTTGGTAGTAAACCCTATTCGTATGCCGTATAGATGTTTCACTTACAAATTGTCCATACTCATAAATTGAATGAGTTAGGGAGATTTTTCATATACGATCTGTAGTTAAAGCTGTATTAAAATATTAGGTAATTCAACGCTGAAGGAGGTCATAATAATATGTGAAAGTTAGATAAGTTTATGACTGATATTAATATAATCGAAAACAAGGAAATACATCTTCTCCTTTATCGCCAAACACTTTGAAAGTAAACAAAACATAATCTACAAACAAAACTTCTAATCCAAATAGGCCCTTTCATCAAATTTTATTTTCAATTGCCAAACTTTCAACGCTTAAACTTCTTACACAAATTCTACTATTGTTTCCATAATATAATATCGTAGCTTCACTGACTATTATTACGTAGTTACTCTTACAAAACAACTTCAAGATATTTGGCAAAGGTTTCGCCGAGTTTGGTTAACTCAAGCTCCTGAGAAGTAGCAATATTGAACCGTGCCAACAATTGTGTAATCAGTATAAGTATATATGGAATAGAGGAATGAACTGTCAATGTATTGAAATGGGAATGAAGTTATGAAGTACATCTAAATGGTATCGGGCTCGAATGCGGTGCTATTAGGTCCCACGCAGATGATAGACTAACATTTCCAAGTAAGCAATGTTTCTTTGAACCGTTCTCATCGTTCGAAATTGTAGAATATTGAAATAAATAATATAATTTTCATTTGATGTCTTCTTACCTCTTTGGCTCTAACAGCTTTATAATATTATTACTAGTTTTTGTTCGCGACATCGCTCGCAAAAGATTCTATTATAAAATAATTCAATCATGATTCAAAAGACACATGGCGCCGTCTATATCATAGAACGTTATTGTTGTTTTTCTCGTACATAGTATATTATTTATAGAATTTTCGAGATGAAAGGTACCTACCCAACTGACAGACAACGTGTACACAAAACTTCTGGATGATCGGTTCTGTGGTTTAGACGTGAAAACAAACTGTCACTTTCACATTTTAAAATATAAGTTAAAATTTTGAAATAATTATTATAGTTTGTCTTATGTTTCTGAAATCCTTTTAGTACTGTTTAAACGTCGTGTTTATTAAAGGATTCCATGTAGATACTTTCTGTTGACTTGTGAATCTTGTGATATCGCTTTGGTCCCAATTAATCTTTTGAGGGAAATGGAGCGCGAAAGTACGATAGCATCTTCACCATATGTTACGCACTTTCTTGATTTAACTTTATGCATAGCAAGCTTGCACTGGAAGCGTTAGTCATTAACTATTAAGTTTATATTTAGTTCGACATCTTTTCTTGCTTATACATAAATTATTCCATATTTTATTAAAAACGGTCTATTGTGAAGGCGCTCACACTTTTCCAGGTTCATAAAGTAGACATACCATTTACATCTATTCCTAACCGTAGACGAACCTCGTCGCAGTCACGAAATTATTTCAGTAGAACCTCAGCATAAATAAAGTACAGAACAAACTAAGGTGTCTGCCAAGACTTGCTAAGGTCCTGAATATTGAAGGCAGGTAGTGCTATCTCTTTTACACGGCCGATGGATATATTTCAATATTTTATGTGTCTAGCCATCTTGTGGCTTCGCTTCCTAAAGAAGCGTTTGCCGTTCCTTAGCCTGACTTAGAGTTGTTGCAAAAGCTTTTATGACCTTAGATTTTAAAGATGTATGCTTATTGCCCTGTTGGATGAATTTAACTTCTTTGCCCTGTACATAAAAACGCATTTAGAACGTCTTAAAATAAGACTAAAATTATTCTAGCTAGATTAGACGCAATGCTTTCAAAACAGAACGTTCATAGGAATGCTGTACTAAAGGTTCATTAATATGATACTAATTTTATAAATTACTTCATCATACAAAAACAAGTTCGACATTTTAAGAATTATAGGTTAAATTAATAAAAGCTTCATCTAACATAATATTTTAACATTGAATGAACTCTTCATTACCAATAAACTGTTTTTATTAGACTACATTACATAATAATCGACGTTTAAACCAAAAAACATTGGGATTTTGAACATGTGGGTGAGATAAAAATGAGATTACTATCGTAATACAGACCGTTGTTGTAAAATAGGAAAATTATTTAAATGAAAACACATACGTTTACGAATTTATTGATGTTGCATTATTGTTGTAGTGAGAGATATGAATCGATAGGTGTCATTTATAGATCGGAATCGATAATCGAAACGATTACTCGAGTGTGAAAACAAGTAAATTTTGAAACTCGTCTGATTTACATAGATTACTATTATTATTATTAAATGCCTGCCTCGTTGGTCTAGAGGCCGCAAGCGCGACTGTTGAATATGAGGTCCTGGTTCGATTACCGGGTTGGGCAAAGTGTTATTGGGTTTTTCCAGTAGCAGATACGGAGTCTGGATACAACAACATGGGATTAAAACATAATTGGAGAAATATAAGTGTACTATTAGGTTCTCTTCTGCCTAACCCTTCGGAGATCACAGGTGTCATTTTATGTTACTCGTATGTTATTAGAAAATCATTCAAGAATCATGCGATATAAGTTTAAGTAATACCTGATGCTTTCAGAGAAATAGAGTTTTCAACCAAACAGCTGAAACTGGACAAAAGCAAGTAATTACGGTAATATTCTTTGACCATAATCAAATTAATCTCCTCATCAGGTGATTACAGAAAGTACTTTCCTACTTTCACCGCAGTTTTTTCAACTTGCCAACTTATCAGCCCAATAACTTTTGAATCGACATTTAATGACTCTCCTTCACTTAATTTTCTGCCACATAACATCTATCAACACGACGAAAGGCATCCATCATAGAAAGTGGTACGTAAAACAATTTTAACCCGTCGCTGTCTAGATCATTACAGTTGATAGTGAACTGTAATTATTAGTCGTACAAACTGTAATTTACAGAGCTGTGTGACTATAATAGGTTCTATATGTGTGAGTATTTCTGTAGGTTTGTTTGCTATTTCGGTCTGACTAAAATACAATTGGCTAAAAATAAAAATGGTTGTTTTATGCTCTGTGTTGTGTTTACTTTTTAATTTGGAATGGCAAACGGTTATTTATCTAATAGGATGTCTGGCAAATAATTTAGGTGTATTATGTATGTAATAATAGCATGTATCCAATTATTAGGCTTTTAAAAGAGTATATAGTTTCTTTCTGCATGGGAGTTTAACTTAAGAAGGCTGGCTTCTGCATAACAGGACAAATTTTGTGAATGCCTTCTAGCGAATAATAATTTAAGTTTATTAAGTTTGTAATGGTAACATGTATCCAATTTGACTTTTAATGGAGTAGTAATATTGTATCTTTGTATTGATAATTGAGGTCTGAGTGTGGAGTTTAGTATAACATTAAATAATGTTTTGACTCAGTTCATTGTGTAATGCACTAGCAGAGATACACGATCATATTATTATTAGATGTGGTAACCATAATTACTGTTACGACTAAAATAAACACCCGCTGTACCTCCCCATTCACTAAACCGCACTTATCTATCTAATCTAAATTGCTTTTTATTTTGACTTAATGCGTTTCTAGATAACCGCACACTACAAACAGCGGTAATAACTCAACGTTTTCAAGTACTCCATCTAAACAAACCGCATAATACATCAAAGACAAAAGTCATAAATATTTTAATTGCAAAACACTTGAGAGCTATTCTGGTGACATCTGTAATTCAGATTTGTTCTGGCATGTGAATCATAACAGCTAAATTTATTAGAAGACAAAGTTGTACATGAAAACTTGTACTTGTCGACTATGATTATTGAAGACTGGAATGTACTGACTCATTTTTGTTTGCGCTACGAGTAAACATAAATTACAATGTCGTAAAGCTAAAACAAAACTTTCAAGAAATATAGGCTACCTACCTGGTTGCGGTTCTGTCCTATCGTATTTTGAGGTGGCTTCGCGGGGTCACGGACAGGGTTTCGTAATATGCGTGAGCGTAATCGTAAACATGAAAAGCGGTGCGCGTAAATAGCGCAAGCGGTAAGCGTAAATCTTCTGAGCGATCGTTAAGCACAACCGCGCTGTGGACGTCAGTTTATCGATTGCATTACATCGCCCTACACTACAACCGCATTGCTGTGGCCCCCAATTTTAATTATTCACTTGCCACCTACATTTTTAATCACACCCCTATGTTCGGGAATTTCACGCGCACAGAACGATGCCGAGCTGTCATGAAATATAAACCAAAGAAAGAATTATATCAGTGGAAATTACCCACAAAAATAAGTTACGTTTGACGTTTCAGTCCCAGCAGTTAAAACAGTAATTACGAAAGAACCCGTCTAACGTTTCCCCGGGGTATTCTACTAAAACGTTATTTACGCCGGCCGAAATTCGAGGGGTATCTACAAAAAAGCGAGCCGTATCTACATGTCGATGTCGCTTGCATTCGACGACGCGACTCATTTCTGAGAAGACAAATTACGGAATCCGTGGCAGTCGGCCGCGTAAAAAATGCAGCAATTAACTACCAGACGACGGTACCGGAATAACCATCACTATTTCGGGTGAACGATCATTTCGCTCGTTATTTTCGACTGTTTACATTTTTTTGTCAACAAATAGTTTTAGGGTGGGAATATACAAATTATAACTAACTTCTTCTATAAAACTTCAAAGACAAATACTTTGTAGACAATGTTGGATCGTTACATCATTCGAAACGACTTCATTCATAGCATGTTTAATTCTAGCCTTATTTAATGTCTGAGTGTGCGAACGTCTGTAAGAAATAACAAATTAACTTGGCCAATATTAATGCGGTAGCTCTTCTAGCTCCAGGCGTATGCTCGTTTAAAGCACACAGATTTATAGTCCATAAGCCAGTCGAAAAGTAAATCGTAAAAACGAGAGGCTGTTTGCACTTGCAATGCCAATAAAATAATAAAGCAATAAAAATATATATTCAACTCAACGGGGCGCATGTTTCAACCGTGAAGAGGTTAAATTGCTTCCATTCTGGGCGATAATTGTCAGTTATTTTGTAATGGAAGGGTAAATAATGAAATGTGGTTGTAAGCGGTCCGATTAATATAATCAAAGTCGTTTGAGATGCTAATGCCGCTTAGATAGCTGTTGTCAATTAATTATGAAGGCAAAATGCAGTGTAACATAATCAGTTATTTATCACCGGTGTGTCAGAGCAAGTCGTTTGTCAATGGTTTCACCCACGGCGCTACGTCTTGGGCATTCGTCAACACAGTTACTTTTTAAATACATTATGAACCTTAACCAACTCTGCATAAGGGGTTTTATTGGAAAACCTCGGCTTATTAGTTGTAGTGATGACAACCTGAGATTACTAGCTTATCTGATTTCATCGTCTTGAAAGACTTATTTTTAACTTCAACAAACTGTGTTTATTTTAAAGATGCCGACAGAAAGCTTTATAATCAAGCCATAAATGTACCATGAAAGTTCCGCAATTGCACTGCGGTGTCTAACTTATATAAAACATAGGAATGTAATGAGCGCATTAAATTTACAGCGCAAATACATGGCTCCCAGCGCGCGTACAGTTGGTTAAATCAAAAAGCCGCCGTCAATGCGCCTGTCTTCTTGTGCGACGAACAGAATGCAATCCATGCAGCGTCGGCTCCCACAATCAGGCCGGCAACCGCCCGACTAAAGAGAAGAATTCAAACAACGGCTTTTTGAGCGGCCCTTCACCATTCAAATTAGCTTAATGCATTGAGCACAAAGCTTTGCGATAAGCGTGGAAACCGGGAAGCTGCTCGTTCCGAGAGATCGCTTAGATATTTTTAATCAAAACATTTGGAGAACGTGTCGAACTTTTCTGGATTGACGGGCTATCGAACCGAAGTTTGGGAAGTGTCAATAGCGTGATTTCCTTTCATCATTACGGGTTTTTGTGTGAGGAAAGAGTTGTGTCTTGAGTTCCGGCGCAGACAGTCGTCTCAGTTGTGACGTATCTGAAAATAGACAACAGATGTAGGTATCGTTTGCAACCATTCGTCGTCGCACAACACGCGCGCTCGACCGTTGACAGATTGGACGTTTTATATTTAGAACAACCATCCTTTATTTTGGACCGTTAATGAAATATAGTCTGCCGATTTTAACGTTTATTTTTGTTTACTCAGCTGCGGAACCATGATTTGTTTGTCCATATTTGTCAACAAGTTAAGAAATGATTTTTTTTATTAATATTCAAATGACACTATAGAAAAAGGTCGATTCAAATAAAGCTTAAGTTGAGGATTTTATCAGCGTCATAAAAGGTGATGGAGAGAAACGAGTTTCGACTTCCGACGCCAATACTATCAATTTCAATATGTGTTTTCCATTGACAGTGTTTCGATGTTTGCGGTAAAATATACGAATGGGGAATATTTACGATCAAACGATTGAGTTTCTGTTGAATGTGTAGCATGCTTCCATTCGGCTGTCACTTTCTACCCACGTGTTATTCAAATGCTTTTGTTTATGCATTATGTGGTTTATGGACAACGGAATACGCCCGCGATTCTACAATAGCCTATCTTTTGTAAAATATTTCATAATGTCTATTGAATCCGTTGCCTTCGCCCATATAATATTTTATGACTCAGTATTGTAGTGCAACTCGTAATATTGAAACTGGAGTGTTATTGGATACCACGGGATATTAGAGGTATCACGGAATTTGTGGTTTCGATGCCAGTAGACTGTATAACGAAAATAAAAAAAACATGAGTGTATCACTTTCATCATAATATTGTTCTTTATTCATATAGGTACTTGAGTTGGCAATTGGGAAAAAATATTCTTTTTATTTGAATAAAATATAGACTTTGTGAATATACGTTGAATACAAACAAGCGAATATAACGACATTACATCTCATAAATTGTGATTACGTGACCAAAATGTATTAACAGCAAAACATGACATTAGTATAAACCGTCAATGTTTCAATAGATTGAATTGAGTTGTATATCAATGCTTTAAGTCCGGTATAGGTACACTTGATTTGTGACTGACACCAACAGTTTCAAATGCAAGTCACTTAAGGGGACGGTGAACGAACATTCTCCATACAAACGTAATACCAAAATCATTCGCGATACGAACATATTACCAACTTAAAATTATGTTATTCGGATACAGACGATATTTATCTAGGTTCCTATTAAACTTTTTTTTTAAAACATTTCATTCATTCATTTCATTTTTTTATTTATTATTATTATTATTATTTTTTTTAGTCAATAGTAAACTATTGACGAAATGCAATTCGCTTGCATTTCGTAAATAGTAAATGTTTTTAAAAAAAAGTTTAATAGGAACCTAGATAAATATCGTCTGTATCCGAATAACATAATTTTAAGTTGGTATTATGTTCGTATCGCGAATGATTTTGGTATTACGTTTGTATGGAGAAATGTTCGTTCACCGTCCCCTAAAGACATTGATACCATTTAGTACCGTTATGTTCGTGATTTAATAGTAAATCTAGTGGCTACTCATGATGAATAGGATACCGCACAGAAATGTTCAATTTTATCTACCTTCCTATTATCACGAGCATACTTTAATCCCCGAAGATTTAGATAGAGGTGTAGGTACCCATTAGTACACCCACATTTTGCCAGTTATGTATAAGTCCCATGTCCAGGGTTGAGTCGATTGCCATAAACCGAATACAAATCCGGACTCCGTGGCTGCTAGATAGAAATTCCCGACGGAAAATCCCAATAAAAATTTTCTCGACCCGGGAATCGAACTCAGGACTACATGCACAACAGTCACGCAATCTACGTATTACCGACGTAAATATAAAGTTAAAAAAAAAACTAGACAAATCTTGGCGATGCTTCCGACTTACCTACCTGATTCTAAATCTAACCGGCGTATATATCACACCGTAAGCCCCATGACTCATAGCACGTAATCCCTTGTTATTTCACAACTGTGTTATTATCTGATATTATCACCATGGGCCAGCGTGGGCCATGTTTACCATGTTCTGTGCAAGTTCAACTGAGGAAACAATACGTCATTGTCAATCTTCACTCGACCAATTAAATAAATAACCTCCGGTTTGTCTGTAATTTCTTTGGCTGTCACAACGAATTAATGCTTTCTTACTTCAAATTCATCACGTTCTTTTGCTTTAATAAATTTTCTGGTATCTTCAGCGGTGTTTATTTTGTCATTAATTTGATGCTCATCAGCTGTTATGTTGGGGACGAAATCACCTGAATTTAATCTCTTTAGGCTGTAAAAATATTAGTATTCATAATCATCGTCAACCTACAGCAGTCCGGTGCTGAACATAACGTTCTCAATCGCACGCACGCCACTAAACTTGATTTTCAGCAACTCTCATCCAGTTACTACCAGCCACCCATCAAAGATCGTCGCTCCACCGAGCCTGAGGTCGTCCATCTTACGCTTGCCAATTTATTCAAGAACACGTCTAGCCCAGCGGTCATATTAGGATTACCTACCTATGACCCGAAAAAGTTGTTAATAAAAGCAATTAGACTATGAATTAATTCAGAGTAATCAAAACTTATTACTTAAATATTTAATCTCCTGATAAAGGATTATTTGAAGTGTCGCATATACTTTAAATTTCCCTTTCCAGTACTATATTAAAGCTTACTTCCAATATCCAATTTAAACTAGAACAAACTTTACTGCCGAACTTGAAGTTTCTATGAGGAGTCGCGCCGTCGTTTTTGTTTCTTTTTATATTACCAATATCTCGAAGAATATCTTGCTCAACGTAATATAATACGAGATGGGACTGGCGTAGTATTTTATTATCTCGAGAATACTCCAGACACGCATCATCTATGACATCAAAACTCAATATCCGTTCGGTACATTTGTTATAGATTTCACATTTCCGTCTTGGCTAAAGTGCTTTGCTGTGCCATTTGCCACGATAAATATTTTGAAATACAACTCTTAAGTCGACTTTCCAATACTAGTTGGCATTAAATTTTACGATTGTATGGTAGTCTTATTTCATGGGTTATTGTTTGGGTAATCTTCTGGTAATAGCATATTGTGTTTTACGCGTACACTGCGCGCTGTTCAGAGATTGGGGAATTTCTAGTTTGCAGTTCCATTTTAGTCCTTCCACTATCGATACACTCATTGTGAAAGCAATTACTTTACTAATGGTTGTTAAACAGACACCCAATATTTGCAACAACATAAAATCAAATGCTTCCTAAATGGTTTCGCTTGTATTCTGAATACGTTTTACAAACCTATGTATTTCTGTTAAGGATTCGTAAAATTTTGTAGTATTTTGGAGAGGCATGTAAAAGTTAAATGTACTGACAGAGGTCTGTTATTTTTTCGATGGATTGTTGCAGTTAGTCGGATCGATTTTAGTACCTAGTTACGTACACAACCATATTGATATACTTACTGGGATTAGATATTAATGATGTTCTCTTCACAAGCAAACTGATCGGTTTTAGACAAAATGAAATTTACTTAACATTTTCCAGGAACTTAGTAATGTTTCTCAGTCGCTAGCGGAAAATTATTTGATCAGTTTTGGAAAATAGTGTCCATCAGAAACTTAATAATTACAAGTGTAGCTTTAGCTTTCCTAAAAAATATTTGATTATTTTCTTGGTAGCCAGTTACATATTTCTATTCTTAATCATATCGAAAACTTGATCCGTAACCCAGTGACACTGTAGAATCTGTCAATTATTTTATCCGTAACATCAACCTGTGATTCACTTACATCTAGAAGCTTCTACAAGAAAAGCATGAATGAATTCAGCCTATTCTGGCCACAAAGTGAGGGGGGCAGGTGAATCTGTATATAAATCGTGTCAGCGTCGCATCGGCTCCGTGGCACGCGGAACCTCGTCTTATTGTGCTACCATTTGTTTTGTTTAGCCGCAGACGGGACGCGTTATTTTAGATTCGCCATCTTCGATGTTCGAGCTCTGCTTGTTTGTGAATTGTGGGTTTTGTTTGTGTTGCAATTAGAATAGGATAACATGAACGTATAGGTAATACGGCCAGCCTGTGCCAGTGCGATATTTATTGTAAGTTATCGCTTCCTTATTTCCGTCTTCAATTTGTATTTTTTGTTCCACTTTCATGCAAAGAAGTTTCTTCATATATATAGAGAAAATTAGTTGCTTAGTTTGAGTTGGTGTAGGTAATTCTACTTGTTTAAAAAGAAGTAAGTTCTAGTGTTATGTGGCTAAGGAAAAATGTCATAGGATAATAAATGCGTCCTTTGTGATTATTCAGAGTAACGGAGACAAACACCGTTTTTCTAGAAAGCCGACACTCAAACTCTTGCTTGAACGAAACGAGAAGTTTGAATCCCGAGAGTTTTGAGACGAGACTACGAGAGCTCTCACCCACATGTACACGTGTATTTGCAAGTAATTGAAAACTCGCATGACAGCTATCAACTCAGTTACTTTCTGTTATTGGGAAAAGTAATATGTGAAGACGGGTAAGAAAATATTTAGGACAGTAATTCTTAGTAGCCTATTTTGAAGTTGACGATAAATCATCATCTACTTAAACCTTTTTCTGACTTCCTAAACCCATTTCGTATAGGTTACAGGGTCATAAAATATTACACCCCTTGATGAACTGGTAGTAACATTCGACCAACTGACTACCTCTGACATCCGGAACCAACAAATTAGCGTGCTTTCCGAGGCACGGAGGAAACTCGGTGTGTAATCGGTGGTCACCCATCCACAGCCCAACCTAACCAAGTGCGGTTTAGCCTGAATATTGGACCGACCGGTTGTTATTATCTACGTGCTCCTCAAATTGACAATGAATGAGGAAAAGTACCTAATTTAACTAATATTTATGCTAATTTCCAGAGTTAAAATAATTGCAACCACCCGCAACATTCCAGAGAAAATTGTCATTCTTTTCACCTTATTTTCGCTCACTCTATTTCAGCAATTCTCATTCCTAATGCAAGTTAAGTAGCGCCACCGTGTCCATTGTCTACCATTTTGTGTTTTGTTCTCTTCATGGTTGGCGTGTAATGCTATTTTAGATTCGTGATCTCTTTATAGTATTTGCTATTCCAATACTTGCTTGCTATTGAATAAAGGAGCTTAGAAAATCTTTGTTGGAATTTGACTTTGGGTAGGTTCTGTTGATAGTAATAGATTGGTTGTTATGGCTTGCTGTAAATGAGTTTACTAAATAATTTGAAGATTTAAGGCTTGAACGACAAATCAATTAATGCTTTAATCGCTTATTTATTATATATTTAAAACTGCGTGAGGCCTATGTCCACCAGTGAACGTCTTTCAGCTGAAATGATGATGATGAAATTTAAATAAAAACATTCAAGTTTTTAATAATTTATTCACCAGTTCACAGAAAAGTTGGGTTACGAATTGAACGTCCATTAATGTAAAGAAACTCGTTAACAATATTAACATCAAACAGATCAGCCTGCATGTAACAAAATACACTGAATTATAGAGTTAAGATCCAATTCATTTCGATGGATGAATCGTGTGAGGAATGATATGTACGGAAAATGGAAATGGAAATGATAACGTGACGGTTGTCAAACGAAAAAGGGAAGAAAAAACAACGTGTTGTGCCGACCCCAAGTAACAAGTACAAAGGCAGGAAGATAATCATCCCTTATTTTCTACAGAATCTTAAAACTTGATTATAGACTAATTTACTCTTCCAAATACATACCTTAAAACCACGACCTCCTACATGAAACTCGATCGTAAAATTAACTGTGAATGATTTCGTTCCTAAACTTGAAGTTAATTATGTTAATGACTCGTCATTAATGTAAGGAATTAAAGTAACAGCATAATCTTTGACGCTTTAAATCTTGTAAGCCGGTTTTGAATCAATCATCATTAAAATACTAGGCTAATATAGATGTCTTTATCAAATAAGATTACGATTAAAAATGTTTTATTTAGTATGAAGTACTACTGAGTTCATACTTGGTCTACCACTTTTCAAACTAAGTAATAAAGTTGAAAAGTGGTCGACTTCATGAGATCTGATTTTGGAAAGAAGGGTCAACTCACCTTAATTTAGGAAAATATAATTTTTATACTCAAGAGTCAAGTGTATCTGTTTACTTGTTAATGATATGTCTTTAGTTCTTCACTCACAATTGTCACAAAAAATACACAAAACCGTATCAAAAACAAAAGCATATTGTTTTAAGAAAACAACAAAATACTGTTCGTCGCAAGTAGATAAATGTATTAAAGCTTCAGTTTCGTTCAGACGGTACGTAAAGGCACAATACAAATCGATAGTTCGTCGCGTAAAGTTTTCACGATCACTAAAACAAACATCTCTTCTCTCTACTGCGATCCTGGTACATCTTATGTGGAAACCTTCCTTAGCTATCGTGTTTCTTGGATAAATTAATCCTGTTACACTGTTAATACCTTTTGTGCTGGGACGAAAAGACCACCCCTGCTCTTCCCACGGATAGTGTATCAAACGACTTTGGGATTATATGGGGGGGAGGTAGTTTCTTCCTGTATTATTGTTTATTGGCAATTGCTTTAGAGACAAAGTTTCCTTCGATTTTATAACTAGGTGTAAAGACGTCGCGTCTGTACGTAGACTATCTGTATTTTGTAGTCTGATTACGTGAAATGGTTTACGAACCTTTATGGATAGGAAATAAACAAATGAAAAATTTGCGTACATAATAAATTATTTAGGTATTTATTTGCCATTCCTGTCCCTCTGCTGGGTAAAGGCACCTCCATGCTTTTCCGTGTATTCGTTCCTTGTGTCACCTTGTTGTCGACATCCATCTTCAGGCGACATCATAACATCACGCCTGTAAAACCCGAAGAATAAGGTAGAGCTGTACCTAAATAATACACCCACTTTTAGTTTTTTAGAGTTTAGGCCCCATGTAAAAGGACGCGAGCCTATTCTCCTCAACCGGGCATAAATCCACAATCCGTGTCTGATAAATTTTCTTAAAGTATTCTACTTATTTAGCAAAAGAAACCACAATAACTTCAATATTAGACTCAAAGCTGACTTGAGAAAAAAACATAACCCTCCTTCTTCTCGGTCAGATAATATAATTAATACTGCATCGAATACCTTGGGGTCCGTTGAACCCAGCATACAATGGATGTAATGGCACAACATGAGCCGTCAGGCGTCTGCCACACAAAGGCTTGGACTGTCACAGACCGCCGCGGCTAACTAGGGAAGCTGAAGAGTAAGTAACTGGCACTGTTAGGGGACTATGATTGTAATATTTTCTGTTTTTTTCTTCTTTTTGCTTCTAATTTTATATGACTCAACGCTAAAAGTGTACTTGTCTGGATTTTACAAATAAAGAGATAAATATAATATAACATCATGCCTATAATCCACAAAGGTTATGTATAAGTCTAAACAAGCCTGATGGAAAAAAGAGGTAAAATAAATAAATAAGCAAATTATTCGCTCATGCTTATTCTCGTAGAGTTGTAAAAATTCTAAAGCTTTGATGTGTGGGTAATTAAGATTATCTACATCACTGTATGTTTTAACAAATACTCTGATATTTTATAAAAATCTACAATTTTGAATACAGTCATTACAAAAAACAGTAAAAGAGAAGGAAGAACCGAAGTGAATATGACAATATTAAATACTATATTTCACAGTATTCTAATCCTTATAACAGCTATCCAGATCGAATAACAATAATCCAATTATGGTTCTGATGGGTCGTCACGTGAACAAAGCTTAGTCAGAGGCGCTTAGAATTTGACACATTGAGGTGATCATTAATAAGGTTTCCTAAAAGATTTATTTTGTTGCACATTTATTAATACATTACTGGGCAAAACTTCTATTTAAATGCATCGCGATAAGTTGATTAACAAAATACCTGACTTCTGGAATGCATTATTACGACTCTAATTTCCGTCAGTAACCAAACGTAAAGAATAAATTCCTCACAATGCAATTCGAGCCGTATACTTACACCACAGCGTCCGGGACCAGTTTTATGACAGAGCCTTAATGGTGACTCCTAGCTTGTCCGCATCTGTTCCTTGATGAGCATAAATTACCGATTAAACCAGTATTTTACTGCCTATTATATTCATTTTGTACTTTTATCTTGTGGGAGTGCATCGTTTATAGATTTTTTCTTGACTTATTATGCGCTAAAATTGGATTCATGCGATGTTGAGTGATTATAGCGCTCTATGTTTAAGTTTAATTGAAAATAATAATGTTGTCGTAAACGTTGTACTAATAAGCATGCAGGTAGTATGTTAACTTAATAAAGGAGACGATAAAACAGTGTGCATTAAAACAGAGGGTATATTTATGAATAAATATTGAAACGAATATCAGATTTAAAGACAAGCTGTAAGCTTCTTTTTTTAATAAAGTCGTAAATTCAAACATCCCTACTATGCAAAGCTAAAACTTTTAGAATTTTTAATTTACATATTGTAGTGCAACATTTCCCGTGCGGTGGAGCCGACACATGTAAACTGTCGTAGGAACAAGAATGTCCGCGCACAGAGCACCTATGTAACACAAGTTGCTAAAAGGCAACAACCAAGCCCGACCACAAACGCTCCTGCCTACACCTATTTTATTAACGAGCCGACAATTTAAAGCGAACTAGAAACTCATTTAGTGGCCATTACCTCCAACTAACTACCGGTAAGCAGATTAAAATGCATGCCAAAAGTTTAAATTTATGTACCGGACGCTCTCTTCAATTAAACTTGTTATAATGAAACTCTGGAAAAACTGAGTAAATTTCTGCGAAGAGACGACGCAAATAATTCCCAAGTTTTGCAATTTATACTCATTTTAAAGTTGAGTTCGATGGCGCAGACGGTCCTCCAGTAACCCACGACCTGAATTGATTATTTTAACGCTTTTCGGATCTTTTCAACTTGATAATTTCGTCTTCCTTGTTACTTGTTGTGTTCAAGTTTAATTTAAGCCAAGGAGTTGGGTAATCTGATATTTTATGGTGACATTTTGTTATTTTGCTTCGTAAAACAATATCCCAATTATAATTAATTTCTATGTTATCCTTTTTTGACGAGAATCGATTACGAGTTTTTAACTCCCAACATTCTTATAATTGGCAAGTCGTCTTATTTACCAAATACGAGTTCGTAATAATAATTTATTATAGGTTTTTATACTAACTCCTTACTTTTCCACCGGTGTTATCTGGAATTTTATACAAAATAATTACTTACACATTTACTTTCGTAAACATTATAATAATTTATTATTCATTACGTTAACAAAGGTACACAACGTTAATTTAATGAAAATACGGAAACGAACCACTCTTACTAATAAATTTTAAAATTAACACTCGGTAATTAACATTTACATGCAGCCCATTAATTTAGTAACAACAGCTCTGAGATACTTGTGGTCGTATAGACAACGAATGCTATACCACGAATAATCTGAAACAAAACGATAAAAGAATTCCCCGAATGCCATGTTCTGTTTCTATTACCTAACTTTTCGTTTGGTTGTTTTTCGAAAACATTCCAGCTGCCGTTGGCAAACCATTCAATGAACCCGTTTCTATGCTCTAAACGACTGGTCGTGGTCTAAATATACCATTTAAATTCAAGAGCAGTTACTATGCCTTCTATTGAAGCATCATGAGCTATTTATTATTGTCTTTTACGGCGGTTCTTTGACTTAGTTCGCCCACTCCGCTATATTTTTAAGTGTTTCAGTCAGCAAAAGCTTTGCCATTGACTATTCCATTTCGACGGAAGCAGAGCGGGCGTGAGAAGCATCGATAATCAGCAGCACTCCATTCGGATAGTGTTAATGAATTTCTTTAGTTGAGTATTCACAAAGCAGTCGCAGTCCGCAAAGAGTTCGTTTGAACAGCTTCCAGGATTCAAGGGGAAAATAAATAAAAATCGGCCGCATCAAATTGTGCGGAGTGACTACGAGGCAAGGTCCCGCGAGCACTTTCTCATGCAAAAGTCGAACGGTTACTTTAATTCTTAGCTCAAGCACTTGTCGGTTTTACGAGCGTGGAGCGATTTAATCCACTTAAAACGCAGAGCACAAACTCCGAGCCGACAAAGCTCTCAGCCGCTCTCATTTAAAAATGGAAATAAACCTTCGGCCATCTTTGACTCAATGCGACCGCTAGTGGAATTCTAAGTGCGGTCTTCAATGATACAGCTACGATTTTTTACCCATTTGATGGATTGCCCTTGATTTATTGCGCGGTTTCAATGAATGATAAAGGAAATAGTAATACAGGATATCTAGACATTGAACCACGTACAGGAAACTGTAGACTGTGTGACTACCACATGCAAGACATTGAAACTTTCAACATAATATTCTCACCATGAAAGCTAGACCACCGAAGTGGTTGAGTATATGGAAAGTGTTATAACAGATTTAGTGTTTGTCTTGGCAAATTCTAATGAATCGCAAAGATAAACATTTGATCTGAAATGTTTATTTAAGAAAGCGATGGGTAAACGTTGTAAAATTATGTAATCCGGTGTAAAACCGTTATGAAGTGTTAAAATATTTTTAGGTAAATAAGATGTTGGAAAAATATAGATCATTTGATTTTATTTCAAACAAATAAAATGTTTAGGTTAGTTTAGTTTATATATTTAGTATAGTCTTACATTTATAAATACATATGAAATAAATAAAATAAGCATTTCAATTATTTTTAACTTTTTCATTATTTATTGAATCATAATATTCATACTTATTTTGACACCGGTAAAGAAATAAAGATTCATTTCTAACTTAAAGCTGAAATATATCGAAACTTATTTAAGCGAAAACAATCTTCTAAAAATAGATTACCGGATAATTTTTTTCCTATCTCCGAAGGAATTTCAGAAATTATCCGCCCTTAGTCCCCGTCTTTAGCTTTCTCGTCTTAATGAAAGAGTTTTGCGGTAAGATTATTTTGAGTTGTTTATTTTGCTTCCGCACAATCCTTCGGCTGTGGTCGTAACTTTTGTATTTATTTCTATGGCGCCTTATTGCGTGAATTGTCAATACTTCGACGGTTTATTTACATTGTCCTTCTCTTATTCTCACTTATTCGAGATAGGTGCAACACGTTATCTCCTTCCATACTTCTCTTACTCCTAATCACATCAAACACCTCCTTTCTTGTCATAATATCATCCTTCACACAGTCCATTCATTGTGTCTTCATCTTTTATTTTTACTAACTATAGCACACTTAAAGTAAATGGTTTAAGTATTTACATTCAATTAAAAAAAGGTAAGGCTGAAAGTTTCAAGTTCCGCAAATACGCAAGCTATAATTTTAACGTGTTGAATTTATATGCAGAACTGTTTTGGATACAGTTTATTCTGGCTCTAGCTGGAAGCACTAATTGAGTAAAGCAATACCATCTTATCCGAGAGCCTCGCTAAACGAACTGTCAAAACAACCCACAAAGTACCGGATAATCTATGACCTTTTCATGACCTTGGCGTCATAAAAAAATGTAGCAAAACACATCACATTCGTCTGACACATTTCAAACCTCACGCCAAACCAATTATGCATTAACAAATACCTTAAATTTTAAGAACTGGCTTTTAATTCTCTCTGCTTCTTAATTACCTTACTTTACGTCGATTCTCCCCTTTTTTGTGACTCAACGGAAATTGCTCGGAAAAGTCACTTAAAGCAAATAGGTCTAGGTAGGATAATTACGAGTTTTTTTTTCTCAATTTCGTTAATTTTGCCGTGTCAGTTGTAATTACTGTGAAATTGAACGTCGTGTTTATCGTGACTTAAGATCGTATTGGTGCTTTAGTAAAGCCTTAATAAATCGTTCCTGTTTAAACATTCAAGACCCTATGACAACGTGATTTCGATGGTTTTTGATTGATACATCTGATTATTGATTAGTTAAAACCGTTAGCACATGTTTAATTCAATTAATGTTTCGTTCTTTATTGTCTTAGCTGTTTTATGAGCACATATAAAACGTGAGTGTCAGGAATATAAAAAGACGTAGTTTTATATCATCCGATAAAGTTATCATGTAAAAATCTTGAATTTCAAGTGTTTCGCAGGTTTAGTACGTGTTAGTTTAAAACGTAGTAGCATGTCATTACCTATTTTACCACAGTTTAAATCATGATGATGCATACTTAAATAATTCTGGCTTGACTAGCAAGCAAATATCATAAAACTATGACTTGTGATGTTTACTAGAAGACTGCCATAATATTATATAATAATAATATAATAATATTCCACAACTATCACACAACGCCATCTAGTCCCAAGCTAAGCAGAGCTTGTGTTATGGGTACTAGACAACTGATAAACATACTTATATATTTCTAAATACATACATAGGTATTATAGATAAATTACACCCAGACACAGAACAAATGATCGTGCTCATCACACAAACATTTGTCCTGGGTGGGAATCGAACCCACGACCTCCGGCATAGCAGTTAGGGTCACTAACCACTAGACCAACAGGCCAGTCAAAAGTCAAATATCATGTTATTATTCACAAAAGATTCGCCCTAGGTCCTTATCTGTGGGCGTTGTGACTACATTTTAGTCGAAGGACAAATGTTTTTTGATACACAACATAACATCCCTTCTATATTCTAGAAATGGCAAACCCTTGTTATATAGGTATTGTTTATTTATTTACATAGCATCATGCCTGTTACCCTCGAAGGGTTAGACATAGGTGTACCTAAAAGTACACACACATTTTGAATGTCATGTTAAAGTTCCATGTAATAAAGGACGAGCATATTACCATCAACCGGGCACGAATTCCAACTCCGTGGCTGCTAATCACAAATCCCTGATGGAAAAAACCCAATAACACTGCCCGACCCGGGAATCGAACCCAGGACCTCATGAGCACTAGACCAGCGAGGGAATTATTTGTTTTAATAATCTGTTTTAATTTGTCCACAGGACGGAGACCGAGGCTACCTAGAAGGTCTGGCCTCCCGATATGCGGACCTCTTCTCAACGCACTATGGCGACGTTCTAGACCACCTCGAAGAGTTACGGAGACACGAATGGGACGAGATGTCACCTCGTATGAGGGTGCTTGGAGGCCCTGGAACACCCCAAACTCCACCTTCGGCAAGTCCTGGTTCCCTAGCTTTGAATAACTTGACCACGTCGCATTCGCAGCCCATTTATGTGCCTGGAAAGTATTCGGTGAGTTGAGTGCGGTTCTCATTTGTTTTTGGGAATGGTCATCAATTTCACGAAGTAGTCAGTTGTAGAAATAGAGTCATTATTTTTTGTTTTTATTATTTGCTGGCTTCTGTAGTTTGCTGGTGCATGTAAATGTGTGAGTTTGAACTATTTATGTAGATATAAATTGGAAAGTTTTGCGTTAAAAACACTTTGGATTGTAGCATGCATTTGGCACTATTTTCATATAGTTTTTTGGCTCCGTGTAAGATTTGTTAACTGTACCAATTTTTTTGACGTTAGTTTTCGGGATGTTTTCACTTCCTAGTTTAGTTTCGGTTCCAGAAATCTGTTATTTTAGCCTGCAATAGGAGATCGGACAAAAAAAAAACGAATTAGTCCGTCAGATAGATTTCCAAAAAATAATGACCACGTATTTAATTTTTTTTCTGACCACATATTTTATCTTTTTTCTCGTAAACAAAAAATTAAGACGATAAAGAACTTCGAAAACTCGTGTGACGTCATATGCTAGTACATTTTGTACCTTCAAGTGACGTTTCAAGCCCCACTCCATGATCTTTGAAGCGCTTTATCTTCGTCATTTTTTATTGATTTGATAAAACAAAAAATACGTATCCAATATTTTTCGATAATCTAACTGACGGACTAAACAGAATCTTATTTTTTTGAGTCAGTCCGATCCCCTATTATAGAAAAAACCTCTATTTAAGTACTACACGCACATACATCTATTGTACCTTCATAACTGTCTGAAACCTCAATTCTCACGTTCATTTCTTACATCGGTGCACCTATTTTCTTATCAAGCACAAAAATTATGTGACCTAAGTGAAAAAACGACCTCGCTAGTACAATATGAAAGTACGTGATGAACTTGAACGTAAATCCTCTGTCGACCATCAGACAAAAGTCCAAGGTCACAATGATGAGGCCCGCGGAGGCCCACAGATAAAATGGCCTGAATAAATAATAGGATCATGTCATGTAATCAGACTAAGCGGGCCAAATCGTCGCTTTGTGTAAAATTAGCCCGGAATATTAGGCTTTCAACATTGCCAGTGATATTTGAACCGTTTTTGTGAATATGATTTCATTTTTTTTGTGAGCACACTCTAAGTAAAGCGGATTACCCACCTTCAGAAGGTTTCTTTCGTATTTAGAGCAAGTCTGATATTAATACAGGTTTTTTTTTGGAAGACCTATTACGGCTTTTGTCGAAAAGTATTTTCTTTCTTCTGTCTCATATAAATGTAATTTGCTCAAAGTTATTGAAGAGACGGATAAAAGTAAGCTTCAAGCTTACTTTTAATACAGTCAATAATATTTTATGATATTTTATTGACTTTTATTTTATATAGTTTCTTGTTTTATTGGTATATCTGGGCACTTGTTGAAGAACGTAATGGTGGAAATAATAGAACATTACGAGACAATGTATATGTAGGTTAAAATAAAACAATAATCCAAACACTGAATTATGAAAATATTATTTTGTAACTCCTGGTTTCTTTTTAACAGCCCTCAAGCTGCCTCACAGAGAAAGAAGAGGACGAAATATACGGGTTCGGGTACGGCGTGTTCGGCAAACAGATGATGCAACGGCAACAGCAACAAAAACAACTGTTGTTGGCGCAACCGACGCAACCACTCATGCACAATACGCAACATAACTATCAAAGGTGAGTTAGATCTTACTTAGGAAGTTTGTGAGGATTCTTTTAGGAAAAAAACTACCAAACGGATTTCAATGAAATGCTGAGGGTCTTAAATGACCACTTTAGTAGATCATAATAAGCGTAAAATGGTCACATACGCAGTTACTATATTCGAGAGGTCCATTTTACGCTTTTTAACGAAATTCGTTTTCGTACCGCTCAAAAAAGTGACATTCTATGCCACAAAAAGCGAACATAACAATAGTCATTTTTAATCTGTTAAAAACAGTGAAAGAAAATTGTACTGAATTTCATTCATCCTCTAGGGGGAGAATGTGAATTCTATCAATAATTGGACCAATGTTTCGAATGTTAACTTTTACTTTTAATTGTCATTATTTTTAATAAATTCTTATCTCATAATATTATTATATTAATTTTTTCGCAAATGGTACGAAAAGTAGATTATTTTCCTCAGTGATAAAGCTGTCTTAGTCTTGGGTGAACTTAAATCCCTCGCTACACTCAGGACTCGTTTTAAATCCCTTGCTTCGCTCGTGATTTAAGTTTTTAACACCCTCGCTACGCTCGGGAGTAAACCTCGAGTCCTTCGTTACGCTCGCGATTTAAAATATCGTCACCCGCGACAGAAGACACTGCTTTATCCCCTTGGTTAATAATCTACTATTTATGATCTGCTCAAGTGGCAATTTTAGACCCCCAGATATGTAGTTTACAACCTGAATGAACACAGGATACTTCATATCATGGTAGTACGGTCCCGTGGGGCAATAACCGAACTCTACGCAAGGGAAGCCGCGGGTATGTTACACAACAAGTTTCAGAAAAAACTCGAAACCATGTCATATCCAGCAACCCTCATTAGGCTAATGGGGTAAATTATAACCCAAGTCCTCCCACAGGGAGAAGGCCTATGACCCAGGAGTGGGAACATTACAGGCTGACTATAAAGGGTGGAAGGGCACAAACTACACCGGCGTACAAACTGTTATACCGTGTATTAAAAGTACATCATTCTGAATCCCATACATTGAACATTTTTGTAAAGAAATTATTCAGAAGGAAAAAAACTTTTTTGCAAAAAAAAATAACCGACTTCAAAAACACCTAAAAGTGAAAAATAAACTTCAGAAGAAAAATCAGCTTCTGAAGTCGGTGACATTTGTTTGTTTGATTTGGCTTTTTTTGCCACCGACTTCAGAAGCTGATTATTTTTTTTTGCAAAAATGGTATTTATTTTTTCATTTATAGTTGTATATCTAGAAATATTTACTATGAAACCTATACTTGTATAGCGTCAGAAAAAGCACTAAACACGTAATGCGTGCCTATGAAATTTGAGGGATGCCCTCGATTTCACTGAGATTTCATCACCAGGATCTAATTTCCATATCATGGTACCACCCTTGAAATATCTTCGTTCCAATAAAAAGAGAATCATCATAATTGGTTCATAAACGACGAAGTTATTCGCGGACACACATAAAAAAACGAACGAAAAATGTTCATAAATTATAAAAAAATTATCATAGAAGTCGGTTAAAAATAAAAAGTACTCGGCCAAACCATGCCAATTTTTAATGGGACCAAATGGCAACTATTCCACATCAAACTAAAAAAGAATCACGTAAATCGGATCATAAATCGCAGCGTAATCGGTGTACATACATAGAAAAAAAAACATACCAATCGAATTGAGAACCTCCTCCTTTTTGGGAAGTCGGTTAAAAAAAATCAGCTGTAACATACATTTTGACCATGCAATTATTGCACTTTTGAACAAAAGAGCTCAGGCTGTGATCAAGATTTTTTGGGTGGGTTCGATTCTTAAATTTAAAGGTTTTATTAAACGATTAGTACCTTAAAATAATAAAACTTTTAAAATACAGACAGCAGGAAATAGGCTAACCTATTAAAAAAAATGAGTTTCCAAAAACATGTAACATTGCTGACGTAATTCTTTTGTTTTAACGCAATAATAACGTTAATCATGTTTTTAACACCTCATCGATAAACTTTATGAACACGTTAAGCGAGTGAGGCTTCAGATGAAACTTAATCATCTGGGATTGGCAACTGCATTAAGCTGCCAGTAAACGTCACGGTATTATCAACCTAAATGCAATTTCATACACCTATATACGCAATGCAGGTCAAAATTCTGTGAATATAATATTTTATGCTCTTAATAAACGTAGATAATTATACGTATTAATAAATTATTACTGGTCTGAGTAATTTTAGTTATCTAATCGTGATTTGGATTCGTAAATAGTGAGTACCTGAAACAGAAGGTGTTAGTACACTTACTTTTCGATCCACTTTAGTCTACAGGGTTTACAGGCATGATATTATGTTATACTGTAATATCTGTCATAGTCTGATATCCACTACCAGTCCGGATTTCGAACCGGTCAGTTCAACCGTAATTTTAGTCTTTTATTCAGCACAATAAACTAATAAACATCAATAGTATAAAAATATTACTTTACTATAACAGTAACTTAACATAAAACAGTAGTATTGCGAACACTCAAACAGTAATCATTACAACAATAACTTGCAATCAACCCTGCGAAAGCCGACGCAAGCCGAAACAACTTTATCCTTATTCGACTTAGAAAATTCGCTGTCGGCTTACACGAAATGTTAACGATAACGAGAATAGCTAGGAACGTAGTCATAAATTATTTGGACTTTAACAGGTGTACTCGTTAGATAAGCTTTTGCGCTGCATGTTTAAATGCTAATCTAAATTGAAATCAGACATTCGATTGGCGACAGAGGCGGCCTCCGTGTTGAGAATAGGCGAAGTGATGCACGGTTAGTGGGAGAAGCAAACTGCATTCTTCTTGGGGGAATAGAAAATGGGATGGAGTAGGTTGAAACCTGTATCCAAATCGGTTAGCTGGTCATAAAGTGATTTTAATTAACTCCACGGGCAGGAGAAGTAGTAAATGATTTTGAAGCGTATCGAGTCCTTACAGCATGGCTATTCACAAACAACAGAGTTCATATAGAACGTTCAATGGGATTAACGAAAGGATTGTCAATTTTCCATACATACATACATAAATTGAAACCATAATATCAATAGCGCTACATATAGCTGTAGCTTTTAATAAAAAATGTAACCTTACACCTATAAATTCAACGAGAAACACACGTAATATCGGTTACAGTAACAGCAAAAGAGAAAATATTTTCCCAAGCTTATTCTAACCCTAAACAAACAAAAACCCAGCGTTCACATAAATATTCGTCAATCGTCCCAACACTGAGAGCCGCTGAAGTAAGTTCTCATTACACCGCCCGGTGCTTGCTGTAAAATAAATTCAAATTAACGACTGATGGATATGTCCGGGCCGGGCGCTCGCACGAAGAAATTTGTGTTAAGACCGTATTTAAATGAAGGACAATTTTTATTGGCTACTAAACTAGTACTAATAAGGTAACTGTGTAGTAGAGGATTTATCAATGAAAAACGTTTTATTTGCTGTCTCAATATGTTTACGAAATGGGTAATTTAGATCTTGCAGTGTTCTTGAAAGGGTTAACATGTATTGTGATGAAGATGTGGCAAATAAAATAAAAATAATGTAATGTTGTGTTATCTAGGTCATTTACAAAAAGAGTGGTTTTAGTTGAAACCCCATTATTTTTATTTCTATTTAATACAAACATCAGCGTAGTTGGAGGGTTAAATAGACACATGTATGAGTAATGTGCAGCACAACACATTGCATAAAATACTTTTGAGAAAAATAAAACATCCGATGACGGATTAAAAATGGTTCGAGTATGACACGGGGAATACAAATGCTACATCAGAACAGTCATGATGTAAGCCTGTGATGAATACATTATGTTTGAAAAGCGTATTGTTATAGTTGAAAATAGTTCATGTATAGTTAGTTATTTACTGTCGAGTCTGACTGACAAGATATTGCGTGGGGTTTTATAAATCTTCTCCCTTGTAGATGCGAAAACATGTTGTGTTGTCTTGTTACTGATTTTCAGATTTGTGATGTAATGTAGGTATGTTAATTGGGTTTGAATTAACTTTAGTTACTTCATTAATTTATTGTAATATAGGTACTACTACAATCTGTTGAATTACTTATAACTTAATAAGGTTCAAGGTTGATGTGGAAAATATATCAGTTTCGGGTAGTTTAATGTGCTGGGTGGCGTCCGTCTGAACATGGGAACTAAAAATAATTGGTAAAATGTGTGTGCGATAGGGGTATACCTACTTCTGCTCAAGCGTTGTGACATCTTAGGTGTGATGTTATATTATGTTTGTTAGGAATGGTTTAATATAACATGTAGGTTCACTTGATAGTTTGTAAAAATCAGTACACATGTTTAATCCTTCATATGCTGCTAATAAGTATAGTAACAAAACTTGTGCTATTTTTTTCCACAAATAGAATATGAGTAGGTATCCCAAAAATATCTGCGAGCAATAGGCTATATTTAGCTCTGAAATTGGTCTCTAAGTGGGTCGAGTAGAGTCCTCAGCAAATAGGCCACCCACACCGTAACGTGGGTGTCAACTGTTAGGAGATTATTACAGGTGGACGCGCGATGCACGATGGTTGGATCTCTTCATCCGTGCATGCGATTCGTGACTGCGTTAAGCACGGATCACAGCGCACCTGTCAAGCGTGAACTGTGGTTTTACACCTGAAAGGGTGTTCTCAGAGTTGGAAAGAGTTTAAAGCTAAAACAACAACAATTTGGGAAAATATTGCCAGTTCTTGTCTTTTATTCATCATCATTATTTATGATGACACAATATCGTAAATACCAAACACTTTTTACTGAAATATTGTAAAGCAAGAAGACCCGGGCTAGAATAGAAAGAGTACCTAATATCGAAATTCGAGTACTTAGGGAGGAAAATATTCCTTAGTGGGATCCTATAATTTGTTAAATCTAATACACACAAGTAACTCACATTCATTCAGTATTTAATTGATCCAACCTACGCAGAAAATTCACTTATTTGTTGCGTCAATCGTGTCGTAAGATTACAATAGTCTATGTACAGACAACAACATTTATTGGAAATCCCATCTATGATGGGGTCGGCTTCCAGTTTAACCGGATGCAGCTGAATACTATTATTTTACATGATGCGACTCTGCTGACTTCTGACCTCTGCAACCTAGTTAATAATGGGTAATAAAGTCTGTCTGTCAACCAGTTTTACCAAATGGTTGTCCCTCTGATAAAACTGGTTGACAGACAGACTTTCGGGGCACTGAGCACCTGTAACGGCGTAACGTGCTTTACGAGGCACAGAGAAACTCGCTATGAAATTATAGTCACTCATATACGGACCAATCCAGTGAAGGCTAAACAGTTATGCAAATATGCAAACTAAACCATTATCCCTAATAAGATCTAAATAACATAAAACTTAACACCTTCCTAAGTGCAGCCAGGAATATTAAACTCTGTTGCTTTCTCGAGCAAGCGGGGGTGTTCCCATAAATTTGTACCAGGGAAACCGCGTCACTGGCCCACGCATCCAATCTAGCATGTCTTACAATGCTAATTAGATCTTTGCACCACTAGTTTGCCTAATGAATTACTCGTAAAAGTGTTATTCGATTGCAAATAGAGATTATTTATGGTAATATAGACTTTGTGGGCGTTCGTTAATCGGTAGTCCGGGAGTTGTAGATTTGATTATTCGAATGGAGAGGGGTTACTGTACATTTGTACATTTAAGTTAATGTTTGTTAGATTTTAGGGTTCTGTACCTGAAGGGTAACCAACGGTACCCACCATCTGTTCGTCCGTCTGTCTGTCTATCAGCGGGCTGTATCTCATGATCCGATAAAGCAAGAAAGTTAGAATTTTTACAGAGTGTGTAAGAATAATAAAAATAAATTAAAAATGAAAGGGAGCTACACTACTACGGTGGTACTAAACCCTTCATTTGCGACTCTGATTCGAACTTCGCCCGTTTTTTTATGTATGTTACCTGAATAGTTACACAAAGCACTACTGAATTAGTCTTAATTTAAGGACGTATGGACTCTAGAAGCTATCCTATACGATAATAAGAAGTAATGACGGACGTTAATTACCAATCCGTTTGCCAAGACAGTAATTACAAGCAATATTCTCTCAACCGGTCTATGAAGAAGCTGAACACCGTTCAGCGGTGGGTGTTTACGGGCTGATAATTTGACAATTATTGTAGACTAAGTGCCCAGCATTATCTGACCCCTCTTCTTACACTACTTGCCTTCTTTATCTTAAAACAAGGGGTCAAATAAAGCTGGGCACTGATTGAACACTGTAGAAAATTAGCATAGTAAATGTTCTGGAGTATTTCCAGAAATAGCTCCTGTTCCAGCAATTCAGCATTAAGCTAGATCTTTTATTGTTTTTGCAATAAAAATTATAATATGCAATAGTTTGCAATTACACCGACGAGACGTTCGGTTAGGTACTTAAAATTTAATTATTTAAGTTATTAGCGTTAATATATATTTAAAGGTGTACTATAAAGGTTTTTATTGATTCAATTATTTTTATAAAAGTTTATTGGGTTGATTTCATAAGCGGTACACTCGCCGTTTGACTAGAACGCACTATGGGTCTAGCTACAATAAAAACTGATTTTTAATAGGGTACAGTAAAATTTACTTTATAAATAGAGTAAAGGTGAGAACACCTCTACCTTACACTTCCGGGAAATACTAATGATATATCGTCGTATCCTACGAATAAGGGCGTAAAGAACATAAGGGCTTTTATCTTTCATTGCATAATTACATTCTGCCCGTCATACTACATGTAACCAGTCCAACAAAACAATTAAAAATGGTACAGGTCGTGAAATAATTAGGTTTTCTCAAAACTCACAATTTGGAGTACTCCGTTTTCAACGAAGAATAAAGCCACAATCGCCCTCGCGCCCTCTTTCATCGTAAGTAGTGAAGTTGCACGGGCTCGAGTGCTAGGGCCCTTTGGCCACCAGTCGGCGCGCGGCGGTAACAGAGATTTTTTAAGCAAGTACGTAAATCAAAATATTTTAAACCTCAAGGATTTTGTACTTAATTACGTCATTTTCATTGTGAGAGTCAAAATTTTCCATATTGCGTACATAGAAAATACCGTATCTGTAAAAGAGACGATGCCCTAATTACGTTTGTGTCTCTCTTCTACTTTACTAATTTGTGTCTCCTGAAAAGTTGCTGTTTTGCAGTTACGCTCTTATTCGTAGGATACGACGATATAATGAATAAGAAACCAGTTGAAAAAACCCAAACTTATCACGAAAATTAGTCGAAATTAGGTTGACAATTAATCTATATTTTATGTTTCGCTTCAAAATTTTCGAGCCTTTTCGTAGCTATGTTGGGAACAACTTTCAGTCTACGTGGCTACAGTGAATAATAAATAATATCCATACTTGGGCGACCAAGCTCTGTTCGGCAGAAAAAGAGAAAATTAACTTTTTTAGATATGTAACTTCCTAGCTCGATCGTTTTTGCACCCCGTAAATTCCCTCATTGCATCTACCATCGAAATCATTAGAGCCGGTTGCGAGAACGTAATTACAAATATTTCTAATTTAATATTATAGGATAATATCTTGCAGTATTACCCACGACCACATCAACACCGCACCACATTAACTACCTATCTGTAGCACTAATGAAAGCGGCTAGCTTATAAACTGAACGTTTACGAGCACCGCGACTTGCTAACTGATTCTGAGTACCAATTTAGCTCTTGTGATGATGCGGATTTGAAGCTAAAGAAGGTCATGAGGGCTAGCCGTCGTTCTGATGTCAATAGTTTTGGGTACTTCCCTACTATTATATAAATTCTCCAGAATATTGAAAACTATAGAAATTCTTCTTGGAAGCTCTACAGTACAGTAGCAGTAAATGGCAGCAGTACAGTAATTGGCATAATATAGATTATGCTGGACAAGTAACTGAGTATAGGTTAATAATGTGTTAAATTAGGAAACAGTTTATATTACTTAAAACTAGATGGGGCCATAATTTCCCAGCTGACCGATAATATGCCAAACAAAATTAAGACGTCAGGATATTATAGCTCTTCAGTCAACTGGTCCCATTCATAAAGTCTAAACAATGGATAAGTCGAAACAATAAAATCTGAATGTCAGTTGTTACTGCAAATAGCATTAAAATATTAATTCTAAGCTTTTATTTTTCATAGATCAACACCAAAAAAAAGGGGGAAATAGGAATCATAAATCAAATAAACCAGCCCCCTCCATAAAAAAATCTCTCGCTGCCTGCTGATTAATGTACAAAAAGTTTTAGGGGTAACTGCAAATTTTCTCCCATTTTCTGAAATATAAATGAATGAATTCCTAAATAACGACATCCCTTAAAAGAACCTTGAACTCTTTGCATCCGACCAAGCATCAAAGCTTGCGACTTCTTAAAGTATTAAAATATAAGGATACCTCTCGGCTTGTGTGAACAAAGTTAAAGGAAAATTCTCAACTCAAAATAAAATTATCTCGTAAAGCTGAATAATGTAACCCTTTTGTTTTGAGGAAAATTAATAATATGACTTAATTATTGTGAAGAATAATAACGTGTGGATCGAGATACTTATTATAAACAGTATAATTTTTAAATCTCTTCTTAGCGTGTCGATGGTAATATAAATTGATTCAGCCCAAAATTTGTCATTACGTTTATTGCGTCTATCAGCTCCTGTAACAACAGGACAGGAGGGCACCATATTAGGTGTCCCATAGTTTGTTGCACACCACATTTACACTCAAGTGCTCATCTGGGAATTTCTACCTGTACAGGTTTTATTTGCATCGGCTGGCATGTGTCCGGAGACTTTTTAATTAAGAAACATGTAAAGTTGCGTTCTAATCAACTGATTTTCTGCGTTCGTTACGCATGTTAGTGTAATCAATTTAGAACGGATTAAAAAAAGTACAAACCTTACATAAATAATTATAACACGTAAACGACCTTTCGATCACAAAGCAATTTATTAACAAACATAATAATATGCGTTTATAGTGTTCCAAGTAATGCAAATCACGCATGAATAAATTATATCAAATTCACATTAAAATAATATAAAATATCTCTACGTATAAATCAAACATCACCTTTTGTGCCCTTTAATAAAATACACTACTTTATCAAACCACTAAACTTTGAAGACTTATAACAATTTAAATGTTTAAATACAATAACCGTACGCCTACATATGACATGTAGAACAGACAAACTAACGAACCTTTACGATAGTTATATTACGTAAATTCTATGTGTATGCCATAGAGTACGGAATCTTAGAGCCGACAGAAGAAAGCAAAAGAACGAACAACAAGGACCTGGCGTCGAAGGTACCATCACTGTTTGTTGCTACATCACACAAAGGTTGACTGGTAGAAAATGTCTGTATATGCCATTACTTTCCGCCTCAATAATTTGTGCTTGAAGTATTAAATAAATAAATGACTGCAATGGGCATCTTGGAGAAGCAGCAGATTTCAGAAATAATGTGACTGGGTGTTTAAACTCAGTTAAACCCAGTGACCTTGGTTTGTGAAGATCAGAAAGGCCGTCGCTTCCTGTAAAATATTACCAATCAGCTTTGACCGGTTAGACTAGGAGCAGAAAAAAGGCTATGCAGATGATGTTATGCTTCTAAAATTCATAGCAACGAAAGTGCGTAGAGTTTGCTACTTCTGTCAAAGACCTCCTTTAATGAAGTCTGTTTCAGTAAAAAAAGAGGAAGAAACATTAGGTATGGAAAGTGTTGAGAGTATCTCTAGCATCGGCCACCTTGGAGTCTCCGTGCTCTGTGAAACATACCAGTCATAATTCTGTGTCAATTGATGGAAACGAACGCTGAGACTAACGATCTTAACACTATGGTATTAACATAGACGTTAAGAGATAAGTGATGCAATGATTGTTTGTTTGAATTTTAATTCATTATTATTGTACTGCACTTATTAGATATTGTATCTAACTTTCTTACATTAGTAATATTAGATTGCGAGAGACCTTAAACCAAGGAGAATTCTGGCGAAAAACTTAAACTTAAACCTATAAACGAAAGTAAATATGTATTTTTATTTTAACTATGCCTGCCCTAGTTTCTGCGCTTCACAAATAGGAGATCAAAATAAATACATTCAGGTTCAATATTTCTGTGCACACACCCTCGGCTTATTGAAGTCAAGCAAGAGAAATTCTTTTCATCAAAGAAATTCCCAGGAACTGCAATAATGTCGATGCAACCGGTCCTCTTATGCTTCGAGCACACGCCTTTGTGCGGCGTACTTATAATATTTACTTCACTGAACAAATATTACCAGCAAGTAATCAAAAGCTGAGTTTAACTGCTTAAATCAATAAGATACCGAGATACAGACTGTATAGTTTGTACTGGCATTTAGGGCGATATGCGTACTGCTTACTCAATTAACGCTACGCACAGACGGGAATCCCACTAACAAGGTACGCGATTAAGGGCGTCGAGATACGGGAAACGCGAGAAACGCCGTGATACGCGGCCTAACTAGACGAAATTTATCTCAGTGCTATAGAATGCGCGGTGTGTCGTTAGTTCTGATTCGCTATCTGCTTTGTTGGCTAGATTCGATTACGTTTCGACATAGGTCCGGTTTCGATAGCTTTTAAGAGTCGCCTGACAATTATTGGCTTTGTCATGACCGAGTGAGAGTTATAACGTGCGTCTTTAAATTGAACTTTATGGCTTTCAAATGAAGACCGCTTTGGAAATCGTGGCGTTGAATGACAATTAAATAGTTATAGCTTGTGGAATGAAGTATTTATGTTGTCCCTGTAGAAAGTTTATGGTTCGATTTTGAAATAATGATTTAATGTTCAAATGAAAACTTTCTGCGTAAATTAATTGAAAATTATTTTGTTAGATTTAATTACCTTTGTTTAGAAAATAAATCTGAAAACATTAGTGTGATGGCTTTTACATTAGGTATTTTATCTGTTTATATTACATTATTTTTGATCAGTTATCTTTTTTTTTTTTTTTGGTGGGTGGAAAATCATCAAATGACCCCCCCCGCTCTTGGGCAGAGCGAAGGGGAGTGTCAGACTTCTACTGACTAAAAACCGAACCCATGTACCTTCTTTGCCCTTGTGCCGAGGCCACGTCATCTAGTACTAAAATCCGCGGCCCCGACGGGCGTCGGCCCTTGCGGGCCCCTCCTTGCTGACATCTCTTTGACGCGCGCGTGGATCACGAACGCGCCGCCGACACGGTCTGTTACCGGAAGCCATCACGTGGCCCCCGACGCCCGGAGCGCCTTCCGCGCCTTCCGCGGTGGCTGGGACGTTGAGAGGTTCTCTCCCTCTCTCGTTCCGAAACCTCCTTCGCTAGCATCACTGCTTCGTAGAAGGAGGCGATCAGTTATCTTAAAGGTACAAGTTGGTAGCCGACTGCACGCAGCAGCAGCAGACGACATGTCGTCGCTTCATGTCGTTTCACTAAAGGGCATATCTAGTATATTTGTAGGCAAGAAATGACACAACCGATTAGCGTAGTAACTGGTTTAATACTGAAGATCGCGCGGCGTGCGACCGTCGCGGTACACAAACACTCCATTTCCTTTCACATTATTTTGAAGACCTGACAATATACAAAGAAACTATAATTAGAAATACTTCTTAAAATCTACTGGGTTCCTCTGTCTCTTTGATCGCCCAAGGGCTCGGCCTACTTCCGGTTCTGATTCCGGTTCACGGCTGTTTGAATTGAGATCAGTGGCCGAGCGCTCGGAGCGTGTACAATCTGATTCGGGTAAAGGATTTTCCCTCGCCTCTTCCAACTCATCACCATCCTCCCCGTCCAACTCGGCGACAACATCTGCAACACTATGATCCTCAGTCACCACCGCAGGTTCCTCTACTCTAATTACTTCAGTGCTAACGTTCGCCGAGTGTGGTGATGATGATGATGAGACAGACACTGTGGGAGCTGGCGGCTGTATGGGTGACGGTCTGGGAGGCTGTAACTGAACATATGTGTCCTCTTCTCCCTGACCTTCACCACCATTCATTTGTTTATGGACAGCACACGAACTATGATATTTCCTTATCTGGTCTAAGTGCCTCACACAGGACACATCATAATTTTCAAAATGTACATTAAACATTCTCGTTCCTATTTTATCTCTTATTCTACCTACCATCCATTTAGCCTTTCTAGCAGAAAACCATCTTGCCCATACTAATTCACCCACTTCAAAACTCCTAGCTTTGTTTAAATCTACTTCTTTTGAGTTAGGTTCATTTACTTCCGGTAGCTGATTTTTCTGTGGTAGTATTAAGTCTAACCGAGACCTCAAGTTACGTCCAAACATCAGTTCAGCCGGTGTTGAACCAGTACTGCAATGTTTTGTGTTTCGGTACTCGAATAAGAACCCCATCAATTTTTCGTGAATTTCACGTGATGCACAACCTTCGTTAAGTATGCATTAATCATTTTCTTGCAAGTCTTAACAGAGTTTTCTGCTTGACCGTTACTAATTGGATGATAGACAGGGGAATTTAAGTATTCAATTCCGTTATTTCCACAAAAAACTTTAAATTGTTGTGAACATATTTTACTATCGTTGTCAGACACTAATACGTTTGGAATTCCAAAAGTAGAAAAAATATCTTTTAGTTTAACAATCAGCGCGCTGGTTGAGGTGCCGCAGTTCATATGGATGCATTCCAACCATTTACTATAAGCGTCAATTATTATAAGGTAATCCGCTTGTCCTATTGCCATGTAATCAATGTGAATACGTTGCCAGGGCCCGGCTGGGCGCGGCCAGGGCGCGGGGGGCGCGCGCGGTGGCGCACTACGCACACTTGCGCACGCGCTGCAGCTACCTATCCAACGCTCAATATCTGCATCGATTCCCGGCCACCACATCCTACTACGCGCCGAGCATTTTGTTTTAACTATACCAAAATGTGCTGTATGTAATTCTTGCAACATCTTTTCTCGATATATTGTTGGCATGACAATACGATGACCACGAAATAGGCAACCACTGTTAACCTCTAAATCGGTTTTACATAGGAAATAAGACTTAATAGTTTTACATTTAATTTTTCGCGGCCACCCGCGATTCATATAGTTAATCACTGTTTGTAATACCTTATCGCCCGCCGTGGCGAGCTTGATTTGTTCAAATGAAACCGGTTTTGTTGTTGCATCTAGGAACAAAAGGGGAATAGGCATCTCCTCTTCGCCCGTCCTATTACTTTCGTGACTATTGCTGAAAGTAGCCGGCAACGGAGCTCGTGAAAAAAAATCGGCAACTATATTGTTTTTGTTCCTTATATATTGAATGGTATAGTTATAAGCCGACAGAATTCTGCTCAGAGCTCTTGTCCGGACAGACGTGTGTTCGATTTTATATTTTTTATTCAAATAGTTGTTTTCGCATTCGGAACTCTGTTCATGTGCTATACGGTTGTTAATTCACTGTCAAAACATTCATTAAACAAGTGAGAGGTCTAACTGTTTATCTCCGTCACCACAAACGTCGGAAACGCTCGCGTCGACTCGTGCGGTGAATGTAAACATTCGTAATACGTGGGAACGGTACATCCATCGTTTCGTCCTGCTCGCTGCTTGGCGTCGGCGCAGTCACTTAGTCACAGATACCGCCAACTTTTCTCAAGATCTACCGACTTCTTGGATATTGTCTGCAGCGGCATAATGAGCGGCCAAAAATCTCCTCCCATGGTAAGCGCGGGATCACATCCAGACCTTTCCAAACTGCGTGATGGACCCACTAGTATCACGTTTAGAAAGAGGAAACATACCGGATGTAACTGTGATCACTCAGAGGTATTACTTGAATTTCAAAATAAAATTATGCAGACGATTACATCCACTCTTGAAGCTCAAAATCAAAACATCATTACCACTTTGGAATCATTGCGTCAGGATGTAAATGGGTTTAGAAACGATTTGGAAACGGTAAATAGCAAAATTCTTATGTTATCCGAAGAACAAACATGCATTAAAAAGGATGTGAGCGATTTGCAGTTAAAAAATACTATCAACAATAGCAAAATACAGACTGTATCACATGAACTCGTAGCGCTTCAGGCGACCGTTGCAAACTTATCAGATCAGCTGCGTGTTAAAGAACAGCAGGGAAGAATCAATAACCTTGAAATAGCTGGAATTCCTGTCACAAAGGGTGAAAATTTAATCAACATCGTACATAACATAGCCAAAAAGATTAATTTTCCCATTACAATGACTGACATCGATTATGTCCATCGTGTTCGACGCTTTAAAGCAAATAATTCTGGTGTACCTAGCGGTGAGTCGGCTTCAAATGTTACACCCATCCCGAATATCATCGTCAAGTTCACTCAAAGGAAACGCAAAAGTGATATGTTGGCTGCTGTCCGCGCGCGACGAGGTATGACAACAGCTGACGCTGGATTGGATGGTCCGGCGAAACCCATTTTTATTAACGACCACTTAACTCCGCAGAATAAACAACTATATAAGCAAGCCCGTCTTCTTGCAAAAGAAAGTGACTATAAGTACGTATGGTTGTCAGATTGTAAAATCTTACTGAAAAAAAATGATACGTCCAAAACCATGTGTGTGTCCAGTGATACTGATTTAGCTAAAGTAAAATGACTATCCACTCATATCAATTATATCTGCATACTTATTTTATTACCTACTACGATATTACTTGTAGTACTTTACTGTCAAATACTTTGTTGTTTCGATATTAAGAAGGAATGTGCATTCATTAATGAGGCTCAATACCGTTCATTATTAACAATTAAAACCCTTAAATGTAATGTTAGTGGAACTTGTTTACTCATAGCGGTCCTAATTATTATCAATGTTCGATAACAATAACTTGTCCATTTACTATCAAAACGTGAGGGGATTACGCACTAAATCACACATATTTCTTTCCGAAGTTCTGCGGAACAATTTTGACGTCATATGTATCACAGAGACCTGGCTTAATGATAACTTTAACAGTAGCGAATACGTTGATAGCCGATACGAATTATACCGTTGTGACCGTAATTACCAAGCGACCGGCGGCGATCGCGGTGGAGGTGTTATGATTGCCGTGCGTCGCGAGCTCTGTCCCTGGCAGCGCAGTGGCATGCATACGTCACCGCTGTCGGACGAGGTATGGGTCTCCCTGCCACTGCGCACGCAATCGTCGGCGGGCCAAAACAATATCGGTTCACCTAATTACTTACATATTATAGCTACGTATATATCGCACGGTACTAATCATGAATCATTACTAGCATCCTTTTACGACAGAGTGAGTGAATTTGTTTTACGTAACTATAATGATAAATTTCTTATACTGGGAGACTTTAATGTATCACACGCTTGTTGGTCTTGCAATTATGACTCAAATTCTATGGATATATATACTAATAATGACAAGCTGGCTAGCCTGACTGCCGATTTCATGAATTTCTCTTCCTTATCACAATACAATAATCAGTTTAACCATAATAATAGATTATTAGATTTAATTTTTTGTAACGAATTGTGCCTTATCTCACAGTGTAAACATCCATTTGTACCACAAGATTTGCATCACAGCCCGTTAGAAATTGACTTAAAATTAAACCTCTGTCCTGCACTCAAGCTCCCGTCTGTAAGGAAAAGACAATATTATAAAGCAAACTATGACTCAATTAAAACTGCCCTTGCTTCAATAGATTGGGAGACTATTTTTTCTAGTATGAACCATGTAGATTCCATGATTGATTACTTCTATAGTGTCCTCCAAAATATTTTGGACGAATTTGTGCCAACCTGCAATTTAAATTCTACACATAAATACCCACCTTGGTACACTAAACCTCTTATTAAGTTATCTAACGAAAAATGCAAGTTACACCGCAAATGGAAAACATATGGTAACCTTCAAGACTATCGCATGTTCTCATTATTGCGAAGTAGATTTAAAAAAATGTCTAAAGATTGTTATCAAAATTTTATTAAGTATTCTGAAGATAATATAAAAAAAGATTCCAATTCTTTTTGGTCATTCGTCAAATCAAAAAATGCATCTAACACCATCCCTGAAAGAATGATGTACAACGGTAAAGTACTCTCTACTGGCGAGGACATTTGTGATGCTTTTAATGAGTACTTCAATTCAGTTTTTGTTTCGTCCACATCTCAAACCTACCCTTGTAGCTACAACACATCTTCTACTGTGGACATAAGCACAATCAACGTTACTTTTGAACAAGTACTGAGTGAATTAAAAAAGGTTAATATTAAAAAAGGTGCCGGATCCGATGACCTTCATCCATTTTTCATATCTAAGTGTGCTGAGGTACTTGCAGGACCAATAACATTCATATTTCGCACGTCTATTGAAACTGGAGTGTTTCCCAGTAAATGGAAAAAATCAATTATAACCCCTATTCCCAAAAACAATAGAAAAGACATTGTGACTGAATACAGACCGATCTCTAAATTGTGTGTTCTAGGAAAAATATTAGAAAAAATGGTAACATCTCAAATTTCATTCGCTGTTCGTAATCATATTTCTCAGCAACAGCACGGTTTCTTTAAACATCGTAGCGTAGATAGTAACATGCTAAATTTCTCGGAATTTCTCGTGAACGCTATGGATAAGAATCTACAGGTAGATGTCGTGTACACCGACTTCTCGAAAGCGTTTGACAAAATTAATCATGATATGCTTATTGAGAAACTAGCGAGGGCCGGTGTGCACGGCAACTTACTGCGATGGATCCAGTCCTATATAAAAAATCGAAGTCAGGCGGTTTGTGTTAAAGGTTACTCATCTCAATTTCTCCCTGTTCCCTCCGGAGTTCCCCAAGGTTCCCATTTGGGACCCTTGCTCTTTACCCTCTACATTAACGACATAGGAACCATATTTGACCACAGTAATCACTTACTTTACGCTGATGACACTAAAATATTCCGAGTGGTGGAGTCCGTTAGAGATTGCTCTAAATTACAAAGTGATTTACTAAATTTGCATAATTACTGTACAATAAATCAACTCTTTCTCAACATAGATAAATGTTTCATTATGTCATATACACGTAAAACACACCCATTAAATTTTAACTACGCCATAAATGGCTTAACTCTTAAAAGAGTTTCTACCATCAGAGACCTGGGGATCATTATGGACTCCAAATTAACATTCACCCATCATATAGACCACATAGTTAGCTCCGCATTTCGCAGCCTTGGCTTTATACTACGAATTAGTAAACCATTTAAAAAAGTTATCACTTTAAAAATTCTTTATTTTTCATTTGTGCGTTCTATTCTGGACTTTTGTAGTACTGTATGGAGCCCATGTTTTAATATACATATAAATAGGATAGAAAGGATCCAAAAAAAGTTTTTAAAATCACTTAACTACCGCAATAATACTTACGACGCTGCGTATGAAGACGCAACGCGTAGGCATAAACTGATAAGTCTACGTAACAGACGTAATATGTTCGACATCATTCAACTGTTCAAGATTTTAAACTCATTTACTGATTCACCATCACTACTTGGTAAAATATCAGTAAGAGCACACGCTCGCCTACCCGTACGCCCCTCACGTACAATACCACTTTTTGTTCCTCCTCGACTGCATAAAACATACACTCGTAATTCATTTATATACCGTTCCACTAACAATTATAATAGAGAATTTACAGACATAGATCTTTTTAACATTTCTCTTAATAGCCTTAAACAGAAACTTAGAAGTAGATATGTCACAAAATGTTAACTCATTCTATTTTTTTGCTTTGTCTACCTTCAGTTTACTTTGTAAATTAAGTTGTATTGAACATTAGTTCTGACACAAAAATTAATATATGTATTTCTTGCACGTCTTTCCTTGTTAAGAGTTTATTGTACATATTTTTAGAACTATACCACATTGTCGGCACTATAGGTCTTTTGTAAGGAACCAATTCTTTCATAAATAATATTGTTTGTAAGTACATGACTGTTTGTTGCCAAAATAAAATAAAATAAAAATAAAAAAGAATTATTGCGAAACGTTGAAGACGGAGTGCGGCCGTTAGAGCTATTCCATCCTTTTTACCAAAGATTGAAAGAAGCGGCCTATGATCCGTTCTCAAAATAAAAGGTTCTTGACATCCGTATAAATATTGGTGGAAACGTTTAACGCCAAATACAATAGCCGTCGCCTCCTTCTGAATTTGGCTATAATTCTTTTCGCTCGTCGATAAGGAACGGGAGCCGAAGGCGATCGGTTTCTCGGTGCCATCAGACTGTATATGCGCGAGCACCGCTCCGAGGCCGGCGGGCCCCGCGTCCACCGTAAGCACGAGCGGCGCGCGCGGCTCAAAGTGCGCCAGCACGCGCTCCGACGCCAGCTCGCGGCGAACCGCGTCCAGCGCGCGCTGGTGCTGGGGCTCCCACCTCCAACTTACACCCTCGCGTAGTAATTCGTGCAGCGGATTCATCAATGAAGATGCGTTCGGAACAAAATTCCTATAATAATTTACTACACCGAGAAACCTCTTTAATTCCTGTGCACTGGTGGGTACCTGGGCCTCTAAAATAGCTTCTACCTTTTTAGGACAGGTTCTCAGGCCGTTCTTATCGATCGTGTAACCCAAGTAAGTTACACTTTCCTGGAAAAAAGCACATTTACTTTTTTCGAGCCTTAGCCCCGCGTCCTGCAACCTACCTAATAATTCACGGAGCCTAGCCAAATGCAAGGTTCTATTAGGAGCCGTTAGACATATATCGTCGTACCAGCATGTAACACCCTCTATGCCTGCTACTAATGTTTCCATGGTGCGTTGGAATATCGCTGGCGCGTTGGCGAGTCCGTAAACTAGTCGCGTATACTTAAATAGCCCCTTTGGTGTATTAATGGTGGTAAGCTCTTGTGACGATTTAGACAATTTAAATTGATTATAAGCATTGCTTAGGTCAAGCTTAGAATAGTGTTCGCCTCCTCCAATTTTCGCGAAAACTTCTTCAATGTGTGGCAAAGGGTACTTGTCGATTTTTAAAACTTTATTTAATGTACAAGAAAAATCTCCCGCTATTTTAATCTTGCCATTATCCTTTGTCACCGGAACGATAGGCGTTGCATAATCAGAAAATTTAACCGGCACTAAAATACCCGTTTGGACAAGCCTATCCAATTCCTCTTCAACTTTTTCTTTAATGGCAAAAGGAATAGCGCGCGGTTTAAAAAATTTAGGTACTGCATTTTCTTTTAGATATAATTGTACTTCAAATTTATTGAAGCATCCTAGCTCATTTTTCCAAAGGTCTGGATATTCATTCAAAACCTGCTGCACCTCACCATCTTTGCTGAAATCTAACATGTTATGATTGTCACACAAAGAAACAAAACTCATTTTAAACTGATTCATAAAATCACGCCCCAGTAGTGGGGGTCCTCCATGTCTGAGCACATAAAATTGTATACAACGCTTAGTGTTATTGTATAAAATTTCACACGAGAAATAACCTAACGGGGTAACTTTATGCTTAGTGTAAAGACAAAATACAAGATTAGTTGCTGACAACTTATAACGTTTAAAATGCTTTAAGTAAAATTCCTCTGACATAACGCTACGACCCGCACCACAATCGAGTTCCATGGAAAATGTATTGCCACCGACTATTACGTCCACTTTAATAGGATCATAGTTCACATACCTCAAATTGAAAAGGTCGCACTCCTTACAGCCATGAGCATCCACTTCAACGTTATTTAAAGCCGCATTATTTACTTTTTTCACAACACACACTTTTTTAAGGTGACCCTTTTCTCCACAATTTTGACACTTATAACTTTTGAAGCGACACTTATCCGCTAGGTGATTCCTTAATCCGCACACCGAACAACGCGCTCCAGCTGTTGCCGCGTCGTGCGTCGGCGCCGGCGCCGCCTGCGCCCGGCGCTCGCCGACACGATACACCGCCTCCTCCTTGATGTGGTGCCCCACGGCTCCAACGTTGGAACGTGCAGCGCGCGCACATGCCGCCTGCTGGGCTACCTCCAACGCCTTGGCGAGCGTTATTAATTTTGAGTCCTGCTCGAACAGGCGGTCTCTCTCCGGTCCAGCACTGAGGCCCAGGACGAACCTGTCTCGCAACAATATGTCCAGTTCCGTGCCAAACTCACAGTAGACGGCGAGACCACGCAATCGCGCGGCCCACTCCTCGAGATTCTCACCCTCAGATCTGGTCGCTTCATAAAATTTTGCCCTGTCGGCAAACGTCGATCTCTTCGGTTGGAAATGACCGTTCAGCACTGCCACCAAATCCACCCATGGAACTTTTTCAAGCACTCTCGGGTGCACGAGATTCCTTACGAGCCGATAAGACTCGTCCGATAGATGTGTTAACCGTACTGCACACCAGTTACCCTCCGGTAAATCGTTCAACTTAATGAAATTTTTCATTTTTCCGTGAAAAATCTCCCATTCTTGACTTTTATGGTCAAAAACGGATAAATTTCCTATAAAGTTCGCCATTTCCTTGCACACGCGGGTAGCTCGTCGCCAATTAGTATATTTGTAGGCAAGAAATGACACAACCGATTAGCGTAGTAACTGGTTTAATACTGAAGATCGCGCGGCGTGCGACCGTCGCGGTACACAAACACTCCAATATCTCCTGTTGTTTCTATTATCTATGGGCACTACTGATCTGCGGTCGGACGACACCAACACCTGCCGCTCGACGACGCGTCGCTAGCTTCATGTCGCTATAACTGCGGAGGGAATTTCATAGAAATACGTAGAAACCAGTAGTGTCGCTGCGACATGTCGTCTGCTGCTACTGCGTGCAGTCGGCTACCAACTTGTACCTTTATGGAAAACTATTCAAATTGTGAACTTATGATTGGTTAATAAATCAAATATCTGATTTAGAACCCATGGCAAGTTTTTGATAAAGCGTGTGAACATACCAACAAAATCGAAATTAATATAAATTTATTACCAACGTAGAACTAAATTGTTGAGAAAATCAATATTCATTGCATCCGCGGCATTGCATGGTGGCGATATGATACTCATTCTGATTTATTGCCCGATCCCAACTTTATATTGGGTTAGCGAACTGAAACATGTGCGATATTGAACCATTGTTTGGAAATACGCGTCTTGAAATTCTATAATTATTGATGTTTTGGTATGGTTTTCAGTTAAAAAGGGTACTACGGTGCAAACAATCTGGATTGCGTATGTAATTTGGTATGTTTGAGTATACATTTTCATTAATATCTGCAGTATAAAATCTATACATTAGTATATTGACACAGGCAATACGCAATAATAAACCCTTGAAAAGAACGACTTCCATTTCCGCCAAAACCGATCAATATTCAATTATTTGCTGACAGTCACATTTTCAGATTTAATAACACGAAATTGAAATAACATTTAAAATACCAGACGTATTAATTTTATACTCGTAAAATTAACGTCGGTTTAAACGTTCAATTATCGAAGCTGATTAAGGACGCGGACACATCAAAACGAACTCTTTACAAAATTTACGATTTCATTAACCGCCACTCATTTCACGGACAATCATCATTAGCGGGTATTGTTAATGCCGAAGTCGATTAATTTCCCATTTTCCGAATTCCGAATGTTTTGCTTAGTCCGATCTTTTTCCGTTTTCCGCAAAATCCGTGTTGTGTATTTCTGTTTACGGCAATTGTTGGAGTTTGTTTTTAATATTCTTTTTGATATATGGACTTTTGTGAGAATTGTCAGAGTGTTGCGGATTATGAAGTGTCGTGTAAGGATTATGAAAATATTAATGCAGTATCGAACTATGGATTGCTGTTGAATGAAAAGACAAGAAGTCCAAAAAAACGAGAGTTGATTTATTCATGTTCGTAATATGCTTATGTAAAATGTATTTTGTTTCAGTTGCCTAAGTCCACGGTCGGCGTATTTCTACGAATTCCCACCAAGCGGTGAGTACCTGTCGTTCACCTAAGCATTAAGTCTTTTGATCTCATTACATCTGCCTATTCAGCTTATGGTTTCCTAACTTCTATAATAACAAAATTAATAAAATTAATATATACGCTCTATTTACTAGAATAAACTAGACTCTAATTTAAGTAGGCATTTTTGTGAACTAATTATCTTATTTAAGTACAGGTACCAAATATAGTAAGTAATGATAATGTTCCCAGTTTAGTTAGGGTTTATTAAAGTGTTACCTACAATGATTGCTACAGGAAAAAAGTGCAAACAAAGTAGCAAAATGCACGACATGCAATGCAACCCAAAAAAATGCATTTTATAATGTCATTGTTGATATTTTCTACTATAACTTACGCGTCACTCAGTGTTAATAAGCAATTAAACGTTATAATACGAGACCTTTGAAAACACGCTACAAATGTGGAGAAAAAACCTAAAATATGCCTAGCACTTGAGTGCTTGATTTATTGCGTTCTAATGTTGGCTAGACTGTCGGGTCATGACTGGCGTTTTAGACCTAATTTGTGAAAAGCAATTTTGTTTGCAAAATTTAATAGGTAGGTGTTTTAGTTCGTTTGTTTTTCTAAGAGAGTCCATTAACAAAAAAAAAATAAAGCATTTTTTTTATTTTATCTATAAATCTATCATTTGACTGCTTTATCAGTTACTAATAAAATTATAAAGCTAATATTTTAATTTGCCTACTACATGGATAGATACAGTTCGATATTTTTCGGAGGCCTTACACTCAAGGCATCCACATGATAGTCCGGTTAAGCAGAATCCAGCCTCATAGGTTGACCTGCGAGATGCCATTAGAACAAAAAGTAGTAGGTACTTTGTCCTTATATTTCTTGTTTTCCATAATTCTGTAGTTAGTTACAATTTAATTTTAAGCAGGCATTCTTTTCGTAGACAACTGCCTGGGTACGGCCAAGAAGAAGGTGACGACGTTTTCAAGGCTACTGCGAGGTTTGAAGTCCCATAGGAAAGAGAAGCATGGATCCTGTTCGCCGAAACACACGCATAGTCCTCGACAAGTACTGCCGCCCCAACGGGTAAGTATTTTATCCATATTTCGACGCTTTTTAGTGATAGTGACGTGATGTTTTGGCAAATTATATCGCAACATTTGAGAGTTTCTGGTCAGATTTTTGCAAGAAAATATGAAGCTACCTAAAGCTGAATTACTCCATTTAGAGTTACAATTTCTCTAATGCAACTCCTACTCCTGTTTTACTTCTCATAATTTTCATGCCCTTGTGCCGTCAGTACCATGTTACTTGGGGTCGGCGCAACACATTTATTTCTTCCATTATTCTCTGTCATCCATCACGCTATCATTTACTCATTATTTTTTCAAATCATTCCTCCCACTTGGTCAGCTTTACCCTCTCCATCCCGTTACATTTATATTCACTGTTTAAGTTATATATGTCATTTCGGTAGTATCTACATCTAAAGCTGTCAGGGTTAGTGCATGTTTACGTACAGGCGTCGCGCGGCGCGTGCGGCGTTTTTATTTCAAACATATGGCAATGTATGAAAAAGTTAACGATTTCAAAACTTGATGTTACGAGAAGCGATTTTCTCGTTTGTTTAAAATGCAGCTTTTGTTGCGGTGAACTGGTCTCTCAGTAAATTAATAAAAAAGCACGAAAAGAGCATTCTGCACACGCCGCGCAACGCCCCGCGTCTCCGTAAACGAGCCCTTAGTCATCATTCTCCTGCCTTTATCTCAATTTATTTGGTGTCGGCTAAACATGTCTTCTTCCATACTTCTCTATTTCTCGTCATCTCAGCAGTCACCTCCTTTCTAGCCTTATCATCCTTAACACAGTCCAATCATCGTTTCTTTGATCTTGTTCTAAAGTTGCCAGGGTTAGTATTACATTATCTATTATGATCATCATCATCAGCCTATAATGTTCCCACTGCCTCCTATCTATGAGAGTGATGGGCTATAATCTACCACGCGGGCCCAGCGGATTGGTAGATGTCACATTGTAGATGTCATGGTTCTAAGACATGCCGGTTTCCTCACGATGTTTTCCTTTACCGTTTTTTGAGAGCAGCGGTGATGAAATAAATTACACAAAGTAATGCGCCTGACTGGATTCGAACCCACCACTCACTGTTCGTAAGTTGGGGCCGCCACCACTGGGCCACCACTGCTATCTATTATGATACTGGCAGCCAAGATATCAAACGCGGTTTTTGTTATTATTTTATTTGTCATTTACGGATACATAATAATTTATCGAAATATCATGTCACTACATGGATGTCTTTGCCAAAATGTTGTTGTCGTGTGTTTTATTAACAGGTTTGCAGTGTGTGAAGAATCAGTATATAAATAAAGCAGATTTTTTCATTTATTTAACGAAAATGGTTTTGAGAGCTTGACTAGAATATTGTTTGCAATTAGATAAAACGCAACCTGCTGCTCATACAGGTAAAATGGCCATCAATAATAATTTAAATAATAAATCTGTGATTAATTAATTACCACAAATGTTACCTCAAATAACATTGTTTTTCTAATAGACTGAGCTAATACCTAGTTAATAATCTAAATTAATATGCATGAATAAATTTGGTGAAAATGCAATGTTATTAGACTATTAATTATTATTTCCAATTATAATAAGAGAGAAGGTTTACAGCTCTTGCGTGTGTGGTCGATTATGCTGTGAAACGAACGGCCTTTACCTGAACACTTCACTTAAAACCACTCGTTCTACACAGTTTAATTAGAAGAACTGTTGCATTGTCCAGTTATATTGAATGTGCAATATAAGATTGTATTAGGTACATACTAATACTATTATTTATTTGCCTAAAGCAATTTCTACGACGTGAAATAAAGTTACCATTCACTCAGCAATCCATAGTAAAACAGGACCTCATTGGGTTCTTATTGGTAACCAATATTCTACTTAAATTATTAATATCTACCTCCAAATTATCAGTTATTGGAAAGGAACCTAATAGCAATATCTCGATCAAATCAATATGGCTTTTATTAGGAAAGAATACCAATTATACCACGTAACGATATAACATTGTCAAATGCCACTCGAACTGCTCCCAAGTCTTCAACCACTCCAGATTTTACGTCAAACACAATTCGATTGAAAACAATAGAATCTCCAATAAAGTTGGCCACATACAAGTCTACCGCTATTGTCGTCGCGATTTCTCGTTAGTACCAACAACTGTTTTTAACCGAATCTTAGTTTGAGTACACGCTTACGGGCGTCTGTCTCTCGCGTTTTTTCATACATTCCTTTTTGCAACCCCCCCATGCACCATTATGTGAATCCGGCGCGACGCCGGTACGCCTTTGACATGCACTCTGAGCAATTAGTATGACGCGTCGTGTGTACGTACCAACGTACGTACAATACGTACTTGCGACGCTTAATTTTTTTGGAATGTTTGCGCTTAAGTCTGGGGGTTTTTTTTTTCGAGTTTTCGGTGGGAAGATAGTGATGAAAGGGTTTTGTTAGAGGTTTATATTTTTTTGTATGGAGAGTCGCAATTAAATGCAGATTTATGAAATTCGATTGTATAGTAAAAATGCAAAAGCTCACATGCTTCTTATCAGTAACGGTAAGCCATAAAGTTTTATAAACTTGAAAAACGTTCAGGAACTCCGAAATTCTTTACAAGTCATCGAACTACATCTCACAATGAAACGACAAGAAAAATATGAATTCCTCAACATACCAATAACCCTCACACAAGAAATACACGCTTCGAATACGCAACTCATCTCTCCCAAATTAAGTGCTACATTTTTCCACGTCCACCTATATATTTATTAATCTCCAGACGAGAGGGGTGAAGAACAACCCCCCCTGGGTAGTACGTCACCGCATGCCTTTTGAGAAATGACGCCTGCCAAAGTTAAGTCGGTTGAGCCAAGCCAAGACGGTGAGTTATGAACGTTTGTTGGGCCAAGGGATAAAGGCCATTAGAGCCCCGGTATAATCCTTATCGGCCAAGTTGCACTTAGGATTAGTCTTGTCAAAAGTCGCCTTTTTCGGTTTATTGACCAAGCCGTGTCCAGCTGTGATTAGGGGATCAGAAGTGGATGGCCTTATTTGTAATGCTTGTAAGTAGGCCATTACTTTGAAAAGTTGGGTTCGATGCAGGCACTTGTCGGGATTATGAGTTGAATGATTGATAGGGACAAAATATTGATGATAACGAGTGGTTGATAGTCAAAATTAGTTGACAGGCTGGCTTAGTTATCAATTGCTGTGCTGTTATTAGCACTATCGATCTCCTAAATGTTTGAATGGTTGTACATTATGAACAACTTCACGCTACATTATTATGAAATAAGTTGTAATTGTGTGAAATATAACTTACTGCTTGCTTGCTTGAGTTTGACGAAGTAATAATGAAGTAACACACAAATTAGCGTGTCTTGCTAACATAAATCACTTTTGCAGTGTCAAGCAGCATTTCCTTTTTAAAGTAAGTCCGTCCAATTTTCACTGTGCTAAATTAAATTTTGCTTAGTCCCATGCCCCGTCGCCTGATATTACGCTGGCAAATCCGCGAATAAACTTCTTTAGCCTTTGCTGCTATTTTGCCGAATTAGCTGTTTAGGAGAAAATAAAAAATTCTGATGCGAAACAACTTCCTTTAATCTTTGACCTACTTGTTTTATATTTAGGGGGCGGAGGTTAGTACCGATAAAATATTTATATATAGGACTAGTCTCCGTTTCTGAGCAGTCTGCTATTTTTGCACGAATTATGTTATCCTTGAAGATGATATAAAAGAAAAATAACTAGCTGGCGCTATATTTTTATCACAAATAAGTAAAGCCATTTACTGTATATATATATAAAATTGCCAAATAGAACTATAACCTACATTTCTTCAGAAACAGCAATTTTAAACTTAACCACAACTTTAAGTAAGAACAAAGTAATCATGCAATTCGCCTCACACGGTATTGGCACGATGCCGTCGATACTTCTTGTGGGAGGTATTATTGGACCATGTTTATGTGTATGGTTTGTGCTATAGAGGATAATAAAACGTTATAGTTGCTCCACGGGCGCTTTTAGCATTTCGAAGACCGTAAATACGAGCATCTTGTACTCATAAACAAGTATTGCACGTTGCATTGTTGAACAATTTAGTGGTAGAGTATGCGTGTTTAGACATCCATTTCACCTTCACCGGTAATAAAGGAGTTGAAACAGGATTTGCTGATGATGGGTACTTAGGTACAGCGTAGCAGCTAGTATTTGAATCTACAGCGTTGATCTTTTTGTCTGACATCGATTTAAACTGTAGACTTGCCTGGTAATACTTTATTTTACTGGCAATTTTATTACGCGTGCAAAAAGAGGAATAAAAGGTCTTCGTCTAAATCTTAAAACGTAAATGTTGGGACGAAATCAAAAATTCACAACATTCTAACCATCTTAAATTTAAATTTTATTCGAGCAGTTACAAACAATTGTATCCGAAGATTTCAACAAATTCCCGAAGTAAAATTGTGTACCACTAAATAAAATTTAATTTCAAACTACGAAACGCGAAGTATGCAAATGAATCGTAAAAAGATTTTCGTGTAGAATAGATTAAAACGTAGCCGATATTAAAGTTTCACAAGTGAGCGAAGTTACTCGTTGTTACTAGGGTTAACAGACAAATATTATATTTTCTTCAGGCTTTTTTTTAAATTTAACTTTATCCATTTTCAAATGAAGCCAGTACGAAAATGGAGGAAAATATACATACATGAGCATTTATTGCGTTTGATATTCACTTAGGCCTATTTCAGAGTGAGACCGGGGACGGTTGCGTGCACCGGTCAGGCATTTCGGTATCCATAGACTTGTCTGAAAGCGTTCATTGTTCAAAGCGCACCGGTCAACGCTGACCTGTGAATGCTATCATATCCGTTCTTACCCTGAAATATACCTATACGTAAAAAATTAACAATCGTGATAAATAAATGTTTTTGATCACTAACCTCACATGGTAGAATAGCTTTTGTCCGCAGCTTATTCTGCGTGGATGATAATAATTAAGATGATCGCACTACAATGTCTCTGTCTAATTTCATTGAAATCTGATTAGACTAGCCTTTGTCAAAGCTAATTATTTATTGGACAGGATTGTTTTCAAATGGACTTAATAATTCTAACGAGTTTTGTACAAGATATCTAAAATTATATATCTAAATTCAGTCCAAAATTTCAGAACTGCTTGTTTTCTTTTTCTATTTTCATTCAGACAAACCAATAAACCGGATTAATCCCATACCGGTATGCGAGACAGCCCTGGCCGCACCACATTTATCAACTTTACCACTGTTATGTATTCAGAACCATTGTTTTTGACGCAGATTACTTTCCTAGCACGTTTAGCTATGAAACTTGTATGCAACTTTGTTTTGAATATTTTTGCATTACTAAATGACTTTAATGTTGCGCCTATTTTTGCGGTTTTGTACGAAGTTTTTATTGTTCTGTTTCGGGAATATTCTTTTATTGTAGTTTGATCCTAGTTTCGTTGTGAGTGGAAAATAGTTTTGTTTTATTGTGTTACAGGGAGATTATGCTACAGATTTGATAGAAATAAGAAATATTATAAGTAGCTCTACCTTTGCTAGTATTACGGTTCATACTTCGCTCGCATTTATAGAAAGAAAGAAAGAAAGAAAGAAAAATGATTTATTGGTTTCCCACAGGACTAAAACAAATTGACAAATAAATACAGGTAAACCAAGGTAACATGTATGTAACACTTAAAATTAGAACATAAGTACATTCATTAAATTTAAATTTAAATTGTAACCAACTTAAATTAATCCCGTGCGAAGCCAAAGGGCCACTATCTCAACATGGTGCTGTAACATTTATGACAAATGTCACAGCGCTTTATCGCTATTTAAACAACAATCCGGTACAGATCATTTCCATAGATACCCATTAAACAGTCGACTTGTTTTTGTTCAACCCACAACCGCCAATCACTTTTCATCATCAAACATAGACAATGGATGAAAATGAATTAATAATTCAATATAATATCTCAATGCTTGTCGCCAATTATTGTGTCAATTGCAATCCTGAATACCTCTGTTTAAGTGCCAATCAAAATTAAATTCTATTGCGATGCAAATACGTTATTTAATGGACGTCGTTTACAGATAGATCAATCTCTAAGCGAAAACCATGTTAATGTCAAGTTAAATGTTAATTGCGAAATTGATTTGTTTCTCTCGATGATTTATTATTATTATGTAAATTATTTAGTGCTACATTGCAGTGTTATCTTTGGTGATATAAATCTCAATTTAACTGGGTGTGAAACGCCTAATAATGTTCTAACTTCGTGTGTCATAGATGTAATTTTTCTAATAAATAAATAAATCACTTTATGGACACACAATTAGCATAGGGCCCCAAACGAAGCACAGCTTGTATGTTGTTGGCCCAATATAGACAGTAAAGGCAGACTGAATAAACGACAGTGCAGCGTGACACAGCACAGCAAGACATAGGTAACAAATACTCATGAAAATAGAAATTATAAATCTACCCATTTATATATCAGAAGTCACAAAAATATTGAAAAGGTAACACCATAACTCTTCCCTAAAATTACTTACAATCCCAATAAAACAATGATACCCAAAAACATCCTTTAAACCAGAACCATTAAAGCCGTCAATAGCTCAAACACAATTTAAAACGATATTTCCGCATAAAGAAAAACGTGTGTGACTTTGATAAGGGGCCAATAAATCGTTCGAGGTTCGAGTTTGGGGCATCCGCGTTGTCGCATTATAGAAGCTCCTATTGTAGGCTATTCGCATTATTCCCTTATCAAGTGGGAGTTAATGGGCGAGCATTGTTGGTCGTATGATTAATTGATTCGTACGTACATGCTTTCATTGTGATGCAGATATCCTTAGCTTTTTCCTTGCTTAAGTGAAAATGATAAATGAAAATCTATTGTTGTCCTAGTTGTAGTGACGTTATGAACGTATGCTAATTAGAACGGTGTGATTTTGATTGTTTGTTTACTTCGTTTGTTTTGTCGTTGTTGGCACAGACAATAGTGAATTATGAATGAAGTTGAGGGTTTGGTAAATATTGAATGTTAGTTTCGTAGTTCGTCTGCAGCAGGAAGTTGTTTTTGGTACAGTTCTGCCGCAGTAATATTTGTAAGAGCAATGAATATACTATGATGATATTAATATAGAGTAAGTACCTGTCTGTTAAGCTCCCTATAAAATGGTTTGGCTTTCGGCTGTAAAAAAGTCGTCTTATCTTTTCATCGGTGTCTTTTTGATGTTCAATCACACGACGTTTCTAATAAAAAGGCTAATATCCTCATTCCGTTTGGAGACGGAAAAGAACCGATATAGGTATTGGTAAATATTTATTAGAAGGTACAAAAATGTTCCTTATTAAATTTCGTTTAGGTGTTATAAACAGGAAATTAACTGATAATGAAGATATACTTTTAATTTTTGCTCTCAAAAGTCTAATTAATCAAGCGAGCTATTCAATATAATGAAAAAAGTTCTAGTACCAACTAATTTGATAATAAACTTTACGCTTACAAAACTTTATTTGCACTAAAATTATGATGGTTGAAAACTTCAGCAAACTTTAGGCGATAATTTATCATATCGCTCGAAGCTACGGTGATTTGGGAAAAAGTTATAGACTTACCGAAGTAGCTTGCTAGTGTATTTGCGAGAAATCTTTATGAGAAAAATGACTGGCCGATCATATGATAAATGATGTAAATTTACTCTGAATAGGTACTTAATTTGTGTTTCTTTTGAGTTTTGTAGAACTTAGTTTTAGTATCCGTTCAACCGCAGATATTATAACGTTCGACGGTTTGCACTGAGTATTTATCTGTATGGTAATGATTACCTCACGAATATTGAATAGTATATTTCATTATTAGTGCGGAAAGCCTGTCATTGCAAAGAGTTCCGACAAATGTCTACCCGAGCCGAGGCGCAGCCGAAGGTGAGGGTTGACAGTCGGAACAAATTGCAATGACGGTTCCGCACGTGTACTGAACAACTATTTTTAAAACAGTTGCGAAAAAATGAAGCAATTTAATAAAGAACATTTTTGGAAAATGGCGCCAACCGTAAAAGAATATAATATGCAGAGATTTTTTTTTGTTTTCTTCACCCATTCTGGGTAGGCAAAGGGAACTATGCCAATACAGCGAAGTCTTCAGTAGATTTTTTTTATTGATATGAAATGAAAATGAAATTTAATGAGATGAAATGGAATGAAACCTAACCTAACTCATTGAATCAAATAATTAAATCTGATATTGAAACAAATTAGTAGCTTCTTTTTATAAATATTTGCATGAATCATCAAAACTTCTATGATTTTTTTTAGTAAAATCTTCGTGGTTGGTTTTTTGAGTTGTTCCGGTCTGATCCCCTAAACCGATCCACTGCGAATATTTTTCTTTTGTTTATTCCTTTCTGATCCCCTGTAATTTATCATTCCGTTCTGATCCCCTTTTTGACACAAGTACAAGTGAAGTACAGTCAACCGAAAAACAGATTGTTAATGAAAAAATAATCAGTTTTTATTTCTATAACTTACAATTGTACGATCATCCCACAAACTACCAGGAGAACAGAAGTAGGAAGGAGGTATTGGAATCTATAAATCAAATTTATATTATTTCTTTCTAAAACCATGCACTTTTTTTTGTTGGAGATAGGAAACCAGGACAGTAAAGTCCCACAAACTACCAGGAGAACAGAAGTAGGAAGGAGGTATAGGAATCTTTAAATCAAATCTATATATCCAATTTCCAATACCTCCTTCCTACTTCTGTTCTCCTGCCCCCCCCCCCCCCCCCCTATTGCGTATCTTTTTAACGTCAGTGGCTATCAGAAATGTCCATAGATTAACTGTAAATTGGTTATGGTTTGGTACATTTTTTTCTTAAAAACTATTTATTATTTGATAGACATTATAAGTTATCCACTGTCATTAAAAGATACACAATAGCCCTGCTGGTAGTTTGTTGGACTTTACTATAAAGGCGTAATATAGATTTGACTTGAAGATTCCAACTTTCAATACCTCCTTCCTACTTCTGTTCTCCTGGTAGTTTGTGGGACTTTACTACCTATTCTTTTTTTTTTAATCTAATAGAACCTGTACAAATATTTTGTTGCTGACTGTCCTAAAAATGTGTCAGGGTATCCGATTCTTTTACAAGGGATCAGACCGGAATAGAAAATAATTTATAATAAAACGGATCCCCTAGGGTATCAGTTTTAGGGGATCAGACCGGAATAACTCGGTTTTTTTAATGGACATTATTTTGACAGTTGGGAAAGAGAACGCACGAGTTCGGAAAAGGTAAAGAAAAAGCACGAGTATGTAATAGCCCACATCCCGAACGCTAGTCCCTGCAATACGCCACTTTTTGAGCAACTGTATTAAAAATATATTTACTTATGAAGTTTATAATCTATGTAACTCTGTGTATTTTTATGACGTTTATTCATATTTATGTGTTTATGAACCTTATATTATATTATGTGACAACATTTACACGAACAGCGCCACAACTTTTTTCAGAACAAAATCTTAAGCTTCAAAGAAGCGAGAACACTAAAAATCTTGATAGACAATGCCAGCTTTTGGCCTCAAAACTACAAGCGAGTCTTTCCAACAGGTGGACACACCGGACAGCGTGCTACAAAGTGGCCTCGGCCTTGGGCCTGGGCCTGACACGGCTCTTAGGTCCATGGTTGACCCAAGAGACTATGACCGCCTCCGCTTCTTTCAAATGAGTGCCGCCCAACCAAACACCTTCGAAGAAACTATACATAGGGTGAGCATTCAGCACATTTTCCTTCTTCATCTATGGGTGATAGAGCGGTTTTAACTTGCCATGCAAAAATCACCTTTATGATTTGATTTCATCGCATTCGTTGTCGTTCTATCTCTACTGACCAAATCATGTTTAAAACAAAAATTAAATGGAAATAATTAAGTGACTTTTAAGTCCATTTTCTTACATAACGAAATTCAGGCTGAAAAAAATGTAAGCAGTTCCAACATGGCATTTTAAAAAGAGATTATGCAAATAATATTGTATCGTTAACGGTTTTGGTTAACTGTACAATATAACGCTCTGACTCAAAGGTGTTGCAGGAAAATGCCGTAATCTGTTATGCTCTGGATGGCAAAATAAGCCTATTATAATTATATTATGTGTATAGACGTATTATTTTGTTTATTTGTTTAGGCATTTCAATATAGTCATGTTTGGCTTATTTATTGTATTTTATGATGTTACAATTTAGAGCCATTTATTTTGTATAATAACTGCTTATTATTTAAGTTTGTTTATCAAGTTTTTTGTAATTATATCATCTTAGTATATTTATTCTTATTTTAATACTGCCATATTTCGTATTTCCAAATTTTCAAGAAAATAAATCAATCTTTATTCAATGTAACAACGATCAATGTAAGTATGTATTCAGATATCTCGTATTTATTTGCCAAACAGAGTATTAACAGGTTTCAAAATTCAAAATCTCATCAAAAACTTTTGGCTTTTTAATCGGCATGCTCAAAGAATTGGAGGTGGCTCTACGAATCGTATAATATCGCATAAAATTATATTTTATTACTCTCACGTTTTCACCATTTTTTATTTTCTTTCCATAATATAAAACACATATCTCTTTTATTTTTTGCACAGCTCCGTAGTTTGTCATTTTGCACGAAAAGAAAATGTTATGCATGGTAAATTAATTACACAGAAATGGGTGTGGTCGTATTACCCAGTATTAACTGGGTTATGGAGGTCAATCGGCAGTCGCTCCATGTAAAATACTGGTATTCAGCTGCATCCGGTTAGACTGGAAGCCGACCCCAATATAGTTGGGAAAAGGCTAGGCATACCAATTTTAAACAGATAATTAAACTTTTGCTTTTCTTGTTGCAGTTAAAAGTCCAAGAAGCAATGAAGAAAAAAGACAAACTAGCAAGAGAACAGGAAGAGGTAATAATATTTGTGCAATTCAGACATTCGTATCTTCATGCTTATTATGGTTTCAGTTTATAAATCTAATAGAAACAAAATACAACCGATAAATAAAATGCCTAAACAAAAAACGAATAAGAAAAACAATCCTCAACTTGAAATGTTTTTTTGTCTAAAAATGTAAATATTCAAAAACGATACCGTAACTTTGCGTCAAAACTCGTTCCAAAAAATGCTTCCATCAGATATTTTTTTTATTCATGACTACGCTCAAAAACAATGCATTAATGCAATCGAAAAGTTCCCTCCATGCACAAAGCCTACATCCGAAAATAATCTGATGCCAGCCTCGCTCCAATGTGTAATCTCCTGACTGGCTCAACGATTCGACGCACCTACCGACGCAAGCTAATCGTGCCCTAATCTCGGACTAAGCCTATTAGAGGCAGTTGTATCGCTTCCCTACGAAACTTCAGAAGCCCCTTGCTCAGCACATTTCGCTCGTAAAACTATGGGTCGAACTTTGGAATATTGAACATTGAAATTTTACTGTTCCAATAAACTGTTTGCCGCAATTTCGGTAATACTGAAATCGGTGATACAGAATTTTGGGTGGTTATTGTAAATATTGGACACCAGTACGTAATATAAAAAGTCAATATTTATTGCAAAGTTAATAAGCGGCATGTCAGTTTATTACTTAAAATAATCATGTTACGTTACATATTCTTACGGCTTGTTGCCGTAAAATTTTGCTAAAATCTCATTTTCTAGAACAGTGCGACACGTAAATCCCTTTCGTGTATAAACTGCGCCGTCTTGGTAACTAAGTGTGCATAAATTAAGTTAATGTTCAATACTTTTCTACTTACGAGAAAGTGGTCTTTTTATTGCCCCCTTTGAATATTTATTATCGTGTTCACGCATTCAGGAAAATATTTCGTGAGGAAACATTTTAAAAGATTTCTCGACTCGCTTGTCGTACGATTTATGTTTAAAAATAAGCGCGCAAAAAGTGTAGATAAACGTTCTGCTGTAGGAAATATCTTGATTTATATTCGGAGAGTTGCTTATCAATAATATGTGTCTTAGACTTTTATAACGTATTCTTAAATTTTAATATTCTTACCGTTACTGTACGTGCACACTGCCAAATAAAAGCATCTCATTTCCTTATAAACACCATAAAGATTTTACGTCTCACTTAAGGCATTGCTATTTTGCACGAAGAAACTGGGATGAACTCAGCGGGCGGGAAAAATTGCAAAATCCAAAATTGTTTAGGCACAATGGAACGGACTCGTGAAAATTGCTCATTATTTTTAAAATTAAAATTTTCCTATCTTGTTACTCTACTCCCCTACAAAATGGCCAGCTCAGTTTCCTTGCAAAATTAAAATAATGTTATCTACTTTGGGGGAGAAGTTCCCTAAAATATTCATGTCTGATGTGTTAATTTTTTTGCAAACATTCGTTGTTGTTACAGATCCTTAGAGATATAAGACATGGTCTTATGAACATGGGGAGAGACGGTGTGCGAGGACCCTTCGGAGGTATGTTGTAATTAATTCCAGGCATAACTCTGTCCAACAACATGTTTTATTAATGTTTGGGCAAGGTTGAAAAACAATTTAAAATGTGCTTTGACCTGAGTTACATTTTTAATCTGATTGTTTTTGGTATTTTGGGAAAGATTGAAAAATGATAAGCATTTTATGAATTTGTTGAAATAATTTGATAATTGTAGCATCTCTAAAGTATTAAAACAATCAGATTGGCTATTTATTGTTGAGCTACTGTGATTACGCATGATGCTTGCACGATTTTTGAATACTTTTTGATCAATATTGTGCGGAATGCTTGTTTTAACAATTTAATTACACGTTCGACATCATGATCATTCGGTATGCTTTCGATGTGCATCAGTCATTCATCATTTTATTATTTGTTAAAATACATGAACACTCGAGACTTCAAATTCATCGATTATTATTTATTACTGTTCAATTTTATCGTTACCAGCTTGGAACTATCAGCGCGGTAGACTTTGATTGAAAAATGTATTAATGAAATCAAAGCCATTGTTATCATTCATCAAAATCAATTTTTCTTTGCGAGAAATGCTGAATGCATGTTTTGGACAAACAATATTTTGCAACCACGCACGGCTTAACGATGTTCGTACAGAGCTTTACTGCAGTGTTGTCAGTGAATCGCCACTATATGGAAAGCATTTTACGGTAAACTTTTTTGGCAATTTTGTTTAGCACGTATTTTTTTATTTGCATTACTGAGATCTGAGCTGCACTGGTCTAATAGAAGGCTCGTTTACAGACGACACGTATATGTACGACGATGAAGCAAGAGGGCTCTCTGGGAGAGGGCACTGGTACGACGAGCCGCCATACGAGAGTGACCCTGAAGACTTTTTGATGGGTGGAGGAGCACCGGCAGCCTCGTTTCAGAATGGACGTGTTTGCTTTACCCTCAACCTGAGAAATGAGAACAGAGGCGAAGGCGTAATATCACTAAGAAGCGCCGGCGATATAAGTTTAGCGAGAACCCCTCGGAGAGGATTAATTATTCCGCAGAGTGGCCCCTATCCGACCACCGTGATCCCCCTGCGAACGGCAAGAGATCGGGAGAGTGGGGATTACGCCGCGTCTGATATCCAATCTATAGGATCAAGACTATCTGGCATCTCTTTAGAGTCAAATCGGTCGGAGCGAGATTCCAGGAGGGGCTACAGGCAAATGTCCGGCTACCGGATAGGAGCTGATCCCTTATCACCAGCTTCGTCTGATTACGAAGATCAAGAGAGTGAAACAGATTCACAGCACATAGCCACCGTGCATAAGGTAATTCATCAAACATTCTGCCATTCATTGTATTTTCTTGTTGAAAAATGTTTACAATATCAAATTAGCGTAAATAATAAATTAGCTGATACAAATGTTGCTTTTGATTTTGATTTCCTTTGCCCAACTAACAATTTTATCAATTCCAGTCAGCTGAAGAATGCGAAGGCGTATCGAATTTGGCAGGAAAAGTGAGAGGTCTCAGACAAGACGTCCAAAGAAAGATATCGAGGTTAAGACAAGAAAGGGGTCCCGAAGGCAGTGACAGACGGACGAGTGGTGACCAAGCGTTTCCATGTTCTAATAGTTCTTTCGAAAGTCTTCCCAGCGGATCAGGCAGTAGTGAGTGGATTTATTGAGTTATTTTGTTTGTGTTAATATAAATGGTTTTGTAAATAAGTTGGTCTTTCCTTTCTTTGTACCATAACACCCCATGTGTTACTTACAGATACCCTCTAGTAATTTATGTTATTCTCAATTTAATTTGCATCGTAATCTAACCCTACTAATTGCATCGCATTGAAATACTAAAACTACTACCCATTCACAGTCCAACATGATGTACACAGGTATTCTACTTTCAATGTGTTGGTCATAGACATTGAACTTTATTTTATCTGAGCCTAGAATATTTATGTACAGGCACACAAGCGTTGGTTCGCGCCGGTAGTAATCACTCATCTCTCTCGGCAGAAGAAAACATAGAATTAAGTCCAGCCGGGCGGAGTTTACTCGTGCCGCAAATGCTGTGTCGAGCTCGGGCCCTCGTCGATTACGTACCCAATATTTATGAGAAAGATGCCCTGAGATACAAGGTAAGACGACTTAATACCAAAGCGTACTCGCTGCTCGCATCTCGGAAGGAATTTCTAATAACGTGTTATTTGTCAACAGAAAGGAGACATCATCGAAGTGATAAACATGAATGCGTCCGGCATATGGCGAGGCGTATTGAACAATAAAGTTGGAAACTTCAAGTTCGCCCACGTCGAAGTTTTATCTGAAAGGGACACCGTCCGTTCAAGATCTTCCAAATGGTGCAAAAGTCGCGAAAGGCTTTGGGAAACTCGACCACGTACGGTCGAGGAATTGTTGAGACGGATAGATTTGTTAGAGTATGCTGTGGCCTTTGCACGGAATGGATATGAAGACATAGAACTATTCAAGGAGATCGAACCATCAGATTTAGACTACTTGGGAATAATGACTCCTGAACATCGTACACGTATTCTTGCTGCCGTTCAACTTCTGCACCAGCTTGAATGTGAGTTGGAAAAACAATAATTTTGATCACTTAACTCAAATAAAGTAATCTATGTTATGAAGCTTCTAAGAAAATTATCAACTCTCGTAGGTGGCGAAGGCGAAGCAGAAGCTGATGGAGGTGGTTCAAGCTCCGAAGGTGGTGACTCTCCCTTCGGTAGGCGACAATTTCCTCGAGACTCGGGGTGTTACGAGGCCGGTGTCGGAGTTGGGGGCGTCCGAGTTCGGACTTCACCACTAGTCCACAGAGCTGATGAACCGACACACAGGCCTCCAGAACCAGCGCCGCAAGCCAAGCGGTCCATTCGTCGGCGACAACCAGATGACGCTGAATGCGACAGAATTGAACGCTATCCGGGTACAGGTACGGAACGAGCGACCGTACGCACTGGCGGTCTTCCCGGCGGTGCCAGAGATGATACTTGTGAATCTGATCACCGACTAAATGTAGTCAAGTTTGTAGCCGGTGGGGAGCCATGTGCATCGGAGAAAAGTAGTGACTCGGGGGTGAGTAGTTCGTCACTTAGTTCTGCTCACCCCCACCGTCCCTGAGCGAGGCCTGCCGCGCCCGCGCTTGCATAGGCGCTGGCGCGGGCGCGTGCGCAAGCCGCGCAGCCGCCCGCTCCCCCTGCCAACACTGAGCCATCCGCGCCGCCCGAACCTGAAAGCGAATGAACTAGGCCAATTCTAAAACCCCAGGTTACACTTTTTAAGAATACTGCAAAAGTATCTTTGATTGCCAATATGTTCAACCTTCGCACCAAGTATTCCTATTTCATGGGTTCATTGTCACATTTTGTCAGATGCATTTTAGTATTTAAATCAACTCTAAACAAGACTGAAACTTACTTTCTGCATAAGGACGAGGTAAATGTTTTGGGCGGTGCGAACATAGATTAGTGTGGGTAAACTTCTATATGACTTCTACCGAAGCAATAAGTGTCTGATTAGACGAGTGTCTTTAAAATTATCATGATTTACGATGTCAAAACCCACAAACATTATTTGTGTAAGAACTTGTTACTTAAAGACTGACTTGAGTTTCAAAGCACTTGCGCGTGCTGTAATTTTTATGGAACGATTAACAGTTAAAATGCAATAATGTAAAGATTATGATAACTCTTCTTCTTTGATATATTCAAGTAATACAATGTGGACAAAGATAAATTAATCAATGTTAATAGATTCAATCGTAAAATAGATTTCAGTACGGAATATAATTGTGGATTGTAGATATTTATATAGGTTGCTTGTTACGATTTCACATGCGGATTTTGAAATCGCTTTTTATCATTCCGTTATAAATTGAAAAGCATATCATGGATGGCAGCAATTTATTGTAATTTTAGTTGGCTTTTGATTCGTTACTCTGTTCAAAATACAAACTGTAATATGTTTGCTTGATCTACCTACTTCCTGATGGTTTGTTGCAAAAATTCCCTTCAGCTGAAAATTCGCATAGGTAAATTTCCTTTGGATTTCATTTTAATATTGTCCATTCGTACACAGTACATAAAATGTCCGGGTAATGTCCGCATTTCCCAGTACGAGGATGATATTTTGAAGTGAAAATACAAACACATTTACTTTCAATGCATTTCTCGTTTATTTTGAACAGAGTATTTAAAAAGCATTTATGACTGTATCTAGGTATTAGTAGAGGAGGCAATAATGCCAGTTTGTGTAAGTACTTGGGCGTTGGAAGCGCAACATTCAATAGCAATAATTGTAAATACTTAATAGATAGGTTAATTATTATATTATGTTGATAAAAAAAGTTTTTTGTAATTTTTTAAGAGAGCTTTATGCGGTATGCCGTGTGTACAGATAATGTAGTGAAACAGTGAAATTTTGAATTTCACCCCGCGATCTTCCGTGTCATGTTAAAGCAATTTGACATACTTTACGATCTTCACACTTGTGACTGGGCTCTCGTAAAATTGTAACTACTGTCAAACTACAGACGGGAACAAAATAATATTAGGTTTCGCAGGCTGGAAATGTGTCGCGTGTCCCCGCTGAAAAAATATTACTTTTTTCATATTGTACTACATAATATCATGGTTTTCTTTTTAATATTGTTGGATAAGGTGGAACTGTCTTCAATGTGTGCCGTTATACATATCGATGTATGTCTGTAGTAGATATTTTGTATTCTAATCTTGTGGTTACAAAAGTCTCCGTGTCCTATTTCAATAAAATATTTCATATCTAAGAACTTCTAATGTCAGTTCACTATCCAACTTTCAATTTTGTTTGTCGTTCATGTCGAATGCCTGAATGTTAGTGTTTTAATATTTTAAGAGTTTTGCCCATCTTTTGTAAAAGCTCAGCCATTCGTGTCAAAATTGGACACTCCCGACTGTCCGTGGTGTTCCTCTTGTAAATTTTGTAAAAAAGAAATCTTACACACTTTTCGAATACAATCGTGAACTAGTCCGAACTATTGAATGTACATAGTTAAATGTTTGTTACTTGTATATTGTAGATAGAATATATTTCTTTTGACAATTGTATATTCAATCAAATTAATTCTTTATTAAAAATTCAATGTTAAAAAGATAATTTATTTATAATCAAAATTATGTTAACGATGCTCAGGTAGATTTGAACTTATCCATAGGTTTTGTGGTTATAGCGTTGTTTTTAAGACTTGTGATTATAATAATTAAGCTGTATAATTCATTTCTTTTTTCATTTCTGTTAGCCATACATCATTAACTGTGCGTACTTTTTGTAGCAATATTTATATATTTTTTAAACAGACCTTATGTGTAAGTTAACAAATCTGTTTACAAACATGGATTCTAAATAAATAAATCCAAAAATTTAATTAGGTTTTTCATTTTGATACACACAAATATTTTAAACTGTTCAAAACCTCTGTAACGAAGGTATTATACAATAAAGTAACTGTAAATTACCATTATAAACTATCAGAAAATCAAATATACCAGTAAAAATAAATGTGGTTGGAGAGAGATTAATTATTTACATTTAGTAACCAAATTAATGAAAATTAAAGCTATTATCAATTTCATTTTACATAATTAATATCCAGAAATAATACAGACACTAAATACATTTTAGAACAATCAGTTTATTACCTAGAACAGTTTGAGTTATTATGGCTAAATTATAGACACAACATGAAGCCGATTTGTATGGAAATAGAACAAATTGCCAGCTTGTTTTGATCGAGTACCTACTTTCCTTTAATTTCTAAATATCTAGGTTCCGCTTCTTTTCAAGCTTCACTATATTTGGTGCAGTATAATGTTTTTTGAGTTGGAAAGTCCTCATGGATATCCTCCATCTGGGACAAACGTTGGATGATGTCGGACTCTAACCGACTGAAATCCGACTGTTCCCTCCCACTACATTACAGAAGCCCGGGATAGACAAGTACATTCGCGCGCACCCTGACTGGAATATGAAATATCCTAAAAAGTACCAGTTTAAAGGTGTTTTTAGTCGGTTTGCGAGCTAACAAGAATCAATAGATCTTTGTCTCCTTATACTGCAACTTATCAAAAACAGGAATTCAAGACTTGTCTCAAACAACCTGTCACATAATATTAAACTGCTATTTGCTCTATAAATCACTCTCAATCTACAAGCCCCGAGCTACCGTGAAACTACTCATTCATAGATCTTATCTAAGTATTTACAAATATCATACAGAAACAAAACTTGTTTATTACACCAAGCATTCATTTCATATCCAAGATATTAATGAGGAATACTTAATCTGAGTCAAACTATTACTTCAATTGATTGCAAATCTGTATTTCTGTTGCGCCGATGCATTATCGATTTCTGAAGCTGGTGAAATTGATTTTGCTTCCAGTGTTTTTACTACAGACTATTGTAGACTTTATCAAATAGACGATAAGGATTGTATCTGCATGGTAAACGGATGTAATGGTGTATTTATTTAGAGATAACAAGCAGATTCACGGTGCAGTGGATATTAATATCGACAGTACATCAATGTTGGGGAGAGTGATCACTTGCTTCTGGGAAATGACTTCATTATTTCAATTTCCATGTTGTTAGGATGCTGTAAACAGAGTTTAAAAGTAATGTTTTGGAATCTAATTCAGGTTGCGGTAGATTTTTTAAAAATAACAATATAATTTTTGTACTAAGTAGATAACTACATGTAGCGCAGATAAATGTTGAAATGGTTGTGTGGAGTGAGAAAAATGGATAAAGTAAGGAATAGTGTATTAGAGGAAGTTTAAAAGTGGCACTTGTTACAGGAAAATTTACCTAAAAGAGGTCGTATAGGTATATTAGTATGGATATTTGTAAAGAGTAGGATTGAAAAAATGGATGCATTTTGTGAGGAATCATAAGAAAGACAAAGCAGTAAATTCTGATGCCGTGACATGAATAACAGGGAGAGGGAAGAAATCAAGGCAAGAAAGTGATGACCAAGTAGGTAAATCAACAGCGCGCAAAAGCATGCTCAAAAAAGGTCTATGTAGTTACAAGAAGCTTAAAACGCAGAAAATATAATTATGTATTTTCTTAATTATTCAACTACTCTCTCATTACTCAAACCGACAGATACAAGTAGTCATTTTTGCAATCAGAAGCGTAGACAAATCGCAGCGATCCGCAGCCAGTGTGCTATCTCAAAGCGCCTATAATTATACCAGCCATGACTTATGGTGGCTCACCGAGGACCTTTATATCATTTTCCTTTGCACATTTTTTAGTTCGCACACGAATAAATCTTGCGACAGGGCTCAGGGGATATGGCGACAACATTAAAGAAAACTCAAATTATATTAACTCATAATTTGAGTTTTCTTTAATGTTGTACTCTTCGCCGAAACCTCATAACAGTAGCAATAGACTTTTACAGCACATGACGCCATATCCCCTGAGCCCTGTCGCAAGATTTATTCGTGTGCGAACTAAAAAATGTGCAAAGGAAAATGATATAAAGGTCCTCGGTGAGCCACCATAAGTCATGGCTGGTATAATTATAGGCGCTTTGAGATAGCACACTGGCTGCGGATCGCTGCGATTTGTCTACGCTTCTGATTGCAAAAATGACTACTTGTATCTGTCGGTTTGAGTAATGAGAGAGTAGTTGAATAATTAAGAAAATACATAATTATATTTTCTGCGTTTTAAGCTTCTTGTAACTACATAGACCTTTTTTGAGCATGCTTTTGCGCGCTGTTGATTTACCTACTTGGTCATCACTTTCTTGCCTTGATTTCTTCCCTCTCCCTGTTATTCATGTCACGGCATCAGAATTTACTGCTTTGTCTTTCTTATGATTCCTCACAAAATGCATCCATTTTTTCAATCCTACTCTTTACAAATATCCATACTAATATACCTATACGACCTCTTTTAGGTAAATTTTCCTGTAACAAGTGCCACTTTTAAACTTCCTCTAATACACTATTCCTTACTTTATCCATTTTTCTCACTCCACACAACCATTTCAACATTTATCTGCGCTACATGTAGTTATCTACTTAGTACAAAAATTATATTGTTATTTTTAAAAAATCTACCGCAACCTGAATTAGATTCCAAAACATTACTTTTAAACTCTGTTTACAGCATCCTAACAACATGGAAATTGAAATAATGAAGTCATTTCCCAGAAGCAAGTGATCACTCTCCCCAACATTGATGTACTGTCGATATTAATATCCACTGCACCGTGAATCTGCTTGTTATCTCTAAATAAATACACCATTACATCCGTTTACCATGCAGATACAATCCTTATCGTCTATTTGATAAAGTCTACAATAGTCTGTAGTAAAAACACTGGAAGCAAAATCAATTTCACCAGCTTCAGAAATCGATAATGCATCGGCGCAACAGAAATACAGATTTGCAATCAATTGAAGTAATAGTTTGACTCAGATTAAGTATTCCTCATTAATATCTTGGATATGAAATGAATGCTTGGTGTAATAAACAAGTTTTGTTTCTGTATGCTGTCTGTCACCGGGATCAAACGTTTAAAAAATATACTTTTTACTGAAGTGTTCATAGAATATTCATTTTTTGTCACGGTTCAAAAAGTTCACAAGGGAAAGCTCTTTGAAAACATTTCTTTTACTTTTAAGAGACAAAAGATTTATATTATCTAATGCTTTTATTTTTAGTATCTAGTTGCTTGGAAAAAGTATAATAAAAACAGTTTATATAGTAATAATTTGATTATTTCAACACACGTAGAAGGTGTTTCAAATATTTATAAAAAGCTCTACAGCTCGATGATAATAAAAGTAATTGATCTAAAGAAGATGATGAGGTCATCATCTGCCTAGCCTTTTAACAACAATGTTCGGGTCGACTTCCAGTCTAACCGGATACAAATGAGTGCCAGTGTTTTATTTTAAGTGAGGGAATTACTTAAGACCTCCACAACCCAGTTAGCACAGGCCTTGTGCTCCTTAATACGATAGCATAAAACCAATTCTTAATCCCCATTAAAATATTTATCGATACTCTACAAATAAAAAAAAAAATAAAAAAATAGCGCCATCCAAAATTTACGACAAAGAGAACGCCTTTAATTTTAAATTTTACTATTCGCGTTCGGAGTTCCCGTCATACAGTTTGCATTCGGACGTTTATGGACACCGTAAATTTTCTGCTAGTCGTAACTTGGTTCCTGTGCCTTCGGAATTATAAATGTATGTGCTGTGTCTCGTACAGTTGTCTGAGTTAATGTGTGTGCGATATCGTGTCTTGAGTAAAGGTAAGAAGGTCGTTTGTGCGGCGAAGTGAAAATCTAACGAAGATTTTTGAGAATTTGTGAAATAACTGCGTTTTAATGTGGTGTTTATTGTTTTTTTTATTAGTTTTACTCACAGCTAAAATGACAAAATAAATTGTGAAGTAAGTTCCAAATTTTCAAATCAATTCATTAATATCAGATACTTAAATTACAATCATGAGTTGTCATCCATACAATATCTAATAAGAATATAAGAAATAGACACACAGTAATGGTAACATTGATCAGGTCAGCACTACTCGAGCATAAAGTTTTTGTCCAATGCTCCATGAAGGAATCCACATCCATTCTTCCTAAAATGAGCTGCAAGAAACTGAACTTTTGTTAAGTACCTCAAATCAAATCAAATCAAATCATTTTTATTTGTTAACACAGGTAAAGTTAAAAAAATTTGTATCCGGTTAGACTGGAAGTCGACCCGAACATTGTTGTTAAAAGGCTAGGCAGATGATGACCTCATCATCTTCTTTAGATCAATTACTTTTATTATCATCGAGCTGTAGAGCTTTTTATAAATATTTGAAACACCTTCTACGTGTGTTGAAATAATCAAATTATTACTATATAAACTGTTTTTATTATACTTTTTCCAAGCAACTAGATACTAAAAATAAAAGCATTAGATAATATAAATCTTTTGTCTCTTAAAAGTAAAAGAAATGTTTTCAAAGAGCTTTCCCTTGTGAACTTTTTGAACCGTGACAAAAAATGAATATTCTATTAACACTTCAGTAAAAAGTATATTTTTTAAACGTTTGATCCCGGTGATTTGAATTATTGAGTTACCTACATTGAGTACTCAAAAAAATGGCACGATATATTTGCGTCGTCGTTCAATTTTAGTTGAAAGAGGATGCCCTCGAATTGGTCTCGTTAAAAATTCATGAAAATTCGTTGCGTAAAAAATGTAAACCGAAATTGGTACATAGCTATACAGATTTGAATGATTCTTTCGATGGTTGTGTTCTAAATCATTTCTATGGAATTTTTGGTATTGCTGAACTAACAGTTATTTTATTTTGTCTTAAAAATAGATAAGACTAGTTTGTCTTTAGTAGTAGTAAGGTACTGGATGTCAACTTTCTGGTCCTTTGCGTTTTATAAAATTTATTAAGCTCCCATTTAGATGAAATATTTTTTTTATGCAATATAACAGGTAAAAATATCTTTCTTTACATTATATGTCGTGATATTTATTTATGTAGCTTAAATGTAACAAGGTTAATTTTATTAAGTAAAATGAAAAACAATATGGCAGAATTTAGGAGCCGCATAGAGAGCTAAAAAAAAACAGAACCTATCGAGTTTGGTATCAAATTAAATGGATTATTGGCATTGGCACTCGTGGAAAAAAAATGGTTGCTTTAAAGATTATGATATATTATTATTTTTATTTATTTATTTTATTTATTTATTTATTTAAGGTTCACCAACAGTTGCTACAGACATTTTAAACATAGGAATATTTACATAATTGTGTCTTAAATCTAACTGCACAACCAATTACAGGCATGCACGATGCTCCTTGTAATCGTAGATTTAATCTAAAGACTTAATATTATTATTATTAACACTTGTAAGGGATACAATTGAAGAAAAACGAAACCAAAGAGAATAGAGACTAAAGACTTAATGTAAGTACTTCAATTCTACATAATATATTAGATACTAAATACGTTTGACAAACGTCAATATTGAGTCTGCGTGGACGTCAACCAGGTCGCTGCGTTCGTTTACGAGTTTGCACATGCGAGGTAAAGAGGAGGTATTTAAAGATATAAGTCATAACATAACGCCTGTAATCTCCGAAGGGTTACAAATCCAGACTCCATGACTGCTACTGAGAAGTTTCTGATGGATATTCCTGACGGGAATCAATCAGTCGCTGAAAAAATAAATGACTAAATCAATTTTCAAATCTCTACGCTATTATTTATTTCACACATTTAACATAATCACTAATAAATATTTCACACGAAATTCACGGGCTACCTATTAATTTCACACATATCGCACTATTATTGTAATACATCGATTCATAATTAATAAGCTGCCCTCACCTATTCCATGAACGTTGCTTAATCTGGACATTAACGCACGATGAATTCGTTAATGGATGTACAAATAACGGGCTATCAATAAATTTACATGTATTGTGTTATCAGGGAAATTTGCATACAAGTAGGCGTGCTGCAAAAAATAGATATTTATGAGTCGATCATCATAAAAGAAAGAAAAAAGAAAGAAAGAAAAAAATATTTATTGTCGCAGAAATATTATAAATAAAAAAAGCGGCAAACACACAACTTACAATTATTATTAACAAAAAAAAAAATAGGTACAAAAAAGAAAAAACAAGTTTGCGTTTACATACACTTAAAAAAATGGAACACAACTGCGACAAATAGGTTACCACCACTCGGTTCCACTCGGTTATCATCTGCTTAGCCTTTTCCCAACTATGTTGGGGTCGGCTTGCTGTCTAACTGGATGCATCTAAATACCAGTATCTTACATGGAGCGATAGGATACCCTTTGATAAGACTGTTTGTCAGACTTTTAGGCCATTGACTACAATCATCGGCACGATTCTTGAGCGCTGACGCAAAAGTGAGTTATTGGGTCCCTTTGGTGGTATGAAGTGAGACGCGGGGGCGGGGAAAGTGCAGTGATTGGCCCGTAGCGCATCGCGTCATAGCCGTCACTCGGGATTGGTTCTTTACTCCTGCTGCACTTACCTTGTTTTTTTTTTGGTGGGTGGAAAATCATCGAATAACCCCCCCCCCCCCCCCGCTCTTGGGCAGAGCGAAGGGGAGTGTCAGACTTCTACTGACTAAAAACCAAACCCATGATCCTTCTTCGCCCTTGTGTCGGAGCCGCGTTAACCTTTCGACAATCCACAGCCCCGACCACAGCCACTTACCTCACGACCAATAAATAATAAACGGGTGTGCGTTTTATTTGTCTTATAGTGTACGATGCGCACAGCGATCCCCACTCTTCCGCCGAGCGCTCAAGAACCGTGCTGGTATCTGTACCTGTAACGACTGTCAACAGTCTTCAAATGACAGCCGGGACATATGGCTTAACGTGCTTTCCAAGATACGGAAAAAGCTCGGCGGTCACTCATCAACAGACCCACAGAACAGAAACAGGCAACGGACCAATCTAGGTAAGTGCGGTTTAACCTGAAAATCGAAAGGAGCGGGTGTTATTATATATTATAGCCATGAGTTTCTAATAGAATACCTATGTGTGCAGGCAACCAAATCTATAAACTTTTCTAATTTATTTTTGCAAAAAGTCTTCGTTACGAGTCAACTCTACCAATCTTGATTTGTATTTTCACTTCTAAGTTAAGTCATAGATTCTAGGTAACAACTGTTACTGACACCTATAAGATTCTTTAACTATAGGGTTTTTTGTACATACCTGGAACGCTGTGGCAAGATAAACTCTGAAATTTTCTGAGAAGATTTTATTAAATTTGATTCGAGGAAGTAGACGTAGGAAGGTGCATGATCAGAGGATATTACAATTTCATATTAGATTCAAAAACTTTTGCTTGCAATGGTGAAAAGAAGACGATAAGTCTCCTGAACAGAAACTCATGAGAAAATCTGTCATCATCGGGCTAACCTTTTTCCAACTATGTTGGGCTTCCAGTCTAACCGGGTACAGGTTAATGTGTTTAAAAGTGTTTGACATAGAGCGACTGCCTATCTGACCTCCATAGCCCATTTATTACTGGGTAATACGATACTCCTTGGTAAGCCTGGTTGTCAGACTTTTCAAAAACCTTTGCATACAACATATTATATAAGGTAAAAACAAGCAACTAAATATAAACACGATAATCAGTATTAAGTGATAAACAAGTCTCTCCTAAACCCATACACAACACTTAACACCACACTTAGCGATTTAAACGTCACGTCATTGAAAGAAACAACACACACACAGTGTAAAAAAGTCGCCAACGCCCACAAATGTAGTATTAGCTAACTGCATATCAGTTTACAGTATCGTGGCATTCTGTGGCGCTACATGGGTGTTCAGACATGTTTACCTGAGTAAGGTATGTGCACTGTAATTAACTTTTTATTTTCACACCGACAGACCACCGGCCCGGTTCGTTTGAATAGCCGGACGGGAATTGCGAATAGCCAATTTAGTGGTGCTATAAATATTAGGGGAATGGAGGTACTTTTTGATGGATTCCTTTGTTAAATGTGTGTGGATAATAATTGTTTTTCATACTGAGACGCGAAGTTGTGTGTTTTGATATACATTAATCATGACTGTATTTCGTTACTCCGAAGTTCGAAATACCGAAGTACGGTATACAGAAAGTTCGTGAGTTCGAATTACGTTAGTCAGAATGTACGCTATGACGAAGTACGGTATTCAGAATGTTCGTTACTCCGATGTACGTTACTCCGAAAGTTTGCTACTTCGAAGTACTGTACTCAGAATGTTCGTCACTCCGATGTACGTTACTTCGAAAGTTTGCTACTACGAAGTACTGTATGCAGAATGTACATTATCGCGAAGTACGGAACTCCGAAAGTTTGCTATGACCAATTACTCAATAATAATTGAGAGTATTCCTCATTAGAGAGTATTTCGAATTAGTCAAGTATAAATGATGATTATTGTGCAAATAGGTTTTACAAGTCAGTAATTCTCAATTATTATTGAGTAATTGGTCATAGCAAACTTTCGGAGTTCCGTACTTCGCGATAGTGTACATTCTGAATACAGTACTTCGTAGTAGCAAATTTTCGAAGTAACGTACATCGGAGTAACGAACATTCTGAGTACAGTACTTCGAAGTAGCAAACTTTCGGAGTAACGTACATCGGAGTAACGAACATTCTGAATACCGTACTTCGTCATAGCGTACATTCTGACTAACGTAATTCGGACTCACAAACTTTCTGTATACCGTACTTCGGTATTTCGAACTTCGGAGTAACGAAATACTGAATGAAAGAAAAATGAAATGCTTAAACGGGAATATTTCAATTATTATACCTAGCTTCTAAAAGTAAATTGTCGTTTCCATAAAATATCTAATTCAAACAAATCTTAATTTACAGGAATATTGTGTTAAGTTTTAATATTCCGTTGGACTGCCAAGTCATAAGCCATTCGCAAACCAAGACATGCATCTCTAAATTTTAGGATTCATGAGTGTTATTATTATCACTTGATTAGGTATAGGAAAGCATCGTGATGTAACCAGCATACTTGAGAAATATTTATCCACGGCATGTAAAACCTAGTCATTGCCCGACCGATTGTCATTTACCGAGTGATTAGGCAATCACTAGAGTCAAAGTTAGAAAAGAAGAGTTGCTATAATTTTTTTTGAGGTACGTGTATTTTTTCGGATGAATATGTAATTCTTATAAGTATTAAACTACCAACATCAACATTACTAAATTAACTTTGAGGCCTGTAAAACTTAAAAACATAGGCTTATCCATGTTCACCCAGCACGAGCCTGAGCAGCAAATATGTGCACATCTTTAAGTTTACGCGAAGAACACATTCAACTGATCGTAGATTGCCACTTAACATCGCCCTTAACTTAGTTTACGATGCCAATGACTGTAATACTGAACTGTGTAACGAAGGTTTTCCAGCTACGTGCAAAATGTATGGCGCATCGTCACAGTGTCGGCACACAATTTACAAAACTAAGCGCATTGCTCGAATGGTCGTTGTTTTAAATACTCGGACATCGAGCTGGTTGCACACTGAGTATGAAAAAAGAAGATAGAAACACATTTCTAATAGCTGAGTGATTAAGTATTTTCTAGAATAAAATCGTATTTAGTTAAACACGTATGTTTAATTGAAAAGATTTCTAGTTAAGAACTCGTATAGATAGAAATGAGTTTTGCGCTCTGCGTTTTGTAAAGTACTATGCATAAATTCTAGAAACAGTGCATTAAGTAAGTGACATACCCGCATTGGTTGAATTTTCTAGGAATCGCTTGTATTTACGAGTACTCACCAACATTGTAAGGCTGCTTTGGAAAAACTACGCAATACTAGCGGCATTGCAATGGGTACGAAGGCAACACATCGTATGCATATGCTGATGGTTTTACGAAGAAAGATTCAGTGTGACTGATGTACGATATTTCTACTAAACTTAGGCCAAAATATGCAGCTACAAATGTGTGATCTGTACTTCTACGACACATTCGCTATTGCCGTATCTATGACAAAACTGCATAGCATAACAAAACATCGCACAAACACTACATACACACACATAAAACACTTACATTTCGTCAGTTATGTTTAAGTTCAATCTATTATAGGGTAAGGATATTGCCATCAACCGGGCACAAATTCCAACTCCATGGCTAAGTACTATCCACAACTTATCTAAAAATAATCTAGTATAGACTCCACTGCTACTCTCACGCTAGCTTGGATGAAAGTGTAGATAGCTGCGTGATCAAGGCTAAATTACCCTGCGTTTCAGCCTTACATTACATTCAAAATTCATCCTCTGGTGTTCTAATACCCCAGTGTACACATAACCTAACTCCCAAGTGTTGTACTATCGACGTAGTGGGTACATGAACAGTGTTTTACGACATTCACTTCGACTAATAAGTACCTAGTTACAGATTAGAAATAGCATTCGTGCTTTAAATTAATTCGAAAGTCCTAAGTTTGTTAGCGTTCAATGTTGATTGTGTAAACGGGGTTTTAAGAAGCGTTGAACATGTTTAAGTAAAAATTATTTGAGCAATACAAATGTGGAGACATCTTTGTAACTTTGAAAGTGGTACATGATAGGTACACATGGTTTTCTCACCCGACTGTGGCGAAGAAGAAGAATATTTTTTTTATATTTGTAGGGACTGGACTGGCTCCGTCTGCCGCATGAGCGCAATGAGTTGTGAGCACACTGGAACCTACACACAGCCAGAAGACGTCGTGACAGACCTCGTAGAAGACCGCGGGACAAGTTGGAACAAACCAACGATCAGTGGTCCACATTGGCCTTGAATCGAAACAACTGTATGTCATGAGGAATGATCCAGGAATAGGATGACGGGGGCTAACAGTATAATATACTGTTAGCCCCCGTCATCATGGAGGGACGACGTCATGATGGGGAGTGGAACATATTATGTTCCACTCCCTCGCAACCATCATTCAACTTCTTTTAACGTTGTGCAGCTACTCGCTGATTTAAGAAAGAAGCATCATCTTCTCGTTCAATGGCATCCTCATCTGGCTGTGGTCAGGCATTGCGATATACGGTTCTTAAAAACTATAAGACAAACTGCTTTTTCTTGAACTCTTTTTTCTTGTTCTAATTCACAGGATAACTTTAGTAATGCTGATACTTCAGCATACTGCAAGCAGCGTTGTTCGATTTCCAAGTCATGCACATGTCATGTCATGTTGGGATTTCCTTTTAACAACGACGAACTCGCCTTTATCAGTCTGAAATTTCAAAACTTCGTTAGTCATAGTAATCGCAAGGGAAATCGGATTTCGAAATATGATGCCTTGTACTACTTTTGTGTGGCTGCTCTACTGAATTCACTGTTCTACTGAACGAAAAACCCTGATTGTTGCTTCACCTCACGTACGAAAAAAAAAAGTATGAATAATAAATAGTGCTGATGTTGCTTGAAATTTTGTAATGTAGGTAGGTATATGTTACGTTAATTGTGTAAAACAAACTCATGGCATGCTAAAAATAAGGGCCAGTCAGCTAAGTGATGTAAGGGCTTATTACTTCAGATGTGGCGAACGCAGGCGACAATAAACGGAAACGTTCGGCCTAGCTAGAAAAAGTGTGAATAAATCGGTCGTAACCATGATAGAAAACTCACAAAAAAACAGGCCAGACTTGGAACAACTACCCGTAGGTCATACATGAACCATGCAGGATTCAAACCCGCGACGGTGACGTTATAAGCTCCCAACAAACTGATGTTCATCCTGTCCAAACTCGTTTTAGAAAAATGTGTAACTTGAAAAATTATTGCTACTTGTCTAGGCAATCTTGTGGCAAGATGATTGCCACATGTCGAGGATAACACGGGAAAACATCATAAACCATGGGTAAATGACATAATAACTCAATACAGCATAAAATTATCTTCCCACAGATAAAACTACCCACTTACTTATAATTTAAAAAAAGGACTCCAACCTACATAGAAATATACACGATTCTGGACTTGTAAAAGCGTAAAAAAAGTCTAAGTAACTTAGGATTTGCATTAGTTGGCAAAAATAAACATGAAGAAACCTGTCCGTCTTGGACTCTTCATACACACAGACGCGGACGGCTAGCTTGCAAATCATACATAAGAAATTCATGATCTGTGCTTACCTCTAGTATGAATACCAAGATCGGCAGAATAAAAAACGTAGTTTTCGCTAGAAAGTAGCATTATTTATTTTTTCAAAATGCTTCATTAAAGTTCCTGCTTCGACAAAGATCACAATACTGCTTGCAATAGATGCATGCAAGCGAAGATGACACTATTTTCTCCTTCACTGATGGTATGTGGTTATGGAAGTTAAGACACTCGTAGTAAAGATAGTTGTTTCGCAGGCACAAAGTTTTTAGCCAAAAGTTGACGTAATAGTTTTATTCGCAAAGCAGAGTTCCCAGCCAGCAGAAAAAGACTAAGTATCGCCAAAAAGGCTGCATATCATATAACTTTATCTTTTTGTATCTATGCTTGCACGAAATTCAAAATTCTTTGAGCGGCAAAGAATATCGTGGTAGGAAAAGAACAGCTAAAAGACTGGGAAAGTGGTAATCAACCTAAACCATTCTATTTATAACTCGTATTTCTATTCACTGTTATAAGACACAGTTCCATTCTCTATTCCTCCATTCGCTTTAACCTGAACAGAACGCCAAACAGCATCATTACATACACAAATCAAATTCACCGACATCCAGACTAGGAACAAATGTTTGTCTGAATGCGGAGCGATGGGGACTAAACGTGACTCGATAGCGTCGCGTAGCACCGAAGTTGAACATACAACGTAGGGAAATTCAGATAGAGGAAATTTAAGAAAATCTTGGTATTTTAAAATGTAAACTGGAGTGATGGAATTTGGTGCTAACCATCTCGATGGAATAACTAGGACGGGTCGTGTGCTAATGGTTGCGGTATACCTTTAGAATATCAACATCAATGTTGACGATCATGAGTTGATGATGATGATGTTCTTAGAGTGATTCTACTCTTTCGATTTTCTCCAATGCCTATTGAATTTGATTAGACGTTGAATTTCGTGTAAACTTAATCCCACCAAAAACATTCTGTAAAAAACTAGCCAAGTCTCGTTGGAGCTTTGGGACCATTAGGAAAGTATACCCTTTCCAACGAAAAAAGAACAAATCGGCTAGCAAGTGACGGAGTTATGCCCGAACATACATAAAAATATATATATATTTTATAAACATACGAATTGAGAACCTCCTTTTTTTAGAAGTCGGTTAAAAACGTGGTGAAATGGTTCCAGTAAAGGATGGTACGGCAGTGTTTGCTTCGCGCTCGACTTGTGCCGTGCCCCCTGATGATTTCGAGCATAAGATATTTTTGTAAATCAACCGCGTCATTTCATAAGAACTGGTAGGTAGTTTATCTAATTTTGAAACTGGTCAAAATCTATTTGCAATGATTGTTTGGCCCAGCGGTAAGTCCTCGCCTCTCATGCACAAGGGTTCAAATCCGAGTAATGTACTTTCTTAGTATTTATCTTCGACATCAAAGACATCGATGAAGAAAAACATCGTGAAGAAACCAGGACTCAATTGATATAACTGAAGTTGCCAACCAGTCTTGAGAAGAATCGTCTCTCGTGTGAATGAAAAAAGGCGTTTGTTCAGCAGTGAACAAACTACGTTGATATTACAGTAGAGCGTCGATTATCCGAACAAATTGGGGGACATGGATGTTCGGAAAACCGGTATTTTCGGATAATCGAACTACCTATTATGTATAAGTAGGTTTTCACATTTTTACTTTTATGCATTTTATATCGAGTTTTCTTTCACGTGGCCAATTTTTTTAACGATGTACAATTTACGATCCACTGTATTATGACAAGAAAGCTTGAGAAACAAATGAGCAGTATGTCCGTACCTAAGTCATCGCCAAGGTCTCAGTAATTGCAGATCTCAGACCGCACTCACAGGTGGTCTAAACGGAATGTTAATGCGTTCAAAGTGCCATAATTTCTGCGTAAACTTACGCTTTCAATAATAAATGTTTAAATATTGAAGTTTACAGTTTTTCGTAAGTTGAAATGAGTTTGAAAGTGAGTCTCTCGTAATTGAAGTTTGATTTATTTGCTAGTAGGTAATAGTTAAGTTTATGAGTCAAGTTGGAGATATTTTTCTTAAGTTGTTAAAACTAGGTGCTGTTGTGCTGGGGAGTTTGTTCCGCCACTTCTTCTTTCCAGCTAAACACTAGGAAGTGTCGATGGGTGGGCGTTTTGGGGGACTGTCTTATAAAAATGTAAATACAGTGAAACCTGGATAGATGTGTCTCAGATATTCAAATCTGTCTCATGGGACCCCAGTATGAGTTCCAGTTATAGAGGTTTCTCACTTACCCAAGTCCCAGTTAACCAAGTTTCACTGTAGTAAAGTAGGTAAAGTAAATTTTGACCTTCGAAAAGTGCTGATTATCAGCCTAGTTTGAATAAATGAATTTTGATTTTGATTTTGATTTAGGGACAACGAATGTTAGAAATGCCTTTGAGAGAAAATTATTTCATAGATAATTTTATTACCTTCTTTCTTCTGCTACTACTAGTAGTTGGCGAGATGAACAAAAGAGGTTAAAACTGAAAGGACGACTACGCCACGTTAAAGTTATTATATTAAAACAAAACGTAATGAAGGATAAAACTTTATAATTGGTAAAACCATGGAGACATGAATTAACAAAGAACATTACATGAGATAACAGATTCAATTATAAACAGAAATCGCTGTCACGCGAAACTTGGTAGAGACTAGTGGTTTTTTTCCTCTGGAATTTAGCAGGATTAGTAAAAAAAGAACTTCTAATACGCATTTACCAGTTGACTGCCATTGAATTGACCTTCAGTTTCCTGGCGAGAAGACTTGTTCATTTATTTATTTTCTACATTATTATGTAACAAGATGTTTTTTATCTATTACTATAAAGCTGCCTCCGTGTTCGAGCGGTTTAGGCGTTAGCTTTGTGACCCGGTGGTCGTGGGTTCGATTCCCACGGGAAGCATATAAATTGCATATTGTCTGATAAAAAGATGATTCCGTGCTTCGGAAGGCACGTATAAGCCGGTGGACCCGGCTGCCAAATGGCAGTTTAGAAACCCTGACACCAGGGTGTGTGGGGTCGTTAGACCTTACTGCTTTATAAGAAGAAGAAGATAAAGTAATTTATCTAGGAGAACCTATAAAAATTACTAGGTATATAAATTATTTTCGTCTTGTTTGATTTGAAATCCTGTTTTGATCGGTTTGAGTATTTCCATAATTTATGAAATTATGACTTAGAAAAAATATGTCGCGAAGACTAAGTACATCCGATAATAATTTTACGTATAATTATGTTAGCAGAAACTTGAGTAGCTGACTACCATACTAGTAGGTAATAATACAATTAATTACGTATGGTAATCTTATCTGAAGCTTTATTAGATACAAGATAGTTTTCCAATATTAGCTACTGTTAACATTGAACATTAGATTTAATATTTATTGTGATTGAAAGAAGAAACTATTGGTTATAAGAAGAAGCATATTGGTTTTTGTGATAGCCAAGGTCAAAATGAACATAATTATAGATACAGAGTTGCTAGGGTGGTGTAGAACTGTAGACTACTAAGGGCACGAATTATGATGGACAGGCATACAGACATTTCTGATTAAAACATCTGTTTATTGGCCGCTGCCGGCTCTTTCATACCCTGATTTTTCTGAGTATACATAAAAGAGGACAAAATAACAATAAAGGGGAGAACCCAAGCGCACGCACCGAATGTTTGCCAAGGGAATCAAGCCCAGACATATGATTACATGAGTTTATTGCCGACATCCTTGCAGGTGGTCTGACAACGTGTAATTTACTTAGCCGGCCTGCTATCTCGCTAATCGATGTTTACTTCGATAAGTCACGGAACAACCGATAATTTTGGCCACCCGTCTGTCTACTTTCAAAAGGAAAATTGGTTTAAAATTAGTAGGGATTGCTTGTTGGATGATATTAAAATTAGCTTTAGTTTTCCGGTTGGTGAGTACTTACCAATTTGGATACAGCTGAAGCCATGAATATGTATTTATAATCTATTTTGAGCCAACCTTAGAAATCAAGGGTCAATCCTGAAATTCAATACCAATTCCGCTATATGTGAGGTACCTATGTAGGTAATAGTCCTGCCGTATTTAGAATTCAACAACATGAAATCTGAGTAAAGTTACCAAACAAAATCGAAGCCTATAACGACTCGCTCACTCTGGTAATAAGTATAGCAACCTTCTGTTTGTCAATGAAAGAAAAACGCAAAGCACCACGAGTTTGTTCACACATACTTACGTAACGGAGAATCGTGCCAAACCACAACCGGCGACAACGTCACTTAAGTCCTTACTCGGCCAAACCTCCGAAACGCGAGCCAACCCTCGAAGGAGTTTTAACCCGACGCGTTTTTCCGAACTCACGACCGAAGTCGCGTTCGCGAACCGTTCCACAAAAAGCCCTCTACCCATTTAATTTTATGGCAAGGGCGGCGAAAACTCGTCTCTCGTATCCTCCGCTGGTCTTTTATTGTTTGTATTTTTTCGCAACTCGACGGCATTCACCGGGCGCGCAGAAAAAGAAGAGTATTCATTGTTCACGTAACGCTTCCTACATGCCAGCGTATGTTTAACTGGGAAGTTTTAACTTTTAAGGTTTTAACGTTGCGTTTCGTAATGAGGTTTAGCGATCGTTTTAGTTTTGCTCAGTTTGTGTGGAAGTTAGTAAGTAAATTAACAACGGAAGCACCCAACTGTGTAGGAACATACATTCAATAAGCTGTTATTGTGGGGAAAACAATGTTAATGGTAATGTTATTCACGGTATGGTATTGCAAATTCCACCAATAATTATTATAATCAACACATTTTGTGATAATTGTTTCTACCACAGACAAATTCAATATAACAATTACTCAGCAATTCTATCCATTGAACCAAATCAGGTTTTGAATGATAGGAATTTTCATAACATTGTTTAATGATGAGCCATGATTTCGCAGTAATTTTAAGTATTTTTAAATGAGAATACTGGCCACGTATCCCAGCTGATTTTTTTGCTGAAAGAATGAAACTGTTTAAATAAAAGTAGTTAAACGTTAAAGCAAAAAATATACTTACAGATACATAGAAACGTAGGAAACCAAAAGCGGGGTAAAAGGGAACGCTCGTTGAATGGCTGAAAAAATAGAACGTCAGCAAGCCAATAAAATAAAGAGGTTCAACAAAAAAGAGTAGATTCCCTAAAAAAAAGGGGTTTTTTTACAAATGTCTGTTACGTGAGAGTTCCTAGTAGGTCACTGTAGACCACTGGCTTGAAGTTATGAAAAATTGCTCAAGTTAAAACTTTTAGATAAGTCCTTATTACTTTTTTGTTAACGTTGAAGAAGTCTTTATTCGTGCAGAAATAACGTTTTAAGATTCTCAGTGGGAACTTTTAAATTTTAACCTAGATTGTGAAATAGTCGGCTTAACGGCCTGTTGTTTTAGCTTAAATGATAGGGTGAGCTGAATAAGAAGAAAAGTCATAACTGAAAATTACTTATCATTTTTTCTGCGAGATTTCGCTCGGACTATCCTCAATACTTGGAAGTTTATATAGTATAAAGGCGAGAAAAAAGGAGTTCTATTGGCTGTTTTGCTTAACATCGAAAAGGTTTTCGTACTCATAAAAGAAAAGAGGTTGATCAAAACCGCCGCGCGCCGTCACCACATAAACCAACAAAAAAAATTAAACACCCGCTTCACCCATCCAAAAGTCCATCCAGTGACAGTCCAAAATCTCTTGTCACTTACATCTCGACCGGGGAATCGATTAACACTCGACATTGTTGAGAGTCCATTGCCAAGGGACCCAATCGTGTAGTGACAGCGGCACGGATATTAACCACTCGTTGGCTAATTGTCCCCAGTTCAATTATCGAACAACTGTCAACGGAGTATTCAACGGACAAGCCCAGAAACAAGTTTTACGAGCGATTCGATTTACAATTTGTTAACTTAGTGATCGGTGTGATCGGTGACACCGGACCATGGTAATTAAAAATGGCTGGGTGATGAGCGGTGAATTAAATTATCCATGTATGCACCTCAGTATCAGTTTTGAGGAAACACTAATGAGTTTTACTGACTACCTAACCCAAATATGGCAAAAGGATTGAGAAGTTTTGGCAAAAAAGCCTTGTATCAATTATTGTTCTCTACTAACTCTTGAAATTAATCCGAAAATTTTTAAAACACCTATATACTTTTTGAATATAATCTTATACGCCATGTGAGCTGAACTGAAACTTAAATATATTCAGTGACTTGGAAATCAAACCATTATGACTTTTTCTTCTCATTTTAAAATGCAGAGAGTAATTTATTTATAAACGCGGTTGAAAATCTGATAAACTAGAATTAATCATATATTTTTTTCATTGAAAAAACGTTTTTAATAGACCTCTTATCTGTCATCAAAATACATCAAAAATACAAACAGAATACATCAATAAAACATCAATATAACAAAACATAGACTTCAAAATGTATGAGTATTGTCTAATGCCATTCAATTTCTAATTACAAGGTAGATACTAAATGCAGAATACCTTATGATTCAATGGATGCGAGCGAGGATCTCAAAAGGAGCATCTCAAAATGAATCGTCGTTGAATAATTGATGTCTCCGTACTTTACGACACGATTGTCTACTAAATGCAATAATGAAACACGCAGACTTGGAATCTATATCTATAAAAGCGAAAGGTCACTCACTGACTCATCACGAAATCTCAAAAACCGCTGGACGTACAAAGATGATTTTTGGCAGGGAGGTAGTTTATGGTTAGTAGACGTCCGCTAAGAACGGAATTTGCGACAGGGCCGGATTAGGGTGGTCTAAGGGCCCTCGCAAGTTTGTATGAAACTCCTTCATGTTTTGTGCTATAACCCAGATTTTTGGCAGAGACGTAGTTTATAGTCAGTGGGTGTCTGCTATGAATTAATTTTGCGACAGGGCCGGATTAGGGTGGTCTTAGGGCCCTCACAAGTTGGTATGAAAGTCCTTAATTTTTCGTGCTACAATCTTGATGTTTGGCAGCGACGTAGTTTATAGTCAGTAGGCGTCTGCTATGAATTAATTTTGCGACAGGGCCGGATTAGGGTGGTCTATGAGCCCTCGCAAGTTTGTATGAATGTCCTTCATTTTTTGTGCTATAATCTTGATTTTTGGCAGAGACGTAGTTTATAGTCAGTAGACATCCGTTATAAAATAGTTTTGCGACAGGGCCGGATTAGGGTGGTCTATGAGCCCTCGCAAGTTTGTATGAACGTCCTTCATTTTTTGCGCAACAGTCTTGATTTTGGGCAGGGACGTAGTTTGTATTAGTTAGTAGACGTCTTCTATGAACGGATTTTGCGACAGGGCCGGTTAAGGGAGGTCTAAAGGCTCTCACAAGTTTGTCTGAAAGTCCTTCATTTTTTGCGCAACAGTCATGAATTTTGGCGGGGACGTAGTTTATGGTGAGTAGAAGTTTGCTAAGAACAGATTTTGGTCCAGGGTCGGATTAGGGAGTTCTAAAGGCTCTCGCGAGTTTCTATGTAAGTTGATTTTTGTACTTCCGGCCTGAAATTTAGCAAGATATAACTATTAGCGAACAATTTTTTTTGTGACGACCTGCAGTAAGGGCTCTTGCAAGTATGTCAATGAAATCCTTGGCTTTTTGGAGCCAAAGATTGGTAGAGAGGTAAAATATAGTTAAGACATATTTATTATTATGTATGTGTGGGAACATATTTTATGACAGGGCCAGTTTAAGGGAATATATTCGCTTCGATTGGCATTTGTCATTCGATTTGGCATAGTACATCCCAGAGGCAGTCCCACACAAACATACACGTCAAAATTTCCTCGCGAACGAAGTCGCGGGCAACAGCTAGTTAGGTATAATATTAGACACATTTTTTCATATTTTATTAATACACAATAGAATTTACCTGATAACTCTTCTTCGGTAATTCGATAGCATTGAATGAAGGCCATAGTTAGGAGATGACGATTGTCTTATTTAAGGGTTCTATTAAAAAGAAGAAAACTTGAATGCACGCAGAACTGCCTTGCCACTGGCTTTATTTCTGATTTATACTTGTTGACTGTTGTATATCAACCTGATGACATTTATCAATTCGATCTGTCACACTAAGCAATAATAACCTTTCTAAGTCAAATCATTCAAGGACTTTGTTACCGCTCGTTTCAAAACGGAATGTGTGTGGTCCCACATACATCGTAGGAACGCGGTCAAATAGCCAATGTGCAAGTGACTTTTAACCCTTTCGTATCGTGTCAATAGTACCGGTAACGTTAGGACTGGAATTTTGCTTAAGTATGTGCTAGAATTGAGGCCAGTGTTACTGTGTCTTAGGTCTTGGGTTACTACACAGATCAGCACTTCATTAAGTGTGTTCATCACCACTGTTCTCTAAACAGTGAAGAAAAACTTCGTGAATAAACCAACATGTTTAGATTTAACTTTAGATACTGTTATGGGCCCTGCCCTGTCCAATGCCTCTGTGAGCATAATCTCGCAAATTTTGAGGGTGCTGAGCGCTACCGTGAATAGTGAATTTTCACACCAAAAAAAGTCGTTTCTTGATATGTTTTCCAACTTAGTGTATAGAAATACTTGATGTATTTCTAGACACTAAGTTGTTTCTTTCATCAAAAAACCACGTTTACACTCTGATAATAAGATAAGTAGGTAATAATATTCAATCTCTAGACGGCTAACTAGTCTTTGACTCCAGCTGCTGCTTTGTGTTTTGTCTCCAAGTTCTAATTGAATCAAGATCTGTCTCTTCTTTAAGAAAAACCTACTGTTATTTGCGTCGTAAAGTTTACTCTTAGCTTCTCATTAATTAAATTGTGTTAATTCAAATGTCCCTGAATAAGGGCGTATGTTAATAGAATCATTGTCTTATTGTTAATAATAATGGTTATGTGATTTGCTAATGGTTTTAATTAAGTTCAGTTTATTTTATTCATGTTGTGAAAGTTTGGGCCCTAATAAAAGGTAGAAATAATCGGATACTTATTTTTTTGATAAATATTCATAGAAGAATGTGAGATGACGAGAAAAGGGGAGGATTGGAAGAAGAAGACATTCAAATCAGTACTCACACAATTCACCTATCCTTTTCTTTGTCTCCTTTTCCCTATCTATTTATCACTCTTTTAGTTACATGGGATTCATGAGGAAATAATTGTATCTATTATTGCCTGTCTTGACGGACACTCATTTTACACGTTATTGTAACAGGAGCAACTATTAATCTTTATAATCCAGGTGTCCGTATTGAGTACACTAACTGTCCTATACCTTATTTGACAGCACCTTAAAAAACAACACTTACAAACATAAATTTAATATTGAATGATGAATGAATGGCAAGTTCCAGTTCTGAATTTTGGTTACAATAATCTTTATTAATATCATGTGAAGGAATTTTTAATTGCTACTGACAGTATTCCATTAAATCTATCCACTTAATGCCTTTGGAAATGGACTGAAAAATTGGAATTTGAATTTCATTTAGCATGACCGATTAACCGTTCCAATTTGATTGCCATGCATCTATGCTAATTCCTTTCTTTATTGTGAATCCATCTTTGACGGTGGGTAATGGTCAATAGCGGCGTAACCTAGTCGAATGGGATTATTCACCCAATTAAAATTATTTATTAGTAAATCGATATTATTTTTAAGACTTGTTTTGGGACCAGCTCGCCACACTATTCCCAAATTAATGAATGCCAGAATCAACAGCCTCAGTGGCCACCACCTGAAAAGCGTGAAAATGAAGCTTGACGAAGTCCCAGAGAAACAATTCAACTGTCTTGGATCCCGCAATGAAATTTATCAAGAGTAGAAAGAATATAAATGACAATTACCTACATCTATAACATAAACTTTACAATTAAACAACACTTTTCTTGATGTCTATCGGATGAATTAACTGATAAATGAAAAACACAATAAAATGAATGTACACTATTTGATATGAATGACCTTATTAGTGAGATTCTTGTAGTGTGCAATTGTTATTGATTTCTATTATGACAAGTGGGGTACGGTGAACTATAATTCCTTTGTTTTCAACGAAGAAATCATTATGTTGTTATGCATAAGCTGTTATAGTACCTAGTTACTACGTATGGTGAGAGAAATGGAGTCTAGGAAAATGGTAGGTACGGCTTCTAGTGTTGTTCTATTGTTCAACTTTAAATTGAATAATTGCTTCATGGGAATATAAACTGAAACTTACTCTCACTTGAACAAGAAATTCTCGTATTTGTAAGTGTAGAGACTAATTAATTGGGATGGAATAAGTAGAATTTATAAAAAAAGTAAGTACCTAAGTAATATTTGTGTACCAGATGAAAATGTTAAGATTGGGTTTTCTTCTTAAAAACCTCTTGGATTTATCTGCAATTACAGTAAGACAGAAACACCTGTAATATAATAATGTATCCACCTACTTACATAAACAAGAATCTCTTAATATTCAAAAAACATAAATGGAATGTGTCCATTCAAGCACAAAAAAAAAAACTGTTTACGATACGATTCCTGTCACAATACAAAAGGTATTTTTGTTAAGCTCACGATCTTTAAGAAACAAGCCCGTTCTCAGAGGTAATTTGAAAGCGAATGACATAAATTCTTAACGGACAAACGGACAGGACGACTTGTACAAATATCCGATTACATACAAACAAAAAAAAACATGTGTGGGCGAAATCTCTTCGGACGACCTCATTCTTGAATTGGTCAAGCCTCCTTGATGAATATAATTTTTATGCAAATGCGTAAGCGCATTCTCAGATTCCAAGTGAAAAAAAATCTAAACTGAGCTTTAAATGTTGAATTTTAAAGTTTAGAATGGTCTGTTTCATCTTTTTGATAAATGCTTGTAGTTAAAATATTTAAGAAGCGTTTCATCCACGCCTAATTATTTCAGTGGAAATTGTTGTGATTTATTACCATTACAAAAGAGTTTGTGTACCTATCAAAATATCTAATCGAGTACAAAAATAATGAGGCTGTTAGACGGTTATATTTTGTTTTGTAAAACAATTTGTGGATCGTTTTGTTTTGTTTTTTGATCTTTTTCATTGACTCGTTTTCTTTCACCTATCGAACTATATAATTGACCAACCATATTACGTTGTAGAGCCAAACTGGCTCACAGCTTAATTTATATGAATACAATTGTAAATAAACTAAGAAAAATCGAAGTAATATGAATTGAAAAATCTTCGTTTCTTGGAAAGTACTTAGGTAAGATCAAGATGACATGCACTAGGTTCAACTTAATAGTATTAATGTAACGCAACGCAACGCAAAAGCAATTTAAGCCTTTAATATAAATCGATCTAATTAAAAAGGTTGTCAAGAACACCTGCGTAGGCCAAACAAATGTAGGCTAACAAGTCGATAATTCAATCTAATTTTAATATTAGCATAACTAGAACATGTATATTAGCAAATACATGTTTTATGAATAACGACAATGAACAGCTGGCTTAGCTGCAGTTTAAATAACAACAGTACGTAGGAATATTCTGCTGTTTAGAAACCTGAACGGTTTTCATCATCAACAGCCTATTAATGTTCCCACTGCTAGGACACAGGCCTCCTTTCTTTTTGAGAGGGAATGGGCTATAATCTACCACGCGGGCCCATTTGGTAGATGTCACATGTCTTCGAATTTTTTGGTTCTAAGACATGCCGGTTTCCTCACGATGTTTTCCTTCACCGTTTTGAGAGCAGCGGTGATGAAATAAATTACACAAAATTAGTGTGCCTGCCTGAACGATTTTATTTGTCAGCAAAAAAAATTAGGTTTAGACCTCGTGAGCTCTGATTAGGGGCCATAAATGACTTCTTTAGCAGAATCATTATATGAAATTAATATAATTTACGTTAAAATTCTTAAAATGAGTTGTAACGTAGTTTTGAATTATTACCGAATTATGATTCAGGCTGTTAAGAGTATGACAGGGCCGCTTTATGATTCTAGATGATTGTTGCAAAATGTAAAAACTGTTCAAACTTGTAATCAGACCATTTAGTGTCTTGGAGTTAAATTTGTGATGGACAATTGGCTCCAACATATTTAATCTAAGTAGAGTTATAACAATATGATGATGAAGAATAACCCACGCAGAATTGTTTGTAAAATACCCAATACGGTACGAAGTTTCCATTAACAAAAAAAACAATACAAAAGAAAAGTACGAACTTCTAATAATGATAAAAACACCAAGTAAGCTCCAAATATTACCTCACACATGTGCCAACAATATTTTCCCAACTCTTTCAATATTGAAAACACACACTTTACGTCTCCACCGCGCATCATAAATTCATTCAGCAAATAAGGTAACAAATCAATATACAAGGCAGGCAAGAAAATACAAAACAAATATGGTAAAATTTCACTCCTCGGTTCAAGTCATTATTTTACCATAAAGTGATATTTTGAAGCAACAGCTTCCACTTTCGAAAGTGTCTCGTGACAACGGGGCAGAAGAATGGTCACGCGAACGATGTAAATGGTGTTTTCAATATGTGACACAGGGATATATTTTGTATTTGAATGGTTACTTTCCTTTCCTAACATATATCCAGAACTTTTTCAATTTCTTATAGATTGACTACCTCGTTGGTCTAGTGGTCGCAATCACTGCTGAGCATGGGGTTCGATTCTCGAGTCGGGAAAAATGTAATTGGATTTTTTCATTAGGTATTTCTCAGTACAGCCACGGAGTCGGGGAAATGTGGATATATTTCTAGTATATAACACTGTTGTTCATTATGTCTACATTTATCCTTATGATATTAATTAGTCAGTAGCGTAATAATAATGATAATCTTCTTACTTTACATTCCGTATAACTTTATGATGAACTGATTCAGTTTTCCGAGAACAATCACTTAATAACGGAATTTAAATCACAATAAAGAGAAAATTTTGAGCTACAAGGAACACTGGAGACGGTTTAAATTAAACATTTTATCGCAAACGATAGCGTCCGCCGAAAAAGCTTTTGTTTAAAAATCGTTGACTGTTTCATTAAAGGGCCGTTTTTTTATTAACACAACGAAAAAGTCTTACGCACACAGTTGCAAAGTTCTGCAGAATTCTTTAATTTAAAAGTTTAATTAAACCGCGAAACGAAACGTAATAACAATTTTAGCCGAACAATCATCCGCTTTTAATGCATCCACAAGTCTTTTTAATACGTCTGCGTATCATGGAATTTAAAATATCGTTCCGTGTCACGCACTACACGAGCGATGAACACGAGTATGGAATAATAAATAATTATTCTGGCACTCATTGTGGAGTAATTACTTACCATTAAATGCGTTGGATGCATTATTCATGCTCAATTTAATACGGGATTGGGAAAGTTACTATTTTTGCAGGAAATCTTGTTTGGCTCAGGATTATAAATTCTCTAGATTAAGATCCTTATCTGTTTATATTAGTCAAGATAAAGAAATAAGTGTACAATCAATCATTCGTTTACCAACTGATTGCATAAATGCACCTAGCATCTCCTTTAATGAGTAGATCAACTTGAATTAAGTTAAAAGGGTTTTACCAGAATCTCCAGTACTACCTGTGTTATGGAGGTCAGATAGGCAGTCACTTCATGTAAAATACTAATCAGCTGCATTTGGTTAGTTTGGAAGCCAATCCTAATGTTGCTGGGAAAAGTTTAGGCAGATCATGAATGAGTTTTACTAGAATCTAAGTTTTGAAGTTTTTTGTTGTATAGGTATTACTATAGTTCACCAAACATGATTACTTACATTCCAAAGTGAAATGGAACCGGACTTTAGATGTTTTCCAAAGTCTTATAAAAACAACTCATATCGTGCACGGATTGGATAAAAAGTTGCTTATACGAAGAAAAATAAAACAAATGCACACTAAAGAACTTTGAAGAATATTTTCTTCACCCCACAAAAGTTGGGGCAAACTTAATAATATGTAGCGATATGCTTTCAAAGCGTAATGAGTTCGAGAGTGCTCTTTCCTGTACGTTTATTTTGTGGACCATAACATATGACAGGACGATGAACTTTCTCAATATTTTTATCTCAGCTCTTCGAAAGAAACAAACATTTTCACTAAGTTTTCTTATAAATCATAATTTATGGCGAACGAATATAAATTTCACATTTTTTTATCGAAATAAAGGAAAATACTTTATTGTACATAGTTTTTGATTTAGCAGTTATTACCTTACTTATCTATATTGCTTTTTTGTGTCTTTTTTGTTTTGTTGTTTGAAGTACATGCTAATTTCAAAGCTGTCGTGACATAGACATAGAGGTAATTCAAAGTACCTACCTGTTTCATGATGTCATAATAGGCAAAATGAAACAAAATTTATATGACACTATGTGCCAATTAAATTAACGGGAACTTAATCGTAGATAATAAAACAGACCCTAAGTTAATAGTAATTATATTTTCACAGTGTTATTTCATTACTACCGTTGAGAAAGTGATTCACAGCAAGGCTTCTGCTTTGAGTCACCTCTTGCGGCTTTCTGAGAAAGTGTAGCTTATCTGGCGTTAATTGGATAAGTAATATTCGAAATCTCCGTAGCGATAAGATCTTAAATGAATGATCATTAGAGATAATGTTCAAAACAACGCCTTACTATACCAACGCCACACGGTATAGTAACTACCTGGAGCTAATAATATAATGGGAAATCAAGCTTCAGAAAAAGACAGACAAAAAGCAATAGAAATAGGCTGCACGACAGAGAGACTTTCATAGTAATGCTTGTCTATCTAACCTTGTTTACTAATTCCTTAAGGATCTACCTATATAGAACATAGCAGAAAAGAAGGAAAGGAAGAAGAAGTCCTGCTCTCGCAATCTCTGCGGTACCGCACCGAGTGGTCCTAACATGCTGCTCCGCCCTGCTGTGCCTACGACGCAGCTGTACGTTTCACGACTGCATCACACCACGACGATTGAGGAAGTGGCGCAGTATCTGAAAGTGAAGACCAACTGGACTCTGAGGGTCGAAAGGTTGGAATCGCGCCACAACATCAATTTTAAGTCATTTGTGGTGCGTGTTCCAACCCAACACCTCCAGACCTTTTTGAAGGAGGACTTTTGGCCGAAAGGTGTCGTTTACCGACGTTTCCGAGGACGGTTACACGACACCTCGCAGCGAAACACGACGCCGACGTTATGTGTTTAGTTTTAATTACAGTTTAATGTTAAATATGTATTAGTTTGTTATTTTTGTATTATTGTGTGTATTTTACTTAAGGGCCTTAGTTGCCTGAAATAAAATGATTATTATTATTATTTATTATTAAACTTTCTACAGAGGCTGACAAAGGCGACACTTAAAATGCCTAAATACGAATGTGCTGTATCAATGCCGTAAGACAAAGTTCTAAGCAAAGACTAAATAAAATATTGCTGAACTAATGATTTTACTTGATGTCACTGTGAGCTTTAATAAGAGACCATGAAGGGCAACGTTCTGAAAATCCTAAAACTCAATATGCAATGTTAACAACCATGAAACTAACCCCACACGTTACGTAACAGATCTAAAACGTAACCCGACCCTAACAATCTAAAACAAAAACCCGTAACTCACAACCCGCAAAATCACCTTTCGAACATTTTTATTCCCACATCCCGTCAGATCACGTTTGATATAGTTATTTTTACAAAGGTAGTGCAGTGGGGGACAGCGGTCGGTGAACGTAACGTATTGGTCGGCTTACTCACGATCCCTTGACTGATTTATTGCGTGCGTAAATCTCCAATTTACACGACAATGTGTCTATGTATAGGTAGGCAAGCGATCTAATCAACGATAAGAACCAGGTTTATCCTCGTTTTCGGATTTGGCCGTAATTTGCTTTGCCTGGTTTGAGCGGTCTGAAGGATAGGCTGGTGAATTTTAAGTTTCATTTCACTTGTGTTTTGTTGGTAATTAATAAATTTCGTATATTTGCAAATAGGTTCTTGCTCACACTTTTATACGTAATGTTTAAAACCTAGATGGGACCGGTGTTTTGATACTGACTACTCTGAAAAAACAGCCGAAATAAACGCAGTTTCTTTTAGGGTCCAGACAAAATCTTAGTCAACTCACATCAGGACTATGCAGATAAGTGCGATTTTCTCACTAATGGGGTCAAAGGAAAAAAAAATGTCATACTACACTACTTAATTGCACTAGAAAATTATTGTTATTAACTTGATGCAATCCACATGTGGTTTTGAGCTTTGCCGTTATGCTCTGTATTTCTATTTGTTTTGCTCATTCCTTAGACCTACCATCATTCTATTCGTGTAGCTTATCTTCTGTTCTTCGGTTCTCTAAAACTCTTTCTCAGTCGTATCCACTATATCTTTACCAGAATTTCAACTAAAGCACACACACAGAGAATCACACACACATACACACACACACAGAACACATAGAGAATCTGAGTAAGCACACTGCTCAACAAAGAACCACTGACGTTAAGTTAATGATGGCGTTTGCATTTTTTTTCGGTCGGTTTAACAACCAGGTAATGAACTTATAATATTAAACACTAACCCCCTTATTAATAAAAAAAAGTTAAACCTGGCTTAACTTACGCTTGGTTTATCTCGCATGCCGTCACTTTCTTTTGAATATTTTTGAAGTGAGACGGCATGCGAGATAAACCAAGCGTAAGTTAAACCAGGTTTAACTTTTTTTTATTAATAAGGCCGTAATTATTTAAACAGCAATTTTTTTTTTATGTTCCCAATGCTGTGCTAAGGCCTCTTCCTTATAGTTAATCTTCTTACAACTAATCAACAATTTTCCTATTTACTCAACCACTTCTTAAAAGTAAAATATACTAAAGTGTACTTGTATACGAAACTGTGTAAAGAAAATCTCCAAGACTAGTGAAGTCAAAAGTTGTTTTCTTCACTCTTCAGACCTTGTGACTTAATCTTTATCGATCAGTTTGTGTAGTAGTTTAGGCTTAGCTCGGGTTTACCACGTTCTTACATTTCGCTCTGAAACCACAAAAGGTTTGAGGTCACAGAGAAATGACCCATGTAGAGAAACGACTACCGTTAAAATAGGTCAAGCCTTAATATTAAAACCCAAAGGTGTATGTGGCCTGGGGTCGGTCCGTTCAAATCCCACCAATTTCAATATTCAGAAAAGAAGGAAAGGAGGTTTTTCAAATATAAGCATATCTTGCTTGGAAAAGCTTTGATGATGAAATAATTATGTTATGCTTCCTGAAACAATCCGTAAAAAATCAACAAGGCGTTAATGATACGTGTAAATATTTTGTGTTTTTTGCTGTAACTGCTGAAACACCACCAATATTTCTGATTAGGGTCATTGAAGTAAGTCAGGATCCCATAAATGTTCCTAATAGTGTACTTCTTCCTCTTCTTTATAATGTGGTTAATACCTAACCTGGTGTATTTTATGCCACATATAGAAATATTTCTCAGGCATGTTGGTTTCGTCACGATGTAAGCTTAAAAAACTTAAGCTAATGTTTCCTTCACCGAAGCAAGTGATATTTAAAAAAACACATGAATCCGTAAAATCAGAGGTATTGTGTCCGACGGTTACACCACTAGGCTACTGCTATAAACGTGTACCTACTGCAAAACCAGGATAGTCGAACCGGACTTAGACCTACTTACTAACATAATATTGAATATTACCGTCTAAAGTAACCACAAATCATTTTGTGGTGTGTAGTCCATAAACCGCTACCCAAGTAAAAAAATTAAAAAAATACGTTGTATTGCTCGAGTTGCCTTTTTACCGAGCGTTTTATTTACAAGTAGTGAACGAATTCGTTCACATCGAACGATTTGATTTGATGTCATCAAATGAATATGTATGTGTATTTATTTTATTCGTGTTTTTTGTAAGCCTCGCTTGATCTGATAAGTTAAATTATTATTCTGTTCGGTTGGCAAGAATACGTTGCTTGTGACAAAAGATGGGCTAAAAATAGAAATAAGGACTGTTTCGGAAAATTTATTTTACCACTGAATATTATATGTTATGAAACGTTTTTATTAATTACGGACTTGTTTTGGAGCTTCATCATTAGGTATCATAATTTCAGCCGAAAGACGTCCACTGCTAGACATAGGCCTCCCCATGTGTTCAACTAAATACTCAATAGTTTATTTGCATTCCACAATGTGAACTTATTAAAATAATGAGATCATTATGGACCCTGTCGGGCACAGCAAAAAGCAAAGATACAGTAGGAGATAGGAAGCTTTAAAAATACAAAAAACTATCATCATCAGCCTATAATTGTTCCCACTGCAGGGACTCAGGCCTCCTCTCTAGGAGAGGGATGGGCTATAATCCACCACGCGGGCCCAGTGCGGATTGGTAGATGTCGCATATCTTCGAATTTTTTGGTTCTAAGACGTGCCGGTTTCCTCACGATGTTTTCCTTCACCGTTTTGAGAGCAGTGGTGATGAAATAAATTACACAAAAAACTATATCAAAAATAAATTCAATAATACCATAATAGGAATTCTTTACATACTTACATATAATTTTTTATACATTATTTATATTTTGTCATTTAAATATTCATTTATACTATAATAGCATTTTTCTGTTAAAAATTGTTTTTGCTTTTTTTATAAATATGTTTAATTTGTCTTCTTCTTTTATTATTTCAGGTAGTTTGTTATATATTTTTATAGACATTACATAGGAGCTTTTTGAGTGTAGGTATTTTTAGTCGAGATTGCGGAATGTTCAATCTTGATTTGTGTCGGAGTGTGAAACGTGATTGTATCTTCGCGCTTTGTGTAAAACTCTTGATATTTACGAACAAAGCAGGTTTCTAATATGTATATACTGGGGAGAGTTAAGATATTATAATTTTGGAAGTGAGGTTGGTTTGCAGCTGTCAGTTTGATCTATATTTGCCAGGATTCTAACTATTTTTTTTTTGAAGGATAAAAAGTGAGGGTGCATCTGTACTATTTCCCCAAAGAATAACACCGTAACTTAGCTTAGCTTAGTGTTACTCCACGACCGACCCCACGCGTCTCGCATCCAGCGGATCCCCTCAACCTTTACCAGGTCATCTGTCCACCTAGTGGGAGGCCTTCAACCGTACCGTATTCCGGTACGCGATCGCTACTTTAGAAATTTTCGGCCCCATCGGCCATCCGTTCTGCAAACATTGTGCCCTGCCCACTGCCACTTAAGTTTAGCAATACTTTTTAGTTGTGGGGCTTAATAATCGTAAAACCTACCACCAGATTTTAATAGTAAGATCAAGTCTATCTTACTTCAATTTCTCTTCTCCACGTATTTGAATTCCCACAACGTACAATACTGAACAAGAAATCCAGTTTAGCTCAGTTTATCCACATTCAATATTAGTGATGCATTTGATTATGAAATACAAAGACTGGCACACCCCCCGATTACTCTGTATTCCCGCCTTTGGTGTAAGCCGCGACCAGACTATAAGAACCCTGCCACCCCTCTCACCTCTTTGGTTTACAAAGGGTTAAGGGGTGATTGAAATCTTCATAGCGGCTCTGCGTAAATTGGTCGTGTTTACCTGAAGTACTGGTAAGCACCCTTTATGTTTAGAATGTAGTGGCGATGGATGTGTCACGGCTGGAACATTATTTTTAAGTTATTTTGTTCATACTTCTATCACTTTGGAACATACCTGTTTATCATTTAAACTAGCTGACCCACGCAACTTCGTCTGCGTCACATAAATATAGCTTAAAACCTTTCTCGATATCGACTATCCGACATAAATTAAGCTAAATCGTAACAAACAAAAAATAGATTAGCTATAGTTTAGATTAGCTTAGATTATATTAAAGTAAGAATTACTATAGGTATCTCTTACTGTTAAATATACTATAACACTCTATACTTGTAAACATTATGATGCAGTACATTTTTTAAATTTGAATTTCCCGGAGGCCAGCCAGAATCCCCCGTACCTACATTGCGACGCGCGATATATTTTGCCGCGCGGATATTTTTACATTGCGATATCTTCTAAGATATTTGTTTAAACTGTATAGAGTAAAGGGCACAAATATTCTATATTAAATTTCCGTTCTAACAAACACATTTATTTAGATATAGATTAATACCATATGGGTTAAATAAGCTTCGCAAAAAATAATTCTTTTTAACCTAACAGTTTAACTGTAAAAAAAGGTTACAGTGAGTCAATCTTAAAAGATAGATATATGCTGTCGCGGACTTTTTTTTAAAACTTTTAAAGGGGAACAATTCCTTCATACATGATATTAGCGTAACTTAAACCGTTTTCGCAGCGCACGCAGCGGAAGCTCTCAAAAAGGAAATACCTTTTCCCGTTTTTGTAACATTTTTCAATTATGCTCCGCTCCTATTAGCCGTAGCGTGATGTTATATAGCCTATAGCCTTCCTCGATAAATGGACTATCCAACACAAAAAGAATTTTTCAATTCCAACCAGCAGTTTCTGAGGTTACCGCGTTCAAACAAACAAACAAACAAACAAACAAACAAACAAACAAACTCTTCAGCTTTATAATATTAGTATAGATAATGTGCGAACCACAGAAATATTTGACAATGCTTTAACGAAAAACTGTTTTGAATATTTAAAATTAATATCCAATCATAAAATACTGAACAACCTCCTTGGTCGTGTGGTCGCAAGCGTAACTACTGAGCAAGAAGTCCGGTTCGATTGCATTGCCGGGTCGGGCTAAGTGTTATTGGGATTTGATTCGGGAATTACTCAGTGTCAGCCACGGATTCTAGATTCGTGCCCGGGTGGTGGCAATAGGCTCACCCCCTATTACATGGGACTTAAACATAACTGGCGGAATGTTCCAACTGCAGGGAGATTTGACAATGTTTTTTTGACCAATTACTTAACAATGTTTTGAATATACATTAAGTATTTCAAGGTTATAAGGAAGAATCTATGTATTAATATTGCATTTCAACCTTAAAATGTTAAAATGAATTTTGCTTTGGCATGCAGAGTAACACTTTTTCTAGCCCCTATAAAATTATACGCGTAACGCCATAAACATAATGCGATATTGTTGTGCGAAATCCTCAACAAACAAAATCAACTAGGTAAGTGCTTTAAAAATACAACGTGTTAGTGTGAGTAGGCACAGCCTCCAGTACTATTGTCGATGTTTTTTTTTTGTCAACCTATTTGTTTGCCCCACTGCTGCGCAAAAGCCTCCACCTTCTCCTTCCAAATCTTTTATTCCTATGCGGTATCTGGCCAAGTTCGTCGTCGCTACAACACCTTCGCCACGGTCTACCTCGATGGCGATTTCCTTGTTTTCAATTTTAAAACCACATTCCAATAATACCAAAACTCGTGGTAAGTAAATCATATTCATCATCAGCCTATAATGTTCCCACTGCATGGACTCAGGCCAATACAACACAATACAATATTACAACACAATATTTTTCAAAATTACCCAAACGATACATTATATTAAAACTTATTACGCTACAAATGTTCTCGAACGTGTCGTACCACCGCATGAACCAATCCAATTGTCATATCCATCAACCCTAATTCATGTACATTATTTGCATTTGAGAGGCGGTAGCTGTCATCGAGCACAGTTTATGCAGGACTGACCCATGTTTATAATAACTATGCAAATTATTTCGATATCGTCCCCAATCGGCCTCCGACGGGCCAAATTGAATTTGTAACTCTGATTAAACCCCCTTTGAAATGTCGATATGTACGGACAAAGATTTTTAATGAATATTTTTTTAATTAACATTTTTGGTGTGGTGTTGTACAAAAGCTAACGTCGTGTTACGTTTTGTTAGAAATTGTTTTTTAATTAAATTTTGTGTTGTGTTGACGAGAAAAATGTAATTGAATTGCGTGTGTGGACTGCATAGTTAACTATACATTCTACTTGAAACAAATACCCCAGAATATGATTTAAAACTTAATCATTTATTTACTTGCAAAACATACAGACCATTAAAAATACAATAACTTCTATAGTTTCTTTAAAATGGTAGGACGAGCTGGACAAGTCATGGTCCACGTTGGCACTGCATCGAAACAACTGGAACTCACGGGGAGAGGTATTTCCCAGCAGTGGGAGTGGGTGTCATCCTTGCTTGATATTAATATGCAAAGTAAAACTAAAAAAGTTTCAACAGCAAACTAACCAAGCAATTTTTCCAATCCCAATAAAAAGCATTCTAATTGTCTAGACTGGACACGAATTCTGTTTAATATTCTGCAAAATCAGTGCAAACAAACAAATATAAAAATATTCAATTTTATAAGTTCAAATCCAGGGATTTCACGTCCCTACGTAATCACACTATTACGTAGCACGATCAGCCACGTGGCACCCTTTTGTAATATGCGATACACACGAGCCAGTCCTTCGATTACCTTGGAACGTCAGCATGTTGGTGTAAAGTCTGAAAAAAATTAATATAAAATTAAAATCTATTTTTATAAATAATAAAGCAATCTTTTAAATAGTTTTTTGGTTTGTTTGAACGTGCTAATCTCTGGAACTATCAGTCGAATTTGAATAATAATTTTTGCTTTTGATTGCATAATTCTTGAGAAAAGTAAACTATTAAACATAGCGATCCAAAGTATAAGTACTTATACTTTGGAATCAAGAGACAGGTGAAACTGCAAGACACGGCTAGTGCTGGATAAAAAAAAATGGAAATACACGGATTTGGACACACCGAAGTGTTCATTTGCATGAACAACAAATAGAAAAATACAAGAAAAGTCCCGTGTTGACTTGCTACAACTTGCTGTAAAGATAACAAGTTGGAGGATCGAGCCATCTGTATGTCCATTCAATCGTTACGCACATTCCTATAAGATTATACTAATGCTATTTTGATTAAAATGCAGTGCCTTTTTCAATATTGAATTTTACGCTTTGCGTGTTTTAAAACCCTGTGTTATGGGGGGAAACAAATGGATTTCCTTATTTCAAATGGTTCAATAGTAATAGAGATTCAATAAAGTTAATGGTAACTGTAAAACGATTAGTTATGAATGACATACTTTGAATAATAAAGTAATTATAATGTATGTTGTTTTAGAGAAGTAGGACTGTCTCGTTGGTCTAGTAGTCCCAAGTGCGACTGCTGAACATGAAGTCCTATGTTCGATTCTTAGGTCGGGCAAAGTGTCAATGAGTTTGTCCACCAGGAATTTATCAGTTGTAGCCACGTGAGTAGATTTGTGCCCGGTTGATGGCAATAGGCTCGTCTCCTATTATAATGAACTTAACAATACTGTAGAAAAGTGGGTGTACTATTGGGACACGGCACACCTCTACCTTACTTGTCGGGGATTAAAGGCGTGATGTAATGATGATTTTAGAGAAGTCTTAAGCAATGTAGTGTTAGGTATTTTTGGTTTAAAGTCCGAACCAAAAACATTTTTAACATCCAGGTGAACGTAAGTACGTAAAGCACTCTAACTCTAATACAAAATAAATCAATTCCTATCAAACGAAAGTCGATTCTGCTCGAACACACTTCGTAGATAGGCTGCACAAACAATCCCTAAGCATTACGTTATCGCTCCGTCAATCAGGGCATTTCAAACAGTTCCTTATCATTGATTTTTCCTAACATTGATTGTTTACTGACAGGCCCGGTGTGCGATAGTGTCACAGTCAACCGGAACGATATAATGAGAGATACAATACGGCACGCCTTAGCACACACCTGCAACTATAACCAGACCTCACTACTTGCTATATATTGGGTAGTCTTTCTACAAAGTCAGAGGTCAACGTAAATTGGACCTGATTAAAATTTAGATCCGTGAGTTACTGAAGCGGTAGATTGTTTAACGATGTAATTGTTTCTATTATTTGGTAAGTGATATGTCGTATAGATTTAGGTATGTCATGTCGCTTACATATTAGCGGTTCCTATTGAACTGGTTTTAATTAAGGACAGATTTGTGGGTACGCAACTTAAGCCGAGATTAAGTTACATATTGCGAGAAAGCTTGGTTGGCATTGAAATAAATAAAATATTATTGGAACATTATCTGCCTTATCAAAGACACTCGATTCAATAGCCTTTTGTAGACTCTTTATACTTCCACCAATGTTTGCGACTTGTGTTCAATTCCTTCAAAAAGATAAAGCGGCTATATTTATATTTCCACGATATTCAGTTATACCCAGAATCGTAATATTGCGAGAAGACATTGGGTAGGCTTCGACCTAATTCTCGCTTCTGGGTGGCTACCATTGTGACCAAACCGTCGTCTTCCAAAAACTCGCTAATTTGTTTGAAAGTAAACGAATTTGCACCTTTATACTGGTACATAAAAGGTTCTTAATCGTATAAATTGTTAAGAGATGTTACAAAAAGATAGCGCCGCGTAATCAACTCTCGAGTTTGGTGAAGGAAACGGGTAAAGATATGAAATTTTAATGGATATGCCACAAAATATTAATAAAATAAGCAGTAATCGTATGAAGCGCGTACTCCAGGTATACTTAGCTAGGTTGTTTTCTTTAATGGGATGAGCAGAATTCGAGGTTAATCAATAAGCGTTGGCACTGTGTGAAGCCGTGAATCCTGTATTACGATTTGCATTTCAATATCAGAGTTTGTGACAGATTGATACTAGTCTACGTTCTGCGGGAATTTGAATAATCTATTTCCATTTCTGAATATTAATACGTTTAGTGCCAAAACTAGAATATCTTCTAGCTTGTGTGATTTCTTCCGTTTCCTTTCATTGAGTTCTATCGCCAGTGACTTCGTATTGGTTCTCATGTAACGTAACATCTTTATTTACGTGTGAGTGAGTGGTACTACATGTTGCTTCGTGGAAGCATTCAGGTGGCACTACTGTGTTAGTTAGTACCACTCTGACAAATTGAGCATCCATTCGTTGTTACAGGAACTCCTGGCAAACAATCTTAGCAAGAGGTATCGTATTACCCAGTACTAACTAGGTTGTGGAGGTCAGATAGGCAGTTGCTTGATGTAAAATACTGGTCGGTTAGACTAAAAGCCGACCCCAACATAGTTGTGATAAAGCTAGGTAGATGATGACTTGTTTCTTCCCATTATGACACGGAGATATTGGTTCTTTGCCGAGTATTATTTTCGGAACAAAAACACAAAATGGAAGTGACATTCCTATTTTCATACATTAAATTACTAATTCAAAACAACTTCATTGCGTACACTCAATATCTTAAAGCTACTTCGTTCAACACCCCTTTCTCCATCCATAATGTAATGTGCATGAGAAATATGAATAACGAAACACGTAAAGACATCTGTTCGTGTATGAAAACGAGAAGGAGCAAAATTTAATATTGAATTAAGGCGTTACGTAGAAATCGAGAAAGGAGCAAAGGTGAAAATAAATCCTTGTGATATATGGGGACCAACCTTAAGGCGTTGACAATTTTTGAGGTAACATTTTTATGTTTTTCCCTCTTTTGTGCACTCTGTTGTAATGTTCTTTAAGATTCGGAATACAACGTTGTAGTTTGGCTTGGTAATGTGGTTATGCGATTTTTATTACTGCTGCTATGATCTATTTAGTCTTAATTATTTTTACACTTAAATTCTAACAGGCTTTACACATAACTTTTCCTTTTTGTTACATAATTAAGTAAGACTTTCAGAATTTTTCATGAAACTTGTTAGCGACGAGGACTTTTCTGGAAATTTAAATAATTACGCGATAATTTTAAAAAAACTTAAAAAGGGCAGACAGTACAGTAATCTTAAATTTATAAGTAAAATATAATCACTACTTACATGTTACCTATTGTTTTAATTTTATTTTAAAAAAATATATCGAAAAACACATGTTATTTTCTTTGTAATGTTTACCAAATCAGTAGGTTTCTAGATAATTAAAAGTTCCTGAATAATATACTGTACTGAAAAAACAGCCGCTTTTCCGAATGCACACAGAAATCAAAATCATAACAACCTGTGATTGCAAAATATCTCATCACTTTAAAATCAAAACCAAATCAACACAGCCTATCAAATTTCACTAAACTCTACTTACAGATACTCTACATAGAGATAGGGTATCTCATTATCGTCCCCATTCAGCTTCATCCTAGGTGTTTCAATATCCAACTGTCAAGTAAATTCCACATCAAAATTCCAATTTGTATCGCAAAATGTACCGAAATACAATTGCAGAACGCAACGGTTACATGGCGATGTCATGAATAAAGCATACAGCACGAGGTCCAATTTTCCGACGGTTTACACTGCACGACTAATATCTTCCGACTGCACATTCGATGCTGGAAATCATTCTGGATGTGTTATTAAAGTAACTTCGATGGCACGTGTAAATGAGCTTTTGGGTAAATGTGAATGCGGCGTCAAAAAATAAAAGTGAATAATTTTCTCAACGGCTAATGAAATGACTCAAAAAAGAAGTATGGAAAAAGGAAATATGCTCTTGACACTAAATAATCTAGCAATATAAGCTAGTAATAGCTACTCTGGTTTATGAGATATCTAAAGGTGACTGTGCCCATGTCTTAAGAGGTGTATTGTCAGTAAGAGGTCTGACACTTGAATCGGCAGTCTACCTATGAATGATATTCATACATTGATCGCTGTGCAATTTACGGTTCAGTGAGTAATTCACCTAGATCTTGCTTACATCTGAGAAGATCATATTATGGACATTGTCACAGGCAGGTAGAAATCCTGTCGGGGTTGAAGGTTCTTCGAAAGAGATACTGTGGCCTCGACACAAAGAGCTTGGAAGGAACATGGGTGGTTTTTAGTCAGTAGAAGTCCACTCCCTACCGCTCTGCCCAGAGTGGGACGAGTCATTTGATGATTTCCCACGATCCTAAAAAAAAGGCAGGTAGAAATCCAACAGTTATCATCGGATGTAGTCTTGGGATATTGATCTTCCTCCAGGACTTGGTTGGCGAAGGTCAGTAGGTAAATCCTCGAAAGTCAACCTCAATATAGCTGTATACAATATAATAAGGTAGGATTTGCTTAGGTAAGTAAACAAATACCCTTTAATGCTAATACAACAAGGTGTAGCAGGTGCTTTTCGCCTTACCCTAGTCATAAAAATAGGGGTTTTTGTTGTTGCTTGCAATATTTTTCTAAGTACCATGAACCAATAATGCATTTATGGCTGTATGAGAGGACACTAGTGTCCCAGAAGTGAGAACTTTCAGGCTGCTGTTGCTAATGCTTGGCTTACTTGTTTATTAGTAAAACTCGGTTCGTGTCTGATAGATAAAAACAATTATAATACATTTTATCACAAACATAGAACAGTAATCAAACGACCAAAAAAAAAATATATATAATATCAAGTACTAACTTGATTATAATTATTACATTAAAAACCTTGAAATCGCTAGTTTCGGAGATAAGCGTGACACGTGATAATTAAAATACATCTTCACTATCACTATCATCATCACTATCACTATCACTACATAGTATAAAACTAAGTCGTTTTTTGCTGTCTGTCCCTATGTATGCTTAGATCTTCAAAACTACGCAACGGATTACGATGCGGGTTTTTTTAATGGATAGAGTGATTCAAGAGGAAGGTTTTAGTTTCTGTACCCGTGCGAACCAGGGTAACACTACATAGTAATGATATAAATCTAATAAACTTGTTTCAAACAAACTTATTATCAACACCTCCTCCTTTTTAACAAAAATCAAAAGGAAGCCACACTACACTTAGCAGTGAACTGAGAAAAATAAACTTTTCAAATTGTTTTCACAACCGTATCATGATACTCGTATTTATTTTCCATTTGAGCTAGAGTAATTAAAGTTATTTTCATTTCAGATCAAAAATACACGTGACTTCGTGTGTGGCTTGGTCAGACAGGAAAAACGAATAAAACTACGGGATGAAAGTACTTTAACCTGTTATATAAATTAACTTATTATAATATTATGTTTTATTGGGATGGGCGTAGAGGTAAAAAAGGTCTTTTGACAAAGATTTTTGCCTCTTTGGCCTGGTGGTCGCGAATGAAAAGTTGTGTGGAAATCGACTGTCGTGTTATGGGCATGTGATGCGGAGGAATGAGGAAAATGTCGTGAGGAAGGTTTTGAATATGAATGTGGAAGGGTATACGAGTAGAGGAAGACCAAAGAAACGATGGATGGACTGTGTTAAGAATGATATGGTAAGAAAGGACGTGTCTCATGAGATGACGAAAAACGGAGAGGTATGGAAGAGGAAGACATGCTGCGCCGACCCCAAATGAATCGGGATAAGGGCAAGAGAATGATGATGGTCTGGAGGTCGCGAAATCAAACCCCATGCCTCATGAGGCATGGGGTTTGATTTCCAGCAGGGCTATTGCATATCTTTTAATGACAGTGGATAACACATAATGTCTATCAAATAATTACTGTCAAATGGTGAGTTTTTAAGAAAAAAATGTACCAAACCATAACCAATTTACAGTTAATCTATGGACACTTATGATAGCCACTGTCATTAAAAAGATACGCAATAGCCCTGCAGGTCGGGCAAAGTTTTATTGGGTATTTTCCATCAGGAATTTTTCAGTATCAGCCACGGAGTCTGGACTTATGCCCGGTTGATGGCAATAGGCTCGCCCCCTATTACATGGGAGTTAAAAATAATGGCCAAAATGTGGCTGTACTAAAAGGTACACCTCTGTCTATCCCATCAGGGATTACAGGAATGATGTTATGTATGTAAGTTAATAATACCAATGACTAATAAACTATTAACCGGAAACCATTCAAATTGTGCTTCCAAACTTGTAATATTTTTTTTTAGATTTGAATGCATACTTTTATATAGATTTATACACTGGCTCAACGTAGACATTTTGTCCTAAATACTAAAATGTCAGTTTATTCTAGAGTTATTTTAAAAGACTATCATCAACTTACAACACAGCACTAAATCACCACCTAATATAAAATATATTTCATCTTACGAGTAAGACCATAATCCGCCGAATATTTTAAGTCACATTTAGGGGATCAAAACTCAATTAGTATTGTTAAGGGGAATCGGCATGCAACATCTGGCGACGAACACTGATGACAAGTTACCGCCTTAGGGAATGGGTGAACGAGTCAAATATAACTTTGTTTTCAATAGAAAGCACATTAAGAAGGTTGTGTTTTGATTTGGATGGAGGAACTGTAAGTGCTTAGCCACACTTTCAGCGCGATGCGGGGAGCGACGCGGGTGCGGAAACGCGCGCGATTGTGCCTGTCCGCAGTTGTCTGCGGCTTCCATAGGCGGCTTCGTTCCGAATGTTGTCGTGTCCAGTGTTTGTCAAAATATAATTTGGACGGGTCGCTTGTCACCCGCGCACTCACTGCGGCCACTTGTATGAACGAGCTATGGCGCGAGTTGCCCGCGCGCTCCCCGCGGAAAGTAGCCCGCGCCGCTTCCCGCACCCGCGTGCCGTCTATGCAATGGACGCTAAAATGAAGTTCTTACGTTTGAGTACGTCGCGCCGCGCCCGCCCCGCGCCCGCGTTTGCAGTCTGGCCTCACACTAAATGGGACTGGTTTAATTGAGACTCTGTGGGTGATTAGCAGTGTTCGTGCATGAATCTCGTGCACTTCCCTAGGCTGGTCTGTGGATGGGTGACCACCGATTACATACCGAGTTTCCTCCGTGCCTCGGAAAGCACGTTAAGCCGTTGGTCCCGACTGTCATATATAGATCTTTGACAGTCGTTACAGGTAGTCAGTGACCAGAAAGTCTGTCAACCAGTCCTACCAAAGGGTGTCGCATTTGCCAGTACTAACTGGGTTGTGGAGGTCAGATAGGCAGTCGATCTATGTAAAAAATGGTATTCAGAATGGAATGGGTGAACGAGTCAAATATAACTTTGTTTTCAATAGAAAGCACATTAAGAAGGTTGTGTTTAGATTTGGTTGGACGAGCTGTGAATGGGACTAGTTTAATTGAGACTCTGTGGGTGATTAGCAGTGTTCGTGCATGAATCTCGTGCACTTCCCTAGGCTGGTCTGTGGATGGGTGACCACCGATTACATACCGAGTTTCCTCCGTGCCTCGGAAAGCACGTTAAGCCGTTGGTCCCGACTGTCATATATAGATCTTTGACAGTCGTTACAGGTAGTCAGTGACCAGAAAGTCTGTCAACCAGTCCTACCAAAGGGTGTCGCATTTGCCAGTACTAACTGGGTTGTGGAGGTCAGATAGGCAGTCGATCTATGTAAAAAATGGTATTCAGAATGGAATGGGTGAACGAGTCAAATATAACTTTGTTTTCAATAGAAAGCACATTAAGAAGGTTGTGTTTAGATTTGGTTGGACGAGCTGTGAATGGGACTAGTTTAATTGAGACTCTGTGGGTGATTAGCAGTGTTCGTGCATGAATCTCGTGCACTTCCCTAGGCTGGTCTGTGGATGGGTGACCACCGATTACATACCGAGTTTCCTCCGTGCCTCGGAAAGCACGTTAAGCCGTTGGTCCCGACTGTCATATATAGATCTTTGACAGTCGTTACAGGTAGTCAGTGACCAGAAAGTCTGTCAACCAGTCCTACCAAAGGGTGTCGCATTTGCCAGTACTAACTGGGTTGTGGAGGTCAGATAGGCAGTCGATCTATGTAAAAAATGGTATTCAGAATGGAATGGGTGAACGAGTCAAATATAACTTTGTTTTCAATAGAAAGCACATTAAGAAGGTTGTGTTTAGATTTGGTTGGACGAGCTGTGAATGGGACTAGTTTAATTGAGACTCTGTGGGTGATTAGCAGTGTTGGTGTATGTCTTGCAATCCTGGGCTAAAAGAGGAGGCCAAGATGGATAAGGTTCTAATGCGGGGCTTTTTATTGTATTAGGCATCTTTTGTTTACAGTTTTAAGGTGTAAAACGCGTCCAAACTGAGCGCGGCCTTATTCTTCACACCAATAACATTGCCTTCTCTCTTATTTCTTTGCGACCGTTTTAAGAACTGCAGAGGCCATGAGTCCCAGAGGGAGAAAAACATAACATCACGCATGTAATCTCTGAGCGGTCTTTGCCTAAGCAGAGGTGTACCTATTAGTACACCCACATTTTGCCAGATATGTTTTAGTTCCATGTTATAGAAGGTGAACCTAATGCCATAAACCGGGCACAAATGCAGACTCCGTGGCTGTCACTAGAGGAATTCTTTTTGGAAAACCTCAATATGCAATATTGTAATAACACTTTGCCCAACCTGGTAATCGAACCCAGGACCTCATGCACAACAGTCACACTTACGACCACTAGACCAACGAGTTAGTTATTATCTGAATCAGCAGATAAAGTCTGTACCCCAGGAAGTAACAATCTTCTGCAAAAAATAAGAGAAAATTAGGAGAAACACCGAGCCCTGGTATAATATAAGAATTTCTCGCTCGTAAAAAATACTCATTTTTATTTCATCAAATTGCTGAGCATAAAATTACTATTGTGCATACTACTCGGAGGTATTTTCACTTCAAAATAATAAGATCTTGAGAACAGCGGAGTCTCCAATATCTATGCAAACTGGTGAGTTATAGCCATAATTTTCTCGGCGAAAATCATCTTCTTCGCGCGAGACACTTTTTTATATTTAATCACATCGATTAGACGAAGATGAATATTTTCAGCTTTCCTGCATAATTTACGATGGAAGTAAAGTGTCCCTATTTTATTTCAACGTTTACGAGTATCTCTTACTCCGTTTCTACACAATTAAATTTAATTAATACGAATAGTTCGCGAGTCGCACACGCTAATGGCTTGAATACGTCTGTTTTCACAAAGGGATATAAATATACTGCCGGTGTTCATGTCTAACGCAATCCTCTCTTGCTTTCCAGCTGCTAAAACACTGTCCTACATTGCAAAACGATACTCAATGTTCGTGTTCATTTCCTTTAAATAAGTTGGCCTTAGTTAAAATATAGCGGCTGTAAGGTAATATTTTCTAAGAGGATTTGCTAAATTCGAAAACGTAAGTTTGAAAATTTGTATTTTTTTAGTTATTACCAAAAGTCTGGCGCTTGTTGAGGGGTCTTTACATAAGCTTGGTGTAAGGAGGTTCATATTTTTTTGGTACTTCAAAGATCACATTTTTTTCAGTGATACAGGTTTTTTTTTTTTTTTTAAACGTTGCCCCACACTAGGAATTTCTCCTGTATCGTGGGTGCGTTTACAAACATTTAAACTCACTTAAACAAACACACCCAGACCCGGAATAACTACCTGTAGGCCATACAAATTTTTGTTCCGTGCGGAGATCGAACCCGCGACACGCAGCGCAGCAGTCCAATCGCTCAGCCACTGCGCCAACCGTGCCGTCAAAAGGTTTGAAACTTTTGTTAATCTAAACTTTTTGCAGACCAATTTACCCGACTTTAAAAGTTCTTATTTTCAAGTGTAAGTCGACTAATACATTATGTACACCTTAAACCGGTGACATTTGATGGGGGTAGCCCTTTGAGGCTTTGTTGGTACCTACGAAACCATCGCACCTAATTTGGAATGCGCATGTTTGTATTTACCTCATGTTTGTCAAGTAACTCGGAAAACCACAGACAAATCTCAATGGAATATTTAATTCTATGTTAGATAAAGTTTTTGTTAAGAGGACTGGGCAATGAACTTCACGATTTATTTTCATTAGACTGCTCCCTAGAGGAACAAGATAATCCTACATTTAGTTACTTTGAAAGTCACAAACTTTACAGCTAAAAACTATTACTACTATTACACATTTCATTTCATTTTTTACTATTGTGTAGGTAGAATACTAACAGCCCTTTACCCACAGTATTATTGGATAATTTCCCCTTGGTTACCTACTTATAATATTTCGTAAATGTAAGTTTCCAGATTCTGGAGTTTAAACCTTGTAGACAGATTTTCAGGCTGTTGGAAAACCTAGTAATTCTCAGAATAATAATTGGGTAACAGCTGTGAGCTTTATTAAAGCTTGAAGAAAGTTTCTATATTCATATTTAAGAGAATTGTTGGAATATTAAAATTCTTGAGACCAAGTGAGAACCTCTCTTAACCGCACCGACTCCCATGTGGAGTGAATAGTAAAGTTTAGTTAATATTTCCAAGCAATAATGAACGCCGACTACGCAGTACAGTTCGGAAATTTTCCGCCTAGAACAAAGAAACTTACAATTTATAGAACATCTGGCCTTCCATTCTGCAACAGTGTTCAGATTTTTTTTTTCTACATGGTCGTACTTTTTGCACCGTATTCATATTTTAGCTTTTTCTAGTGTTATTTTTAAGGCTGGCAGCATCGAGATAATCACGGAAGTTTCATGTCCGAGGGAAACTGCTGCAGTAGTTTTGCTAGTAGGTCACATAAGTATGTTGAGACGAACTGATATTTTTCTGATACAGAATTTTATGAGAACTTTTAGTGTAGTATTTCTTTCACGATTTAGTATGTGCTCTAACAAACGGAATAAAACACAACAACAATTATTTGTAAGTAATATTTCATAAATTGAAAAGAAAAGCAATATCGATAATTCAGCAATATACCTATATACTCTCTTACATGAGCAGTGGTGGCCCAGTGATGGCAGCCCCGACTTACGAACAGTAGGTCGTGGGTTCGAACCCAGGCCGCGCATTACTTTGTGTAATTTATTTCATCACTACTGCTCTCAAAACGGTGAAGGAAAATATCGTAAGGAAACCGGCATGTCCTAGAACCAAAAATTCGAAGACATGTGACATCTACCAATTCGCACTGGGCCCGCGTGGTAGATTATAGCCCATTTCTCTCTCAAAGGATGGAGGCCTGTGTCCCAGTAGTGGGAACATTAATAGGCTGTTGATGATGACTCTCTTACAAAAAGTAAAGTTTAAAGTTAAAATGTTTTCTACCATTATTCTTCAAAAGCAATCATGTGGGTTGTGCAATGTGCACGTGGAATTAGGACTTCCGTTAACTCGTGTGCATTTAATATTCAATTTTCTATGAAAAGTAACTACGAACGCTTTGTCGAGTAAATTGCTGGTTAAAACATAACACAGCCTCTGCCATAAGTTATTTCTCCGAATCACACGTCTGCATTGCGTTCCCCTTGTCTTTGCTGCACTCAGCCTCAATCCTCACCTTATAAAGAGATACCTACTTAACATATATCACCTGAAAACAGTACCTACTTTGTTGTACTACTCCAGATGTATAATTTCAGGTAAACTGAAGTCATAACTATAGTCCAAGATCCCAGGGCCGCCAGACGTCACGTATTTTCTGACGAAGGAAATGTGGGCGATTGAGTAGTGTTAGTATGAACTAAGAACACACTACTACCAGCTAGCTTGCTTGGACGGCCAATTTTCAGGTATCAGGACATCAAGGTACATACAAAAATTACTTACGTCACGTATTTTCTCCAAGCTGATTTTTACGTATATTTTAGGCAATATACTTAAAAATAAGTCGCAAATACTCCCAGACACTTTCTGTCGGCCGTATTGCATAACAGACGCTTTAAAGAATTCTAAACTCCTAATGATTTAATATTAAAAGCTAATTGATCGGGTTATTGCCATGCTATATTGGGCAGGCGCTCCAACATGCACCCCAGCGTTGAAAGCAACGTTTTCAACAAAATTCTGAAGACACAGGCAATGGACAGATCCTGTTGAATGCCCACCGAATGAGTCCAGTGGAGGTCTGTATGTCAGCCACAAGAGCGATGCCATGCGTTCTCGGGTAAACAGTCACAATACGTTTAAGTCTAAACTTTTTGGGAACTTTAAAGCGTCTGTTAAGCAAAACGGCCGCTAGGAAGTGTCTGGGAGTATTGGCAACTTATTTTTAAGGATATTGCCTACAATATACGTAAAAATCAGCTGTCAAAAAATACGTGAAGTTAGTAATGTTTTTATGTACCTTGATAGCCTGATACCTGAAAATTGGCCGTCTAAGCAAGCTAGCTGGTAGTCGTGCGTTCTTAGTTCATACTAACACTACTCAATCGTCCACATTTCCTTCGTCAGAAAATACGTGACGTCTGGCGGCCCTGGGATCTTACTACTAGCTCACTGAGAAATTCAGGGCCTAGGTACAAAAGAAGTGCCAATTCAAGTTTTTGCAAAAAGGTTTATCAATAAATCACCACAGCCAGGAGAATAATAAAGTCATCACTCTCTCACGGCCTATGTTCCTTTCAATTTCTTCATCACCACTTTGCCGATACTTACTATAATATACTGAAGCTTACGAGAGCTTCCAAATATTTCAATAACATTTACCAAAAAGCCATTTTAAGCAGTTACTTACACATACTTATCCGTTTACTTAAAGATTTATTTCTCGTGCGAACTATTTCACACAAAATTGCCGTTACTCCAATGTAACGGCAATTTTGTGTGAAATATCTCGGTCTGGTTTATTTTTGACGGAATCTCTCAACATTTGGCGAAGGGATCTAGTGATAAGCGCACTAAATCCTCTCGGCCCGATGTGTTTAATTCTAAAGTAATCCTATCTGTCGATATTTGGTAGAGGATTTTGAGGTAGACTTTTGAATAGAAGGTTATTTTACCGAATAGATTGTGCATTAGGGCAGTTAGTTTTTGGTGTAGTATTTTTTCATGGTAAGTAGTACAATGGCTCACACGTTTAGAGTAAAATAAACAGCATCAGCTGACTCTATTAAAACACCGTACTAAGCTAGGCCAGCTCACGTTCAAAGTGTTGCTACCGATTCAATATGGAAGGAAAAACGTAGGGTTTATTGGTAGTTCAAAATCTTTTTCCAGTTCACAATTTTTTTTTCCTGCCCAAATTGTATATTATCTACCATAATCTGCAAACAAAAATCAATTAACTACCACAACCAGACTGAAACCAAACTGCCAAAAAGCAAATTACAAACAAATTCCATTGCCAAAAATGTTGCGACATTCAATTATGAAGTCGCATGATTAATGGGTGTATTAATGTTCGTGGTCGCAAGTCGAGGGCGTCTCAACATCGCACGGACCGTTGCCCTCCTACGATGCACCGCACAATCCTGGTTTATGGCAGACAATGGTTTAAGGTTGATCCCGCTGGGGTTTTAGTTTGTAAGTTCGAATAAATTGTCGATCTGGATTTTTCTTTTTAGTGACGTTGTTGATCAGAATGGCACAGCTAAAAATTACCTTTCAAAACGGATTGATGCCTAAAAATTTTATACGTTCTGACCATGGTTTTTGGGTCATCAAATTAAATAGGCAAATTCCTTTGTGAACAATTCAAAATGCACGAAAAATAGGAATGAACGATTTTATAATGACCGAAGTATTTTTGAGAAAGAACTATAAAAAGACAGTCCCGTAATTTTTCCGTTCCCTGATTTCACAGTCATTTATAAGCAACGAGACCAGCCCCTTAAAAGTGTGGCTATATTTCTCTATATACACACGGAAAAAACGGAGGGGGAATAAGCTGATTCGCACCACAATCGGCTTGTGTTTTTACTTTTTATCTCTAAGTTGTAGCGTTAATCTTTTGCTTTTCTAAAGTGGTTTTTATACCTGTAAGTGTAGAACTTTTAATTCCAAAATACAGAAGGGGTGCTTAAAATTGTGGTTTGCTGACACAAATCTGACTTGGACAAGAAAGCCGGACGGAAATATAAAAGAGATGTATTTTTATGGATACGAGTTTAACTTTCATAAGCAATCCTGAAGTGACCGAATTCAGCAAGACAATTTTCCAGTTCTGTTTCCAGTTTTCAATTTAACTTGAAACATACAATCGAATGTGTTAGTCATTATTTGTTTTATTGTATATCAACTCTTCTCCACTTTACTACTCTACTCTACCACTCACACTTAAAAAAAAAACCCAGCCCTAAACAACTGCAACAACTTTCGTTAACATTGGTCACAGCAAAAAAGAATTAAACAACGACGCCAAGAAATCTCAGCGGCGGCTGTCAATAACAATAGCTACACTTTGTCTTGCTACGTGTGCAATCTGAAATCGCCTCCGTTCCTATAACACGCCAATTCTGTTGGCCAAACGAGCTGTGAAAGCATGCTATTCACGTACACACGTCCAATCCGCCCTGCGGTCTAGACAGAACTGGCACTGTAATTTAGAAGGGTGGTCCTGATGTGATATCAATAATTTTGAAACATGGCTGGTTGGCATCAACGGCCGATAGAATACAAAAGTTTGGGCGGTACTGGCATTTTTATTTACGCTCGAGATATGCCTAAATATTTATTTTCGTATCAGATACAAGACCACGCATCATCGTAACGTATTAAAAATTCATTAATCTGATGATGCGAACATTTCAGACAAACGATACAACCCGGATTTACGTTTTAGAACGACGAGACCTTTCGCAAAAAATCGAACCAATTAATATTCCAATCAAAACCAATGCATATTTCTTTTTGTGATTTGCGAAATCTGCATTAATATTCTGTAGTCGAGTTATGAAATTAATGTCAGCTAATCAATACTGAATAATTATTCTATTTCGAGCCCCACAGTGAAAGGGCGCGTGCTATGTCATCGTGGACTTATCGCGTTGGCCGCGCGCCTGTCACTGGCCGTCACAGCCCCGCCGACCGTTTAAACGCAATGAATTTAAACATGGAACTCGAATTGTATTTTTAATTTTGGAATGTTTGTTTTGAAGAATCTTTTTTGGATGTGAGACTAAACATTGGAAGTTGACTGCATCCTACATTAATACCTAGGATTTCCATACAAACCACATCAATAGTATTAGATTCTGGAAAGTGCTTCCTCTGTTGACATAGTATATTTCATTACGAGTGCGGAAAGCCTGTCATTGCAAAGAGTTCCGACAAATGTCTACCCGAACCGAGGCGCAGCCGAAGGTGAGGGTTGACAGTCGGAACAAGTTGCAATGACAGTTCCGCACATGTACTGAACGACTATTTTTAATACAGTTGCGAAAAAATGAAGCAATTTAATAAAACAATAAACACAATAAACTCAACTAACTAATCATTTATTTATTAAAGTTATAATTCACATATACATTGAAATTGGTACAGTTTTTTATACTAACTGGGGAAGTTTTAGGTTGCATATTTACTGTTTGAGACAAACTATTATTAATTTGGTATGATTGTTCATGTATACCTATATTTTGTCGAAGGTGTTATACAATGGCGTTTGCTAACACCATAACACCTGATAACTCTTTTACCTATGTGTCACAAATAAAGATTTTTGAATTTGAATTTGAATTTGCTAGTTGATGGAATTGGATCTGATGAATTATCATTATCAACGAAGGTAGATGGACGAACGTTCTCTTCAGTACGAGTATTGTCATGTGAAGGAGACGGACTGGACTTTAAATTAATAGATTGTGTGATTTTTTTCCCAGTTTCTAGTTTGTTGTTTAATGAATCAGCAATATAGCCTTCTGCAACTTTGTCTGACTTCCAACCTCCTAGTCGCTTTAAGGACGTCAAATTGGCTCCTGAATCTGCCAATAATGTAGCAGAGGTCATCCTGAAGCTGTGCCCAGTATAATACTCAGCATCCGGCAGACCAAGAAACGTAGCTATTTCTTTTGGCATATTTCCAAATTTGTTTATCCCGATTGCTTGAGCTGTACACTTCCCTTTTTGATAATTTTAGAAAAAACGGTCGGTTTTTGCTTTTTGGGACCGCTGAATCATATATTTTTGCACTATTCTAAGAAAATCACCTTCAACAACAAAGCTTCTCGGTATCTTATTTTTTGTATTCGGAATCTTTATTAGTAGCATTTTTCCATGGGCTTCAATATTGAACAGGCTTTGGGATGCTTTCCCAGTTAATCCTCATTCCTTCCTTGTATTCCTAATTTAAATCTGCCGCCACACGCGACATTCAAACGTCGCGTATCCAAACATCATAATTATCGTCGGACCGCTCGCGCCCTCTGACGGAAGAAAACAAAAACTTCAGTTCGAACTCAAATAACGAGCGGCTGGCCAGCCCATCTTCTCCGCGAAGACTATACTCAAAAATACCGTGAAAATACGACTGCTCGTCAACAGTGTGGTGATCTCCAGGCTCCCAGTATCCCGTGAGTACATTACCTTCCTCTTTTGTTTCTCTTAGCCTGGTTCTGAATAGAAGCCTTCAAAACCGCGTGATTGGCTGTACGCGAAACTCAAATCATATTTGTGGTCCATTTCGAGCGCGATTACCTGTAGATTACAGTTTTTTCAGGCATTCTCTGGTTCAATTTCAATAGAAAACTCAGAGATTTCCTAGAATTTCGCAAAATAAAAGTATTATCCTACAAAATTGTGTTGTCATACTCGCAGGGTAAACCTATGCAGATTCAGAGGTCATCTTAATTTAGTCGGGTTATATCACAATAATTCGTAGTTATTTTACGAAATTCATTGCGCAATCTTATTAACTTTATCTATTCACGGTATTTATACACTAACAAACGTTACTAGATAACTATTTCACCTATATGTATTGATTTACACCTAATAAATCTCAACTTAGGTTCGTATTTTCATACTCATAGTCTACCTACGTAAAACAAAATGGAAGACGGTAAACTTAAACTACTTCAGTCTCAACGCGAATATGTCTATCGTGATATCCAAATCCTTTATGACTTATCAAAATCTATGATTCAAGATCGTTCAAAGGTATCGTCGTTCAAGGCGAGATATACGCGGATACATTCAATTCGCGAAGAATTTGTTGCGTTGTGTAGTAAAATACAGGCGTTGGAGTTAGCCATAAAACCTGATGCAAAAGTGTGTCAAAAGTCTTTGAGTTCGTTTGATGATTTGTACTATGCCGTAATCGGTGCAGCGGCTGACTTACAGGTCGCTGATAAGAGCGAAAACGTCGACGGGACGTCGCAGGCGGCGCCGGCGGCTCCGCCCACGGGGCCGGCGGCTCTCGACTCCATGCAAACAGGACGTAACGTTAGGCTACCTACTCTTGAGTTACCTAAATTCGATAGTAAAATAGAAAACTGGCAAACATTTTATGATATTTACAAAACTTTAATTCACGATAACAATTCGATTTCGCAAATAGAAAAATTTCATTACTTAGCGTCTTGTTTACAAGGCCCGGCTTTGTCTATTGTCAAAGGGGTTCCGATGACCGCTGATAATTACGAAGTAGTTTTTAATAGTTTGATCGAGCGTTATCAAAACAAGCGTATTATAGCTTTAACATATTTAGATAAATTCTTTAACCAGCCAGTGTTGAAATCGGGTAACTTCCAAGATTTACAAACTTTATCAAACGTAATTTATGAGGCATACCATGCACTCCAAGCTTTAAAAATTGAAAATTTAGGTGATTTTATCTTATTTTGTTTAACTTCACGTGCGCTGGACTCGGACACGCGTAATCGTTTCGAATCTCAGAAAAACATTTCACAAATACCTACTTTTTGTGAATTGTTAAAGTTTCTTCAAGATTATGTTAAAATCTTAGAAACTAGTCATTTATCTTCTAAATCTAATAACAATCCTAACCCTCGTAACCTCGAAGGGAAAAAACCTTCGCCTGCGACCAGTAGGCAAAATAGCAGCGGTTCAAAACGCTCATCTTATCTCGCAAAATCTAATCCTCCTGCCAATGTGGCTTGTGCTCATTGCAGTGAGCCGCACTTGATTTATCGGTGCCCTACCTTTCAAACCTTAGATTCTCGTGCTAGACTCGCGTTAGTACAAGGTAAAAACAATATGTGTACAAATTGTTTGCGTACAAATCACGTCATAGAAAAATGCGTATCTAAAATGTCTTGTACGGTGTGTGGATTACGTCATCATACCCTATTGCATATTGACCCAGCGCCATCTAGCGCCGGCGCTACCACTGCAGCGAACGTTACAGCACATTCTCACGCTGCCGTTCCCAACCGTGACATGGTTTTACTAGGGACGTGTCAGGCGCGCGTGTTCAACACCGCCGCCGGCACTCAATATACCGTGCGTGCACTCGTAGACAGTGGGGCGCAGGATTGTTTTATCACCGCTGCGTGCGCGCGAATACTCGGGTTAAAACTCCGCCGCTGTAATCTTAATATAGCCGGACTAGGACAAAACTCAGTCACACAAGTAAAAGGGGTGACGGAATGCACTATACGACCTGTACATGGTGATGCTCCACAATTTAATATCAAGCCAGTCGTGTTAGATAGCATCACTGCTCTAATACCTAGCGTGAAGGTACCATCAGTCGTTAGAGAACGTTGCAACCATCTAGTGTTAGCCGATCGCGACTACGATGTTCCCGCCAAAATCGACTTATTAATTGGGGCGGAACTATTCCATGAAATCTATGACGGTCAACGCATCAATCTGGGGCCCGGTTTACCTACCGCTCTGCATAGCGTTTTCGGGTGGATTCTGTCAGGGGCAGTAAACTTTAATTCTGCACCTTTGAACACTGCGTGCTCTTTAGTGGCCACCACATTTAAATTAGACGAACAAATTCAAAAGTTCTGGGAAGTGGAGGAACCACCGCGCGCTTTTATCACCGTACCCGAGAATGATACCTGTGAACGCATGTACACTGATTTAACCTATCGCGAACCTAACGGACGATATGTCGTACCAATCCTCTTAAAGGATGGCGATCGTTCTCTGGGTGAATCCTACAATAGTACCTTGTCGCGTTTTACTTATCTAGAAAAGAGACTTAATCGTCAGACTGAACTTAAATCCGATTATGTTAATTTTATGCGCGAGTACGAGAATTTAAATCATATGTATCCGGTACCTAACCCAACGGTACCTACTCTCAATCGTTATCTTATCCCTCACAGTTGCGTCGTTCGCCCAGAGAGCACGACAACTAAATTGAGAGTAGTCTTCGATGCTAGTTCTAAAACTACTAACGGTCTATCTTTAAACAATATTGTATTCACTGGCCCTAAGCTTCAAGTGGATATTGTAGATATCATAACCGGTTTCAGATTACACACAGTAGTTTTAACTTGTGACATCTCAAAGATGTATAGAGGAATCTTAATTAGACCGGAGGATCGGAACTTTCAACACATACTATGGCGAGAATCTCCTAGTGATCCCGTAAAAGAGTACGAACTTGCGACTGTCACCTACGGAGTTAGTAGCTCACCTTATCTGGCCATCCGTACCCTCCATCAATTAGCAGCCGACCATGGCGCCGCGTACCCACGCGCAGCTGAAGCTCTCCTTCACGAGACATATGTCGATGATATAACGACCGGCGCGCCCTCTGTACGCGAAGCCATAGAACTAAAAGATCAACTTATCAGTTTATTAGGCTGTGCTCAACTAGAGCTCCGAAAATGGAGTAGCAATTCACAATCCTTTATTAAAACTTTGCCTGCAGATCATTGTCAAGTACCTAAACCTTTCTCTGAAGAAAGTGACAAATCAACGTTAAAAATCTTAGGAGTCCAATATGATCCTGTGAGTGACAACTTTAGTTACTCACAGTCCCCAATCGAGGACAAAGAATGTACTAAGCGTTCCATCTTATCTAGCATCGCACGTATTTTCGATCCTCTTGGGTGGCTCACACCTTTTATCTTAAAAGCCAAATTGCTCCTTCAAGACTTGTGGCGTCTTAATCTTTCATGGGACGAACCTGTGCCCAGAGACATAGCTATAGAATGGCAAAGCTTTATAGCGGATCTTCATAACTTAAAACTGATAGAAATCCCTCGTAGGATTATACCTTCTCAGTCTAAGGAATTTCAACTCATCGGATTTTGTGATGGATCCACTAAAGCATATGGATGTTGTGTTTACCTTCGTGTCGTTACCTCTCACGACGTACAAGTTTATCTTTTGATTGCTAAGTCCAAAGTAGCACCTCTAAAAGTGTTGACTGTCAACCGCTTAGAGCTTTGCAGTGCTGTATTACTGTCCAAAGTAATAAATCGCATTAATTCTTTGCTTAGTTCAAAAATCATCTTAAATAAATCTATCTTGTTCACAGACAGCTCGACTGTGTTGTCGTGGTTGAACACTGAGCCACACAAGCTTAAAACTTTCGTTGCCCACAGAGTAGTCCTAATTAATGACAGTCCTGTGTCAGCTGAGTGGCGACATGTGTCCACCCATGACAACCCAGCCGACATCTGTAGTCGTGGCTTATCATGCCTATCTTTATCTTCATCTCAATTCTGGTGGTCTGGTCCTCAGTGGCTGTCCAACGAAACTTGCAACTGGCCTGCTTCAGCAGTTGAAATGTCCGATAGCTTACCAGAACTTAAGCCTCCATCACGCGCGTGTCATACTGGTGTGACACGTGAAGCTGAATTGCTTACTTCCATCATGGAACGCCACTCCTCTCTTTCTCAAGTGGAAAGAGTGGTTGCATGGATCTACCGTTTCATCCACAACGCAAAAGCTAAACGTTCTCAGCGTAACTTATTACCTTATCTGACAGCCACTGAATTAAACCAATCTTTAGATCATTTAACAAAATATGTTCAACATCAAAGTTTTAATGATGTCATATCTTTAATAACATCCAATAAACCTTTACCCAAACACTTATCTAAACTCTCTCCTTTTCTTGACACTCGCGGAATCTTGCGAGTGGGGGGACGCCTTAAACACGCGTCCTTACCAAGTCAAGTCAAACATCCATACCTCTTACCTAAGATTTCACGATTGAGTACTCTTCTTATTGACCGCTATCATAAAACTTATCTTCACTGTGGGCCTCGCCTACTTCAATCTTTAATTATGCGTCGATTTTGGATACTCGGCGTTAGAAATCTTATCAGATCACGGTTATCTAAATGCGTGACCTGTTTTAAAGTCAAACCTATTCCACTTCAACCTTTACAAGGTGATCTTCCACCTTCTCGACTACACCCGGGTCATTGTTTTCAAACAATAGGCATCGACTTCGGAGGTCCTTTTATGATAAAAGAAAGTAGACGTCGTAGCGCTAAAACTTACAAAGCTTATCTTTGCCTCATAGTCTGCCACGCGACCAAGGCCGTTCATCTCGAGCTGGTTACTGAGCTCACATCTGAAGCATTCATAGCGGCCTTAGATCGTTTTGTATCGCGGAGAGGACTTTGTCACTCCATAGTCACAGATGGTGGCACTAACTTCGTAGGTGCCAGGCGTTACTTGTCGGAAGTTAGGGAAATGCTCAACCGCGAAAGCGATAGTATTAACAGTCACCTCGCTTCTCGAGGAATCACTTGGAAACTCAATCCTCCTTCCGGTCCTCACTTCGGAGGCATTTTCGAGAGCGGTATAAAATCAACAAAATACCATCTCAAACGTATCATAGGATCCCAGATTCTTACCTTTGAAGAATATTACACTATCTTAACGAAGGTGGAAGCCATGTTAAACTCAAGACCCTTAGTGGAACTATCTTCCGATCCCGGCGAGGTTGACGCTCTTACAGCTGGTCACTTCCTCATCGGTCGACCTTTAGTATCTCTTCCTGAACCAAGGTACGCGGAAAACGAGACCTTACGTACTCGTTGGCAGCTATTACAGTGCCTCTCACAAAGCTTTTGGCGCACTTGGCAAAGGGATTATTTGCATACCTTACAACAGCGAATGAAATGGTTCAAACACGGCAACCATCAGCCAAGACTGAACGATCTTGTTACCATTTATGAACCCAACTTACCTGCCAACGAATGGAGGTTGGGCCGCGTTGTACAGCTCCATCCGGGTAAAGATGACATTACTCGTGTTGTGACAGTCAAAACATCTAAAGGCTTACTTGTAAGACCTGCTGTCAAAATTTGTCCTCTTCCAATTGAGCAAAATAATTAACTTATCTGCATTATATTTTCATACTTATAATTTAACGCACATAAAACACTTAACCATTTTTCAAGTATCTAGTATATGTATATCAGACTTATCTATTACATTTAAACTTATTTTGTTCTTATCAGCTTAGCTTTAATCTTAGAATCTTATCAGCATGATGACAAATAAATCTGCATAGGCTGTAAGTCTCGAACTTCATCTATCTTATCTTATGAAATCACCGGTTGATTTCAAATGGGGGGATATGAACAGGCTTTGGGATGCTTTCCCAGTTAATCCTCATTCCTTCCTTGTATTCCTAATTTAAATCTGCCGCCACACGCGACATTCAAACGTCGCGTATCCAAACATCATAATTATCGTCGGACCGCTCGCGCCCTCTGACGGAAGAAAACAAAAACTTCAGTTCGAACTCAAATAACGAGCGGCTGGCCAGCCCATCTTCTCCGCGAAGACTATACTCAAAAATACCGTGAAAATACGACTGCTCGTCAACAGTGTGGTGATCTCCAGGCTCCCAGTATCCCGTGAGTACATTACCTTCCTCTTTTGTTTCTCTTAGCCTGGTTCTGAATAGAAGCCTTCAAAACCGCGTGATTGGCTGTACGCGAAACTCAAATCAAATATCTTTTAAAGTAATATTGGCTAACTCCTCTGTCCGGCAAGCTCCAACAACGCCAAAAATCAGCGCAACCTACAAAAAAAGGGATTTGGTTAATATTTTTTTAAATAATATATTGACTGTATTTTGCGATGTCGTAAACTGAATACTAAAGAAAAATATAAGTATTTGTTAATAAATTACCTTTGTGGCTAAATAACGATCATCGGTAGCTTCGTTCAAAAACCTTTCCACTTCATTCGATGATAATATTTTCGACTTTTTAGTTGTAAAACTGTCTGATTGTCGTTTTAAGAAAGCATTTAGTTTTGGATATTCACTTATATCCACGTTGTTCCTTATTTTCAGCATACTTTTTATCATCGAAAACCTCGATCATAACGTAGAGAAGGTTTTAATTTTGCTGAGAGTTCGGAAAAGTATGCCAACATAACATTTTCTGAAAAACTATTTGCTTTTTTCTCTTCTCTCCACGCAATAAATTCGTCGTATGTAGATACGTAGCGACTTTTTGACTTTTCCGGTAAAATGTTCTCCGAAGCATTTTGTGCAATTATATCCGGTGGTGTTAATTAAAATAAAATATCGTCGAAATTACTCATTTTGTGGAACAAACAACTAAACTCTCAAAGACCTTTTTTGGAAAATGGCGCCAACCGTAAAAAAAACATAAGCAGAGTTTTTTTTGTTTTCTTCACCCATTCTGGGTAGGCAAAGGGAACTGGGCATACAGCCAAGTCTTCAGTAGATTTTTTTTATTGATATGAAAATTAAATGAAAATCAAATTTAATGAGATGAAATTAAATGAAACCTAATCTAACTCATTGAATCTAATCATTAAATCTGATATTGAAACAAATTAGTAGCTTTTTTTTACAAATATTTGCATGAATCATAAAAACTTCGTGGTTGGTTTTTTTTTAATAGACATTATTTTGACAGTTGGGAAAGAGAACGCACGAGTTCGGTAAAGGTAAAGAAAAAGCACGAGTACGTAATAGCCCACATCCCGAACGCTATACGTCCCTGCAATACGCCACTTTTTGAGCAACTGTATTAAAAAATTACTTTAACTGACGTTCTACTTCCAAACATTTTATTTTCATTTGAACTTTCCTGATCGATTTCATCACTTGTAATTTAGCTTTAAAAGTAGATTTCAAGGATATTGAAATGCAGTGAACATTTACAAGCAGTTAGAATTGATTCTTATGTTGCAATGCAAACAGTCCTTAATAAATTTACGTATTGACGTAGATTACGTGTAAGGGTGGTGTTACTGAAGGTGTTTTGTCAAGTAATTACTCCTATAACTCCTTTGCTAACTACTTTGATTGACCCTTTGACGAACAAGGTATGTAATTATGTAGACATTTTGTTGGCGTGTTACGAATAGCTTGCTAAGGGGTAAATGTGGTGACTCTTGCTTATACGTAAGCCGTTCTCTTAGTTTGGATTACTCATAATATAGTTGTTAATCGATTAATTTTATTATAACAGACTTCAAAAAATATATTTTCTTTATTTTTTTCTTCGTCGCCTAATTTGACATGATGGTCCATAATGAAGAAGTCATTATGGACCAGTTAAAAAGTAAAATTGATTTATGACAAGAATGTGTTTGATTTACCTATTACATCTAAAAAACGAAATTAATAAACTTTTTGCAAAAAAAAAACAATGAAAATTATTTCGGAAGTTGGTGGCAAAAAAGTCAATGCAACAAATAAAGTCACCGACGACGACGCGACGTCCGAAAGTTTAGTAATTTTGAGTTATTTAAAGTTTTTTAATAATTTTGCCATGTATTGCGCCCTAATGTACACTTTTATAATAAGTACTTACTTTTTAAATTAATTATTCTTATTTTATTTTATATTCTTCTTAGAAGCCAAAGTGGGTCCTAACAAGATGACGAATAAGAATGACGCGACGCTTAAGAGTCGAGCTTTAAATTCAGGTGGTATCTACAACTTACATTTTTAAGAGTTTACAAAAAGAATTTGTGTGCAGGTTAAATATTTTTTGAAAAAACGGTAAGTAAGTATATGGTGCATGAAATATAACAGTGGCTAATTTCTTACATAACTTTCTCAGGATAATATGCAGCTCGGTAAGTTTTTTCAAACTCAAATCTCCAAGGAGCAAACTTAGGTACCTATAATAAACAAAGCTGTTATAATATAATTTTAACTCCACGAATCCTACGTAAGTTCGCAAGAAACTTGTATGCAAGTCGGAACCTTATTTTCTTTGTAATTTAAAATTTTCCAACTGCATGTGCTAGGTGTTCTAACTTGTTCTTGTTTCGCTGGCGTATTTAATAAGTTATGTTTCGTACAAATATAAAGAAATATTTGTACGAGTACAACTTTGTTGTGTTGATTGTGGAATAAAAGTAAAGTGAGTTGTTTATGTTTCAGCCGAAGTACGCGGAGTGTTGTGGTGCGAATTTGTAATATGTACGATTTCGAGTTTAGCTACAACCAATGGGTTGTAGTTGGGTGTTTGTACGGAACAATGGCTCCGTTGGTCTCGTGGTCGCGAGTGCTACTATTGAGTGGAGTCATTAGTTTGATTCTCCTGGTGAGTCGATAGTTTTTCCATTAGAAATTTCTCTGTCGTAGCCCGGAAGTTTGGAAATTGGCATAATTCCTCGTATTATGATACCCGTACCTCGGAAAGTAGGGTAAGCCGTTGGTCTTGCGCCTGATCTGTCTCCAGTCGTGTCGGATTGATGTCCCATCGGACTAAGAGAAACGGTAGGGAGCGCACCAGAGATGGCTAATGTCCACTAAAATTGGCCACCATGACCGAAGAGTGGATATGACAAATATATACAACCAATTTTTGAACACCAAATAATTATAGTTTCTTTGTCATAAAATAAAAACTTACACCTGTAGTTATAGATTTCAAGAGTTTTGCAAGATCCACATGCATTCCCAAAAGTATCATACAGATCTAAACCTCAATCGAATCACAAAGCTCTATTTAAAAGTAGATTTAAAAATTTCGAGTTCGGATTTTAAACGGGGATCAGAGTAAATCCTCTCCATAAATAACCGTTAGTAAAGTCATCAAAAGGGTAGCTCCGTTCAGGGCGAACCATGTCATGTGAACCTACCATCAATCTTAGGCCGCTCGCTGGCTGCACGCATAGCGTAACAAAGGTTCGGATTGTAGTGGTTATAAAACAGCGAATAAAATACTGCCACTAAAATGTGCCCAAAATAACAATTGTTCACACACGACGCTTATAAAAGTTAACGAGCATTTCACGTTGATATTCGACACGGAAACAGGTATTTTAAAGTCTTTCGGTGGCTTTTGTTTAGGGTTAATTTTTAGTTTTACGATATAAGTGCTAAGTCGGTGGACGGTAATTCGGTTATAGGCTATAATTTTTGAAATTCTGCTGTAGTTTCGACGTTAGTTATTTATTTTAGTAGCAAATTTGGTCGGTACTTGTGGCTTGATAGCATGCGCATTTCTGCGGCAATCGCGCTTGAACCTATTGCTTTTTGTAGTTTACGATAATATTACTATTTTAAAGTTTGTGTATCATCGTTTCTTTGATAAGTTAGGAAAGGTTATTTAGCGGAATTAAAATATATCTACTATTTGTGTTCTTGATTATTTTGAATAACTAGAAAATATTTCCGCACCGCTCCTCTAATCGCTCCTCCTGTCACTATACACACTGCCTATTCTAAGGGCTCGAAACGGCTTTGTTTGGCGTCTAGACTCGTAATCCATTATTACAGACGCCTTCAAGCCAGGAAGTAGGGACGGAGTGATACTTCTATACGCGACACTTAGCATATTTACGGTACTGATAAATGTTGCATATTTATCCTTCGTTATCGTCCTTTGGACGTGAATGGAACTGTTGCATTTTTCTTCGACTGAAAAAAGGAATTGAATCCGGTTTTGGGTGTCGTGTTAGAAAAGGCTTAGGGGTCTATTGTTCAGTTATTTTTCTTTTCGTTATAACCATTGCATGTCGATTCTGCTTTGATTTTTATTAAAATACATGAATGAAGCATATCAACGTGAAATATGACAACGTCCGATTGTCTTAGCTTTTTTTATTATTTTTACTTATTTATTACAACTCCAGAGATATGGGATATAAAAAAAACTAGTTGTAGGCAAAAGTTTGTTGGTATGTAAATTTTTTATAAGTTTCAATAAAATCATCAAAATAATGTCAAAACTTCGACGTGCTGTACCAAATTCTGATGAAACACGGAACATAATTACTTACTTTCGAGAAATAACGTGATTCTCGTCAAACTACTTCATTTTAACTGTCTTTAACAAGGCCTAAATGCCAGTTTCACTTCTTTTCCTGTATCTTAATCAGAATCATACAGCACAGTTAACGCATACACATGGGTGCAAATTATTGACACACAATGCACAAATTAATTGAAATGGGATTAATAATCACCTCTTGGAAAACGCATTGAACAGGTTATCGAAGATCAACAATTGGAATGCGAGTAATTTAAAAAAAATCGTCCATTCATTTTAAATTTTTATTCGGGAATGTGACTCCACATTGTTCTTTCATGCATTCAAATGTGCCCAACAATGGAAAATTTAAAATAATCGAAGGGGTGCGTACCCATTTCAATAGACCTTTTTATGATGCAATATCGGGAGTTGTTTTGCTTGAGCCGCCATTAGTCCGCCTAATAACAGCAAGGGCGTTAGGAGAGTCTCCCCTAGAAAACCACCTGATCAAATTATCATACATAACTCGAGTTATTGTCGACTGAATTGGTCATTATAAAGTAATGTAGTTTGTTTAAATACAACTTTCCGGTGGCGTTTCGTTTCTGTTTTTTATAAGAGGGGTTCCACATAATTTATTGCTCTCAAAGATAAAATTTCCCTAATGGATATTGTTCACGAGACAGTGGTCTATTTTATGTGCATTATGTGTACACGTAACTAGCCCCGACGTTTTTGGGGGAACAATGATTTTTTTTCTTTTTTCAATTTCTCTATACAAATGGGATGGAATTGCGTTCTGTGATCAAAGGAGAGATAAAAAAGTTGATGAGAAAATAGATAAAACTGGAATTGAAGCTATCTTAGTTTGGTTGGAAGTGTTTTAATTGGAGTTTTTGTCTAGAAGATCCTTTTCTATTACTGGCTGAGAATAGATCCCGGTGGCATGGATACTATGGTAGATTGTTTACGTAGGTTGAAAGAGGTTCTCTTTTGCTAAGCTGCAAAGCTTACTACTTTTGTAAAAAGTTGTAGGAAGCATTTTCCTGACACTTCTGCTATAACGTATCAATATCATGACTACGAGATGAGGTTGTACCGATAGAGTTGACATTTATGAACATGACACATGAATCCTGACCTTTCTATCGGGAATTACCAACGTGATTATGACAGCAAACTGCTTTGAGAGATTATTATTATGTACATTGGTGGTTGACCTACAAATTCTCATTAACAATAACATAATGCCCGTAATAACCAAAGAGTTAGACAGAGGTGTACCCAAAAGTGTACCTACATTTCGCACGTGACGATGATCATTATTATTATACCAATTCTATAAATATTTTCGATAAGTTTGGCTTAGTAACGAACATAGAGTACCTAAATGAGTAAGTATCGGCTATCGAATAATTTGGTTTCATTTATTTTTCACATAAAATTATGTTTAAGGTCAAACTGAAAAGTCAGAAGTTTCAAACAGAAACAAACATACGAAAATATTGTTTTCCAAAGTTATAACAATAAAATTTATGAAATACGCACATCAGACTAAATAAAGTAAATAGTTTTTTTAATCATCGACAAAGCTGTTATTGACCTAAAACTTTTTTTGCCTCAACTTTCATACGTTAAATATTGTTTCTAGATTAATCACTTACCTGTTATTACCTAAATGGAATATTGGAAATCAAATTGTACCCACTAGAAACCAAATATAATGTGACTTCAACAAAATATTACCTCTTTATTTACTGTCGAGTGTTCACAACTGATTCAGACATTGATGGAAAAGTAAAGAAAAAAAACGAAACAGTATCTCAAATCTACAAAGAAAAACTAGGCCTACTATTCCCCAAGTTTATTTTTATGAAGAATGGCATAACAAACTATTTATTTTCATTTCTTATTACGAGTGCGTCTCACGTACTAAGTCTAATGTAAGCTGTATAGATGAGTCTCACGTAGACAACTAATTTAACACATTGTCAAGACTCCCCCTCACTCTTCCATAGTGCATACTCTTCTAAGAAATTGAAACGTATTGTATGAACTTAGGGCCGAGGGGCCGAGTTACCAACATTTCTTGGAGCCGAAAGTTGTGGGAAAAACGCTGGTTGTGAATAATTAATCGTTTATAAGTAGTGCCTGTAGTTAAAACTAATGATTGCGGCACGTGAGGTGAGGTTTAGATGCGTAGTTACATCATTTCTTGCATTAGAACTGGCCAGTTACATCAGAACATCATAGACAGACTTTTAATCTCAAGAAAGTTACCTACTTGCTAGTTTCAGTTGAATATACATACGCATTTTATACGGAAGAAAGAGGAATTGTCGTGAGGAAAGCAATGAGTAGGTATGCATGTGGAGGGGTATAACAGTAGAGGAAGACAAAAGAAACGATGGACGGACTATGTTAATGATGATAGGAAAGTAAGAAGACATGGTATGTCGACTCCAAATAAATTATGATAACGGCAAGAGAATGATGATACATACGCATTGTTTTTCGCATGGTGGTAGGCAGAAACTACAGAACGCCATCGGCTATGATCTCATTGAATGTCACCTCAAAATGACTAAATCACTCAAAATCTAAATGTATCCAACTCAATTAATCGAATGGACATAGGACTAAGCTAAACTGTGGTTTTTAATTTGAGAGAGTAAATTGACACTTGGAAATGTCAAACTTCCATATATTTACAACAACATTGTATGGAAGTTTGACATGTCCAATTGTCAATTTACTCTCTCAAATTAAAAACCACACCTTAGCCTGACATCAAAATACAATACGCCATTTTCTATCTTATACCTTTAATCTCAAAGTTCACTTCTTTTTACCCGACTGCGGCGAAGCCCAAAAGGAGGGTTATGTGTTTGACGTGTATGTATGTATGTATGTATGTCCGTTTCTTTGTTCCCTCATAACTCATAAACGGATGAACCGATTTGAATGAAATATACGTCGTTAGATTCGTCTTGATGGCGCGAAAGTTATAAGCTGCATTAAAATTAAAAAACAAAGAAAAATTGTGGATTTTGGGGGCCAAATCGCGGAGTTCAAAAATATTTTTTTTCCAATACTATCGAGTAGGGTATCAAAATAAAGGGTTTTAAAAGGAGATTACAAAAATATGTAACACTTTTATGTTTAAAAGAAATTCAAAGTGAGAAATCCTATAAACAAGCACAAAAGTTAAATAAATCATCTGCGAAGAATTTTACGCGACCAACGAAAGAACAAACAAAAGAACTAAAAAGTTGGAAATAAAAAAAGTAGTTGAAAAACTAAAAAACCCGACTGAAAAAACTGAAAAGCAAAAAAACAAGCACATTTAAAATTAAACAAAACTTGGAAGCAGGCGGGGTTCATTTTTTGAATATTAAATTATGAAAAGAAAATAGAATGGACCCCGCCTGCTTTCAAGTTTTGTTTATTTAATGATAACTTTGATACATGGCAGAATAATACTTGCCAGTATTATAATACTACAATACATAATCAACTGATAATGCTCGTATTAGTTTACATGCAATGTTTGAACGATACCAACCTCGATATGACATTGTATTACGCAAGGCGTTGCTTTGGAACCTGTACCGAATGTCTGCTATTGACATTTCTATGGACTGCTAGCCGCTATAGGACACCTCCATGTAATTGTTTGTATTGTCTGCACTGCTAACTAACACAACCTATATGAGAATGACACTTGAGATACTGCAAAATATTATTCGGGTTGATACTGTAAATCCAAACGAACCAACGCGGTAACGGTTACAGAATGAGATCACCAATCCATTTGAAAAGCAATAAAATTAAGGCAAATGGCCTCAATCACTGAAGTTAGCAATTATCTTATGTACGCCAGCGGACTTTAAACAATGATATAAATGACAAAGAATGAGATGATGATGATTAGTAACAATGGGAATCATCGACACGACGAAAGACAAAAACAAATACATTGATCAAAGATAAATAAATGACCAAGCAGATAGAATATATAATATAATATAGATAGATAGAGAAACTACAACGACACAAAACAACTCCCTACCTAAAATAACAACATTTAATTTAACACCAAGCATTGTCAACACAACCCTTACACACATGAACACAATAATTATTTTCATGACGCTTCTACAGCGACACTTGCAAACGATAACACAATTGATAAGCATCAAATTCTTTGGATCGTTCGCAGTATTTGTAATGAACTGTGCGTATCTCACCTCGGAGACTCGTTTTCTAGTCCGAACACGTCTTAAAGGGAAGCACAGTCACCCTTCAGTGGATGAGCGCTAAAATTGCGCTAGAGTAGTCTTGTGTCTGTTTTATTAATTTTTATAGGTGATTTTTCTTTCTGTTTTCGCTCGTTTCAAAGCTTATCTTTCGTTACACGTAACAAAAGTAATAATTGTGGAATTATGTGAGATTTCTATTTACGCAGTTTTTCTGTTACTGTCTGAATTAAGATTGTTTGAATTTTTTTTTCCTTTTTTTTATTGACGTCCACTACTGTAATTTTGATAGGATTCTGATAATAAGTGGCATACACAAAAATATTTTTGAATTAATCATTTTCTCTCTGTCAATCTTTTTTTTTTTTTATGGGACAAGCCCGCCACACTATTCCCAAACCACTGTAACTCCTGTTAGCCAGAATCAACAGTGGCGACCACAAGAAAAGCGCCGAGACAATGAAGCTCGACGAAGTCCCAGAGAAGCGATTTAACTGTCTTCTCTGTCAATCTGTATTCTAAAACTATGCCGTAAACCTTACCAACCCACAATCTCTTTTAGCATTCCCATAACTTCTAGCAGCATCATCTTACACCCCCGTAAGCCCGGCACAATTAACCATAAGTATTAATACTGTTTCCCCTACCGTTTCCGCGCTATTTCTCCTTTGCTTATTGCGTGGGGTCTCGCTGTTTTATTGGCACCGATTGTATGTACTACGACACTATCCCTTTTATGAATGTTATGGTTTATTTCGCCCACCCCTAGGATGTTGGTGTTCCTGAGAGTAATTGGCACCGCGGCTACTTGCACCCTTTAATGGCGGGAGGCGTAGATGACTTGCCACTTTAATACAGAGGAACAGATCAGGAATTTTTCTATGAATAAGAAAATGCTGGAGGAAATGTACCGTGAAAGTGTTGATCGAAGCGAATTGTTACGATTCGGGGACTTATGGATTGCTGCAATGATTACGTGAAACAATTTCAGTATTATTTGGTGTAAAACGACTGTTACATGCATCTTGCAGTGTTTATAGCTATATCATAGCTATTTCATAATCTGCAGACTAGTGACTTTAGATCAACAAAGGTATTACGACGCTCAGTAAAGACATTCCTCTGTTTACCAATTAAATTTGAAGAACATACACTCCAGATTTCATTCTCTTTCTTTGACGAAAATTATATCATTTGAACACACAACAAAATAGAAGTACGAAGACGGTGTTCGCTAAAAACAAGAGTCACACAGCACGCAGATGTTTATGAGATTTGCAGCATATGTATAGCAAATAACTTTCCTTTCACATGCCATTAGACACAGCAACTATGTTTCCTACATTAAACTACACAATAAGACAACCTATTTACTTAAACGAAAACTGTAGTTAAACTACATCCTACTGCCGAGACAATTAAAGTTCCGTTTCAAGTACCAGCCAGGAATTCGGGGTTCTTGCGGTCGCACCCACAACGCGTAGGTACCCATAGGTATAGCAAAGTGGGGTACTCAATCGGCTATCAACTTAATTGATCACAATGTTGGTGTACCTTTTGCAGCAATTTGGACTGGTTAAACGCTTACTTGGGCGTTTCCTGATTAATCTTTAGGGTTGTAATTGCGACTTGTTGGTTTTCGACGAATGTTTCTGTCTTTTGGTGTTTTGTAAGGGTATTTATTGTGTTTACGCGTGTATTGTTGTTGTTTCTTATAGAGTATAGAAGTATGTTGCCCATTATTAATAACCTAATAGAATCCGCAGCGAAAAATGATCTTTAAATAAGAGAGCATAGAGTATAGAGCTGTGGATTTTGTGAATAATAAATAAATAAATACCGGCCCAACTAGGCTTGATGATCTTTTGCTCAAGACCATAACAAATATTTCGATGGTTTGGAGTATTTTCTGTTTCGTTACAATGTGCTATGCAAACCACCAATCTATTTCTAATCATACTGCGTCGAACACGACTGTTTTCATATTCAAAGAAACGTTAACTATCAAAAATAACTAGTCTACAGGTATTCTGTGAAAAAAAAAATTTGTAGCGTTGAAAATATTTAAACTTCCCAATAAAAGAATCGAAATGAAATTTGATTTCAATATTTGCATTATTTACTACATTAATATCAACAAGTAGAAAAATCTGTTAAAATATTTTTGAGTATTTCCATTTACAACAGACATCTGAGTGGCAATTTGTGGAGAGCAGTGCAGCGTAGATATTCATAGTTATAGTATCAATATTAATTTATATGTATATTGAATTTTTTGACAAGAGGCATTCGACGAAATTCTGCTTCACTCAACGATTGATGTTACAGTTTGAGGAAAGCAAGTCATTAAAAAATTCTGCGTGTTTATTTTAATAGTCAAGTCAAATTACTGCGTTAGGTAGGTACATCAGTATAGAGTTACTCTTTCAAAATCACCAACCTGGCCTTTTCCCAGATACGTTGGGGTCGACTTCCAGTATAATCGGTTGCAGTCGAGTACCAGTTTTTTACATGCAACGATTGCCTTTTTGGCCTCCAAAACCCAGTAACTGGGAATTACCATACTTCTAGGTAACCTCGGACACACATCTTCCAAAGTACATAATACTTAGTGTGTATTTTGATTAAACGCCATGGCGATCACAAAGCGATGACTGTCATGGAACGTAATGAAATACTAACAAAAAGTCTACAGCGTAGTCCTATAAAATTTATGACAGTAACTACAAACACTGATAAAATCATTCCCAAATATAATAAACCAATAGATTCAATAGAAACGATAAACAGTATCGAACAAAACATATTCCACACGTTATTATCACAAATAATATATGCGACCCAAATCTAAATAGACTAACGACCGCTGTATGAGTTGTGATCAATTACCGACTCTGTGTAATTATCAGAGGCACCCATCTCGCCTATAAACGATATATGTGTATTGTATCTCAGTACTTATGTGGAAATTAGGAACATGCTAGTGTTAGAAGCTATTTGTGATTGGGATCTGTTGGTTAGTTATGAACTTATGGCATCGATTTTGTGGGTATAAAATGATGTAGTGTTAGGTTAATGATATTATTTTGAAACTACATGTACTGCGTGTCATGTCACATGGTATGCCAGCACAGCCTAAACTCGTGAAGATGGATTTAGAAAATATGGTATCATGAAAAACGATTTTTCTGAATTCCATCACTTGGCTGGTCATCGGGGACGTGGTTGAAGTGACGAAGTTTCTAGCAACAAATAATACCTAGGAAACAATAAATTATACTGCCATCATCAGGGCAGTACGGGCTGCCACTAAAAATACATTTATGGAAATACCCTAATAACACATCGCCCGGAATCGATTCTAACAGTTGTGCTTGGGGTCGATAGACCAAATGTGTTTCTAAAGGGCAAAAAAGAATTTTAAAAACAAATAAACCTCTTTAGCTCAAGTTTCTTCTATCCAGGTTTATTTCTAAAACCGACTACTAGAAACCGTTTGCAGTCATACCTGAGATCGCGTGCACACAATCGAAAATGACACATCGTCCATTATGAAACCGTCCCAATTCCGGCATTGGAGCCTCTAGTCCGGCACGCCTCACCAGAATTGCCGATACCCTATCTTGGTATAGTGGATTACTTCAGATGAGAGATTAATGCACTGGGCACGTGATAATGGCTATTACCAACTATTGGTGTTATGTGCTCTGCGAAGTGTATTAGCTGGCTGATAACAAGTTTGCGGGTATAAATCTTATGTTTTGTGTATGTTGATTTATTGATTGGTTTATTGTTAATGTTCGATGTAGGATTTTGTGGGCGTAATTTATTTCGCTTTCTTCAGCTTCAAGTTGTTCTACGGATTTTTTCGTAGATCACTTAGATGCATGGAAGACTACACGTAATAAAGAATACAGTACCGATCGCATAGAAACTCTTGTAGAAAAAATATCAATGTCTTTTTATCTAAAACTGAAGAGTTTGTTTGTTTGGTTGAACGCGCTAATCTCAGCAATTACTGGTTGGAATTGAAAAATTATTCTTATATTTTCTAGTCCATTTATCGAGGAAGGCTATAGGCTATATTCCACGGGGACGAAGTTGCAGTCAAAAACTAGTTATTGGTTTATTGTTAATGTTCGATGTAGGATTTTGTGGGCGTAATTTATTTCGCTTTCTTCAGCTTCAAGTTGTTCTACGGATTTTTTCGTAGATCACTTAGATGCATTGAAGACTACACGTAATAAAGAATACAGTACCGATCGCATAGAAACTCTTGTAGAAAAAATATCAATGTCTTTTTATCTAAAACTGAAGATTTTGTTTGTTTGGTTGAACGCGCTAATTTTAGATACTACTGGTTGGAATTGAAAAGTTATTCTTAATTTTCTAGTCCATTTATCGAGGAAGGTTATAGGCTATATTCCACGGGGACGAAGTTGCAGTCAAAAACTAGTCTTTAAATATATCGATTAGTCTTCCAAACGCCAGTCAAACTATTAAGTACACTTGCACTAAACGGCTAAACTATCCAGTACAAATGTACTGAACATATATCCCATACATCGCAGCCTATCGATTGGGCACCGTATCTACCCTATAAATAGCAATGGCTGACAAATGGCGGGCCCGATCTGATATATTGACGTGTTGATATGCGCTGGGACGATTTTCAACTTCATTGACATAAATCCCGTTTTCAAGAAATATATTGGGTTTTATAGGGAAACAGACTGCTAGTGTTTGTATGGATTTTATTGTTTTTCTAAAGGGATGAATGGCAGTTGATGACAGGGTAATAAAATATATTAAATGGTATTGTCTAAGATGAGCTCTTCAGCCCTTGCTTGGGGTGTTTTGGTAAGAAGATTATTGTGTGTTTTGTTAGCTATTATCGATATTTAAATGCCATTTTTTGTGCAGATAATGGGACTAATAAGTCAATATTAATCGCGGTCGGAGAGAGTTTTATTCTCAAATCGGACTTTTTAAAAATTTAGTTAACTATCACACTTGCCCTACTAGCAATTTTTACAGGTAAGTACAATAATTAAATATTGATACCTATTAGTCGAAAATAAGCTGGGTTTGAAATTTTGTTCAAACTAGCATGAGCATGGTGATAAGTTGATAACATTATCAAAGTTAGCTAAGACTCATTTATTTTCTGTAACAATTTCTAATGAATTCGATTCTATTTTTTTTACCGGTCAAAAAGATCACTGTGTCAGCGAATAAAATTCTATTCATTGCATAAACGGAAAAAGTTGACGTATTCAGCCTACGCTGCGTGTCACAACCATCGGAAAACGACAAAATAAAACTGTCCCTTTAAACTGAAAGTTTAAAATTTTATTTACATATTTGCATACAATATTTACTCGTGGATATCGTGTCAGCATTCCAATTACCATTTTAAGTTAACCTTTATTTGCGTAACTCGCGACGTTTTTTTTTTCGTTTAGGCGAAAATTGTTACAACGAAACGAAATTTTACTTTATACGGTCGCTTTTGGCGAATCATTTATTTATGATTTTTAAACAGCCGTTGTATGGGCGTTTTCGAGTTTTGTGTTTACAGGCGATAATAGTAGAGGTAGCGTGTGAGTGAATGCCGACGATTATACGTATTGTTAGCAGTAAAATATTGTAATGTAGGCCAGTTAAATTTTATTTTCGTAAATTAGGCACGATTCTAGAATACTGCTCTCGTAACAGCAAATGTAGTTCGTAAAATGGCGATTTAGTTGGACAAAGTTAAGAAAACGCTAGGCAAATGACGAGATGCCTCTTAAATTCGATCAGCGTTTCAATAAACCCCTAAGTGTAAATTCACGACATCAGAGCAACCTTTAAAATATTGGTGGCCGTTACACTCATAAACATTTATTTCAAACCATAAAATGACCTTACGACTATATAACGATTTGGCATCGAAGTGTCAATAAAATATTATCATCAGGTCACCGTTCCCATAAAGTGTCAACACGTGACCTAGAAATATGATCCTTAGGTAACCATAATAATATGATACAATTTTTATTGGAATGTAATAATCATTTATGTGGGTGTCAGTTTCGTTCAGCAGTAGATTGGGATCTACGATTGGCAACTTGACTAATTGGCGTAAAATCACGATTTGGAATCCCCGAAGGGAGCGGTGCACCTATAAACATGTATACGCACATTTCGCCAGTTATGCTTTAAGTCCCATATAATAGGGGGCGAGTCAATTTTCATCAACCGGGCATAAATCCAGACTCCGTGGTTGTGCCCTCATAATAGAGATTCTGATGGAATGGATAGAATAACACTTTGCTCGACCCGGGAATTGCACCCAGGGCCTGTTCTGTAGTCGCGCTTGCGACCTCTACATCGTCGAGGCAATCAACCCATCTGTCTAATTAAAACATACTTAGCTGATTTTATATTTCGCGTAAAATTTTGGTGCAAGCATGGCAGTCAATCTTTTGTCAACGTAAGTTGCTGAGGCTCATAGACGGCATAAAAACTGATACCAGGTTGAGCAATAACCACTTAGCAAAAGAAAAAAGAAGTTCAACACAGCCAAAGATAGAGCAGTTTCGCGTACAGCTATAATACGCGTCAGGAAAATAACTCACGACACACCCCAAAATGATGCTAATGCAAACCCCAAAATGAATAAAAATACTTTAAGGACATGTTCCTTCTTTTTGCCATTACCGTTTCAACTTTTTTGTAAACTTGACCTTTCCGTAATGTAATTAAAAAACAAATTAGGAGCCACGGAACCCAAGCTAAACCCATCATGGGCAAATTAACCACAAGCAGCCAAATTACATAAAAGTTTTAAGCATAGTAAACATGTTTCGTAATTACTTTACATTCCACACACACGTTATTCAAGGACCTTAGGTACCTGTAATTAAGTTTTAAATACACTTGAACTTAAAATTATCCCTTATAAGTTTTGACTACATAATGAATATAGTATGTGTGTCATATTGTACCAAACCGTAGAGTGGTACAAGAGTACACGGTGTAAATGTATCGAAAATACTTCGATTTTTAAATTGAAAATACTCCTTCCAGAGTATCATATTTTCATAATTTTTTCTTATCCTATAGATGATCCTTATTGTGCTTTTTGCAAACAATTATAACTGAAGTGCTATTGGATAATTGCATTTTTTTTTTAAACTAAAACCCGACTACAAACCGCGGTCTTAAAAGTAGAAAACTTTATGACCGCATTCTTCTTCTTACCGCATTCTAAACGTATAATATGTTGACTAAAACTATAATATAATTTACATATTTGTAATGTCCTCGCCAAGACCTTTCATTTGATACCAAACATGTTATGGTTACCTCAATTTAATTTTTTTCGAGGCTACAATCTGTCATTTAACTTCCGTCATAACAAAAATTGATAAAATTAATAGCCTATGTTACCCGGGCTATTCTTACAAATCTATTGACACTTCATTTATCAAAATCCGTTCGGTAGTTTAGGCGCTACGGTGGAACATACATACTTACTTACATAGACTGCCAAAATCATTACCCTTCCTTTTGGCTTCGCCGTAGTCGGGTAAAAAGTAAAACCTCTTTGTTTACGTTACTTTTAAACCGTGCGCAATACGGGCATATTGCGCACGTGGCGTACTGGGCACAATACGGGCCCAGTACGGATTGGTCATAGGCAGGATGGAATGTGACGGTATAAGACGGTACGTAGAGTTTCTTGTATTTAAACCAAGCAGTTTCTAAAAATATTTAAGTTCCTGCGTAATTTTGTACAATAAAACGCTTCTTTTGAAACAATTGTTATCGTCAAAGTCCACCATCTTTTTTTCAACATATATTTATAGCTTAAGTTTTAAGTATACGTAGACAACATAGAACAACATCATTCCTATCTTCTTCTAAGGGTAAGGCAGAGGAATCCCACAGATTATCACCACCTCGCCTATTATGGTGCAGTCCCAAGCGTGTGTCCATGTGTGTTCTACCATAACGTTTATTACAATTCATCCACGTGCACTCATACATCACCCTAATACAATATGCGGGTGACGATATCAAACACATTTAGATGGACACGCACGCCTACTTTAAGGACCCTATGCGCGACGCGTGCGCACCGTTCGTGGTCTATTTGCATTAATCGTAATCCGACTGACAAATTACCATTTCACGTTAATAATTGGGTTGTCGAAAATGATTTATGATGGTGATTTTTTTTTAATCTGAATTATTTTAGGATGATTGATGTTGCATTATGGATGGAGAATGTCCTTATTTTCATGTTTAGTTGTGTTAATACTATTATAGCAGATCTATTGGAGTATTATATAAACAAAAAAAAAGTTGATGTGGCACTCGGAGACTGCCGCGGTAAAGCTATTGCATAGCATTTTTTATCAACTTATGCAAATACTTATTTATTTATTTTATTTATGCAGTATTTTTTAAAAAGAATTTAAATTATATAAGTAAATCAAAAGTAACCTTCATAGACTAAGCTAGTAAGAAACTCTATGACAGAAAATTTAAAAGAAAAAGTATTGACAGCTTGTCAGCCTGACTTATGTGTCATAACATTGAAAAATATGAAAATTATTTATTTTATTTTAGATATTTTATAAGAAAACGAATCGTCTTCTAAGACCGATTCGCAGAATAATAATGCAAAAACCAATAAAACGTATGATAGATGCGTAATAAAATGAATGTGTATAGAGTACTCGAGGAGTACTCTATATACATTACATACTCATTATCTTTAACTATTTTTTCGTGACTTTCTTCATTAATAAATGCACTTTGTTTATTCATATTTAAAACACTTTGTACACAAATTATACGAGTAAGAATATTTTAAAAGGAGAAAGCAGAGAGACAAAACAGAAAAACTTTACACATTTACAACGTGAGGTTATAAATTATTTAATTTGACAACCTCAGTTGCCAACCTTGTTATTTTCCGTAACCATAGCAACCTGGTTGAGTACTGAATCTTAATTTTTTTGTTAGGAAATTTCTGGATTCGCTCTCCACGCTCAAGGCCCGCGATAGAAGCTATACAATAGCTTATTAAGGGTTGGTATCAGAATGACTGGATCGCAAATAGACCATGTCGCTCATAGTCCAAATCTCAAAATGTCTAAATCTCAAAATACCTAAGTCGCAAAATGACTACATCGCTTTTAGTCCACATCTCGTAACGTCTAAATCTCAAAATACCTAATTCGCAAAATGACTACATCGCAAAAAGTCCGAACAGTTGTGTAGGTACCTATACATTAATCTCTTAATACAGGGTTGATATCAGAATTACTGGATACTAATGATCAAGACTAATGCGCCTACCACACGCTCACACTTCCCCACAGTCTTGCCTGCGCGATTACACGATGCACACAGTACATCGCGCGTGTGGTTTGTAATGGTAATACAGTTTTACCAACCATACGCGCGATGTACTGTGAAGTGTGAACGAAAAGTGTGGTGAAGCTTGAGCGTGTAGTAGGCCCATAAGTCATCATCATCTTCCTGCCCTTGTCCCATTCTATTTGGGGTCAGTACAACACGTTTTATTCTTCCATTTTCCCTTGTTAGATGTCACGGCATAATTTACTCCTATCTCTGTCATACCATTTCTCACTGAATCCATTCACCTTTTCTTTGGCCATCCGCTCCCTCCATTTATCCATCACTTTTTTAGTTACATGCGTTTCATCCCTCCGCATTACATTCAATGAACCAGCCAAAGTAAATGAGTATATCCTCAGTTAAGACATAACCTTTACACGTAAATCAGCATGGAAACATAATTAAATTTAATTAACAACGCCGCAAGGGGTAGGCCTAAAAGTTCCCTGTGCTGCTCACGTTTTTATTTTTTACGACACATCAAAAGAAAGTGATATCACGTAATTTTATGGTAATGGAGGGGTGCCCCACAACCCACGTATAAAGCCTTTTAAATTTACGGTGTAAGCCTTGTGATGAGCCGAGTGTTTTACGGTTTGCAACATTTAAACTCATATGTGGCCTTGTAAGACTACCTCGTAAGGGCGCGAAGATAAGTCACCTTGAAAACTTTCAAGTCATTGGGTCGACATTATACAGTGGAATCTAGACTGTAACTTTGAACATTTCTCTGTTATGTTTTGTCCTCGAGCTTAACTCCAAGCTTCCTCTATGTTGAAGAAAATTTGTGCTCGCTTCCAACTTATCTAAAGCGATAAAGATGATACTTCGAAAGTAAGTGTGTCGAGATTATCAAGTGCTAAGATAAAACTGGTTAAGCTTTGTATGAAATTCGAATAATGTTCAGCCTGCAGGAATCTGAAGTTCCATATATTTGCTGACGTTAATTTTGAGTGGAAACCATTTAATTTTAGTCCGTTGTTTTCCCACAGAGTATTCACTGGTCCCTGTTTGACGGCAATAGGCTGGTCTCCTATTCCGCTATCCATGGGACTTGAACATAACTGGCAAAATGTAGTTTTGTATTGAGTGCACCTTTGCTTCTCCCTATGAAGATTACAGGTGTAATGCTATACCTTGTATTTTGGAAATTACTACACCATTCATATTAATTTGAACTAACACACGCAAACATTTATAAAAGAAATTGAAATTAATAAAACAGAACGTTCATAAATCTTTAATCGACACAGAATAATTTATTCTTCATATTCAGGTCGAGGGATCTTATAACTTTATTTTTAATAAGTTTCATGCAAATCAGGCACTAGAGACTTAATATAGGTCTGATCAGGGTCCCGGATCAAATTGAAAAAAATCTGTGCAACGTTGAGAGTGGCCCCACTTGACGAAGGTACTGCTTTCAGGGTCTCTCACGATATTTAATATGGACAGCCGACAAACCACATTCTATATTGAAAAAGGGGTGGTCTGAAAATGTGATGTGAGTTTTTTTAAAGATAAGTAGCAGTAGCTGCAAGATTATAATATCTCTTGTTCTTCATGAATACTTACAGAATTTTTTATTCTTCTCTTCAGCGTTTCGATGGTATTTCTTAAAACTTTGATAAACTTAATTCATATACCTACAAACACATTCAAAGTAACACATGGCTCAATAGTGCAGGTTCAATAGGTACTGCAAGCAATTAAAACCTGGACCTGTTAAAGTATTTATTAACTATTGCACATAATAACTATTAACCTCAAGCATATGGCCTGTATGTTGCTTGTAAGCAATCAGTTAACTGTCCCCGTTTTCTCACGATTTTGATCTCTGAACCAGCTGTCTTCAAGTTTCATAACATCCAAACCAACTACACTAACTAAGTTCACAGTTACATTCAATAAATTGGACAACACAACCAAGGCTAAAAAGCATCCCGTCGGGGCCGCGGATTTTAGTACTAGATGACGTGGCCTCGGCACAAGGGCAAAGAAGGAACATGGGTTCGGTTTTTAGTCAGTAGAAGTCTGACACTCCCCTTCGCTCTGCCCAAGAGCGGGGGGGGGGGGGGGTCATTTGATGATTTTCCACCCACAAAAAAAACAGGCTAAAAGCATAACAGGTGGCAAGTATTTCTATTTTTAATAAAAAAAAACTCAAAGCACTTTGACAGGCACTTTTGAAAATCAGAAAAAAAAAAACGAACGAAACTACGAGTGCAATACGCCATTCCGAAAGCCACCACGCCGAACCACACGCCACCGAATGCCCCCAACAACGAACACTGCGAGCAAGAAAGCACGCAGCGACGCACACTGCAACAACGAATGCACGAGACCATCATCATCATCATCATCATCATCTTCCTGCCCTTGTCTCATGTTATTTCGAGTCAGTGCAAATTTTCTTCTATATTCTCCCCTCTGTCATGCTATCCTTTTTACTCCGTTTTCCTTCATATGATTCCGCATTAAATCCGTCATCTTCATTATTTGGATATCCTCTCCCCTTCTATCTTTAATACACCTCCCAAATTCACTTTTAATAATAAGTCTGGCACTTTTAGTGTTTTTCTTTTATTTGGACTATGCAAGTGGTGATGCTGTACATAGGTACTTGTGTACATAGACCAGGCACCTTGCCGTGCTCTTCAAGCTTTAAGCTCCACTCACCATAAGAATTATCTAATACACACATCAAAAGTGTCTAGGGATCGAGCATTTTTATGCGGATTTCTTGAGATTGAGATGTGGCTTTGTAATAAATTTATGATTTTATAAAATATGGATCCTTTTTGGTGCATTTCATAATTTGAATCAGGAACTGTGAATCAAATTCGAGTAAAAGATGAAAATCAGCTGTCAATATTTTCCCTATAAAAACATACAACGCATTGAAGACATTATTGAACGCATACAAACCAACGTTATTATGGAGCGGCGATGTCATTTAAGCAGGGAAGAAATGCTCAGAGCCGTGGGAATGATAGAAGCTGGTTCCCGGCAACGTACTGTGGCTTTAGCTCTGAATACAAGTCAGAGTGTTATCAGTCGACTTTGGACACGTTACCGAAGCACTGGTACCGTGGCTGAGCGCCATGGAGGACGGTATCGCTGCACCACACGGAGACAAGACCGATACATTCAAATCTTAACTCGAAGAGCTCCAACAATAACCGCCATGATGTTAGCCGTGAGGCTTCATCACTCTTCAGGGAACTTAATTAGCGACCAAACAGTCAGAAACCGCTTGCATGAAGTGAACCTTTATTCCCGAAGACCGCTACGGGTACCACCTATAGCAATGCACAATCGTAGGATTCGATATCAATGGGCTCTTGAACACAGAAATTGGGCAGAAGAACAATGGCGTTTCGTGTGCTTTTCTGATGAATCTCGTTTTGGTATGAGACCGGATACAAGACGTATACGACACTGGAGAACCCCTGGACGCCAACAGCGATTAAAATCCTGCCAGGAAGTCCATCCTTATAGTGGTGGAACCATCATGGTATGGGCGGGTATTTGGATCGGCGGAAGAACTGAGTTGATTTGGATCAGAGGCAACCTCAACGCTCAAATTTATGCTGAGACGATTGTATCAGACGTCATCGTTCCTCTAGAAGTGCAAATCGGTCCCTTATTTCAGTTAATGCATGATAATGCACGACCGCACACCGCAAGAGTTGTAAGACAGACTCTCGCCCCAGCTAACATCAATGTCCTGCCCTGGCCTGCTCAGTCGCCAGACTTGAACCCGATTAAGCATGCATGGGATATGCTACAGAGAAGAGCTCTGCCGAATATGGAGGGTATCCAGTCGCAAGAAGACCTTTTTTTGTTGTTGCAACGAACATGGGCGGCCATTCCACAGCGTGATTTGGATGAACTCATTTTGAGTATGCCAAACCGATGTTCTTGTGTTGTTAGTGTTCGCGGTGGAAACACGGATTATTAATTGTTTAAGTTACCCAATAAAATTTTAAAGAAAACTGTTATTTCAGTCTTTTTTTCGAACTTTAATGTTAGTGGTTCAAATGTCAAAAATCCCTTTATTAGGAAAATGGCAAATTTCTTTATTAATGCAAAGGTGACTTGGTTTATTGTTACTGTGACAAACGAAAACACTTTATTTGATGAATCCTTAAAGAAAATTTTAATTAATATCAATCAGGAGAAAAGTTATTGCAAAAATATATGTTGATCCCTAGACACTTTTGATGTGTGTATTTCGCCACGATATCAGTTGTTATAAAATAAGTGTCGATACAAGAAAAGAAGATGGCTCGTTCGATCTAAGGATTTTCTAAAATCTAAACAGAATTTTGCATACCAAGCGATATGACCTCATAACATGAAACGACAGTACAGATTACACATAGCTTCTTCTTATAACTGTTATGTTATGTATCCTGGAGGGGCTTTTCTTCACGGATAAGGCGATTTCAACACAATATACGTCGATTTTGCCCGAAGTTCCCAAGCATTATATTTTGAAACTGAAAAAGTAAACGGGAGAAAAGGTCAAATCCATTTATTGCATTATGAAATTGTGCTTATGACAAGAAGGTTAAGGATTAAGAAAAACGTAATGCTATTAGTTTACACTTATTTTTTCCAAAAAAACTTAAAACATACTTACTTGAATTTTAAGCGATCCGTAGTCTATCTTTGCAGCGCAATATTTCTCGTTGCATCGGTATTTAATAGAAGTGTCACTCATTTCTCCCTGACGATAATGCTAACTCGATTCTAACAGCGCCTTTGACGTTTACGTCGCCTTAATAACACCTCTAAAGAATAAGAAAACTCTTTAAAAACGGGCAAAAAACACCCTTATTCTGATTGCTATCGTTAGAGTCAGTAACGAGGCAGACGATTGATCTCGTCGTGACAGCGATACTTGTGATAAGCTTTATCCATTCTACGATAGTATCGTCAATTCAATTAACCTAATGATGTCTGGCCCCTCGTTCAATACGAAAGCGATCTAGCTCCAATACTTCCATAATAGGTATTGGGTGATACATATCCGATGGAATGATCAATCACAGCGTTGATTTAAGGTAATTTGTTTTGTTATGATATCCGATTGGTTAGTTAGGGAGACTGTTGATTCCTTTTGTAGGCTTTTTTTGCAGAAGGGACTTGTTTGGTAACTGTTTTTTTAACAATAGCTGATAAAATTCACACACGTTCACGCTGCATTTAAGATCCACGAATATTTATTTTAAAGACAATAAATAAATAAGCGTTTCTGACTCTGGTCGTAAAATGTCGATTTTACAATTTTATCACTCTATTTCTTGACAATTAAAGTTCGGGTACGTAATTTAAAGAGGTATGTTCAGTACTCTATAGATTTTATGATGCCAGCTTTCTTTATCTATTCATATTTTCAAAGAAAACACTTCACTTCTTTACCTAACCCGATTACAAATGGAAATCATGTTTTCATATTCTGAACGGTATTTTTATTGAAACTCGCATTGGAAATCAATACTGTCCTACTGTTTGAAGATAAGTATATGGGTAAAGAGATGAAGATGACGGAAGTATACCCTTTGAATAATTCAAGTTGTTTGATGGGTAGCTACTTATATTTTATGGTTGACAGCGTGTTATTTAAGCGCTGAGCGGCGTTCAACAACAACCCGTGAGATTTTCAACTACGTATTATCTTGAGGCAAACATTGACTTAGATCGAACCGCTTCAATAGAAGCACAGTTATGATCTTATGATACTCACTGGTGTGGAGGATGGAAAGCCGGATACTCGTTAGTTGAGAGGAGTGAGGCGGCATTCAGAAAGTAAGAGGAAATAGCACAAAAACAGATAGAAGTTAAACAAAAACATAACATAACATCACGCCTGTAATCCCTGTAGGGTTAGGTAAAGGTGTACTTAGGTACACCTTTAAAGGACACCTTTAGGTACACCTTTTTAGGAGTCTGGATAACTGGCAAAATGTGGGGGTACTATTAGTAGTACAACCCACATTTTGCCAGTTATCCAGACTCCGCAGCTGCTACTAAGTAATTTCTGATGGCAAATTTACTGAACGTAATACTAATAAAGTCAATAGACATTAACTAAGTTTAAGAACAAAATACTGGAGGTAAATGAAACGTTATCCATTTTGTTGCTAAAAATAACTTTTATTAATATCATCGTTAGGTATTATATCGGTAGGTATTATGTACTAATACCTACCGAAATATTCATATGGGACAGGTAGGTACTTAATGTTTTTCAAACTTCTAGAGACATTTCAGAAAGTTGGAATTAATTAGAGTATGTAATTATCAGTTTGTATGTGTTACGACGGCTTGCGTAGGTTTAACGTCTAAACTTTGTTTGGTATAGAGGTCTTAGATATCTGCTTAGTACTTATCCACCTATGACATGTATTAGTAATAACTTTGACGGCACGTTTGGCACAGTGGCTCAAGCAATGGACTGCTGCGCTGCGTGTCGCGGGTTCGATCCCCGCACGGAACAAATATTTGTAAGACCTGCAGATAGTTGTTCCGGGTCTGGGTATTTGTGTATGTGAGTTTAAATGTTTGTGAACGCACCCACGATACAGGAGAAATTCCTAGTGCGGGGCAACGTATATAAAAAAAAAAAAAAAACTAGTAATAAGAAATTGATTATTTTTCAAGAGCACACTGTAATATTTGTTGAGAGTTGCACATATTATGTTTATTCTTATCATTTTGTCAAATGAATTGGGTTATGGGTAAGAAAATGATGATTTTGCATACACGTCGACTATCAGCGACAAATAAATCTTTATTCTTTCTTTCACTGCCTTTTCTTCCCAAAATCGATGCATTTAAAATCAGTCACTCTTTCCGCCAATATGTCAGCGTCCGGTAGTTCCGCCCCGAGGCTATCGTGCAAACCTAGCAATTTTCGCTAAATTTTATAATTTCACTTTGTTTTATAGACCATAATGAACAGTAGGTCGGGCCTAAGGCCTCTTAACTCTCCGGCATAACCTTAAAATTTTACTTCAAACTTAATTCTTTAATATTTTATTTTCTTAATAGCTGTTACATCTTAATTGCATTCTCTTTATTACTTCCTTTTTAATTAACAATTTCATTAGTTATTCTGAATTTCGAGTAATTGAAATTTCTCTTTGATACCAAATCAGGTTTTGTTGGTTTGGAGTGACTGCGACACTAACGTTTTCCAAGTCAATTGTTATATTATTCTCTTTCATTTCCAAAGGTAGTACTGAAAATAGCTGCTTGAATGTGATAATATGCAGTTATTGATGTGCCAAACAAATAAAATAAAATATCTGTGGGAATTTTATTATAATTGTTCCATTGTTGTTTGTGAAAGATGTATTCCATAATATTACGCGGGTAGGTGTAATAAAACACAGACGTGTCTCCTTTATTGAATTTATATTTAAAATAGAAAAACAAAGTTTTTTACAAAAATTTTCAACAATTTTCCGAGCTTAACCTTTAAAATACTGGTACTCACGTTTGTAGCACATATATGTGAGTAAATCTGTAAATTTACACCACCTGTCAGCTCATCATTCAACTTCACTGTTTTCACTGTTATTGGACACAGAAGAATCACTATGTCTCAACTTAGCGACATTTTATCGGCACAGAGGTGTCTGGAGGACAATTTTATGAAGAAGATGAATGAACTAGAAGCCCAGATACAGTGTGCTGGTCCTGCAAAGGACACCGTGGCGAGGGTTGCTGAGGAGTTTCGAACCTTCAGGGAGCTGATCTTCAGCATGCTGAGTCTTCTTCGGAGGCAGATCAGTGAGTGTGCTGCGCAGGTCGACGGGCTGGAGACCAGGCACCGTAGGAAGGCGCTGATCTTCCAGGGAATAGCAGAGGTTGACGGGGAGGTCAGTAGTGAAGTCATCTTGGAAGTTATAAATAAAAAACTGGCACTAAAAACTGTCACTGCATCCTCGATAAAGGCCTGCCACAGGCTTGGGGGATCCAATAAAGATCACCATAGGCCCATCCTGGTCAAGTTCGCAAACTATGACGATAGGTCTGCAGTCTGGAGAGCGAAGACTGGGCTGAAGGGTTCTTCTGTCTCCATCAAGGAGTTCTTAACAAGGACCCGGCAATCCATCTTCGTGAAGGCGCGGTTACATTTCTCTATGCGGTCGTGTTGGACTCAGGACGGCGTCATTGTTATCAAAGCCCCCGATGGAAGCAAGCACAAAATTTCATCTTCGGAAGAATTGAGTCCGCTGCTGGTGAAGTATCCCAGGGTTCAAACTTCTGGAGATAGCCTGAAAACAAAACGCGTTAACTAGGTAATAACATTTAGTATCTTACAGCATTGCTATTCCTGCGTAGTGTAGGACTCACTTACCTTAGAAATTGTCATCTCTCATTGTTTGTTAACTTTTGTCTTGTAACCATTGTTATTATTAGTCTTTGTTTTGTTTTCTTCACACGTTCTTATCCTTGTTACATTTTGGAAGTCTCACATAGGTACCTACATATATTTACTGTTAGTTTTTACCCTCAACAATTAACTTTTTTTTTATTCCGAAATGTTGTTCTTGCTATGTTACAACTAATTGTCATAATTATCTGTCAATGTCAAATCTGACATCCCTTGTTTAACGAAAGAATTATACATAGATCGGATACGTTCTCTGAAATCAGTTATTGCTGAGTTATAGGTTGAAGGGTACGGTGCGTTCCGAATTCCAGTATGGAGTTAGTAATTTACTTCGAGATTTTTGTGTTGATTGTTCGTTATTTTGTATCATAGTGTTTCATAACTTGTTCGTTATTTTAATAATATGATGTTAGCTGGCGGGTGGTGCAGAGATGCAAAGCCGCACCAGATATCGTGTAAATCTCTTATTTTTCTAATATTTTTATTTTTTTAGTGTTTTATAATTACCTATATATTTTTTTTTTTTTAGTGTATTGTATTTATATTTATGACAACTTTGTTTGATGATGAGTCTTTTTTCTCTGCCAACGAATCTGCTGCCACTTCGGATGATGATAGTTTTTGTTCCGTCACAGACACTCTTGGCGATCTTTTACGTCAGAGTTTCAACCAAAACCTTGACCGGCTGTTTAACGTCTGTCACATCAATGCCCAGAGTATTCCTAGTCACTACAATGAACTGTTAGATACTTTTACGAACAACGATGTCCATGCTGTCCTGATTTCTGAGACCTGGCTAAAACCTGAACTCCTGTCGACTGCCTACTCTCTCCCAGGATTCGTTCTTCTACGGAATGATCGAATTGGAAGGAGAGGGGGTGGTGTAGCAATTTATCTTCGTGCTGATTTCCCTTATAAAATTCTCGCTACTTCTCCCTCCAATAGTTCGGCTGAGTTTATTTTTATCGAGGTTCGTGTTAAACGAGCTAAGGCGGTCATTGGAGTTGTGTATTGTCCCCCTACCCTTGATTATTTCACCGAATTCGAATTGGTTCTAGAATCTTTGGGTTCGGAGTATGCACATCACATTGTCATGGGGGATTTCAACACCAACCTTCTTGCCCCTAACTCCTCTCGGTCCTGTAAACTCCTCCATCTGGTCGAGTCAGCTAGTTTGCACGTGTTGCCTCTCCTACCAACGCATCATAACACTGTCGGTGATGATACTTGGCTCGACCTTATCCTGATTTCTAATCCTTCCTTAGTCTCCGCACATGGTCAACATGTTGCTCCTGGCTTTTCCCATCACGACCTTATCTTCGTTTCTTATGTCCTTAAACCCCCAAAACCCAAACCTTTAATCCAGTACAGGCGTGCCTTTGCGCGGATGAATGCAGAGAAACTTTTACAAGATGCTTCTAATATTGACTGGACACCCCTGGAGAAGGCCACCTCAATTGATGACAAAGTTGAGATTTTTAATTCCGCTGTTGTCAAATTGTATGATACACACGCTCCCAGCAGAAAAGTCAAGGTGAAGCGCCCGCCTGCGCCATGGATTAATCAGGGAGTTAAGATGGCAATGCGACGAAGGGACCGCGCGTTTCGAAAGTTTAAAAAGGATCGGTCGGATTATAACTGGAACCTCTTCAAAACTGCTCGCAATCGTTGTAATCAGATGATACGCAACGCTAAACGCCGCCACATTCTTGACAATATCACTTCTTCTTCTCCTGCTGATATCTGGAAATTCCTTGGAACTCTAGGTATCGGCAAATCGAGGCATTCTGACCTTCCTAAGACATTTGGGTTGGATGATCTAAATCGTCATTTCTCCACCGTTCCCACCCTGGATAGTCCAACCAAATGTCAAACCCTTGACTACCTTGCTGGTCTGACGCGACCCAATATTACTCCTTTTGCCTTCACCCCAGTCGACCCGGGAGAGATCAAGAAGATTACCCTTTCCATTAAATCCAAAGCTGTTGGTTGTGATAACATCAGTCGACACATGATCGTGACCGCGGTCGATCAGCTCCTTCCTGCTATTTCCCATATTGTTAACTACTCCCTTTACTCAGGTGTTTTCCCTTCTGTGTGGCGGAAAGCCCATGTTCGACCACTACCTAAAGTTCCCAATCCCACTCTTCTCAGCCACTTTCGTCCAATCTCCATCCTTCCCTTTCTATCCAAAGTACTTGAAGCTTGTGTACATAAACAATTCTCCAATTTCATACACAAAAACTCCCTCATCAGTCCATTTCAATCCGGGTTCAGGCCCGGGCACAGTACCGTTTCCGCTCTCCTTAAAGTGACTGACGATATAAGGCGGGGAATGGAAGACACCAAAGTTACGGTTTTGGTGTTAATAGATTTCTCCAATGCTTTTAACACCGTCAGTCACGATGTCCTTTTATCCATCCTATCCTATCGCATGGTCTCTCCCGAGGTTCTGGTATGGTTTTCTTCATATCTTCGGGGGCGTCAGCAATCAGTTCTTGCTGGTGATTCCAACTCCAGCTGGTGTGATCTGGAAACTGGCGTCCCTCAAGGCGGCATTTTATCCCCACTTTTGTTTTCTATTTTTATAGACCTTATAACTGCCGAGTTTCAGTGTGCGTATCATCTCTACGCTGATGACTTACAGCTTTATTGTCGGGCGGGTGTTGACGGCATATCTGGTGCGATTGAGGAGCTGAACCGGGATTTGCGTGCCGTCAAGGGCTGGTCTGATCGTTTTGGAGTGGCGGTTAACCCTGCCAAATGTCAGGCCATCATTGTGGGGAGCCCCCATAGCTTGAGGAGGCTGAATGGCTTAACAGTGCCTCCGGTTACTTTTGACGGTACGGTGATCCCGTTTAGCGCTGATGTCAAGGATCTGGGTTTGCATGTTGACACCTGTCTTGACTGGCGTAAGCAGGTCGCAATTGTGAGCAAGAAAGTCACCGGAACGTTGCGGTCTCTCTATCGGTTAAAAAATGTACTCCCAGCTCACATCAAGGCAATGCTTGTACAGTCCCTAATCTTCCCCATTATTGACTATGGTGATGTGTGCTACTATGACCTGAATGCAGATCTCCTCAACAAACTTGACCGACTTCTAAATAACTGCATTCGATTCGTCTTCAATCTTCGCAAGTATGATCATGTATCTGTACAGCGTTCGATACTAAAGTGGTTACCTATCCGAGAGCGCAGAGCGTTGAGGGCTTTGACAACCCTGTTTTCCCTTCTTCACAAGCCCACTTCCCCTTCTTACCTGACTTCCCTTTGTCAATACTTGTGCACTGCTCACAGCAAGACTCTTCGCTCCGCTAATAATCGTCTTCTACGTTGTCCTTCTCATCGCTCTGGTTTTATAAAATCTTCTTTCTTTGTCCAGGCGGTCTTCCTCTGGAATGAACTCCCTCAGGATATCAGGACAGTAAACAGTCAGTTCACATTCAAAATGAAAGCTCGCGAGCACATTCGCAAGAAGTTGGCAGCTTCGTCTCAGAACTAAGTTGTTATAGTTTTCTTGTGTATCTTTCAAAGTTTATATATTTTATGTATATATCTATGTATGTATTTATTCTTATAAGTTAGGTATATATATATATTTTATTTCTTTTCTAATTTTTGTTTCTGTTTTGCACCTACTGTATAATGTCTCTGCATCACCCTAAGGTAGACTGGTAGAAAATGCCCATGGCATTAAGTCCGCCTTTGTACGGTTTTATTACTTGTGCATAAAGTTTTAATAAATAAAAATAAATAAATAAATAATAATTATAATAACATACAGTACTTTTACTTACTCGAAGTACTTTTCAATAATAGTATTTTTTTGCTCTAAGCTAACCTGCGATATACACGACAGCTTAGCTGATTCTGACACAATGCACAATAGATATAGGGTAACCTCAATTGAATCTTCATCAATTCACATCACTACAAAGAAAAGCTTTTTATTTCACCCATAATATACCAACATTGCGAACATAGAGCAAAACATAACAAAAAAATGTGTGCAAGCTAGCATCATTAGTTGAACCTGTCTACCCTCACAACCGGCCCTCCTGCCCGCTGGGACATAGGACGTGATAAGGTCCCTCTGCGTGAATACGACGTTTGTTCCCCAGTTTGGCTATGAAACCAGCGATTACTGTAACAAAGTAACCATTTCTTTACTAGAATCTAGTACCCTCACGTGAAGCACAAGCGAGGAAACAAATTATTAAAGGCAATACTGATACAGTCTTATTTAGTGACAATAAAAAAAGGCACGAGTTTTTTTCCACTTGGTGGAAACTGACCCTTACTCATTACTTTTTCAGCTAAAACACTTTGTGCAAATTCACCTGCTACCTGACACCACTACACCACTTATATTGTTGTGTTTCTTGTCTTTGTTTTATTTAAGTAAACCATTAACTCTAAAGACCTTCATTACGTATGTACTTGGTAAGTACCTACCTCGATAGATGAAGTTGTTCATTTCTAGAACTTCTAATGCAGGCAGTCCCATGTTAGTTCTATAATGCCATTAATTGTCTGCTAGATAACGTGGTTTGTGTCAAACTGTGAGCACACAGGTCAACTCTGTGAATATTTACAAAGAGCAAGTCGCTTGAAGATATCAACTCGAGCGCAACTAAACTTGCTAGTCGGCATCGTGCAAAACTTTCTTAAGTAGAAGTTCTAGTTTAGGTGATTCTTGCGTTTGTCTAACAGCTTGACTTTAAACATCATGAATGAAATCAAAACTTTACTAAATCTTACTTATATTAAAGTCGTTTATTCTAGGTTGATGCACCTTAAAAACCTAGTTTGGTCATACTGAATTCTAAAAGTGGAGGACAGTGTTATGGCGCAGCCTATGGGAGGTCTATATCCTGCAATAGAATGCAATTGACTGAGATTTTTATTGTTTTCATTAAGCAGTACTATGGTTATTATGACTTTTCAGTTCCTTATACATTCAAGATCGCTCACCAATACTCGCTAACGTTGTTGCCCAACACAACACAATCGATTAACTATCGGTCCCGATGTTGGATAGTGCAATTGGACGTTATATTATTGAGCCGGCAGCTCAGATAAAATGGGCCTGATGACAGGTAAGTAACTAATTGATTTAGGCTATTGTTCGGTAAATCTATCGAGAAAACGATCGTCCGAACGGTAGTTTACTGTTCTCTATTGAACTGGACGCTTGATTTCTGAGTTTGTTTGGTGCTGAGAAGTAGTGGAATAGAAAATATCGGGAACTGTTATGATGTAGTGATAATGTGTTAGAGATTTAACTATTAATAAAAATTAGGGCTTCCAGTCTTACCAGACGCAGCTGAATACCAATATTTTACATGGAGCGACTGACTATCTAAATTCTACAACCCAGATAGTACGGGCCACTGAATACCTGTTACGACTGCCAATGATCTACAAATGACAGCCGGAACCACTGGCTTAACGTGCTTTCCGAGGCAGGAAGAAACTCGTTATGTAATGGATTGACCATGTAAGTGATCCAGACCAGCCTAGGCATGCGTGGCTTAACCTGATATGAGTGGCTGTAATTATGTAGCCACGAGCTCCACCGCCGGGAATCGAACCCGGAACCTCACGCTTTGCAGTCGAGATTGGACCAATGAGGCAGTCTCGAGGAACGTTTTCATTAATTTTGTCATTCGTATGAACTTTGCGACAGTATGACTAAGTGCCTTGAGGGTTAAATTATTGGATTACACATAATGCTTTGACAGTAGATAATCGCAATAAAACTACAAGGGGTGTCATGCGTGGTATCTGTAATAATGATATGCGTGATTGGTATCGGTACCAATGCACTTGTTAGTACCGTATGGGGTTGTAGAGACCCCTTTGAAAGGGTGGCGAAACTTTTATTTAATTTAAATAATAAAATATGTACTATTAATTTGTAATGAACACTTTATTCCCATGGTTGATTAGTCAGTAGCCTACTCAAATTTTTACTTTCTGTTCATAGGGCTTGAACATAACTGTACAATTAGAAACATCTCTGTCTTACCCTTTAGGGATTACAGGCGTGATGTTATGTCAAATTATTACTTGAATTGGCTTTACTTTGTTGACACGGCGATCCAAAACACGCTACGAAACGAAGTAGGGACAAAACAACGATTCTTTATCGAAAACCGTTTACCATTACCGAAAATTTGACTAAATACCAGTATTAATTAAAAATCACAATTGCATTTTTATCTTCAAAAGACAATAACGAATCAACATACATGAAAAATTCATAAGCGATACATTCAGAATCGATACATGCTATTAAAGAACGCGAATGCATCGATTCATAACGGCCTTAAAATAAATCAGAGTATTGGGGGCGTAAAAAATTCACTCGGTCTTTTAATATTTACCGATTGTTTTCATCTCCACAGTGAAATACTACTATCCCATCGAACATGGCCAGTTTAAAATGAACCCGCAAACTCCATCACTATTCCTCACCATTGAACAACTTTTTATGAATGACGAAGGACTGTGTAGGTCTTCGTAAAGTGGTTGTTTACCATATTAGTAGCTGTTAACATTCCTTAGCGATGCTTCATTAGAAATCGCTCGAAGGTTTTTAAGTGTAATGAATATACGGTTAAGCGAGCAGTGATAAATGGCCAATCAATTCCGGACTTTATACTCTGAAGGTAGAGCTTAAATTCAATGCTTTAATTTAAAATTGGACTGAGGTTAAATTGTATGCATTGAATCGAGGATATTAATTGTTAATTGGTTTACTTTTAGAGTTAAAATAAAAGAAGCCGTTAAGAAAACTTTACGATTATAGTTCTTTGAAAAGGATTAATTTAAGCATGAAATTAATTTGAATGAATTAAATTATTTATTAATCTATTGCATAGATTCTATCGCGGGCCTTGAGTTGAGCATGGAGAGCAAATCCAGAGATTTCCTAACGAAAATATTCAGGATTCAGTATTAAACCAGGTTGCTATGGTTACGGAAAATAACAAGGTTGTCAACTGAGGTTGTCAAATTAAATAATTGTTTGTCTCTCTGCTTTCTCCTTCTAAAATATTCTTACTCGTATAATTTGTGTCCAAAGTGTTTTAAATATGAATAAACAAAGTGCATTTATTAATGAAGAAAGTCACGAAAAAATAGTGAAAGAAAATGAGTGAGGAGGGAGTACTATATCATTAACATTCATTTTATTATTAGTACGCATCTATCATAAGTTTTATTGATTTTTGCATTACTATTCTGCGAATCGGTCTAAAACGATTCGTTTTCTTATAAAATATCTAAAATAAAATAAATAATTTTCATATTTTTCAATGTTATGACACTTACGTCAGGCTGTCAATACTTTTTCTTTTAAATTTTCTGTCATAGAGTTTCTTACTAGCTTAGTTAGTCTATGAAGGTTAGTTTTGATTTATATAATGTACATCGCGCGAAATTCGAAGATCAAACTCTTAATATCGTTATTTTGACGTGACAACGTCTTATAAATTGGTTAGCCGGGTGACACTTCAAGAAACTGCGTTACGCTCCGCTCACGTTATGCGCTCACAATGAGAGCGAGTGAGAGGCACGCGTCCCTTCCACTCGGGCATGGTTAGCCCGCCTAAGAGCGAGAGAGACAGACATAAAAAGTGAAAGGCACGCGTCCCTTCCACTATATAAACAAATATATATATGAATATTCACATTAAAATTATTTTACCACTCAAAGTCGTTGTCACGTAAAACTTTCGCCCGTATACCGACTTTACAGGCAACCAATTTTTTGTTCAAATTTTTTGAATGAATAATTATTTTGGTGTGTAATTACACTATTAATACCTAATTATTTATACCTATTATTGCATAAGTTGATAAAAAATGCTATGCAATAGATTTACCGCGGCAGTCTCCGAGTGCCACACGTTTTTTTTATTTCAACAACAAAGTTACATTAAATCCATGCTAAAAATGTACACCAATCCCAATATCCCTTGAAGAATGCGATGTCTATTATTATATTATTATTTATTTATTGACCTAATATGTTATTTATTTATTGTCCAGCAGTTTTTTAACATAATGAAACTTATACAGGTTGATTTGGGGTAAATTTTTCGATGTCGACTGGGCTATAATGTTCTGCCGTGCTAAGATCAAAAGCGGCATCTGATACCTACTTTAAATAAATACGCATCTAATGAACTATGCCGAATAGCATTAGTATTGTGACAGAAAAGGTTTGCGTGGCGCAGGTTATATAAATAAAACCACGCAAATTGTCAACATAAAAATATATATTTAAAAGATAAGTCACCAACTATGGGTGTGGGTAGGTTTATGGCGCACCCTATTGCGTTTCACTTGTGAGGAGCACGTTACTGCCCTGATAGCTGGCGTGGCGATGACCGCAGCGAGGTGCCACGCTGGATGCCAGGGGTGAAGGCCGACAGGTGGTCGCGTCGCGTCGACCCGGTGATCTGCTCGGCGAGGCCCACGTGGCAAATATGGCCAACGTGGGAAGTCCGTGCCGAACATTATGGCGCGCACAACGGAGCCAATACGGGCCCCTGAGATGTAGGCGCGCAGTGAGCGGGTAGGCGTCGTTCCAACCGTAACTTGGGAATGATGGAAGTGTTCCTCCAGCAGGAACCTGGGACCCTGGAACGTAACGTCCAGCGTGTCAAGAGGTGGACAAAAGGTCACCTCCGCTGATTGCGACACCAAAAGCCAAGCAAGCGAGCAGCAGTGCGCTAATGAAAGTGCCGGTGGGTTGTCACAATCAGACGGAGTTTACAAAGTGAGATGAGTGAAAAGGCATGATAGCACATTTTGAGTGTGAAGCACAGAATGTCAAAATGTGTTGAGCTGAAGGCAATTAGGCAGTTAAATACATGAAATAGCGTAGCAAGAAGTCAAGAGAAATAGGGATACATGCTAACATAACCTATAAGGCTAGGAAACACAAAAAACACACATGTTTATGCTGTTCAAACTTACCCAGTATGGGGTTATGTAGCCACTGAATTTAAGTGCTCGATGGCGGAGAAAACATTACGCTCGGATGGTGGCGAGAGGTAAGCACGTGTGCCGGACACGAGCGCCTGCCCGCTAGGGGCGCAGCGCCCGCGCCGGACACCGAATTCCAAAAAGAGCGTGCCACCGACGCGACGCCGTATTTAACCTCACTGTGGGGAACGAACCACTATTGGTCATTCACTCGCAACTAGTGAGGCGCGTGCGTGATGACATATTGCGTATGAAACGGAAGATATTCTCGCACACTCGCAGATAGAGATGCGCGAGCGCAACATATGTAATTTAGTAACATTACTAAGCCACAGCACTACAAAATGTTATCTGTGGTATTGTGACGTCTGCGGTTCTGTCATTGACAGTTGATGTAAACAAACATTGGATCATTACTGTTTTAATTGTTGAATTTAAGTTTGTATGTTTTAATTAGTTAAAAAGGTAACGTACAACGTTACAGTATTTATTTTTAAACATAGAAAACCTACAATGCAAAAAAGAGCAATCCGTAAAGTGTGTGTGTGTGTGTATACCAAACTATATTAAGAAAAGTTGAATTTTCTCAACACGGCAGTTTTAATCTTTTACCATTATACATACCTACGCAAAGATGATCAATAATGAATCATTAAGAGGAGAAATCACCAAGAGATAAATAAAAACGGTGTGTTGTTCTCTTAAATTATCTATTTACTAAATCTATTAAACTAAGTTCATTCCATGCAATTCCTCCTACGCGAGGCAGACTTAAACTTGCATTATACATTTTATTAAGCTCAGTTACACCAAGTACCTAAACTTAGATATACACTTTGAACTAAGTTCTATGAACTTATAGAAGTTCTACGTTTAAAGTGCAATTTAATTGAAGTACCCGCATAAGTTGTTTGAGCAACTGCGGGGAATGTTCTACTTGACCCTTTAACTTGTTGTATGAACGAGACAATAGCTAGCTAATTACACTCTTGTTAAACAATTACCCCTTTATGAAGAGGTAACAAACCTGTCACTTAAAGGTATTTCGGATCAGTGATGGTGGAACCGTGGGATAAAAGAACATTCTGGTGATCGGTTTCGATTTAAATTGATCTTGGTTTCACAGGTATAGGTATATCAATATTCGTACATCTGATATATAAAAGCTAAAATGAATGATTACATAATTTAATTATTTCTGTACTATTACCTACTATTTGAGCAAAATGCATTAATGCAAGAAGACCGGCAGACTGTTACGCAATTTGGTGTGTGCATATTTAACGTAGAAAATGTTTGGTCCTGAATGACTGATTTAATAATATTCATTTATTATGTCTTCACAAAAACTGATAATATTAATTAATAATGGTTTATGCCTTACTGTTGTATTTCTGTGTCTAAGCTAATCTTTTCTCTTTAAACTCATTGTCGAGTGATCACTAAGTACTACTATCGCTGCACTTAATCCACAAACTCTCTATTGTAAGGTAAGCAAAAGTTTACGTACACTGACAATGTGCCAGTAAGGCAGTAACTAAGTGAAACCCTAGGTCTAACGTCTAAAGTCCATTTCACGAAAGAAGTCCCGCAGACGCAGCGCTGTATTCGCGCGACATAATGTTGCTATCTCTCTCTCTCTCGCCATATCTCCCCATCTGTCAAATTTAGTTCCACAATAATTGTCCGCGAGACTTCTTTCGTGAAATGGACTTTATCTCTATAGTTGTTAACCTCTATTGAGATTGACATTAATACTTACTGCACTCCTGTAATCCCCAAAGGGTTGGGCAGGACCTCTACCTAAAATATTGCACACATTGGCATTTTCCACATTTCCACAGTTATGATTAAGTAATATGCGAGCAATATGCGAGCCTATTGTCATTCACTGAGCATAAATTTGGACTCCGTGACTGCTACTGAGACATTCCTGATGGAATAACCCAATAACCCTTTGCCCGTCCCGGGAATCGAACCCAGGATCCTTGCTTAGTAGCCGTACATGCTAGCACTAGACCAGAGAGAAGATCGAATCCAAAGAGACCAGAATCGACTTAAATACTTAACAGAAAAGAACTGGGACGAACCACAATTTTCCTTTATCGTGAAAATTTAATACAAACCTAAGCATTTTTGTAGCTTTTCTCTTAACAAAAGTCCTAGTGACCTCAGACATAAAATGCTGGCTGTAAAATAGCGTGCCCGTAACCATTACCCAATGAAAACGTAAGAATACTGCCGAGTTGCCGTCTCTAGTTGAACATACCTCGTGTACACGGTACACACGGCTCTCGTTTCTCTTTATATTTTTAAACCGCTAAAATATTGTTTCTGGCGGGTGCGATACTGTCGACTCGGCATTGCTCGCGTCATAGAAACTGTATGTACAAAGATTTTTGAGTAATTGGAAATGACTAGAAAAGGAAAAAGTGGCTGTTGGTTGCAGTGAATGTTAACTTGATTATTCAGGGAAAAGGATGTTTTGTGGATGGAATGCAGGTTGATTTTTTCTAGCTGACGATAAGGTGTGGCTTTGATATAATTGAAGCTGATCAAAAATGTCACAATATTTACTCTGAACTGAGCAGATTTATGTTCGAAAGATTGTCACTATGAACTAAAAGAATGAGAACAATTTATATTGATATCAGTACTTCTTGTGTTGATTAAATTTTATTCCAAATGGCCTAAATTTCAAAGATATAATTCTCTACAAGTCCCGTCAGACATAAAGTCAAATTTACGAGTTATTTTACATTTATTGTTTCAATTTTATTTTCCCAGCGTCTAGGTTTATAACGCCCCTGTTCCAGAGATACACACCGCACGAGAATTGTAAACATGTTCACGGCTAGACTAAGTCTGCAGGGGTTACCAATTAAATATTGTTTGAACTCTGTACGTACATGGGACGAGCACTGTTTAGGTTACTTATAATTAGTTGATGATAGTTTGGGGTTTTCGTTACTAAGAGTACCCAAAATAATGAATTTATTTAATGTTTTCAGGCAGGCATTGTTAAAAGTTGAAAAATGAATTTTGAAATATTTAAAAGGGTCTCAGTCGAATCCAGCACTTCTTCTTGTTCTTATCGTGTGGGCAGTAAGGTCTAACGACCCCACACACCCTAGTGTCTAGAGTTTCTAAACCGCCTCAAGGGCCTCTGACATGGTTTGACTACCGCCATTTGGTGACCAAGACCACCAGCTTATACGTGCCTTCCGAAGCATGGAATCATCTTTTTATTAGACAATCAGGTGATTCAAGCCTGCAATGTGCTAACCAAACTGGAAACAACTTCACAAAGTATGCCCGAAATATAAAATTTACCTATAATTATTCTATACCAATCATAAATTAGTAAAAGTAATTATAGCATAAATAATAGTGTCGTAGCCAGCGCAACCAATGTTGATAAATGTCTGAGTATTAAAGCTTAAAATAATGCACACAATGGCACTTGGAAGCCTCGGGCATGACATTAATGTGAAACAAGTCAGCGAACGGAATTAGGTTGCAAATCATAATAATATAGAATGCAATTACTAATAGTAATAATAAACCTGTTCGTTTTCGTGCCGAACATTGGTAACCCCTGGTTGTTAAAGTCACGTAGGAATCCCATGTTTTGTACTGCTGGCTAATGATTGATTATGACCGGTAAGTAATTAAAGTAAAATATTATTTATTTATTTATTTATTTATTTATTTATTTGCTTACATGTAAAACACTGGTTAGTAGGCATGCATTACAATTTCATGGCACAGTATTAACATGCACCCTGTAAGGGCACTGCAAATTGTTACATATAAAATTAATAGATTAAAACAGTTATTATTTATTATTAATTCTTATTAATTAATACGTTATTAATTACATTAAACATTTATAAAGAATGAACATTGCGAAATTGATTTCATTATTATTATTTAGCATATTGTCCTTCTGCAGGGTAAAAGCCTCCCTTCCCTCCTCCCACTTTTCACAACCCAGTGCGATTGTAAACCAATCTTTGAGAAAGAGCAAGCTCATACCGCCATCTCCTTCTGGGTCTCCCACATTGTTGTTTCCTGCTTATTAGTAGGTTATTTTTGATATATTTTTGGCAGATGTGACCAGCCCAGTTCCATTTTAATCTAGAAGCTGTAAGGTCGACATAAACTATTTGAGTTTTGGAGCGAAGTACAGTGTCTGAATCGGAATTGAATTAATTATTATCAAAACAATTTTGTTTCTTATTCATAGCTGCTAAATAAGGGACATAGAATAGTACAGTGAATGATGTTAGAGGAAACTGCAATAACCAACAAGCTCTGAAAATAGAATGGTGTTCTTTTAAATTGTTAGTTTCCAAAACCATGGTCTTTCTACGGTTGTCTTTCGAAATGTTAAACTATGTATAAAAATTATGTTTTGTACATATTTGTAAGTATAATGTTTCATAAAACATAAAACCCTTAAAGGGCAAAGTTTAGTATAATTACGCAGAAATACGGGACATAAAAATATAAAAGGTCAAGCTTTGACATGACTTGAGAATACTCTTATAAGATTATTTTGTTGTTTTAACATGTTTCGTGCTTTAAAAATGTAATTCTTTGCTGATATTAAAATCCTTTTACCTCTGAAACAAACCTTTCAGGGAGATTACTGCAAATTGTGTGATAAAATAACAATGAAAGGATCCTAGCTTAGTAGTATAAATGCGAAAGTAACTTTGTTTGTTGGTTTGATACCTTTTCACTCCGAAACCACTGAAATGAACCAGATTATTCGTAAATTTTGCATGTATGTTGTCAAATGTTTAGTTCCGGACCTAGGGTACCTAATATTCCGAAAACAAAGTACTGTTCTCGAGAAAAACAACAATAAAAAAATCATTATGATATTTGATGGCGCCACGTGTCTTTCGAATCAAAATTGAGTTTTATTTAGCAATTTTATTTAGCAATTCTGTTTCTTGAATTGCTAAAACAAGAATATAGAAACTAGTAGTATATTTGTAATAACTTTACGCGGACGAGATCATGGGGCTCAACTAGTAATAAATACTCGTAAACAAGAAATTTTCGTGTCACATCCAGTGAACTAGCAAACTCTATGTGTGTTCCCGTACAATGTATAATCCTACCCTGTGTATATTGGACTAGCCAATATCAAGTTAGTGTTGCAAACCAGCGCTTGCTCCCAATCCTTGTTATTGAGGTGCCGTTTTGGCAGTTAAGACAGGTCTACGGATTTGTATCGCACAAAATAACAGATAAAATCTTTCCTTCTCAATGGACTTATAAAAGAGAAGAGAAGTATTATTGTAAGAATTTAAGTGTAGGTGTACCTACAGATTTTTATAAAGCAATCTTGCCCAATGATATTGAAGCTTAAGATCTGTTTATTGGAAAATTGGGTCGAAATTAGAACGTTTTATGAACAACTGTTACGTAATAGGATTGTATAAAAAATAAATATATTTTCCCAAAAAATAAAAAAAATGTTTTTGTTTTTATTGCTTTGTCAGCGTAGCTGCAGTGGGCATTGTTTTAAGCCCATCGCTTAATCCCTAGGATTTTATATTGGAAAAAACGCAGAGTTATATTGTGTTCGAAATGGTTCATCTAAATCTGCTGTCGAAAAAATTGTTCCCCTATGACTTTTCACGTTTATAATAATTTGCTGAGGTATCTATTTGAAAATGGTCGACACACTCCATCGATAACCTACTTACTTTTTTTAAAGATTTATGTTACTAAACGAATGATTTTTCAATGTGTTGTGTTGTGTTGTGTTGATCTTACAGATTTAGTACCTACCTGTTTTTCACAAAATCCTTACAATAATATCTAGGTACTACAAATCATATTCCATACAAAATCTACAGTTCATCTAAATTACTTGTTATAATGTACACTATATAAATAAGAAGCTGGCCATATTTTGTATTTTCAAGTTACGCAAAAGACAAAATAAGTACAAACTTACTGTTTGTTTTATACAAAACCCTCTATGGGCCTTTTTTCATTAAATTTCTGCATCTTCAAATCATACAATAACACACACCAACCACACCAACACAGCCTACCAGCGCACACATCTATTATTTTATGCAGAACACTAATTAATCACATCGGCCCAACACTACTGCAGTGACACGGACCAAGTTCATATTAGTATTATTTGTTAATTGTTTAATTATATTACATGTTACACAATTTAACAATTAACTTAAAAAAATTACCAAAATCTCCTCTACCAGCATTTATTCATTGAATTCCCGCATCTACAAATCATACAATAACCAACACAGCCCACCAGCGCACAGATCCAGAATTTTATACAGAACACTAATTAATAACATCGGCCCAACACTTCTACAGTGACACAGACCAAGTTCAAAATTAGTATTCTTGCTATCATCATCTTCCTGTACTTGTTCCATTCTACTTGGGGTCAGCGCAACACGTTTTCTTCTTCCATTCATCCATCCATTAATCCATCCATCCATCCATCTTTGGCCTTCTTCTCTCTATCCATCCATCAACATTAATATCCATCACTTTTTCGTATTACTTGTTAATAATTTACACTACACAAATAAGGAGCTTTTTTGTTTTATTATTATTTTAAATGTCAATGAATGACCACACAAGGCAAAATAATAACTAACTTCCTGCATGTTTTACACAAAATCCTTATTCATTGAAAACTCTATCTACAAATCATACAATAACCAACACACCACCAGCGCACACATCCATAATTTTATACAGAACACTAATTAATCACATCGGCCCAACACTACTGCAGTGACACAGACCAAGTTCATAATTGTATTCCAAGTTGGGACAGCCCTTGATTGATTACCACACCGGGCTTGTCCTGTCCCACGGTATCGGCATTAGGACAACACCTGTAAATTGTTGTGTAGTGACAATTAAATGTTTCCGATGTTGTGTTCTGTTTTGATGTGGGTTTTTGTTTTGTATTTTTTGGGTGTGACCTTTTTGAACTTAAGGGGGACTTTGGAGGGGGCTAGTGTTTACTTTGGTTTAATTGGACTTCTAAATTGTTGGGCTTTTAATCGCTATTTATACCGAAAACATTTAAATACTGACTACTCGACTACCTCGTTGGTTTAATAGTCGCAAGCGCGACCGAGCGACTGCTGGGTATGAAGAGGTTTCCCGATTCCCGGGTCTGACAAAAGTGTTGTTGGGTTTTTCCATCAGGATTTACTCTGTAGCAGCCACAAAGTCTGGACTTGTGCCCTATTGATGGCAATATGTTTGCCCCTTAATGTGGGTGTACTATAAGTACCTACACCCGTACAAATCCGTTCAGAGATTATAGGCGAGATGTTATGTTATAAACCATAATACCTATACCGTTTTTTTTAAATTAGCCCTCGATAGATAAGGTATATAACAACAGAATTACATTGTAGATGACGAAATCCGTCGGTTTAGTGCAATAAACCCTTTGTTTAGTTTTAAATAATATATTCTTATAGAACAGAGAGTATGTATTGCATTCAAACTAATTTTATCAGAATCTTACTTAAGTAATTTTCAAGCTCGGTCCCTGAATAAGACAGCACTATCTTACTCAGAAACCAAGTTGCGACCAAAACCGCATTTCAGTTGAAGATATTTTGCCGACCAAGCAACAGAATCTCCGCTTTGCAAAGCAGGAAATCGAGAAACGTAAAGCCGGTAACTTTTCTACAGCCTCACTATTAGAAATTGGAGGATGCACTTACGATGAATGTACTTTTTATACTTAGACATGTCATGAATCTTTCTATAAGCATATTTTATGTTAGGTAAGTCTTTGAAATAAATTGAAAACCCATTAAGAATTCATTAAAGAACCTATTAGACAAGAATTATTTTGTTTTACTTTTTAAACCTAAAAAGCTGGTAATTCTCGTTTCACCCATAGAATTAATACATTATTTTGTTTTATCTCAGATTGAACAATCGAGTCCGTCCGTATGGTGTCGGACGCAAAGAATAGCACCATCCCCTATCTTCCCGTGGGTGTCGTAAGAGGCGACTAAGGGATGTACCAGAGAATGGGCAGCAGCGTTCTCTGTGCTTTTTGTATCGACCGTACTGCGATCGCCAACCCGCCTGCCAAGCGTGGCGATTATGGCAAACCCCCCCTAAGCAAAAATTACACTTAGGGGAGGCCTATGTCCAGCAGTGGACGTCTTTCGGCTGAAATGATGATGATGATGAACAATCGAGTCAAATCTGTACGGATTTACCATTAAACATGCAAACACTAAGCGAGTGTTTGCATAAAATAATGCCTGCAAATAGTTTCTGGAGTTTTTAATCTTCATACTGATTAGCTTATCCAGAAATATTTGTATGATTTTGCAGAACTTAGTTTTTGTTACAGAATTCGCTATAAAAAAATAACAAAACCTGTTTTTATACCAACTAAACCAGATGCTATTTGAGATACTTATCTATATACGACTGTATAGATTATATTATATTAAAAATTGTATATCTTCAAGAACGGATGAACCTTTGGCACACATAAATATCTAGAGTTTCTAACCTGAATAGAAAATAATAGTAATATAGAAAAGTTTATATCCACGCAGACAAAGTCACAAACAGAAGCAAGGGTTCATAACCATTAACGCCCGTGACTACAAACGTAACAAGAGAGCAACTCTGTCCACTACAACAGCACCCAATTCAAAACTTCAAGTGTATATATACAAAGCGAATGTAATCTAGAAATTGAGCTCGTACTAGCCTAGACTTGTTTTACCTGCTGAGCTTAGTTTAGACATCAAGTAGAAGCACTGGGGTAGAACAAGTTACTGTACTGTGTTTAATTCTGTGATTCACGTGTTTCTCACACATTTCACTGGAGTTAACTTCTGGAAACGGGTTTAATTCGGGCTTGGTTACTGTTTATTTAAGGCTAGTGTCTGTAACGCAGTATGTCTGAAAGTCTGGGAAACTGTCTTGAATAGTATGTTCTGTCAGATGTCAGGTTGAAGTTGATATGTTTCCCGTCGGGACTGCGGGTTGTTCGCAAGAGATTCCGCGGCCTCGACATAAAGAGCTAAGAAGGAACATGGGTGGTTTTTAGTCAGTAGAAGTCTGACACTCCCTTTCGCTCTGCCCAAGAGCAGGAGGGGTTATTTGATGATTTCCCACACCCCAAAAAAGAAGTGCAAATTATGTTTTCCAAATTTTCCGCTATTCTTTTTCGATTAAATTTCTTGCGTAATCCAAGACACTTAAATTGCTTCTCTTGGACTTCGTCGAGCTTCATTATCTTTGCTTTTTCTGGTGGTCGCCACTGGTGATTCTGGCTTTCAGGCGTTGCAGTGGTCTCGGAATAGTGTGGTGTGTTTGTCTTAAGATATTAGTTTGTGATTTTAAATGGCTGACATTTATTTAATTGGCATAAAATTACAGTAATGGGTCAGCAAGGGTAAAACATTTTAAATGATAGAGATACGTCAGATATCCGTTTTTACGTATTTTGATTATTTTTTGTGTGGGTCCAAGTAGATTCGAGAATAGTTTGTGTGTATAAGTGGATTTATAATTAATATAAATTACAAAAAAGTCCACCCGTGTGAAGCCAGGACGGCCCGTTCGTAATTTGTGTAAATCTGTTTCTGCCTTGATTACATACCTTAACAATTATTAATATCGCTCAACAAATGGGTAAATCAAAATCCAAAAATAGAATTTAATTGACGAATTTCCAAACATAACTCCTTCTTTGTTTTTGATACACCCACACATCGTAATTATTAGATATGACTAGTAATATTAATGTCAAGCTACTGTTGGAGAAACTAAGACTATAATTAACAAGCAACAAGGGGGTTTTATTAGCCACAATCCACAATTAAAATATGTCGAGGAGAAACTACACTGTAATGTTGCCGACAGAAACATATGTATAGAATTAAATTCTCACAAAAGATCATAATATTCTGCATTTTTGTTAAAATGTGATTCTTAGATTTACATTCTATATTTTTTTTGCACAGAACCCATTTCTAACTATATGAGTAACTTACTCCTTTTAACATCAGCTATCTGCTAAGATGACGAGAAATAGGGAAGCACGGAAGAAGAAGACAATATGTTGCGCCGACCCCAAATAAATTGATTAAATGATGATGATCTGCCAGTTAAAGTCATTGTACTCGGAACCTCACCGAAACAGACAAATTTAAAAAAAACTAAATGTGACACTCGGAGACTGCCGCGGTAAAGCTATTGCATAGCATTTTTTATCAACATAAGCAAATATTTAATTATTTAATTTGACAACCTCAGTTGACAACCTTGCTATTTTCCGTAACCATAGCAACCTGGTTGAATATTTTCGTTACGGAATTTCTGGATTCGCTCTCCACACTCAAGGCCCGCGATAGAAGCTATGCAGTAGCTTAAAATGTTTATAAGTACTGTATATACTATCATATGCGTTCAGTTTAAAGCCATTTGATATTACAAACAGACACATCAATTTGATTTCTTTGTATAGAATCGATGACCTTTGTGAAGAGATAAAATAAACATATTGCATTGTATTCTATCCTAATTACATGATAATTTATCAAAGGATTTTAAATACAAAAACAAAACGATGTTTGGAACAGCACAAAGAATCCTAATTAATAGTGCAATGCTTGATTATGAAACAATGAAAATATTATTTTTATTTATAAAGGTAAAATATTTTAACCAAAGTTGGGTTTTTTTGTTTTTTATTGCATGCTGTTATTACACCTTTTGGTTCGTATCGTTCTTGGAATACAGTTGGCTGTCACCGAGTTCACAACAGTCATCAAAGACTATGCCTTTGTTACCCTCTTTAGCTTATGTAGCAATAGCAGCAAAGCCTCCCAATCGCATTTACTCGTACAAACGACAAGAACACGAATAACTGAAACTACGAAAAGAAGCGCAATTTAGCCATCAATGTTTGGTCGATTCCTTCGGTTGAGTCCTTCGATTCCCGGGTCCATCCGGGTTTTCATCCTAGGCAAGAGTGGCTTAACCTGAAAATTGACCCGAATGGCTTACTATTTAACCACGAGCTCTTCGCAAAAGAACAACAGTAACTTATCTTTTTCTCCTAAGGGGAGAAAGAATATAGGGGTTATGTTCTCAAGTAATAGAAGATTAGCATATTTTTCAGGTATTCACTATCTAGGCTGAACATTGTCCTATTTTAGTTGTAGAAAAAGCGATAGTCTCACAAATGAGATTAAAGAAATACTGTTTATAATAAAGTAATCCTTCAGTCGTTTCTACAAAATGTAATTTCAAATAAACTCCAGGAAATGAACGAAGGCAAACAAACAGTACCTTTCAAAACAACTAATACGGGGATTGTTTGCGTTCTCACTGCGAACGCGTTTTAATAATACCTCATTCAACAGATGATACCCACTAGAATAAATGAACTATCTAGCGAACTGTCGCTCTGTTTGTAAAACGGTAAGCAGCTTTTCGTTGAGTAATTGTGTACTTGTCCAGAACTGTTCAGGGTAGATTAAAATAGTTTTGTTGTTTCAATATTCTGTTATTTTTGGGATCACGGTTGTCGCCAACTGTATGTACTGACAGTGTTGTGGGTTATATATCACAAGTTAATGAATTTATTTTCTACTAGCTGACTCTATTGATAATTTTAATTCTGAAATTATTATAAAACAATACTTCTAAAGTCACTATAATTTTTTTTTATAATTCAATCATGATTCAAAAGACACGTGGCGCCGGCGCCGTCTATTATCATAAGAACGTTATTGTTGTTTTCCTCGGGAACATTACCTTTTTTGAGATGAAAGGTACTCCTTTACCGAAAGTGTAAGTCGATTCTACTTTGCACACAGACTGCTAGCACAAATAAATAGATCGACTATATACTTAATCACATTTAATCACTTTTGATCAATCACAATAAATATTTAACAATTATAAACAGTATAAAATAGTATAAATGTTGTTGATACGACGAGGCGCGAGCGACCAGTGAGTTCAGCCCACTGAGCTCGGGGTTTTTAAAGACTCTGCCTTCCCCCACCGAAGTGACGTCCAATGCGGGTAACGAGTGACTCGACAGCAACGTTCTAACGTCCGGTTCGGTGCAGGTGGCAGCACTGAGCCCACGGTGCGTCGCTTGACTCGTACTACAGGCGCTATGTTTAGTCGCCGGAAGTACTGGCGCCAACATCCGGCCCTCCTGAACTGTGTCTGTCCCTAGACACACCGTCATCTGTAATGTGAGAGTAAACATGTTAGCTTTGATGACTATATCAGGTACAATGTTACGTTATGTTGAACGAGTTCCCACTACTGAGCTAATGAATAGCACATGCAAAAGTGTGATCCCTGACTTCGAACCACCATGCTCAGACTCGCAGTCCACATGATAGCCGAAGCTTCCAGTTCATCCACTTTTATCTGCATGAACCACATTTTCGCCCACAACAAGATCAAGGTCGAACCTCACTTGTTTTGTAGTGGAAACGCCATTACAACTGCAACATTTCTATTCAATTAGTTTTATTTTGTTTAAGTGATTAGAACAAAATATTGTACTAGTCTCATTCTCATATTGGTAGTGTTTGAAAACCATAATGTAAAGCTGTATTACTAAATAAATATTTTACCTTTTGATGTTTTATTAAATAAGTATTTTATACATACCAACCACGCCAACATCCTCATCCCAATCGGTTATCTTAATCCACGGTTTCATGTATTCTACACAGGTAGTACCAGAATATTATTTTCACTTCTCTCGCTCTAAAATTCGTCTATATGTCGTGCGTAGGCGACATAAAGTCGCGTTTTAAAGTAAAATCTTCGTCGAAGACCAAGGTAATCGGCACAGATAATCGGCCCAACAGCCACAGGAATAACTTCAACTTCATAGAATAACCTCTTTAATTTAATTCGTTTCGTTAGTATTTTATGAACAAGGGATTACTGCTTTTCATTACGAATACAAGGAAAGTTGATGGGAATAGGCTTCCCTCAATTACCTAAATCGCTTGATGCACGCTCATTTTAAATTAGTTTTTTGAAATTGCTGAAATTAATATTGTTGACATTTTGATTATTAGGTACTTTTTTTTTTATGATTATTTTGACATTTACACAATAATACAATATTAATGGAATTATCTGCTTTATGACTGCATGATCATGATCTATAATTATTTAATTAAAATACAATAATAATGTGTTACTTTTATATTTGCACGCCGAAATTAAAGGCAGAATATGAGAGCAATTATATATATTTACCATCCTTCTGTATCTTATTTACGCAAATAAATGATTGATTTTTGATTTTGATTTTGATGGCAAAAGGCTTGCTCAAAATGTTTTTATAGCTGAGCAGTATGAGTAACGACATAAGTCAGGTGTTATGTCAAGTTACCTACTGAAAAAAAAATAGTTGATTGGCGGGAACCATAATTATTTTTACAATATTTACAAGTTGCTGTTTCATTTCATTTTAGGAAACCAATATTTATGTTTGATTCTTTCTAAAGTTTTGTCTACAGCGAAGTGACCTATTTTGTCATGATTGTACAAAATTACTTGCCAGATAGGTACAATTTTTTGGTACAACCCATCTACGACCTATTTCAGTGCGACGGTAGATTTAGCAATTCGTACTCGTTAAAAACATTCTGATTCACATCGGCCTCTCCTGATAGTAAGATAATCTCTGATTTTACGTAGATTTGGGTCTTGTTCCTGAACACTCAAAAGCCAGTCAGCTTCGGTGATGGAGATTACAATTTGTTTAAATGAGGATTGAGACACCTTATGTTCAGTGACAGCGCCGTGACTTGTATTATGAGAACTACCTAATCGACCGTGAAGAAAAGACGCAAATTGGTCGCATGTATTTATACTTCCGGCATCCACCGACGCACTTATGTTAGGATCGTCGATGTTGCCCGTAATAATAGAAATAATGTCACGATCAGAAAAAATTACACTTAACTTTTCAATTTTACATTTTTGTTGAAAGTAAAACTCATACAAATGTTGCTGAGCTGAAGGTCTACTCTATCAATGATTTCTTTCAGTAACGCAAACATGTTTCGTTTTGTTTGAAATGTGAACGATATTTTATCTCGCCATTGTTTCCATTTCCAACTAGCCCAACTACACTCATTTTTTTTTGAGTCATACCAAGTTTTTGCCGTTCCTTTGAATTTATTGACAGCCTGGTAAATTATCACCTGATTCTTCCAATTAAATGTTTTAGTATGCAAATCAACAATATTGAGCCAATTGTCTACTTTATCCGTAAGGTGGTCAAATTCTGGTATCATTGAGTTCAACATCATACTGTAGCAACCCGATACTTGACTATCAACTGGTTTTTTGGCTTTTTTACGAATGGGTGAAGGCGTATAGCTTTTACTGGACTTACTGCTTGATGAGGATGATGATGATTTTGTACGTTTCCTCCTTTTCCGTTCCCGTTGACGGGCATGTGACTTACGGCCCATTTGTAGGCTTGAATTCGAAGCACTTCTGATGTAAGTCGATTCTACTTTGCACACAGACTGCTAGCACAAATAAATAGATCGACTATATACTTAATCACATTTAATCACTTTTGATCAATCACAATAAATATTTAACAATTATAAACAGTATAAAATAGTATAAATGTTGTTGATACGACGAGGCGCGAGCGACCAGTGAGTTCAGCCCACTGAGCTCGGGGTTTTTAAAGACTCTGCCTTCCCCCACCGAAGTGACGTCCAATGCGGGTAACGAGTGACTCGACAGCAACGTTCTAACGTCCGGTTCGGTGCAGGTGGCAGCACTGAGCCCACGGTGCGTCGCTTGACTCGTACTACAGGCGCTATGTTTAGTCGCCGGAAGTACTGGCGCCAACAAAAGAGTTTCTTTGCGACTCTTTTTATCTTTAACTTTAGGGTAAGATTGAGGTCAAGAGTAAACCCATTCCAAAAAAAAACTTGCAACTCCTGAACAAGCAGTTACACAATAAATCACACTCACTGCACCTCAGATTAAAAAACAAACGTGCACGAAAAACTCCCATGCATCACATCACTAGATCAGGCAACAAATCTGAGCCAAGCTAGTGTTCATAATCGCATATTCTTCTCAAAACCCTCGATCTAACGACCGTTCAATTTAGCAACCAAAGAGTTTAATTTCTACATTACTTACATCCATAGTACTAAACAACAGTTACACCATAACCCAGTCACTACACCTCAGATTAAAAAAAAAAACACACGTTCACAAAAAACTTTCGTACATGACACCAGTAAATCTGAGCAAAGCTGTGTTGCTAATCGCATATTCTTCACTAGCGACCGTTCAATAAAGTAACCAAGGAGTATCTTTCCTACATCATTGTATCTTTAACACCTGCATCCATAGTGCTGAAGAACATTTACACCATTAACCCACACATATTATAATACAAACGTTCACCAAAAACTCCCGTACATGACACCAGTAAATCTTAGCAAAGCTAGTGTTGCTAATCGCATATTCTTCACAATACAGCCGAGCTAACGACCACGGACAGGACGGCTATCGAGACAAACTTTTTTACTGTACACGTTATCACTAGGGTGACCATGATTATGTAAATTTCTTTAATATGCCGTTTTTATTCATGGTTACATTTATTACCAGAAAAGGGCACTCTAGCCAAAATAGGGAATGGTGTAATAGAAATAATGGTTGGTATGATACTTAACTACTACTTTACCTTTTAGGGCCTTTCACAGAGGGAACAAAATTATGCTGTGTGTGCAATGGAGCAATAGTTTCCATCCTTAAAAGATATGAATGTGATGAAAGCTTAAATAGAACTTTTATCGATCGTAAAATTTTTACTTAAGTTAAATAGTACCAAATTATAATAAAACTAGCTGATACCCGCGACTTCGTCCGCGTGGGTGTCGGTTATTGCGACCAAAAGTAACCTTTTCATTCCTTTCAACCCCTTACAACCCTTTTTTCGCATTTAAAAGTGTGTCCTTTCTCAGGCTCTATACTATCTGTGCTCCAAATTTTATTTAAATCGGTTTAGTAGTTTTGGCGTGAAAGCGCGACAGACAGACAGAGTTACTTTCACATTTATAATATTAGTAAGGATTTGGAAATGTATCGTAGCTCAGAGCTGTAACCTCTCTCATTTCAGAATAGTAATAATTGAAAGGCATTATAGCATCAGTACCTCTTGGGGTAAACCATTACCGCCACGGATATCCTACGTTTGGGATTACGTAATTAAATTTTCGGAAGCCCGAGAGAATTATAGGTAGATATTGACCGAATATTTCGAAGAACAAAATTACTTAAGTGATTCTCAAAGCACATTAATTATTTGAGATGTTTTGAACCTATCAGATTTCAGCTTTGAAACTGATTGAACTTAAAGTTCTTGGAAATGGAACGTTCTACTTCGTTGCGACCGAATTTCACCACCGAATCTTAACGCGATCAGCACAACTAAACCCAGTTCAAGAACTGACACTGACAGCTCAGAATGGCATGTGATGATCGAGGTTAGTGTCGTTGTTGAAATTTACCCATCATCATCGTCATCATCATTTCAGCCGAAAGACGTCCACTGCTGGAAATAAGCCTTTCCCAAGAGTCATTGATATTGGACCGGTCCTGTGCAAACCCCACGTGTGTCCTGCCCTCTGTCGTTTAAATTTGGCCGTAAAAAAACGCCCATATTACTACATAATTATATAGATTGAAATCTTCTACCTTCTCGCTATTGATTTGGCCTGTCATTTTATTTAAATTATTAAAAACATTTTATCAGGTATTTAAGCCGAACACGCTAGGAACTGGTAACCCTAGTTATAAGGCATTCTACACGCGTGCGACCGCGGCGTCCGCGGCCCCACTTTGACCACTTAATTCAATGAGGCTGGATTCAGCAGCCCAGCGTCGGTTTACAAACACGACTGAACTCGTACGCTTTGTTACTGCTTGTGTTAATACGTTCTTTTGTTGAGTTTCAGTAGGCTAATTAGGTAATACATAGTTTGGGAGCCTTTGCTTTTGGAATCACGCTACAAAGAAACATTGGGTTTTGGTTAAATGCTCTGTGAAAATTAGGGGAGAATGTTGTGTGAGAGAATGAAGAGGAGTCTTTTTAAATACAAGTCTGTGGTTTATTTTGCTCAATTAAAAGCATTATTTAAGAAGTAATATTCTAGTTTTATTCTTAATACAGTTTATAAGAATTAAATGCGATTTATGAAGACACTAAGAAACATGTCGGTAGTATTTACGCAACATTAGCTATACTTGTAAAATCGATTACTTATTTATTATATTTATTACATACTAAGCCATTAATACTTAATTAAGTAATCCTCTGTTACTCGTTGTTCTCATAGAAACATAAACAATAATGTGTCTATTACCAACTTTATCGAAATTAAATAAGATATTAACACTATTAATCCAGAATAAACTGCGCTTCAACATTTTATTATGATTGTTTCCCTAATGATTTTAATCTGCTTAAGCAATTCTTTTTAGTTAGTCATGCATTTTTCGGTAGGTACCATTAAATAAATAATTTTAATCTAAACTAATCCTATTATCTTGATCAAAGCGAATTAAATATAAGAATTTATAGCTAAATTGATTTATATTTAAGTTATAAAACTTGATTAAGACATTAAAATGACATTGTCCAAAACATGATCTAATCACTTAGCTCTCAAAATTTAATATGAATCACTTCTTCTATAAATTTAATTTAATGTTAGGCACTTTAAAGTTTACGACATGATAAAACTTGCAGTTGACTTATCTCATTAAAATCAGACCAAAATCTACGATATCAAAATCTCTTCGAAAAAAGCTTATAAAATTATATTGATGTGTAAAATGCCCTGTTAATTTGTTTAAATCAAAACTTCTCTCGTGTGACAATTACTGAACTATGCGTGTGAAGCTGTGTGAAGCAAAAAAACTAGTAAAGAATAATAATATAGTCTGTCTAAACTTAGCATGCAATCATAATATCAAGGAGGTCCGATAGGAACCTAGATTTAAAGTAAAATATGGAAGTCATTTTACTGCCTGCCCTCATATAAGTCTCATTAGCAACGTATCCACCTACAAGTCCTAGATATATCCACATATTTTAAACCCTCAACCATGCTCTTAGACATGTCGATTGCTTATGGATAGGTCTCTAGGCCAAACCAGAATGTAGAAACCACCACGAAACCGAACGATACCGTTGTATATAGTTTTTTTTTTTTTGGGTTCCGGATTTCAAAAATTACCTACTTATATTGCTTGAACTGACTAGGTTATAAGAAAAGCCTCTAAATCGTAAGTTCAACTCTATCAAGATCGCGTATTGATTCGGTAAGTATGATTCTCATTTGACCAATAGAGTAGGTGTTTATATGTTTTAACTATGATCCCCAAATAGATATCCATTAAAGTCCATTAAGAGCAGCATTGAGAGCAGTGGTGGCCTAGTGGTGGCGGCCCCGACTTACAAACAGTAGGTAGGTCGTGGGTTCGAACCCAGACAGGCGCATTACTTTGTGTAATTTATTTCATCACCACTGCTCTCAAAAACGGTGAAGAACATCGTGAGGAAACCGGCAAGTCCTAGATCCGAAATTTCGAAGACTTGTGACATCTACCAATCCGCACTGGGCCCGCGTGGTAGATTATAGCCCATTCCCTCTCAAAGAGTGGAGGCCTGTGTCCCAGCAGTGGGAACATTAATAGGCTGTTGATGATGATGATGAAAGTTCATTAAAAGTTGACAAGTCAATAAAAGATACATTTTCGCCAACAGAACGGATGAAACGCCGAATTTAACCTAGTCATAAATAAAAAGAGCTCGTTAAAAACTCCGTCTCGCAAATACATGCATGTAAATTTTGCAATAAAACTTTTAGTTTTGACAATAAATTCAATTGGGCCGTCGATAAATTTTCAAAGCATAAATCCTGTCAAGGTCTATATACCTATAGTGTGACGTCGTAAAAGCACTTTTATAGCCGCTTACTCGGAACAATAAAGAAATGTGTCAATGTGGAATATTAAACTGTAATTATATTAAAACATCCGTTAAGTCTTAGTTAGCTCTTTGTGCGATTTAGCTTCTGTGTCAATAAAGGGGAACAAAATGTTTTAAGCGCCTGCAGTAGCCCGGACTCAGGGCGTTAAAATTTTTATGACCCCCTAAATTGTCGAGAGAGAACACTGATTTAGGAAACGCCGCGCGCCGTGTCTAGTATGTAACGTTTCCTGCTTCAGCTGCTGTCAGAATGTACTGGAGCTCACTATCCCATTCCTATTAAACAAAGCGTGGGTAGACAGAAAAGAATAACAAAAACAATAATGCCCAAAGGCGCGTATAATTTTAGTTCAGAATTTGTGTCAGTACTAAGCGGTGATGTCACAGGGTCTATTTTTATTTTCCATTAAAACCACAGTAACGCTTTGTTCTAGAAAAACTTGCTCACTGGAATTAACTCCCATAATACCTTTGTTTCTTTGTGATACATACACGCTAAAATATGGACGGCCTTTTCAAATATTTACCTCACTCGTATTTTTATGTTCTTCTTTAGTAGATGTTTTATTAAAAGACAGATGCTTTGTGAAAAGAAAGTAGTTAGGATAGTGTTGGGATTTATAAAACATAAAAAAACATTTAGTATACCTACTACGCTTTAGTACTTTATGACGAAGAAAATCAATGATTTTTATTTATAAAGTCAAATAACTTTCTCATAACAAACTCACGATAGTCAGGACAATCTTCTTTCTGTAATTTGTCATCCCTCGATGATTACCCAATGACATAAATAATTTGGGGATAATCTTACACAGAAAGATGTGCCACAGCCTACAATATTCATGACTGAAAAGATTACAAGCCAACAATATTCTAAAGGAATGTTTTTAGTCTGTGGCCAAGTTTACCAGACTTTTTGGTATACAGCGCCACCGAATTGACGCTTTTGTTTTTGTGAGACGTTCCAAATGTCAGAAAGCGTGAAGAATGATCGTGGAACGTGACGAAAAGGCGGGTGTTCCAGTAATATTTCGTGTGTCTTCAAGAAATATGACAGTTCGTTATATACTTTGATTTGAGAGGACTTGGTTTCAGTATTGAATGTCTTGGAAGCATTTCAACTCGCTCGGAGATAATCACATGAATGGGTTCTTTGGAGCGGAAGCTAATTAGGTGTGACTCCGCTCACTAGAGTAATTATCCGGGTGTTAATTAATAGTATCATGACCAATTTTGGTGTGAGCATAATTTGTTGCTCCATATAATCTGAATATCGAATGACACTTAATTTTTACGGTGGTGATTAATTAGCTTTCCAAAAACGTGTTTTATACTTGTTTTTGTGTCGTAAATCTTTGTCAGTTTAAATTAATGCTGACGTTTGTGCCGAAATTAAGGCTGTGAAATTGCAGGAAATATAATTAGTACTACATTATTATGTTTTTTTTTTTTATTTGGAAGTGCTTGATTATTAATTTGTCATAAATAATGTAGGTTAAAATAAACTTGGACTATTAGTTGACTTAGAGACAATAAAAAATCTTAGGAAACAAGGAACAATAATTTACCAATATTATGTTAAAGGCAGGTAGATTATGCACGTTTGTGGTAACACTTTGACTTTGTGCGAGCTGGCCTAGCTACGGAATTTCCATTGAACAAGGGATCAGCTTAGGTTACGATATCACTGACACACGGCTTATGCATCTGATCTGACTCGAAAGTGAGGCAATAACTATCTTAAGAGGAGATCATTTGAATTACAGCTGAGTTTCGGAAACCCAAAATGAATTAAGTGTAGTGTTAGATGTGGTAGTACTGTACGATTTACAAATCTGCCATATACACTTGGTAAAATGTAGTTAAAGAAAACAACAGTCTATTTTGAGAAGTACTGGGCGTCTTAAATGGCCATTTTAGCAGATCATATTATGAATTACGTTAAAAAGCGTAAAATAGACCTTTAATAATAGTAACTGCGTCTGTGACGATTCTACCGTGAAACTTATAGCAATTCTATGAGCAGAAGATCGACGAATTTAGCAAACCGTATCTTCCAAAATTCACTCATTTGACTGTTGTAATCCATAAGATACAGCGTCCTCTAATGGCCAAAATTGCACTGTCATGTCTGGGTTTAAATTTAAATCGGTAGAAATAGCAACATCTGAAATTTGGTAGCGAGATTGAAAAGTGAACGATACAGCGTTTCACTGAGCTCTGAGAAACACGATCCATCTCCTTTAGCAGTCGTCGAGGCGATAAATTCTGTGGAATCTAATATAGCCGTGATTTGTGCACTGTAGTTTCGGATTCAATCTGACAGTTTGAATAAAGTTACACATGAATTAGATGTTAGTAAAGTAGCTCCCACTGAATTTATCGTTGCAATATTGTTGATAACTTAATTATGTCTGAGTTTGTAGTTTGTAACTGAATTAGGTTGTCTCGATTGTTTGAGTTTGGCTTTAGTTTTAAAATAATTACCTGTAACTTCATTTCTACTTTAGTGGCGTCGCTTTTGTCTATTTTACAAGTAGACGGGTATAAAAACCCATGTTTAGTGGCGTCGCTTTTGTCTTTTTTAAAAGTAGGCGGGTACAAAAACCCACGGTATCTACATGTTTATAGAGATGATAATTATTGCCATTTTAAGTTTCTTGTCTACGAAATTTATAAGTTCCCAGATAGAGACGTTCAATAGATTTTTATTAAAATTTAATATCATCAATTACGACACAAGTCATAACAAAATTTAACACCGAGGCCATGTCATAACATCGGCAAGACAGGTCAAATGACCAAATCCAAATAGCGAACAATCCTTCAATTTCGTCACATCATTTTACAGCCGTACTTAAAACTTTGAAATTATCATTAAATACAACTTTGGAAACATATTAAACCTCCGCAAATCAGGTTCGCTTTACGATCAAGGGACCCAAAGAATTTATTAAACCAAACCGTACTATTTACGATTCGCACAGCAATCTATAACTCACGAGCAGGAAAATGCTATCCTTACGATTTCATTACAATAAATCTCATGGCCGGAGTTATAAAGTTTTGTGTCGATCGAAACTAAACTAAGTAGATAATGTACTCTGGTCAGGCCATTCTTTACCTTGTTATAAGTTCCTCAAGTGAAATTAAGCTCGAATTTCATCGTGATAAGGTTGATAATCAAATCTTCAAATATTTTACCCTACAACTTTGAGTATTTGATAAGTGCAGCCTGATAAGTTGCAAGCGATAATTGACCCATTATTTAAAGGGAAATGATAAGTTTAAATCTTGCTCTAGTATCTCCTGTGATTGGAATTCCATCAGCTTACGGAAACAAGAACAGAATCAAGATTGTGTTCTAAGATTCTTTGTGTATCTAATCGGAATAAATATTTACGATGACGAAATAAACGTTTTAGGTAATCGTTAAGTAATTTGCTTATCGAGGGTTTGGTTCCTTGTTAGATTAGAGTGCAAGAAATTAATTCAATAATCATAAATTTCCACATTAGGTTCGGAATTAATGTAAATATTTACCGATAAAGAAGTGACTTTGATTAACTGCCTTGATAAGAGAGTTGTGAGGGAAACGTGAGATACTCTGTCTTCTGTTGAAATAGAATACCTAAATACCCACCAATACTTTCATCATCTGCCTAGCCTTTCCCTAATTATGTTGGGGTCGACTTCCAGTCTTACCGGATCCAATCTGACCTCTACAACCCGGTTTGAGCCGGATACAATAACCCCTTGTTGAGACTGGTTTTCAAACTTTCAAAGACGACTGTCAAAGATCTACAATTGAAAGCTGGGACCAACGGCTTAACGTACTATCCGAGGCACGGAGAAAATTCTGTATGTTATGGGTGGTCACCCATCCACTGACCAACCTAGACAAGCGCGGCTTAACCTAAAGATCGACTATTACTTTTTAAAACAAAATACTTCTCATCGATTACTCCACCAGTTTGCTCCACATTCTCTATTGTTTCATTTAACCACTTTCCTAAAAAATGACTCGATACTTGAACACATTTATAGAATCATAAAACGATTTTACGATCCCAAAGCATAATCCAACATAAAATTATAAACGTTATGTATCGAAGCAACCGAAAATCATAAATCGGAGTTTTCGTAACATAAATACATGTTTTCTATTGAGGGTGGGCACAGTAAGTCTTAAAATAGCTGTGCAGGAGAACAGTTAGAGTTAAATATTGTGCTATTGTGCCTTGAATGTCTGTAAGGTGCATATAAACTGGTTTAGTGATGGTTTCAATGCACTAGCTTGTTTTCTCTTGTCACCCCTCAAATGAAAGTATGAAATGGATAATCTTTGTTTGTCATTACACAGATAAAGTTATGACAAAATTATTTTTCTAAGTCTTTTTTCCTGGTCGAGAAGTGTCTTGAGCAATTAGAAGAAGTGCAGACAATCTCTGTCAAAGAGTTTTGTATTTCTGCAACGGGTTTTAACAGAATTTAAATATTGTCGGTAATTTCATAATCGTATAACTTTTAGGAACAACGGTAGCGCCCAATGGCGGCGGCCCCGAGTTACGTGCAGTAGCCTTGGGTTCCAACCCATCAGGCAGGCGCATTACTTGTGTAATTTATTTTATCGCCACTATTCTCAAAACTGTTTAGGAGAACATCGTAAGGAATATGTGTAGAATCAAAACTTCGAAGACATGTGACGTCTACTTACTAGTACTTACTAACCTGCGGTGGGCCCGCATGGTGGATCATAGCCCATTCTTTCTCATAGCAATGGTAACATAAATATGCTGATTTTGTATAACTTTTTATTTTGTTTTTTTTTTTCTGGCAGAATATCACTTTGTCTGCACTGCCTCTGGATTTAGTACTCAGTTGATTACAGATACAGATAAACTCATTTTATTCTTATTTCATTGTGTATTCATTAATCAGTTTTCAATCAATATTCGCCATCTGCCACCAATACAAAGCTAACAGAACATTTGCTCCAATTCATCTCAAAATCAAAACAGTCCTGTTTAATAATGAATCCAATATTATTTGCAGAACGTGATTCACTTGTACTATAAAGCATTAAGATCTAATACTTATTACCAACGGATGGATCCTGTACAATCATTGATGTATTAAAACCCAAGATACACACTACGCGTCTCAAAACCGTCCGCTTAAAATGAGTGCAAAATTACAAATCGTGAACTCATTTCAAATAGTCTCGCGTCGTTCGCGTCTCTGCACGGTCGTACAAAATGCCGAAGTGATCGCTGAGAATTTGCAAAAATACAGCGTCAAAGACATTAAAAAAGGATGGGATATTGTATTTTCGGTAAGTAAAAATGTTTATTGATTTATTTTTGTTGCGTTTATGGCATAATATAGAAAGCAATACGTGATTTTGATTTAATTTCTCTCAGAACTTTACTAAACGGTCCGAGTATAATACGGCATATTTCAATGGTCGCTTTGTTAGCGTAAGAACGATGTATTACAAGTCTTTTCTTTTAGTCGCATTATACAAATGACCCTGTTCGTATCGAATGGAGTCGATTTTTTTTAATTGTGTTTATTTGTGTTTTTTTATCAATAAGTTTTTTGTTTTACGTTTTTAACAATTATGTATACGTTACATATTATATTAGTTTTTAATTGGATTTCAAAATGAGAAGAGGTCGTCAATTTGACTTCGTTTTTGACACCTTAAACTTAATAACTACTTAGTTTCGATAATAATGTTCTACTAATACCTTTAAACTAAAAATGTAAATAAATGATTCGAATGGATAATACTTGTTTCATTGATTATACACGACTACACGTACACTAACACAGTCAGATCCTAACTAAAAACATTTACCCTTAGATAAAAGTAAAATTATGTGTTTAAAACACAATTTAACTAACTGTTAAAATAATAATTAAGTATTAAAAAAACATAAAAAGTACCTATTCGTCTCCACTCCATACCTTGTCCTACCGGCTTACTTCGGTCGTAAAATTATTATTGCTTTTTATAACTGCATTGTAAAAACAACTTTAAGGAATCTGCGTAAGGTTGAATTTGCAAACAAATATGTTTATAGTGTAACGATAACTACTTATGTAGTAGTGCGTGTATTGGTGAGTGTTTGGCGACAGCTTCGACTGTTTGTTTTGTTCGTGACTGTGCATCTAGGGTTATAATATATCAATGTGTACAATAGTTTCTGTTCCTATTGTTATCGACACGTTCCCTATACGTCATTTTGACTGTGATCGTGCTAATACTGTTACGGTGAAACGCATCTGCCTTCCATAATGCATTTTGCACGGTATTATGCAATTATTGGATCGGTTTTATGGTTTAATGTCGTTATTTGTTGCTTGGAGTAAAAGTTATTGGAGCATTGTGTTCGAATGTGGAGCAATTGTTTGGCAGCTTTCGTTGAAAGTTTGTGAATAAGACCAAAATGTTTTTGTATTAAATTATATTCTAAACTATTGACTTCTCAAATTGAAAACAACTCACATAAACTTTTAAGGTATTATAATACTGCAAAATTCATCGCAAACTATCAAAATATTATTTTTCAAATAAAGTTTTTCAATAAACCACAACTTCTGTTAAAATATCCCGAATCCCCTTTAAAATATCATAACCCTAAAATATGATAATTTCTAGAATCAAACAAATTCATTAAAAACAATTTATTTGATACGGCGAAAACTTATGAAGCTAATAATCGTTAATACGAAGAACACAAAAAGGCGACGACAGATGTACTGAAATGTTTACGAGAAGAAGACGTTCGTTATGACAAGCTTTGTAAACTATGAAGTGAATTAATATACTCACTTCAATATGAGTGAGAAAATGTTTACTTTATTGAATTTCTCCGTGATGTATTTATTGGACAAGCTTCGTAATAATATTTTGTTATTTTGTGGATAAGCAATTATGTCGCAACTACTATAAGTAGGTATTATTGATAGAATATACAATTATAATAATACTAGTTGTTGCCAGCGGCTTCGCCCGCTACAACTCGAAAATTATCCCACGGAAAATCGGGATAAAATCGTTATACATTATCTGTGTACCAAACTTTATCCAAACCCGTTCAGTAGTTTTTGCGTGAAAGAGTAACAAACATACGCACTCACACACTCACAAAATTTCGCCTTTATAATATTAGTGTGATTGTTTTCTGGGGCACCAAAATGCAGGCTGTACCCAATTAATGCTAATTATAATTATGACTTTGTAAACGTTCATTATTATTTGCCGTAATTAGAATCCTAATCACAATAATAGGTACTATGAGCTTAGATTTAAAACTCATATACAAGTATTGACCGAGACGCAGTCTAGTATTTATCAGCTATCCGATTCCTCAAAATCTTGAAATCCAAACCCTCGATGAATTAAAGTAATTTAATGATCTGTGAAAAATGAGCCAGCTATGGCCACTGTGTAGACGGCATGACACAGTTTCTTAAGAGGGAACAGAACTGCGAGGAATTTGAAAAATAAATGTTTGAAGAAAAACATAAATCAATTGCATTGATGGTTCGTATTTCTCCTTTTTCTCCTCGAAAACTGAGCCAATTCTTTTATTTTTAACAATATAATTTGAAGCAAGAGAATAACTAGATTCCTATCAATTTCTTTTATTTTGAAAACTTCTAAAATTGTCTGGTGGCGGATTGAATTGAATATTTTGTAATTCTTGCAGTGTCATATTTTCTATACTTACAAGTTTAAAATTAAAAAAAAAGGAAATGACAGGGACGTATCTACAGTAGACCTAGTGTAATGAATAAAAATGATTGCTCTAGATGCATCATTCAAGAATAAAAAAAAGAATTCATTTGTTTTTGAGAATCGCAGCCTCTATTCTCTCTTAAAAAGTTCCCAGTAAGTCAGATCGTCAAAGTCGCTATAAATAAGGCGAAGCTGGGGAAGGTTCAAATGAATTCGCCATTCAATATCACGCTACATTTTCTTTTAATCTGTTTAAATGACGACAAATTTACTGCTACAGATTTTCATTTAACGTTCTGAATATTTTCGTCCGTTTTTTCAGTGGCCCGCGATTGAATTGGGAAAACGATTCGTGGAAAATCTTCTGTTTTCAGTTTGTGTAGCAAATCTGTGTTTATATTTGTTTCTGTAGCAGTGGAAGTGTATCAACGTAGAACATCTTTACTCGTAAATCTTGTTTGAGATGGAAACTGGTTTTTCATAATTGTATGGTTTTTTTTTTAATTGAAAGGCTATACAATCCATCAAGAAGAGCTTTTTAGGTTCTTCCTCCTTTCGACAACATTGATGACATAAAATATGGATGTTTTGCTCCATCATTATTTTCATAATTTTCATGCCCTTACCCCAATCAATCTAGGGTCGCAGCATGCTCTCTTCTTCCCTACTTCGCCATTTTTCGTCATCAGTCTCATCTTTTACATACATAGTCTGTTGTTTTGCTGCAATCAACACTAAAATCTTTTATTACTTAAAATGTTAAGAATTTGCTTCATCAACTAAAAGATAAACTGTCGTTTTTATCTGTCAATAAAGCAGATCCTTCTGTTTTCGTAACAACCGTTTCTCAGAAATGAACTTCGTATACGCTTTTCATTGCTCGTTTAGTGAGACGAGTCTAATAATGGAGTGCTGTTTAGCGTGCAACATGATCAGTTTGCGATCGTTTGTTGGCTATTAATATGGCGTTTCGTGTTGATTTGTTTGTAGATGAGAATCAGAATAGCGGAGAGATTGGATTCGGATCAGTTTAACTTAGTGATTGACACAGATACAGAATTGCAATTGCAATGATGAGGTACGGGTTATTAGGAGCTAAGTTAGGCGTTGGTTTAACGTTGGTCTCGGTTGTCATTTGTTATCTTTGTCAGTTGTAGAAGGTAGCCATAGCCATGGTTCGAAAGTTTCACAACCATTTGACCATAGGAAATCGTATAACCCATACTTGGACTTTGGATAGGCAGTTGCTCTCTATAAAATACTGGCATTCACCTGCATCCAGTTAGACTGACAGCAGACCCCAACATAGTTGGGAAAGGGCTAGGCAGATGATGATGACCGACTGAAAAGCATAATGCCGCCATGCCGTCGAACTATCAAAGTCCAAAAGTATCCGCTTACTATTTTCACTTAAGTGTCAAAAACAATTCTCACTCAACCATGTTTGATTACAAACACACCTTGTGTAATCACATGACGTCACTGCACACTATTTGCTTTCCCATGTTGGTGTCCAAGCGACTAAACAGTTTAATACACGGCTAACGTTTAATGAACTAGTCATTAGCCCTGAATTAAGGTTAACGCTTCTGTGTTTACAACTGTTTATTTATTGTGGGTACTGTGGTGCCATCAATTTGGGTATTGTTAAAATTAAGTTAAAGAGGTAATGAGGTTAAATGGTTTGTAAATGGGTGCTGTTTCTTTTGAAGTCCAGTGGAAAGGCCAGAATAAAAATAGCTTACTTTACTACATCTACTGCAATTTTTAATCATTGGCAAACCTTTTTTTTTGGGTTGTGGAAAATAATCAAATGACTCCTCCCGCTGTGGGCAAAGCGGTAGGGAGTGTTACACTTCTACTAACTAAAAACCACCTATGTTCCTTCTTAGCCCTTTGTGTCGAGGCCGCGGTATCCCTTTCGAACAACCCGCAGCTATCATTGGCAACCCTGACGACTGCCTGTTGATGATGGCACGATTGGTGCAGTGGCTGAGTAATTGGCTGCTTCGTTACGTGGCTCAGGTTCGAACTCGGCACGGAATAAATGAATTTTGCATGGTTAGCTGAATCATGTCATTCAAAATTTGATACAATATGACGGACCCACAAAAAAATGTGATCTAGATTTTTTTATGCACGCATAACATGGGTATCAATTAAAAGGGATTTGCTGAGAAGAATACGAAATGTTTTTTTTTTCTTTACTAAACTAGTTTTACTGTAATACGAGATACGATCGCTACTCTATATTGCCTGATTGTCGCTTTATTCTCTCTTGCGAATGTTCATTGAAACGGCTTATATTAGGCCATATTCAACGGATGACTGATGCGAATCAAGTGCGTTAGTTAAGCCCAATTTATAGGGTGACAAGTGTAGATGATTAAGTAGAGAGTTATGATACGAGTTTCAGTAGTCGCACTTTGAAAATAACCCTTACTGGCCACGACATAAAGACGCATAAGTATTACCAAAATATCATCACCAATATTGTATATACATTGTAGTCCACATTACTACAGATTTAGTTAGGTGTTTGATCTAATCTATAGTAAAATCGATCGTCACCTGCCTTTTCCTAACTATGTTGGGGTTAGCTTCCAGTCTTACCGGATACAGTTGAATACCAGTATTTTACGGTCCATGTAAAATACTGGTATACAACTGCATCCGTTTGCCTGACTCAAGTAAATTCGATATCATTGTAAAATTCTCTTCTCTTCCATTAGGTATTACATATGTGAACGTGGCTGTCTGGCGATCAATTTGTATATTTGATACCTTTTCGTGTTCCACAGCTGACCGAGATTTCTATAAAATTGGCAAATATGACCTGAGCCTGAACATAGAATACCTATTATCCCGGTAGTACAGTCGAACAAACTAATAAGTATACAGGCATAAAATCTTCATATTACTAGTACACTGATAATTTTGATTGCAATTTTGTTTTATAAAGCGTTCTCTGTATAAGCTTCAAATAAATGCAAGTCAGCTGGCTGTATACTTATTAGCTTGTTCGACTGTACCTACGTTCCAAGACCATTTCTGATCCCTAAAATGAGTGCAGTCCTGCAGACACATTCAAAATCCAGTCTTACATAAGGCTGTTTACAACTGAAGATCTCAATAGCAAAGCTCACTGAACTTCACAGGCCCTGGTAGACAGTTAGCACATTATTCAGGCAGCCTGCGAAGCCATCCATCAGCTGGGTGACGTTCAGTTGGCATGTCTGATTGGCTACCGTACCCTGCCGTACGTTATCTATCTACTTTCCTGTTGGCTCTTGGAATTCTGCTAACCAATCAGTAACAAGAACCTCATTTGTTTTAACAATGTTAGCTTAGGTTGTTTGGTAGTATGATGACAGCGTGATGTATCTTGTGATCATGAGACTTCATTAGTGTTGTCTTTTGATTATATGATTCTCATTCTGGGTAATTAGTGAGTCGGATTTCACATAGGGAATTCCTCAAAAAAGTTTTATCTGTGGAAATAATGTAACCATAATTAGAGTTTAGGTACACGCTACCTTCTTTTATAATAGACACTAGCGGCCCGTCCCGGCATCGCAGGAGTGGACATTTATTTTTTAAACTTGTAATAAATACACCCTACGTTACTCAAGAATACTGTAGTATTCTAATAGTAAACGAATTTTCAAAATTGCTCTAGGAATTTTTGAGCTTATTCGTTACAAACATACAAAAAAGTAAAAAACTAAAACCCGACTACGACAAAAAAAACGACGCTGAAAAAGTATGAAACAAGATTTTCAGGATAGAACAAAAAGAAAAGCCGTAGTCACACGGTATTAAAGTGTTTAGGTTGGCACCAATAACGTGTGACTACGGCTTTTCTTTATGTTCTATCCTGAAAATCTTGTTACTTTTTTTTATTTGAACAAATTTGGTGTTTTTTTTTACTCTTGACTTTTTGTCCGCTAGAGGGCGTGTTTATAAATTTGAGCAATATTTTGGAAATGTACAAGTGAGGCCCTTTTAAATGATACCAAACACGGCGTGTTTATCTCCATTTTTATTTTTTAAGCCTTACTTTTTGACCGCTAGAGGGCGCCAAATCACTTTTTGTGACTCGTCACGTAGCCTATGTTCAGCGGAAAATGAAGACGGTTCTAACGATACCTCATATGTCGAGTTCCAATAAGTAGATTAGAAGCTATGAGGGAACAGATGAAGATACACACATACATACATACATAGCCAGTCAAAATCATAACCCTCCTTTGGCTTTGCCGTAGTCGGGTAATAAAATACGATGCTTTTCGTAAACTACTATAATGAAAGGCTAGGATTCCTTAATTTGTCTCTAAACTTTTTCGTTTGTGCTTTAAATAAGTTTTTGATGTCGTACCTGTATGATCATTACAGTAGCTTCAAAATGTCAAAAATCGCACGTCACTTTTCATTACAATCTTCCATGCATTTCCCATACAACTAACCTAAACACCTCCTGCTTACCATTAATTAAATCTAAACTCGTCACTATTCTGTGTCAGACATAACAAGGCATAATGAGACATAAGACGGGCAAGCCCGTATGCCCTCCGTCATGTCAACATCAGGTTCTGGTATTCAATACAATCGCTTATTGGTCGTATAATAGTTGTATGAGTGACAAGCCCGCATCACGAATGAATACAATGTAATGTATGTAGAGAGCAGCGGCGTCCCAGTGGTATTAGCTAAACAGTACAAGTGGTAGGTTTGGATCCGCTTTACTTTACTTTTACGTAATTTATTTCAACCCCACTGCTCTTCAAACGATGAAAACCGGCTAATATGTTCACTACCTACCTTTTCATGTTATGTTACAACACAAGTTTTCAGGCTTCCTCTTATCTACTCAATTCATATTTTTTCGTAACGCTACACATGCCCCTTAGCATTCTCATGTCAGTCATATGCAAATGCATTTCATTCATCCCTTTTGTGGCTCAACATTCTGATGAACCTATAATAGAGTGTAAACCAAACTTTCTTTAATCTTACAAAAACTTTTTTAGAAAATAATTATAATGTCATCTATGAAAGTACATTCGAAGTTCATTACAATCGTTTTTTAGGTTTACCAAACGAACAAAGTTGCTTGAATATGTAAGGTTTCCACAGTCGTATGTATTATTATTTATAGAGAAGCCGTATGAACCTACCCGTCCTGTCTGACTACGTACGATTGAATTATATTTATGTCTGTTTGTGAAATACAAATACTTTAGATAATAATATTATTATCGACCCCAGCTTATGTACATACAACTACACTAGTAGCCTAACTTTCAGTCGAAGCAGTGTCAGATATAGATCTGGCACAAGACAGTAGGCTGAGCAGACTTCTAGTTGCTACCGTTGGCTATTTAATTTAGTTTTTTAAGTACTTCTGCCATAGTCAACAGCCGATCTTCACTGTGACTGGTGTCGGAATCTTGCTGAATTGGTAGAATTTCGACCCATCACTCAAAAGTCTGTCGTACTCTGAGCAATTCGACTCTTAGCCACTTTGCTGACTGACTAATATTTTGACAACAAACAGTATGAGCTATCTCGTTATAGAATGTAGTTATAGCTTGGATCAATTACCTATACGAAAATAAATAAGTTGTGTATTTTTAACTGTTTACCGTTGAAAAAGTTCACCAACAAAACGGAACACATTCAGTCACTGTCAATATTCCGTTGCAATAATGACAATTCTAGCTCTAAAACTTTAGGTGGTTTAGGTGTGCTAATCGTGTTGAAATTCATTAGTGAAATCCGGTTTTTTTATCATGTGGTGTGTGCCTAACTTGGTGTCAGAATTTATATGCCGCCCATGGGCCTCTGATTTGACTTTACATGCCAACACCAATAGTACCTACAAAACAACTCAACATCGACTCATTTGTTCCCAAAAAACACAATCCCACAAAATCAGCACCAACAAATAAACAAACAAAAGACACTCACTACATTACACCTCTAAACAACAGCTCATAAATCAATTGACAACAATAAACACAGAACGTAGTCCTTCCAGTTAGATTCGCGAATATAACAAAAGTATGAAAATGAACGAGGTTGGCCATCAATCATTGGGGTACAAAATTAAACGTCACACGCGTGTTGGACCCCAGACCCGAGTGGACTCGTGTGGCGCAGGTTAATGATGATACAGAGGTTACTTAAGAGAATCTTGTTGTTACGAGAAATATTATGTTAGTGAATTGTAGAGAAGATTGAGCAGGGACGGGCTGGAGTTATGTTGGAATAGATGAATTTAGAGAGTAGAATACAGACATTCAAAATGTTAATATGACGTACATAGATACAAAACGTAAACGAGACACAAAAAATACCTCTACACTAGAGTGTTATTAGTACGATAAAATATACTTCTAAAGGAGGTCTGTTACTAAGGAAAGAAATTATAGATAGAACTGCTCAAAGTGATTACCAAAAGGTCTCGTGCTCTTTTGTTACAAAACTTTTGAAAATACAAAAAATAAAAGTCAAGCACGCTTTATTTAACCATAAAATCAAAATAATTTTACAAACATTATTCGATGTCAACTCTAAGAAACAAATCGTCAAAAGCACATCACAGAATTAATCATGCATACGCCACGTCAACGGCTCAACACCCACGCGCTGACATTTCACATGTATTCTCTATAATTTTACGGTAACCTACATTCTACAACCAACGACTCGTTAATACTACATTTGTCTCGTCAAAAGACAGAATTCCTCCTCCACTCACCGTTATTAATATTGTATCAGCATAATTATTTTCATCCTTTTCAAGATCAAATGTGACAGGATCATAATTAGATTTATTATCACCAAGTGAATGTTCTAAAATGATTTTGTAAGATAATTTTATTAATACGCCATGACAAATTATCTTGCGAATTGCATTATGTACTCAATGAACGTCATTTGTCAATGTGCGTAGGTATATTTTAGACGAGCTGAGCCCCGCGACCTTAGTCCGCGGGAATATATTATTATTATGGAAATATTACTAAAGTTTTTCTTAGTATAATTAAATCACGATTCGAAAGACACGTGGTGCCATCTAATAAAATATGAACTTTATTGTTGATTAAAGGTACCTATGCCCGTTTATGTTACCTGTCAACGTATCGCACACCTAGTTAAAGACTAGCTCAACTCAAAATATCACTTTTTTCAGGAATCGAAAAAAACGTTTTACTTCATTTCTATTTAGTATATTAAAAACTTTCTTGTATGTTCTTGTATGTAATTTTACGTTTATATTTATTGTGATAATGGTCTTCCATCAAATAACAGTAACACTGTACAATTCCATTTTTTAGAGTTAGGTTGGTATTTATGACAAAATCATTGTTTAATATTTTTACTAAATCGAATTGAACTCATATTAATGGCTTTTTTTTACTTAGTGTACTATTAATCTGTATTTATTTATCAAGTATTAATCAAAAATAGTGGTGTATCTACGCTATATTTGATTTATTTTCTGTACGATTATCATAATAAAACAAATATCTTAATAAAGAAATTACCTTTATTTAGGTCACAAAGAAATAAAGAAAACTAGAAACAAAACTTTTGAAAATCTCGAGAAAAATCCTGTAAACTTACGAATAGGTTTTGGTACATAAACATTATATTTAACGTTAATTATTTATTTATTTATGTTTATATAAGTATACTTTATTGTACACCACAAAAATACATAACAAAAGAAAACATAATATAGGTACACTACAAAACATACAATGGGCGGCCTTATCGTATTATTGTACTTAACAAAGTATATATTTTAAAAAAAAAACATAATTATTTAAAAAATGACTGGTCAAAGATTATTATAGACTTTGCTTTGATACAAAAACACTTATTACTAATTTAACTAGTATTATTGTTCATTATCTTTTAAATCAGTACAAAAACAGTAGTAGTAGTATCTTCTTCATTAATAAAAATAGCATGTTCCTAGTATTGTTGGGTACACAGATGACAGCACTGTCATGGAGAGTTATACATCCAGCCAGCGTAAAAGCCGGCGGTGATGTAGTACGTTCATTGAGAGAGGCAATGGTAGAGCGAACGAATTCAGCCTTAAGACTTGTCTCCAAGTGGGGTGACGACAATCTGGTTGATTTCAACGCCACCAAAACGTAAGTGTGTCTGTTCACTGCCAAAAGGAGTCCGTTTAATCTGGCCCCTAGTTGCCGGAGTGCGTCTGTACAAGTTACTGACAGTCTCGAGCTTCTTGGTACGAAGTTGAGCGCGAATCTGAACTTCGGCGCCTACATTGAGTCGAAAGCTCAAATTGCGGCAAAAAAGCTGGGTATCCTAAACAAGGTTAAGCGGTACTTCAAGCCTGGACAGCCGGTTCGGCATGGAGTATATACTGTCACCTTTGGGATGGCTCAGCCAAATACCAACTTGCCACACTTGACTCTGTAGAGCGCAGAGCCAGGAGGCTAATTGGTGACGACAAGCTGGTTGCCAAGCTACATAGCCTGGCCCACCGTCGCAAAGTCGCATGTCTGTCGGTCTTCTATAGACTGTACTTTGGAGAGTGTGCGGATCTCCACGGGCTTATTCCACCCCCTTTTTCTATCAAGAGACTAGACGGACTGCAGGTAATCCTAGTCGATGTTCCACACATTCGAACGAAGCGCTTTGCTAAGTCTTTTATTATGCGCACAGCCAAGGAGTGGAACTCCCTGCCTGGCTCGATTTTCCCGAGTTCATACAACCCTAATCTATTTAAGTCGCGAGTAAATAGGCTTCTTCTGGGTAAGCTTGTTCCATCGTCAACCTCATCTCTGCCCTTAGGGCAAGATTGAGGTCAAGATCAAGCCAATTTCTAATAATAAAAAAAAAAACATTTCTTCAACTACTTTTGTGTTTGTTGAAGGTGTTGCTGTGCACTGTTGCGGTTCTATTTCCATATCAGTGCCCTCTGGTTCACTTGCTAAATTTATCTCATGATCGAGGGGCTAGTTGAAGGTGTCGGTGTACTCGGTGTATTCTCATGCAGCTCCTGCTCGTTATCATTGCCCACTAGCTCATTTGCTATGGCTTCTTTGTCATTGTGGTGCTCGTTGAAGGCGATGATGTGCATTCTTGAGGCTCCAATTCTACATCATTGCTCTCAGATTCATTTGAATGAACTGCTAATAGCCTTTTTTTAGCAAAAGTAGACCACGACCCTTCATCTTCTGAAAAATAAATCATTAAATTGATTTAGTCAAGAAGACTGCACTAACTCAAAAAACACCCATAACTCGAAGTGGACAGTTCTTAATAATTTTTTTTAATCACTGCGACAAATACAACTACAACACAAAATATTCCTATATTCAAACAAACCGTTGCAGCTATTATTACAGTTTTAAGGGCGATTTTCATTTAACCAGCAATACTCGCCTAACTCAAATATTATAAAATAATTTCAACAATAGTAAACCATTTTTAGTTAGTAAAAAAAAGATACTTACATTTGTAAACAAACACTCCACTAAGTCAAAATAGTCAAAAAATCGGTCTTAGTTCATCAAAAGTTTGACCACGAAGATCAGCATAACTAAAAATAATTAACGTATTCAAACGCGTTTACTCACGAATACACGACCAACTCGAAATAATCCGGTCTTTACGTGTACTAACAGCACCTATCCCTTCGGCAATCATGTCACATTTGGTGATGCGTTAGTATTGTTGGCGGGGTGTGTGGACCAAGCCAGTCCGCAAATACTAGCTTATAGCGTTATCTTAACTTCATTTGTGGAACTATTTCTACAGGTGTCTTTGGAGATTACGTAGTTTTGAACACAGATTCCGGTAGTAATAATAAGTCGATTTTGAATTATTTCGAGTTGCGCGAGTCTTTAACTAGGTGTGCGGTTTATAACTGCGTCTGTGACCATTTCACAAATTTTAAAGCAATTTTATATTATTTTCCCATTATGATCTATAATGGTCACACTGACGCAGTTACTAGTATGAAAGGTCCATTTTACGCTTATTAAAGCAATTCATATTACGATCTGTTAAAGTGACAATTTTAACCCCCCAGGATTATCGGTTTAGTGGTTTAGGCGGAAAAGATAACAAACAACCTTACTTTTGCATTTATTATATTGATTAAGTTTTGGGGGTATGAGGAACAGGGTGTAAAGTTCCTCATCCCCCGTTGAAAAGGGAGGATCCTCCGACCGGACGGGTGTTGTGTCCGGCGGGCTAACTGCCCGACAGTTGTAAGTCGGGAACTCCTATATAGGCTTATGTCGCGGATAATGTTGATAGCGCGATGTAGGATTTCTGTCGATCGTTGTTAGTACGCAGGTGTTGCGATAGATGTCGCTAGTCGCTACAAAGTATTTTAGATTAGACTATTTTCTTGTTCAAACTCCAGTTTCTACTAATACAATTTTGATTGTTATATCAATTAGTGTCAAGGTAGTCTTGTGTTTATTTAGAAGGCTTACAATCGAATCAATTGTAACGAAATAATGACAAATGCCCACCGTCTACCCTGTTCCAGAATTCCACATACATAATTCAGTGGCTGTAGTCTAGTTTAAAATAAGTCTTTGTTAATAATAGTAATTCCTGCTACAGCTTTAGTCCAAATTTGTTTAGTGATTGAAACAAGACTATAATAATTATGAAGTTAGTTTTGTAGTTTTAAGCCAGATATGTAAATCAAGTAAGTTTTGCTAGATACCACGATGATTGTTTATTTTGACCATTTTACAAAAGCTGGAGCTTTGTTAGAAGTTTTCTAGAAGTTGATGATTTGGCTACTACTAGCATGTGAGAGTTAACACCTTTGATTATACATTTGTACTAAGACAATTCTGATTGTAGTTCCAACCAGTTTAGGTCAAGGTGGAACTGTGTCTGGTGTGTGTGTCAAATAAATGACAACGTAAAAAACCATACATTCCGTATGGTGTCGGACGCAAAGAATAGCACCATCCCATATCTTCCCGTGGGTGTCGTAAGAGGCGACTAAGGGATGTACCAGAGAATGGGCAGCAGCGTTCTCTGTGCTTTTTGTATCGACCGTACTGCGATCGCCAACCCGCCTGCCAAGCGTGGCGATTATGGCAAACCCCCCCTAAGCAAAAATGACACTTAGGGGAGGCCTATGTCCAGCAGTGGACGTCTTTCGGCTGAAATGATGTAAAAAACCAACTAAAACTACAACAAAGTCACTCCCGCTGTTTGTACGCTTAGATATTTTAAACTACATAAAGGATTTTAATGCAATTTTTAGCAACAGATAGAGGAAAGTTTATATTATTATGCCATACATTGCACCCGTGCGAAGCCGAGTTGGGTCACAAATACCTTTTTTTTTTTTTTTTTTTTTTTTTTTTTGGTGGGTGGAAAATCATCGAATAACCCCCCCCGCTCTTGGGCAGAGCGAAGGGGAGTGTCAGACTTCTACTGACTAAAAACCAAACCCATGTTCCTTCTTCTTCGCCCTTGTGTCGGAGCCGCGGTAACCTTTCGATATCCACAGCCCCTTATAATTACTTTAAAAAAAACGTACATAGTGGAAAAACTTTTAGACAAAGCTTTACAAACATTACTCTATAGACTCTATAAAATATTCTCTTTAGATCAAATCATATCATATCATAATAACATAAAAAAATATAGATGACATTTATAGATTTTTGTATATATTGACGTGAGAATATAATGACGTGACTAAAAATTCGACATTTCAAATCCAACTTTCCTAGCTAATGTAAAAAAAAATTGTAAGCGTAGGCAGTGCCTTTGATCCATCTGTAAGTCCACAGCGACATTTCACATTTCAATTATAATTGAGTTTTCATAATATTCTAATCTTCTTTGAGTAGATAATTGACAATAGGCTGAAATGTTTGGTATCCTCCTGAATTATATTCTGATTAACATCCCACGCTTAGATGTCGTGGCGAACTTTCTTTGCAAACTGGATTTTACTCCCTCGGGTGATCTCGTGTTCAGGTATATACAGGGTGACATGGGACATCGACGCACAAATGGTTACCAAGTGTTCAGTACATCATTTCGAACCGATTGGGGTTTCTCTGGACAGATCATTGACCTTCAGCAAAAACTGCAGTTACATCAAGCAGAAGGTGCACACCCGCAACAGTCTTTTACGGAGACTAATTTCTTCAAAGTGGGGTGCTTCGCCTCATGTTTTGCGGACTACTGCGCTGGCGCTATCATTTTCAGCTGGTGAATTTGCGTGCCCCGTGTGGAGCCGCTCAGCCCATGCAAAGTCAGTGGATACAGCTCTCAACGAAACGTGCCGGATCATCACTGGTTGCCTCAAACCGACCCCAGTACAGATGCTGTACCCACTGGCAGGGATAGCGCCGCCTGAAGTTCGCAGAACAGTGGCAAGCTCTAGAGAAAGAGCCAAAATGGCTTCAGACACACGACACCCATTACACCTAAACAGCCTTGTATTGCAAAGGCTGAAAAGCCGAAACAGTTTTCTGAAGTGTGTCACCCCACTCACTGGCGAGATGTCTACGGAAAGATTAAAGCTGTGGCAAGGTAGTGCATCTTTACCTTACCCATTTGTTCCACCTGCTGAACATCTCCCACCTGGACAAGAGTGGCCGTGGCTGACCTGGAAGTCTTTAAACAGACTCCGGACCCAGGTTGGTCGCAGCAAAGAAAATCTGCTGAGGTGGGGGTACATAGATGACTCTGCACTGGAGTGTAAATGTGGTGCTGTCCCTCAAACAATGGGGCATTTAATATCGTGCCCTGCGTGTCCTGCTGACTGTTCACTCCAGGAGCTGATGGACGCTACCGAAAGCGCCAAACTAGTAGCCCAATTCTGGGCCGACACAATTTAGATTGCCATCGACACGCTAAGAAGAAGATTTCGAACCGATGAAAAATGTATTTGGATGGAATGATTTTACATTTTTCATCGCTAATTTTAATATAATTATAATGAAAACTGTATCAAATAGTAGCGATAGTGACTGGGTGTGACCGTCGGACTAGTCTCGGGGTCTCGAGTTTGACCTAAGACACGCACTTCTGATTTTTCGAATTCATGTGTGTATCGTACAATAATTATCACTTGCTTTTTTGAAGGAAAACATCATAAGGAAACTACATAGTATGACTGAGAGACATTTCTCGAGGGCATGTAAAGTCAAATCAGAGGCCTTTAGGTGGAATGAAAATTGTGACACCAGGGTGGGACTTACCACATGATAAAGATCGGTTATTTAATAAAATCTGCTTTTTCCTACAAAAGAGTGACAACTGTCAAATTGGGTTGTGCACTGTGCAAGTACTAAATTTATTACAACAACACAACTGATTATAGTATAATATGACCACACTATAATAATATATGACTACACCTTTTATATTACAAGCTTTACAAGTAAGTACTTAAATTATTTCTATCCATTGCAGTGTTGACAACAAGGAAGTTGATTTCTACGGATGTCTGCGCAATACAAACATGCTAAAATAGAAAGACATTCTCAAATTCAGTTTTCAAATCTTTTAACATATCCCAGAGGGTATCTCCAATCGCGATTCTGAGATTGGAGAGTCTATCTCAGTCGCGTTTGTAGAATATATTCCTAGAGTTAGAGTCAATAAATTCGGAGATTTACCTACGTCTCACCGTGCCTCACACTTCGTTTTAAATTCAAATTTTGAAATTCTAGCATCCATAACTTGGCAGTCAATCAGGAGATTTTGATATCATATCCGATCCACGTACCTGCCAAAAATGCTGGAGTTCCGCTACCAAGAACTTAGTGTTTTCATAACAGATACATCTAATATTGATAATTTGTTTGAGCATATTTATAACTAGCTTTTGCCCGCGACTTCGTCCGCGTTTCCGTCGTTTTTCGTAAAAAAAGTACCATGTCCTTTCTCCCGGTTCAGTGGCGTTTTTTAGGTGGCATTGGGTATTTTATTTTTAATCGACGGTAACGGAACGGCTGTCAGTTACCTAGGTAACAAAATAACCTACGATAGAGGTCCTAACTATAGCTACCTTACACTTAAAATCTAAGTGCCAATTTAAACTAAAATATTCTAATAGAATTATACCCAGAAATATGTACTTACAACTTACAACAAAAAAAGAAATGAAAATAAAGCTCAAACGCCTGTGCAATACCATCTACCTATACCTACTTCACTTACAAATAAATACCTATAACTACTATAATTAATAAAAGTATCTACGCTTTTACAGTACATAGTACAAAACTAAAATTGAACATAAATTAGCCAAAACTTACCTATCGGTATCTAAAAAACTATGCGTACTACTTCTACTTCTACTACCTTCACCTAAAAGGAAATAAAATGCAAACTAATAATAATTTGTAATTTGAACGAATATTTAAACACTACCAAAACAACTAATACCTATTTTAGAAAAAAAACAACAAAAGATCAAATAAAAAGACTAAAAGTCGCGCTGATAAGCATTGTTTGTTAAAATCAATTATTAATTGTCCGTCAATAAGGTCGAACGCTCTGAACGCATCAACAGCCACGACCCGTGTCGAGCGCGGCAACCGTTACACAAAAATAATCCTTATGGCATGATTCAGTATTCACGCGCGACGGCTTATTAGCGTATTTCATGTATAAATTTGGTGTTTCTATACCGATTACTATGATTATTTTTTTATTGAATAGGTAATAATATTAACTTCTTTTAATTAGGGATGAGTGAGAGTATTATAAACGTAAGAGTAAACAAATATAATCAGAAAGCTCCGAACTGCTAAGCTATCGGGAGTTACACGTGTTATTGTGAGTCAACCATAAAAGATAGACATATGCTGTTGTGGGATATTTTTTAGATAAATTTATGTAGAACATTTCCGTCATAAATGATTTCTATGTAGCTTTAACCATTAAGGCTGCACACGCGACGGAAGCTTAAAAAATGGAGCAACTTCTCCCGTTTTCCCAATATTTCCCTTCACTGCTCTGCTCCTATTGATTGTAGCGTGATGAAAAGTATACTATAATCTCCCCAGGAGTATGAAGAATAAGTGTACCTAGTTTCGTTAAAATCCGTCGAGTAGTTTTTGTTTCTATAAGGAACATACAGACAGACAGACAGACAGACAGACAGACAGACAGACAGACAGACAAAAATTTTACTGATTGCATTTTTGGCATCAGTATCGATCACTAATTACCCCCTGATAGTTATTTTGTAAATATATATCATGTACAGAATTGACCTCTCTACAGATTTATTATAAGTATAGAAGAAGATAGATAGGGAAATCTTCGGAAGCAAGGCACCGCGGATTGCCGGTCGGGGCCGCGGAATTTTGTACTAGATGACGTGGCCTCGGCGCAAGGGCAAAGAAGGAACATGGGTTCGGTTTTTAGTCAGTAGAAGTCTGGCACTCCCCTTCGCTCTGCCCAAGAGCGGGGGGGGGGGGGGGGGGTCATTTGATGATTTTCCACCCACCAAAAAAAAAAAAGGCACCGATTTGAAAAAATCTTTCACCGTTTGAAAGGTACAGTACGTCACTATTCTAAATGGGCATAGGCCTTTTTATCTGGGAACCACGTGGTTACTTCCGCGCACAAAATCTAGTATAAAATAAATATAAAATAACCCTACCCCAACTTCATAACACCACACTAATAGCCTGCTTAACCAATCGAATATAACAGGATCATTCTCACCTTAATTCAACGATAAACCACAGAACAGATAAACACGTGTTACCAACATGCGGAACACATAAATAATACGCTATATTCAACTTAATCCACGATAATGGTCCAACATATAAAATAATACAGGTTAAAATTATAACGTTGAACCCATAAAAGGGGATTAAATGGGACGCGCGTTGACGCACAAGTAACACCCGCTTGAATTACAACTGGGACCAATGTATGTTACAGTTTCGGTTGCATTATTGGAAACAGTTTTGGAAGCAATAATAAAGGGTTATTACTTAACTTTTGAGTTTATGTTGTGGTTTTTGGGTGACTGTTTAAAGGGTGTTTTTGAACATAGAACAGTCCACACTGTAGAAAAGTCACTCTGAACTTAACATTTCGTAATCAATCATTTAAATTTTATGACTCCAGTACTAACCCCACAAGTTCTACATTAAGTCCAATGTATCGTCGAAGACTTTTATAATTTCCTCTTTTTAAATACACACTTGCCGTTCCAATTCAATTTTGACATTGGCAGAATGGTCGACATCGGCTTTGCTTGCCATTAACGAAAAATAGACTATAATAGAAATTTTATGACAATCAAGATTTTTTTTGTAATGTTTGTGTGTTTTAATGGCAAGATTTTATTAAACCATTTAACTGTATGCATTTTCAATACTACTTATATTCCGTACAATTTTGTGGTGATTTTCAGTTTAGGTCTGTGATTTTCACTTTTGGTGGTGGAGCTGAAATATTCCAAAGAGTATAACGAGATATTATGCTGAGCCCTCTTGAAGATTCTTCCAGCTTGGACTTTCTATTGTTCTACGGTACTGGGTAGGTACTTTTTCACATTTTTCACGAAAAGTAAAGAAAAAATTGGGGCAACAAAAATCTATGTTCATTTTTAAAAAATACCCAAAACAACTAACGGTAAAGCCTTATTAAAAATCAACACTTGTGAAACCGATATCACCCATTAAAATCGAAATAATAAAAAAGACAAACGACTTTAAGCAAAATATTTTACGCCCGTAAATTTATTATAAGCAATTACGTTTGAAATAAAAATAACAATCAGCAAGCTGAGAAATTATTAAACAAATACAAAAGTGAATATATCAAGCGGCGCATCAAAGCGTCGACGATGATATATTTGTTTCGTGCGCGCGCGCAAGTAAATGGGACCGAATAAATCAATCGTTAAGGCAAAGACTAAATAACCCTTCCTTCTGCCGCAGTCGGGTAAAAAGTAATATGAATTTTAATTTGGGACCGCTTTGTCTTGGGTGACAAGTTCAGAGTGATCTGAGGTTATTTGTACTTTTCTTAATGTGAACATTAATAAGAAACATAATGTGAACATTAATAAGAAACATATCAAGTACAGAGATGAGTTCTAATGTCTTTCAAATACGCCTAATTCATTGCAGGTTTTCCAAAACAAAAACCGATTTCAATATAGGTACATGGTTTAGATTTCAACATACTTTGTATATAAAGTCAATCCAATAAACACGTCATTATTATTTAAACTATTAGAAGAAAACACTTTAGTGTTCAAATCTATTCTCGGATTTACTTTACTAATTAATAGCATTTCACGTAACGTTAAGATCAGAAGATATAAGATGAGTAGGTGGCAGCTTTCTTGTTATTTACTTAATTAATGTTTATGCCTTAACGTGTGGGTAGCAGGTAACTCAAAACGAAAGGAAAACGAAGTAAAACTTCAAAATAGGCGCTTCGTAGTAGTAAACTACGAAAGCTCATTTTGAAGTTTATTTTATATTATATAACAATGAGTAGTTATCAATTATGCTTCATTTATGATTATTTTACCTATGCATGTTTTATTCACTTTGAAAGCATACAATAAAACAGGACGATGAAACTGTTATCCATTTCATCAATACTTAGCTATTTACTTTCCTTCTTATGTATGTGGTTCTGATACTGAAGTATGAACATACAATAATTGTAAAACGTACGATGTGTCCCTACTCCATTTCCCACTCTTTGCCAACCCAAATGCACGCCGTCCGTGCGACGAGGGGGCGCGATGCGCACGTTTATAACTTACAAATCGTAGCAACGCACAAATTAATTGCCTCGAATTCGACGACCATGCATCACAAATCAACATTCGTTACTCGCTATACACAGTATAACACTCCCCTATCCCGAGCAACACCAGCAATGTATTCCAAAACAGGAACACATTTTTCAAACTATCGTATCTATTTCAATCAGCAATAATAGAAAAGTAAATAAATCTTCGTAGGTGTCGATATTAAGGCCAAATGGGGGAGATATTAACTTTTATTAGTTAGTTCTAAAGCTGAACGATAAATGTTAATTAGTGGATATGCTAACACTCTCATTTACGGGTGTTGACAGCTAGCCAAAGACTAATTAAATACGAGTATTGAAGTACATAAGTAGAAATGTTTGGAATGAACAGACTGGGCGGTCGATGGGTGTTACTATTTGTCAGTCAGATTCACTAAGGGTCATTAAAATTGTCTATTTTAAAAATAAATTATCGAACTGTCCCATCCCATGATAGGCAATTGATACAATTTTTTCTGAGCTACAAATTGGGTTAAGAGGTAACAATAAATCACCCCTGAAATCCTTGAAGGGTTAGGCAGAGGTATACATACTAGTACGCCCACATTTCGCTAGTTATTTTTAAGTCCCACATAATAGGGGGCGAGCCTATTACCTATTGGTTTAAGCACAGAATAGATAAAAGAGGTTAGAAAGGAAATAGTTCCTGATTTGTATTAGAACGCGTGTCGCCGCTTGTCTCCCACTCTCTATATCCACTACATGCAAGACGCTAATAAGTACGCGAATTATGCACACAAATAAACCGCACTCACTTAGATCGCGAGCTTGCTACTGGTTGTCACACTAGCGCAAACATTGCGTTTGACGTACACTCACACTTGCGTATATTTCTCATACATGTTACGGTGACCAAAAGGTCGATAATGTATATCGATAAAATTACTTGAGTTTTGTTACTTTAAGTTTTGCAGTTTTTGCTTTAATTTCGGGACGGGGCAGAAAGAAAGAAAATAAGAAAGCAAAAATATTTATTGGTCTCTCACACATAAAAAAATAAAGATAAAAAGTAAACATAAAAGATTTATTTCAAATATTGAACAATAAGTACTTGAAATTCAATTTCAATGCAGATTTTATTATTGTCTTTGAAATAAAACGTATTTATTAAGTAGCAATAGCATGCGCTTGTTATCTTTCAAATTCGAATTTTTCAGAATAAAATGCAATCTGACACTAACATTTTTCTATAATAGCTTTAGTCAGGTCTGTAACATATCTGGATCTGTTGGAAACCTAAAAATAAAACTTAAAATGTATGTTTCGATTTATAAATGGCTAACCTCAAAACAAATTTTAGATGAAAAACAATCAATAAACAATAATAAGGTATTGATAAACAAAAGTTATTTTAATCATAACATAATAATCATTTGAATACATTCACACATACTAAATATCGACATTATTTACAACTTGGTACAACACTATCGAAACGCAAAGAGTAGGCAGAATTTAAGCTATGGCTCGTCGCACGCGACGTTCGCATTGCACGAAATGCATTGCGCAATCGCCAACGTAGTACAAGATGGTACCCACGGATTGTAAGCAATGAACATAATTTTGTTTCTGCTTGCGACTGTATCATTTTGTCTGCGAACTACTTAATACTATTGTAATAATTACAAATATTACTTGTATTTTAAGGTTTTTAGACTTACCGATGAAAGGAAATCCCTTCTCGAGTCACACTACACACCTGGCTTCTTTTCCGACACGTAATAATCGCGCAACACGGCATAATTCTTTTTTTTCGCGGAGCTCCGTTCGCTGTCACAATATGAGCGCGATTGTTGGTCAGTAAATCAAATTTTGTCGACATATGATCGTCTGATCATATAGGCGGCGCGCGTGCCCCGCCCACATGGCCTTTCTAACCTCTTTTATCTCTTCTGTGGGTTTAAGTATTGTTAGAAAAAATACATCACCCAATCAATTTATCACAATGTATGAGTTATCCTACAATGTAAAAAATGTAATAATTTCTGGCCAGCGCTTGTCGGAAGTAGTAAAATAATTCTGATAGTTTTAACAATAATAATTCAAATGAAAGCTGAGAAAACTTTTAATGTTTCAACTTCAATAAAATTCGTCTTGACAACTAACTTTGAACCCGTTCTGAGAAACATACGAATAAACTTCGAAGCTACGAAGCAAGACGGAAGTAAAAAAAAAACGTCAGAAAAGATCGTCTCGTAAACGAATATTATAGGCACTCGCTGACATTCGCACGAAGAATATTGGATTTACAGACATGATTCAACTTTCGTGTTTATTGAATAAATAATACTGATATACTTCTGAGAGTAATACGTTCTAACAGGCGTTAGGGAAAATAAATAAATGCGAAATAAAAATCGTTTTTCTTTAGCAGCTCTAGAAAACACAATCGGCGTCGTCCGTTTATAAACGCTGGACATGACAAAAAATAACTTAGGCAATAACTATAATAACATAACATCACGCCTATAATCCTTTAAGGGCCAGGTAGAGGTGTACCAGTTATGTTTAAACCCCGCATGTAATAGCCCATTGGTGAGTCAATTGCCAGCAACCGGGTCCAAATCTAGGTTCTGTGACTGATACTGAGAAATTCGTGGCCTCCCGTATTTCGCCTGTTACGTTTTTAGCCGAATTAATATTATTTCTTATTTTTTTATATGGGCTTACTCTTGACCTCAATCTTGCCTTAAGTGCAGAGATGAGGTCGACGATGGAACGAGCTTACCCAAAAGAAGCCTATTTACTCGCGACTTAAATAGATTGGGGTTATATGAATAGGTATTTTACTCCTTCAACCGGGCACAAATCCAGACTTTGTGGCTGCCGTTATTGTATGATCACTGCTGCTTCTCAGTTCCCCAATCATATACTAATCTGGATCTCTTCTCGAGTGAATCGGTTTATTCTAGACAAAATTGCTCCACCTTTTTTTTGGGGGGATATGGGAAATCATCAAATGACTCCTCCGGGGCGGTAGGGAGTGTCAGACTTCTACTGACTAAAAACCACCCATATTCCTTCTTAGCCTTAGGCCGCCGTATCTCTTTCAAACAACACGCAGCCCCGACGGGAACGTGCTCCACCTTAAGCTACATCATAGCTGCACATCAGGCGTTTTGATGGGAAACGTAGTTTAAAAAAAAAAAAAAAAAACAAACCAACTGTAGGAAAACATGGCTGCATGGCTATGGTCTAAATTACCCAGACATTTCAACAGCTGTCTAGCACCAAGCACTAACTCATGTTAATATTTATTTTACACTAGTGCTACCCCTATTTATCTGAGATAGCGCGGCAGATCACATTACACGTAGGTTTGCAGAAGAAATCCAATCTTAGACCGCACAATGTGGGAAGTACCGGAGACCCCACAATAGTCTGTACACATTCCGCTGCTTTCAGTGTGTTCTATATTAAGTTTATTTTTATTTGTTTAGCTGTGAGCTGCACTTTATTTTGCTGTATTTGTGGTTTGTACTAAGATATCTATTAATGGACGGGTAAACCTACATTTGTTACTATTGAATTTGCGTAATAAATTATACGTTTCTAGATAGGTCGATGGAAGTTTGGTTTTTGCTAGTTTCCAGCCGACATAATTTTTAAATAACCGCCAGAAAACCTTAGCTGAGGGATATCGCAACCAGTTTCTGGGTTGTGGAAGTCAGATAGGCATTCGCTTCATGTTATTCAATATTGATATTTAGCTGCATCATCATTTCAGCCGAAAGACGTCCACTGCTGGACATAGGCCTCCCCTAAGTGTCGCCACATTGACCGGTCCCGTGCGTCTCGTATCCAGCGGATCCCCGCAACCTTCACCAGGTCGTCGGTCCACCTAGTGGGAGGTAGTTTAGCTGCATACGATCAGACTAAAAACCAACCATTAAGTTTATTCAATCCAGAGCCGTTATTCTTTCATAATATTAAACGTAGTACTTATTATGGCAAAAAATCCATTCGTTTTAAAGTTAAACTGTGTAATAGCACTATTAGAATAAAATTGAGAATTTTTGGTCCCACTTATATGATTTGATACGATTGATCATACGAGTTGAAACGATTCAATATTACGTCCTGGTCTGTTATACCGGAAGTGTCAGGCAGAGGTTTACCTAAAAGAACTAACAACCTGCCAGTTTTCCATTTGTTAGTTTAATGAAATGCTTAAGTTATTTACATAGGTTGTACGGAAACTTTACCTTGTGAGTCTGTCTAAGAAACAATGAATTTCCCTGTAGGTACATCATTTTGCATCCAGAGAAAACCACACACTTAGGTACTCCCATGCACCTTGCTATGTAAATACAAAGAGCATGAACCGGGACACGTTATTGCAAAACGCTGTTTGTTTTAATGCGAACTCTGTCGCGATGTTATCGTTCTATATAATTGAATTCTGTCCGCCTGTCCCGCCAGATGTCTTCGCTGCTGTCTCGTGGAGGTACGTTGCTATGAAATATTTGATAGGCGCCCGCTTCTGGATATGAAACTGGTTAGAATGAATGTTCTTGTTTTGATCAAATTGATTTTTGTGGTTAACGAATGTTGTGTGTTTTTGAGATTTACTAAAGCTGGATAGAACGCAAAAAAATACTACTACTAATAATACTAGTATTCAGTTTTTTCCTCTAAGAATAAGAGGCGACCCCTTCCTAGGGAACAAACTAGGATAAAATTGTTCCTCAACTGGCTCATGCTAAACACGTGTGCTATATATTTGTATAGGTACACGTAGCAGCTAGCAAAATCAAAGCTCCTTTTACATTAATATGCACGTCTTTTAAATTCTTTTCTGAAACAACATGCTTTGAAATCTTCGTCTTAAAAATCTTACTACTTGGTGCTCGTACGTGCTTCTTGATACTAGGTATTATACATAGTAGGTACAAAGGTACCCGTGTTCACTTTAAACTTTTACTGCATTCTTAGCTCGCCTATTATGTAAATAGCATACCGCGTTTAAACACAGCACTCTAGATTCCAAAACATTCTGTCTCGATGTCTAAACACCCGACACAGTGTTCAAAGATTTTTATTTCTCACGTCACGTAGGTATTGTATATGCAGAATATGAGAATATTATGATTTCCAATACTGCAGGGCAAAGTAAAGCCAGTCATGCATGAACAAAATATGGATGTTGCTCATCTTGTTCGTTATAGTTCGAATATGACTTTACAAAGGTTTTAGCTTTCAGTGGTTTCTGAAAGCTTTTGGAACTGGTGGTTGCCTGATGTAGCCATATTACTATGGACAGTGGGTATTCAACGGTGAGTGTTGTCATCCAGAATGATCTGTGGGCATTGGAAGTACACCGGTGTCCTATTACTGCGATCTTGACTAACATGGCCGTGCGAACTTAGACAAGCACTTTATTTCTTAGCCTATATTGTCCTACTGCTGAGGAAAGGCCTCCCCCATAGCTTTCTACTATTCTATTTTGGCGGTTTTCTGGCCAATCTGTCACAAACGCCTGTAAGTCATCACGCCAGCAGCGTTTTCTTACGCCCCTCCCATTTGCTTCTCTTAAGCTGTGAGGATATCATAAAACCGAAATTTCGAAGGCATAATTATGTGATCCACCCTGATGTACCAGCCCGCACTTGGCCCAAGCTGATAATAATGACCCACTCACTCTGGCAGAGAGGCCTGGGTCACAGCAGTCGGAGCGTTATAGATTGATACTGATACCTACTGTTTCCCCGCGTCATCCATAAGCTTGGAAATTCCCTGTCCTCATGACTACTAGTTGTTTATATCCAGTGCTAATGTGGACCACAGGTCTTTGGTTTTGTCCAGCTCGTCCCTCCGTCGTCTCTGAGTTCTGCCGCGATTCCTTCTGCCTGTGTCCTAGACTCCTAGTGCTCCAGAAAGTGGCTATTAGGCCTACAGCTCTTTGAGATGCGGTGAACGTGGACACGGACAGTCCAATCCCACTGCAGCTTAGAAGCAATTTGAACAAGATCAGTCAGTTGTATTTTGGAGCACAGTGTGAGTTTCATGTTTATTTTGTTAGAAATATAAATAGTTGATAAGAGTTCGTCGAGGCTCAAAGAAAATCACAGTAATCATTTTGAATGCACCGTTCAGAATTCGATATTTTTTTACCCTCTCTATCAAAATATTTTTGTTTTAGTTTGCTTAATTAGTCCGTTTTCATAGTTCAGCAATTTAAATAAAATAAATGCTGTTAACCTTTTTGCTGTGCAATTAATTACAACTAAACAATAGGAATGATAGTTTGTTTTTTTTTTCAGCTTACCTGGCGTTAAATAATAATTCATTGCAAAATACGGTTTGCGAATTTTATGTTCTCAGTAGAAATATAACAAAAATTTTTTTTTGTAAAATAAAACAACCGACTTCAAAAACACCAAAATGTGAAAAACAAACTTCAGTAGAAAAATCTCACATTTTGGTGTTTTTGAAGTCGGTTGTTTTTTTTGCAAAAAAGTTTTTTATTTTTTCATTTTTAGTTGTAATATCTAATAGAAAAATTTACTATGAAACCTAACCCTTTTTTTTTTGGTGGGTGGAAAATCATCGAATAACCCCCCCCCCCCCCCCCCGCTCTTGGGCAGAGCGAAGGGGAATGTCAGACTTCTATTGACTAAAAACCAAACCCATGTTCCTTCTTTGCCCTTGTGCCGAGGCCGAGTTATGCTTGTCGATAATCCGCAGTCCCGACGGGATGGAACCTAACCCTTAACCTTCAAGATTCACTTATTATTGCTTTCAACTCGTAACAATTGAGGAGAAGTACTTTCTATCTTAAGCTAATCAACATGAAGTGATGACTGCTAGATGCAAATACTTGTATAGCGTCAGAAAAAGCACGAAACACGTAATACGTGCCTATGAAATTTGAGGGTTGCCCTCGATTTCTCTGGGATTCCATCACCAGGTCCTGGTTTCCATATCATGGTACTACCCTTGAAATATTTCCGTCCTAATAAAAAAAGAATCATCAAAATTGGTTTATAAACGAAGAAGTTATTCGCGAACACACATAAACGAAAAATGTTCATAAAAAAAAATGTTCATAAAATGAAAAGTACTGGGCCAAACCATGCTTTTATGGGACCAAATGGCAACTATTCCGCATCAAACTAAAAAAGAATCACGTAAATCGGATCACAAATCGCAGCGTAATCGGTGTACATATTACATAGAAAAAAAAAAAACTTACCCATCGAATTGAGAACCTCTTTTTTGGGAAGTCGGTTAATAACATCTCGTGTCACAGGTTTAAAACGATACAGCTTAGTACCGACTCTATATCTAGCCTCAACAACCGAGTGTGTACTGGGTAATACGAATAAATTTATTTATTGTAGGTATTCTATTTTAAATACTTGGGTATAGTCTCGGTAGATAACCTATAAGTTAAGGTAACTGGGTCTGTACCTTTAAATCGGTAATTTGATCATTTCCAGACAGGGCCAATACTACTCATAGATCTTCTCCAGTTAATATTAAAATTGATGAAATCAATCCTCCTTGAATGATATAGTTGATAAGGTCGTCAATGTCGCCACAATGTGTAACATTTCAAGGACTAATGCAGATCTATTAACGTTAATAAGCACGTTTTTATTTCAAATATAATTTTAAAAAATCCGTTTCTATGCTGCACTACTTCATACCGTTTCGATGACAATTCACCACCTGAACAGATTTTCCTTGCTTCGGCCTACTTGTATCCGGAATCTATTTAGATACTTCTAGGTCAGCCATAGCAACTCGTATCCAGGTGGCACAAATGGGTTGGGTAGGGAAACGCTGCCACGCCACTGCTTAAGTCTTTTCTTGGAGCGATCGCCAGTGAGCGGGGGTACACACTTTAAGAAGCTGTTGCGGCTTTTCAGCCTTTGCAGCACTAAGATATCACTGTGTAGAGGTTACTATTAATACTATAAACGGGATATTTACCATGTTAACTTAATGTTTCGAGTTCCCGATATTTCGGCGCTGTTACAAGCACCATGATCACGGATAAACAAAACAATAAGTAAAGATGGTAAATATCTCGTTTATAGTAATAATAGTAGTGTCAGTGACCATGTCATATTGTGTAGAGGTTGTCTAACGTCGGAAACCACTTTGACTCTTTCACTAGAGCTCGCCACCGCTCTGCGATCTTCTGGTGGCGTTATGCCTGCCAGTGGATACAGCATCTTTACCGGGGTCGGCTTGAGGCAGCCAGTGATTATCTGGTACGTTTTCATTCAGAGCTGTATCCACTAACTTTGCATGGGCACTTGTAGTTTCACAGTTGTGACTGTGACGGGAATCACGGTTAACCAAGGCACGTGCGAAGTTAGTAGTAATAGTAGTCAGCCTAAGTGTCCTTTGCATGTTCTATTGAACGTTATGTTTCACCTGCAGCATGCGTTTAAAATTCTCTCAAGATCGTAACAGTGGATACCCAAACTTCGGGATAGCGCTTAATAGAGGCTACTTTATGACATAATATTATGCGTTATTTAATTTACAAAAATATTTCATTTTGTTTTTTTTTTGTCCTTTATACTCTTAGATTTCTAAGTCGTTCTGTCAGTCCTTTCAAGCTAAAAATAAAGCTGGATGCCGGCAATGATTTCTTTTATTGTGGCCGGTTTTCAAACTTCTCTTTAAAATAACACCATAATAATATGTAAATAAAGCAGGTGTGTACAGAAGCTTTTTTAAACCACTACATTGACTTCAACTTTCAAATAAACCAAAAATACATAACTCTTCAGGAATTTAGGAGCACACTTACATAAAAGCTCGCCGTCAAGCGGAGTCCTTCAAAGCAGAATTCCTGTGTAGCAATTTAAACTTACCACGAGTTGCGAGTCACTCCCGGGGAACTTAAATCGATTCGTTTATCGATGGTTCACAAACGATTACCCTTATATTGCTGTTTTATTAGCCCATCTAAGATGATTCGCTTCTAATACAAGCATGTAAGTTTCGCTAGACTGTGAAAGTGAGTTTGGATTAAAAGACTCGATACCTTATATTTAGTATTGAGACGGTGAAATTGGGCTTAAATATTGGAGTTTACGTTGAAGAGTAGGTATTTGAATTGAAGATACTTTTTGAGATGTTGAATTCGCTGAAAAAGGCTTTTGACGAAATCATGCTCGTACGATTCTTCATGAACTTACCTATTTTGTGCTTAAAAAAATACGTAACGTTAAGAGGGTAAATAAAATTAGGAGTTTTTAAAACTTGATAACTTGATCCAAGTATTGAATAGAACCTTGTTCACCAGCAGGATTAACAGTTTGGTGAAAAGTAAAATCATTGTGAAATTACTAATGGAAAGACCAAACAACACTTTGTCCGACCCGGGAATCGAACCCAAGACCTCTTGCTCAGTAATCATGCCATCGATTAGTAATAAACCACCGAGACAGTCAAGCCACTCCAGACTTTATCGCCTGAAAACCTAGTTTTAAATGTGTGAACGGGTACCCTACTATGACGTCTTAAAACAGTCATAAATTAATATTATTCCAGTGTGGAAACGTGACAGAACTAAACAGGGTGTCTAGCGCCATCTCTTTTCCACACTGGATTAAGAATAAGTTAGGACTGTTTTAATACGTCATAGTGCACTAGGCGAGGTTGCACTACTTTGTTTTTATGTATGCACGACCTCACCCCCCGCCCTGCCGCGCGAGCGATATAATGCCTAAATTTTGACTGTTTTTTCTCTCTTGGAGAAAAATGATAAAGAAATTATACTTTATGTGACCCGAGATAATACACATTTTTTACGACCTTTATTAAGATATAAGTTTTATTTTTCAAAGCCTAATATAACTTAAGTAAAACGATTATTTAGCCATCATTTGGACATGTCTTTGCGATTAAATTGGATGCAGTGAAGTGTAAGTTATCGTGTATCGCATGCCCGACATATCATGATCGAAGAGTCAACTATGTAATACATTTTTTTCAAAATTTAAATCCGTTCCATGTACGAGTAAAACGCTATTGTTGACGACGTTTATCGGGGTAACCTCGCCTTACAGCTTATCGCTAAAAGCAATTTTCTCACGAACAATAATAGTTAGGTGAAATCAAATTAGTTTATACAGAGTACTTCTCACTACGTAGTAACAATATTATTAGGACGAGACTATTTTTCTTTCTATACGAGTTACGACATTTTCTGTGAAACTATCTTCAGAGACTAGACGTTTATTTATCCCTTTTTCGTCTGATCGTATCAGACAGACATGCCTGATTGACATCAAGTTGATTTACTCTCGATCGATCTTGTATAGTATGTCTGAAGCTGTGTTTACATAAACATACTTGAAGCGTCTGATGTACCTATTTTGTAATATTTTTTGTATAAGAGTACCAAAGTAGTAACATTATAAAATGTGTATTACATGGAAACTGTTTCGGCAGATTAACTGTTTCGTATGCAGTAGTGAATAAAATAATAATGAGCTGAGAGAGTTCATTATTTATTCTCTATATTGCAAATATTATAGCAGAAATTATTTTACTAACATAGCATCCATCACATCATCAACACTCCTGTAATCCACGAAGGGATAGACATTAAATAGATAAATTATTACATACTTACACCTTTCACTATTCTTACCTTCAGATTAACGATACTTTTGCTGTCGGACGTAACTTTACACTAATATTTTAGTGTCCTGTTGTCTACAAGTTACGGGAAATAAAACGCTACGACAGGCACTTAACTCGTACCCAGACTTATTTTTGTTAGAAAACGTTGCTCCACACTAGTAATTTCTCCTGTATCGTGGGTGTGTTTACAAACATTTAAACTCACATACACAAACTGAACATCCAGACCCGAACACACTATCTGTAGGCCATACAAATATTTGTACTGTGCGGAGATCGAACCGGCGACACGTAGCGCAGCAGTTCAATCGCTCAGCCACATCGCAAACCGTTCCGTCAATTTTCCAGTCCAAACTGTTCCAGTCTCGTTTGCAACCATGAGAACACCGGGTAGAGCCCCCGGACTTTCGAGGATTTACCTATTAACCAATTAAACCTAGAATTACGCACGAATGCGTAGTATTACTAATCCCAAACTAAATCATACTCAAGTAAAATTTCACGAACAATTTCACATTATTTTAGGCGTTGACCGGAACAAACGGCGATTTGAATAAAAGCGCCCGCCGTATGGTAATGGTAACCGGACGGAGGACGGCCTGCCTTCTAGGGTTGTCAAGTGGAAATGTAATATACCCGGATATTTGAATACTGAAAGTAAATGGTAGAATTAGGTAGCGATCGTCTCGAAAATTGTCGGTTAAATGTAAGATTTATTCATATTTTATCTGTAATATTTTATAAAAAAGGTTTGCCTCATAACTAACTTGCACTTGTAGGATTTGACTCAATTCAAGAGTCATAAATATTTTGACTCATTCTGAGCTAAACGCGTACGCTTGGCGACGCAAATGGATATTTAAAATTTATCCCATTTCCCTTTAAGTAACTCAGTCTATTCTTCTTCTTAGCGTGTTGATGACAAAATATTTAAATTCAGTCAAGCCCGCCACACTATTCCCAAACCACTGTAACTCCTGTTAGTCAGAATCAACAGTGGCGACCACAAGAAAAATACCGAGACAATGAAGTTCGACAAAGTCCCAGAGAAACGATACCACAACGAAATTAATCAGAAAAGAATAGCGGAAGAGTAGGAAAAACATAATTTCTCACTTCCCTCCTTATCAGCAGGAGACAGAACAGAACAAGGCCAATAGGCACACAGGGACGTATACAACTGGGATAAGCCCAGTTGCCTAGCACCACGGATATTATTTTCATTAATATTACTGGGACGAGTCTATTGCCTTCCATCGCTACCGCCATACCGACCTCGCCGACGAGGCCCTATCGTGAAACCCTGCTTCAACAAGCCCTCCCTGTCCCATGCTCGTACCCGAGATGCTGATCCAGTAGAGTTTATCAAGCGTCCCAAAATAATACCACTCAGATCCAGCTTGTCCCCTTGCTGTCCTCTCCCAGCGACTCCCTGAGCCAAGGCTCGTGCCCCACAGGGGATGCCCTCAGCGTGTACTGGCTTAGTTTTTTATGTTTTATTTTCCCTGGCTGAGGCCTTAATTCCAAGGCATCCACAGGAAAGTCCGGTTAAGTAGAAGCTATCCTCTCTAGGGTAAACTTCGAGATGCCCTTAAAAAATACCTTTTATCGCTAGACATATGCGTCTCCTGAATCGGCCCCACAACTCCCGGTCGAGCGTCCCGCACCCAGTTTATTCCTAGCATCCTTTTAAGGTCGTCGGTACATCAAACTACGGTAAAGTGAATATAGAATTCACTGCATCGAATTAATTTCAACACCTCCATACTCGAGAACTATAACTATAACATACAGCTTATCACTTCACCCCAATTCAAACGTTTCAGCAGCCCTACACAACCGGATCGTCAAACATAAACAGAAACGGCACTCGCGTCCGGTTCGCAGTGTCCGATCCGGTCTATTATACCATGTTAACTGCCTTTTACGATGTTTTTTGAGAGGTAAAAACAATATTGGACCATTGTCACGTTCTTTGCCCATTGAGAGTCGCATTACAAAAAAATATTGCGCTTAATGTTCGTTTAAAATGGGTTAATGTTTTTAACTGTCACCGTATTCAAAGATATGCGTTTTAACGATGCCTTCTGAAATAAGCATAACTTTTACCTTCATTAGTGAGATCATTAGCATATTTTTTGTACAAATAAATATTGTTTAGATCTTAAAATATGTTTTATTTCAATGTATTTCAATAAAAACCTATAATCTCAATCATCACTACATTTCAACCGAAAAACGTCGACTGCTGGGGTCACCACAATAATTGTGGGACGACTTTGTGGCCTCACCCAATTGTCACCAAACCAACCAAATACATATTTTAATACGGAATTAAAAACATAAACTTTGAACAAAAATATAGCTAACATTAACCCTCCTTTTGGGCTTCGCCGCAGTCGGGTAGACCTATAAGAAATTTAAAGATTTTGTTTGAGGATCAAAACAATAATCGAGAAAAATTATCATACTATCAAGTATCATTTACGTCATAATCTAAATTAGATCCGACTATACCCCTCAATATGCTCAACAAAGGATAGCAATACGCCGTTTCGTTATGAGTTACAAGGGTCGGGTGCGCCAAAACTACGCATCGATTTCGCGTACTACGAGTACGGTACGAACTGGCGTTTCGCAAACGGATTTATGCCTGAATCTATAAACGGACACACAGACATTGGTATAAAAACGTGAGCAAACTGGAATACTTGAAAAGGATAAACAATAAACACGCTTCTTACCCATGTCATATTTGCAATTTTTCTTTATACCTACATTTCTCAGACATTGTACTCGTACGAACAGGTTTTTCTCCTTTGTGTACGGACAACACAAATGAAACGGACGAAGGAATAGAATAGGTTCTACCGTTCATAAAAACTTGTTGACAAAGGTGCTACAGTGAATTGAATAAGTAGAAATAATAATTGAAAACATACGTCATATTCCCATGAAGCTTTCATGCAAAAGAAAATGTTGATGAAAAGCCTGTCATCAAGATTTGAAATTATGTAAATGAAAAAAGATTTTGACCTTACGAAGAAGTACTAAAATACCACTACTATTGCATAAAATATTCTTTAAAGATTTGAAAATAAACAAAACCACAATTTATTACGCTTCACCTTACCTACCTTACACTAAAACAGACAGCATAACTTCAACCAGATACCAGGATCCCATACCTCTCTACAGAGGTGTCATACGATTCACTTAATCTAATTACAAACAGATCGATGCGTCCGTGTGTCTCCCTGTAGTCAGGTCTGGCAGGAAGCCACGGTTCTCGTTTATATATCATCGTGTTTTGACGCCGAGCAGCCTGATGACACAGTATCGGTGGAATTGGAAAAATACGAACATTGCTAGCAGTTTCCATTTTTCAGTTTTCAACAGATAACAACAACGGAAGCGGCCATCGAAAATGTAGTTCGGCTGAACAATAATTTCGAGTTTCCTGGCTATTGAATATTGAAAAATTTTAAAATGAAATTCTTTAATATCTAGGGCAAGTTTTAGTAATCTTGTGTTATTTTAACATCTTAAAAATAGTAGAGACATAAGTTTTGAAATTACCTTATTTTTTAACTTTTGACAGTTAATGTCCGACTTGACAGTTGGTTATCTGTGCTCCAACTTTTCAGGTAGAACTAAAGCTTGAAGTAAATCAACTTCACCCATTAATAAGCTTATGAGTTAAAAATAAACATTCACAAAGATTAGTTGTGGTTTCAAAAGGAAAGTCTTGCTTTCAATATAGTGATTTGACAGACTGAAATAAAGAAAGAAGAAAGGTAAACATGAGGTACACTTAAAATTAGGACATAATTATATATATATTAAATTTAAATTAGTCCCTTGCGAAACCAAAAGGCCACTATCTCAGCATGGTGCTGTAACATTTGAGACAAATGTCACAGCGCTGGTATTATGATAGAGCCCATTGGTGACGCCACGTTTACAGAAAAAACAGAAACAAAATAACTAAAATTAAAATAAAGTAAAAAAAAACGTGTGGCACTCGGAGACTGCCGCGGTAAATCTATTGCATAGCATTTTTTATCAACTTATGCAATAATTGGTATAAATAATTAGGTATTAATAGTGTAATTACACACCAAAATAATTATTCATTCAAAAAATTTGAACAAAAATAACGATATTAAGAGTTTGATCTTCGAATTTCGCGCGATGTACATTATATAAATCAAAACTAACCTTCATAGACTAACTAAGCTAGTAAGAAACTCTATGACAGAAATTTAAAAGAAAAAGTATTGACAGCCTGACGTAAGTGAAGTGAAGTGTACATTGAAAAATATGAAAATTATTTATTTTATTTTAGATATTTTATAAGAAAACGAATCGTTTTAGACCGATTCGCAGAATAGTAATGCAAAAACCAATAAAACTTATGATAGATGCGTACTAATAATAAAATGAATGTTTATAGAGTACTCACTCCTCACTCATTTTCTTTCACTATTTCTTCGTGAGTTTCTTCATTAATAAATGCACTTTGTTTATTCATATTTAAAACACTTTGTACACAAATTATACGAGTAAAAATATTTTAGAAGGAGAAAGCAGAGAGACAAACAATTATTTAATTTGACAACCTCAGTTGACAAACTTGTTATTTTCCGTAACCATAGCAACCTGGTTGAGTACTGAATCATCCGATTATTTTTGTTAGGAAATCTCTGGACTCGCTCTCCACGCTCAACTCAAGGCCCGCGATAGAATCTATGCAATAGATTAACTAGAGCATCCTCAATACCTGATGTTGGCGTCCTCCCATCGAACTGCTGCTTTTCGTGGTAGTTTCAAATTCGCCGCCAGCCGCTGCTGGAATGACCTCCCGCCACCTTTTCGTGCTATTAAAACAGTTGGTACTTTTAGAGTGGCATTTAAACGATACTTACTTCAACAACAGAAAAATGCCTCTGTTTAACTTACCCTTGTTCTGCACGCATCAGGCTGTCAATACTTTTTCTTTTAAATTTTCTGTCATAGAGTTTCTTACTAGCTTAGTCTATGAAGGTTAGTTTTGATTTATATAATGTACATCGCGCGAAATTCGAAGATCAAACTCTAAATATCGTTATTTTTGTTCAAATTTTTTGAATGAATAATTATTTTGGTGTGTAATTACACTATTAATACCTAATTATTTATACCTATTTTTGCATAAATTGATAAAAAATGCTATGCAATAGATTTACCGCGGCAGTCTCCGAGTGCCACACGTTTTTTTTTTTTATTTGGTTCACATCCCGTGACCAAGTCAGTTTTTTATAAAGATAGTCTGGTTGTTTTGTGAGAATAGTGCCAAACAGTAGGGTAGCCAGGTGAAGCGTTCTCCGCGCTGACATTCTCATCAAATTACCCTAATTCAGAAAAGGGGTGATATGGTTTCTGGGCGGCACATTATAGCAGAATCATGCACAGGCATTCTGAACCCGCTGAATTAGCTTCTGACTTCTTCATGCCCCATACACAGCGTCAGCGTAGTTCAGTCTGGATAACACCAAAGATTCACAGAACATGACTCGCATATCCACACTTATGTAGAGACGGATACGATACAAGAGCTTGAGTCGGTAGAAGCAGTTGCGCACAGCTTCCAAAATATGGGTTTCAAATTTGAGCTGCCCATCAAAAACTACCCCAAGATTACGTGCTTCCAGAACCCTCTCTATACCACAACCATAAATCCTAATGTCCAGACTGCAAGCAAGCATTTTGTTCAGGAAGTCTCTGGACCCCATCACAATATACTTTGACTTAGTAGGATTCAGAACTAGGGAGTTTCTTCGGGACCATTCAGAGATTCTCTCCAGATCGTCGTTAATACCTTTGACCATTTCAGCAGTATCCTGGGAGCAAAATGAGAGGTACATCTGCAGATCTTCAGCGTACAGATGGAACTTGGTGTTAATAAGACATTTGGTGATATCGGCACTGTATTAAATGAAGAGGAGTGGGCCCAAGATTGATCCCTGCGGCACGCCCCTACCTACGTGTTCCTGAATAGAAGACATGATATCTCCATTGTCACTTGACACCTGGACGAGCTGTGAACGATCAGTGAGGTAGACTGTTACGTATTCAATTCCAATGTTTTCACAAGCCAACTGCAAAAGTGAAGGAGCTAGAAAACTTTCGAAGTCAGATGACTTAGTGCTGAGAGTCTTCTTTTAAAGTTTACTCAGTCGTTATGTATTAAAACTTTGACTTGAAGTTATCAATTGAAGTGAAAAAGACTTATGTGTTTTTATAAATATTGTTTTCTTAACAAATATTACTAAGTGAAAGGAACTATGAATAAACGTAAGGTTACCTCTGCATCTTTTCTGAAATCGGTTCAAACGAAAATTTAATTGGCCACAAACTTAGATCTCATTAAAAATCACATGCCAAAATAGCACTTATTTCGAACGCTTTAAAAGCAAACTTAATTATACTGCAGCGGAAACTAAATAATTATAACTTTTGAATGCACTTAGCGCGTCTATTTCCGGTTATATTGTCCGGAGAACAGACATTAACTAAATCTCATACTTTGGTATAAACTCTGAATTGTGGTAGATTCGTGTAGGCATAGCTGCACTGCTGAATTATAAATAGTAGTTAGGACTTGGTTGTTGAATTTATTAAAGTCTTTATAAACGTGCCTTAAAAGCTCGTCTTGCCAGAAAATCGGTAGATGTAATCTCCAGACTATTTCAATTGTTGAGGTAAATAGGCATATTCCCTCGCGACCGATCATCATAGCGGTCCTAAAAGACCCTTTTTCTGCGGCAGACTTTTACGGGTTGATTTAATGAACTACGACCATTCTGAACGGTCTATAATTTCAGTATAATATCGCTCCATTTAATGCGAAGGTTAGGGTAAAAAACTATAGCGAAGTACGAAATATTAAAGTGTTGAAATGAGCCGTAACATATTAAAATCGTTACAGGACAACGGCTCAATAATAAATAACGAGCGAAGTTACCTCCTAACCATCCGGTAACGTTAAGGCTGCCACCTGAACTGAGAATATATTACAGGGGTAGAGTGATATATTTTTGGAATACTTTTCCGGGACAGGTGGAAAGGTAAGGTCTTATGACACAATAATAACAGCGATTGAGTTATGTCTTCGTTCTTTTGTGTTTTAAAATTTGAGTAAGCCTTTTAGAAGAATTGATTAGCTGTTGTTGAAATACTTCATTGAGATCAATAATTTCTTACTGCCTAATAGTACAGTCGTTTGGTAGTTTTACCTCCCACGTAGTATGGCGATCTGGTAAGTTTTCCGGGAGTTTTGAAAATAGGTATCCCCCATTTTTCGAACCAAATGATTGGACTATGCATACTATTTATGTTTTAGGGTTGTGTCACCCGTGTATTTGAAAATGGAACAAACTTTAACCAACATTTTAATATTCCATCAATCGACAGCCCTACAAAGCGCGTATTACAATGTACAGTGATATGCACTTTCGCCTTCATTACCCGCGGGCGAAGTGTTTGCAATTAACGCTCAAACTTTCCGGGTCACAGGTGAAACTGGGCCCATTAGTGGCTGACTTTAAACGTTTTAGGAATCATTAGCTGCTGCTAAGCATCGATGGAGTAGCTTTTGATTTTATTGGGTAGTGGTATAGACTGTAGTTGTGCTGGTACAGGTGTTTTAGTTTTTGTGTGGTTGTAAGTGTTTTATTATTTTACTAAAGAGTTTTATGAGATCTTTAAATACTTATAGAAATATATATTCGTCTTCAAATTATTTAATTGAAAATCAATTGAACAACGTAATTTTAGGATTATTTGAAGCGAACTTAGATATATTTTAAAGACGATATTTAAGAGTGTTATAAACCGTTTTGTAATAAATTATAAGTGATAATAAAGTGTGTCCGCATAAACCACCAACACTTACAAATTCTGCAGTCAAAGCGACTAATGTAAACGATCCATAATGACTTCTAAATCGAGATAGAAATCTCTGAAATCTGGTACAACCAGTTGTTTAACAAGTTTTCCGGTTGGCTTTCACTTCACAACGCAATAACTTGAAGTAAACAACATATCATTCTTATGTTGATGTCCTTCCAAAGTTAGGTGGTTTCGTAGTTACGTATAATATACCTACTTTTCGAGGGAAGACCGTAGTCTAACATCGAAAAGTAGAAGGATTTAAAGTGGGAAGAAAGGGTACTTGTGCATGATCGTCTGCCTAGCCTTTCCCCAGCTATGTTGGGGTCGGTTTCTTGTCTAACCGGATGCAGCTTAATACCAGTATTTTACATGAAACGACCGAACCGATGACCTGGTCAAGGTTGCAGGAACCCGCTGGATGAGAGACGCACGGGACCGGTCAATGTGGCGACGCCTGGGGGAGGCCTATGTCCAGCAGTGGACGTCTTTTGGCTGAAATGATGATGATGATGATGACTGCCTATCTGACCTCCGCAATAAAGTTAGCACTGGGTAATATGATACCCATTGGTTAGACTGTGTATTAGACTTTCGATCCATAGACTACCTGTTCCGACTGTCAGATATCTATAAATGATAACCGGGACCAACAGCTTAACGTGTTTATCAAGACACGGAGGAAATTCGGTATGTAATGGGTAGTGTCCCATACATAGGTCAACCTAGGTAAGCTCAGTAAAACCTAAAGGTTAAACCTAGCTACGAACTCCAAGAAAAGTTACTTGTACAAACGATAATACTTATACGATGTAAACGACACGACGTATCATTTTGTATCATCCTAAATCGTTGTCAGTAAAATGAATCATTCAATCTGTAATAAAAATTACCAATCTTGAACAGCATTGTACTGAAATTGTCACTAAAAGTCACAATATTTTGTCAACATATTTTTATCCATATCGATCTCTACATCTCATATCACAACGTAAATAGTTACTCGAGGATTACACCGGGTGAATGAGCAACAAATATTCCGCTCCTAGATTACCGTCGTCGTCGGAAAAATAACATTTTATCTCTACATAAGAAAACAACTCAAATCTTCCAAGAAATAACAATCAAAATCAACATTCAAGTATAACTAAAATCTATCTTCTTGAGGCACTTCAGTACAAAAATACTCGATTGAATACCCGATAACAAAGCACTGCGGGGAAACTTATTCAATTTGAGTGAAGAGACAACTGTTCTTGGGTTTGAAAGGCACTGTGTACCGTTCACCTAGTAGTTCGTTTTTTTTTTTTCATTTTATCTGTTCCTGAACAATACTTTCATTCAATCCGTTTCCCGATATTAGACATGCAAGGCACGTTCGGTCGCGACTGCTCTGCTTCCAAGTTTTGGGCCGTGATTTGTGAATGAGAGATAGCGGAAGCGCTTCTGGCACGTCTTCGTGATGACGCTGTGACTAACTTTCAAATAGTTTGTCCCCTTCCCCTTTGTTGCGAAACCTGGATGGGAATGTCATTTCAGGAATATTTGAACTTTCTCCAAATTAAAACGTGTTCCGCTAAACTTCAGTCCACAAAATGTTCCATTCTTAGATTTCTTTCAGATATTAAAATATTATTTAACAGATTATTTCTATTAAACACGGTGTGACATTTTACAAACTTATTTTTCTTGAATCGATGACTTAGATTTTAGTAACTGACATCTGAAAACTGCAGCTTGTTTTGACTGAAAAAGAAGGATTGATTGTCTGTGCGAAAATTCAGTTTATCTTCTGTTATACTGTGGTTATACTCACAAATACTAGGTGTTAAAACTTAAAGATAAGCAAAATACCTATTATCTAGCATTCTAGATTATTTCCCGAACCCATTGTTACTTCCCCTATATGTGTAGTGTTATCAAATTGTTTAATCCAATAAATCGTCAAAAAACAAATAATATTAGCAAATCTCTAAAGGAACTGAACCCGCTAATCTGCTAAGCCATGGTCGCGCCATAACTCCGACATGTGAGCACCGTGCAATTCTATCGGCACGTGCAAATGAACCACCATACAAGCGTAGCAGTGTTTGTCTTCATACTTTGTCGCTTGAAGCTCATACAAACTCATACATTATTGATGACCGAATGTTCAGTAGAAGTTGACGCCGCCTACATGATCGTTTGATTATTTCATAGGATCTCAACTTATCAGAATTATTACGGTCGGATGTATGAATAGAATTTTTCTTTTCGTTGGCGACTTTTTTGTGAAAAAATATTTTGTTTTGCTCTCAAAGACTGTTCCTAATGTGAGATATATTTTTTTGTTATCGTACAAAATATTCTTCATCGCTCACATAAATAAAGTCAAGGTTTGGCAATATATGATAGAAGCGTATTAGGGTTTGTAAAATACGTTCAACGCCTGTCCCAGACCAAATTGGAAAAAGAAAAACGTTATGATGAATTTAACATTTACTCAGTCTATCATTTACTTCATGACTGCCTGACTGACTATTAAGCCCCACGCTCACAGCGACTTCTTGTAGCGATGCTGTCGCACGTTCGCGTCGATACAGTTGAGATGCGGTCGCTAGCTGCTTGCCCTCGCCCACAAAACAAACGCGCGTGGGCGAGTGGCCTTACATAGACCTCTGCCTAACCCTTCCGGGATTACAGGCGTGATGTTATATTATGCCATTAACTTCATAACATACCCCTCCAATAGAAGTAACCACACTTCTAATCTAATTTACGAAAAAGCCTTGACCAACTAAAAAAACCTCCTGATTAAATCCGACCATAGTGGCGTTAGTACAACAATTAATCACGCCCGTTAATTTTATTAACAACACGTGGTATGTGGTTGTTTGTCAAGTGGGTATTTCGTCCATTTGTCAATTGCCACCGTCGGGACCTCCCGCTGGGACCGTCGGCCCTGAAATCGTATTAATTTGATTATATCATGCGGTTCTAGTACTGGTGTGTAATCAATTAAATATCAATGGACAGTGGTCTGGTTTTTGATACTGGTTTTTACGTCATCACATGGCTAGCCTGTTTAACCTTTTTGGGGTCGGCTTCCAGTCTTACTGAATGCAGCTCAAAACTACTATTTTAGATGAGCGACTGCCTATCTGACCACCAGAAACCAGAACATGTAATACGATACCCCTCAGTTAGACTGGCTGTCAGACTGTCAGGTCCGGGACCACATGAGTAAATAAACGGTCCCGGACTATCTGTAACGACTGTCAAAGATCTATAGATGGCAGCCGGGACCAACAATTTGCAACGTGCTGACGAACCTAGGCAAATACGGCTTATCCTAAACAACGACCCTAGCGGGTTGGTTTTGGTTTGGACCCAAAGACTAAAAACGGGACACTATTACTAAGACTTCGCCGTACGTCCGTCCGTCTATCCGTCCGTCCGACTGTCTGTCACAAGGCTGCATCTCAAGAACCGCGATAGCTAGACAGTTGAAATTTTCACAAATTATGTATTTCTGTTGTCGCTATAACAACAAATACTAAACATACAATAAACCAAATTTTTTGTTTTGGTACGGAACCCTTCATGTGCGAGTCCGACTCGCACTTGGCCAGTTTTGTTATACCAATGTGCACTTGATCTGCGTGTTGAATTATGGCCATAACTCCGTCATAATAGCTCACTCCCAACTGAGTAAACTGTACAAGTAATCGTAAATTATCTAGACTTACTTATTTAGGTCATGTATTTAATATCATAGTCAAAATGGTAGTCCGTGTATAGATAATTTGGTATCTTAACATTGAATTATATACCAATGCTTCGTTTCAAAATTAGAATCTCGCGGCTTAATAATAAGGGCGCCTTCAAATTAGGGCGTTAGCAGCGCGGCAGTCGCGCGACTATAAATAATTATCAACGGGTTGTTACGGCTGTTCTTATAAAAATGTGCTGCAGCCGCGCGACTGCCGCGCTGCTAACGCCCTAATTTGAAGGCGCCCTAACTGTCACTGGGGTCGATCTTTAGGTTAAGCTGCGTTTGTCTAGGTTGGTCTGTAGATAGGTGATCACCCATTTATTACATACCGGGTTTCCTCCGTGTCTTGGAAAGCACGTTAAACTGTTGGACCCGGTCGTCTTAAAAGCTCTTTGGCAGTCGTTACATGTAGTCAGTGACCTGAAAGTCTGTCAACCAGTCCTACCAAAGGGACTGGAGCGACTGCCTATCTAACCTCCAATTAGGAGGTTAGATAGGCAGTCGCTCCATGTAAAATACTGGTATCAGCTGCATCCGGTTAGACTGGAAGGCGGCCCCAATATAGTTGGGAAAAGGCTAGGCAAATGATGATGTTCAAAATAAGCTCAAAATATAGGAGGATATAGAGCACATTCTTTTTAATTTCGGGTCATCGATTTTTCCCCTTAGCTATAAATTATAAGTCTGTTCATCAAACGAAACGACAGCTTGTGAGACAACTCCGGATCATCGATCTTCATTTAAAAACTCTCAGACTCAAACTTTGTGAGTTAGATAAGTTTCCATAAGGTAAAGTTTTAACTGTTTCAAATATCCCACCTAAGTTCTAGGACCCGTCAGGATTGGTAACGTACATAAGATTGATACTTTTTATCTTCAAGCTCGTTTCTCTTCTAGTTGAGTAGGGTTCTTAATTACTATGCATGTTTATTTATATACCAGCTTTTGCTTCCTTTCCTTTGCGTGGTAGGTAACTGTGAGAAAAATGTAGTTGGTTTCTTAGTCGTAATTGCATGTGTGGAGCATGGGTGTAGGTTCCATCCCCAGAAAAAGCGTTATTATTTGTTTTCGAGCAGAAAGAATAATGTTTCCGGTTGATTTCGGTTCTATTTTTTCTCATAAATTAATCTTACATAACGAATAATCAGTATTTTACCATAATTTTATAACTTGACCCAAATAGACCAGCAATACTTAATAAATAAATCAAAACCAAACCCAGCAACATCATCAATTTATAAACATTACGAGCTCCCAAAAGATAACCACTTAATTCTCGTCAGCAAGTTTATTATGTACGCATTTTGAACAACTTCTTCACCAAGATTTGCGTCACCCATACTAATTAATTTTAGCCCCAGGAGTTACTTTTTCGCAATCGCCACGGACATTATGAATAGATTACATGGGCGGATAAACAGAGTCGTTGAACTAAAATATAAGTGAAAAGAAAATAGCACAATAAGGACCGGACTGGCCGTCATCCAAGCCTAATGACGCATTTAAAGCTAGATTTATATTTCATTTAGGCGCTTTCATCTTGTACTTGGAAAAAAAATGGAAGTAGGTTTCTGTGTGCGTTCAGTGCCAGGAACAGCGTATTATTTTTTTTTTTTAATAAATATCTTTGCCCCACACTAGGAATTTCTCCTGTATCCTAGGTCCATTCAGAAACATTTAAACTCACATACACAAATACCCAGACCTGGAACAATTATCATTCTGTTCTGAAAGTATTTGTTCCGTGTGGGGATCGAACCCGCGACACGCAGAGCCGCAATCAGTTGCTTGAGCCACTGCCCCAACCGGTTACGGTGGATGTATAGTAAAAATGCATAGAGTAAGAAATGAGGAAGAAGGAAGTTTGAAAGTTGCACCAGTTACAGAAAAGTAGAAAAGGAATCGATTCTTTTGGTATGGACATGGTGATGAGGAGGGTTCAATCGCAAGTGACGAAAAGTGTGATGAATATAATTTTTTTTTTTTTTTTTCAAATGTTGATGAATGAAGAGGGAAAGGATGACAAAGGAAACGGTGGATGGACCGTGAGGAATTATACTCGTATGAACAAAAATGAGTAAATAATAGCGTCCGGCTCTGGTGCAAGCCATGGTCCGGGGCGAGGAGGAATGGAACGCCATCGCCTCCTTCTGCGAAACAGTGATGCTAGCGAAGGAGGTGGCGGAACGTAAGAGGGAGAGAACCTCTGTCCCAGCCATCAACCAGGCACAAATCCAGACTCCGTGGCTGTTACTGATAAATTCCTGATAGAAAAAGCCAATAACACTTTGCATGACCCGGGAATTGAACCCAGGACCTCATGCTCAGCAGTCGCGCGACCACTAGACCAACGAGGCAGTAATACAATGCTATGAATATAATCTTTAATTCTACTGTACGTGTGTATGTCACTGAACTCCTCCTAAACGGCTGGACCGATTTGGATGAAACATTCTGGGGATATTTCAATGGGTTCTTGGGTGGTTTGAATATACAATTAGATCCGGTAGGTGGCGCTGCTGTCCGGGTAGGACGATCTCTGCCAGGGCCGCTAGTACGAATAAATATGAATAATATATAATATAATATTAATATATAATATTTTATAATATTATGAATAATATGGATTAAATATTGAATTTGTTGCTCCATTATCGGAACATACATTAACATTGAGACAATGTTTCTACTCTATTCTCGTGTCTTCATCAGAATGAAACTTTGAGAATACAAATCAGTGTGAAGACACAAAGAAAGTTTTATTTACTTTTTTACTGCTTTGGCGAACAGACGTGATTGCTGGGATAAAGTGAAATAATTTATTTCAATGCTAGCCTGAAATGAAAACAAAATATAGTGAGAAGTGTATTCTTATACAATTCGTCTTTTCTTTTTGAGTTAATCATTACGTTGATGTAGTCTGCTTTTCAGTCAATATTTTGATAATGTGTCATAATTATTATATAAAAAGACTAGTAAATCTAGATCATGAACTCATGAATGTTGAGGTCACCAAATTGTTTAGAGATTATACCTAACACCTGCAATATTTATTCATGATCATCAGCATCTTTCTGCCCTTGTTCCATGTTTTTGTCTCTTTTCTTCCCGTCTCCGCTACTTTTTTTTTATTTGTGGGTGGAAAATCATCAAAAAACCTGCTCTTGGGCAGAGCGAAAGAGAGTGTCAGACTTCTACTGACAAAGAACCACCCATGTTCCTTCTTACCCCTGTATGTCGAGGCCGCGGTTTCTCTTGTGAACAACCCGCAGCGACGACGGGCGTCGGCCCTTGCGAGCCCCTCCCATGTTGCTGACATCTCTGTGAGGCGCGCGTGGAACACGAACGCGCCGTCGACACTGCCTGTCGTCGTCATAAGATGGCCGGACGGCGAGCTAGCCCATTACTCACCGTCCACAGGCCCGCGTCTACGGTGGCCGGAAGGCATCACATTCCTCCTCGCCCCAGACCATGGCTTGCACCAGGGCCGGACGCGAGAGGTCGCCGCCTAAAGTGATGGCCTGAAACACAGGTTTACATAAACCTAGATCGGGCTGGTCGCTATGCAAACATTTGAAGTTAAAATTACCACTACTTGTTACTCTTAAATATTTTTTTAGCTATAGTCTACTTATAAGTACTAATTATTTTGTATGTGAAGCAACATTACTGTGCCTAAATGTACACCTTTCTGTATTATTTTTCTTAAAATAAATTATTCTATTCTATTTTATTCTATATGCATCAATACACATTTCTAAGTTTATTTTTCACGACTGAAGGATTTTGTAGCAAGATAAACAGCCGCTCGAATCAATCTTAAGGTCAAGCCGCGCTTTCCTAGGTTAATTTGTGAATGAGTGACCACTCATTACACGCCGACTTTTCTCCGAACCTTAGTACGTTGAACTGTTGTTCCCAGCTGTCATTTGTAATCCTTTGACAGTCATAACAGGTAGTCAGTGAACCGAAAGTCTGAAACCAGTCTTACCACTGTCCAAGGGGTAACATATTACCCTGTACTAACTTGGTTGTAGAGGTCAGGTAGGCACTTACTCCATGTAAAATGCTGGTATTCAGTTGGATCCAGTTGGACTGCAAGCCGACCCCAACATGGTTGGGCATAGGTTAGGCAGATGATTTTCTTATCGTGTGGGCAGTAAGGTCTAACGACCCCACACACCCTAGTGTCAGAGTTTCTAAACCGCCTCAAAGACCTCTGACATGGTTTGACGACCGCAGGTTGGCGGCCGTGACCACCGGCTTATACGTGCCTTCCGAAGCACGGAATGATCTTTGATGGCAGGCAGATGATGTATATACTAGACTTTATTCTATATGTTTTACTAGCTAATGCCCGCGGCTTTACCCGCGGTAATTTATATACTAACCCAACTAATACATATAATAATATATATACTAACTACCTTCCTCGAGAACCACTCTATACATTACTGAACACAGCTTGAAAATCGGCGTAGTAGATTTTAAGTTTATCACGAACAGACAGATATACAGACAGACGCGGCGGAGGACTTGTTTTATAATAATTATGTAGTGATTCGCTAAAACACATAGGTATAATATTTTACAACAAAAGTCGCTCACTCGCGCCGTGTCGCAAACGACAGCTGTCCTTACAACGCAACGAATTCAAATTATGGAAGCGAAATTTGTCACTGAATTTCCTCTATTTTTACCTTTGAATTTTCCCAGTTATGATTATTATTTCTCCAGAATGATTTATTACTTTAATTTGGCAGTGTCTTGTGATGTAATTGACGTTCTCGTTTGTCAAAAACTAATTGGAGATCGATGACCCGTTTAAATTAAAATCAGTGTCGCTTTGAGGAAATTGTTTTTCTATTTAGACTCTTTATCGTAATTTATTTACCGATAGGGAGAATGATCTGGATAGTATTTATCAGACAAATTAGCAGCTGGTCCTACTTATATATTTTTGATCAGCATGCACTTCGGCTTCGGAGCGTGCGTTACAATTACATATTATAGTGAATATTCTGTAATCCTTGAAAAGGTAGAAATGGGTCAGTAGTGTGAGTGTGTGTGTACTATAGTACCTAATTCATCCAAATTTCAGAGAGACAAAGTTTATTCTTTATCAAGTTACTGTTGGTAATGAGTAGATATCCATTTAGTCCTAATAAAAACAGTAAACAATTTAGCAAAAACTTGTAAATCGAAATTAAACCACACCGAACAGAAACTCCAATAAATAATCGAATAAATCTCAATAGAATGTAAATAACGCTGCGAAGCTGATAACGTGTGTTGCCTCTTTAATCTTCAACTCTTAAAGCGAGTGCTGCCCGGAATACTTTACCGACAATTTATTTACAACTCTTCGTCTCCATTAAACAAGAAATATGTTAACCACAATCGAATACGGCGAATCTAAGTAAGCAGATGTTTTATTCATGATGCCGCAAATGGCAATTACAGTAACAGAGACTACGAGCGGAAGGAACTTTGTATAAGAAGATGTGCTGGCCACACTTTACGCTGGCGATTCTGAATAGTCATAAATGTCAATGGGAAATAAATAGACAAAAACTCCTTTTATTTTTTACTGTTTTAATTTTCAGTTTTTCTGTTTATTACTAAATGATATTCCAGGAGAACATGTAACGCTAGTGTATAAAAGGATTTCGTGGTATTTGAAATGTTTCATTTGATCATCCGAAATCCGAAGAATTCTTTGTACCTACCGGCTACCGGTAACCTGTAAACGATTCCGATAATTTTGAAATTGCATGCTAGTATTGGTAAATTCCTTCCTAATTTAAATATGATCTGGTAAATATTAAATTTATTTAAACTTATAAATTAACTATTTTACACGCCTAATCTTTCTCACTATCTACGACATCGTATCATTGAGTGATGAGATCTCTAAAACTCCATTTCCCAGTCGTAATTCTGCTGACTATAAACCCGTATTCAGCTTAATGGGCTAATCAGGCTGTCCGCACATCCCCAATAAAAAAAAGCTTCGGAAATCGTTAACCGAACGATGTGGCATTGTTCACGGAGAGAATTATTCCCTATGTTAGGTTGATGTGTCGTTACAACGTTCAACCATCTCTGTGAGTTAAGGTCGATCGCATGATAAGGGTAAGGTTTCGGCCTTTTTTATATAAATTATTCATTTTATATGCTATTCTCAGAATTGGAAAGAGAGGGGATGTGATGACAGATGACATGCGTGAATAAAAGTCATGAGCTTTCAACCTTAGACGTTATTTCAAGAGTCTATTCGGTCAAGAACCATCTGTTATCCAAGCACGACCAAGTTCCACAAAAAATCAGTAGAGTGCGTACCGGAAAAAATATGAAAAAAATACGGTAGGATTATAATTCGTGCGTGACTTAGCGGTAATAATAATTAATCCAGTAGCTGCCCTCTATTACCAATTACGCCATTCGGTCAAATATTACAAATGGTCACTCCACATGCGAGGTGCGACCACATTTTATTACGTCATGTTACGTATGAAAATATTATTATTTTCACTTGTGACCGGGTTAAACGAAGCCGGAAGAAATTTGAAACAAATCTGGCCATGGGGTCATGCGTTCAGTGTAGAATAATAGACTTAATAAATTGTGCCTATTGTATGCCTGTTGGTATGCCTGTTTAGTGGCCTCGGCTACGAAAGAATCCATTTGAGTAAATTAAATTACGTACAATATACACGCTAAGCATAAGGTGGTTTGTTATTTATTGTAGTTACCATTTTCCGGAGATAGAGTTTAGGTACAATTGGCGTTTTTTTATTTAAAACATTAGTTATTTCGACTACTTGTATACGTTGAGTTTCTGTACCTAATTGTGTACCAACATCATCATCATCGTTATCATTCGTTTGACCTTATTACAATTAATTTGGGGTCAGCACAGCATGTCAGATAGACCATAGCCAGGTAGATTATAGCCCATCCCTCTCCTAGAGAGGAGGCCTGAGTCCCTGCAGTGGGAACATTATAGGCTGATGATGATGATGATGATGACAGCATGTCATTTTCATCCATACTTCTCTATTACTCATTATCTCATCACCGGCTTTCTTGCCATACCATCCTTTACACAGCCCATTCATGGAGTAGCAACCATTCATCAAAAACTAATTGATAGCCTGTAGTGTCACTCATGTTCACAATAGCATTGCAAAATTCGAATCACACATACAGTCTGCCATTGTATCGTATAACATAATCTACATCGAACCAGATTATTTCCTCGACGTGTTCACTGAACTCGATACGGCCCATTAGAACGAAACGCGAAATTACGTCGAAGTAGTCAGGCGACGTTTGTACGCAAAGAGTCGCAGCGAGTTGTAATTCAAAAAGAGCTCAAAGTAAGAGGCCATAAAAGTGATAAAATATCTATTTAGCTTTTTCTCTACAGTCGTTTTCCCCGTTCATAGGCCCAAGAAAACCTTCGTTTCCTTCCCAAGAACGTTTGGTGACTGGGTAATTGCAGTTTATGTTAACTCAGATAAACGTGATAACTTTTCCGTTCACTTCAATCGTTCATTCGTTCGTTCATCGGCTTATTCCCGTTTTCCGAAGACGCAGCTAATAAAATAAACTTCAGTTTCATGATCTTTATTCGTGATACTGAGAATATAAACACTGTAATCGAAGAAAATACCACATTTCAGAGTAAAGACATTTTCATTTTATTCAGTAGTTGAACTTTACTATCCTGTTTGTAGACAGAATTACACTTCAACTTATTTTCCTGCTATCGAACCGGAAAATTAGGCATTCTGGCAATGCCAATTATTTTACTTCGTTTGGATTAATTAGCATTAATAAAACCGAATTTGCATTAATAGACTTGAGGAACTCTTCTAATCCCTAGGGCTTCCCTAGGACTTTACTTGAGGACTTGTTTTGGGTCAATAAATATATTAGATTATAATATTAATAGTTGCGTAATCGAGTCCGTTTTTAAATCAGAGAGACTAATTTAGTCTCAGTACCAGTAGTATCATTGAACAGGATTTCCTAATATAATCATTCTTTAGTAACATTGTGCTAGCTAGAAGGAAAAGTTACAATCCCTCCTTGAAAGTACGTGACCCAAATTTACCTCAATTTAAATTCGCCATATTGAGCAAACACTAATTTACTCAAACAAAACAAGGCCACACAAACATAAAACGGTCCCTAAACAAATATTCGAATCAATTCGCAGAACATTCAGATTTGCATTCGCAAAAAAATTGCCAGTAATTAATCTAGTATGGTTGTTAAATTAAAAATTCTCCACTGTATCCGACACGGGGCATTAAACGTTTGGGACTGTACAGTGTACGGCTGTCTATCAAAAAGCACTTTTGTGGCGTGGACGCCACGTGGTGCGGCGCGGATTTACCGCCCGCGGCATTTCCATGTCGACCGCATTGGAAAACTCACGGAGTTATGTCCACTGGATGTTTTTCAATGGTATTTTGAATTTGAGCGGTTCGGATTTTGTGTGGAGAATGTCGTTTGTGTTTCTAGTTACCCAATGGATTTTCTGAACAACTGGCTCTAACAACTGGTCGGAATATAGGTTGCTATTGTTTAAGAATACAAGGTTTTTTGTTTTATAAAGACACATTTTTAAAGGTTTTAACTTCAGACTAGGTTCATTCATGTACGAAAAACGTTTAACAGACGAGTTTCTAAATACAAAATACATATAACGCATAAATTAAACTTTACCACACAAGGAAGTTGAAAGATGGAAAGGAGGCCTTTGCTAGGCATCGAAAATATACGGGTAGATAGTAATGTTAGAAGCCCAGACCAACGGTAAAAATGGAGGCCTTTACCTTGGCCATTAGTGGAATAGTAAAGGCTAGCTATGATAATAGTAATTTTACCACGACCAAAAAAACGTGATGTCATTATAATAAAATGATTAAGCATACTACGCAACTACGCTCACCAGCATTGTTTACGTTACGCCTCTTCACATTTCCCTACATCCACGTCTTTGCTATACTATTGCCAGGCTGACAAACGGAGGCTACAATTAATTTCAGAAATACAGCCATGTTGACTCCATTTCGGTTGAGAAATTAAATATAAACATGTCATTGCTCCAGGCTTTTACGTGGTGTAGGGCCCCACGGGTAATGTTTAATTGATATCTTGATTGCTTCGTGATTGATTATGATATGAACTCGTAGAAACCGCGTTTCTGTTTAAGATTGACAGCGATGGAAATAAACGAGGTAACAGTCGATCTCTCACTGCTGAAGGTGATGATGTACGCGATTAAAGTTTTTTTGATGAACTACTATAACCATTTGAGGTGATCTTTGGGGTCAAAGGGACATAAAGAACAGGGTGTTAAGTTCTTAAAAATCTATAGAAAGGGAAGGATCCTCCAACAAGATAGGTGTTGTGTCTCATGGGTTAACAATAACTAAACAGTTTTTGTCGAGTTTTTTTACAGTCTTAGGTCGCAGATGGCTTTAAATGCACTATTTAGAATGTTCATGCTAACATGAACTTTCTAAATAGTACTATTAATATCATAAACGGGATATTTACCATGTTTGATTTTTGTTTCGAGTTCCCGATATTTCGGCGCTGTTACAAGCAATAATAATAGCAGTAGTAATGGCAATAGTAGTGTCAGTGACCATGTCAGTTTAAAAACTTATACTTCTAAATAGTGCATCTAAAGAACTAATTCTTCATTAGTGTCATTGATGGCGTTCTAGTCGTGTTTGTGCTATGTTGGTTTAGTACTTTTTGGAATTTGTTGATTATATGCATCGCTCAGCGAGAGTTGAGACCATCGGATTGGATTAACCGACGCGACGTACCCGTCCTTGCTTGAAGTGGATTAACATTAGACGTACCTACTTACATACTTACTTAGGTGACGTTTACCCATTAAAACGATAATTGCACAAAGTCAATTCGGTGTTATCTTCGCCTTCGTACATAAGTAGTTATATTGCCATTTCCATGTATGTGTTTTTTCTATTTTTCTGTGTGTACTATCATGAATAAGTAAAAAAAATACTATATACTGACTAGTGGCATTAATTTCACTCATAGTGGTTTCATTTACAAAGGTCATTGGGCAACTAAGTATGGAACCTATACCCAGAGCCTACAGAAAAAAAAATAGGTAGGATGTTTAGATAAACGTCTCTAGTTTACGAATATATATGTCGCATTAACGCAGATACCGGGAAAAAACCATTAATCTAAAAAATAAAAAAACAGTGATTATGTTAATTATAACAAGACTTAGTACATTTTATTGGTTTCTTGATAATAAACATGATTTGAAAAAAAAATACAAACAACAAAACAAGTATAGAAAAGTTTTTAAGTTTTTAACCGACTTCAAAAAAGGAGGAGGTTTTGTTTTATGTATGTTACCTGATTTCTCCCCCATTTGTGGACCGATTCTCAAAATTATTTTTTTATTTGAAAAAGTAAACTCCTGAGGTGGTCCCATTTTAATTTGGTGAAGATCTGGTGCTGATCTTCGGAGATGTACAATGGAACTCTTCAAAAATAGACGGCAAATCTGTCGTAATTGCTGGAATCGCTTGGATGTTTATTGAATATACATTATCATGACGTAACATCACGCCTGTATGCTCTGAGGGGGTATGCAGATGTGTACAATACACATTTTTTTAAATGTATTTTCACCGATATCTCCCCCATTTTTGGAAGAGTACTTTCTGAAAGTGGTTCCATTTCAATTTGGTGAAGATCTGATGAAGATCTTCGGAGATAGGCAACGGAACTCCTCAATAAATGATAGCAAATGGACTGGGATTGCTGAAATCTCATGTCTGTCTATTGTTTACACCAGTTCATAACATAACATCACGCTGGTACGTTGTGAAGGGGTAAGCACATGTGAACCATTAAAAAGTGAAAAATAAAAACTTTTTTACAAAAAATAAAACCGACTTCAACTTTCGACATGATCAATGTCCACAGAAATAATTGTATCGTTTAATAACGCCGCAGGCGTATCTACTTGATCTTGATGTCGGGCCCAAGACAAAAAACCAGGGCCGTACGCGAGAGGTTTCCGCCGCCGATCGCCACTACGAGAACACGGCGGGGCTCCGCCCAAGCAGGGCACACCTCCACAGTGTGCTCCACCGTGTCCTCCGGCCGATCCTCGCAGTGGAAGCATCCGGGCGTTTCCTTCCCGCCTGATTCGGTGCAGGTACCTCCCGGAACATCCGTGTCCGGTGAGGACCTGCGTCAGACGGAAGGTGAGGGCACCGTGGCGCCTCTCTAGCCACTCCTCAAAGAGGGGACTTACCGCCACTATCATGGCATGCCCTGCACGGGGTTGCAACAGTCGCTGTCTCCATGCCGCCATGAGATCACACCGGGAGGTCCTTCGCAGAGCGGCAATTTGCCGCGGCAACGGAGTGACCCCCCGGTGTAGCGCCTCCGCGCGCCATTCACGCAGGCGCGCGATGACTATCGCCTCCAAATCCCATGGCGGCAATCCGGCAAGGAGGTTCGCCACCTCGCGGGAGATCGTGCGGTACCCACGGACTAGCCTAACGGCCAGCACCTTTTGGGGCGCGTTCAAGTAGTGGGCGGCCCGCTTCGTCAAAGCACGCGCCCACACCGGGGCCCCGTAGAGGGCCATTTACCGCACGATCCCCGCATAGAGCCTCCGGCAGGAGGCGTTTGGCCCCCCCAAATTGGGTAAGAGCCACCTGAAGGCAGCCCCAGCCCACTCCAGTCTGGGAGCCAAACGTCGGAAGTGCTCCACGAAGTTCCACCGGCTGTCGAGGACGAGCCCTAGTACCTACTTCAAAGTACACTCGACGCCGATGGGAACCCCTCCCACCGTTAGCTGGGATCCCGACGGCAGCAGTTACCCACGTCCATGGAAGCCCATGGCCTCCGACTTGTGAAGTGCCACCTCGAGACCCAGCTGCCGGATCCTTTTTTTTTTTTTTTTTTTTTTTTGGTTGGTGGAAAATCATCGAATGACCCCCCCCGCTCTTGGGCAGAGCGAAGGGGAGTGTCAGACTTCTACTGACTAAAAACCGAACCCATGTTCCTTCTTTGCCCTTGCGCCGAGGCCACGTAATCTAGTACAAAAATCCGCGGCCCCGACGGGCGTCGGCCCTTGCGGGCCCCTCCTTGCTGACATCTCTTTGAGGCGCGCGTGGAACACGAACGCGCCGCCGACACGGTCTGTTGCCGTCATGACGACGGCCGGACGGCGAGCTAGCCCATTACTCACCGTCCACAGGCCCGCGTCTACGGTGGCCGGAAGCCATCACGTGGCCCCCGACGCCCGGAGCGCCTTCCGCGCCTTCCGCGGCGGCTGGGATCCTCTCGACGACTATCGCAACCCCGCGCGTCATCGTTTCGGCCGCCGCCTCGTACGACCCCTCCTGTGCCAGCACCAGCGTATCGTCCGCGTAGCAGACGACGCTGACGCGAGCGCTTCTTTTGTTTATTTAACAGAATGCTTCACTGAAATTGTTTTATCTATACATTTATTATCTATTTTTTATTCATCTATAACATTTTATTCCCATGGTTTAAAAAAAAAAAAACCATCTTAAATTTAGTGTAGGTTAATACTTAACAATATAAAACTAATTTGGTTTTTGTAGGAAGACTATCGTTAACTGGGTCAGATTCTGCCCCATGACCTTTCTTTTGTATATCTGAAAAATCCAGGCGTATTTCTTTCATATTCCGCTTCATTTCAGACCCAGTCCGGCTTCTTCCCTCAAGTACACAATGTCTGTCGGTTCGCGGTGTCCACTCAAGAACTCTCTCCACGTTCACTCTTGCTCTCGCAAAAGCATTGGTTTTACGACAGATACAGCTCTTCTTCCACTTGAGCTTTCTTTGATTTTGTTTGACATTGACTTTTCGCGTCTTGGAACTCTTGACCTCAAACACTTGATCGAAAAGGGCAGAGGAAACCAAAATCCGTTTTTTTTTAGTATCCCTTCCAATATCGGATATGGTGTATAGTGTAGTGTTTGTATGCGGTACTAACTACTGAGCATGAAATCTTAGATTCGTTTCCCAGGTCTGCCAAAATGTAATTGAGTTTTTCCATTAGGAATTTCTCAGTAGCAGCCAAGGGGTCTGGATTCGTGCTCGATTGATGCAATAGGATCACCCCCGTTTAATTGGGACTTGAACATAACTGGCAAAATGTAGCTGTGTACATCTGACTCATCAGGCATCACTGCAGGGACTCAGGCCTCCCTTCTAGGAGAGAGACACACATCACATCTTGCCTTTCGTAAATTAACCCAGAGGAAAAGAGAAAAGTGGGGCCTACAGCCAGCAGTGTGTGAGTTCAGGCTGTGGATGATGATGATGAATGCAGAGGAAAACAATATCGAATGATATTGCAAGGCTAGGACCATGTCCCGTCGGGGCTGCGGATTATCGAAAGAGATGACGTGGCCTCGGCACAAGGGCGAAGAAGGAACATGGGTTGGTTTTTAGTCAGTAGAAGTCTGACACTCTCTTCCACTCTGCCCAAGAGCGGGGGGGACACCCACACACCAAAAAAAAAGGCTAGGACCATGTCACCTAGAAATATCGAAAAGCTTTTATCTAAATCTAAAATCTAAAACTGTCCATACCTCACATCCTTTTTTATTTATATCGTATTTTAATCCGAAAATCGGTTTTTAAAATATTCACGTTTCAGTGTACAAAAATACCGGACAGAAATAAATGGAATCCAGATTTATTCGTTTACCGATTGATTAAACGATGATGCAATTATCTTATGTGCAGTTGATTCAATTAAATTGTCTCTATTAGCTGAAACAAATTATTTGTGAACGATTTACGTTTCAATTAATAAATTATTATTTAAAGCTTTTCTGCATTTATTGATTGAATTTCGGTTATTATATCTGACTAGTTGTTGCCAGCGGCTTCGCCTGCTACAACTCGGAAATTATCCCACGGGAAGACAAAAACCGGGATAAAAACCCTAATGAAAACCATAATCCTATTTGTTAATCCAGGTTATAAACTTGTATGTGTTCCAAATTTTATCTAAATCCGTTTAGTAGTTTTTGCGTGAAAGAGAAACAAACATCCATAAGTACAAACTTTCGCGTTTATAATAAATTGAGATTGTTTGATTGATAGGTTGAGCTGGTTTTGTTGAGAATTACAGCGTTTACAAGAAACTAAAACTGGTGTCAAGTTATAGTACAAGTTCATAACATCGCGCATGTAATCCCTGAGAGGTCAGGCTGAGTTGTGACAACATTTATTCAGTTATGTTTTAGTGCCGGGCGAGTACAAGTACAACTCTAGATTTAGACACCACTAAAATATGCTTGCGTGAATTGTGTGTCATCATCAACACCTTAACTACATTTTCCGATCTGTGAACAAACTGATTAATTAAGCCGGTAAAACACAAAAACTTAGGAAAGTTAAAAATTAGGTACTTAGGTACAAATACAGTGATTGGCTTCGTTGAGAATTCAACAAAAGTTTTAAGTTTACAAGACCTTAAAGTTTCTTCATATTCATCATTATCATCATCATTTTAGCCAAAAATGTCTACTGCTGGACATAGGCCTCCCCCAGGTGACACCTCATTGACTGGTCCCGTGCGTCTCGCATCCAGCACCCTCCCCTGCCTTCACCAGGTCATCTTCACAATATCTATCTATACTAATATTATAAAGCTGAAGAGTTTGTTTGTTTGTTTGTTTGTTTGAACGCGGTAAACTCAGGAACTGTTGGTTGGAATTTTAAAATTATTTTTGTGTTGAATAGTCCATTTATCGAGGAAGGCTATAGGCTATATAACATCACGCTACGGCTAATAGGAGCGGAGCATAAATGAAAAATGTTACAAAAACGGGAAAAGGTATTTCCTTTTTGAGAGCTTCCGCTGCGTGCGCTGCGAAAACGGTTTAAGTTACGCAAATATCATGTATGAAGGAATTGTTCCTCTTTAAAATTTCTAAAAAAAAGTCCGCGTCAGCATATATCTATCTTTTAAGATTGACTCACTGTAACCTTTTTTTACTATTAAACTGTTAGGTTAAAAATAATTATTTTTTGCGAAGCTTATTTAACCCATATGGTATTAATCTATATCTAAATAAATGTGTTTGTTAGAAGGAAAATTTAATATAGAATATTTGTGCCCTTTACTCTAAACAGTTTAAACAAATATCTTAGAAGATATCGCAATGTAAAAATATCCGCGCGGCAAAATAATTCGAGTGTCGCAATGTAGGGAGATTCTTTCCGGGAAATTCAAATTCAAAATATTTACTGCATCTTAATGTTTACAAGTACAGAGTGTTATCGTATATGTATTTAACAGTAAGAGATACCTATAGTAATTGTTGGGGCTTCAGATTTCTCAATGAAACTCCCTTTTGAGGTTTGATGGTGTATTTTGGTTTTATACAGTATTTATTACAATTAAATATGCGGAGCAAAGTTATCGCGACGATGATAGATTTTCAACAGAAAAGTAAAAAAATGAAGGTTACAGTTTAATAAATTTAAGTCAGGTAGTACGGTGCGCCTAGTCTTTTATGAAGGGCAACACGACACACAAACACTAACACACGTCCCAGCACTTTAGCACAGGCGTAAACATCCTCCCCCCGTTGAAACTCTTGACGTTTCAACCCTTCAGTAGGTCCTCGTCGGTTGGTAAGGGGCAGAGGCGAACCAGAGGGCGCCGTATGATTCCTCTATTCGTGTTGATGTCGGCCACACGAGAGACTCCATCTTGTCCTGGGAAGAGCCTTGTAATGCGTCCCAGTCTCCAACACAGAGGTGGAACGCCATCCTCTTGCAATAGGACCATGTCACCAATTTTGGATGCGGCGGCGTTGGTCTTCCACTTACGGCGCAGTTGTAACTCGGCAATATATTCACGTTGCCAGCGTTGCCAAAAATGTTGGTGTATTTGCTGCAGCCTGGCATAGCGCTTCAGGTTAGTAGAAAGGCAGTCTTCCAAAGCTGGTTCAGGCAGAGCGGTGAGCGCCCGACCAATGAGAAAATGCCCAGGAGTGAGGCAATGGAAATCGTCAGGAGAGGCAGATAAAGGACAGAGAGGTCTACTATTTAAAACAGCTTCTACCTGAGCGAAAAGAGTTTGAAGCTCTTCATAACTTAAATGGGAATTACCCATTACTCGTCTAATATGGTACTTTGCGGAACGGATACCGGCCTCAAAAATACCGCCAAAATGAGGAGCGTAAGCTGGTGAAAAGTTAAACTGAATACCTTCCTGGCATGCAAAATCAGATAGGTCGTTTTTATTAAGCTTAAAAAAGTCGTTAAGTTCTTTAGCTCCTGCGACAAAGTTGCGTCCATTGTCGCAGAATACTTCTGCCGGCCTGCCTCTTCGTGACACAAACCTTCGGAATGTCATGATAAAAGCGTCTTTTGATAGATCGCTCACGGCTTCGAGGTGAGAGATTTTATATCGAAGGCATATAAAAAAACATAGATAGCACTTGACTAACGAAGCACCACGTCCCTTTCTATTTACAATTAGGAATGGTCCAGCGAAGTCAATTCCTACTGTTCGAAATGGAAAATTTGGCATGACACGTTGTGAGGGCAAATGTCCCATTATAGGCGCAATAGTCTTCCCCTGCAAGCGTCTGCACCTGGGGCAGTTACGGAAAATTCGCCTAGCTAAATTTCTGCCGTTAAGCGGCCAAACGTATTCCCTAACAACGGCCAGCAATAATTGTGGTCCCGCATGTAATCCGCGTTTATGTTCGTATTCGAAAATCAATTTGGTAAAATGGTGCGAAGCATGCAGGAGAACAGGGTGTTTTTATTATAATTATAGTCGGATGAGCCTAGTCGGCCACCAACTCGCATTATCTTGTCATCGCTCAAGAATGGAGTCAATGATAAAATATTAGATTTAGAATTTAAAGCTTTATTATTATTCAGTAAATCATAGTCACAGGGAAATGATTCTCGCTGTGAGAGACGGCATAAATGATTAAATGAATTATTTAATTCGTCAACAGTTAAATTGCCGAGAAATTTATATTTGTTAGGTTTTAAATTATTAATGAATCTAAGCACGTAAGCGAAAGTCCGTTTTATTTTAGTTAAGCTAGAAAAGTTTTTAAATATAATTATGGGTTCATTTTGGGAAACAAGATGAGTGGCAGTACAATTAGGTTTAGTTTCTGGTAAGTAATTAATTTTATTCGGTTTTAAAATAGGCCAATTACATTCAGGCTCAATGAAGAATAATGGGCCTGACCACCACAGCTTGGTACTGCCAAGCTTATCTGGACTGACTCCTCTGGACATGAGGTCAGCAGATGTGGGCACATAGTGCCATGAAGAGGCATCGGTTAACTCACATATCTCTGCAATCCTGTTAGCTACAAAGGTTTTTAAATTTATAAAACTGGTGTGGAGTACAGACTGACCCGATGTAGTAGGAGCTGAGCCGTCGAATACGACTCTAAATTTTGTAGATTCACTACTTTCTGCGAAGACAGCGTGATGGCAGAGGAAGTAAAATGTAAAAGGTACCGGTATAGCGGATTCTGAAAGGTGACCTAAGCCTGCGTACTCACGCATAAATTCCATATATTGTGATTTCACATGCGGTGGTTTGCGAAATCGCTTTTTTAAATTAAAGAAACCTTTTTTAGCTAGTAAATAAGATTCACCTAGACAATCAGGTATATCCTTTAAAGGTAGACTGACTGAGAATCTACCGGTTGGTAAACGGAAAGTGTGCGATAAAAAATGTGTTTCGCATTTCTTCTCACTAGGGCTCATAAGTGGTGGAGTTTGGGGAACATTTTCTAAGTCCCCGAATATTGTTAGTTCTTGATTTATTTTGTCAACAGATGACACATAAGAAACGACTGAAAGATTCGAATCTTTATCGGTTTCCTTTAACTTATTGTTTTTAGGTAAATTAAAATATAAAGGACCTGTTATCAACCAACCGAACTGAGAACTTCTCAATATAGGTAAATTATTGCCGAGAGATATCTGATCGCGGCTAATAATATCCCAGAAAATATCGGCACCTATGACAACATCAACAGGTGCTGGTTGGTGAAAGTGAGGGTCCGCTAGAAAGTAATCACTTGAAATATTAAATTGTTTTAAGTCAACGGGTACTCGAGGTATGTTACCGGTCAACACTGGCAACACCAGAAAAGATGAAGTGATGGTAAAATGCTTCATCAAAGATTTTAACTGAACTACACAAGTTTCTGTAGCTTGTGTAGTCGTTTTATTGCCTATGCCAATGATATTGACATGCAAAGTGGTAGTCGGTTCTAAAACCAGTTTTGTTTTAAGAGATTGAGTTATAAATGAGGACTGACTACCGCAGTCCAAAAGAGCACGAACCTTCTGTGTCTGATTGGTCGTAGGATTAACTACCTCAATATAGGCAGTAGACAGAAGAACTTGATGATTATTTTGGTGAGAAAAATTAACGAGAGTATCGTCAGTGACGTCGGCGTCGGGTGAAATGGTGACAACATTAGAAATATTTTTATTATTACTAGATTGTGTTTTATGCAAGAGTCTATTATGTTTTGTATTGCACATGCGACACGGATGCATGCGACAATTGCGTGCACAGTGGCCTGACCGTAAGCAGTTATGACAAAGGTTCAATCTATTTACTTCAGTTATACGGTCATCCACACTCTTAGCCAAAAAGGTGGGACAATCATATAGGCGATGATCACTTTTACAAACGCCACATGATAAATTAGAAATATTATTGTCTTCACTATTAGAAATATAAGACTGATGAGTTTTTATTTTATTATTAGAATCGGTAGGGTTTGACATTGTTCGAATCTTGTGTTTAGAATGTGAACAGCTGTTTATTGACTCAAGTACATCAGCGCGATCAGTAAGAAACTTGAAAAATTGTTGCAAACTGGGTGAATTGGTATCCAACGTACCTTTGTACTCTTCCCACTTTGTCTCGGTGCAGCTGTCAAGCTTGGGACTTATTATATGAATGAGTAGAATATCCCAGTCACGTGAACCTATACCGAGACTAGTTAAAGCGCGCATGTTTTTATTTATATGATCAACAAAGAAACGTAATGATTTATCGGACTCGCTTGTGATTGGTTTTATGTTTAACAATGATTTAATATGATGAGTTACTAATTGTCGTGTATTGTCATATCTGTCACATAATAATTTCCAAGCACACGCATAATTACTGCTGGATACCCCCAAGTTAGCAATAATGCGCGCTGCATCGCCGGTCAAGTACGAAATAAGGTAATGAAATTTATGAATGGGAGCGATGCGGTCGTTATTATGTACTATAGATAAGAATGTGTCACGAAATTCAAGCCAGCGAAAGCAAGACCCGTCGAACTTGGCTATTTGAATTTGAGGTAATTTGAACCCTATGTCATGATGATCATGATGACACGGAACTGTAGTTATCTGACTTGAATTTAAATCCTTGTGTGTCCCTTCATCATGACGGTTCGAGTTATATTGTTGTGTAACACTTTGAGCAATTGCTATGTTGGATATAAACAGTTGCTCGATAATATCACGCTCATCAATCTCATTGGATAAATTATCAGAGTGTAAAACTTCTATCTGATTTTGCAAGTCATCAAAACGGCTATAAACAGACTCGAATTTGTTTAATTTTAATGTTAACTCAGCTAAATCAATCTGAGTGAGTGATTCTTTAGAGGTAATATTTGATAAAAAGTTTTTAAACTTAGTTATTTGACCTTTTATGGAACTACGTTTCACTAGAAGATCCTGTAATTTATGAGGATCGTTTGTGCTAGCTTCACCTCCATAATCTTTACCCATGGTGAACTCAAACCTTGTAAACAATAGATATAAAAATTGTTTCTAAGTAGGTTTGATTATGGAAACAAACTAGTAAATGTGAATGTAAACAAACTATCAACTTAGCTCACACTCCTCGCCTAACGTCACCTGCGGCCGGTCCCTCGCAGCAGTGGGCCCTGTTGTCACACGGTGACACGGCAGGCAGCCCGAAGTTATGTAACACGGAGACGTCGACCTGGAATGTTCGGCGATTTTGGTGAAATATATGCCTATAGTGACAGCTATAAGCCTGAGAGGAAAAACTAATAAGAAGTATGATAATATAATTTGTGGATAGCCTATATTGCGTTCCTAATGATATTTAAATCTAATAGATATAGGTATGTGAATTTACTTTTATGAACTGCATATGGTGTAGGTAAATGGGTATTTATGTAATATTTAAAGAAACTACAATGACTACAGACACCAATGCACTCGTAGAAGCTATTTTATATAGGTATTGGATAGATTAAATCCGGATAAGGTATAGGTAATAAATAGGTAGGTAACAGGGAATTCACAAGGATAAATGGGCACTTAGCTGCATTGGCCGAGGCTGCGGTAGGATGCTTAATGCTGATCGCTGACCGGCGGTGGCTGCAATGGCTGGTGCACCTCCAGGGAACCCAGGTATCTTGGTCAGTGGGTCGTCATAGGGGCCTAGCTGCATTGGCCGAGGCTGCGGTAGGATGCTGATGCTGATCGCTGACCGGCGGTGGCTGCAATGGCTGTGGCGCCTCCAGGGAACCCAGGTATGGTTCTTGATTCGGTTGAAAGGTGGCTGCGGCGGAATGGTCACACCGGCAGCGCGTGGTCGCGTGTTCACGAACTTGTTTTCCGACAAAAATTGCAGGTCCTGTCACGGTCGCCAGATGTTGGGGCTTCAGATTTCTCAATGAAACTCCCTTTTGAGGTTTGATGGTGTATTTTGGTTTTATACAGTATTTATTACAATTAAATATGCGGAGCAAAGTTATCGCGACGATGATAGATTTTCAACAGAAAAGTAAAAAAAATGAAGGTTACAGTTTAATAAATTTAAGTCAGGTAGTACGGTGCGCCTAGTCTTTTATGAAGGGCAACACGACACACAAACACTAACACACGTCCCAGCACTTTAGCACAGGCGTAAACAGTAATTCACACTTTAATATAATCTAAGCTAATCTAAACCATCTAAACTATTATAATAAAGAAGAAAGATAAGATTTTTTGTTTGTTACGATTTAGCTTAATTTATGTCGGATAGTCGATATATCGAGAAAAGTCATAAGCTATATTTATGTGACGCAGACGAAGTTACGTGGGTCAGCTAGTCGTTAATAAAACTCCTTGAAGTTATCTTCATGTGGCTGTATGGTCGTTGCTTCATGCATACACACCACCTAATGTGTTTGCTTACCCCTAAATGACATAGCTTCATATTTTTACGTTCCCACGACAACACACATCCTCATGAGGAAGTGTTTTGATAAAAATAATAAGTTACGGACACGTATTCACCCTCACGCAAGCTTGCAAAACCTTTACAATATTTTTATCGTATTTTTTCCTTCGTCAATAGACCACGTATGTGGCTCCCTTACTCTTGATACAAGAATGCTTAGATCTTATCGGGATGAATTTACATGTGGCTGAAAATATACCTTACTTATTTACCTACCGGCCGAAGTAGAATGAATCTTGTTAATATGGACGGACAATATTCGACGGCACGGTTGGCGCAGTGACTGAGCGATTGGACTGCTGCGCTGCGTGTCGCGGGTTCGATCCCCGCAAGGAACAAATATTTGTATGGCCTGCAGATAGTTGTTTCGGTTCTGGCTATTTGTGAATGTGAGTTTAAATGTTTGTGAACGCACCCACGATACAGGAGAAATTCTTAGTGTGGGGCAATGTTTTAAAATAAAAAAAACAATTCTTCTTTTTTCTATCTAGGTGCGTATTAAAGAAAAATCAAACGGGATTCGATCTAAAAATATCTCACTTCATCTTTAATATTATGGTCGATTCCCAGGTTGAGCATAGCGTTATTGGTTTTTTTTTCTATCAGGGACTTCTCAGTAACTGTAGTAGTCACTGAATTTGGATTTGTGCCCGGTTGATGGTAATAGGCCCGCCCCGTTACAAGAGACTTGAATCAAAACAGACGAAATGTGGGTGTATTATCAGGTATAACTCTGCCTAACCCTTTGGGGATTACAAACATGATGTTATGTACAATTTTAATACTTTAATAAATAAACGTAATGGAACCGATACAAACATTCTCCCCGAGGTTCATAAACAGGTTTTAAGCCAAGAAATATACATGTGGCGTAGATGTTTGTGGGCATACACACTTGACCCATATTATCCAATTTCTAAGAACCCTTTACCCAGTACAAGGGCAAAAAAAAAACGTAAATAAAAGAATTTTTCTTCGCATTGAACTGTCCGTTTACTTGTAGTGACTGTTTATCTGACTTTTACAACCACGTAACTGTGTAATATTCTTTGGTAAGACTGTCTGTATTGTATTGTCCCATGATAATTTTTATGGTTTTGTTCCAACGGACCAACCCTATTACTTAGCCTCCTGATGTCCATATTTCCGTCAGCAGGCTTTATCTAATGATCTTTAAACGGCAGTTGAAAATTTCAGAAAATGTGTATTTCTGTAGCTACAATAACAACAAATAATAAAAATAAATTAAAGGCGGTTCGAGTACATACAGAACCCTTCATGCGCGAGTCCGACTTGCACTAGGTCGTTTTTTTTTTGTACTGCTGGCGGTATATTGTACTCGTATTTAACCCTGGATGGGTTAAATTAAAAAAACTTGAAGCTTGTAGTCAAAAAACATGACGCATTTCTGTTTCGTAGACATAGGTCTCAGATTCCTATTTACTTCAAAACAAGCTGATGCAGCACATTCAGATCTATAGGCTCATCATACATACATCATATTAAGGCTAGACATTATCAGATCCCTACTTTGGTTCCAGACTAGTATCGAGTGAGATCGATGCCTGATTTATGATACTCGCACATATTTCGGGTTCTCACCAATAGATACTGCCGTTTTGTCTGCGCCTACGGAATTGAGATAAACGACCATCCGAATAGTGTTGAGGATCAAATCCAATTTTGCAGTCGCAAATTGAAGAGGGAACGTATCGAGTCCATACTTGTTAGTCGATACATCTCTATTTAGATGTATTTTGTTTTGGCGGATTCTGTTCGCTAGGGAGTCGGGTGTCGAATTGGGAAGTTGTAAGGGAAGACAGTTTATTGAATTTGAAGGTATATTTTAATAGTATTATGAAAATACTAATTCGTTTGGTCTAGTTATTACAAGTGCGATTGCTGTGCATGAGGTCCTGATTTCAATTCCCAGGTTGGGCAAAGTGTTATTGGGAAACAAAAAGATAAAAATGATCCTCTTTTGACGTATTAACTGGAAAGAAGTGAGCTACAAAGTGAAGTAAAAGCCTTTTAGTTGCCGATAGGTAACGTCAATTTACTTGAAACTTGGTACGGTTTCATAGTAACTGTCGTACTGTATCGTTTGACTGGTAGCGATTCGTGGAATCGATCTGTATTTTATATTTCTATGATGCTAAGCCATGCGTAGTAGGGTACCTAGTCCAAACTTTGCTTTTATGAAGCACCGGTCGGTATGTTTCTTTGAAGAACACGTTTGAAACGAAAACGTGTTGCTGATAAGTTGATGTAATATTATGTGAAAGGCTGAATAAGTAACGATACACTCTTCCGAATAAAAATAAGTTTAGTTTTCTTTATGCTCGTATTTTCGGTATAATAGTCGCTGGATAGACTTCACCCTTTTTCGAACCGTTTGTTCTTCAAACCAGTTATGCCCAGTCCGTAACAGTGACGAGAGCAGTTGTATGACGATTAGAATAGACACGTAACGACCTGGAATGCGGCTCCTTCTAGAAAAGACCCACTTCCTGGCACACAGTCTTGAAAACTACCTTATGATGTATCTGCAAGGTGTATCCATAGTAGGCATTTAATTGAGACAACTCTCTGAAAAATTTACTTTTTACGAAAACATATTGCCATTTATGGATCCGTATTGGGGTAGCAATTTGGGGTTCACTCCTAGCAAAAACGGCAGCAATCTGCGACAAAGGACAACACTAGGTACACATTTTTTTAAATTACCAAATAAAAACACTCGTAATTTAAATTCAAAGCAAAGAAGTGTACTTTATGGTTCCCCTGTTTGTTATACGAATGTAAATTTCATTTTCTTACCCCCTTGTACAAGACGTTTACTATCCAAGTACCCTATTGCAAAGTGTAGTAATATTGTAAAATGTTTTCATAAAACATACGCAGGGGGACACCGGGACTTTGTAATTGAATTTTGAAAACCCTACTCATATGCTCATGTTTTGTAATTGAAAACAGCTTGCAAGATGCATCACAATTTGGGAGGCTTTTGTTTTGTTTTCTTTAAATATTTGGGTTTTCATTTGTTCTTGTAAGTCCTCCTGTAATTAGTATGTCTTGCCTTGACCCTGTACGGTTTCCTTTCGGATTAAATAATGTACCTAGTGACTACTGTGATTGAATAAACATCTTTATTTATTGTTGATTGATTTAATTTGAAGATAGAATATTATTAAGGTTTGAAGTTGAGTATCTAAACTAAGTAAATTGCTTAACGATATATTATGTAGTTTGTAAAAGAAAAATGAAAACTCATTTTTCGATTACAAATCAAGAGCTTGAAGTGCACACTGAAACTTTCCTTCGTTTGTAGGTACATTATTAGGTTCACCATACCCAGCCGCAAGCGAAATTGAAATAGTTAGGTATATGTTTGTTCGTAAAAATGTAATGAAAGCAAAAAAAAAAGTGGAAAATTGGATGAAAAACTGTACATAAAGGACTTTTTAACGTTAACTTTGTACCTTCCCACACATTTTATAATAAAACAAAAACATTTTGTGATATGGATATTTACCTTTATTATGTCGTGTTATTATTTCATTTCGCGGCAACGTGCCTCGTATTAGAATGTTTAAAAAAAGGTGGAATAACATTCATAAGAGATAATATTAGGAGGCTTGAGTTGATAAACGGGTTCTCTCACGTGGTGTTAACACGATGATATATTACACAATTTTCTTTACGAGCAAAACGGATTTATAACAAGGCGATGCCAGCGTTTTGAGCTTGCAATGTTTTAGCTAGAATTTCATGGAGCAGCGTAGTGTAGAGTGTGTAAATATGGTTTCGGGAAAACGGTTTATGTTAATCAGGCAGTGTAATATATTGTAATCGTAAAATATATTTGTTTTGGAGGGTTCAAGGTTAATCCGGGATTGCTGGAACATTTGAATCGGGATTTTGGGCGCCTTTACAAAATTAGGATAAGCGTGTATATATCTCATTATTTCGAAGTATGTTTATCTTGAAATAAAATAGAGTTCCAAAATATCTCAGTTAATATCAGCAGCAAAATTTATTTTTATTTCTAGAAAAGGTAAGCCAAAAATAGAAAAAAAAACACAGCAGGAAAATTGTTTTGCAAGAAAAAAAAACAAAGAAATCCTTCCATTACAATGAAACAACGGGTATTACCGCCCAAAAAGAGAAACCCACACAAAAAATAACTAAAAACATATTTCATACCGTCACGTACGCTCCTAATACTGCAGGCAATCATAAAATGAAACATCATAAGGGGAATAAAAACTGAAAAGAGGTCGTAACGACCCAGGACGGGTCTTAACAAATCGTTGGTCATCATTCAAGGTTATGGCCGAGGGGTGTTTGGACCTTCGTTGACTGTAGACGAAGATACGTCGTTTCATTGTGTGCTAGCAAACGATAACGCTCTGTTCGATTTATTATAAATTGAGGTCTGGTAAGCCCCAGTCTTATTAGCCGGGATAATGGTGGATGTTTGAAAAGGATACATATTGTGTGGTACCGTTAAGTGACGGAATCGTAAGAAAATGTGTTGCTTTTTTTGGATTTGTTGAATGTGGCGACATTTGTATGTCTGTGATTTAATGTTATTGTCATTGTGTACTTGAAGAAGCACTGATGAAGATTAAATGGGATATAATTGGACTTAGCGAAGTTAGAAGAGTGGGAGAAGAAATAAGAGAATTAACAGACTTTATATTCTACTTCAAAGGAGAAATACAAGGAAGATATGTGTTGTATTCGGTTAGGAGACGTAAGGACGCGGGACGGGGCACACGTAATGACTAGTCGGTAGCTAGTTGCACACTGACGTCTTTATTAAACGTTCGATGTGCGCCGACGCAGCGGCGCATAGTAACTACTTGTGTAGGTACATACATAACAATCCCTCCCCCATATATTTATGATAACAATAAAAAGATTGATTAAAAGTAAGGCTTATAATTAACTCTGACGCGTTCACGCCTAGACCTGGTGTTCTGATGGATCGTCGTGTGATCGCATCCACTCTGCTCAGAAGCGTCGTTCATCTGTGAATGTGCACCAGCGTCAGTAGGTGTCTCCAAAGGGTTCTCAAACCCACTCGTCCCCTCTCCGATGACAACGCAATCATTTGAGGACGTCATATCGTCTGCTGGCTCCGCAGTAACGCCTGCGGAGACCGGTGGTGACGGCTGAGTTGATGAAACGCTGTCTATATCTGGCACTATATTTGTTTCCCAACTATGTCCTTGGGATTCTGAAGGTACCTCATTTCCGCTGCGAGGCCATAGTTGGTCTATGTGCCTATTCACCTCTAAATTATACTCCGGTAGGTGTACTGTATACATAACGGCTCCATTCTTTTTCACAATAACGCCTTGAGTCCAAATAAATTTCTGGTTCGTTAAATACTTCTTTATCCACACACGATCTTGTGGTACAAAACTAGGTCTAGACTTCCCACGGTAATGTTTAGCCTGTGAACACTGATTGCGCGCCACATGGTCAATGAGGTCTGTGGATGGCGGAGTGACTCGGGCGGGATTGAACAGGTCTAATCTAGTGCGTAGGGATCGGCCGAATAACAGCTGAGCAGGTGATTTACCTGTCGTGCTGTTTTTAGAATTACGGTAATCGAACAAAAATTTTGAAATCTTTTCTTGCCCTATTTTGCTAACTGTAGTGCTTATTAATATTGCTCGCAACCCTTTTTTAACGATTTTAACGAAACTTTCAGCCTGGCCATTACTAGAAGGGTGGTAGACTGGTGAAAACGCTTGCGTAATGCCATTTAATTTACAAAAAGTCGAGAATTCTTGGGATGTAAACGAAGTACCATTATCAGTGACCACAGTATGCGGGACCCCAAACCTAGACATTACATCTATCAGTTTTTCAATAACCGTTTTAGACCCGTACGACGAACTCACATTGTAACATTCTACCCATTTGGAATACGCATCAACAATAATTAAGTACATTTGATTACTAAAAGGTCCCAGAAAATCCATATGAATCCTATAGAAAGGATGTGGCGGGTAAGGCCACGGCGCGAGCGGGGCGTGCGGCGGGGAGGGCCGCAGCTGTGCGCAGGCGACGCAGTCTGCCGCGAGCCGCTCTAAGTACCTATCAATACCTGGGAACCATATACGTTGACGAGCCTCCGCTTTCATTTTGACTATCCCGAAGTGTGAGCTATGTAAATCATTACAAACTTGTTCTCGTATTGACGATGGAATTACTACCTTATGTCCACGCATTAGACACCCATTTTCGACTGACAAGTCTGACCGACACAAAAAATATGCTTTTAATTGAATATCTTTAACGCTCCGCGGCCAGCCCGTCATTACGTAATGGGTCACTTTACTTAGGAGCGGATCCTTCGCAGTCTCGTCGCGCAGCTGTGGAAGAGTGACGGGTAGGCTGCCCTCCACCACGAAGTTCACGTATGCCGCTCGGTCTTCGTAATCGCATTCTCCCGTGCCCGCGCTGGTATCGATTTCGCCTAACGATGCGCGCGAAAAATAATCAGCGATATTGTCAGCACTACGCACATACTCGATGTTGTAATTATAAGCTGACAAAAGCATTGCGTACCGCTGTAAACGGTTCGCTGATACCTCTGGAATGCCACGGCTAGGATTAAATATTGCCAACAAGGGTTTGTGATCTGTTTTCAAAATAAATGGCTCGGCTCTGCCGTATAAGTATTGGTGGAAACGCCTTACGCCAAAAATAATAGCAGTAGCCTCCTTCTGGATCTGAGAATAGTTTTTTTCTGCTGAAGTTAACGTTCTTGATGCGTACGATATAGGCCTCTCCACACCGTCATCACAAATCTGAGATAGTACTGCCCCCAAGCCCGTGGGGGACGCGTCTACGGTTAAAATTATTCTTGCATCTGGGTCGAAGTGTGTGAGTACCTGATCAGTAGCTAAAATATTTTTTATTTTAGTAAAAGCTTGTTGATGTTTCGATGTCCATACCCATTTGCATTTTTTCTGTAATAATACGTATAATGGACTTAAAATGGAAGAAGCGTCGGGAACAAAGTTACGATAATAGTTAATAAGACCCAGAAATGATTGTAATTGCAATACATTCGTCGGTATTGGAGCTTCTAATATGGCTTTGACTTTTCCAGGGCATTTCCTTATTCCATTTTTGTCTATTACATGCCCTAGGTATTGAATCTCCTCTTTAAAAAAATCGCACTTACTAGCTTGCACTGTCAACCCAGCTGATTCTAACCTGTCTAATACAGCAATTAATCTTTCTCTATGCTGAGCCCTGGTACCCCCTATCAGAATATCGTCCAGGAAACAGACTGTGCCCTCTATGCCTGCCAAGATGCATTCCATGGCCCGCTGAAAGATAGCTGGTGCGCTGGCTAACCCGAACACTAATCTGGTATATTTAAATAAGCCGCGGTGCGTATTTATGCACGTTAGGTCTTGCGCGTCCTCAGATAAAACAAATTGTCCGTAAGCCATCGAGAGATCGAGCTTAGTGAACTGCTCCCCCCCGTGCAGCTTGGCGAACAACTCCTGCACTGTTGGCAAGGGGTACTTATCAACAATCAGCTGTTTGTTTATTGATACCGAGTAATCGGCACAAAGCCTAACTCCGCCATCTTTTTTTAGCACTGGAACCACAGGTGAAGCGTATTCCGAGTGTTCCACCGGTTTTAGCACTCCCAGGTCTAACAGACGATCAATCTCTTTATGTACCTTATCTTTCAGGGCAAAAGCAACCGGGCGGGGCTTGAAAAATACTGGCTTTGAACCAGGTTTGAGATGAAGTTTAATCGCGTATTTATTGAAACAGCCTAATTTGCCAGAAAACAACTTAGGAAATTTGTTAAACAAACTTTTCCTAAATGAGTCGTCTGTCTCGGTGGAAAGGTACTGAATAGCAGGCGCGAGCTCGAGGCTGAACTCGTGAATGAAGTCGCGGCCCAGCAGCGGTGGCCCGCCGCCCGCCACTACGAATACGTCCAGCTCGCGCGCGCGACCCTCGTACGTCACACTCAGTCGGGCCAGCCCGCGGCTGGCTATTTTGCCACCCGTATAATTACGTAGCTGCCTGTTCGTCGCTGATAATGGTACATTACTGAAATACGCGTCGTAAGTTTTGCTCGAAATCACACTAACAGCCGCGCCGCTATCTATTTCGAATTCCAAAACCTGACCGTTAACCAATACCCGCGCCGTCATCGGCCTACCCCTCGCACAACGAATGTTGAAAAACGACTCACCATCATCTCCTTCATCCACAGACTTCTCATCTACGTACTGTACTTTATTTGACGTGCACATACGACGCAAATGACCCTTTTTGCCGCACTTTTTACACTTGTAACTTTTAAAACGACACTTGTCGGCTTTATGGTTGTTATAACCACATACACTGCACTTTTCGCCGTTGGTGATGCTGAATACCGGCGCGCCGTCTGCGCCGGCCGCCGCCGATGGCGCGGGGCGGGCGCTGCCCAGCGTGGCCGCTGCCGCCGCCTCGCGCGCGCACCGCACGCTCTCCGCCAGCTCCACCGCGCCGCTGAGGGTTAAATCCTTCAGGCTTTGTGCGAAAAGCTTGTCCTTCTCGTGGCCCGCTACCATACCCATGACGAATCTGTCCAGTACGGCCTCCTCGAGACTTTTAAAACTGCAGTGTGCTGCCAATCCTTTGACTCTGGCCGCCCACATTGAGTGACTCTCACCTGGCCTTTGTACCGCTGAATAAAAATGGAATCTCTCCGCAAACCCGCACTTCTTAGGAGTGAAATGCTCATCCAATATTTGGATGATCTCGTCGAATTCCACTTCTTCTAATTCCTTTGGTAATACCAGGTTACTAGCTAATTTATACGTCGCTTCCGAAAACGCGCTTAGCAATATTGCCCTCCGCTTGACCTTGCTCTTGTCCTTAGCGTCGTCCACGTCATTTGCGATGAACCACTGGTTCAAACGGGATTTATAACTATTCCACTCTTGCGTTGAGTGGTCAAAACCCGAAAAAAGTCCGAAAGATACGGCCGCAGACATTATTCGCGTTAGTTCGTCGTCGCCACGTGTTGTATTCGGTTAGGAGACGTAAGGACGCGGGACGGGGCACACGTAATGACTAGTCGGTAGCTAGTTGCACACTGACGTCTTTATTAAACGTTCGATGTGCGCCGACGCAGCGGCGCATAGTAACTACTTGTGTAGGTACATACATAACAATATGGAATAGGTTTCATAGTCAGAAAAGAACTTAAGAATTATATAGAAGAATTTATCGGAGTGTCAGATAGAATCGGAATCTTAAATATTAAACTACCAGGTTTTAAAAATTCATTCTCGATCGTTCAAATATATGCCCCGACAGAGCAAGCTACAAAAAAAGAAAAAGATACTTTCTATAAAAATCTTACAGGAGTAATGCGGGAAGTGAATAAAAATTTAATAGTAATGGGAGACTTAAACGGTCAAGTAGGAATGAAATCTGACGAAGGAGAATATGTTATGGGAAACCATGGCAAAGGGAAAAGAAGCGAAAATGGGCAACGATTTACAAATTTCTGTTTCGAACACAACTTAAAAATAATGAACACCTTCTTCCCCAAAAATTATGGCAAAAAATGGACCTGGATTTCACCAAACGGTAGAGATAAAAACGAGATAGACTACATTGCTACTAACTTGCCAAAAATATTTAACGATGTCGGAGTAATCAATGACCTCAACTTCAACACAGATCACAGACTGGTAAGAGGAACTATTGCATGCAAGGATCTAAAAACAAGAAGAAAATTCAATGAAACTAGCTGTATGAACCAACAACAAATACCAGAACAAAACCTAGATGAGTTGAAGCAAGCACTAGAAGAAATTCCGAATCAGAACAACTTACAACAAAAATACAATATTCTGGAAGAATCTCTGTCAAAAATAAATAAATGTATAAGTAAAAACATAAAAGATAAAATTGGTATAGAAGCCAGAAAAAAACTTAAAGAGAGAATGGAATTGATAAATAACAGGAAGATGAATCGTAAACAAATAACAGAGATTAGCAAGGAAATTTCAAAAATGATCAAAAAACATAGGAAGAAACAACGGCTAGATACAATAAGAGACCAAATAGTTAAAACAGGGGGCATTAAAAAAGCCCTTAAACAGTTGAGGGAACATTCGACATGGATACCGAAAGCGACAGATAAGGACAAAGATCTGAAAGTCTACACCACAAATAAACGCCAACAGATTTTAAGCATTGCAACTGACTTCTATAAGAAATTATACACCGATACAAATAAAACCACAGATAAGGCATATGACAAACGTGATAATAACCAAGAACCAGTACCATATATAATGCAAAGTGAAGTAAGAAAATCTATTGAAACACAAAAAGCTGGGAAAGCACCTGGGGATGATAAAATAACTAACGAATTACTCAAAAACACCATAAACCAAATAATAGGACCATTTACAAACCTATGCAACGAAATCTTGACTACCGAGCAAATCCCAAGTCAATGGACAACGTCCACCATAATACTACTGCACAAAAAGGGAGACAGAAATAACATGGGCAACTATAGACCCATTAGTCTAATGGCAAATATGTATAAAGTATTTATAAAAATAATATTAGAAAGATTGACTAAGGGACTAGACTATAACCAACCAAAAGAACAAGCGGGATTTCGCTCAGAGTATTCTACAATCGACCACATTCACGTCGTCAAACAAATCATTCAAAAATGCAACGAATATAACCGCCCGTTCTATTTGGCGTTCGTGGATTATAACAAGGCGTTTGATTCTTTAAAACATAGTTACATTTGGAAGTCTCTAAAGAACCAGGGAGTAGAAAACAAATATATAAGCATAATCAAACAAATATATGCCAACAGCACAGCTAAAGTACAGCTTGAAAGAATTGGAGATCGTTTTGAAATTCAGAGAGGAGTCAGACAAGGGGACCCGCTGTCACCAAAAATATTTAATGCCGTGCTAGAAAATATTTTTAGACAATTGAACTGGGATGATTTCGGCATAAATATAAACGGGGAAAACTTACACCATCTTAGATTCGCAGACGATCTCATTCTTTTTTCAGAAGACCCTACCGCACTTCAAACTATGCTTCAACAACTAGCATCGGAAAGCAACAAAGCAGGACTATCAATGAATACGTGCAAGACCAAATTAATGACAAACAGGATAAAAGTCAAAATAGTAGTGGAAGAAGAAGAGATTGAATATGTACAAGAATATATATATCTGGGACAGCTTATAGCTGTAGAAGACTTATCCACTAAAGAAGCTAGCCGAAGAGTAAATAATACTTGGCAAAGATACTGGTCTCTTAAAGAAATAATGAAAAACAAAACTGTACCCATTTCAGAAAAAAGGAAGCTATACAACACCTGCATTCTTCCATGTCTCACGTACGGCTGTCAGACCTGGCCATTGTCACGAAAAATTGAACACAAACTGTGCGTGTGTCAAAGAGGAATGGAGAGGAGCATGATGAATCTAAAACTGCAAGACAAATGGAAAGCAACAAAAATTAGAAACATCACTAAAGTGGCAGACGTAAAATTAAAGACCAGAACACTAAAATGGAAATGGACAGGTCATATGATGAGAGCCAAGACGGAGAAATGGACAAAGAAGATCACAGAATGGTACCCAAGAAATGGAAAAAGACGCAGAGGAAGACAAACAAAAAGATGGGAGGATGATCTGCCAAAAGATTGGCGAAGAACTGCCCTGGATAGGAATAAGTGGAGGGAAATAGAGGAGGCCTATGTCGCAAGACAGCCTGACCTGGTAGCTGATATATTGAGCAATTAAAGATTATAAATTAGTTATAAGGAAATGTTATTAGATACTAGTTTTAAGTTAATGTTACTACTTATTTTGGTCAGAGTAAATAAAGGCTATTTTTATTTTTATTTTATTTTATTTTATTTTCATTGTGTACTTAGATTGATTTAATTATAATCGTTAATATGTGTAAAGTAACTCGGAATAATAAATTGAGCAATTAGATATTACGAAAGCCCTAAACGCACCCACGATACTGGTTATATTCTTGGCATGGGGCAGCGTTACTATAACAAACAACGGAACAACGGTTTAAAATAATTATTCTATTTTCCACTACACAATTCATATTAATAGTTTTATCTAAATTAAAAGCAATAAATGAAGCGTGCAATTGTTGTTAGGTCACATTTGTAGTGTTAGGTGACATAAATAGTGTTAAACTATTCAAATATCGATTCGATGATAAAATATTTTCACAGTTATATACACCACATATTTACACTTCCATTTAGTGATTAACACGTTCCATATAAACAAGGTTGAACACATTGACGAATTTATATGGAAGGTGCCAAGTACGATTAATTTCATACGGACCATTAATTTATTCCTCTAATAAACCAACAGTAGGTATTATTTACCTGGATAATTTAATAAAACCCACACAAAGAGTAGATCAGATGCATGTCCAGTTTAGAATGCAACACTAACCTACCTCCATTCCGACATATTTAATAGCAATTTAAATGTATGTGTGTGTGTAATGTATGTGTAAATTGAATCCATCTATCCAATCATTGAACATGATTTTTCGACGATATTTATGTATTTTTAAATGCAGAACTTTTAAAATCCCGTCAATGGCTGAGACTGTAATCTGGTTCATATATTGGTTTAAAAGAATGAAACGCATTTGCAATTAATGGCTGAAAAAATAAGCAAATGTGGGTTTTATGAATGCAATTTTGATAGGTATGTGGTTGCTTTTCATTACAAAAGCTGTTGAGTTAATGAAAATAAAAATAATGTTTAAAATAACTGTTCACTGTTCAAGTTTCGGTATTTTCTAAAAAACTCCAACGATTAAAGTCTTACTGATGCTAAGTCTATAAGAGGCTAGTGAAAATTCGAAAGGGTTTATTTTACAGTTTGAGTACTAAGTTACATACGTTAAGAATTATAAGTTTATGTAGGTACTATCAAGAAACTTGACTTTATAAGAACAGATCAAATCACTCAGCGGCTTTAAGAAAACGTTTGCTTTGTAATCTTCTTAAGATCTCTTAGTTTATCAGACACTTTACAAAGTACTTAAAGCCTTATCTCTAATACACTTTAGTTTTAATATTCAAAACTCTCAAAGCTAACACGATCATCCCTACGTTCTGATTAATGTTCTTCATTATTCCTTCTAACTTTCTGAATTGGTAACTTTTTAAAACAATTTGTCTAATGGAGAGGAAATCTGTCACTGACGAAAAACAAAGGGAAGTTTCACATCAAAAGGAATGTTTTGAGACTTCCCAACTGTACAAGTGTTGTCTTTATACCTACCTAATTGTTGTGATTAGGAAAACTTTTTGGTTTTGAATTAATTTAAATAAACAAATAAAATTGACGTGTTAAGAAAGCTGCCAGGCTGAAATGGGATTGGGCGGGTCACGTCGATACACGATGACCCATGGGCAAAAATCTCCACACGATGGGTGGGTGCCAAGAGATAGAGAGTACCACCAAGTCCGACCCAGAAAGCGGTAGTGAGACGTTGGAACATCTCACAGTCTCACGGCATGGATACCGGGAAGGCTGGGTCGAAGTGGCACGAGAAAAAGTTTGTGGAAGTAATTGGGGCAGGCCTTTACCCAGCAGTGAGACAGAAGATCATCTCACAATAGACACAAAGAGTGATAACCCTTCTCCTTGAATCACCAAGAGTTAGTGAAAACCGAATAGGCCTTCATTATCCAACTAAAATCCTACCGGTAAAACCGCTTAATGATTATACTCGTAGTATATCGCAATTCAGTGGATACAGTGACCTAATCCAGTAATCTATTTACTTTGTTTATTCGTGTTTTTAACAAATATTAACGGTCAGTGTAGCTCGCAGTCGTAATCGTACGTCAGGATTTAAGCTGATGTTAAAATAAATATCAGAGGAAAATCCAGTAGTAGTGAGGTTGCTTTGTGAGCGACAAAATAAAACTTGAAACTCAAATAATTTGAACTTTTTTGCCCAATTTAACATTTTAAAAGCCCACTTTTGATCATTGCTTCGTTGAGTAAACTTTATTACTCAGTTATCATTACTCATTAATCTTATAATTTAGATGCGCAAAAAAAATTCACTAAAAATATACTAAGACAATAATCCATTTCTACGATAATTCTAAAATCCGTAACTTTTTTGTTGCGATTTCATTTCTATATCGTCTCTTCTGGGCAACATGACCGTAGTTGGTAAGCTATCCGCTGTCAATGTAGCCTCTGTGTCCGTTCGTTTGTTGGGTTCATTCGTACGATTCATGCGATTATAGCCATTACATCTGATGTATGCCGTATTTAAATTTAAGGGTACGGTCCCACCACATTTTTGGATTTTTCTATCAGACCGTAACCACGTGCGAATATGTTCCGCGTCTATCCGATTTTTTCATACCAATGAATTTGAATGCGAATTGGTATGGACTGTGAATTTATTTTTTATTTTCAAATTCATTTTGTTGAACGTTTTCTGAATTTTTCAATATTTTAACTTAACTATCGATATAAAATTTAACGAGCAAGCAGACTGTAACCTTCTCGTAATCGTACAAATGTTGCAAATGGAAAACACTCGACTCCGGCAGTCAAGTGCGTTTAATTGCATCTTTACTGCGAATAGAACACTAAAGTCCAGAATACCTATTTCGCAGATTTCAAATAAACCTTATCTGGAACATTGTAGCTGTAGTAACAAAGAAACAAAAGATCATTAAATATAACAACACACGAAAGCAATAAATTGTGTAACGACGCTATAATCTAACAAACTAAGTGTGCAAAACCGGGAGCATTTAAAATTTATCTTTGGAAAATATTACCCCACTTTTGGACGAAGGAAACCAGCTAACTCTGCAAACTAATGTTGCAGCCAACTTACCTCGGTATAAAAAGAAACGAGCCAACGTAATATTCCTTGGGGAATGTAATTTCTTTGAATAATATTTTTTTAAGTGCTCCGTGTCTAGCTAATTTCGAGATTGTGCTACTTTGTTTACCTTACTATGAAACTTAGCAGTTACTGCGTCTAATGAAATATGTGCTTTAAATAAATTAGTGAGGACTGGATTTACGACGTCACAACTTTACACATTTAAGAGGTAATTACTAACACTTCGGCTAGTGACTAACAATAGGGGCAAAGGATGAATTTAAAACAATTGGATTAAAAGAACAAATCAGATCACTTGGAAGAATTGGATGGTAACTAATAAATCACTTTTCCATCTCCAAATCTTACTAGCCAATCAACTGTTGTATAACCTTTAGTATAACCTTTCCTATCCTACAAACCAGCAAACTTTTTAAAAGTTTGCCACCCCAAATATGCAGCTTAAACACCATGCACGTCTATATTCAGCCAATAATAATACCATTAAGGTTTCCTGAAAGAGATTCTGAAATCAACATCCACTCAAATTCTAAAAACAATTCGAAACGAAAAAAAAGAATCATCTGCTCAATTTGATCCACAATAACTTCGTTCACACTTAGAGCAAAAGTCTCACGTACTACTCCTGGGATCTCACTCTGAGATAAGTGAATTGTAAACCGGCACACGTGACATGGAACCCTGGTAGCACTGCTAGTACAAGCAAATAATTTCAAAGGTGATGCTCGGATCTATTGGTCTGTGACGAGAAAGGAGGCTGTTTAGAGTGAGTTTTAGGATTCGATTTCATGGTAGAAGTTATGGTGGAACTAAAAATTTAACAGATAGTTTCATTCAATAAAAATATATTTTGTATCTTTAATGATCTTTGACAAATTGAGCCCCAAACATCTTAACCAAAGCAGCACTTTCAATACGTAAGTAATATACGGAAAGGTAATTTAAGGAGCTGCAGACATCAGCATGATATACAATACAATTGTTCTAGAAATACTATTTTGGTCGAGATAAAAACCCAAACAATATGTATAAATAAAATTCCTCACATCACATTCCAAAATAAGAAATAACTAAGAAATTCTCAAATGAACCACAAAACTTTTCCAAACGAGATTAAAAAATCGGCGAACTCAATGGTACGGGTAATACCCCCACAATAAGTTCGTTTGCGCTTGGTGCAAAAGTCTCACGTGCGACTCTTGGGATATATCTCGCAGATAAGTGAATTGTCGACCGACAGTCGACACATGTGCCGCAGTCGCTGTGACGTCATTACGAATACGATTAGTTAGATTACTGTGCAAATTGTGAATTAATGTTGTGACAAACAATTAAGCCGGCGAACCATCCAATTTAAATGGGATGCACTTTCAGTTAGTGGTTTCTAAATTACCGTTGCTGGTAACAAAAACGTAAATTAATTAAAAAGTGTAATTATTATTACTAACTAAATATTTTAAAACAACGTTTTAAAAAGACGTCATAGAGAAAATGTAAAGATCTTTGATGTAAGTATAACCAACAAAAAGCAGACATAATCTATTTCATCTTGTAGAACTTTTAGGCCCCTATATCAACATTTAACCCTTTTTTCGATGTTTAAGAAATTCAGCTCAACAAGACTAACTTAATAACCAAATAAAACATCTCGATGTAAGCAAATTCGGGGCCTTTAAAACTCCAATTTGATATCTACTCTAAAAGATAGACCTTACTAGAGCACTGGAAAAATACGTTAGTTTCAACTTGGTCATCCACTGCAGTATCTCACAGCGGCGTTCTACAACAATAAGAAGAAAACCGTTAATGGAATTTGGTGAGTTGAAAAATATCGTGATTGAACAAAGTATTAGATTCACAGTTTCTTGGAGTTTGCAGGCAAACTTGACTGAATAGAACGTTATCACGAGTTCTCTCGGCTAACTTTACCGACTCGCGTTTTATTAGTGTAACTGTTCGAATCCAAGTTCGGTCCAGATCTAATTCTGTTGTTGGAATTGAGACTGACGGTCAATGGGAGGTGTGATGTGCCGTTAAATTCTGAAATGGGGTTAGTTTTCTTTGCTCGTCACTTCATTGGCTTTATTATGAAAGTACCTAAATCTACCTGAGATAATTTTGAAGATAAGACGCTTTTGCAAACATTACAAGCCTAGGAGTTCGATGACAAGTAGATCACTTCTGCGATAGACGAAATGATCCGATTTTTGTGATAAACACTCATCGCTCGATTGTAACTTTTTTGAGTAACCGGTAGTCAAAGCATTGCTGAGTTGAAAGCACCCAATAAAACCACTCTGCATTCTGAAATGCACCAACATCGGTCACAGAGCAAAGAACACCGGCAATGCGCAAGTCAAACACACAAAAAAGTTTCAAAACAGAAAAACCATCCCTGAACTATTCCAAAAACGATACGAAAGACGAAAAAAATAACTAAACAAAACTTCTAGAATTAAAACCTAAACAAAGTTAGCACCGTACAGAATAATGTTCGGATTTAAAATTTTACGTGCCAAAACTTCGGTGAGCCGTTTACTTCTAACGACGAATCGGCAGTTTCGGAATTTCACCGGCAATCCGAAATCGATTTAATCACGGGAATCATGCAAAGTTTCGCACAAAGTTTGTTTAAACTTTGGAATTGGAACAAATTGGAGCAGCATGGCTTGAGGCTATGTATTAATAGTAGATTCATGACGCCTACAATTTAGTTATGATTTTTCGAAGATATTGTTGATGCTGGATACGCTAAAGTTTGTTGAGTTGGCAAAGCTCTTATGTCTGTCCTATTTAATCAGAAGCGTACTTCGAGAAAAAGTCTGTGTACAGTATACATGGTTCGTTGCTCTAGTTTCATAATTTAATATGGATTAAAATATGCTTTATTTATTTATTTATTTATGCACACACAAAATACAAAAAAGGATAAAAACATAACAAATAGAAGAGCACAAAGGTACTGCTTTTTTCTTTTTTTTCTTTATGTAAGTATTTAATAAAATACTATTGACAGAACATAGGTTCTGTTTTGAGAAAGAGAGAAACAATGTGCCATGGTTTCACAAATTCATCGAAAAGTTATATTGAAATGATTCATTTTACCTATGTGATATTCCAATGCGAAATCTATTTGTTGCCTTACGTTTTAGTTTAGACCTCAAAATATCAGCTACAAATGCTCTTTTTATGAAACTAAATCCAAGTTAACTATTTTTAAGCCCTTAGGCTTACCAAAATTACGTTGAAAATTCATGCATTGTGTTCAATTACTTCTGTTATTAGAGAATGTCACTGTTTTTCTTCTATAAATAAAGTGCTACTGTCTCTATGACTAAGTTTGGTCGGACCACACAGTTACCTTGTCTAAGACTTCCAAGTGTCTCTAACTCTTCGGTGAGGTCATGAAAGCAGACATAGACGAGAACGGTAAACGACAGGTGAATTGTCAAATTGCACGGATTTAGTTTCCCAAGTTTTGTGAAACGTGATCGTTTCTGATAATTGTGTTTGTCAGAGGAATTACATTAACTAGGTAAAGGAATCCCTATTGAAAATATCTACCTATTTGAAATCATACTGGTATAGAAATACATTTTCACGTTTTATAAAAAGGTAACGAAGTACACTTTACTCTACAATTTATAATTCGTTTTATGCCCTCTATTTTCCTGTTATTCACGTTTCATAAAAAGAGAGAAAATCATTGTAATTTCATTACGTTTGAAAGCTTTGGGTTCAAGGTCCTGCATCGGAATGTTGGCATCTTTGTTCCGAGATTTTGGAATATATTAAAATCTTGCTTTCTTTTTCTGGGTAATTAATTGTTTATCAAATTGACACGCTTTACAAATCGGTGGTGTTATTTATATCTAACCATTTCGTACAAGTGTCAGTAATAATTATAACCATTATACGAAAAATTTATATGTTGTGCAATTTTTTTTAGTTTGACTTCAAATATAAATTGCTGCTAGCATTCAGAGGAATGATTCAAGATTGATGTACATATTTCTAATACCAAATCAGAAGAAAAAAATCTCCGTTTTTTACTACAAAATGCCATAGCTTAGCTTACAACAATCTTGTAAATTCAACATACTCCATATTCCTAACTCAAGTCTACTAAACGAAAGTACACATGGTTCCGGGTTTCAAGTTTCAGTTTAAACATTTCAATGCAGTTTTATTTGTTGGCATACGTGTGTAGATGCTCTGAAAATGTTGCTGCACACACGACGCATAGAATAAATGTCATGAAATAATTTAGTACCAAGGAATAGTAGGTTTCATAATGTGGAGATAGTCGTTGCATGCGTCCTCAGTTGCGAAATAGTTCTGGTGAAATTAAAATTATTCTTTACCAGACCTAACTTTTCGTAACCTATCAATCTGAAGTTAGAGTTTTTGCCAAGGTCAAGCATCAAGAATCATAACATCACGTCTGTAATCCGCAATGGGTTAGGCAGAGGTGTACCTAATAGTGCACCCATAATTAAATGTATATAGAGCTTGATATTACGGCACATAGCAACTTCTTGTCTGCTGATAGTAATTCTAAGAAACATTGTACAAACGTAACTGGCAATTTTTTTTTCGTTACAACAACAATGCTCATAGTTATCTACGTTTTCTTAACAAAAGAAAACCGTCACCGTTTCTCCCCTCCTCAGGTTTTGCTTTTGAAAAATAGATACTTTCTTTTTGCTCTTCCTTTTTCTTCTGATTAAGTTCGTTACGGGCACTAAGCCATTTAGCGTTCTCTGAGATACGACGGTCATTTTTTCAGTGTTTTCCTTGAATAGCTAATTGTAAATTACAGGGAGACTAGGCCGAGAAACATAAAGCTATTTTTTGTAAAATCTACTTATTATGGCGTTCAGATACCTAGACAGGGTGTCAACGGATCCTTCACGAAGTGAACTAAGACACCCTAACCAAAAAATGTATTGGTAGGTTTTTTTATTAGGTGTAATATCAGATTATACGGTCAAACTCAACGTAACACACAAACGAGTCATTTAGTAAATCAAAGACGGCACGGTTAGCGCAGTGGCTCAAGCAATAGACTGCCGCGCTGCGTGTCGCGGGTTCGATCCCCGCACGGAAGAAATATTTGTATGACCTACAGATAGTTGTTCCGGGTCTGGGTATTTGTGTATGTGAGTTTAAATGTGTGTGAACGCACCCACGATACAGGATAAATTCCTAGTGTGGGGCAACGTTTAAATAAAAAAAAAATATAATAAAAAAAGATGAAGGTAAAGTAATTATAAAAAGTTTTGAATATTTTTTTATTAATAAGTTGGCCTCCGACGCGCGATGCAATGTCTCCGTAACTAGAAAGTATGATACAGACCGAAAAAAATGGTAATGAGGCGAAATATTTGTGCTTTTCGACATCCAAAAGGCTATTTCTACACTCTATAATGTTGACATTGATCTCTATCAAACAACTTCACACACAAAATAACACGATGCTAATGCTCCGTAAAACTATTCCGAGCCACAGCGGTCATGAAAGGGTTATTCATAAACGAAACGCACATTGTATCTCACAATATCACTATTCTGTATCAAAACAATAAACTCTTTCATAAGTAGTCAAACAACAGATAAACATGTCTGATCAAAACGTTTACATTCTAAGTGCTGCAACGAAAAAACATATACAAGGAAAAAGATCTCCGTCTCAGAAATTTCATCGAAAACTCGATTGGGATTCCTACCGCGTTCACGATACGAGATCGATAAACGAAACGACCCTTGCCTCTTGAAAAAGTGAGATTCACCGCTTTTGCTATTCAGAAAGCGAATCTTTGTCATTGAAAAAGAATACTAGTCGTATACTTATGCAAGCGGTTGTGATAAAAAGGGATAAAATATGACGGTGGGTGCCGAATGGAATTTTGATGCAGATGCGCTTGAAATGTGAAATTTTATGACGTCCGAGATGGGATATTGCTTGAGTACTTCGATTTATTGATACGGTCTTTTGTCATAAGATATAGTTCTATGAATTGCTCTGAAGGGGAAGCAACAATGTACGCATACAAATATAGCCTTGTAGGAAACTTGATCCGATATTTTAGGCGGTGGATAGGTTTAATAAATGTTATTTGTGAACCATGCAGAAACTCAAATGCATAAAAGTTGTTCTCAAAAAACTTTTACCGTATTGTACATAAATTGGATGAAATATTTTTTAATATTAACTTTAAAATGAAGGCACAACACAAGTATTGTAATAATTAAAATGCTACGGATGTGACAAATAAAATGAATAGTAAGTACATTTTTGCGTGCGTAATAATCCGGACGAACTCCCAAGAAAAACTGAAACCTAGCCTTGGAAGAATAAAGTTCAAATTATAATGAAAAATCATGTCGGATGTCGGCTTGATGGCACTGTTGTATGCCTTAATAACTAACAGTGAACGAGTCAAAAGAGCGTGATAAAGAATTTACATTTAATGAAGGAGTACTGAGTGCAGACGTAGACGGGCGGCGGCAATACGTTGCGGTGGAATTTGCATTTTTATGAAAACTTCCATGACTTTGCCGACCACGTCGTTCAAAAAGAATATCTACACTTTGTTTCTGACAAAGATTGTCTTTATGGCAGTTTAGTGGGTGCTTTTATTCTCGCTGTAGAGAGTGCGATGGTGCATTCGTTCGACGTTTTATGAACGTCGAGAGTCAAGAATCGAACAGAAACTGCTACTTGGCACACGTCCAGCCGACCGTCAGTTTACGTTCGAGCTAAATGCTTTTTTGGATTTTTCCTATATTTGTCTTGGTGAAAAGGATTTGTCGAGAATGGACGTTGGTGGATTTTTGGCAAACGCAGGTTGAATTGCTAAAAATACGAATAATCAAGAATTGCAGCTAATCCCACTTTTATCGTTTCAATACCTTGAAATGGTTCGGTTCGATCGTTATTTAGTTGAAAAGGTATTTTCCAGCACGGCAATTAGACGATGGATATTTATTACGTATTGTAAAGGTTTTGTTTTTCAGTAACATGAAAACCGGTTTATGTTGTACCATAAAATCACACTACAATGCTGCAATCAGCTTCAATTGGTCCAATTCATTTTTCATAGAATTATTAATTAATACTTGGAATCAACAAATCATCCTTAATGGCAAACAAAGTGACATAGTGCACAAGTGAAGTGTTACCGCGGTTCTAATTATTAAAATAAACTGTATTTAGGTCATTTGAATGTTAGTTTGTAAGGAATAAAGTTGCCTGGAAATAAATAAATGTTAAGTTATTTTATAAAGTCAAGTGACCAACCATTCATCTTTTCCTCTTAACTTTACATGCAAGTTTTGAACTCCAACTTACTTCAAAACTTGAAACCGAGAGCCTTCCAAACCTTCACTTAGGATACTTAAAACTGTTCATTTAATTCGCAACAATGGATTTCGTAAAGCTCTTGTTCACGTACACTCACTAACTAACTCCGTCTGAATTCGTTAAACGTTAGGTAACCAGATTGTAACTTAAATCCGGTTAACGTGCCCCAGCAATTAGCCGAGAGGTGAGGACGTGTGGCAAATAAGCCCACTGAATAATGTGTAGCTTAAAGAAACAGTGCAGCTAAAGTGCAGGTTTTCCGTGTTATTCAAGAGCTTGAGAAGTTTTTACAAGGATTTTTAAAGTTAATCTCTGAAATGCAACGTTTGGACTTAATTAGTAGGTCAGGCGCAGTGACAAAAAAACTCAGCAGATTCGTTTTAATTTGCCACGTTGCCGAGTCGACTGCCTCTTTGGTTTAGTGGTTACTAGCGCGACTACTGGGCGTCAGTTCCTTAGCTCGATTCCTGGATCCGCTAATAGGCTTTCAGGTTTACCTGTACTAATCTTAGAAGCAGTTTCAAGGTTCAATTTGAGCCCGGTACTCGCCCTTTGACTTAAACATAACTAATAAAGCGTGGGTGGGACTTATCACTATAAGTATCTACTATTTAGAAAACAAATAACTGCCCGTGTATAGTTAACAGGAGTTACAGTGGTTTGGGAATAGTGTGGCGGGCTTGCCCGTGTATAGTTTGTACCTGAATAAATATGATGATCTAGGGTCGGTCCTTGATATTGTTCCCACGCATGACCTAAGTAAATCTAGGTCGTGCGTAGGTGCCTGACGTCATACGAGTATTATCAGGTAGACTAACTTCTTGTATTGAACCATTTATTCTAAGTTTATACCTATTGAATCCAGTTTATGTTCGACACAATTTTGGAGCAGGTCATTGAGAAACACAGGGACACAGGATTATGGAGGACACCTTTCCTCAGTAAAGTGACAACTTACTTTTACGAAAATAAGGATTACATAGAAATGTGAAACCAATGTAAGAATAACCAAAGTAGATCGCTGAAAATTTTACAATTATATTTAATGAAAATTGACACCCGATTTACATTCTATATTATCTGACATAGCTTCAATACATGTTATGAAAATTTTCTAAAATTCATACATCCATTATAATCTGGTAAAAAGTATTAACACTGATGAAAGTGCCGAATTTCTTGCGGATATAGGCTAGAATAACATTTTCATATCGTGATCCGCCAAGGTGAAGTACGGAACTCGTAAAAGTCACAAAATTTTAATCCGCGAAGATTTCATTGTGACAAAGAGCATAATAAGCAGCGAACCCCATTTTATGCATCCATAAACATAAAGCGATTGTATGTAAGGTTGACTGGTAGAGAATGCCTTGTGGCATTAAGTCCGCCTATGTACCACGTTTGTGCATGAAGTTTAAATAAATAAATAAATATCTTCACTGTAATGAAAAACATGTAAAATGAATGCCACAAAGAAAGAATAATGAAGGAACAAGATTACTAACACCAGCACACCCTTACGGTCCAAAGAAAACTTTTCGACAGTCAGAAAACTAAGTAGGTATTTCCGGTGTTTGTCATACTTTCGATACGACTCTATTGCATAATAAACTAGCACATTAAAACTCTGAGTGGCACTCAACTTACTATCATTTATTAAAAATCTTTGTAATCGAATCAGTACTTCTAGAGATTGCCTCTTACAAGAAAATGTTTTTATTTCCGTTGCGTTGGCATTCTTTCGGTTACCCTAGTCATAACCAACATCGAAAAACTTTAACAAAAAAATATATATATATATCCCTCTGTGAGCATAATGGAAATAAGAATAATATTTACTTATTAAGTGCCCACAGACAACCAAGTGACCAGTAATATTTCTAAGTTCAAACAGTTTAAAATTAACAGGATGAAGAGTATCCCAAAACAGTTCAAACCACTCCAAATTCCAAGAAACACCTAAACCAAGCCTAGAAACTCAATACCACAGATAAGGCTTGAAGCCGACCACGTAATGACAAAGGTGAGTACATTCAGTTCCATAATCCATTTATCAGTGGGAGTCACGCATCATGAACCAGTGATTAGATGAGGCTTAATGATACGACGCGAGGGACAGCGTGGTGAGTAGTTTATGTTATTGTTCATGGTGCTAGATGGTGTTATGAATATTGGAGCGGTTGAGGTTCACAGGTAGGTATTGCAGTTAGTGCAAAATTGTTTCAGAAGGACACTGAAACCAAAAGAGGGTTGTGTCTGCCTATTACTGCCACACTGTAAGGCAAAGGCCTGTTCTCATACTGAAAAAAGAATGAGCAATGAAAATGGTGCTCCTGTTCAATGCGGATTGAAAATATCTGATTAATCAATTTCCTCGAGATGTTATCCCTCATCGTTATACCCCCAAAATACATATGAATTGAATGGAACACATTAGTACCAGTCTGGATTTAAAAACCACAACCTCATGCATGAGGTGAGGTATTAACCACTGAGCCATCAATATGTGAAACAGGGTAGATTTATCAATGGATCTCCTTAGCAGGTTTTACTTTCTTTAACCAACCAGGGTCCGGAGTTTAAACAGCATAATGTTCCTACAGTAATAAGCTAAAGAAAATAAAGAAGAGTGAACCGTAAATCAAAGTCGTGATGAGGTCTGAATCATAGATAGGCACCATTAATTGCAACGTTCAGAAAGGCAACCCGATAGGAATCGTGATAAATAGGCCCATTGCCTCTGATAAGTACATTTTAACTCAATTACCGACTCAATTAAACTGGACACAATGCTAACGCGTTTCTACTATATTAGTAATAATAGCTCATCGTTTCCAATAATCATTGGTGCGTGGCGTGTGGCGCCGAACGGATTACAAGCGGTCAACGGATAATTTGAGGGGCAATATCCGCACTATTCCCGCCAGTGCGGATAATGCGGATACGGATAACCAGTGGACTTACTTGCTCCGATTATATGGTTGTGATTGAGTGATGTGTTGTCGATCAATAGGAATGTTGAGGGTTCGGTCTTGTTTTGTTTTGAATGAAATGGGTTGTGGTTTCAGTGGTGAGAATGGGTCATTATTTGGTTTGATAAATTTATAAAAGCTTTATTCAATGTAATTATGTATAGAACTCAACAGATACGACTTATTGAGTAACTGTGGTGTGCTGTGTGGTGTGTGTGGTGAGTAAATTAAATCTACACCTCTGTGGAACACCGCAGAGATCTAGATTTTTACGGCGATCAGTCTTAGGTAACAGTGACCATATGTGACATCAAGCAGGTCACATATGGTCACTGTTACCTAGGTAAGTCGTTTACCCTTTTTAATGCAAAATATTACCACCGGTTTCCTTAAATATGAACAAGTTACAGCCCCACCACGTCAGTCATAACCATTTTTCCATTCATGAAACTAAACAATTATCTGAAATGTTTAAACAATATATTTGCATATTATCTGAATGCCTGATAATTCCATTTCGCTTCCGAACTGTTAAAGTTATTCGGAACGAAACTACAATCTAAATTCTATGGATTGCAGAGAACTTAGGGATATCTCACGTCCTTTCTTACAAAGTTTGTGTGTCATGGCCGCCTCTACCCAGTGACGCATTCTCCTTCGTAGGACATCTTGTAACTATGTTATTGGTATTGAATTCGAGTCTCTCCGCTACGTTTCCATTAGAATACTCATTCACTTCAGTTTCAGTCCGTTTCAGTTTGCTTCTGTTGACTAAGACGTAAAAGAATTAATTTGTAAAATAGAAAACACCCAAGGCGTAACTATGTCACGTCAGGGCTGCGGGTTGTTTGAAAGAGATACCGCGGCCTCGGCACAAAGGGAAGGAACATGAGTGGTTTTCAGTCAGTAGAAGTCTGACACTAATAGTATGCTCGACTCAGGAATCCAACCGAAGACCTCATGCTGATAGTTGATTATTGTTCAAACACAGATTACTTCAACGGCGAAGGGATTATAGCATATTTGGTCCGCTACTACGATCTTCTTCAGTTCCCTATTTATAGTTGATTATTAGTAAACCTGTCTTTTGATTCCTTTAGTTAACATATTACGCGCCGCAGCAGGGACGCGGTGGCTATTGCATTTAAACAAACTTTTTCAATCAACAATCCCGCACAAATGATACAACTTTTTTCATCGAATATCGATACGAGCCCGTAACGAAACTTGGTGTATAGCTTATTGTTTTGCTAGTGCAACGAGCAAATTGAATTTTACCAATCCACAAGATTACGTTCCAAGTGCCTTTCTTCGGACAACAGCGGTATACGACCTAGTATCGACTTTTAATAAAAATAAATTCTGTTTAAATGAAATCAGACCTTTTTAGCGAGCCTTACAGTTTTAAGTGGGTTCTCTCTAAATTGGGTAGGTATCTTATTTGAGAAACTTTTGTATCTGTTTTCTTTAGTAGGTAATTTGAATTTCCGAATGGTGTTGGCTTAACAGACTGGAGTGATTTCAAGCAAGGATTTATGCCATATTAGTTCAAAGCAAGCGTGAATTGCAGGAACTGAAATTGTAGCATCTTCTTCAACTCGAAGAATATATCATATCACTGGGTCAAGTAAAATTATAGATTAAATCAACCAGCAACAACCCTCAAAGATTGAAATATATCGGTCAAGTTCTATGATCGCCGGAAAAAATTCAATCAAACAAAAGATTTCGTCGAAGTTCAACAACATACACTCGAAATCAGCATCAATTTGTAATCGATGAAAGAAAATCCCAGACTTTGTACTACTTGAGGGTCACTTGACAAGCTTTACTTACCTTACTCGAAACCTTTACAATCCCAAGTATTTGATTTTCTTCGAAAATTTTGTTCCCAATTGCCGTATAATGTTAGTGAGGCTTCAAACTTGTACCATACCGGGTTTATCTGACGTACACTGGCTTGCAGGAGAACTAGTTTCGTATAATTTCTATTTTGTATTATAATAGATAAGCTAACGTGTATAGAGTAACGCCTGAAGAGGAAATTTCGATCAGAAACTTAAACTAAAAGGTTTTGTAAAGTTTGAGGTTGAATGCCGTAGGAGGCAGAATAGAGCCTGACTTAGATATCGGTTTTTTGAAACTAAGTCAAGACGTGCCACCATTCTCATCCGTATTCTTTGGAACCCCTTTGTCTAAGTCAAAGTAATTTATTTTAGTTTTAAAGGAATTGTGTTAAGACACATTGACGTAATTTGGCCTGTTGTTTCAACGAACCTTTATTTCGAAGGTACTCTATTGTCGGTGGGTACATATTTGCAGTCTGGAAACTCTTACTACATTCTTGGTCTTAAATTATGCTATACGCTTTTTGATAAAAGACAAAACACTGAATGATTAAGTTGCCTGCTAGCACAACACGTGCGCAGATACGTTGACCTATTTCCTACAAAGAAACACGGGGCGAACAGGAATTGCCTTAATTTATAACTAAAACTGCTGGTGCAACAAAAAAGACCTTAATACTCAACATCAAACGAAGGAAAAAAAAAACAAACGACACAATAATGATGCTGGCCGGATTATTATTCGCTTCATGCAGTTGCAACTTCAAAATTTCTAGATAGTGCAAAGACACGTTCAGGAGAGGAAACGGGCATCGCAACCTCCCCTTATCTTAACCGCAGGCGAATACGGGCAACTGAACATAACTGTGTGCATACTAAGCTCTGCGCTTATTTTGCTCGTTTATGCATTTCCGTGTACGGGTTCCGTAGTTTCTTAACGGTTTTATTTATGGAATTTTGTATATGAAAGCACGTAGCGTTAAATGAGAGCGGGTTCTAAATATTTTTAAGGTAGTTTTTTTTTTTTTTAAGGTTGATAATTTTATTTACAACATTTAAAAACTACTATTTACAGAACTAAGATAATAATAAAATATATACAAGTATCAAAAAGGGGAGTAATTACAGGGCGTCAAAAAATTCGTCCACACCGCTGTCAACAGGAAAAGTGCCCAGAAGGCTGGCAGCATTGCCACGTTGGATGGCAATGCTGATTCTTTGCCCAAAAAATATTCCAGCCCTCCGGTCACGTGAAGAGTCGACCAAACGCTTGGCAATTTCCTGATAAATTAAGTAGTTTTGTTTCAATTGCAAAGCGTAGAAAGAATTTTCTCTGAAGATGACATAAAAACGTAGTGAACAAAAGAAACTATCCCGATTAGAAATTGCATCTTGATACGAAACCGTAACACATCACATATATCTAACAGCAGTATATTGAAACATATTAATATTCATAACCATTTGTATCCGAGAAAGTAGTAGATGGATTGCCAATCAATTTATCAATCACAACAAAGTAATAATTATTTTCACTTCTTCGCTGGCTCAACAGTTTTTAATTTTTTTGAACCCAGAGCTTCATTTACATACTTATTTAATACAAGGTACCGTTCTTTCTAAAAAACAGCGAGGAAAATTATAATTATTGAAGATAGTTTCAGTGATGAGCATTCTATCACCTTACCCTATCACCTTGAGGGTTTCCTCAAGTATCAGACTTATTAAATTAAATACCAATATCACGCCTGATGAAACCCCCCCTGCTTCCTGGTGTAACTAAAATAATTACGTTCGAATAATCCATTTCAGTATTAAATTGAACGTTATTAATTGCAATGGATTTGTTTTCTGGATTTCAGGAATTTGTGAATGATTTTGTCAGAGTTTTTCACGCAAATTAGTTTTCAACCAATCCAATGTAAAAACCTTATTTATCGATCGTTGTCAGGTAGATTCCGGTAAGTGAAAATCAAGATTTTATCTATATAATAGCAAAAATACCTACACCAGTTACAGAAAAATTGAAAGGAAGTCGTTTATCTTGATAAGGTCATGACAGTAATGAAGAGGGATAAAATGCATGTGACTAAAAAAGTGATAAATATAAATGTTGATGGATGAAGAGGGAGAGGAAGGCCAAAGAAACGATGGATGGATTGTGTGAAGAAGATATGAATGAGAAAGGGACAACAGGGAAGAATGAAGAAGAAAACGTGTTGCGCCGACCCCAAATAGAATGGGATAAGGGCAGGAAGATGATTATGAGTCTGTGGGAAATTAAATCTAGATTAATTTTGGTGGTTCAAAACACACTGCCGACCGGTCAATTGCTGGTTTCTGTGCTAAAATCAATTTGAGAGTTGTCAAAAATCAATCAAAACTGCAACAGTTGTTCAAAACCCCGGAGTTCCGAGTGACTTTTTAGTGAGCCTTTTCAGCAGAACGTGTGATACTGTCAGGTACCAACTAAATTTAATTAATACTGCTGCTGTCTCTGTCTTACATATGAAACAATAACAAGACGACAAAAGTAACCGAGAGCTGTCAAGGTTACACAGGTCCGAACTCTGTCTATTGTGACTTGTTAGTAAGAAATGCATTTAGTACCTATTGTATTTTCTGTCGTCAGTATGCAACAGAAACATCTTCTATGTATCTTCTGTGTATCTAGGTTGATAACCAGTTCTGCTCGGGTGCAAAATTTGAGACTTGGCTACTCTAGATCATTTTGTAACCCCTCATCATCATCAACATCAACAGCCTATTAACGTTCTCACTACTGGGACACAGGCCTCCTCTCTTTGAGAGGGAATGGGCAATCCCTCTAAAGAGCCAATTTTGAGAACGTGACTACATACACTGTATACATACAAATATGGGTTATTTAATAGTAAAGGATGTATCGACCCAGGCCTTCAACTAAATCATAAATCCCAATAAACAAACAAGAAATTATTGTTCATCTCCATTTAATTTTAATCCAGCACCGATCTAATAAACGAGCGTCCAGCGAAGTGTTTGCACAGTTTTGTGCAAACACGACAATATTGCAATAAGGCCCATAAATAATAATACAATTAGGCAGAGCTACTGGCACCCGTGGGACTTGATTTATCACCGACGGCGAATAATTTGTGACTACCCAAAGGTCACTTGATTATTTACAAGAATAATGTAAATATGAATTATTATCGTCTTGATAGTACGGAATTGCGTGAGTGTTTTATTACGAGGGAACGTACAAAAATGTGTTTGGCTGATTTGCTTTTGCTCGAATTAATTACGACTAAATTCTGATTATTTTATCTTGCTCGAAAGTCATGCTAATTAATTCGTCCCCAGTGTGCCATAAAACACGTCATTCACCGCGATTATTCATTTTAAAATTACTTCAGTTAAAATTAACTTTAAACTCAAGTATGAAAAGATCTACCCACATGATTTTCAACCAAGCAACTAATATAAAGCTTTGTGCAACACCTACCTTCATTACAATAACTTGTCTGACCGTAATACATTGAAATTTTAATTAAAATAATACGTAGACACTTCATTAATAGGTATTATTTCATTAGCATTGTTTCTTTCTTATTAGTCCCACAATCCAAATTATACGAGGGTATGCGTTAAAGGGACGCGTATATCGCACCGTAAATTGCCAACAATAAAATCGTAACATTGTCTTTGAACGTCTATGACTAGATGCGGCGTGGCATGGGTACGGGATCAAGAATCCCGTACGCTCACTACAGTCAAAAGTCGGTGCTGGTGGTCCGTATCCTGACAAGCGTGTCAATTGATGTGCTGTAATATAAAAGTAATTGATTAGGTATTCTTACTCATTTATAAGCAGAGTTGCAGGTTTATTTACTACTACTTTTTACATGTTTATTAAAAAATAATATTTGTGGCAACATATCCCACTATAATGATATTCTACACATATTTCCACGAACTGATTTTTTTTGTGTACATCTGGGCAAATAAATGTTTTAAGAATTTGACCTTCAACGCTGAAGCCACTTCTAGTAAACATTATAAAAACGTGATAGCTCCCGCTGAATAAGCAAAAGGGAAATAAGGCAGAAACAGTGGGGGTAGGGGCCAATGTAATTAATGCTTACGTTTAATTGTAGCCCAAATTGGAAGAGACGGACCCTTACCGATGTGAGACGAGTCGCAATGAAAAATAAAGTGTAGGATATTATACTGTAATTGTGGCCGTGTAATTAGCCGATCGATCCGTTTTTTGGAATTTGACAAAGGACATTAACCTTAAGTTATTACTGATTTTAAACGTATCTTTCATTAGCTATGAGAGTTGAATACTACCACATTTTGAAGTTTTATAAATAAGCGTGTCTTGTAACTAATGTTTTTGTAGTAAATAAAGACATGCACCCGAATATGCTAATAAAGAAATAAAAAGATAATTATATTGCGAGCAATACCGCTTTTAATTTGTCCATGAAATTAATGTGTCGCAAATTTTCTCAAAATCAAAATACTCGTATTTATCATCGCAAAGCAAGGAAAAATACAATTGCACCAGCGCGTCCTCGATTTTAATACGAACAGAAGGCAGCTTATTATTTCTAAATATCGAGACTTTACAAACAAATAAGTGACAAACCGGGAAGCTTGTTTAAACATTGATACCCTTAATCTTCTAACGCTGCGAAGGAGAAAATAATTCATAAATATATACCGCAATTTAAATACAGAAATTCTTCGGAGTGTAGTCAAAAGAGAATACTAAGCAATGATGAGTAACTTTTACCTCGAAGCTGAATATAAATGCTAATGCCGCCTGATCCATACTTTCAATCTCGACGCTTCTTTCGGGAGATTATTATAATTTTGTCAGAATCCTTTGAGTTGTACTCGCATTCATAGTTTGTATGTTAAAATGTTTTAATACAATTGTAATTAAATATTTTCAGTTGAATTATTGTTTTTGCATGATAATTTATACTCAACGTTGATGTTTAATGTTTGATGGATGAAGAGGGAGAGCAAGGCACAAGAAGAGATGGATAGATTGGTTGAGGAATGATATGAAAAAGAAAGGAGTTGATAAAAAGTAAACTGTGTTGCCCTGACCCCAAATAGAATGAAACAAGGGCAGGAAGATGATGATGATAATTATTTTATGTTCAACAAAGATTTTTGTGAACCATTTTTTGTCACTGCTTTTCGTAGCGCTGCGTTTGTAGTGCTACGCCTACTACGAAGTGCTACGTCGTAGCAAAACCAATAAAAGTGTTGAATTTGACAAGCAAAATAAAATAGTTGGGTAATCACGGGCATAAATAAAGATACTTGTATGGAGAAGGTACATTTCCTATTTCTTATAGTAAATGCTATTCTCAGCTCTTTATACAAAATCCATCTTTCCTACGCTTTTAAATCGAACCAAAGCTTTCTTCCAGTTTAAAGAAAAGATAAAGGTATTACGTAACAGAAATTCATGCCTTCCTGTAGTCGGTCTCTGGTGTACCATATTGCACGGTGCCCGGACGTTTCCTATTTGTTATAGCTTATTATTTTCTATCTTTAGTTGCAGCCGCTGGAATTATTCCCATTTCTTGTACAATTTGCTCTTGCTTTTACTAAAAAAGGAGTACCGTTGGTTTTGTTCGCATTGTCTTGGGAATATTTTTACCGAGTGCAGCGAGACGGCAATAATGATATATTGTATAGAATGCGGTACACAAGTAGGGCTGGTTTTGCGTAGATTTATGGTTGGCCCAATTACACGGGACTTTCAATTCAACTGCTTCTAGTGATCGCAACCGTGACTGCTGTGCCCACGACCCTGAGAAATCGATAGGTTCAATTCCCAAGTCCGACAAGGTGTTACTGGATTTGTCTATTAGGAATTTCTCAGTAGCAGCATCAGAGTCTGAATTCGTGCCCGGCTAATGAAAATAGGCTCGTCCCTTTTACATGGGATTTAAACATAACTCGCGTAATGCGGGTATACTAATGGGTAAACTCTGTCTAACCCTTTGGGGATTTCAGGTGTGATGGTATGTTTCAATTTAACTAGCAAAATATAGGTGTATAGATACACTTCGGGGTAAGAAGGTGCTGCTAAAAATACGGTTCATTCATCGAGTAACAAAACAATCTATTTCAACTACAGCAGACAAAGACACGCTATCACAGCCAACATCACAGAACCCCTCTTTGTTCGTCGATTGTTTTCTAGAAAGAACTTTCCATTAACTCGTTAAGAATTCCATCGAACTTTCAAGTTGACAAATAGTCGTTTTTCACACGAGACAGAACGATAACGTTTTAAAACGACGCTGAGTAATACGTAACATGTGATCGAGTTGAAATGGATAAGAAAGAAAAAAATAATAAATGAACCAAGTGTCACCTAAGAGAGATTTGAAAAAGGTCGTTACCCTGATAAAGTGCGTCCCTAAGTTTGCTTCGCGTTCTTCGTTCATTTTGTGACAAATTGATGTATCCGGTGTTGGATGTTAGGGAAAGATTTGTCGTTTTTTGATGGACAAGTTATTCGCAACAAATAATAGAATGATGAAAACGGTTTTCGGGATTACGGAAAATGTTATTCATGCGTGAAGCATTATAAAGTTACTGCTAAATGAATTGCGTTTAGTGATGCCAGTTTCGTTCCTGAATGGAATAAAATCGTATAGCCAACACGCCACACGGGTCTATCTCCAAGGGGTTAAGCCGCGTTTGCCTAGATCGGTCTGCGGATGGGTATCCATGCATTACACACCGAGTTTCCCCCATGTGTGTGTCCCTATGTCACAGAACGAAGAACTTAGTTGGCTGATCTATACTACTATTATTATGTTGTTTTATCTTAACATGGAGATTTGTAAGAATGTGAAATACGTTAGAAGAAGTATTCAAAAAACTTGAGGACAATACCTTCTAATTTTCACAATATGAACTTAAAAAGTTGCCGTATTATTCGGCAAAAGTTACCGAGGCTACACGTTTTATTTGTATACTTTACCGTCTGAGTTATCTAAGGGCTCTCAACCATACTGAATACAAAATATCGAACCTACCCTAACATTAACTCGACTTTGAAGGACGAATTACATTATGAATGTGGCACGCGTTGCTGGGCGTCCTCATATTATTCGATTGTTAGAGAAAATCTCGAATAACCTTTTTCATGTATTTGCTCAGAGGTTCCATGAGGGTTTTGATGGAAAATAGATTGCTTAGTTCAACCTACATCTATAAAAGCGAAAGGTCACTCACTCACTCATCACGAAATCTCGGAAACCGCTGGACGTATAAAGATATTTTTTGGCAGGGAGGTAGTTTATAGTTAGTAGACGTCCGCTAAGAACGGATTTTGCGACAGGGCCGGATTAGGGTGGTCTAAGGGCCCTCGCAAGTTTGTATGAAAGTCCTTTATTTTTTGTGCTACAATCTTGATTTTTGGCAGGAACGTAGTTTATAGTTAGTAGACGTCAGTTTAGAACAGATTTTGCGACAGGGCCAGATTAGGGTGGTCTGAGGGCCCTCGCAAGTTTGTATGAAAGTCCTTCATTTTTCGTGCTACAATCGTGATTTTTGGCAGAGACGTAGTTTATAGTCAGTAGGCGTCTGCTATTAATTAATTTTGCGACAGGGCCGGATTAGGCTGGTCTAAGTGCCCTCGCAAGTTTTTATGAAAGTCCTTAATTTTTCGTGCTACAATATTGATTTTTGGCAGAGACGTAGTTTATAGTCAGTAGGCGTCTGCTATGAATTAATTTTGTGACAGGGCCGGATTAGGGTGGTCTATGAGCCCTCACAAGTTTGTATGAAAGTCCTTCATTTTTCGTGCTACAGTCTTGAATTTTGACGGGGACGTAGTTTATGGTGAGTAGAAGTTTGCTAAGATTTTGGTTCAGGGTCGGATTAGGAAGCTCTAAAGGCTCTCGCGAGTTTGTATGTAAGTTTGATTTTTGTACTACCGGCCTGAAATTTAGCAAGTCTTAATACGATCTGGACTAAGGGCTCCCGCAAGTATATAAATGAAATCCTTAGCGTTTTGGAGCCGAAAAATTGTTAGAGAGATAGAATATAGTTAAGACATATGTATTTGTATGTGTGGGAACAGATTTTATGACAGGGCCAGTTTATGGGAATATAATCGCTTCGATTGGCATTTGTCATTCGATTTGGCATAGTACATCCAGAGGCAGTCCCACACATACATACACGTCAAAATTTCCTCGCATACGAAGTCGCGGGCAACGGCTAGTATTGTATATTATTGTGTATTACATTATAACTGCCCCGTCGGGGTCAAGGTCGTAAATGTGACTGCTGGTCCGGAGTTGTATTCCCAGGTCGGGCCTGAGGTTTGAAAGCGTATGTTTCAAAGCAGTCTGATTTTTTTAAAGTGTTTTATATGATAGATCCCTTTAACTAAGTTATTATACAGGGTGGAAGGGACATCAGTTTCATAAATTTTGAGCGTGTAGGCATTGCAATTTTGTATTAAACAATTTTTTTTTTGTTTAAATTACTAATTTACTAAGTAGGTTGCCATATTGAAACCATTTCTGTGTTGATGTTCATCCGGATGATGATGTTCCATCTTGTATTCGGAAAATTCCCTTCCGAATTACACCAATAACGTACTTTATGTAAATCTATATCTGTAGACACATATACCTAAACACTAATAATCTTGCAGACGCTTGTAACCAAACCCAAGTTCAATATCCTGCGTAGACATAATAACCGAAGCATTAAGACAGGGCGCAAATTAAGCCATTGATGTGGTTTCGTAAATAATATTGTACTAGTAACAGTACATTACGTACATATTACTGTACGAACTGCGGGTATATTAGTTCATAAAGTACACGATTATCAACATTGTACTATGTGTAGTATACATTGATGTAATGTGTCTATTTTGAAGTTATTTCACAGCTGTTACACGCTGTTTATGAACTAAGGTAATGCATCTCGAGACACGACTGTGAGGCCAACGTAGAAAAACTTCTCACTACAAAGTAGGAAAATAAGTGTACCTCCCTAGAGAACTTTACAAACAACTTCGGCATGCTTCAAAGTAACCTTCAATTAAAATTATTCACTGAAACCAACAAAAACTACCTAGTACATATTCATCAGAATAAGTTCAGCTTTTTTCACACATACACGTTCTCGTTTTTAGTCATCTTCTGTGCAGCTGAATGTATAAACGACCAAACAGCGTGACAAGTTATATTAATATACTTAACGATTACATGTAGCAAATTAAGTCTCGAGAATTGTTTCTAAAACTCCGCCGCGCCTTACAAAATCCTTTAATACTTAATTACAACATACAAATAAATTATTCAGTTGTACAGTTACATATATAAATAGACAGTACATAAGTAATTAAATATACAGCCCCAAGACTGGGACTATTAAAAGCAGGCGAGCGTCGTTTCGCGGGCGTTTATTCCTTCGATGCTATAGAGAACTCTAATTAATTGTTCAGACTGCCTCATTTATTATATATTTAATTGTAAATGCAATTACTTTGAAGACTAATGGTATTTTTACCGGCAGAGGGTCCAAAATGCGTTTTTTTTTCGACGATTATAGGGTCTAAATGCCTAAAGAACCAGCACAAAAAACAAAACCACATGAATAACATTTTTTAATTCCTTTATCCACGTGAAAGTAAATATGATGATACGAGGTCAAAATAATTTACTTTGAATTAAATATGTATTTCTTGATTTAAAACACAGTTCCCAACCTTACAAAGTACTTTATATTTAAGGACGGTTTTCAACACCACTCTCGGCCATTTTATTTAACAAGAAAGGTGTCGGTATATTAACTTTAATCATGAAAGCTTTGACCTCTAACATAATTACAATGAACGAAAATGAAAACATTACCCGAGCCCCATTTTGTTACATTAATACACGAACAGCTTACTTTTTGTCGGAACCTTATATAATATTCAAAAGTAATAAAGTGAAACATTGATTAAACGGACGGTAACAAAAGAACCCAATAACCATTAATATGACTTTATGAAATTGGAATTTTTGATCGTCCAAACGTGACGTACTCGCGAATATAACGTCGTTCCTAGTATATTTTGAGAAAATATTCGATATTAAACGTAACCATTGATAAAAGGAAGAATGTAGCCATACTTTTTGTGAAAATAATAGTCATTTTACTATCCATACGTCAATCGGAACACAAAAGTCAAAAATCAAAGTCGAATACTTCAATATTCACCTTTCAGATTTCAATCAAAATCACACAACACTTTCAAAGAATAGAAGATTGGCTATCGGCTCAGTCTTTTGTTTTTGGAACAAGGAATGTGACAGCTCGGCAGACAGATAGGCAAGACATAGGAATGGATGGACTAGCGCAAAGAAACGGGTTAAGACATAGTCAGAAAAGGAAGGCAAGGACGTTAACATGAACTAAGAAAACTACTGGACGATGAAACTCATTCTTTGTAACTATGTTTTTAGATTTATAAAACATTTTATACGTCTATCGATAACAACCTTGCCGATATTTCCAACACACTTGTTGATACCATTTAGAATTCAGTTCACATTTGAAGTGAAAAAGAGCGAAAATAAATGTAAGTGCGTTTGTTCGACCCGACAAATTGAAAAACAAACACTATTCATAAAATATTATCAAAGGTACACATGAGAAGTAACGAGGCATTCGGGTTCCCTCTGAATTTGTCAATTTCATTCCACACGACGCGCAGTCGTAAGGAATGCTTAAGGAATAATGATGGCATCTGTTAAGGTAAATAGAATACGAACTGTATCCATCCGGGATTCACAGTACACCTCTTTCTATAAACCTCACACGGCACATTTGCGAATAAAGTAAAGTCTTAAATCAGATTTTCCCAGTTCACAATTCCGAACTCTATCGCAACTTGCTTAAGTTGAATTTTCTTTATTCAATCTCGTACAGTTACATACAAATTTTTATCAAAAGTATGTGTTACTCTGAAGCTTTATTACAATTTAAGCGATGTAACAAATTGTAAAACGTGCTAACGCGAATTCTGTTCACGTCCGTACTTTGTTTAGTTTCTTTCATCCTTTTGATAGTACTTTTCTGACATGTTGCCCTTAAAGTTGGACTACCAATACCAGCTCGTTAGGTCTATGTTACAAATTTGTTTAAAGCTTAAAGTTATTTTAATAGACAGTTTAAATAAGTAGGTTGTCGGAAGCTGGAATCGTCAAAACTGACTTCAGGTAGAAATTATTTTGAGTCACTTTTCTCTTTTGACAAGCAATGACTGAATTAAGGTCAATTTCTAAGCAGGATCTAAAACCTATAAGGAAGCTGTATTTCCAATAAACAGATAAGACCCCCTTTATAAAAAGTATGTTATCATAACAACAAAAAAAGGTCTTGACCTCCTCCGAACCTTTGCCAAATTCCATCACATTGAAAGTGCCCCATAGGCATATTTTAATATTACATTTTATAACGAAACCCGCTCAACCGTGGCACATTCAAGATGCAAATCCCCTTAGGAAAGTATTAGAAAAATATAAAGAGACTGATAAATCTCGCGTTGAGTCCCCAGAGTGTCCGACGTAGCGCGATATTTCACGGTATTTTAACAAATTTAACGAGCTTCCATATTTACTTCAAGGAACCTCCTTTAGGATACATTGCGTTTATTCATAACCCTTATTATTCCTTATCGTGGATGCGCTGACGCTACGTGTAATAATAATATTATTATGATATTACTTAAAGGTCTCCATACGATATGAGATGAAAGAAAAAGGAGTAGATAGCGTGACGGTTGACAGAGGAGATTGAAAGAAAAAGACGTGACTGACCTCAAGTAACATGAGATAATGACAGAAAGATGATGACCTCCTGATGGTGATGATGAAGCCTCGTTGGACTTGGTAGTCTCAAGCGTTATGGTTTCGGTGGGGTCAATGATGTGATTTTTAAAACCGTTGTGACGAGTTATTTTTACTATTCATCACAAAACCAACCGCCAACTGCAACTGCAACTGCTAAAGGCTAGTTTTGACTGCCTCGTTGGTCTAGTGGTCGCAAACGAACGCGCCGCCGACACGGTCTGTTGCCGTCATGACGACGGCCGGACGGCGAGCTAGCCCATTACTCACCATCCACAGGCCCGCGTCGAGTATAAGGTCTTAGGTTCGGTTTCCGAGTCAGGCAAAGTGTTATTGGGTTTTTCCATCAGGAATCTCTAAGTGACAGGTGCGGTGTGTAAATTAGTACCCAGTTGGTGGTAATAGGCTCGCCGCCTAATACATGGGACTTAAGCATAACAGGTGAACTATAAGTGTTCTGTTAGGTACACCTCTTCATAATCTTCGGGGATTATAAGGCGTGGTATCATGTTACGTTAAAGATTATCGTACTGATGAGAAAAGTGCTCAGCCATATAAACCTACCTAGATTATAAACCTTTTTCGCTATAAGCCTTTGAATAACAATGAGTGCCATTTTAAAATAAATACTAGGCTTATTTCTTGAATAAGTATCTAATTATATTCCCACATTTTCCTATCGTCGATTGATTCATTCCTATCAAGGCGAATAAAAAACAATGCATGGTAGTATCAGCTGTGTGTTTTCGCACACAACTTGCAAGCATCGTTAGTCATTAAGGGTGGCGTTGGATAGTTCCACATACCTCTCCCTATAGATTAAGAAAAACTTTTATTGTTCCGTAGTTCAACACTCAAGCGAAACGTTCGAAAAGAATACCGGAAAAAGTCTCTAAGATAAGAAAGAGTGGACCTCGTGACTAAATAAACAGCGAGAACAATTAGATCGAGCTACATTCGGTTAGACTGGAAGCAGACTACAACATGCTTTTTGTTTTTTTTTTCTCCCGCTCTGAGCAGAGCGGAAGGGACTGTCAGACTCCTGCTGGCTAAAAACCACCCATGTTCCTTCTTAGCCCTTGTGCCAAGGCCGCGGTATCACTTTCGAACAACCCGCAGCCTCCACGGGACTTCAACATACTTGAGAAAAGGTTAGGCCGATGATGATTTTCAAGTCTGTAATTTGACAATAAAATTTTGATTTACAAAAGAATTACTTAACACTTTATAGGCAAAGTAGCCACAAGTTAATCACTTAAACTTATAAAAGCACCTTCCATTTAACAAGAATTGTGTCTGACGCTTATTAAGTAAGTATTGTAGGTTTGTTCTAAGTCAGTTTGTTGGTCTAGTGATCACAGTTGCGACTGCTGAACATGAGGTCCTGGGTTCAATTCCCGGGTCGAGCAAATTGATATTGGTTTTTCCATCTAAAATTTCATTCAGTTGCAGCCACGGAGTTTGAATTAGTCCCCGGTTGTAGCTTGCCAAACTGGCGAAATGTGGGTATACTTTAGGTACACCACTACCTGACCCTTCGGGAATAAAAGGTGTGATGTTTTGTAATGTATGTTCTAAATCTCTTTTGTCTGCATAAACTTATAGTTCAGATAAAGTTTATAAACAATCAGCAATTGAACTCACATGTTAAACAAAACAAGACTCTACTTTATTTAGTGAAAAGTTCATCCAATATAACTTTATTACACCCAGGTACCTATGTATGTGCAAAATACCAGCGAATACCAGACAGTGAACCTTTGTTTGAACTTTAAGCTTTGCTTTTGCAGTGAAATTAATTTCAAAGTTCAGATAAAATGCATTTAATTTTACCTCTAGTTTAAAATAACTGTTGTGATTTTTTATTAATATTCTATCTTTGCTTCATGCTACTTTAATTTTACTCCTGTAACATGTTTATTAACATTAAACATCGTAATTTTTTTATGTTTTCATTATAAGTTCTCTTTCAGAATAAAATTAAGTGTGACTTTCTGCAGTACTTAATGAATAACCAACGAAACTGCGACAAAAAAATTAATAATATTGGTCGACGAAAATATTCAACAAGTTTGAATTTGTGACAAAAAATTCCAATTCGTTTCGAATACAACATGGTTTTATATAAAATGCGTTGGCAAAATGAAAAAGATTAAAATAATGCTTACAATATTAAAAAACAGCCCTCTTTTACTTTGCACAAAAATCATTTACTTAAACTGAGCATTATACGGATTTCTATACTTAGTTTTTGTTTATTAACTTGAAGAAGTTTTAAAATCGTTGAAAAATCTGCAAAAAAATAAAAGTAAAAACGTTCTCGTACCGGGGACCACTAGGTCAAGGTAATTGTTGTCTAACTCAATTTACTCCTTGCGCCAAGATGGCCAAGGCATTTTTTTATAGCGTCATCGTTTGGTTGCAGCCTTCGAAACCTACGTATCTACTACCCAGCTATAAAGGTCAAGAACATCGCCTGTAACCTTACTACCTCAACTTTTAAGGTATTTAGAGGAATACTGTTCAACACATGAGACAGGCAGAGACAAGACTTTTCAAAGTCAAACTTTTCTAAAATATTGCAAGATCAGCAGCGGAAATCGGTCTAATCATATCTGGAAACAACATGCATATTTTAAGAACGGAACTTATTCCCTGATAAGCTAAAAAGGCGTAAAAATACCTACTATACTTAGCACGATGTGTAAAAATAACATTCAACTTTTGTTACTGACCATAATATCTTCTGTATGAGCTCAAACACAGAGCCGCCATAATATTTCCCAAAACAGCAAGTCATAAAGCAAGAACCGTTGGCTGGGCACTGTGGCAATTTATCCATGGATCACCTGAGGCATCGAGGTCATCAATCCAAAGCCCCAGGGGCTAGTTTTCCAGGAGATTCAGACTTACACCTCTTTCCCCCTCTATTGCGCAGCTGAACGTAATGCGTTGCGTTTATAGGTTGTTGTTTTTTCCTTTCCTTTTCATAATGGTGTATTGTTATGTTTTTTTTGTGAAGTTTTTTTTTTAATCATTAACACTGGAAACGTAATATTTTCCATGTTTAATGTCGCTAACACCGTCAGTGTTAGCAGCAGTTTAGTTTTTTTTACAAATCAATGGTAATTAATTATTTTGCAGAGGCTTGTGTTGTGCGTTTCTTAGGAGTGTAACCAGCACTATATCGATTGTTCATTAACGTCAGAATTTTCATTTCTTGAATAAATTCGAGATCGATCTAAAAATCAAAACTGCATAATGTTTCGTAAGTCACGATTAGGGAGCGAAAATATTTCACAAAAATATCGTAAAGGGCGGTCTCAAAATCAAATCATGAATGAAAACATTACATAGTAGCAATGATAATCTATTATTCATCACACAAAAAAATGTTCTTCTTAATTATTCCGAAATACATAATGAAATATTCAAGCGCAAAAAAGTACGATCCATTAGGTACCCCACAATATTAATAACATTGGCAGTGCTCTGTATAATCTGAGCCTTAAGATAATAGTGATAGGGTTGAAATTAAAAATGAATGTTTAATTTTATTTTGTTCTGTCAGTGATGGGTTGTGAAAAAATAATGGTTATGTACACGGAGCATCACGTCAGTTGCACGCGGTGACTTTTGGGAATAATATGCGGTGTGGAGTAATGGTGAATTTCGACCCATCATTTTTATTTTAAATTGCGGATTAATTCATAGACCACTGGAATGTTTCGTGTTTCAAATTGAAAATGTTTGTGGAATACAAACTGACTGCTGACAAATGTTTAATGTAAACACTATTTTTTTTTGCAATGCAATTGAATTGAATGACCGAAGATCAAAACTATCTCTTTAAATTGTGCCGTTAATTCCTTACCTGGTGTCAGAGTTTTATGCCGCCCATGAGTGTCTGACTTGACTTTACATGGCGTCGAGAAATCTCTCTCAGGCATTCTTATTTCCTCACTATTTTTTCCATTACTGAAGTTGAATCCGAAAAATCAGAGGTGTGTGTCTTGGGCTCGAACTTTAGACCTAATGACATGTTTAATACAATGATGAATAGACTTTGTGAAAGACAATATGGCAATAAAGAGGGTGACAACACAGATGACGATTAGGAAACGTCCGGAGAAGTAAAACATGCCGTGCCAACCTAATAAAGATTGGGACGAAGGCAAAAGCAGTAACCGGTGACGAAACCCCTTATTATTTTCACAAAGTACCAACGTAGTTTGTTGTGAGGTTATATTACGACTACCTAACCAGATGACGAAACATCTTATCACATTTAACCAATTCTCCTACCTAAGCATTTCATGCATTCCTATTATTTTATTCCAAAGCATTTTATTCCTTAAAATAGCTACAAATCCTTAGAAACTCGAGCACAAACAGAACAAAGCACATTGTACACACGGCCAGTGTTTTATGTCCTACTTGACAACGAGACACAAATTGGGACCCACAGCAGGAACAGTATATCAGACGTTTCAGAAATTCTCCAGTAGAAGTACAGCTTAGACAAATATAAGTTGTGTGCATTGCTGGTATGTTGTATTGTCAGGAACTTTGCTTAAGTCTTCGGGTTGTCTTGTTTGCGTTCATTATTTTATAAAAGTACTAGCTAATGCCCGCGGCTTCACCCGCGTGGATGTCGTTCAAATTATATACTAAAACCTTCCTCTTGAATCACTCTATCTATTAAAAAAAACCGCATCAAAATCCGTTGCGTAGTTTTAAAGATTTAAGCATACAGACAAACAAACAGACAAAAATAGCGACTTTTTTTTATACTATGTAAGGATAAGGATAAGGATGCTATAGTGATTCAGCTTTAAAAGACAGTAACTGTGGAATAGTCTGATCTGTTTTAGCTTGGCATTCTTTTTTTAATCAACAGTGAGAGTCAATCAATCCTATAAGTTGGTCTCGGCTCTCATTTGTAGACAATTGACAATCGTTACAATTAGTCAGTGGCCCGAAAGTATGACAGCCAGTCTTACCAATAGGTATCGTATTACCCAGTACTAACTGGAGGTCAGATAGGCAGTCGCTCCCTGTAAAATACAGATATTCAGATACAGAGATAGACTAGAAGCTGACTCCAACATACTTGGGAAAAGCCCAAAACAAATATTTTATCAGCGATAAAAATACGAAAAACGCAAATGGATCTGTAGTGAAATTCTTGTATTGGAAATTCTTGAAGACCATTACCGACTGCCTAGGCCCTCCGGCCTATTCAGACTCTCTTTGGAGGTCACGCCAACTTTATTTAGATATCTCTAATCTGTACCAATTTCACTATCTAAATAAGATCAAAGCAGAATTAAACTAATAATCTTGACAAGTTCTGTGATGTTTAGAACTTACAATGGAATACCCTCTAAACAGGATCGTAAATAAGCATTAACCCAGCTTTTGGAGGCCCTAAGTCTTAAGACTGGGCCGTAAAATCATTTACCAGTATTATATCCTCTTGAGAAAGTTCCAAATGTAGGCATGGATAATCTTAGGGATTTATAACGAAATTTAATATTGTATGAGCTCTTTATTTGCCCATTTTCTGAGAATTGTAGATATTGCTAGTATCGCCCAATTTATAAACTGTGGAATTTGTCTCTAAGGAATATGTTATAATACTATTCGTGGAAATTCATCTTATCGTATGCCTACCCTTTACCTAACTAAGTTTTGGTCGACTTCCAGTATAACTAAGCTACCTTGCATAAATAAATAAATAACTGGATTCGACTAAATACCAGTATTAGTAGTAGCGCTTTGCTGGGTCCTTTATTATGCGCACAGCCAAGGAGTGGAATTCCCTGCCTGCGTCGGTTTTTCCGAGTTCATATAACCCTAATCTGTTTAAGTCGCGAGTAAACAGGCTTTTACTGGGTAAGCTCGTTCCATCGTCGACATCATCTCTGCCCTTAGGGCAAGATTGAAGTCAAGAGCAAGCCCATTTATAATAAAAAAAATAAAAAATACATGGAGTCCATCTGAATTGTGCGTGGCACTACATAATATACTGTACAATATTATACAACATGTTAATAAAAGGAACAATCGTCGGACCTAATCGTTAAAACATTCTGCCACTCAAAATCTTTAGTAACATTTTTCAAAAAACGTATTTTAGCACACGTGTAAGTACATTTTAATCTCATCACTAAGGTATTCTTCAGCAGATTGCAGCACAATGAATATTCTTTGGTCAGTTTTTCATATTATGTGCTAGTTTTAGAGTATAACTATAGTTTATCTATTGTAAAATAAGTTATACCCATAAAGTTAGTGTTATTTCAACTTATTATGTATTTCAATGCTTTAAACCATAGTAGGTACTTAGTTCCAAAAAGCAATAAATTATAATATTATACTGCTTTAGCCAACTATAATATTATGATAACGTAATGTTAAAGTTGTACACACGGCTACACATCAAGCTATACATTTCCAGTTTACGCTGATCTCGCATTGTACGTAAATCTTATTCAATGCGAGATCAGCTTATACTGGAAATGTATAGCTTGATGTGTAGCCGTGTGTACCTACTCTGTTGGTAACGTCACGATACAAAATATAGCAAAACTAAATGAACCAGTGCTTCGCTCTAAATAATAAACTAAACAGCTGCACCCATTTTTCATCATAACCCCAAAAACAACAACAAGGTCTCTATAAATTATTTATCGAATAAAAACACAGCGAGAGCAAAAATAAATCCATTCTCGGAGCTCAATAAACAATAGGTTTGGAATAAAGAACCATCGTGGCTTAGCTCGGTAAAACAATAAATGTTATCCCATAAAACAGCGTTTACTGTCCAATAGTTGTCCACGGACCACTTCATACAATATTTATGCTGCACGAGATTCTTCTCCAAGTTTCATTTTTTAAACTCGTGTTATCTATACTTATAATAAATCTGTAGAGAGTTCAATTCTGTACATGATATATATTTTCATCTATACTTATAATAAATCTGTAGAGAGTTCAATTCTGTACATGATATATATTTTCAAAATAACTATCAGGGGGTAATTAGTGATCGATACTGATGCCAAAAATGCAATCAGTAAAATTTTTGTCTGTCTGTCTGTCTGTCTGTCTGTCTGTCTGTCTGTCCTCCTGTCTGTATGTTCCTTATAGAAACAAAAACTACTAGACGGATTTTAACGAAACTTGGTACAATTATTTTTCATACTCCTGGGGAGGTTATAGTATACTTTTCATCACGCTACAGTCAATAGGAGCAGAGCAGTGATGGGAAATGTTGGGAAAACGGGAGAAACTGCTCCAATTTTTAAGCTTCCGTCGCGTGTGTAGCCTTAATGGTTAAAGCTACATAGAAATCATTTATGACGGAAATGTTCTACATAAAATTATCTAAAAAATATCCCACAACAGCATAAGTCTATCTTTTATGGTTGACTCACAATAACACGTGTAACTCCCGATAGCTTAGCAGTTCGGAGCTTTCTGATTATATTTGTTTACTCTTACGTTTATAATACTCTCACTCATCCCTAATTATAAGAAGTTAATATTATTACCTATTCAATAAAAAAAGAATCATAGTAATCGGTACAGAAACATCAAACTGAACCAAATATGAAATACGCTAATAAGCTGCGCGTGAATACTGAATCATGCCATAAGGATTATTTTTGTGTAACGGGAGCGAGCTTCATTCAATATTTGGCTGTTGATGCGTTCAGCGTTCGACCTTATTGACAGACAATAATTGATATTAACAAACCGTGCTTATCAGCGCGACTTTTAGTCTACAAATAGTTTATTTGAATTTCTTTTGTTGTTATTTTATAAAATAGGTATTAAGTAGTTATTTTGGTAGTGTTTAAATATTCGTTCAAATTACAAATTATTAATAGTTCGCATTTTATTTCTTTTTAGTACGCATAAATTTTTAGATACCGTTACGTAAGTTTTGGCTAATTTATGATCAATTTTATTTTTGTATTATGTAGGTAAAAGCGTAGATACTTTTATTAATTATAGTAGTTATAGGTATTTATTTTAAGTGAAGTAGGTAAATTAATAGGGCTCAAGGGCAGAACTTTCGTGTTGCTGGAGTAGATCTCGGTGTCAGTTGTTTCTCGCATGGTCAGTTATATGTCGCTCTTTCCCGGGTTAGCAGTTCTAGAAATCTTTATGTTCACGTGCCGGACGGGTCAACTTTCAACATAGTTTACCCGGAAGCTTTGGGCTGAAGTTTTACCTATAGAACGCTATAGGTAGGTACCTACTTAAGCCTCATGTGAAAGTGATCTAAACAATATTACCAATACATTAACTTAATAACATACAAGGAGTTACACACGCTGACGGAGTCGCGGGCACAGCTATTAATAATAATATTCTGCGGTTCCTTTTTGAGATATTTTTCAACAGTATTGTGGATTGACATAATATTGTATTTCCCTACTAAAATACGAAAGTTAATCTGTCTGTTACATCAAAACCACTGAACCGTGAGGAAGGACATAATGGTACTTTTTTACGAAAAACGACGGAAACGCGGACGAAGTCGCGGGCAAAAGCTAGTATATTATATAATAGATTCTCATGGACGAAGGTGGACGTGCACTCATGTGGGGGTTACAAATTATGCGACGTTTTGACGGAATTTTTGATAGGTAGTGTTTCAGAAATAAAGAATCAAAACTTTTTAACAAAAAATAAAACCGACTTCAGAAAAAACAACCCAAAAAAGTGAAAAATAAACTTTAGAACAATAATCAGTTTCTGAAGTCGGTGACTTTTGTTTCTTTAATTTCATTTTTTTGCCACCGACTTCAGAAACAGATTTTTCTTCTAAAGTTTATTTTTCACATTTTATTGTGGTTTTTTTTTAAGTCGGTTTTATTTTTTGTTAAAAAGTTTTTATTTTTCACTTTTTAGTGGTTCACATGTAAGTTCACATGTTCATGGGTCATAATGTGGACAATTAGCTATTTTTTGAGTTTTGTTGATTTTTCAAAAACCGCTTGTCCGATTTCGATAAAAAAAATATGAGACCATTGGAAAGTATACCCTTTACAACAAAAAAAGATTTTTTAAATCGGTTAGCAAGCGACGGAGTTATGCCCGAACAAACATAAAAAAACAAACATCCGAATTGAGAACCTCCTTCTTTTTTTAGAAGTCGGTTAAAAACACTTGCAATTTTTCACCGTAACTGTATTAAAAGTACAGGAGGAGCTTATGGTTAATAAGAACTGCTCCTCGGGTCAATCTTCAGGTTAGGCCATCCTTGCCTAGGTTGGTCCGTGGCTGGGTGATCAACCATGATACACCAAGTTTCCTCCGTGCCTCGGAAAGCTTGTTAAGCCGTTGATCCCGGCTGTCATTTGTGGACTGTTTACAGTCGTTACAGGTCATGACAGTTAGAAGCCCGAAAGCCAGACACCCAGTCTTACCAAACGGTACCAGTTGTACTCAGTACTAACTGGGTCGCGTATGTCAGATAGGTATCTAGCTGGATCCAGTTGGACTGGAAGCCGATCCCAACATTTTTGGGATAAGGCTAGGCAGATGATGATGAACCGTGTTGATATTACGACAGAGGTCGAGCTAAAGTTTTAAATGAAGACCGCAGATGACTGATTTTTGTTGGTTTGATAAATCGGCTAACAAATCCGTCGGAGATCAATTTAAATAAAATAGGTCAGCTACTCAACCTGTTTTCAACCGTTCCATTGTCATTTTCTGTCACCAACAGTTGTTCAGCCGGCCGGCTAGCGGGTTTTAAACTTTTAAAACAGGGTACAGTTTACGGGTTTACGGGGTACAGCCGAGCTTTAAAACAAATACTAAGTAACCGCTCGCACCACAAATCACTGATTGTGTTTAGCACTGTACAAAATGTAAATGGAGTCGAGTCAGCACCATCGAAATGGATGATCCATTTCGATAGTGCTGACATGCTTGCATAGAGAAAAGTGGGCGCTTATGTCAAATTATAAACAAACTGTAGCTGTCAATATGTCTCTAATAGGGTGAAATGAAAGTCTGACTCAAGTTCAGTCCACTAACGATACCATTTACAAAGGATTTTAACAGAAACCGAACGATGTCTTAAATTCACACACTGCGTTCTTTTAAAATGAAACTTTACAAAACTAAATAAATCCGCAAATAAAGATAATTCATAGCGATTTTACAAAAACTCAGTGAGAACTTTTGAGTTCGCAAGAAACTTGTCGTTTATCGTTTCAAGCCCCAACTTTGCATAAGCAGAGTTTAAATCAAACTTTATGACTTTAGGATTGCATTATACTGTGAGATGAGCGAAATTGGATTATAAAATAAAAGAAGAATTTAGTATCTAGATAAATTCGCTTTTAGTTGTTTTTTCTTCAGTTTATGCCTTGATTTTCTTTATGTAAAAAAGGTTCGTGTGACTAATATAAATAAGGGGCCGAATTTTCTTTGATAAACCTAATGTATTCAAAACATAATCAAGGTATACATTCAATTTGGCGCGTTCTTTGAGGTGACGAGCCACCCACTATCTGAACGGGCCCCAAAAGGTGGTGGCCATAAGGCTAGTCTGGGGGTACCACACGATCTCCAGCAAGGCGGTGCGACTCCTTGCCGGGAATGCCGCCATGGGATCCGGAGGCGATAGTCCTCGCGTGCCTGCATGAATGGAACCCGGAGGCGCTACACCGGGGGAAACTCCGCAGCCGCGGCAAATCGGCCCTCAGCGGACAGACCTCCATTGCGATCTCTTGGCGACATGGAGAGAGCGACTGTAGCAAACCCGTGCAGGGCACACCACGACAGTGGCGATTAGTTTGCGGAGTGGCTGAAAAGGTTAGCGAAGGAGGTGGTGGAATGAGAGCGGGAGAGAACCTGTCGTCCCAGCCGCCGTGGGAGACCTTCCAGGCATCAGGGGTGATGCTGTGATGGCTTCCTGCCACCATAGGCGCGGGCCTGTTGGCGGTGAGTAATGGGCTAGCTCACTGTCCATCCGTCTTATGACGACGGCAGGCCGTGTCGAACGGCGCGTTTAAGTTCCATGCGTGCCTAAAAGAGATGTCAGCAACATTGCAGGGGCCTGTAAGGGCCGACGCCTGCTGGGGCTGCGGGTTGTTCGAAAGACATACCGCGGCCCTGGGCATAATGGGCTTAGAAGGAACATGGTTGGTTTTTAGTCAGTGAAAGTCTGACACACCATAGGAGTCATTTGATGATTTACCCCCCTCCAAAAAAAAGGGTACCTAATGTGTACATAAAAAGTTATAGACTTTTAAATATAGTAACGACTGACGGGCAAAGCGAACAGAGTCCTCCATTTCTTCAACATTAATATCCATCACTTTTCTAGTCACATGCGTGTCATCCTTCCACTTTCCTCTTGAAAGAAGGAAAAATATTTACTTGTCGGAAGAATATGACGTGCATACAAAATGACGAAAAAATAACCCACAAAGGGCTCAGCGCTGGTTTCCAGTGGTCACCCGCAAAAAAATGTAGGTACGGAAGCCAACCGCAGGAACCAACCGTGTTCTGTCATTACAAGCGTCACACAAACAAGATATTATAAATGCAAATTTTCTTCTGATGGACTCTACAGTAACCCACCTTAAATCTCTTAGTAAAACGTTGAAAATCAATTATTCGGAAGCAATTTACGAAAAATCCAAAAATTTATCTGTGAAACACTCATTTCGCGAGTTAGCCCCCGGGTAACAATTTATTTGTTTTATCTCAAGAACCCTTTGTTGTTCCAAAACTCGAGAGCAACGAATAAAGCAGTTACGATTTAAATAAATGGACCATAACCGCTTTCTGAAGGAGTAGTGATGGCAATTAAATACGCGCTCGAAAAGATAAAAAAGAATGTAAAAAAAGAAATTACTTCGAAAATTATTCACGTAAAGGTTCCGGACTTTTGGATATTTCGCTTGTGTGGTTAAAAGATATTATACCAGATAATAACTTAAAAGTTTATTTAGATAATTTGGGTAAAAATGTCATGGTTATTGTTAGCATTTGCGGAGGCCTTCCTCCGCAAATGTACTGTCTGTCTACTAATAGCCATTACTTTTAGACCATTCATTACGTAAATACCATCAACATGAATTACATGCATGGTCAGTAGGGCTCTGGGGGGTTTCTAACCATGCAGTGAAGTTTTAGGTTTTACCTTTACGAAATTTTATTTGCGAGTAGCTCTAATACTGTTGCAAATTCATCGCAGCAAAATTCTGAGTGAAGTAAAAATTTAATCTCGAGTCAGCGTCTTCATCAAAACTATTAGGTATGCTAATAGATGCCATAACTTCAGATCTAGGTCAGCTTATTTTTAAAAGCGTGTTTAAAAATATCTGTCTGTAAAAAACGATAAGGTAAAGAATGAATGTAGCGGAAAAACGGAACCTCCGAGTAAATAAAAATAATACGTCAACTCAACAAGTAGGCTTTTGTTCTGATGCAAGCTTTTGTAACGCCACTTCCCCTCGTCACACAGAAGGTGGATAATGTAAAATCCGAAATCAACAGCGAGTCCAAAGCAAACTGTATTACGGGGATCGCCCCAGAATCCTATTTTCACAGGCCAGTTTGTTTTTATTGTACAAATTCCGTTTGTTTTACGCTTTTCCGTTTTTTAATATACGGCTGTACAGCTTTAATTGCTCCAAGTCTCCTGTTATCACTTTTTGGGTGTTTTTTTATTGTGTTATGCAATGTTACAAGTGTAAAATTGTTGGTTTTTGTGTTGTTTGTGAATGATCAACTATTTTTGTTTTTATATCTTATTTTGAACTCCTGAGTATCGATTTTCTATATTCTAAGTGATATGAGTCCGTCTGTTGTTGCATAAAATCTAAATCAATCGTGATCAGCTGTTTATGTTTTGTTCGTGTAACTTGCAACTTACTATTGTTACAGCTTAAAGTGTACGTTGATTGCAATCCTTTTGAAAGGTCATGGGGCAGAATCTGACCCAGTTAACGATAGTCTTCCTACAAAAACCAAATTAGTTTTATATTGTTAAGTATTAACCTACACTAAATTTAAGATGGTTTTTTTTTTTTTAAACCATGGGAATAAAATGTTAAAGATGAATAAAAAAATAAATAATAAATGTATAGATAAAACAATTTCAGTGAAGCATTCTGTTAAATAAACAAAATACGCTGGTGCTGGCACAGGAGGGGTCGTACGAGGCGGCGGCCGAAACGATGACGCGCGGGGTTGCGATAGTCGTCGAGAGGATTCGGCAGCTGGGTCTCGAGGTGGCACTTCACAAGTCGGAGGCCATGGGCTTCCATGGACGTGGGTAAGTGCTGCCGTCGGGATCCCAGCTAACGGTGGGAGGGGTTCCCATCGGCGTCGAGTGTACTTTGAAGTAGGTACTAGGGCTCGTCCTCGACAGCCGATGGAACTTCGTGGAGCACTTCCGACGTTTGGCTCCCAGACTGGAGCGGGCCGGGGCTGCCTTCAGGTGGCTCTTACCCAATTTGGGGGGGCCAAACGCCTCCTGCCGGAGGCTCTATACGGGGATCGTGCGGTCCATGGCCCTCTACGGGGCCCCGGTGTGGGCGCGTGCTTTGACGAAGCGGGCCGCCCACTACTTGAACGCGCCCCAAAAGGTGCTGGCCGTTAGGCTAGTCCGTGGGTACCGCACGATCTCCCGCGAGGTGGCGAACCTCCTTGCCGGATTGCCGCCATGGGATCTGGAGGTGATAGTCCTCGCGCGCCTGCATGAATGGCGCGCGGAGGCGCTACACCGGGGGGTCACTCCGTTGCCGTGGCAAATTGCCGCTCTGCGAAGGACCTCCCGGTGTGATCTCATGGCGGCATGGAGACAGCGACTGTCGCAACCCCGTGCAGGGCATGCCATGATAGTGGCGATAAGTCCCCTCTTTGAGGAGTGGCTAGAGAGGCGCCACGGTGCCCTCACCTTCCGTCTGACGCAGGTCCTCACCGGACACGGATGTTCCGGGAGGTACCTGCACCGAATCAGGCGGGAAGGAAACGCCCGGATGCTTCCACTGCGAGGATCGACCGGAGGACACGGTGGAGCACACTGTGGAGGTGTGCCCTGCTTGGGCAGAGCCCCGCCGTGTTCTCGTAGCGGCGATCGGCGGCGGCGACCTCTCGCGTCCGGCCCTGGTTTTTTGTCTTGGGCCCGACATCAAGATCAAGTAGATACGCCTACGGCGTTATTAAACGATACAATTATTTCTGTGGACATTGATCATGTCGAATAAAACTTTTTTACAAAAAATAAAACCGACTTCAACAAAAAATAAAACACAAAAAAGTGAAAAATTAACTTATGAAGATATACCAGATTCTGAAGTCGGTGACTTTTGTTTATTTGACTTCATGTTTTTGCCACCGACTTCAGAAGCTGATTTATCTTCTTAAGTTTATTTTTCACTTTTTTGTGTTTTATTTTTTGTTGAAGTCGGTTTTATTTTTTGTAAAAAAGTTTTTATTTTTCACTTTTTAATGGTTCACATGTGCTTAACCCTTCACAACGTACCGGCGTGATGTTATGTTATGAACTGGTGTAAACAATAGACAGACATGAGATTTCAGAAATCCCAGTCCATTTGCTATCATTTATTGAGGAGTTCCGTTGCCTATCTCCGAAGATCTTCATCAGATCTTCACCAAATTGAAATGGAACCACTTTCAGAAAGTACTCTTCCAAAAATGGGGGAGAAATCGGTAAAAATACATTAAAAAAATGTGCATTGTACACATCTGCATACCCCCTCAGAGCATACAGGCGTGATGTTACGTCATGATAATGTATATTCAATAAACATCCAAGCGATTCCAGCAATTACGACAGATTTGCCGTCTATTTTTGAAGAGTTCCATTGTATATCTCCGAAGATCAGCACCAGATCTTCACCAAATTAAAATGGGACCACCTCAGGAGTATACTTTTTCAAATAAAAAAAGAATTTTGAGAATCGGTCCACAAATGGGGGAGAAATCAGGTAACATACATAAAAAAAAACCTCCTCCTTTTTTGAAGTCGGTTAAAAACTTAAAAACTCTTCTATACTTGTTTTGTTGTTTGTATTTTTTTTTCAAATCATGTTTACTATCAAACAATCAATAAAATGTACTAAGTCTTGTTAAAATGAACATAATCACTGTTTTTTTATTTTTTAGATTAATGGTTTTTTCCCGGTATCTGCGTTAATGCGACTTAAATATTCGTAAACTAGAGACGTTTATCTAAACATCCTACCTATTTTTTTTTCTGTAGGCTCTGGGTATAGGTTCCATACTTAGTTGCCCAATGACCTTTGCAATGTCTTCTGAAACGAAGTGAAAATTTTTATAAATTGAAAATTTGTATGTAAAGGAGAATGCATTACAAAATCACCCAATTTTTAGCAAAGATAGGTAAGGGTGTTTCCCTTGTAATAACAGATTAAAAAAACATTTGATGAGAATCCGACTTTCAAATCGTGGGTTCCGTATATAGCATTATTATGTAGTGTAATGATTTTAAATGATACCGACCATATGGATGGATGTAAATTATGATTTTAAGATTGTACCATTACAGTTCAACTGTTTCTCATTTTAATTCTACTAGGTTCGCCTATATTGTCCCAATGCTGGGCAAAGGCCTCCCCCTAGTCTTCCACTCTTCTCTCTGTACGGTTTTCTCTAGCTCATCATGATCATCAATTCAGCCAAAAGACGGTCACCGCAACCTTCACCCGGTCATCGGTCCACCCAGTGAGAGGCCTTTCAACGCAACGTCCTCCAGTTCGCGCTCGCCACTCCAGAACTATTCCGTCCGTCGCATCGTAATTATAACAAACACTTCTAAGTTTTTTTTTTGGTAGTAGCAACTCGTAAATCAGTCTAAGAGACAGGCATCTGCTTAACTTGGCAAATCCCTGATGCCTTAAGTTTAACGCTTCCAGCCAGGGGCACACTTCTAAGTCGTCACGCAAGCGTTTTCAAGGCCTTCTTCGGAGACAACAACCTCCGAATTTTTGGTACCCACTGCGTGACAACTCTGGCCCATCGGTTGTGAAGCATTAAAAAAGAAATCTTAATTGAAAAAGTTTCTCCTAAATGGACATAAGGTTTCTCACCATGTTTGTTCCATTTTGACGAACGGTACCCCAAAAAACGCCGGCAATTCTACGAAACGGTTATTGGATGCGAACCCTTTATAAGAATGCAAATGTTATTGTTTTTGAACCGAAACGGAGGCTCTGAGGTGCACTCTCACTACCAAAATATTCCGGTAGTTTAGAAAGTAATGTTCAAATAATGTGGTGGTCAAATATTTTCTAGACCTCTATTCTAACTTCAGGTAGTTTGCACTCATACTGCGAAAGTGGTTTCTAAGAATATTTGAATAGTTTTAGTGTCTTTTTCAAATTGGATTGTGTTGAAATGTTTTTTGGGACAACATTATGTGACTGGTAGACTATGGAAGATGCCCAAGGCGATATTTTCGGCTTTTTACAGTGCTGTCTTTTACAGTCTAAATAATCTGTTTCGAGGAAACACAGGAAAGAGTTCTTGGAAGGAATTGGGGGAGGCCTTTGCCCAGCAGTGGGTCAGTCAAAGTTAAAACACTGTATATAAGTAGCTTAAGTAGTCCGATGTATAAGTGGTTTTCCCAATCATGTAAGGGTCAGATTCCAGTCCAACTGGATGCAACTGAATAAATAATAATGTTTTATATGGAGACTTGTTCATAAAATAGTATCGACACAAATGAAGTTAGAACCGTATTTGTAACGAAAGAAGACAAGATCATTTTCTATTGTTTATTGAGACAGGCTAATACTTTCGCTATTTTAGCAGCAGGTGAAATAATTTAGAGTTTTTTCGTCTATTTCTTATGGCCTAACCTTATGACCCAACGCACTGCTGTCCAATGTACAGCATGTTTATACATGCTGTACATTGGACAGCAGTGCGTTGTAAACGTTTTGTCTTTCATAAAGGTAAAGAGAAAAATTACACAATGCATGGGTTTAATTATACCTTCAGCGCATTCTATACACTCTATCCACACATACCTAGTGTTTTATCGTACCGAGCAAATGATTTAAACGACGCACAACCTTCGGGATATTTACTGACATATTACAATAATTTTAATACATTCACCACACAATTAATTATGCGTAGAATAAATTCAAAACATGAATCAGACATTGTGGCTATGGAATGTTATGTTGCTTTGTAATTTATAAACTGCAACATATCCGTTTCCGGCATTTGAATAATAGAAAATATGGTTACTGTACCGCGATGACAATAAATCTGGTTTTAGGTGTGAATTATTGAATATACAGGCATTGTTAATGAACATTCGGTATTATGAATGGCTAGTTTCATTTGATTCAGCGCCAATAACTGTGCATGCGTGATTCAGATGCTTTGTGTAGTATATACTTTCTCTAATAGATTTTCAACTTCATTGCTGAAGAATAAGGTTAACGGTTGAATGTCAGTTTCGGTTACCTTGAAGTGTTGGTGTCTGTACATCACTAGTTTATTTTATTTAAAACTACGAGTACTATGACTCCACTGGTTACAGGTAGACAGTTGCCCGAAAGTCAGCAACCAGTATTACCGAAGGGTATCGTTTTACTCAGTACTAACTAGGTTGTGGAGGTCAGATAGGCATGTCGCTCTTTTTCAAATACTGGTAATCAATCAATCAAACAACATAGTTGAGAAAAGGCTAGGCAGAAGATGATTACTTTGTCGTATGTATTGGTCATCATCATATGTACCTATATATTTGTATATCGGCATTGATATATAATATAATAAACGGTGAAGAAAAACATCGTGAGGAAACCGACATGTCTTAGAACCAAAAAATTCGAAGACATGTGGCATCTGCCAATCCGCACTGGGCCCGCTTGGTGGATTATAGCCCATCCCTCTCCTAGAGAGGAGGCCTGAGTCCCTGCAGTGGGAACATTCTAGGCTGATGATGATGATGATTGATATATAAAGTTTTCACTGGCTGAGATACTTTCTCATTGTAACAGGGATTTCCATAATCCACTTTATCTTCCAATGTGTGTCGGCGCAGTATAAATTTCTTCAAAATAAGGTTACTAACACAAATCTCACATTTTCTAAGGCCTCCAACCGCAAACAGAAGTTACTTTCTTCATTTCAAAACCCACCATCGTTTCTATACTTAGGTACCCAAAACTATCGAACAGGCAAGTTAAACGAGGCGACATTCCTCAAACGGCCCGCCAAATTAGGAAACTAGCACCTCAAACTATGCCTAGTTACACTTCTCAAATAGTTCTACAGTCAGTCAATACAAGAGGGACATTGTAACGAAATTAACTCCCGCACCAAATCAAAGTCAATATCGTAGGTATAGGTACATGTAGGAACTCAAACACGCGTTCGTGCGATAACTTACAGGTTGTGACGGTACCACCCATACACCAGTAACAATATTTACTTAGGCCCAACCCTGGTTAAATTATTCACAACGTTATACCAACATATTTATAGCATGTCTGCGGTCACCCCATTATTCTTTGTTATTTTTTGTGATTTGCAGACTTTAAAACGCTAGCGGCTTTGAAAAACATTTTCAGAAAAGTGCTGTAGGGTGCATGTTACTGATAGTACGGGACCTTATAAAAGTAAATTAAACGGTTAATTGTGTTGACTCTATTTAAACGGGTTTTGCCTTATAATAAAAATAATAAAATAAAACATGTTTTTATTTAATTTCGTCTTGAATTATTATATTTTTGTACATGTTTTTGAAATGAACCTTTTATTATTATTTACTAGCTGATGCCCGCGGCTTCACCCGCGTGGATGTCGTTCAAATTATATACTAAAACCTTCCTCTTGAATCACTCTATCTATTAAAGAACCGCATCAAAATCCGTTGCGTAGTTTTAAAAATTTAAGCATACAGACAAACAGACAAAAATAGGGACTTTGTTTTATACTATGTATGTAAGGATTAATATTAGTAAACAACTTTCATTTAACTCTATTCTCTCCTCTTCACTACAACACTATTTTTAACGCTGTATCTTTCGCATCCTTAGCGTATTATCAAAGTTGTATGATCGCGATGGGTACATACCATCAAACATAATGTCAACTCATACTCATATAACCTCCATCTTGAACAGACAAGAGAAATAGATGTAAGTATATTACAGCTACAGGAAAGCCTGTAATGTCCTACTGCAGGACAAATCTCTTCTTCCTTTTCCACATACATCTGTTCTATAGCAATACGGGTCAGTCCTTTCAGCAGGAATCAAAATCGTCTCACCATCTTTGTCTTGGTCTGCCACGCCGTCACTAATCTTTCTTGCTAGTTCAATTTGTTCAGTGCATATTCACGTGTGCGTGTCACGCGTGGTGGATTATAGCCCATCCCTCTCCTAAGAGGAGGCCTGAGTCCCTGCAGTGGGAACATTATAGGCTGCTGATGATGATGATATTCACGTTAGAACTCGATAATTTAGCTAGGTACTTCAAATATCAATTGAAGGTGGTCACGGATGGTTTTAATAATTGTAGTAACCTGTATGAGGAGGCTTTATATAAAATTAGGGACTTAGAAGATGAGTTAATTAATGCCAATAGTCTTATTTTAAAATTACAACGAGAAAATGAATGTTCTCAGGTTAAACAAACAAATCTCTTTTATAACGAATTAGTAAATAATAATAGAAACCCCTCTTCCTTAATAACTATTGATCTGACTGAAGATTCCTTAGTAAAACATAATTATAAAGTTAGCAATAAGAAACTTAAAAAATATGCTAAACTGAATAGATTAATTAAAAAATGTAATCAATTTAAGAAACAGCATAAACTCTTTTCTAAATATATTCCACTAAGGAAAGAGCGTGTTGAATTAGTTAAAAAAGTAAATAATTATCAAATAAAATTAGAAGATAGCATAAAAATTTATGAAATTGATACTCAGCATTTGCAGTCTGAAATACAGGTTCTTAAGGACAAACTCAGTACCCTTTCCAGTAGGTATCTGAATTCTCAGAACCAAATTAGGGAGCATATCCTTGCTGCGAATGAGTTGGTAATGAGTCAATGTCGTTGTCAGTCAGATCCCCTATATGAAACTGTCCAGCCTGAGGTAATGGAGGACCCATCCCAGGCCGTGAATTCATTTCAGGACAGTACACTCAAACAAGTAACAGCTGATATTACACAAGAATATTTAGAAGTGGTACAGCCGGAGATTTATAATAGTCATGATTCTTACTCAATAATGTTCTCAGATAGTATAGGAAGAGGTGTAGGTAAATTAATAAGTAATAACCTGAGTTTTTCCCATCAAAATCATTGTATGCCAGGGTCAACATACCAACAGATAGTGGCCTCAGTAACTAAAAATGTTTATAATATAAATACTGATATAACTATATTTGTAGGAAATAGCTCAAAAATTAAAATAGAAGACATCACAAATTATGTAACAGAGTTGTTAAAGTTGAAGTGTCGGAAAATAATTTTGTGTGCTTTTCCATACCTCAAAAAATTGTCAAACAGGAAAAATAATTATATACACATGCTAAACAGGCATGTTCATTTCTTAGTTGGTCACTTTAGTGACAGACTTATATACTTTGATACCAACAGTTTTGTTGATAGACTTAAGTTGACACGGGGTAATGTGTATCTACCTATTAGTTGTAGACACAAAATAGCTAGGCTATTAGTTTATAATATTAACTCAGACATAGGTAGTATGTCGATGCATAGTTCTATAATTAACACGGCCAATATTAGTAATTATACTAATAATTCTTTTTACAATGTTTTCAATCCTTGTGTAACGTTAGACAATTCTCGAGTGGGGTCCAATATTAGTGGGATTTCATTGCCTGTTAGCATGGGAGTCTTGGGACCCACTCCGGATGATTTAAACTAGTCAGTAAGACAACAGAAGATACCAGTACTATTAATGTTATACCAAAACATAAAAATGTACCTTCTGGCTCTCAAAGACCTAAATGTAAAAAAGGGGCTAAGCAGAATGACTTGCAATTGTTTCATCAAAATATTCAAGGTTTCTCTTCAAAGCAACTTGAAATTGAATTGTTTTTAGAAAGAACAAAGTTTGAAATTGTTTGTTTCACTGAGCATTGGTTAAGAGACTATGAAATGCTAATTAATTACGCAAATTACAGTGTGGGCAGTTGCTTTAACCGTAAATCTAAGATTCGTGGGGGTTCATTAATCTTAATTAAAAATTGTATTAAATTTAAAACTCGTAGTGACATTGTTAATCTATCTGTTGAATATAATATTGAGCTGTCTTGTGTTGAGCTCGATAAGCATATAATAGTGTGCGTTTACAGACCCCCAAATTATCAAAACTACTCTATATTTGAGTCAGTAATGGAAGATGCTTTAGCTAAACTTGCAACTAGTCCTAAATCTCTGGTTATCTGTGGTGATTTTAACGTTAATATTTTAGACAAAAATTCGAATACCAGTAGATTTTTACATCTTTTTAAATCATTCAATCTGTTAAACGTGTTTTCAGAACCAACCCGAATTACTACAAATTCAGCTACATGTATTGATAATGTTTTTTGTTGTTGTGAATACTTGAATAAATCCATTGTAAATTACCTACCTTCTGATCACAGCGGTCAATCCGTGGTTTTCGAGTCCTACACACCAGTACAAAAAATCCAAATAAAATCTAGACAAATAACACCCAGCAATTTAAATAGGTTTAATGATAATTTAATTAGTTATTTAGGCATTCCAAGCCAGATTATTGACAATGTAAATCTATTTTATGAGGAATTCTTTTCGGTGATTCACACAGAGTTCAATAAAACAATAAAAACGAAAACTAAATCTATTTGCCCTAAGTTTATGTTTAGTGACTGGGCAACTAAGGGCATTAGGAAAAGTAGGGAGCGATTGTTTGAGCTGTACGGTCTTAAGCCTTACATTAACTCAGAAACTTTTAATAAATATGTTGCAACTTACTCGAAAATCTTCAAAAACGCTTGCAAAGTAGCTAAAGCCTTATTCATTAGCAACAAGATTAAATCCGCCGATAATAAAATAAAGACGGTTTGGAAAATTATCAATACTGAAACGAATAGAAATAAAAAAAATAATAATGATATCACTCTAGAGACTTCACGTGGCCTTTTAAGTGCTAAAAACGAAGTTGCTCAAGAATTTGTAGATTTCTTCACTGGTATCCCACTTAAAACTACTGAAACCTTAAATTCGTCACCCTTGCTTTCTATTGAGTTATTAAGAGCAAACGTTTCAGCCTGTCCGGTTGAGTTTCAATTTAAACATATAAACCCCATAGCAGTCATTAAAGCTTTTAAGGAAATTAAAGTCAAATTAACCGAAGATCTATGGGGACTGTCGATTAAAGTTTGCCAAGCTATTATTGAGACTGTAGCTCCGTACTTAGCCTTAATATTTAATTTGTGTGTGGACCAGGGAGTCTTCCCGGACCTTATGAAATACAGCAAGGTTATACCTCTTTTCAAATCCGGTGATAGTAAAGACACCAATAACTATAGACCCGTATCCGTTTTGCCAGTTTTTAGCAAGGTGTTTGAAAAGGTAATGCTTAATCAAATGCTCATCCACTTTAACACCAATAAAATCTTACATGAGAAACAGTATGGTTTCACCAAAGGACGTTGTACGACTGACGCCGGTGTCACCTTATTAAAACATATATTTACTGCGTGGGAAGAGTCACAAGACGCCATAGGGATCTTCTGTGACCTCTCGAAAGCATTTGATTGCGTCAACCACGAAACCCTTCTCATAAAGCTCGAACATTACGGTTTAGGGAAACTTGCGCTCAGTTTAATGAAGTCGTATTTAAGCGATAGACATCAGCAAGTACAAATAAATGGTGTCAATTCAATGGGCTTAAAAGTAAGCATGGGTGTGCCACAAGGTTCGATATTAGGTCCTTTTCTCTTTTTGGTCTATATTAATGATCTACCCCATTTATTTAAAAATCAACCTGAAATGGTATTGTTTGCCGACGATACTTCTTTAATATTTAAGGTAAACAGACGTGCCACAAGTCTTGATGACGTAAATAACGCCTTACTGCAGGTTCATAATTGGTTCACCGTCAATAATTTAGTATTAAATGGGAAAAAAACGAAGTGCATAAAATTTGCTCTACCAAATGTCAAAAGTACAGATTGTGACATAGTATTGAATCAAGAGAAACTAGAATTTGTCGATGAAACTGTTTTCTTGGGGATAACGATTGACTCAAGGCTACAGTGGGGTCCGCATTTAACATCTCTTGCAGGACGGCTGAGTTCAGCAGCATATGCTGTTAGGAAGATCCGTCAATTTACTGACGTAGATACCGCGAGACTAGTCTATTTTAGCTATTTTCATAGTGTTATGTCATACGGTATTTTACTATGGGGACGGGCTGCAGACATCGAGTCTATATTTATTCTGCAGAAAAGAGCCATTAGAGCCATATATGGTCTACGAAGGCGCGAATCTCTGAGAGAGCTGTTCAAGGAAATTAACATCATGACAGTACCTTGTCAATACATCTATGAAAACATCATGTACGTTAGGAAAAATCTGCATTTATTTAGCAAAAGAGGGGATAGACACCACTATAATACGAGAAATAGGGACCAACTGGTTCAACCAGGTTTCAGGCTAGCTAAAGTAGACTCATCTTTCATGGGGTACTGTTTAAAATGTTACAATAAAATACCCCCTCACATTCTTCAACTGAATGAGACGAAATTTAAATCTTGTATAAAACGCACACTATGTAGGCAAGCATACTACAAGTTGGGGGATTACATTGATGATAAAAATGCTTGGCTCAATGCTGGTCCTGCTCCACAACCATAGGGGCAAATAAATCGATTATCATGTGAAGTTATTGTAGAGGCTGCAGAAGATTGTAAAAATATCTTTGCATTGTATAGATTCAATGTCTTAATATTGTATAATTGCATGGCACATGTGTGAGTACTATGTACTATAAAGCCACTTTTTACTTTTTTACATTTAGTTATATTTTAGTGACGTTGCCCTGGTGGCTGAGAGAATGTCATGCTCACTCAAATGTCTCGCTGATGGTGGCGGGTGTGTCGGATCATTTAGTTCCCTTCAAAATGGTTGAGTTAGATGGTGCTGATCCATGCGTCATGTTCGTGAACGGGCGCTGTCAGTGGAGACTGGTCATTCCTTAGTTGCCATGGTGTATATATATATTTTTCTTTGATTTATTATATCTTTTTACTCTGGACGCTCTTAACTTGCACGTCTTGCTACATAGTTCTCACATAATACCATCTCAACATGAATGATATAATGTACCAAGATTTTGTAACAAATTCTGATTTAAAAGAGTGTCCATGGAGTTTCTTGCCCGTTCTTCTTCATGAGATCTACGTTAGGGAACTGGCAACTACAGTACTTTCACAAGTTATTATGCCTTGTGATTGTGACTGTAGCGTAGGAGTGCAATGCGTCGTTTCGGGAGTTGCTGCGTCGGGCTGCGCGGCGCCGGATGTTACCGGCGGCGAGTGGTGTGGGTGCGGGGGCGCGCGGCGGCGTGTGCTGTGGCGGCGGGTGTGCGGGGCTCCGGGTCGCGGGGCGGCGGTTGCGCGTTGCGGCGTGCATTCGTTGTTCCGTGATTCGGGGTCTCGAGCATTCGTTGTTGCGGTTGCGTCGCTGCGTGCTTTCGTGCTCGCAGTGTTCGTTGTTGCGGGCATTCGGTGGCGTGTGGTTCGGCGTGGTGGCTTTCGGAATGACGTATTGCACTCGTAGTTTCGTTCTTCTTCCGTCCTTCTGACATTCAAAAGTGCCTGTAATGGCTTAATTGAAATAAAATATTTGAGTTTTTTTTTTTTTTTTTTTTTTAATAAATAAAATTCGTACGGCTAAAAAAGCGTCCTCACGCCGCTGTAAAAAAAAACATCCCTTATTTAAAACGATACCTATTATTACCGTTGTATACAGTAACCATTTTTATCTCGTCTCCGACTCTGTATTCAGTGAGTAAACGTCAACGTTAGGGTTACCATCATTTCTAAATCTGTTATCAAAATCAACATTTAATTTTGGGAAGTCTCATGACTGAATCTACATTTAAAAAATAATCATAGAACTGTAATTCGTGCAAACCCTTTGAATATTAATTTATGATTTTTAAAACCGTGTCTTTATTCATTTTTTCGGAAAAATTGTTAATCGATTCATGATTGCTTATATTAGAACACGCACAGTCTAATGGACATTACAGAGAAAAGGCGAAAACTGCGCTAAGCTCGTTGTTATTAGCACACAGATAAAACTTCTGTGCATTCTCTTAACATGAGCCTATTCTGGCTCAAAAAGGCTGTTTGTGTTTATTCCTATGGGCACCGTTACGTAGATATGCAGAACACTGATTACAACCCGCCTGCCAAATGTCGTAAGTAACTATGGCAACTTTCCTCAATGACTTTTCCTTGTAAAATGTGGTGGTTGAAGAGTGAGTAGGCTACTGAACGTGCGAACTTTTGCTGTGGTATTTGTTGAATGTAATGCAGTTTTAATCGGATTTTTTTAACTGTTTCAAGGGTTTAAATTTCTAAAATAAATGTAGTCTTAGCTTATAACATTGCTATCTACCAGTAAAAGTCCCGTCAAAATCGGTATGCATGTTTCGGATAAAGCCGGAACAAACCGACAGATAGACAGACTGAAAAAATATATATAATTTTTAAATCAACACTTCTTTCTTTATTTGTATAGATTTAATCAAAACGCCTCTCAAATTCACTAAAATAAAAATATCATCCTCACTTCACTTGCACATTCACAAAACAACCCTTCAATGCCACAGAAAAATGCATTAATATTTCAAACTCCCGAAAGTGAAGCAAAATGGTCACTCCAGTAACCGCTCTCATTGTTCGTGTAATACCGGACGGCCTCAGTTAACCGCACGGCAATTATACTGAACGTTTTCTGTCTTTCACATCTACTGTTGGAAACTTAATTTCCTTCGGCTTGTTCATTGTTTCATTGTGAACAATTTGGTGTAATTCTGTCTCTTTTGGAACTTTGTGGGGGTTTTGTATTATTTGACGGTGCGGCTGGTAGAGAGGGTTATGTAAGTTAGTATGTCAATTGGCTGTCAGAATCATGGTGTATTGCGAGACGATAAAAATAATGGGAGTAAAGCTGGAGCAATTTAGACAATAGGGTCAATGTTCACCCTGTAGGTATCTTCCTAGATAGGTTCAAGTGGTACATTTACTTTTAAGTACGAGGAGTAGTTCCATGAAACTGCATGGTTTGTTCAACAATACGTTAAACATTTGGTTCATTAATCGCCTTACAAACTGAAATAATCCTATTTTGTTTTTTTAAATTAATAATGATATTGTGCCCTGTTGATGGCAATAGGCTCGCCCGCTATTACATAGGACTTTAAAGTAACTGGTGAAATGTGGGTGTACTATATAGTTCGTACACCTATGCCTAACCCTTCGGCGACTACAGGTATGACGCTATGTTAAGTTTTAAAGTATCTAATTATAGTAAAAGGTATTTAAATATACCGTCTATATAACAAATTGATTCTGTAACCAACTTTCAAAGTTAATTTAAACAAGATTATACAAAATCGTTTTAAGTAAAATAATAAATAATATTGAATACTCCGAAGCATGAATCTTCGAACACAGAAAGCTATTTTAATTAATCGCAATTTTGCAGAAATCTCAATTATTTGTTAAGAAAATGTGTATCTTGCTGAAGGAAATACTTTAAATCTCTCGTAACTTTAAGCATCGAGTAAGTTTGGAAACTTAATCGGTATTTATAACATTGACTTTGATAACTTAAGTAGATATTTAATCTATCTAAATTTTATTTGTTTGACTCAGCAACAACTAAATACATAAATACAAAGATATGAGATTCATCCAATAGTTATAGACTAGTGTTTCAATTCAAGTATTTGTTTTAAATTTCAACTTGATAGCTCTTCGAATTCCTGAGAAAAACGGTCTTGACAGAGAGACAGACAGGCGGACAACAAGGTACGGTCTATGAGTACTTTTTTACTTTTTAGGTACAGAACCCTGAAATATGAAATGAAAGCTTTGTGGCACAACTGAAAGAATTGCAGCATTTTCCTACAAACCTTTAAAATACGGTAAGAAATTCGTAACAAATATCCGGTATCCATTTGCCAAAAAGACATTCCCATAAAATGCTGCACATAAGTGCGAAAAAACCCATAGCTTGAATTTTTGGAAATTTGTGAAAACACTATGTAAATTCTGCGCATTCTATTAGCACAAACTGTTACAGCAACATAAATTTTGTTGCAGGACTACCTTGAAATAGTGAAAAATGATTGGGTGTATTTTTTTTGTCTGCAAATCCATGGTTTTAACTGCAAAAAACACAGGGGTAATGTAACAATACGTGTTTTGATCCCAAGGATAGAAGTTGGTTTTATTCGATAATTGCAACTGGTTTAGGGTGCGTTGCACTAGTAATTTTGGGTGCGAACCATCATAGACTTCTCATAGATTTTCCTGTAATCTATAAGTGTTGAACTAATTGGTGTATTTTTTTCAAAATTTTAGGCTCAGCAGTTTCGGAGATAATGGGGGAGGGAATGGTCGGACAGACAGACACACGAGTGATCCTATGAGGGTTCCGTTTTTTAACCGACTTCTAAAAAAAACCGGTCAAGAGCGTGTCGGGCCACGCTCAGTGTAGGGTTCCGTAGTTTCCCGTTCGTCACAATAAGTGTTCCCACTTATGAGTTTAAAGGTAAGTCCATTATGTGTTTTTAATTTTTTTTATATATATTTTTAATTTTTTTTTTTCACTTTCAAAATTAATGATTTTCCTAGAAAGTCCAAAAGTTCTACTTTTCAGATTTTTTTCATATTTTCTAAACTTATGGTTCAAAAGTTAGAGGATAATGATAATTTCGGAAATAATCGCTCCAAAAGTAAAAAACAATGTCCCCCCCACATTGTTTTTTTACTTTTGGAGCGATTATTTCCAAAATTATTGACATTTTCAAAAATTATTACCTTAATAAAACATTTTTTTCCAATTTTTATTTTACCACTTTGTCGGCGTCATTGATAACACATATTGGTACCACAGCTTTCTAGTGCTAACGGTCACAGAGATTAAGCGAGGACGGACGGACGGACGGACGGACGGACGGACAGACAGACATGGCGAAACTATAAGGGTTCCTAGTTGACTACGGAACCCTAAAAAAGAAGGAGGTTCTCAATTCGGATGTTTATTTGTTTTTTATGTTTGTTCGGGCGTAACTCCGTCACTTGCTAACCGATTTGAAAAATTCTTTTTTTGTTGGAAAAAAAAATTAAAAACAAACAAAGTCACCGACTTCAGAAACTGATTTTTCTTCTAAAGTTTATTTTTCACTTTTTTGTTTTTTTTTTTTGAAGTCGGTTTTATTTTTTGTTAAAAAGTTTTTTTCCTTTTCAGGTACGGAACCCTAACAAATTAGTTAGGGTTAATTAGTTCGTTAAAATGTCTTCCAAAAAATTTGTGAAATAAAAGGCAGTTAGGTATGAATATCAGATAACAATGAGGGAAACCTACCCGCAATCGTAACATTAACAAGTTGAAAAACCCAAAATCGTTCAGAATTTCAACCAGTACCAACCAAACCAGTAAAGAAAAGAATTTTTGGCTGGTTCTAGAATATCCACTCAAATACAATACTACGCAAACCATAACACAATTTTTAGAAAAACCAAATCAAATCTGATCGTTGGTTGAAAGCTGTATTCATACGAGTAGGTCCCCGGATTAAATGGAAAAAGACATGGCGTCGCAGGGATATCCTTTATATTTGTGTACAAACTTCCTCAATGTTCCTGTGTCCATAGGCTTACTGGCAAATTCGTGGGAATGCCGCTTACAGAATACCTGCATTTATTCCACGTATGTTTTTCCTTTGTACGGTGGGAAATTAGCGATGTGAACAATGTTTACGTTCCGACGACTGCTAGTATATTTGGTGTATTTGGTAACGTCTGCACGCTTTGTAAGTGAAATTGTAGTCGAGAATGTAAATAATGCCGTATGTGTGGTTGGTTACGGTTCAAGTTGCGTCTGTGAATGATACTGTTTCATGATAATGTGATGTGCACTTACATAGGTAAACGTTTAGACGCAAAACTTGTGGAATGTACGCGTTCCCGGTAAGAACAAACTTTAGTGCTTTCGGCACCATTTGGTCTTCTTTTTTAAGTATCCAAGTACCTTCTACCACCTTTACAAGGTAAAATAAATAAAGTATATTCTGTTGTATTCTTATAGTGTAGTGTGATTGGTGCCATACTTTTTATACCACCCGAGAAATATCCCAATTCCAATGTTGAGAAATATATCTCAGTCAAGCTGGTTTCCCCTCAAATCCGTAACATTTGCACTTCTCAGACAAAAGGCATCAATTTCGAACAAAACAATTCCAATATTAGTAGTTCAATGCCGAAGCCGCGAAACGGTACTATCGAGTACACAATCCATCGTACAAGTTGCGATTGATTGAACAAACTACTGACTCCTACTGTGAACTGTTCGTCTTAAGACGTTCTAACCCGAGAAGTGTTTGCTCTACTTATCCGAATATCCGTTTGGAATCAAACTGCGACTGCGAATTGCTACTGCTCTTCGATTTCGACGTATTACCTTTGATGGTAAACTTACTAGGTTCTGTAATTGAAATTACTTTTCTGTTCAGCTTATTCATTAAATAATTTTTTTTCGCATAATGTGCGAATAATATAACGTGGAGTTCCGGGCCCGATTCACAATACTATTTTTTTTCTGTAAATTGATTTGACAAAACACATTGAGACGTCACATCATGTTATGTTTTAAAACTAGATGGTGCTGGTACTTGCCGAAACAAAGTCAGAGGTCACTGAGATCAGTTCTTAGCCTCCTCACAGACACAACTTCCTCAGCTTCTTGCCTGGAGCTCTGCTTACAGTCTTCACGCCAAGGTCTTGATAGTACGTCTTGGTTACCGCGAGTTCTCCACTGGTGCTGGGCAGTCACATCAGCCGCCTTTTTCTGTTGTGCTTGATTTTGTCTCGTCGTGCGTCGCTTTTTATAGTTTGACCGCAGATGACCACTTTCTCCACTAGTGTAGCACCTAGGGCTGTACTTTTGCGGACGCTGGCATCGATGCGAGCCATCGATGAGATGTAGTGTGATCGATGGTCTTGTCTCACTGCTTTGACTTCTAGAGCATGTGCTAAGGCGTTCTTCAGCGTCTCATGATATCCTAGTCTCACAGCGGCTCTCACTTCCAAGTCGCGTATTCCATCGACGAAAGCCTGTACCAAATTTCCATCGATGAGTACAGGGGCAGACTGGTATGCTTTTCAAACCAGCTTTTCAACTTCCAGGGCCCACTGACTGCTGTAAGTTCTCGTCACTTCGCTGAACGTCTCTGTCTCTTAATTTAGCACGCAAAACGTGCTCCAGGTGCGCGTCGCCATATCTGGACTCTAATACCTCCAGCAGCTGTTCGTAGGTCACATCTTTGCCGAGGGCCCATTCCCATTTGCCACTTTAAACCCGCGTACCAAAGGTGCAGCAATCACTGAAGCTACAGTCCCGTCTCCAAACTTAATTTCACTTAAGGCCTCCTTCACATCGGCGATCTGAATTTCGGCCTTTGCGATACGGTTCTCGTGCTGCTGTACCTGCTCCTTCATCACGCTTAGCTCGTTGCCGACTGATGCGTGAAGATCCTTTATCAGGAGCATCTGTTCCTCTTGGCGCCGGACCTGCTACTCTTGACGGGGCGCCTGCTCCTCTTTATCCCGTTGCAACTGCTCCTGCAACTGGCGATCCTGCTCCTCTTGACGCCGAGCCTGCTCCTCTTGACGTCGAGCCTGCTCCTCCTGATGACGTGCCTGGTCTTGCAGCAGTGCCATTAAGGCAGACAATTCAGGCGCCGCTGATGCTGGAGTAGCTCCATATGGGCCAGCGACTGGCTCTGACGTAGGCTGGACACCGCCCGGTGTCTGTGTCGGGGAGTCCCCAAATCGCCTTTGGCCCATACCTTGCTGCCGCTAACTCCTCGTATGGATACTATCCGTGTCGTCCTTTGGTAGAATCGGCATTATTTATCCCCACTTCTGACACCAATTTGTTACGAGCTGGGTATGGTATAAATAAAAACACTACCAATTAAACACACGAATTAACTTTATTACTCACTAAACACTTATACTTATACACAATCGTAAAACACTACTGAACACTTTTTCGCACTAGATATCTCTTCGAACCTTTCGTTGTCTCGCTTAAAAGTGAACTAACTCACTCTAATCATAACATGGTGATATTATGATCCATTTGAAGGTTCAATTTGGGTCGGTGTTTCGGTGTGTTTTCACATATACTTAGTAAAATGTAAAAACACACTGAAACACCGTCCTCCTCCTTTTTAGAAGTTGGATTTTCCACATACCAGTATGTGGAACCCGGGACTCCATAGCGAGCAGCGATCGCCGCCCCCTAGGACCTCTGCGCCCGGATGCATCGCACGCCGTGCACTAAAGGTAAATACGCCTCTGATTATGATCCATGTAATGATTCATATTAGATCCATATTATGATCCATATTATGATCCATATTATGATCCATATTATGATCCATATTATGATCCATATTATGATCCATATTATGATCCATATTATGATCCATATTATGATCCATATTATGATCCATATTATGATCCATATTATGATCCATATTATGATCCATATTATGATCCATATTATGATCCATATTATGATCCATATTATGATCCATATTATGATCCATATTATGATCCATATTATGATCCATATTATGATCCATATTATGATCCATATTATGATCCATATTATGATCCATATTATGATCCATATTATGATCCATATTATGATCCATATTATGATCCATATTATGATCCATATTATGATCCATATTATGATCCATATTATGATCCATATTATGATCCATATTATGATCCATATTATGATCCATATTATGATCCATATTATGATCCATATTATGATCCATATTATGATCCATATTATGATCCATATTATGATCCTATTATGATTCATATTATGATCCTATTATGATTCATATTTTGATCCTCATCATCATCATTTCAGCCAAAAGACGTCCACTGCTGGACATAGGCCTCCCCCAGGCGTCGCCACATTGACCGGTCCCGTGCGTCTCTCATCCAGCGGGTTCCTGCAACCTTGACCAGGTCATCGGTCCACCTAGTGGGAGGCCTTCCAACGCAACGTCTTCCGGTTCGCGGTCGCCATTCCAGAACTTTTCGGCCCCATCGGCCATCCGTTCTGCGAGCAATGTGCCCTGCCCATTGCCACTTAAGTCTGGCGATTCTTCGGGCTACGTCGGTAACCTTGGTTCTCATGCGGATGTCCTCATTTCTGATTCGATCACGCAAGGTAACTCCGAGCATAGCCCTCTCCATTGCCCTTTGGGTGACTTTGAGCTTTCTGATAAGGCCCATTGTGAGCGACCACGTTTCGGTCCCTTATGTAATCACTGGCAACACACACTGGTCATAGACTTTCGTCTTGAGACACTGGGGTAAGTTGGACGAGAAGATACTGCGCAGCTTCCAGAACGCTGCCCAGCCGAGTCGGATTCGACGATTGACCTCTTTCTCGAAGTTAGATCTACCCAACTGGACCGTTTGTCCCAGGTAGACATAATCGTCCACAACTTCGAGCGTAGAGTCTCCGATCTTGATAGGAGTGGGTGTTACATGAACATTCGACATAACCTTGGTTTTGTCCATGTTCATTTTAAGACCCACTCTTTCGGAAGCTCTACTGAGGTCATCGAGCATTTTACTGAGGTCTTCCATGGTCTCAGCCATGACCACTATATCGTCGGCAAACCGAAGGTGAGTGATGTACTCGGCGTTGACATTGATGCCAAGTCCTTTCCAATCCAGAACCTTGAAGACATCCTCCAATGCAGCGGTGAACAGTTTCGGAGATATGACGTCTCCCTGTCTCACACCGCGCTGCAGAAGGATAGGTTCCGTGGTCTGGTCCTGAAGTCGGACTGACATGGTGGCGTTTTTGTACAAACACTTCAACACCTCGATGTACCGGTAGTCGATTGGGCACCGTTGGAGAGACTGCAGTACAGCCCAAGTCTCGATCGAATCGAAGGCTTTCTCGTAGTCCACAAACGCTAAACAGAGAGGCAGGTTATACTCTTCGGTCTTCTGTATAACTTGCCGCAGCGTATGTATGTGGTTTTGATCCTATTATGATCTTATTATGATCATATAATGATTCATATTATGGTCATATTATGATTCTTATTATGATCCATGTGAAGGTTCATATGTTGATCCATATTATGATCCATATTATGATCCATATTATGATCCATATTATGATCCATATTATGATCCATATTATGATCCATATTATGATCCATATTATGATCCATATTATGATCCATATTATGATCCATATTATGATCCATATTATGATCCATATTATGATCCATATTATGATCCATATTATGATCCATATTATGATCCATATTATGATCCATATTATGATCCATATTATGATCCATATTATGATCCATATTATGATCCATATTATGATCCATATTATGATCCATATTATGATCCATATTATGATCCTATTATGATTCATATTATGATCCTATTATGATTCATATTTTGATCCTCATCATCATCATTTCAGCCAAAAGACGTCCACTGCTGGACATAGGCCTCCCCCAGGCGTCGCCACATTGACCGGTCCCGTGCGTCTCTCATCCAGCGGGTTCCTGCAACCTTGACCAGGTCATCGGTCCACCTAGTGGGAGGCCTTCCAACGCAACGTCTTCCGGTTCGCGGTCGCCATTCCAGAACTTTTCGGCCCCATCGGCCATCCGTTCTGCGAGCAATGTGCCCTGCCCATTGCCACTTAAGTCTGGCGATTCTTCGGGCTACGTCGGTAACCTTGGTTCTCATGCGGATGTCCTCATTTCTGATTCGATCACGCAAGGTAACTCCGAGCATAGCCCTCTCCATTGCCCTTTGGGTGACTTTGAGCTTTCTGATAAGGCCCATTGTGAGCGACCACGTTTCGGTCCCTTATGTAATCACTGGCAACACACACTGGTCATAGACTTTCGTCTTGAGACACTGGGGTAAGTTGGACGAGAAGATACTGCGCAGCTTCCAGAACGCTGCCCAGCCGAGTCGGATTCGACGATTGACCTCTTTCTCGAAGTTAGATCTACCCAACTGGACCGTTTGTCCCAGGTAGACATAATCGTCCACAACTTCGAGCGTAGAGTCTCCGATCTTGATAGGAGTGGGTGTTACATGAACATTCGACATAACCTTGGTTTTGTCCATGTTCATTTTAAGACCCACTCTTTCGGAAGCTCTACTGAGGTCATCGAGCATTTTACTGAGGTCTTCCATGGTCTCAGCCATGACCACTATATCGTCGGCAAACCGAAGGTGAGTGATGTACTCGGCGTTGACATTGATGCCAAGTCCTTTCCAATCCAGAACCTTGAAGACATCCTCCAATGCAGCGGTGAACAGTTTCGGAGATATGACGTCTCCCTGTCTCACACCGCGCTGCAGAAGGATAGGTTCCGTGGTCTGGTCCTGAAGTCGGACTGACATGGTGGCGTTTTTGTACAAACACTTCAACACCTCGATGTACCGGTAGTCGATTGGGCACCGTTGGAGAGACTGCAGTACAGCCCAAGTCTCGATCGAATCGAAGGCTTTCTCGTAGTCCACAAACGCTAAACAGAGAGGCAGGTTATACTCTTCGGTCTTCTGTATAACTTGCCGCAGCGTATGTATGTGGTTTTGATCCTATTATGATCTTATTATGATCATATAATGATTCATATTATGGTCATATTATGATTCTTATTATGATCCATGTGAAGGTTCATATGTTGATCCATATTATGATCCATATTAAAATCCATATTATGATCCATATTATGATCCTATTATGATTCATATTATGATCCTATTATGATTCATATTTTGATCCTATTATGATCTTATTATGATAATATAATGATTCATATTATGGTCATATTATGATTCATATTATGATCCATGTGAAGGTTCATATGATGATCCATATTATGATTCATATTATGGTCTATATTATAATCCGTTTTATGATCCAAATTATGATTAATATTATGATCATATTGTGATTCATATTGTGATCCAAATTATGATAAATATATGATCATATTATGATCATCTTATGATTCATATTATGATCCTATTATGATCATATTATTCATATAATAAAAAAAAATCGCATAATGTGCGAATAATATAACGCGGAGTTCCGGGCCCGATTCACAATACTTTTTTTTCTGTAAATTGATTTGATAAAACACATTGAGACGTCACATTAGTTAGGTTTTAAAACTACGGTGCTGGTGCTTGCCGAAACAAAGTCAGAGGTCACTGCCTCTTTTTAGGTCCAGACATTCGTCAAGTCATATTGAGATAAAATTGAGAAGTCGCCCAAATTGAATAAAAACTATTTTAAGGTTTTTGAAGACTGCATTGCCTCAATAAAAAGCCCATCATCATTGATGGGCGATTCAAAATACAACCTTATATAAATATTATACAAGAAGGTCTATCCGACTTCTTGAGAGATAATAAAAACTTTACAGAACCGTAATAAACGTAGCCCACGTAATTGTTGCACGGTCACCTACGTAAGAGACCATAAAATTCTTTCTTTTCCCGCATCTAGGCTGGCAAACCAGGCGACATCATAAATATGTATAGTGAGAATCAAGCATGCGTCGCGTATAAAACGCCGCCGAAAATGCGATCTTGTGGGAGTGAAGGTGCTTTACAGGGACTTAGTGTGATGCTGGAAGTTGTATAAGTACCTCTAAAACTAACGTCTGTAAAATGGGGACTTCTGTAACGTCGGTTTCCTGGTACGCTGGTGTTTAAATGTGGTAACCCAGTTTAAAAGGCGTACCTTATGCGTGGAGTAGAAGTAAGTTAAACTGGGAAAGCACTAACGCATTACGTTGTCTGTTTCAGTAGTTTACATTGAATACAGAGATTTTTTATAGGAATCTTAAAGTAAATGATGTTTTAAACTAGACAACAACTGACTAGGTATTGCAAAGTTAGTAGATAAACACATACAAGTTATGAGCGGTGTTAATAAGTGCACATAATTATTATTGTAGCTTTGCTTATGTTTTTTTTTAAGTTCTTTTGTTATTTTTGTATCATTTTGTTTTGTCTTGTGTGAGACTAATAAAAACTTTATCTTTCTTTCATTGTAGTACACCTTAAAACAATTTACCTCCTAAAATCACCTTCCACTTTACATTCCTTTCCACCTTTACTTCCACGTCACATAACATCGCAGTAAATCCCACCAAGAACATCTAGCTGCCCTACATCCCTCGCAAGTGACTCACACACGGTTTATTTGCCCCTATTTGCATAGAAACGTTTTTTGTGGGCGTCCTTGTTTGTACGAAGGATAGGTGGAAAAAGCTTTCGTGAGACTAGAACTTGAAAGTACGATGCCTCAGACAGATTTGTTTGTATTGAATGTAGTGTGTTTATTTTTTTTATTTTAGTTCGCTCTACTGCAACCACTGTAGTGCGTATTTTCGTTTGCGGTTGCCGCCCTGCTTTTCTTTGAAGTTTGGTGACACTGCATAATTTAGCTAGTAGATGCCTTATTACCCGACTACGGCGAAGCCAAAAGGAAGGGTAATGATTTTGGCAGTATATGTATGTATGTATGTATGTTCCACCGTAGCGCCTAAACTACTGAACGGATTTTAATAAATGAGGTGTCCATAGATTCGTAAGAATAGCCCGGGTGACATAGGCTATATAAATTTTATATTTTCTTTTTATGACGGAATTTAAATGTCAAAAACTTATTAAAACGAGATAATCACAACATGTTTGGTAACAAATGAAAGGTCTTGGCGAGCACATTACAAAAATGTATATCATATTAAAGTTTTAGTCAATATATACGTTTAGATTGCGCTCAAACAGTTCTCGCGGTCGTAAATAACAAACCAATACTTTATTCGCGTTTTAGATTTGTTTTAGAGTCGGGTTTTAGATTTTTAAACTTATTTTTGCTTTATGAATAAAAAATAGAGTCATCTAGCTCTCGGGTTTGCGTAGTTTGACTTTATTTGTGTAAGTAAAACGTCTTATTGTCTCTATTTAGTCACATCATAATGGGTTGAGTGGACGGTTCCAAGCAGACATGAACTCTAATTTTGTCTATAAGGTTTTTCTCTGTTTTAAACGTTTTGTTTTCCTAAAATACAGTCTGATCTTTGTGAAACAGCTGGAAGAACATGCACTAACCAGTTAATTCTCGGCTCGCTGAACCGTTGCGGGGAATCGTTTCTACCTGGATTTGTTGAAAGGGATTGTGCTGGATTCTACGAAACCTCCTGAAAATGCCACCTTTGTCGGCTACAATTTCTCGCAAAAGTAAACAATATTTCCTCGCCTATAGCCTCGTCGTTCTAGTGGTCGTGGTTTTGATTCCCAGGTAACGCAAATTGTTATTGGAATTTCCAACAATTTGGGTTCTTTTTGTAGCAGCCTGGTGATAGGATTTGTGCATCGTTGATGGCAATAGGATCGCCCCTTATTACTTGCGACTCAAATATAACTGGACAAATTTGGGTACGCATGTTAGTAAACAATACCATTGGTGTATAAAGAATTATAAAAAGGTATTATTTCACTCTTCATTATTATTTACGAAAAAAGCTCCATGAGAAAAAAAAATCATACATTAAGTAAAAGGTTGGAAAGGAAGGTTGGTCGTGGGAAAAATAAAAAGATTACCCAAATGGTTAAGTCTCAAGTATTTTTATTTAGGCAAAATTGTTTAATTCGACACGGGGCGCAAAGGCCAGACCAGAACCTTCTTTATCCCTGGCATTTGTAGAGTAATCCCTTGAAAATTAATTACCTACCGGCAACGGTAACCGTTGTAAGGTGCGTTCCTGAATTACTCAACCTTTACTAGGCTTAAGGAGATATTAACTTGAGGTTATTGGAAACGGAAGTATTTTTCATTAGAATGTTTTTTTTTTGTTGTTCTATGTATATATTTATTACGGCTACTTGAGCAGGAAAGAGTAACTTGGCAATATTTTACAGGTACTTACCAATTCAGACCATTTTGTTACCTTTATACGCATATTTATGTAGTCTAAATAAGACTCATAAACTTCATTATTTTTCTTGTAAATGTTTTGCAACTGTAGAAAGGAAGAAAGAAAACATATATATATAGGTATATGTCACATGCTTGTCAGGGCTGCGGGTTGTTCGAAAGAGATACCGCAGCCCCGGACACAAAGGGCTAAGAAGGAACATGGGTGGTTTTTAGTCAGTAGAAATCTGACACCCTTCCGCTCCGCCCAGAGCGGGAGTCATTTGATGATTTACAAACCACAAAAAAGGTACTTAATTGTCACAATCATAATCTGCACATAACAAAAAAACGAATATAAATTATACTTATTATCTAAACAGAAATAAAAGATTGTACGTCTCACGGCTGCGCCAAATAGGCTATGGACTACATACCAAACTTAATGTTTAAAACATAATAAAACAAATGTTTTATGTTTAACAAGTTCAAGATTGTGGCAAGTCTCGAGACCATAAACCCCAATAAACTCGCGAACTATGAAGCTTGTACTGAAACTTTTTAATAATTCAGTTGATTTGATGTAATTTTACTCCGCAACCGCATGCTAGTGTAGTCTTCTTACTACGGTAGTACTCCCGTTGATGTCTGATGCTTTGCACACTATGCGTCACACATTCTATTAAATAGGGGGAATCTTCTATACAAATAATTAAAACTAAAGTGTGCGTGTCGGTAGCTCTAACATGCTTTTTCGTATGAGTGTCTGTTTGTTCTGGCTAATCTCCAACAGGGCTGCACCGATTTTGACGACCGAATTTTGTTTAGCAAATAACGTAATACAATACAATAAAGTACCTATTATAAGGAGAAATAACGAATACAATAAAGTATTATAAGGAGTAACACAGGGTTATTTTGTTAGGCTTCCGTGTAACAAAAAAATAAAAACCATTAAATTGTTAACAACATCCTTTTTAAATAGCACGACAAAGGTCACGGGCTTAAACTTTACAAACTTAATCATTTAACATACTTATTTATTTTCGTGTTTAGGTACCAAAATGTTACCGTCAACATCCTATAACCCGAGAGATATATTTTGCTGTAAGCCTCTGAACGAAACCACAAACATCATTCCTACATTTCCCGCATCAAAAATAAACATAATGTTATTACACTCCTTAAGAAGTTCAAATACAATAACCTCAACAAGAGCCCCGCCTGTATCTTCGTCCCTACGGAACGCGATGTCTGGCGAGCCTCTTAGAGGCTTCCGCCGCTGAAAGGGTGTGTGGTCATGCGAGCAGCCCTAAACTTACCTTGAGAACCAATTTGTTAAATTATTTAACAGACCCCTTGAGGATGAGCGGAGGTCTGAGGCTTCTTGTGTTATGTCGATATAATATGGAGTACATGAGCATTTCAATAAGCAGAACAGATATTTGTTAGTATAATGTAAATTATGAAACTTTAGACTGCTTTGTTGGTCTAGTGGTCGCAACCGTAGCTGTTGAACATAAGGTACTGGGTTCAATGCCCGGGTCGAGCAAATTTGTTATTAAGAGTTTTCCATAAAGAATTTCTCAATAGAAGCAAAGGAGAGATTTGTGCCCGATTGATGGCAATGGGCTCGCCCCCTTTACATGGATCTTATAGGTACATATCTGGCGTAATGTGAGAGGTACACCCTCTGCCTTACCCTTCGGGGATACCAGGTGTCATATTATATTTATAATTTCTTGCTAAAGCAATTAAATTCTATATTCAAACAGCTCGTAAAAATGAGATTTATGCAATATCTTGGGTGTAGCTACTTAGAACGGAATATTTTCTATCTCTAGAATAAAACAAATACCCTTCTCGTGTTCCAACACTTGCAATATTTTAAGAATATTTTCATTTATTAAACAGTAACAACTAGCCACTATTCCACTCAACAAAACAAAAATTACAGACTATATGAAAATTAAACCAAACATCTGTCCTACCCGTACGCAGAGAAACACTTTTATCTCGTCCACCTGCTGTGGGCACAAAAAGAAAACCGTTCTCTAAAAAAAAGTTAATTAATTACGTATGCAAATTGACGAAAAAGTCGTCTCGTGCTGAGTGGCGAGCGAGACGAGATAATGAGATTGTGCAGCCCGGAGTTCCGAGATTAAATCATTGCGATGGAAAATGTTGAATGACTAATGATTTTGATTAGGGGCGCATGCGCATGTTTTGAATAATTTTTAAAACCGTTTTAACTTTAACAGACGAGTTATTTTTACTGGACGTTGGGCTAGTGGCCGCAAGCGCGAGATCTGAGTATGTAGTCCTTGGTTCCTTTCTGTTAGGATTTTTCTTATTAGGTACATGAAACTCAAACATAATTGGCGAAATATGGGTGTACTGTTAGGTACACCTCTGCCTAACCCTTCGGGGGTTACAAGTGTGATGTTATGTTATGTACTTATGTTATGTTATGTTTTTTATGTTATGTATGTATGTTATGTATTTTATGTTATGTATGTATGTTATGTTATATTTACTATTTATCACAAGATAACCAGCAGTGATAACCTATTGGTGTGATTGTCAGAATGCCAAGTCACAGGTTACAAGTTCGAGCCCAAGACGCGCACCACTGTTTTTCGGATTCGTGTGCATTGCATTATTATCACTTGCTTTGATGAAGGAAAACATCGTAAAAAAACCATCATGCCTGAGGCAATAAAGCCAAGTTCCATGGCCCATGGGTTTTATAAAGACTCTGACACCAGGACAAGACACTAACCAACCGATAACGAAATACAAAGAGTCTTCGAAGTTATGTAAAATACTATTCTCACACGTAAGCAGGTACTTTGTCGTAAATGTTATAGTGTTGCATACCATTCTTGGATATAGCGTGAAGTAAAATTACATAGAAATGTTTTTTCAATTCAATCCGCAAACTTTACTTTAGCACTTCAGCGTACAGAATGTGGGAATCGGAAAATGGATTCGCTTTTCTAGTGATGACGCATTTACTCGTAGGGATATTGAATGACTTAATACTAAAGTTTTTTTTATCCTGTATAATTATATCCTAAAGATTTAAAATTTGAATTATCATCATTTTTTCTACAGAAAATAACAATGTTCGAGCTGGATTTTGGTATCTTAGTTAGAGTAGGGTTTATTCTATTACTTTAAGGATCGACTCTGAAAAAAATCATTAAGTTTACAACAGAAGTAAAAGTTGCCTGATTCGCTGTAGGTAACAAATTGTGAACCTTTTTCGCGACCTTTGCAATGGGTATTTACTTGAATACATAACGCGTAAATATAAACTATTCAGTACACCTCTGCCAAACCCTTCGGGGATTTTCGGCGTGAGTATATTACTCTTTCCTTTAACACTAAAACATAATAAATGCACTTCTGTAGCTGGTTTCAATGACTGATTAACAGATTTTACCAATGGTTCTGAAGGCGGTGTCATGACAGCTAACATCTAAACGGCGTTCAAGAGCTGCTGTTAGTATCAATATTTCATAGCAATTATGACACTTACAGCGCTCAAACTTGTTTAGTTTGTGCTATGTAACCACATTGGTAAAAATAGCTCTTAACCCTTCAGCTTGGAGATCGATTCAATAAGCTCTAAATAAAATAAATGTTGCAAATAAAAATACAAGGCTTTTAATATATACGGGGCCGAGAAGAAACATGGGTGGTTTTAAGTCAGTAGAAGTCTGACACTCCCTTTCGCTCCACCCAGAGCAGGAGGAGTCATTAGATGATTTCCCACCATCCAAAAAAACAGGCCAAGACTTTACTCACAACGCACTGTTTACTCACATGTCACAATTTACTCACATCAAAAACTGAAAATTATAGTTTCCACAAGCCTGTAGCTTTTATCGGAATAACCCACGATGATGGAGGCGCGGACGTTTCACACGGCAATTATTTTTTATTCCATCGTATTTTGGTATGTAACCAACCGTGGCATGGTATAAAGATATTTTATTGGGTACGAAATAAATAGAACGTGTTGAATATGAAAAGTTTATGGTTTTAAGCATTGTGGTTTATGATTTCGTGAAAAATTGTGAGTTGTTTTTATTAAATTTTTGAAGTTTGATTTCCAGCTCCGTATTCTTTTGAAAATGAAGGCTATGAATTTCGCAGCACTAGGTGTAAACAAAATTTTCAAATTAAATTGAAAGTAATTGCATGAACAATGCCTGACGATTACGTAATTAATACTCTTTCTGCATCTAAACTTGATAGGACAAATTGAGTCTCACAACAAGGATTTTATTTTTGTTTTTATATAACCGTAGTCCATTTTAAAAGCCCCTTAGATAACGTAGTCCACCCACATATTATTTTATTTATTTTATTTTACAGTTTTAGGAAATGCACACGATTAAGAGTTATACGTAAAATCGTTCTTAAAAATGTCGCAAACAAATCGCCGCTTTAGATCCCTTCCATTTCGGTACAAGTCAGCAGTTTTTAGGGTCCCGTCGTACGAAGTAAAAAAGTTCTGTGAACTAAACTACAGGACAGACTAGAATATTTTTGCTCTGAAATAAATTGAACATAACTAGGACGAATTAAGATTTGTCGCTAATGGAACAATGATTGGGAAAGAATAGAATGACACATAATTATTATTATTACGATTGCTCAGCATATGAACCATACAGTAATGGTTGAAAAACTGGTCTGAATCCTGTGGACCAGGGATGTGCACCGTTTTCGCATGGTCATGTAGAAATAGTCTATTATTCCGATTCGGCGAACATCCCAAAACTCAAAAGGGATATAAGACAGAAAAAATATTAATCTAGTTCTTATTCTAGGTAAAAGGAGTGGTAAGGATCGCAGCAAGTGGCGTTCTGTGGTTTCTGCCTACCCCCATGGGAAAAGTACGTGGGTTTATGTATGTTATTGTAGGCATTCCTACAATAAGACACAAACACACAAACATTGACACCGTATTAGTTAACCAGACCACAGAACAAGCACACAGCAAGCCAACTCCGCGAAAAATGTATACAACCTCACTGAATTCCACCACCAGCCCACATCGCAACAGAAAAAACCTTACAGAACCCGAACTACACAGAGCCTTGCACTTTTCCGTTTTTTTCATGTACATGCAAGTTCCGTACCACGCTCGGAGACCACGCTCGTTACACGTCATTAAACGATACTTTACGGCAGACGGCCCTCGAGACTGAACCCCTACTGCAGTCTATATGCCTCCCTGAATACTGCACTGGATGTGGCTACCTAACTACGGATTAAGGAACTTTGGGTACATGGTCAGTTGGTTCGTGGAGGATGATTTTGGGGAATGTGTTTAAGGATGATATGGTTTTTAGTGGGGATTTTTTTGATGTTTGGTGTGTGAATGGGTTTTCTGTGATAGTATGCAAAAAAAATCTGCAATATTTTTTATTTTATCAGGGCACAATTATGGCATGTTGTTTTTGGTATAAGAGTGATCCGTGGGTTTAGTTACTATTCAGAACAGTCGCGTCAAAAAACGAACAACGACATTACATGCTGCTGAAGTTAAACATATTATTATTCTTACATCCCTTGGGTTTTTAAAAGTGCCTAGTTGAAAGCACATCCAGCAACTCATCATCCTCGGTCCTGTAACGTGATTTTTGTCAGACTACCCAAACGCATGGCACATTTAATAAAATTTTGCTGGTACTTAATTTCAACGAATGGAGTGTCGCCGCGTATTAATTAAGCCCAACTTAAAATATTGAGCGTACGAGCCATGGAGAATTTATTTAAAATAATTTCATATACTTTTTGTGATTTTCCGGAGGCGTTAGATGTAACGAGTGTTTCGAATATGCAGCTCGGAATTTTCTAAATGAGTTTTGCTGTGTTTGTTTTGTTTCGTCTCGCCTGCTTTTGAGGACTGTTCGGAAGAATTTTGTTGAAGAAAATTAAGAAGTTTTAGGTTCACAGTCTAACGGAGGGGAGGCCTGAGTCCCAGACAGTACGAACTTAGAAACATTATTATATGTAGAGGCTGATTAAATTGTGTTTTATTAAGCAGGTATTGTGTATGTTATGATTAGGTTCAGCATAACAAGCATTGTAATTGTGTATGAAATACGTCATGTAGATATGGAAACTACATAGAGATCTCGAGAGAGAGATCTCAGACCCAGTTGACAGGCTTGTAGATTGGGCGTGTAATCGAAACACCCATGATGGATGACTGTTTATAAACTTACATGCCGACATGGTGCATGGTTAGATGTCACAGCAATGATAGGGTTGGAAAATATAGCTTACTCCCATGAGAGAACTGGAAAATACTCGTAAAATAAATAAAAGCGTGAATTTTCCATCACTCAAACAGTTCGAATTATAGAAGTAGCCATAATATGTATTACTCCGTCGGGGCTGCGAGTTGTTCGAAAGAGATACCGCGGCCTCGACACAAAGGGCTATGAAGGAACATGGGTGGTTTATAGTCAGTAGAAGTCTGTCACTCCCTACCACTCTGCCCAGGGCGGGAGGAGTCAGTTGATGATTTTCCACACTCCAAAAAAAAAAAGTATAATGTATAAGTAGGAAGAAGGAGATAAAATGCTGCGCCGACCCCAAACGAATCATGATATAACAGCAAGAGAATGATGATAATGATCTTGCAGGATACTTTATGTAAATCTTTCAGCATTTATTTCCGTATTTCTATACCTACTTCAAATGAAACTGAAATAAAGTAAACCAACTCAAACATAAATACATCACGGAAACTTCAGCGGCCATCTTGCAAATTCGCTAACGCTCTATATTGTGCAGTCCGGGAATTACTTATTTCGGCTAATTTTGTGCCTTGCATTCAAATGAGTTACTGCGCAGCATATCAATGCATATAATCCGGCAGGAAACTTTATTGAGTTTGTTCAACAATATACGTGGTTATGCCTAGAGGATTTCTATTAAAGCCAACAAGAGACAATAAATTGAATATAATATGCAGATGGGTAGAACGAGAATGTGTTATTTGCAACAATTTTTGAACCAAATTGCAAATTATGCTTCCCAGCGAGAAGCTGAAGTATTAAATTTAGCTTAGCTTCAGTTGTACTAAAACTTTTATAGGAATAAAAGTTCTCATACCATTTCGCAATGCGCAAATTCTGGGGATCATGTTTAAATGAGACTACTTTTACGGTTTATCTCTGATTTCATTTCTTATTTTTCGTAGGTACTTACCTACTTTTTAATTTTTTCATCCTTCATAAAATAAATATTTAAGAATATGAAAAATAGTAAACCACCGGTATCGGGAACAGGGTCCAAGCCACCGGTCAGACCTACAGAAAGAGGAACTTCCTAACAATACGAACAGTATCCAGGAGTACCGCTTTCAGAAACAAGCCTTTGATCCAGCTACCTAAGGAGCGCATCCACAGGTATTGGTCTCTTGGCAATTAAGTCATTGTCTGAAATGACTATCGACACAATAGTAAAGTTGGTGTGTTCACATCTTGTATATCTTGAACCACGCGTGCCAAACCAATATACTTCATTTGATTAACTTATCTTTATTATCTTTCAAGTTCTCGTCATACAGGACAATGTTAACAATCATGTGCACCGCTCTAATCGATCCCCCACCACTATATCAGGCTTTTTGGCTTCAATATCCCTGTCAGTGATGGTGGCTTGAGAATTGATTAATTGGAGAATTTTATAATTAGTTTAGTTTGCTGGGACCCTGTCTATACATATCTACCGATAACAACCACGTACATGCAGCCACGAGGTTTCAGCTGTTATAAGATCTGCATTGTCGAAACAACTTCATAAGGGTGTGACATAACACCCGCACAACAACACCAAAGTGTTACAAATTCAATGTAAGTTTGTCGTTCGGAGTCTTACCGTGCGGGCGCGCAAAGCGCTGTCACTGTAAGCCCTAAATTAATATGAATCTCTAATTTGAGCGTCACACGTGTTGCGAGCTCGCAACTTTGCAGACTACGCCAAATTGGATAAACATGTGCGAGGAACGGGGGCCCTCCGGTGAAATATACGAGTGATACGCACGTGCGTAGCCGCTGCGATTGTGAATATTGAACACTGTTTTTGTGACGACCCGGTATACGAAGATGGTCCTGTTTTGGGGCAAAGTGTGATGCTACTATAACTTATCTCATTCAATCCGAGTCGATAACTTGAAAGGTGTGAGACTAATCATTGTAAAGAAGAGTTTGTCTTGAATGTTGTGCAACAGGGTTCATGTCAGTTACTATAGTACGTATAAACTTATACTAATACATATGATCGGTGAAAAGTAAGTATAGTATTAGCTACACCTCTCTCTAACCCTTCGGGGATTACAGACGTGGTGTTATGTTACTGAAAGTATGGTCTATATTCAGCCTTTTATACAATTGTAGTCCCAAAATTCCAGATGCCTACAGAGTTTTTCGTTTTCCGGAAACAACTCGAACTTAGAAAGATATTATGAAGGAAAAACCTATCTATAACAAGTGATCCAACCATTTACTAAATGGCACGTGAAATTCCTCTCTATATATCATTATTGCTATCAGCTTTTGTTCACTCCTCACGACCTTAAGGCGTCGTCCGTTTTTTCCGGTCAAATGCCAATTTTACTCCAGTTTTCCTATCTATTATGTTACAGTCCTACTAACATTGTTCTGCCTTAAAATATCCAGGATCCTTTTTTATTTTCGCCTTGAGTAGTTTTTCTCAGTCCCTAAAACGTTATCTAAAGGCTTCTTTTTTAAATTGAATCCCTTTTTGGTTATTCCGACTATGGTCGCATTTTCTTAAAATCGAAATGCAGATACTGCTACAATGGACTTTATAAAAGTTTTATTTTATATCACATAGTTCTAATTCTACGGTATGAATGAGACTATATCAAAGAATCCACAGGTATACAATTTTTTTTTTTGTTTCATTTTTCGTACAAAATGAATGTTTCTGTCACTCTCGTTTGGACCAACATTAATACGCATTTTCTTAACTTTAAATATGAATGATTGGTTTAAATGAATAAATTACTCGTATTGATCAATAAAACTTTGATACCTACTTCCGAAACTACGCATTTTTGGACCACATATTCTATGGTTTTTTTTTTTAACAGAAAAAGCTCTAGAATATTATCGGATATTAAAATCAAAAACATGCAGTTTTAAATTGCTTTTTTGTATTGACATCAATATTCGACTTTATTTAAAAACAGGCACACCTTGGATTATACTAATTAATGAAGGCATAGGTACTATTGCAGACGCGTCATAAAAACGCACTGCAGGTATGTTTTCACCATCCAAGTTCTCAAATGAACGTGGCTTATGGTAATTCTAAATATTGCGTTTATTGTTATAACTGTGCAATTTTAGTTCCATTATAATTATGTGCGAAAGGATATTACTGTGAATACCACGAAATTTTTAAGAAACGTAGGTAGAAATGTTTGTAAACTGTGTAGACTTGTGCTGTAATGGTGGTAAGTTTTCCCAAAAGTGGCTTTTGCTTTGTGAAGCAAAAGGCCAACATTTTTCGCAGGTTTTTTTTTATAGTAAAATTGTACTTCTTAGTAAGCTATTGCATAGCTTCTATCGCGGGCCTTGAGCGTGGAGAGCGAATTCAGAAATTCCCTAACGAAAATATTCAGGATTCAGTATTTTTTGCTATGGTTACGGAAAATAACAAGTTTGTCAACTGAGGTTGTCAAATTAAATAATTAATTTTTTGCTGTTGATAAAAAATGCTATGCAATAGCTTTACCGCGGCAGTCTCCGAGTGCCACATTTAGTTTTTATTTTTTAATTGTATCCACAACTTAATAATCTTTATAATATTGTTATGTATTTTAATATTCAATTATTTTTTATTTTATAACCTGAGTAATGCTAATAACATTATAGTGAAACTTTTATATTACTTGAACTAAATCAATAACAATAACCAATCAAAACAATCCTGATTCTGCCTTTTTGAGCCATATTAAGATTAATTTCCAAAATTGAGGTAACTGCTGAGATGACAAGTAATAAAGAAGTATATAGAAGCTAGCGAATGGTGCTGATGATGATGAATCACAGGCCACAGCACTGTACAGATTTCGTAGTCAGGAGACATAGACAAACTATTAGATTGTTTTAAAATAATCATAGAATTTTCTAATCCTTTAACAGCAACAAACTATACAAGCATTATTAAATCAATTTAAAGCGCTAATAAATCCAAGTTTAAACTAAGATGGATCACGTTAAGGCGGGGCGAGTGAAAAATGCACTAATTCTAAAGTAATGCTGGCCTCGCCGACGCCAAGTGCAATTCATTCTCATTAGCCCGGGGAGCCTTTCTCATAACACGATGAAAATCACAAGAGGGATCCTGGGTACAATTATGGATGAACCTCTTAGAAATATTATATTGTTGTCTGTGGTTTAAATCGGTGGTTGTTACTGGACTTGACTTTGATGTTTGAAGGGTTATTTTGTTAGGTTGTCTCTGTTAGTCACTGGTTAAAGGATTAATTATATTCATTATGATGGTAACTAGCGAACCCTGAACTTTATATTTCGAGGTATCCTTTGTTCTGGACACAATACATTTTGTGGAATAATCACCCTGAGGGTTTTCCAACCAGTCACTGCCTGTAAGCTTGAATTTGTCTGTAACTAGAATCAATCTTTTTCAGTCTATTATCATACACGAAATGAACATCTGCATGAACCGACTCCTGGGCACGTGGCAAGGAGGGAGTCTGATAGTTTGGAAAAACTAATTGTGGCTGGTAACGTGGAAAGAAAAAGGGATCGTGGAAGATCACCATTACGATGGACAGCTGATGTGGTGAAGGAAGTCTGCAGAGGAAATTTCCAGGCATTTGTCCGCTTGGCCGAAAACCATCTAGCATGAAGAACTTGGTGAAGAAGGCAACGACCTCAAGTGGTCACATTCCTCAGTCATGAGAATGCAATAAAGAAAACCTAAAAAAAATACGGAAAAAAGTGTCATGCAGGTTCCCCAATTTACGTACCGCTTAGTAGGCGACCACTCCACGGGCTAGCATTCTGATGAATTCTTCTGCATTGTGGAGTATTAGTAAAGCAGCGTATTTCGCGTTTTGTTCTCATCCCGCCTTCTCGTTCTGTTTCCAGACACATTGTAGGTAATGACATAAAAGCTAAGCAGATTTCAGCAAGATTAATTTTTAATTAACTTCCAAGTTGAAGTAATGTGATTAACTAACGTAATTAGAAATGTTTATTTCATCTAGTAAGAGTATTTTTATTATCTTGTTGCCTACTTTGAGATATTCTGAATTCAGATAGAAATTAAGGCTGTTGTTGCATAGTCAATTTTAATCAGACATCACGATCTGAATACTTTGTAGGTATAATAGGAGCATTTAAATAATATTCATTAACAACCTCGTTGGTCCAAACATGACTGTATAGCACGAGATCTTAGGTTCAATTCTCTGTAGCAGTCATGGTGCCTGGATTTGTACGCGGCTTATGGCAAAAATAAAATCATACAGATACAAAAAAGGCAGCTAAATATGTAGTGAAGAAGGGACATAAGAAAGAATACGATGAAGTACTCTATTTTCTAAAATACATGATAACAACCAGCGTGTTAGATAAGCGGCTTTATATTAGAACCCTTGTACTACTACCAAACAACCGTGAAATTAAATCGCTATCATAAATCACCCTTTAATTAATATTCTCAAAGCAAGATCTAGGCCTTACTTAGGAATAGAGTAGGTAAATAAGCTATGTATACTAGTCGCCCGAATGTTCTTAGACTCGGTACCTCTTTAAGCCGTAAATCCCTTTTCCCCGCAGGTGCAAGAAGGTCTATCCGCCTAATTAAGGTGGTCACGTAAATCGACGAACGTCTGAAGTCCGTTTAAGCCTACAATTTTCGGAGCGAAGCTATTTTGAAATTAGCCGCATTGCAGTGCGATGCTAGGGAAATTTTCTTAGTTAAATAAGATTAAACGGATTGAGTTTGTAGTTTAACGTTGATTTCTTCAGAAACTTTTGTGTAATCAGCATTTAACAGAAGAATCGTTTTTTTTTAAGGAAAGGACCACAATAGTTGCCCTTGATTGCCGGTAATACAATTCATTTAGACATAGACCTACCTATAGAACAGGTAGAACTAATGGGACTTTTTGTTCCCACTAGTTTCACGATTTCCACCTTGAATTACTAGTGAGAAAAAAACACATTACTCCTACCGTAGAACTGTTCAATAAACTAGTGGGAACGGACCTATGTTAGAACTAAATTCTCGATTGAATCTTAATTAAATGACACCTAATCTCAATATTAATAATAGAGTGAGACACTTAAACCATCTTGATCTAAACACGGCATATCAACAGATACGCATAAATTCTCCAAAAATACAGCAAAGCACATTAACTAAGTTAGGCAACATCAAAAGCATCCACGGTCCACTAACCGGAACCACAAAACGTCTTAGAGTGAACAGCAGTTAGGATAATTACCATCCGTGATGAATCGTTTGAGTCATGTTTTTCAAACGCGTTTCTCGATGATTGATGAAGTTCAGCATGACGATGACGGTTTAAAAAGCTTAAATTGTTTTGTCGAGTGACTCGTTATTAGTTGTTAATTACGTGTGAAATCTGTGAAAGGGTGACTATTTGATTGTGAATTAATGTTTGATTTGATTTGTCAGTCAGTGCTCTATGACTACAAAATTTTAAAATAATATTTTTGCAAATACGGCAATAACTGGACCATTATAGGCTCATTTTGTTGTCCGTGTATAAAGACCCTTTTGCTTAGGAACGCATGAAGGTATCAAGCTGAAATTAATATCAAATACAACGCGATCAAAACTTAAGTATAATTTTGGTTCTTTCCGCTGACCTTGATCGATAAAATTTGGCAAGAAGCAATAGCTTACAGCACAATATGTAGTAGAAAAAATCAGTAAATCGTAAATCTAAACACGGAACCCTTTTTTTTTGTGGGTGGTAAATCATCAAATAAGGGGTGCCGCTTGGGAAGAGCGAAAGGAAGTGTCAGACTTCTACTGACTAATAACCACCCATGTTCCTTTTTAGCCCTTTATGTCGAGGCTGCGGTTTCTCTTGTGAACAACCCGCAGCCCCAACGGGAAAACGGAACCATAGGTGCGCGAATACAACACCTGCCCGGTTTATTTTATTATTATGAAAGACTATTCCGAATGACGAACTAGAAAAAAGCCTCACGCAAAAAATACTAGAAAACGATTTATACAGAAGCAGCAAACAATAGCGTATTGAATACGACCATTTCCCACATTGTATCACTTTCTGTTTGACAGAATCGATTCGTATGAGTTGTGAGAGCTGTTTGACATGCAAAAGGAAACATAACAGGGGTATTTGTCGCAAACACACGGAGCGTTTACAAACTACCGCCGGTTGGTATGGGCTAGTTTTGAGATGCTTTTACATTTGCAGTCTCTACGACAGCTTTTCATACTTTTCAGTTCGCGTCCAAGTGGTTAAACTTTCGATTATGTAGGTTTTGATCGAATTTTAATAAATGAAGTTGAACCACAACGTCTACACCGCGTTCAAGAGTTTCAATTGAGGTGAATCATTGACACTGAGAGCTCTCGTGAATAACTTATTAAAAATAATACTTTTTGTAAACGAAATTAGAACATCATTATGCTTTCTTTGCAAATCTAAAACTATTTTTTGCCGCATGCTTCCAAATATACATATTTTTTATTGCGTTACACTTTTTACCGCAGTCGTATTTTAGTGTCCATAATTGCTTTTTTCACGTAAGAAACTCGATACTGCGTTCCAAAACTCAAATTGCCGATGTATGTCACACGGCTGCCAAGCTCAAATGGAACTGGGCTGGCCACATCTGCCGCATGCCGGAGGAGCTGTGGGCCAAAACAACCACGCAATGGGTCCCAATCAGCAGCAAACGACAACGCGGCAGGCCCAGAAGGCGATGGCGGGACGAACTGGATTATTTTTGCAGAGATTGGAAAACCGGAGCACTGGATAGGGATAAGTGGAAAGACGGAAGGGAGGCCTTTGCCCTGCAGTGGGACACAAATGGCTGATAATAATAATAAAAATTGCTTTTTTACCATTATAAATCTGTAACACTAACCATTACTCAATCCGTACCACTCATCATTTACCCGCACATGGTCCCACAACGCCTTTCGCCTCGTTTTGATCCGAATCACCGTTTAAGTCTGCAATCAGCCTTATATACGAGTGTATGAATATTGTATGAACTGCCCTGTGGGAGATGTCTCGCGGATAAACGCCAGTTTTAAAACGTAAACGCAAAGAATTTTTCAGTGACACTGAGATACCCGAGGCGTGCTTACTATGGGTAATATAAGCTGGAAGTGTGTGAATACTTTAAATATACAGGTATTTTCATTGTTATTTTATAGAACCTGCAGGTCGTTTCTGAGTTCTTGGTTTTAACGACTTGGGACGCGGTTTTATACTCCGAAGGTAAGGATCTCACTTTTCGTAATGTAAACATTAAAATTTTTGACACTGGAAGAAAGTATCGCGGTTTCTCATCAGTCGTTTTTTTACTTTAATGGGTAAAATAATGCAACAGGAAAAAATAAATCTTACCGTATTTCTAGAATCACAGTACATATATATATTATTTAATACGATTGCGCAGGTTTTTTTTTTAATTTTACAATAAGTTCTCAAGTTAAAAAAAAAACATATTTGTTCCCGCTATATTTAATTTTATTCATCTCTATTGAATATATTGTGTTCGATACAATAAATAAAATTGTTAATTTTCGATTTCAAAAACGTTAGTATTTAGGTAACGTTTACGTCGACGCGACGGTCGTACGGTTTGTTAAAGTTTAAAAAATATGCAAAAATTTCCATTACGCCCGTATTTCAAGGAAAACTAAAATGGAGTTACTATAGGTAAAGTCCACATTAATTGACTGTCTGTTGAACGAACGCCTGCAGATCTCATTTGCCTCGGGCACTGAAATATTTTCTTTAGTGGAGACTCCTCCTTATTATATTTTGATTTGAAAAAACAAATGTTTATGACTTGTTGTCAGGTTTGTCTTAATAAGATTGCGAGACTATTCTTGTTTACTGTTTTATGTGAGGATTTTTTACAACATGAATAATGGTAAAAATGTAGTTAAAGTTAGGTTAGGTGCAAAAGGAATATTTAACTAATACTAACTGGCGTCGTCGTCTGGAGTGGGTGTAGTCGTGGTGGTGATCAGATAGACAGTCGCCCCGTGTAAAATACTGGCATTCAGCTGCATCCGGAAAAACTGGAAGCCGACCGCGACATGATTGGAAAAGGCTAGGCAGATGATCAATTAAAAAATTAGTGGCACTTCAAACTTTAGAAAAAAAAGTGAACATTGTTACACACAAAGATAAAAAACTTTTTTGTCACAAGTGTGTACGCAGCGTGTGTATTTGATGTTACTTCACAAGTGAATTTCTTTTATCTTCAGCTGAAACTTTGCCCAATTTATTTTGTTCAATGAACATTAACAATTTGGAATTAAACTTTTCGACGCTACAAAGAGCGTGATAACGTTTTATAAATGGCATTTTTCTGGAATTGAAAAAGAAAACACAATTACGAGAAGATCAGTGACTTTCGTATCAATTTATTTCAAGATTGTGTCTATTTTGCTTTTATGTTTATATTGTAGTATAAAGATACTTCAAAGGCAAATAAATTGGATGGAAAAGTCTTTGTCAAAGAAATTATAACACACTTCAAACATATTCTAACTGATAACGACATTAAGTTCAATTTTAAATGTAAATTACAGGCGCACAATATTTGGGATTTAACATTCTGACACCATGTAAAATTATCTGATTATCTCCTGATGATAATGTATTTGCTATCAAACTATTTGGCAGAATTATTTTGTGAAATTCATTTTATTTATTTAGTACTTCGAAGGACTGGAGGGAGGCCTTTGCTCAGCAGTGGGACAACACAGGCTAGCTATAACTATGAGTATATATAAGTACTTCGAGAACTTAAAGCTAATAAAAACAAACAAAAAAAGATGATGATGTGTAATTTCGTTATTCTAACAAAAAATCACACTGGATCTACACTATGTTTACATTAGTAACTCTTCAAGTTTTAGGGCACTGCTACATAGGCTCACTGATATTCCTTGTAGGACATCATAGTAGGGCTAAAATGCAACAAAATTAAGCCACCAAATGATCAACCGAAATTCAGTAGGTTTTACCTACGTTTAAAAAATTCCGAGATTAAAATTACAGCGCAATTATACTGAAATTACAGTTATTAAAATTATTTTGGCCGTTGCAGATGTTTTTAGTAATAATTAAAAGTTCACTTTTATTCACACTTTTTTTTTTGCACTATGCAACAGTTTTATAAAGTAAGAGAAAAAATAATAGTATAATTACCAACAAAGATTTGCTTTGTGTTACGGACGCCGAACTCATGAAATCTTAATCCCTAATATGTTAATATTAAGTAGATTAAGTAGAATAGCTTTGTTTTGAATACCTAGGATAAGCTAGGATAAGTATATAAGAAGTACATAAGAAGTATATAAAGTCATTCAGTAACTAAAGCTTTGTAAAGATTATGTAACATAACTTAAGAATAGGTAGTACTAGTTAACTAATTGTAATGTAAACAGAACCCTAAAATCAGTCTAACTTCGATTCTTTAAGTTGTATAAGTGTATTACGTAAGTTTTACATAACGAATATATGTGTTTCAAAGTCTGTTAAGAATAGGTACAAAAGTTATGGAAAATTCCACTCGTAAAAGTTTAATAATGTTTTTGATTGGGCAATTTTAAAGGCTGAATTCTAGTCCAATAAGAATGCCTTAATTTTAACCAATAAGAATCTGGCGCAACGGTCGCTTTAATTCTAGAATTTCTGTTGGATATCTGCAAAAGAGATTTTATACACCTTGCCACTACTTGAATCATGATGTAATAGGATATAGGAGGCAAGGATTTGTACTGCAGAAGTGCAGACACAGTCGACAGTGATCTCTCCTACTAGTAATACCTTCAAGTGTAAATAAGTACTAAGTCAAATAAACCTTTTATTTCTCTATTGTATATAAAACAGTGTTTTTATTCTTGTGTAGAGGCCACAGTTTGGTCTCGTTGTGTTTCCTTATCCACGTACATACAAATCATACAGTCCACTACGAACATTCTACGAACATCCCAGTCGTGCGGCTGAATCTAGTAAAATAGATCTCAGAGTCCCGCATACTTTGGTTTGCTTGTTGTTTGTTTTGTTTTGTTTGGTTTGGTTTGCTTTGTTTGTTGTTTGGTTGTTGTTGGTTTGTTTGGTAAACTTTCAAAAGATTAATTAAGAAAGAAAGATTTAATTATTCTAATATTTTATTAGCCTTTTCCACTAATTGTCTTACCACGTCTTACAAGGACAACAATTAAACATAACACAAATATATTATTATTATGCATTCAAACATCAGTGGGAGAAAGTTTCTTAGATAGTTTACATGCATAAAGCCATAACTGAAATGCGGGCCGACGATAATGCTATCTAAATTCAGCAGCGTCAGTGAACGAGCTACGTCTCAACGCGAACTTGTATGTTTGACAGTAATAATGGTGTGGTTGCTGTATCAGCGGGATTTGTTTTAGTCAGATTTTTGATACGAGTAGCAAAGATGACAGAAATCCTAATTGCCTTCTTTTTCGTCTCTGGCATGAGTGATTTAGTAAAATTTTAAATGAATCCTAATCTTTGTCACTTCCAAGTTTCACGGTGTCATCAGTGATAGCAGATACCACTTTGACTCCATATTTTTGAGCACAGAGGGCTGGATAGAAAACATTATCATCATCATCATCAGCCTATAATGTTCCCACTGCAGGGACTCAGGCCTCCTCTCTAGGAGAGGGATGGGCTATAATCCACCACGCGGGCCCAGTGCGGATTGGTCCATAGAAAACATAATTATTACAATATCCAAATTGGGCATGATGCAAACACGTTCTAAATACACTTTCAATAACTTTTTTTTGTAATTTTAGACATCTTGTCATTTTTTTTTAAAGTTTGCATTGTTCAGCAGTGTTAGTCTTGCAACTACCATGCTTATTTACTTGAGCCTAAAATGATCCAATTGTTTTTCCATTAAAACTTAAAATGTATCACGCAGAGCTGATGTTCGGGGTCTCACCTTTACAAAATAAAATACATTACATTTTCCCCTCTCTCACTGCGCCCTCAGCCCTCACGTTTGACAGTAATAAGTCTGCTTCCCGGCGGTCCTCCAAGTTGTTCGCTCCAACTTCTCATGCCTCCTTGAACTGGTAACTGCGACTACTCGAAGCAATTACACCAAACAACACACAGTCCACTAAGTTTCTTTTTAAACTTTATTAATTTATGCACTGGAAGACGTATTTAATATGTTTCAAGAAAATATTTTTTAAATTAAATGCTAGTCTGAAGTTCTTTTAAATGAAATTACTTTAGAAAATGTTCCTTACTTTTTAGTTCGTTGCTGTTTTGGGTAACTATTGTGTTATTAATGTGCTTTAATTCTAAATCTAATTGACGACGGGCTGCAACCTGTTGCAAATTCATTTTGTGGTTCCAGACAGTCATGAACCCTAAAATGATTAGCCTGAATTTTCCAGCCCGATATACAATTAGGTACAAGTACAGTTTGTCCACTGCTTACCACCCTTACTCGCCTTTATTGAAAAAACTGAGCGACACTCAACCGCTTTCAACATAAATGATCTACGTATACGTAACTACCTGTCTATCAACGTTCCCATGAATTGCTTCCGGCTCCAGACACCCCTTTAATCTCAAATGTACATAGCCATAGTAATTTAGATCCTATCTGATGGAACCATTGAATCTATGGTGGGGTAAAGAGCCTTTAAGTGTTGAAGAACCTGGAAAAAAAAATACAAAATCAAAGTCTGCGGTGAAAAGAAAGCTCTTCAAAGTATATTGCGCGCGGTGGATTTGAGTCTGGAGGATTTTGAAATGCTGTCTTAACGTTTTTAGTCTTGTATTTATAAAAGTAGCTGGGATTCTCATTTAGGACGAGCTTTCCTAAGTATGATGAATTGAATTATGAATTATTCGCTTTTGTAAATTATTTATTTTCATATATATTAAATGCGAAAATAATACTATATGTCTGTCTGTTACTTTTTCACGCCCTTTTTACCGTTTTGCAGATTTTTCCAATAGTCTGTTCTCGTTGAATAATTTTAAACATCAAAGCGGGCAAAAGCCTGTACAAAATAAAGACATTTTCATAATTGATACAGGCCAAATTCCCAAACAAACAACTATTTTAGCTAATTGTAACGATCTACATAAAACATCCACTCACACTTGATATTGTATCATCAACCAAGTACAGACAGACACACAAATAAAAACGGGTAAATAAAAAACATAAAACAACCCGTCAATGCAGAGACAAACGATCGAGTGAACCTGTTAGGGATCACATTCAATTTGCGCACCGTGGATTGAGGAGGGTCCGAAATGACGGGTGAAAAAGTTAGCGTGACGGCCTCGGAACTCGCCGATGGGCGACGAAATAATAATGTGAGCGATCACATTGATATGTATGTTGAATGGTCATTCGCAAATGTCCGGTCGCGTTCGACGGGTTGGATTGGGCGGGATATGGATGACGTTCCGTGACAAACTTGGAATTGGAAGAGGAATTTAAGTTGAGTGAGAAGCAAATTGAGTCTTGTGGTCGGGAATAATTCCGTTAAGTAACGAATCGTTTTGAAAAATTTACATCACATTTTTTTGCATTTGGTATGTTTTTCTAGAATACTTATCTACAATTTTTTTTAACCAATTGTGATAAGCTAAAAAGGTTCTACTATTTTCGGAACAAATATAATTAATTGATCTAATATAAAGAATTTAAAAATGTAGATACAAAATATATATGACAGAAAATGTTACTCAAAAATAAAGTTTTTCATTTTTTAACGAATTGCAAATTTTACTTACATTATTTTATAACGTTCCTGCAAAGTCAACTTTCCCAAAGGTTTTTTCTGTTCCTTGAAACCCAAGTTCTATCTTAATTCCAGAGAGTTTCATGTTCGTATCTTGTACATTATAAATTCTCTATGCGTTAGTGGTATAACTGGAGCATGGAATTTTTAATCTAAGAACTTTTCCACTAAACGTCTCTTTCTCATATTACCTCATGAATGCTGTTACGGATACTGCGGCAAATCTTTCGGAAAGTTTACCGAATTGTTTCATAATGCTTATTCACTTGTGTATCACTACATATTAGAAAACTAAGTCCTCCGCCACGTCTGTCCGTCTGTTCGCGATAAACTCAAAAAGTGTTTTGAAAGGTGAATTTTTTTTTTGAAAGGTGAATTAGTCGAGAGTGTTTTTAGCTATGTTTGAAAAACATCGATCCAAGATGGCCACCGCCACAAAATGGCGGAGTACATATTTGTTCACAACTCCTATCAATATGGATATCAAATGAAAGGGCTTGATTAGTAGAATACACAACAAATTTCAAATCCAAGATGGCCGCGACCACGAAATGGCGATTCACATATTATTTTTTCACAACTCCATCAATATGGGTATCAAATGAAAGGGCTTGATTGGGAGAATACTATACAGATACTATAACAAAATTCAAATCCAAGATGGCCGCCATCTCAAGATGGCCGCCATCTTGGATTTGAATTTTGTGGAAATGGCGGATTACTTATTTTTTACAATTCCGTCAATATATCAAACGAAAGGGCTTGATTAGTAGAATACTATAAAATAAAACAAATTTCAAATCCAAGATGGCCGCCATCACAAAATGACGAATTACGTTTGTTTTTACAACTCCCTCAATATGGGTAGCAAACAAATTAAAGGGATTGATTTGTAGAATAATGGAAGGGAATGAGGAATATAAACTAATGAAATTAAAACAAAAAAGCTTGAAAATAGATTTTTGACTTTAACTCCCTTTTTGTAATATTGACACTGATACTTCTTGAACGCGGTCTAGAAATACTGATCACGTTCAATTTCAATGGTAAAATTCGCCCTAAAATATATTACTTTTTGTATTGTATAAGTACACTTAAAAGATTACAAATAAAATCAATCAAGTGACAGCTTTTCCTACAAAATCGTTTTATGTTACAGTTTTTCTTTCAAGTTTGCGCCAAGTGGTTCTTCACGAGTCGAGACCCCCATTGAGGCAATGAGAGCCCATCGAACCACTTGCATTTCTAAAATACCAGCAAAAATGTCTCGATACAAGATATTTTATCGAATAAAATGTAAAACGATTTCCGATCTTGTGAAAGATCCTGAAACTAATTCATCGCATGTGAATCTGTTGGCGGGCTGCCAGTAAATGATAATGTCATTTTATAAAAGTACAACCCTATTACCATCACAATAGGTTATTTTCTCTGTTAACGTACTTTGCTGATTAGTATTAGAAGATTTATTTAACGTTTAGCTTTTAGCATTTTTGCCGATGAGTACTTAACAAGCTAGGTCGTACGCTATTTCAGCATAAACATTAGGTGGTCTCAATAATTTATTTATTTTAGGGAAAAGTCATTAGAAGTACATATTTTCGTATTGCTCAAAATCTGGAAATGGTGTCCAAAATATTGGTCAATTAGTTCCCAGACTAAGTTTATACCAATGGCTAGGGATAGTGTAGAATACTTACTATCATCAGTAACTCTAATTAGGTATTTTTTATAAACATAAAATAACATCAAGCCTAATTTCCAAAAGGTTACAGGTGTACATACTAGTACACCCACATTTCCCAGTTACGTTTAAGTCCCATGAATAGCGGGCGAGCCCTTTGCACTCAACCGGGCACAAATCCAGACCCCTTTTTTTTTTTTGGTGGGTGGATAATCATCAAATGACCCCCCCCGCCCCCCCGACGGGGAAATCCAGACTCCTTGGGTGCTATTGAAGATTTTCTGATGGAAAAATCACTCACTCTTGTAACCACTAGACAAACGAGGCAGTCCAGTAAAAATAACTCGTATGATAAACGAGTAGCTAAGCCAACGTAAAGGCGACGACGTTAACGTAAAAAGTCGCACGTCTTTTAGTAGCCTTATTAAGTAGCGGTGAAGACCAGAGAGCGCCGATTAAGTTCATCTCCACAAAGGGGTAATTTTATAAAAATGTACTCTTCAACTGCACGAAGTAAATAAAGATAAAACTACTTTTTAGCTGGCAATCATTCCGGATGCGCTCAGGCAATGGCCGTAATAGTTTAGTTAAGAACATTCTCGAAGCCCCAACTGCGAGAGGAAACTATAATGAAGTTAACTAAGCGACACTGGCCCAAGTCTCGGATGCGATACAATGCAAATTAATTTAGTTCCTACGTTCTCCTCTTTTTTTTTTGTTTAATTACTTGCGATTTTTTAAGGCTGATTGTCTCGGAAAGTTTATGGGCAAAGTGCTAAAAGTATTTTCACTTCAGACTTTAGCTACGTAATCAAGAATTTTGTAGGCGTCTTTACGATTGAGAGTTTCAGTCTTAAAAGCGCTAAGGCTGAAAATGATAAGGCGAGGGTTGAAAAAGTAGGAATGTTAAGACTTTCAACAGAATCGAGAAAAGGTGGCGAACATAAAGAATGAGTTTCTAAAAGTACAAGAACATCGTTTTGGAATCTGCAATTGCTTGCCAACAAGGTGACTATCTCGAGCCTGTTATTTTCAGTTTGGCTATTCATCTTATTATCCAACATTTAATTCAAAATTTGACGTGTGGTATTCATATGATGGAACCCTAAGTATAGGAAGTGGTGTTGATACCGTTGTGAATGATCTACAACCCCATATAGTGCAAAAACCCCTCTGTCATTACCGACAGACAATCCACTCTAAAAAAGTGAAGATACCATAAAGAAAATCGGGCATGATTTAGAGCTAAATAAAATCATAGTCATGTGGCAGTCGCCTAGCCGCATTAGTTCAGCGTGGTGCATTATGGCCTACTCTTGCTCGCACAAAGGAAGTGCCTCAGTATGGGAATCTAAGGACGGACATTCAAAAAACCTACTGCAATCAGTCAAATTTATTTAAAAGATTTCCAACTTTAACGCTAAAGCATTGAGTTCAAAGTTGATTGGAAAAATTTGACAGTTTCGAGTAGCTTGATGTGCCTTGTACTTGGCTAATTATTTTATATTTATCAAACACGAAAGCTATATTTCCAGTAAATCTAAGTAGAGCTTACCGTAGCCTGCAAAACCCTAATACCTATAAACAACTGTTATAACGAGTGGTAATAAAACACGTCTGTATACACTGGTATAATTTCTTTATCTCGGCCCCACAGCTCGCTTTCCATTTGTCGTGCTCATCATAAAGACGGGGAGAGATATAAATTATTATTGCGACGCGTGTTCTCCTCCAACTTTCTGAGAGCCTGGTAGCTTTGGTGTTTTGTTTTGACCAGTAAAATATGAGTAAAGTATTATTAATATGGCTTTGTTACACTTTACGGAGAATACTCATATTTTTATTAAAACATAATTTAACATTTTATAATTTTCAGGCAAATTTCACCCATAATACAATAGGTACTAACATGCATATAGTTGTGCTAGTAGTGAAGCCTTCAAACTATAATTATTATGATTAACACTAATTCACACAGTGACATAGTGTACAATTAGTTATGGAAAATAACTAAATCGCATTGAACATTGATTTGTTTTGTAATAATTTGTTTAAGATCAATATTAATAAAATATATATCAGGTTACGTTTATAAGTACTATGCTTATAAATGGTGGCTACTTCAAATAAACATCAATACGACTTCTCGAGCTGGTATTGCTCTAGTATTTCTTTGTAGAATTGTATTCAAGGAGATTTTCTTTGAATCAATCTAGATAATGTGAGGGTGCTTCAGCTTCAGTTTTTCTGAAACAGATGCTAGATGTTTTCTTCCACACTCGAGATTTCTAAGTGAAGTAGGTATTTTAAGTAGTGTTTATGTTATTACTGAAGAGTGCAGTTATTCAAACAAACATGTAACAGCTGGGAACAAGTTTTGCTCTGTTAACAAATAGGTATATTATATAGTATTGTAATGTAGGTATATCGGGCTAGTGTCCGCAGTTCCGTGTGCTTAAATTAATGTGCATTATTTATTGCAGATTATTATGACGTCATTAAGTAGGTTACACTTAAAATAATAGAACTTACTGCATCTTTGACACGTCTTATCCTACATGTAATAAATCCGAAAATTTGTGATGTTTGTTACTCTTTCACACAAAAACTACTAACCGTATTTGAATGAAATTTGGCACAAAATTCCATTCCTAAATCCTGTAAGTTGCGTGTTTTAACAGAAATAAGTACAAAGTGTCAGTTGAGGAAAATGACACTTCAAAACTTCATAACCTTTGTATTTAACTAAGCTTTTATTCAGCATTTATATCTATTAAAACAACATAACTACTTCTCGTAACCGCCACTCAACCAACTAATACAGAACACACAACATGCAGCAACCGCCGCCCGGTGTCGCGGAGGTACTCTGAAACCCCCATAAAGGCAACTTTACCAACCATTCCCTCTTTTATTGTAAAAGTTTAATAGAGAGAGGATCTGTAAATGGACCAATCAATACTTTATTGTGCTTTTCCCAGCTCTCCCCGTTTCAAACTGTACGAATCGAGGTGGAGGGAATATAAGTACACATTCCGAACTCCCCTTCCTACAATTGTTAAGAAAAAAGTTGTTTTTCTTTATTGCATTTATGTATGGAATGAGATATCTTATTTTTATGCGAGCACGTATGTAATTCTGTTTTGTTGGTTCTTTATTTAGCTATCGGTAAGTATGCCTTCCTGAATTTCATGAATGGGAACAGCGATTCTGTAGTTGCTTTAGAAGATTTTTGTTTCTTATCGGCTTCCTCCGAATAATGTAGCTTTCTGCCAGTGAAACATTTTTTTTGAATTAGATCATTAGTTCCAGAGATCGCCCCGTACATACAAACCTCTTTGTAATATTAGCATAGATCAATTCATTATTTTCTAAGATATAGTAAAGAACAAACCTGAATGGTACTTCGTGGTAGGGCTATGCATCGAGTTTGATTCTAGCATAGAAACCATTATTTAGAAAACATTATACAATTATATAGATCTACGTTCTCTCAGCATAGGTGTAGTGCATTTCACTTAGTTAAAGGCATCCGGCATCCGAAACATGAAACGTCTTAGTAGAGCTGAGACGGCAACTGCAAAGCCTTTTTCCGAGTAGTTTTACTTGAACAACTAGGTTTTCAGAATTTCAACCCAAAAATCTTTTAAAAACAGCACAGCCAACGTCAAAAAATTAACAGAACCGAAAAATATTAATGATTGCATTATGAGAAAAAAGCGGAGAATCTTAGAAGGAATGAGCTTCGCGTCTTTCCAAGTTATAAAAGGTAAAGAAAGAGCTTGCATTTAGTGAATACCCATTCAGAGTTGGGGAAAATTCAGACCACTGCAACCGCGTATTCCCAGCACTTTACGAATGCAACTCCTTTTGATGGAATCCGTATTTTTTTTCGACAATCAGACTCGGAGAATGTTTTTTAGTAAGTCAGACTTTAGAATGTTGGACAAGGCTTTTAATTTGAATGTAGTGACTTTTTTCGTTGCTTTAAGCATTCGTTGGTCATTCAAAACGTCTTACTGTTGTAGGCTTTTAGGGTTATTTTTAATACGTGGTTAACTTAAGTGCTTGTAGTACAAAGTAGAGAAAAGCCGCAAAGTCTGAATTTGTGCCCAGTTTTAATAGGGAATATGCCCCAATAGTGAACCTAGTGGGCTCTTTTCTCCCTAATACATGGAACTTAAACATTACTGGTGAAATGCGGGTGTACTATTAGACACACCTCTGCCTAGCCCTTCGAGGATTACAGGTGTCATATTATCTTATAACATAGAGAGTTACCTGTTTTAATCTAACTATTCCTGCAACAGGATAAACGATTTGCATCAATTAAACTTATTTCGTACACATTAGACATTTGCCCAGTAAATTATTCACTCCTCCATATTTAACCCTACCTGTATTAAAACTTAAACCGACAGTTACGAAAGTTCCCTATTATGGTGCCCTAGCCTTTCACCGAATGTTTCAGTAAAACTCTAAGATCAAAAGACTTTCCAAGTGGTTGCTCGAAATTTCCATTATACTACTTCAAAAAGTGAATTTACATTGCCCTCAGGAATAATTTGTGATTTAAACTTCCAACCCGTAAAGTATAAGTTTTATTTCTTTTATTAAAAAAATAAAAATTGGTTGTTACAACTTTATTAATTACTGTCGTTATTTTGTTTAGCTCAGGGCTAAAGGTGGGGTAATAGCGAAGATAGTATTTTTTTGGCAAAAATTTTACCAAAAACATAATTGCTATAAACTGAAACCCAACCTTCTTCTATAACTTATTTTTTACTTCATCCATTCTTAGATTACAACTCAATTTATTTAATATCTGTCTACTCAGCAATGGTTGCTCCAAGTTTCATAGTAGTATTTCTGCAGATAAAAAAATATTACCGTACCAAGTCCGTACCGTAAAGTTGCCAGTCGGCGCCGCCTATTTCCTGCCATACAAACTTCCTCTATACATGACTCTGAATCTCCCAACACACGTGATGGCCAGCAACAAACAAAAATCCAATCACTCCCCTTTAATCAATCGTAAACCTTTTACGTCGTCATTTCCGATGCCGTCAACACTAGATAATTCTTAACTAACCTTACATCTCAGTTCGAACACGTTTCTGTTTCGCAAATCTAATTTTTCTCCCGGGCGAATTCCTTTTTGAGAACTATCCGGGACTCGCTTCGGCTTCGTATTGGCAATTCCGACGAATGTTTTTGGTTCGGTACTTGTGTATCGACATGTTGTGACGGTACGATATTTATGATGATTCGTTGCTTCGTATTAAGTCATCCTAGCTTTGTTGACAACACGCCTTCCTACTTAAGTAGCTAATAAATAAGTTTTTGCAGTAGACGAGCGGTTTTGCAAAACTTGCATTTTTGTACATGATATATTTTTGATGCGATCTTATTTATTTTTTAGGATTCCATAGACAACAAGGAACCCTTATATTTTCGCCATGTCCGTCGGTCTGTCCGCACTATTGCTCAAAGACTCTTAGTACTGGAAAGCTGTAATTTGATATGAATATACAGATGAGTTACCGATTTTTGATAGTAAACAGCCACTCTTTAGTAATGCAATAAAATTTTAATATATTACTTGAGATTGAGAACTAAATAAAATACTAGGATGAAAAAGAAGGTGTAGCAATTTTGCGTTGATATCCGTTTTTAGGCGTTCCTAAAATAAGCTATCAACATACCAACAAAGAAGAAGGTAATTAATAGACTATTTTCTATACTGTTACGTGGCTGTTTCGATGTAAACAATTAGGTAACCACTATTAATACTATAAACGTGATATTTACCATGTTCACTTATTGTTACGGATAAACCGGTTACCCGTGATCATGGTGCTTGTGCCGAAATATTGGGAACTCGAAACAATAAACTAAGTGAACATGGTAAATAGGTATCCCGTTTATAGTATTAATAGTAGTGTCAGTGACCATGTCAGTTTAAAAACTTATAATCAGGTAACCAGCAGATATTTTCACTGAAAAATTATACAAAAACCTGATTGTACTTCTAATTTGTTTCCAAATACCAATTTAAAATTAGACTAGCAGCTGCACATAACATATTATAGTAATCCACTTTACCACTAACCAGTACCTGACTGTTCCTAACATCTGGTAGATGTAGGCAAAACAAAATAATCTGAAAGCAGGTACCTTGCTTATGTATATTTTACGAAGCTTACACTTAAAATGGTATAAAATATTAACCGAGCACACGTTCAACACCTAAACATAAAACCTGTTGTTCTTAAGCCAGGAAGAAAAAAAAATGTACTTATATTTCTCATCACAATATTTCCTTGTATCGCCCGGAACGATAATAACTTTATGGTGCGTGTAAAATCCCTAGCAATTTGTTCGGTACATGCCAGAGTTCTAGACCTCATCTCCTAAATGTATCCGTATTTATTACGGCATGCTCTGAAGGTCTTTTAAGTAAAAAGAGGACGGGCTCCAAAAACTCAATTCCGACGCTTTGCGACAAGGAAAACGGGGAAATCAAGTTAACGCACACTACGATACCTCAATGACACCGAACTGTAGGGAAAAGGAACTTATTTTGCACTATAGTGATAATAATTGAGGTCCTGAGTACAATTTACAGGTCGGCCAAAGTGCTAATAGGTTTTTGCCATCAGGGGTTTGTGATCAGCAGTCAGGAGTCAGGTTTAATCAGAAATAGGCTTGCCCACTTTTTTACATGGGACTCATACGTAACTGACGAAATGTAGGTGAATTAACTATAATCCCCGGAAAATTAGGGCCTATTTTTGCTTAATTTTTCGGGGATTTCAAGCGTGAAATGAGGTTATGTTAAGATAATTACTTTAGTAAGATTACTTAGTTAATGTAGATAGGTACTTAATTTAATGTATAAATCTCATTATTCAGTCGAGGCACTATTCCAAGTAACCTCCACGCGACAATTATATTTGCCGAAATGTTACATAAACTAAATAAGATAAATTTTATGTAGATAGACAATCAGTTTTTTACCATTTAAAAAATCAGGCTGGAATCGTTTTCTTCTTTTTCTTTCGAGTATCGTTTGTCAGAAGTATAAACGTGGACTTTCTGCCAGCTACAGTAGGTGGCCAAATTATTAGGGACAGTGCTTGATTTTATGTAGTTTATAGTTTATTATGTATATTTGAAAAAATATGTTGAATTTAAAGGGTTATTTTATCTGATATAGCTACTGCTTCTATTATTGTTTTTGCCAAGTGGCAAAACAGTGAATCCGTGCGTCATTTGTCAATTTTGGGACGTTTCTTCTAATTCGGTCATTGTCTGTTAAAAAGCGCGGTTCGCAGTATATATTTTTGAATTTTCAAGAAACTGTTTTTTCATTTGATTTAACTGCCTTTTTTTGTCTAAAATAATCAAAAGGTAAGTAATGCCCCGAAGTAAAATAGTTTTGCTATGTTTTGTCTATGAATTTACATTTTATTAATAGTTAGACGCAATATCCTCAAATTTTCTTTTTTTTAGGATAGACAAGGCTTTGGACACCTCTCCAAGAAAATGTAGAGAGATACTAACATTGATACTGCACTCCACTCATTCCCAGAGAGTCTTAGCTGCTATGGCTGAGGTTTTAAAATCTGTCGTAAATCGAATAAAAAATAAAATTGACAATAAAAAGCCTCTTGAGGCAATTCGGGTTGGCAAATGTGGCAGAAAATGGATCACCACACTTCGTACCGATCGAAGAGTTAGGAGCATCTGCCTCGAAACTCATTAAAATAGTGTTGCTCATTTGACCACGATGATGAACGACGAGGGTGTAAGGATTTCGGAAAGAACAATGCGTAGGCGGTTGGTCGAATTGAACTTGATAGGACGGCGGCCTTCAAAAAAACCACGCCTAACCGACAGTATGAAAAAGAAACGACTCCAATGGGCCAGACAACATCGAAATATGACTGTCGCAGGTTGGAGTCAAGAAAAATAACTTTTTTGAATTATGCAATTAGTCAATAACTTTTCTACTATTTTCTACTATGCATTCTGTTAATTAACAGGTGTGCCTTTCTGACGAATCAACTTTTCAAATTTTGGTCGACAAAAGTTCTTTTGTAAGACGACGCCCTGGTCAACGATTCCACGCCGATTGCATCGTAGAGAGGGTTAAACATCCGGTTAGTGTTACGGTTTGGTCTGTCATCTCAGCCAAAGGCATGGGGCGCCTATACACCATAAGAGGAACGATGAAACAAGACCGATACAAGCGAGTATTAGAAACCCAGGTATTGCCGCAGGTCAATTAATGGTTCCCCGATGATGTCGAATACATTTTTATGCATGACTCAGTACGCTGCCACAAAGCCAGAAGCGTTACTGAATTTTTGGCTGAAAGAATGTCACTGTTTTGCCTTGGCCAGAGAATTCAACTGACATGAATCCCATTGAGAAAATGTGGGAACTCACCAAAGGGGCCATTGCCAAAGAAGTGTCAACCACCGAAAGGCAACTTATAGAAACCCTCACCAGAGAATGGCATCATAATGCCAAACTAAAGGAAAATGCAAAACATTCTATTTAGAGCATGCCCCGACACATAGAAGCTAGGTATCACCCTTGAACCCTAGAAGGGTGGTATCACCCTTTGCTGAATTAAGAGCTTCACCAAATATTTTATTTTACCTGATTAATAATGAACAGTTTTGTATACATTTTGGATTTTTGGTGATCCCAATAGAACATAGATACTAATAAAAAATATATAAGAGACCTTCAACCAATTATTTATTACACAAATCAACTTAAACTCGAAAATTCAAAAATCTTATTACTGTCCCTATTAATTTGGCCACCGATGGTACATTAGAAAACCCGTGATTTTATCTACTTGATACAATGTTACATAACAGTGTGACAAAATCCAAAATTATGGAAAAAAATATTTTTAGTAAAAATCCATCGAACCGTGCCGTTAATGTAAACTAAGGAAGCGAAGGAATCCTGATTAAAAAGGACCTTTACAAGTCTACAACAAATTGGATTCACGGAAAAACAAGGATTGATTCTGGAATAGAAAATCGTTTTATGATTTTGGGTCCGGCACCTATTTCTTGGACGATATTCTTGACAACCCAATTTGTTTTGCCGTATTGACGAAGTCCTTGATTGCTGGATCTGTCCAGTTTTATAGTATCGCAATAAAATAAATAGGTAATAAATTAATATTTAGGTTATCATTTAGCCAATTTGCTATTACTTATGGGCCTGGGTCACTCTGTCCTATTTTTTCTTATGTCCGTTGTTCCCGAAGGCTTGAGATGAGGTGTAATTTCAGTTTAAGATAATATGAACTGTGCCTATTAGCATGAACCGGTCAATTCAATTCAATTTTCAACTCTTTATTGCGTACCATAATGTATACAGTTTAAAGGGGAAACAGTTACTTCAGTCTCAATTATGGACCCTGCCCTGACACAGCATATAGGTCAAAAGTAGGAGAGAGGAGCAAGAACACTCGGTGTTCAGTAAGTCAAATTACGAGTATAGGTCTACATGTATTTATTTAGTGACATTGTAAACCAATTACTTTTTAAAAATATTTTAAAAATGGAAAGGGAAAGGTCAAAGGGAATTTAAGCCAGGATCATGCTGACACTTTACTTACACTTTCACTATGCACTTATCCACCTACCCATGCACTTACGTTACGCATCTGCCATACACTGACACTTACTTGATCGAGGTGAAACTAATCAGTCAGTTCAAAATTAATACCACTTGCACACAAGTTATGTACCAAAAAGTTTCCAACGAATTATATATTCAAAGTAGTTATCACAGAAGCTTACAGATTTCAGTAATGAAGTTAAAACAACGCCAAGCGTTGCATTTAAAGTTTCAAATGCAACTTTGTTCTGAAATGGTACTGACAAAATTATATATTAAATTCTGAATTGGATTCAAAATGTTTAGAATGTGTGCCAAAAATGTTTGGAGAAATACAGTGTTGAGTTAAAAAATATTATTTACGTATTTAGAAGTGACGGGTTGCTGGCCCAGTGCCTTGACCCAAAGTAATATTCAGGTTGAAAATATTTACTTATTCAAACTTCATATAGGTAATACAAGAGTGGTATACATATTACATTCGGACTGAATGCCACAAGTTATTTTCTACCAGTCAATCTTTGGGTCAAATAGAAATTCACAATTCAAATAAACATTCTGTTTACAATAAAATATTTTACATGTAATGGTTTGTACTAGTACATTACATACAGGGCGATTGGAAATTGAAATATTCAGTCAAAACCATTATGGCGTTTTCGTCTTTAGTATTAAGTCCCATTTAATAGGGGGCGAGCTTATGGCACCAGCCGGACATACATCCAGACTCCTAGGCTGCTACTGAGAAATTCCTGATGAAAATACCCAATTCGATTTCCTTGTTCGAGGGGTTCGATGCCCTGGTCGGGTAATGGGTAATTACCCGACCAGGGCATCGAACCCCTACCCACGAGGCAGTCAAACCACCATCTATCTATATAAATAAAAAGAGAAGTCCAGACTGACTGACTGACTCATCAACGCCCAGCCCAAACCCTTTGACCTAGAAAGCTGAAATTTTGCACAGAGGTTCCTTTTATAATGTAGACAAGGAATAAGGAAGGATTTTTCGTAATTCAACCCCTAAGGGAGTTAATATAATAATAATTTATTTATTCAAATTAGATAACAGTGATCCATATTTTTGTTAGTAGGTATACTTAAAGAATAGTGTTAGTAAAAATAATCATATTAATTGGAGGCCAAATACACAACACATACTACCAAAAATGCATAATCATAAAATAAATTATTCATATTGTATATATCTAAATTCATAAAACAAAATTCATTTTAAAATTACAATTGAAATAAAAATATTAAATACGGGATGAAAGTTTGTATGGAAAATCGTAATTTTTTGTGGTTAAACCGACATCCACGCGGGTGAAGCCGTGGGCAAGAGCTAGTCTTAACATAAAATTCCAAACTAAACGAAAAACACCAACAAAATTTGCACCAAAATCTTCACCGACATGAGGGTTACCTACTATCAAGATGGGAAACATTCAAACAATCCTACGTAGGTACTTCCCTTTTTATCTCCCGTATGCTAATCGAAAAGTTTCCTCAACATCGCCTAGTTTTCTTACTGCACCGCGTTCAGTATCGGACACCGAAGTTTTTAAAAGTTCCGTAAAATATTGAAAAAACTTTCAACGATATCCTATCTTTATAGTTCGGCAGTTAAAGTTGTCCTATCGGAAAACATGGGCATTAAAATAACTGAGTAGTTTGAGTAAGTACTTAAGTAGATTTGATTCTATAAGTACCTACTGTGTGGGAGATAGTTAAAGCTTTTTGGTTACTTTGTATGTATCTGAATATTAATGAAAATTGCTTAATATTAACAAAATGCTTAAAAGTATGCAATAAAGTAATAAAAAGCAACGGTTTGTTTATGAAAGCACTATTCAAAAGGAATATATTAAGTCTAGTTCTGGAGTCATAATTTATTTATTATCTGCCACCGTAGAAGTAAAATAATTTAATTGGGTTGTTTAATTGTTTTGAATACATAATACAAATAGTAGGTAAATAAAATTATTAAATTTACAAAATAATAAAACTAAGATAAATAAAATTCTATTGATGCTGGAGTAACAAAGTCAATAAAAATAAACCTAATTTTATTATCAAACCCAAAGGGCAAGAAGTCGTAAATGGCTGAATAAAAAAGTTCAAAACTTGTTTGTGAAAACCTTAAGTTTATTTTTAAGAAATAATTTAAATATAACTAAAACTTTAAACAAGGGAGCGTCTAGTAACAATTTTTTTTATAATTATTAATGAGTTAAGTTTAGATCAAAGAAGATATTTTAATACTATAGTAAAGTTAGAATATAATGTTAATTTCCGAGTGTTTAAAAAGAGTGTCAAAGGTAAGATAACTATACTAAAAATTGGGCAGTTATAAACAGGCCTTTATAACCAAACCAACTATACAGGAAATCAATTAGAGCCCACAATTAAACACGACCTTACGTGACTTTTTTAAGTAACACTTTTTGTAAAAACATACTCACAAGATATTCATCATCATCATAATTTCAGCCAAAGCACGTCTACTGTTGGACTTAGGCGTTCCCCAAATGTCGCCATATTGACCGGCCCCGTACGTGTCGCATCCGGTGGATCCCCGCATCCTTCACTAGGTGATCAGTTCGCCAAGTGAGAGGTCTTCCAACTCAACGTCTTCCGGTTCACGGTCGCCACTCCAGAACTTTACGGCCCCATTAAGATAATAACAGATAATTATTAAAATTACATTAAAACCAGGCGTAGATCTATTTTAAGCACTGAAAATACCATTACCAGCAACAACAGTCAAACAGCTACAACAAAACACCGAATAGATGGAAACGGCACTCCATTTTGTAACATACGTCTAAATCTGCATAAAAGCTACCACAACTCAAATAAACCTCAACTTCACAGTACATTTTACCGTCATTTACCACTTGTACTTACAATGTAAGTGGACGTTTGTATCCGTCATACGAAGTTTGTACAGTCACCTGCAAAATTGGATGGATACTTTAGTGTGTATTTCCTGTGAATAGAGTTCAGAATTGTGCATGCATTTTTGCAGGACTGTACAGTCACGAGGAATAATACATATTTGTACACTTTGCAATGTTCAAACGTAAATTTCACGTGAAATAATGATTGAAACTTTGAGATAATTTGACCTACTTTATGATAATATGGATTGCAAATCAAAGTTTCATTACATAATGTGAAAATGAAATCAATACAGTAGACGAAAGTGGTGTATTTATGTTACAGTCAAAACTGTTAATCGGTCCAAACTACTATTGACTGGTGTCAGTCAAAACCTTGCACTGACTGGACGGGTCCACTCAAATCTGTGTGGTACTTTCTTCAAAAGACCATCTCAGACACTAATCTGCATAGTCTTCATATGTGTATTATACCAAGATTATGTCTGTACCTTGATTGTAAACCCAAACGATTTTAAAAGAGTGTCCATGAAGTTTCTTGCCATTCTTCTCATGAGACCAACGCTTTGGAATGGGCAACTACAGTACACTCACGAGTTATTATGCCTTGTTACTGGGACTGTAGCTTAGTTTATTTAGCTTCATTAGTTTAGTAGTTTGCTGCCGCACTCGGAGAGCTTCAGTGGTTGCTTGGGCCGTCGCTTGGTAAAGGTTTTTGGCAGTTTTGTCATACAAAAGTATGTCAGGCCTTTGCTGGGTGGCGGCTTGAGTAATCGTTGGATACCTCTGAGTGCCGCAGTTAGTTTAATTCGACTATTCAAAAGTGCCTGTAACTAGCCTATTTAAAATAAATGCTTTGAATTTGATTTTTATTAAGTCAAAACGCGTTTTCTCTATTAAAATATGTTAGCTATACCATAGCATGAGGTTACCCAAAGGTTACAAAAAACCCCTTCGGTTGTTCCTAATAAGTTTACTAATGATCTTTAGGTTACTTTAATTTATCGATGTAATAAAACAGAAACCAACTATTAAGGTTCTAAGTAAATGTGAGTAATGATTTTAATAGTTTTGAGTGATGAACAGTAATTTTGACTGTGACATATACATATTGGTGCTACTGACTGTACGACCACTGAAATCCTTGCAATGGGAAATGAGCTGAGAAAGTAAAGAGAGTTAAGTAAGCGCAGATACGTTGCTAACGTATCTGCGCTTACTTTACTTTGTAGTTATAACTGGTTCAATTATTTTTAAGTGTTAAAGTAACAGTTGATATTATTATAAGTTATAATAATATCTTTAATTTATCTTTGCTGCAACTTTTATTTTGAGCGTGTGGAAATTCTTCAAATAACCCCTCCCGCTCTTGGGCAGAGCGAAAGGGAGTGTCAGACATCTACTGACTAAAAACCACCCGTGTTCCTTCTTAGCCCTTAATGTCGAGGCCGCGGTTTCTCTTGTGAATAACCCGCAGCCCCGATGGGATCTTTTCTGCACCTTAGTTACATTTTTAAATATTTCTTTAAACATAATATATAGAAAATAGCTGATGCCCGCGGCTTCGCCCGCGTGGAAGTCGGTTAAATTATATACTAAAAACCTTCCTCGAGAACTACTTTATCCATTGGTGAAAACAGCATGAAAATCGGTGAAGTAGTTTTTGAGTTTTTGAAGCGTACACAAACCAACATAACATTTTTATATATATAGAAGATAGATAGTATCCCACCAGTATTTAGAACAGGGTTTCAGCTACCGTTGATCTGGGCTCATGAGAGAAGAAACCCCTAACAATGGCCAGAAGTACTGCAAGACCATTGACCGATAAGGTCGTAAGTTTTTGGGCCAACATTGTTGCAAATTCGGTCTGGTAACACCTATTTCCAGGAATGCAGTGAATTACAAATCATCCTGTATCGTAGAAACAAATTTTAATGCATAAAATAGTAACTTAACTAAACCGCTTTGAAGTTCAAAAACAGTCGTTTCTTGCTAAAATCTGGGTCAAAGTCTTCTAAAACACGTATAACCTTAGTTTTCTCCGACAAACAAAATCATATTTTTCTCCAGCATCCAAGTCCGGTACGTAACACGGTTTCCCTCTAATCACCTCACGACGAAAAGGTCCAACAAATCGCTCAGGTATACCATATTACTTAACTAAAAGAGCAGAGGCCAAACGGAAGTGAGGCCAGAAAATATAGTCCATAATTTAATACGTCTAAAGGGTAGATATCTTTTTCGACAAAAAGGCGCTACCCTTATTGAATGGAAGGTCCACATTATTCACACATTATATTCGGACGACAATATAAACGTAGACATAATGGGATTGAGTTTTATTTTCGTGATGTTAAACATATTTTTGTATAGAATGTACTGCCGTGTTTGGGGACTTTGTTTGGCAAATGACGGAGCTTTTTTCATGCCAGTCTTTGATGAATATAAAGAAAGAATTTCTGTATGGAATGGTAAATAAAACAGAATTTTAAAGGTCTTTAACAAGATAAGGTCTATGTAAACGTGTACTATTCCTCAATTGTTTATTTTCATTTATTTGAACCAATTACGTTTTCAAAAACAAAATGAAGTCGAATATTACAGGTAAACTTGTAGTTGAATAGTGTTTTTGTTGTGTGTTTTTGAATACCTATCTCTTTCAATATAGCACTGGAAAGTACATAACATGTGCATAAATTCAGATCATGGCTGAATCCATGCACGTAATCTGGTTTTGTGCAAATTTTAACGATCGACTTCCGACTGTAAGGTTTGAAACTATACACGTTGTTCTTTTTCTTATCTCTACAAGACAGAATATCAAATATAACAATCAATAAGGCCCGTTGTAAAATTTCAGGAACCCAGCACGTAATCCGAGCTTAGTAATACAGCGAACGATTTTTCAATCACGCTAGAAAATTGCATTTTTCTTCTTTGATGAAGCACCTCACTATTAATCTTACTATACGAAGACATAATCCGGCGAAAGGAGCGGTTAAACGTCACAGACTTCGATAAATAAGCGTGGCTGACTGAAATACTGTGACTCGTGAGTCTTTGAAAAACGATATCTTCGTAAAGTTTTCCTTGAGCAGTAAAACATACTTATTTTTAAGCTCTTTCCTCTTACGATTAAGTCTTCAAGTCACATACAGTGGCAACGAGCTGGTTTTATAATGAAGGATGAAAGAGAGTTGAGTTCTTTACTTTGTTGATGTTACTACTTGAATGGGATGATAAACTACTGATACACTACAGATTCATTTCACTTGTACGTAATGAAATTAAGTTTTTAAGATGAGATCCGATTTTTCGTGTAATATCTTGATGATTGAGTACTTCAGCACGTCATACGTTTTGGTCCTGGCTACCATATTATATAGATCATTGGCAGTCATTACAGGTAGTCAATAACCTGAAAGTCTGACAAGCAGTCTTACCAAGGGTATCCATATAAGTACCCAGTTAAAACTGGTTTATGGAGGTCAGATAAGCAGTCGCTCAATGTAAAATACTGTTATTCAGCTGCATCCGATTAAACTGGAAGCCGACCTTGACATAGTTGGGAAAAGGCTGGGCAGATACTGTTGATGAAGCAATCTTCTTTAACTTGTTCAGATCAAAATTTTATAAGTTAAATGCATAATGTTATAAAACAACAATAATTTTGATTCGTTTCATAATATATTTTGAAATACTCAGAAGACGCTTAATGCTTCTCAAAGCTCTTATATAAAATAAGGTTACTTTTTAAAAATAAGACGGTTTCTCACGTAGCTACTAAATTCTGATTTGTAACCCTCACCTTAAACTTTGAAAAATGACGGAATCAAAATAAAGTGGGACATAAAAAAAAATCAATACGTATATTAAGATCGTAAAACCCTCGAACCTATCAAATCAGCGTGACTTTATGATTTCCATAAAACACGGCCGATCGGTTTTCTTTTGCATTTTCTTATATTGCACCGACAAAAGTTTGATCAATTAAAATTTTACTTGGCCCGGTGTGAATTCCCAAAAAAACCTATTAACATAAAACATTCGTTATTTTCAAGGCGAAGAAGTTTTATGGTTTGTAAAATATTGAGGGCATAAATAAAGCGGCTGTCTTGTATAACAGCACGTCCCCGCACCTCGGCTCTACGCAAAGTCGTATTTTATCTCGGATTCTCTTATTCGTGAAAAATAAAAAATATGGATATAAAATTGCCAACGTGCACTGTTTTGGATGTGTGTGTGGATTTAAGTGTTAACTTGTTCCTTTCCAATATTTCACATAACATGATTCACTGCATTTTATATTAATTATTTTTTCAAAATATTCATTTTCAGGAGCACAGCCAGAATGCGTCGCAGCATGCATCGTGGAAGATGACGGGACGAGTTGGACAAGACCAGCGACCGGCGGTCCACATTGGCCCTAGATCGAACCATCTAAAACTGAAGTGGGAAGAGGCCTTTGCCCAGTAGTATAGATTATTTATTACCAAATCACAATAATTCGCACCTACCATCAAGTGCGTGATTATGTGTTGTGGGTGCTTATATTGTGTCTAGTCTAATTTAGGATAGTTAAGTACACATATTGATTTGTTCGCAGTCTTTGTCATAATCTGATAAAATAAAAAGAATTTGAAATACCGTAAATAGTTTTTAAACTTGGCTTGAAAACTAAACAACAACCTTGCTTGTTTTTATTTCTTTTTTTACCGCAAGAGTTATGCCCGCGGCGACGCACGTATACCCACATATGAATTTTAAAAGCGTCCCCAATAGTTTACGTTCTTTACCCTAGGGGGTAGTAAATCGTTCTTGCTCGAGGTATGGGGTTAATGCCGTTCTTCTTTAGGTAAGCTTCTGTATTTTTTCCGAGTTATTGATAGGGTAGGTATCTTTTAGCTTGGAGCTGTTTCAGTGTTTTAGCTTGGAGCTGTGTCAGAGGCCCTTGCGGCGGCTTAGAAACTCTGACACTAGGGTGTGTGGGGTCGTTAGACCTTACTGCCCACACGATAAGAAGAAGAAGAAGTGTTTAGTTTGTACTAACTCTCTATGTATCTATGAACTACCAATCATTTGTTATTTACATAACATCACACTTGTGATCTCTGCAGGTTATAGCAGAGGTGTATTTATTTATTTATTAATTATTTATTTAAACTTCATGTACAAGAGTGGTACATAGGCAGTCAACCTTAGGGACAAATAGGACAGTACTGTGGTAGAGTATTATGTTGCAGGCAAAACTCTTAATCAGTTAAAACTACTTTTGTCTGGTTTCAGTCAAAACCCTTATTGCGTTAAAACGTGAAATAAATGTTAGCTATCGTACAAGGTTATCCAAATGGTTAAAAAACAAACCTAACAAACCTAATAAGTTTCCTTACGACATTTAGGTTATTATAATTTAGTAGAAAAATAAAACAGAAACCACCTAATAATTTGTTATAATAGTTTTGACCGGTCAAAAGTAGTTTTGACTACTCAAAAGTAGTTTTGACTAGTCAAAAGTAGTTTTGACTGATTAACAGTTTTGACTGTGACTTAAATAATAATTTTAATACCCACATTACGCCAGTTATGTTTAAGCCCAATATTATAGGGGCCGCGCCTATTATCATTAACCCAGTACATTTCAGCGTCCATGACTGCTACCGAGAAATAAAAATCCAAATAATAGTAGATTATACAACAAGTGAATAAAAAGGGAATTTAATTCGAGGTACGAAGTTGGATCCCTAGAGCAGCGAAGGATTCTAGATTAGAATCATGAGCGTAGCGAGGGATTCTAGAGTAGAATCCTGAGCGGAGCGAGGGATTCAAGAACCGAGATAATTTTTTTATTCATGTGTTGTGTACTCTACTTTTTACCATTGACTGTGAGAAAATAAATAGGAGCATATTTATCATATTTTATTATATAATCAGTAATAAAACAACAAAGGATTAAAATAATATTAAATTAAAATCAAAATTAAAAATGTATAGTAAAATTAGAACAATTTACAAAATTTAGTGTTATAGGCTTGTTTGGGTTTGAAACTGTTGTATTAGACAACACTTGGCGGCAACAAATCATCTACTATAACTGCTGCTTTAGAACGAAATGATTCCGGAGTCAGTCTCTCATTTTCGTCATCGGAAGAACAAAAGAAGAAAATTTATTATAATTACTTATGTTAATAGATTTTCCAATAACACAAAACAACCACATTAACAGACAGAAAAGAAAGTAACTAAATTGGCGGGATATTTTTTTAAAAATTTGGAATGGAATAGCTCCATTCAGCCACCCAGTACGTACTTTCAGCAGCAGCGATTTTTTTGTACGTAATTCGTGTTTGTTCCTAATTCAAAATGTCTTTATTCACTCAGTGATTAAAAGAGCGTTTTATTCACTGTTATCGATGAATAAAATGCCCTTTTTCGAGTGGCAATGGTAAAAAAAATTAAATCCTATTAACACATTGCCCGACCTGATGTCAACATCAAACATAAGAACACATCCTCAGCAGTAACGTTTGCGACCACTAGACCAAAGAAGTTTTTGATTTATTATTTATTTTGCGACCTAATCACTGTTTTACTTATAAAACTCTCGATCAGTACTTATAAGTTATGATCCTAATATTAACCTCAGCCAAACCTTTCATCTCCAAAAGTAATCTAAAACTTTTCGTCGATGAAAAAAACTAATCATAGCTGGCTAAGTAATTTTACGATTCCTAGAATAAAACCTTTATTTTGGGGATGACAAACTAACTTACCAGACTGCTTTGAACTCACAATTGGATTTAGCTCTGTCATATTGAACCAACTCACAATCTATTACTATTTAATTTGCGTTAAGGTGGATGTTCACGGTAGCCCGCGAAATTCAAACTTTCTTACGTTTTTAGCAATTTGCAGGCCAGTGCTAGGTTGTATGTTAGTGAAAATATGATTCGCGGCTGTAAGACGTGTGCAGTTACAGAGTTATAATCATCAAAATAATCATTACAACCTTCCAAGTTCATGTAACTCTCAAGAATGAGTATTTCATCAAAAGGTAATTCTGTAACTGCATACGTCTTACAGCCGCGAATCATATTTTCACTAACATACAACCTAGCACTGGCCTGCAAATCGCTAAAAACGTAAGAAAATTTTAATTTCGCGGGCTACCCTGGAACATCAGCCTTAAGCTTTTCCAATATCCTAAATGTGGTGTAGGTACCAATTACTATTTAGTCAAATCATTGCCCATTTACAACCATAACATATGCTTGGAGCAGATTTAAAACTAATCAACGAATAATCAAAAATTATTGCAATATTTAATTGATTTAACATGATTTTTCATAAATCAAAATTATTACTGTTTTGAAAAACGGCAAACATTTTGACGTGGATTGGTATCTTTTTGAAGAACTACATTCAGTAAAAAGTAGTAGAATAAAATGAGAAATTGTTCGTCGTTTCAGCAGTAGACATCGGCGTTGGCATTTACGATTTAAATAGGCCGTCCTATCAAAACAGAGGTCCGCAAGGATTCCAGATTTCGTTTTGGCAACGTGATTCGCCGGTAGTTTGATTTGATTTCGAGATTGATTTTAAAATGTGTTTTTAGAAGTTATTACGTAACGGTGCCTTTAATGTTTTTTTAAGGTCAAAGGAAAGTTTCAAAGGCAATTTTTTTTAAATATTTACTGTGAATTGGATAACTAATTATAAGCCAATGACTAATGCCCAGCATATCACAAAAACTAAGCTCCAGAGTCAAGACATGAATTGACTGAATTTGTTGTGTAATTTCCTACACTATTCATTCAAATAGGCGATTCAGTGTTTCGGTGACAAATATAATATAAGCCTATTCGGTCACTTAGCTTGCGTGCATATCGTTGAGACAGCTTAAACCAACAACCGTTTAGTTAACATAACTGACTGAATTTATTTAATGAAAGTTTGCCATCGACACGCTAAGATGAAGTAAACTGAGTATGGATGAAAACTGAGATTGAAGGAAGTATATGAAAGTTTAGTACACACGGCTACACATCAAGCTATACAAAACCAGTTAATCTTGGCCTCACTTTACTAGATCTTTTCGCACAATGAACGATCAGATTATACTGGTTTTGTATAGCTTGATGTGTAGCCGTGTGTACCAAAGAGAGCCCAACGCTTTGTTATAATTTGGCCTGTCCTAAGAAAACAGAATAAGGCACGCGAGCCATTCGCCCTTCATTATGCCCTCGTAACTTGTTTGTCGGTAGTTTGATTTTATTATCAGTTTCATATTCGGTATATGGTGATTTTGTTACTGTTTGAATTTGCCAGACATAGAAGAGAGTCGGAGGGTCTTTTAAAGTAATTTTCCGTTGAAATAGCAATTAATAATTTGATATCTTTTAAGTAATGAATTTTGTTTAGCAATTACAATATAACTTGGGTGTATTTTTTCCGTCAGGAATTTTATGTGGCAGCCACGCAGTTTGAATTTGTACCCAGTTGGCAATGGCAATAAGCTTGCCATCTCTACATGGGACTTAGACATACTGGCGAAATGTGGGTGTACTATTAGGTACACCTCTGACTAACCCTTTCAAGGATTACAAGGCGTGATGTTTGGCTCATTAGTTAAATCGATTTAACTTCTAGGAGGTGGAGGAGCTACAAGTAACACACAATAAGTTTTGAATGACAGAGAGAATCGGGCTTAAAACTTCTACTTGACACTACGGTCTTAAACATTTAATGTATTGAGTAGATGCAAGAGATAGGTACTACCCTGATTCGCTTACCAACTTGCAATGTAATTGCAAATAATTGAAACATAGCTTAAAATGTAACTGTAGGAACAACAATGAAAACTATTCTCTCACGATTCAATCGTTAATTCCCGACATAAAACTAAGTTGTTAAACTTTCCCGACTTTACGGTCTGTGTTAATTACAAAAGCCAACGGGAACCGGCTTACAATGTGTGAAATAATTTGTATATAAATTATTTACAGCACCAAGGTTCATCAAAATGGAGAAAAACAAATTGAAATTAAATTTGATGTGATGTGACGTCGGCTTCTATTACATGGTAACCAACCAACAGGGTAGTTCCTCGTTAGTTGCAAGCTCTGTTGCTGAGCATGGGGTCCCGGGTTTGATTCCTGGTTACTATTAGTTGTTTCCATTGATGCCATTAAAAATATGCCATTAATAAAATTCAAAAAGACACTTATAAGCTTGCTTATTGACAAATGTTATTACACACTGGAGGAATTTTTCAATGATGGCTCAATATAATGCTGTTTCTTGCTATAGGAAAAAAAACAACTTTAATGATGAATTAATTGGGAGCTTTAATTTTATTTATTATTAATATTGACATTTAAAATTTTATTTATATTTTTTTTTGACATTTTCAATTATTCTGACTGAGATTTGTTTTTTATTTTCTTGACATTTGTAATTAAACAACTCCTCCTGACATCACACAATTTTTTTAAATAATATTATGTACCTAATTGTTATAATTTATTTTCATATTTTAATTATGCATGATTTTCAAACAACCTCTTGTAATTTCTTAATATTTGAGCTAGATGCACACCATACTTGTACGCCTCCTGGCATAACATAGCGCTCTGTTCACCAAACTCAAGACCTGTATGTTTACCTGTGTTAACAAATAAAAATGATTTGATTTGATTTCGTTTGCTCAGTTTCAGCCTGTAGTTTAGAAATTGACGTTATTAAACCTCCGTGTTGGATAGCAGGTTAAGTCGTTGTTCCTGCTCCTGATCTCTCTCTGCAGGTCGTGTCAGATTGCTGTCCCATCAGACTATGAGAGTAAAGGAACAGAGAGTGCACCTGTATCTCCATACACACTAGTGCAATATAATATCTCCTACGACGATGGCTAACCTCCGCTAAAATAGACTGCCGTAACCAAAAACGGTCAGAAGCGTATATATAACATCTTGCGAAGTTATACCATAGTCAACCGCAATTTCGAGAGGAAAGAGTTTTTCCTCCTCCAAATTTGTTCAACTTGAACCAAGATAAGTAAGAAGTTTTTCGCAAGACATAATCAGATTAGACTAAGATAATCTACGTAGTTTGGACCAATATGAAAGCCCGCCAGCGAGGTCAAATGAGTTTTTAGCAAGGTTGATTAATAATAATTAAGCCTTAAAGTCCATGGTAGTAACGCAATATCTATAATTATTTGGTTTGAGTTTCCCCAGAAACGTACAGTGTTACTCAATGGGAAAAAAACGTGCCATTGAGTTACAGTGTGACTTACCGGGAAATTTTGTCCCAATATGTAACAGTGTAACACATCATGGTGTGACTCAAAAACAATGTCTAGGCTTGAATAGTGAATACAGTTAACCCATAACTTTTGTGCCAAGGTTTTACACAAGGATGGGAAAAAAACTATCCTATGTGTTAATCCAGGTTATAAACTATCTGTGTACTAAATTTTATCCAAATCCGTTCAGTAGTTTTTGCGTGAAGAACTAACAAACATACACACTCACACACAGTTACACACTCACAAACTTTCGCATTTATAATGACGATGACGTGTTAAAACTATTGAAAGTTAAAACTTAATGTTTTGACTTTTTATTCAACCAGTTCTATGCATACCTCAGCAGTGAAATCAGATCATTCGCATTTCAAATTCGCATACAGATTCCTTCCTAACACTATCCATTATAAAAATTACTTCGTAAGTAATTTCAATTATCCCTACATTTTCTCACGCAAAACGCCTTCCAGTGCCTACCAGATAAGCACATCGCCAAGGGCCACACGTGCCGACCGTATAATTAGTAGCAATAATAAAGACGTTTATTACTGCAATAACGTAGCAATGATACCTAAGTATTGTCGCGCGGCTCCTTAGATTTTATGATGCCAATTTAAGAAGACGCACTCGTAAACTTAATTAAGTGCAAACGTAACACCTACCGAAATTAAACGCATTATGTGTGTTGCTCCCGAGATTGCTCCCACTGATTGTGTTATAAAAGTTTTATTCTGTTTTAATATATCTTGGGGAGGTAATGTAAATATTATTTTTGGAGGAGTGAAGTGGTTGGGAAGAACCTCAGGCGATGAGATTTTGTTTGTTAATGAAAATGATGGTGAGGGATTAAGCTGAAGAAATGGGTAGTATTTTCTTTTGCGCTAATTAAAATGATATGTCTGTTAACACCAGCAGCGGTGGTCCAGTGGTGCCGACTTACGAGCAGTAAGTCGTAAGTTCGAACCTGCAGGCAAGCATAATACTTTGTGTAATTTATTCCATCACCACTGCTCTCAAAACGGTTCAGGAAACCAGCACGTCAAAGAAATAAAAATAAAAATTTCAAGACATCTACCAACCCGCATTTGGCCCGCATGGTGGATCATAGAGAGGAGGGCTGTATCCTAGCAGTAGGAACATTATAGACTGAGCTTATATTAACTGTGAACACCAATTCAGCAAAATAACTTCCTTACATAGTATAAAACAAAGTCGCAATTTTTGTTTGTTTGTTTGTCTGTATGCTTAAATCTTTAAAACTACGCAACGGATTTTGATGCGATTTTTTTTAATAGATAGAGTGATTCAAGAGGAAGGTTTTAGTATATAATTTGAACGACATCCACGCAGGTGAAGCCGCGGGCATCAGCTAGTTAGATCGTAAAACAGTTGGTTAAAGCTGTCACTCGTGAATCTTAAACAGTCGTTACAAATAGAAGCCTGAAAGACTGACAATTCAGCCAAAAGGTCGTTTTACCCAATATAACCGAGTTGCAGAGGTTAGATAGGAACTGAATTGAAATTAGAAAAAACTCATGGTGATTATGGAAATCTAGGAGGTTAATTGAAGATGAGATTAAGATGAAAACTTGGCTGTATCTTTCTTCAATTAGTACCTAAACGGTTTCCCTGCTGGAAAGAATTTTGAGCATGTGCCAACAGATGTGGAAGACATCGTGTCTTGTACTTCCTTCTAGATATTAAAATATTATTTAATTTTGTACGCGTTAACTTAAAAATAATTTCCAAAAACTCTCTATTTTTCTGCACGAACAGCATTTTCAATATAATCTTGAACATTAGGAACTCGACCTAAAATAAATTATTGTTATAAAATAAGAACCTAAATGATATGAATTTACTTATTTTGTTAGTGTAAAATCGAAATTTTGACACGTCATGTATGAGTATTAAGAACATAACTTTTTTTTTAGATGTTGGGAAATCATCAAATGACTCCTCCCGCTGGGCAGAGCGGAGTGTCAAAGTTCTACTGCATTAAAAACCACCCATGTTTCTTGTTAGCCCTTTTGTGTCGAGGTCGCGGTCTCTTTCGAACAACCCGCAGCCCCTACGGGTCTTAAGAACATAGGTGAATCATAAATTCAGCATTTCCTATTTGACTAACCAAACCGCGAAAAGAAAATACCTTCATCTTTCCTGCAAACATGTAGCAAAGATGAAAAAAGATTTAAAACGTTACTTCATAATTTATCCCCAGTCCGCTTCTACGGGCCATGCATGTATTACTGAGAGATCTAGCGGTCATAGCAAAGTAGCTATTTGTTAGTGAGTCCCTCAAAGCTGCCCCAACTAACACCGTTTGAGGCTAAAGCCAAAAGGACGACGCGGTCTACTTTCCTAGCCCCGAGGCTCATTGCATGTCTGAAAGCATTTTCAGTTTTAAGCTTCATGAAAAAGATCAAAGCTGAAACGTGTGTTAAATATGATTAAAACTTTTTGGGCGTGTCTTAATTTGTAGATGAAAAAAGAATCATCTAATAAGAATGCAACAATTAAAAAACCTTGTGAATAACTAATACGACTAACTCTATGGTGCCTAATTATAATCTACGTTTTCTATGTTTCTATTTGAATATGTAACCAAGCAATCAAAAAGTACCCGCCCATAAAAAATAAATAAAATATACTTACGCACTGTATTTATTCAAGTTTTTTCATTTTACGCGTATTTCACAATATTCAGTTCTCCAAAAAGCCTCTTAATCATACAAAATTCCTGAAAAGAAGAAACAACTTTGTATCCATTATACCACATTATTTCATTGTATGAACTTCGCCACAGCATAGTCAAAGCCTCGTAAAAAGTCGCCAGCAAATGACATTATCTTTAGAAAGTATTTTAATTCGATGAAGGAAGTTCCCGTGAAGTTCTCGTCTTGCTCGTCGGCAATACGTTGTCGGACGATTTGCATTTTTATGAAAACGTTTTACGGGTCGGTCTGGGTCCTTACCGGCTTTTGCGGAATGAGTTTGACTCACTATACATAGAAGTTGCTAGTTGAATAGTTTGGTACTGGAATAAATATTTCATGAGCACAGATAAGTCAACTTCTTTGAGCGTGTATTTTCTCGATTATCTAAACTAATAAGAGTAGTCTTAATAGAGAAATTTGGTCCATAAATAGTCATAATGGCAGGAGAATGATAATCTTATGATGTTCTAAAACTTGCTGTAAATCTATTTGGGTTGCTCACGACATTCAGAGAAACTCACTCAAAAATGTATCTATGGTCAACCGCACGTTCCGCTTCAGAATAAAAATGTACCGTCGACTGACTTGTAGTCTTATTGGTGATTTTTATACACCTACTTCTACTGTTCTAAAAGGTATCTTTGTAAGCAATTATTTGCTCAAGAAATGATATTCACAAGGTGAGCTGTACGACGATGAAAACGAGGACATTAAATAAATACAGCTGCATAAAACAGAGTACTCAAAATAATAGTATCTACTTTAACGAAACTAGCAGTGTAATGAAAGGAAAATATTATGAGTTGTAACATTATTCCAGTGCTTTCGTAGGTACCTACGTTTTCAAAGTTTGAAGACATTTGCGGAGTTTAACGTGAGATATTTTCTTTATACATCATGCATAATGTTCAGGTGGCATGTTCCCGCGTTGCTTAGAGTTCATTCGTGTTTGCAGGTGATATAAATAATTAAATAAATGTTCACGCACATGCCTTTACAGTGTTATTCCGTGCGAAGCTTCATTGCCCGAAAAATTGCGTTTTCTGTGTTCCTGTAGCAATTGAAATAACTTTTATGTAATTACTTTTATTTTTTATGAGACTTTCACTGAACTATTCTGATTATTCATTTTTTTGATAATGATCTAGAAAGATGATTAAAATAATTATATAATATTACGTATTTGAGGAGGTAAACATCGTGAGATAACCAGCACGCCTTTTTTTTGGATGATGGGAAATCCTCAAATGACTCCTCCCGCTCTGGGTAGAGCGGTAGCGGTAGAGTGTCAGACTTCTACTGACTAAAAACCACCCATGTTCCTTCTTAGCCTTTTGGGTCGAGGCCGCGGTATCTCTTTCTGACTACCCGCAGCCCTGGCGGGAAACCAGCATGCCTGAGAGATATTACTCGACGGCATGTAAAGCAAAGTCAGAGACCCATGGGCGTTATACAAAGGCTCTAACCACACGATTAAGAAGAAAAATATCAAGTCATTGTAATGTAAAATATTGCATTAAGAAGCGATAAGGTTCACCATAAGAGTAGATATCCTGTCTGAAATAAAGAGTAGCCTAGCCCTAAAAATATCATTAAAAATTCCCAAACAAAATACCCCAAGATTGCATACGCAACTTTGTGCTTAAATTTTACGGTACAAGCTTTATAATTACCTAAACGCCTGAAAATAACACGATCCTAATCACAGTCCTAAAATTTTCATCGGTGTCTCAAAAAAACCAGTTGAAAACCGTACCCGTTGAGGCCGCACGATTGTCATCCAGTAGGTAGCGAAGGCTCGTGAATTCCCGCATAAAATGTTAAACATCTGGACGACCGACGACGCTTCTAGGACAACTCCTATTCATTCGTGTGCTCCTTGCGACGTTTTTTCATCTTTTCCATTTTTGTGGGCGATCCCGCTGCGTTGACTTTTGCGCCATGTTTTTTTAAGGAGGTTAGATTTTTTGCCCGGGTTTTTGTGATTTCTGTTTTAATTTTAAGTAGCGGTATGGTGGTGTTTTGTGCAAGAAGAATTTGGCACGTAACAGCAACAAAATGTTATATGATTCAGTGAGCATGGGGCTGCTGAATGTTTAATTGACCACTAAAACTCAATAGGGCTTTATCATCATCATCATTTCAGCCTGGAATCACCCACTCTTGGGTACAGGCCTCACCTTTCTTCTGCCACTTTTCTCTGTCCTGTGCGTCTTTTATACATCCGTTTCCCGCGCTCCTGACGATATCATCCACCCAACGCACTTTAGGGCGGCCCTGGTTTCTCACGCCCAACCTTGGCCACCATTCGATCAGAATTTTAATCCATTAGCCATCTCCGGGTTTTCTCATGCTTTAACCATTCTATGAAGAGACTAGATTTTGCCAGCGGCTTTACCAGCGTGAAAATGACGATTTTCCATACAAACTTTCATCCCTTATTTAACTCCCTTAGGGGTTGAATTTCGAAAAATCCTTCCTAATTTCTTGTCTACATTATAAAGGGAACCTCTGTGCAAAATGTCAGCTTTGTAGGTCCATGGGTTTGGGCTGGGTGTTGATGAGTCAGTCAGTCAGTCAGGACTTCACTTTTTTTTATTTATATAGATAGAAGATAAAGTTTACTGAACCAAGTCGTACTAGATCTGCGTGGTGAATTACGGTCCATTCCTTTTTACAGAGAAATTAAAGATGCTATCCGATTTGAAAATCTAACCAAGAATCTCATACTCGGCGCCAGCGCTTGCGACTTCTAGACCTACGAGGCAATGGATAAATCAAAAGGCAACAGTTATAATTTATTGTAAGAATAGCATAGTTATAACTGCCACTCGGGTCGATCTTTAGGTTAAACCGCGCTTGTCTAGGTTGGGTCTGTGGATTAGTGACCACCCATTACATACCGAGTTTACGTTAAGCTGTTGGTCCCGGGTGCCATACCTATATAGATCTTTGGCAGTCGTTGCAGGTAGTCCAGTGACCTGAAAGTCTGACAACCAGTCTTACCAAAGGGTATACGAAAGAAAGAAAAGGTATTTATTACTCAGTATTAACTGGGTTGTGGAGGTCAGCTAGGCAGTAACTCCATGTAAAATTCAGTATTTTATTCAGCTGTATCCGGTTAGACTGGAAACCGACCCCGGCATAGTTGGGAAAAGGCTAGGCAGATGATGAACAATCCTTCCTTCAGTACTAAATTCTTCTCAGAAAACATTCACGAACTGATTTATGAGAACAATTAAAAAAACACGATATAGTAATTTTGACACACACATATTACCTACTGTAGCATGTCTAATGCTACATCATCATAATTATGATGTCGGCCTTTTTGTTGGCAGAGCTATTACAACCTCGCGCATTTTGTACCTTGGACAGTAAAACGTCATTTTTCTTAACATATTTTAAATTTCGAGCCGTCATCTGAGAGAAGAAAAAAAAAGCAGTGGAAGCTTGTCATTTAAGTACTGGAGTTGCAAGTGGGCAAAGATCCTATGAAGATATTTTAATAATTTTTTGTTTCACTTCGAATTTCTATGATTATCAGCCCCAAGGGAGGCGTTTTGTAAATACGAATTAAAAAGTGAAAAAGCTCTCCATTGTTCCGTCAGACGATCTTACTTTCGGACGAGTTTTTTTCTGCAGTTGTAACGGTATGTTTTAAATAATAATATTCTCATCACCTATTGCTCAGTTTAACCCCCAAATCCCCAAATTCTGATTTTAAGTTTGGTCTCACGGTGCTGTTCGTTTATTAGGTTCGATAACCGTGAAGGCCGATTTTCGGCCCGACCCACCGGCCGGGGTATTTAAAAGCCACGCCGCCGCCGTTGTTAACGAGCGTACAGACGCGCTCGGTGAAGGTCCCGAAACGCGTCTTCAGTTCACCACCTGGTGACCTTTGAGAGGTGCCATCGCGACGCAGCGGGTCTACACGCCACAGGAGCCGAAGAGTTACACCAGCTAAAACCTTTTCTTTTAAAACTCCATTATTTTTTCAACATTTTCTGATAAATCTAATTTACCTATTTTAAATTGTAGCATCTGCGTACGTAGTTACTTATTAGTAGCGCCCAATGATATTATAAAATCATTGGTAGCGCCAATAATCCTTGATTGATCAATCTAGGCTATTTTTTTCTTTATTTATGCGCATTGTCTGTCGACCTTTTTTAGTCCGAATACGCGTACACAGGAGCTAATATCATTTTGCAATTTTTTCCCCATAGTCAAAATTATTGATTCTTTTAAAACAGAAAATTACCTGTCCTTTGCCTACCTGGAAACTTTGTATTTTTTTTATTTTGTGTTCTTTTATATCCACAAAATTTGTATATATTTCTTGTATTTATTTTTCCTTAAATTATACATTTAATTAGCGGAAAAGTGTTTTCTTGAAGTTTTCACGCTACACTTCATAGGCCCAGCATATTAACAGTTAACACAATACGGAAATGAATACCGCATTCAGTAAAGTAGCAAGCGGCGGTAGTTGTAAATCAACACTTCCGTAGTACTGGATTGTAATTACTGCATAATTATGTATTACCTACGACGAAATATGGATGGCAATATGGTAATAATTATATATGATCATAATTACCTTTTCATTACTCATACTCTGAAAGTAGGTCAGAACATGCCTGCGGAGCGGGTTGAAAGTAATACTTTTCAGCCCTAGGGAGAATCGCTTTCTACTGACAGCTGTCAAATTATTTGTTGTAATAGGGAGCAAATCTATTGCCATCAACCAATGTAATTAAGAGCAAGCCTATTGCCACCAACCGATGTGATTAGGAGCAAGCCTATTACCATCAACAAATGTAATTAGGAGCAAGCCTATTGCAACCAACTGATGTAATTGGGACCAAGCCTATTGCCATCAAACAATGTAATTAGGAGCAAGCCTATTGCCATCAACCAATGTAATTAAGAGCAAGACTATTGCCATCAACCAATCTAATTAGGAGTAAGCCTATTGCCATCAACCAATGTAATTAGGTGCAAGCCTATTGCCATCAACCAAGCTAATTAAGAGCAAGCCTATTGCCATCAACCGATATAATTAGGAGCAAGCCTATTGTCATCTACCGATTTGGGTAATTAGGAGCAAGCCTATTGCCATCAACTAATCTAATTATGAGCAAGCCTATTGCCATCAACGGATGTAATTGGTGGCAAGCCTATTGCCCCCAACCGATGTAATTAGGATCAAGCCTATTGCCATCAACTAATCTAATTAGGATCAAGCCTATTGCCATCAACTAATCTAATTAGGAGCAAGCCTATTGCCATCAACAGATGTAATTAAGAGCAAAGCCTATTCACCGATTTAGGTAATTGGGGGCAAGCCTATTCCCATCAACTTTCCTTGTATTCGTAATGAAAAGCACAGTGTTTACCTCGGGTTAAAGACTTATTTAGTCCCTCGAACTATTAGCGCCAAACCCCGACTCGGGACTAAATAAGTTCCTTTCACCCCTAAGGTAACAATGTACTATTACACGGTAGCAAGTGTGAAGATAATTCTGGTCTTCCTTATTTGGGCGTCTTTATCAGGTGTAGTAGGTACCACTAAACTACTAAGAGCAACGGTGGCCCAGTGGTGGTGGCCCCGACTTGCCAACAGTAAGTCGTGGGTTCAAACCCAGGCAGGCGCATTACTTTGTTTAATTTATTTCATAATCACTGCAGGCGGAACTGCACTCTCAGAACGGTGAAGAAAAACATCGTGAGGAAACCGGCATGTCTTAGAACCAAAAAATTCGAAGACATGTGGACATCTACCAACCCGCACTGGGCCCGCGTGATGGATTATTTAGCCCATCCCTCTCCTAGAGAGGAGTCTCAGTCCCTGCAGTGGGAACATTATAGGCAGATGATGATGATTAGGTATCACTTTGGGTTTGTATCTGTTTCCTCCTAAGTAAGATCTTTGATTTTCGGTAAGTTTGCATTTCTTTTATTAGCTCACAAACTCCTTCCTGTATTTTCTTCTACAAAATAAAATATTGCATAATACTGCCTCGTTGGTCTAGTATTCGCAAGCGCGACAGCTGCTGCTTGGGGTCCAGCTTTTGAATCCCAGGTCCGAAGTGTTATTGGGTTTTCCCATCAGGAATTTCTCAGTAGCACCCACGGAGACTAGATTTGGGCCCGGTTGGTTGGCAGTTAAACATAACTGGCGGAATGTGGGTGTGCCAAAGCACCTCTGCTTAGCCCTTCGGGGATTACAGCCCTGATGTTATATTAAGAGAAATAATTAATCGAGCCACAGTTTTTTTAATTGGCCACAGGATCAAACTTCTAATTTTATAACTCAGCCACGGGAAAATTATATAGCCTCTAATATACTAATTCGTCTTCTTTACAACGCCCACTAAATATTCTATAGAAAGCATCAAGTGACGATCAACATTTATATTAACTTGTCCTTGTTATTTATACATAGGCACCTAATTTACTAACTCAGCCACGGAATTTATATCTCACCACCATTTTACATTTTACAGCTTCAACACAAGGCCCTCAAAAAAATATAAATGAAGCGACCGTAGTCAACATCATTTATTATAACTTCGCATGTAAAATAATACATCACATTCTTTTATCGTGAAAATAGCAACAGAAAGATTTGGCGCGAGCGCGCGAGACCACGGCGACCGGCCATTTGCACCAATCAGAGAGCGCCAACGTATATTATATATGAAATGTCAACTTTTGATATACTTTAGATTATTATATTTCCGTTAAAAATACCTATTAGTTACAGAAATGTTTTTACCATTGTCTAATTGACTAGTCACAGGCAGACTGTATGATTCGTTATTGTAAACTGAGGGAAATAGGTTAGGTTAGGTTAAAACTGTGACCAAACGCGCGCAAGCCGAGCGAGCGAAGCGAGCGGTGCCGCGGAAGCGGCCGGCGAGCGCTACTTCCGAGTTGCTTGCAGAAATGTTTTCACAATTTATTGTCTAGTATTCCGATAAAAATGAAGTTCTGAAGCGATTCTGTCGATAATTTTTGTAGCACAACATGTAAATAAAATCGATCTTTAGGACATTCGATACTCTGAACTTCAATATTTAGGTCATTAAGTACTCTGAACTTCTGTAATTAAGCCTTTCGATGACACGACAGGAGTTTATACATACTATTAGTGGCTATAATATAATATTTGATGACAATTTTAATTAAATTTTGATGCTCAGTTAATGTGGCATGAGTTATAATTTAAACGTACTGAGTTAATAAATTAGAAGCTAATTGAATATTTTTTTGATGCCATATAATAATATTTTAGAAGTTTACTGTTTGAATTCATGTTACAAATTTAGATGCTAAAAAATAATCACGATGCTGAGTTGTATTTAGAGTGGCTTTAAAAAAGATAACTTGTGGCTAAGATAGTATTATTTAGGTGCTCGTTAATTGTGGCTGACTTAGTAATTTAGAAGGCAAGTTAGATTTTTAGATGCAAATAATGCTATTAAAAAGAAGCCGGTTTAATTAGCACCCTTATATTAATAAAATATTTTTAGTAATACCACAATAAGATCTTTTCAGATGACAGATAAACTTTTAGCCAGTTTAGTGTAAAATTCATCAGTCCAAACAAACTGCAAGAAAATTTCAAATACATCCTCCTTGACCGCACTTGGCCCTTGTTTTTTCAACGTCTGCGAAAGTGCAAAGTCAAGCTTCGAAAAAATTATGAACGGGAAGTTCAAAACAGTCTTAAGAAATTTTTACTTTAATAGTAGTCGACTATTTAAACCGAAGAGCCAAGAGATCCCGAACTTAAGCAATTAGTGAGCTCCAGTCAGACAGCAATTAACGGAATATGCTATTCGAAAGCAGAAAAGGTAGAAATAATTCAGCCAATAACAGGGTGCTTGCCGAGTTGACTCGTTAGTTAAATAATTCATTAACTACTAATGACCGAAATATATCAACCACTTGGCGTGAAGTACTTGAGATCGGGTGTTATAATTAACGTTTTGGAGCTGATGTTAGTACTGAAGTGGTAATGAAGATGTTGAAGGGGAGATTGTGGTTTCAACTTTTGATTTTATCGTGTAAAGGTCCTCTCTCGAAATAGCATTTTTTCTGATGAGCTGGTTGTTAAACTAGCTAAAAAAACCACAATGTCTTTTCTAAGGTTAAATTTTGTTATTAAGAAATACAATACTGGGTGAATTAGACACCGACGTATTACCAACGTTTTACAGTATTAATACACGTAATCACACCGTAATTATTTCGTTTTATGAGGATTAGAAACTCATAGAGTGCACCTGGTCCTGTGCCTGTGCACACACTTGTGCACTAAAATATCTCCAGCACCGATGGTTAATCTCAGCTAAGATTGGCCGCGCCGCGACGGGAAACGGTCATGAGAACTTGCAGTTTTGTATGAAACAGCAGATTTTTTATATTAACCTACGAAAAATTCAGTGGGTCAGAATGATGTACAGAATACGTGTTAACCGTATTAGCGTCGATGTTAATTCCACCCTGTTACAATTTTTTGCCTATTCAACGAATGTAAATATTTATATAGAATAGAAAATATCATCGTGCACTATCCCGAAAATACAATAAACACTAAAAAAATATACCATCTTTTTTCAATTCGGCTGTCAATCGATACTTGAACAACAATGAACCACAAATCATTGTCAGATCTCACTGTACTCCGAATGGATAAATGCTCACGAATGGCTTACTTCAATAAGTCAATCGATTACGTCAAAAAAATAAAGAAAAAGTATAACTGCTCTTCTATGTAAGAGCAGTTAATATACAAAACAAAATGATAAAAAAATTAACAAAAAAACACAAAATATAATCTTAAGAAAAGCTACCTTCAACTTCTTAGTTACATTTTTTTTGCTTACGTTTTTCTCGTGTACAATAAATAGTAGGTTAGTACCTAGGTACTTATAAGAACTAAATAATTTCATGTTTTAATTACTGTTGTTGTTTTCCGTTTCCCTGGGAGCAAACGAAAACTTTGCCGCCATAATTCACTCTGAATACCATCGGAATGTAATTAACTACTGTACCGTGTACTGTAATTAAATTGAGCTTAATGAATCTTGCGTATTTCACTACAGTTTTGCGAAAAAAACTTCGCATTTTTATATTAGCATTCTTATTTGAAGATTTTTTTTTGAATTGTAGTAAAATAATGTAAAATGTATACCAGAAGTGTTTAGTCTTTTGGTAATGGCACCGATATTAGCCTTATTAACATGACGGCATGTGCAATATTATGAATTTAAATTTATTTAAATGTGTTAGATACATTAACCGACTGATTTTGTGATAAAACAAAAAAGTATTACTACAACTTCAACTGCCTATAAAAGAGAATTACAAACCTTTGCTAATAAAAACTTAAAACTAGCTGCTAAGTAACGCTTAACACACACCACACATATGAAACTCAGAGCACCGACAGTTGAAAATCAATTTTTTATTGACAAAACACTTTTTCCAATACGAATTATTTGATTCACACAGCACTGCTACTATAATTTCAGATTAATTTATCAATAGTCTCAAGAAGCCTTTCTCACTTCCTCACACTGGAAAATACACCTTAAGTTCATCTCAAAAAGAATGTCTGGCATTACGTTAACTTGAGCCACGTTGAGGATGATCTCCAGGAGAGTCGTCTGAAGTGGTTAACTCGTGTGTCATGCGCAAGCTAAGAGGGTATAATGGTGGAAATTGCTTGGATTTTTATTTGTACCCGGAGTTTAATCTCGTGATTGAAAACTATGGAGGAAACTTGCTGTTTTATAATGTTGCCTAAACTTAAAGAGAGAAACCCAATAACCTAGTCAGAAAAGTCTGGGGCAGAAACCGGCTATTAGCTGTTTAATAAACATAACATAACGCCTGTAATCTTCGCAGAGTTGGGCAGAGGTGTACCATCACCTGCAATAATGCATGGGGAGTTTAGAAAAAATACCGTGTGAAGCAAGAAATGACGCCACCTGGCGTAAATAAGTACTCGATTAGCAACATTGATTATATTGTTGATGCTACACTAACTAGAGGGCGCTCACGCTGTATAAAATGTTTATGTAGTATCTTTTTTCTGTTTAAACATTCAAATAATTTATAATGAATTATTTCTATTATATAAATTTATTCCTAACTACCTACTATGTTTGTTTAAATTGAATATTATTATCATTTTATAACAATCTGATTTTAATTATCTATGTTTTAGTTTTCAAACTTGAGGGTAGGTCGAATATGAATTCATAAATAAATTAGTAGGTAGTAGAAATAATTAGATTGAAGATTTATGAGTTGTGACTAAGCTCAATTGATTGTTCGCTAAGTTTGTTTCGATTATCTCATTCGAGTGTGTTTAGCTCAGTTTTATTTTAATTTAGGTGAATTAACTTATTGCATCAAAATGAGTACGCGTTGTAATATAGTTTTCGTTACAAGAGCTCAAATAACTGATTTGCAAAATCAAGGCAAAAACTTATCGACACTCGAAACTTGTCGACTTATCTTATTGTTAACGTAAGTAGTTTTGATTTCAAATTTTTATAAGAAAAAAAAATGTTTTAGTAACGACTACCTATACTTCTTAATAAATAATCATTATTGCGTATTATATATTTCTGTTATATTGTTGCAGAGAAAAACAGTTGTTCTATTGGTACGACGATTTGAAAACGAGGGTTCTTTGCAACACCATCAAAGAACTAGTAGACCACGGCGCATAAACACATTACAGCGTCAAATCGTGTTATGAGAGTACGAAGAAAATGGATTCCTGCCGATGACCGACTATGCTGCTATAAATGACTCAAGTGTTGACAATGCCCGTCGTGCTCTTAAAAGTGAAGAGCTGCATTATAGGAGGCATGTTGTGAAACCCTGGCCCACAGAAAACCTTAAAAGGGCAAGATTACAGTTCGCTTTGGATCATGTTAACTTTGATTTGAGTAATGTTTTTTCATCTTTACAGATGAAAAAACTTTTAAGTCCAGTGAACACGGACGCATATGTTTGTGGTGCCGAAATAATACGTGATAAACAAGTGGTTATGTAGTGTCCAATATGCTGGTCATATTACAGTGAACGTGTGGGGATAGATAAGTGTTGCCGATCCAGGATTTATATTTCATAATACTTAAAAATAATATTACTTAACTTTAGTACTTATTATTTATATTAATTGGAGACCGGGTTATTATAACCTATTACAAGACTTACGTATTTTTAATAACTAAAAAAAGTCAAACACAACTTTTTTTTTTACATTACGTAAGAACCGTTTCGTATGTTTTTGTGCAATTGTATACCTGTTATCCTACCTATTTAATTCATTTAACTTTTCACTTTTGTGATAAAATAATCCGGTCTCCTGTTTGTCTTTGTTGAGGTTACAAAAGCTTCAATCCTCTTTCCGATTTTGGAAACGAATACTTAAGCTATGGCCTCAATAAGAAGTTTTATATAATATAATAATGTTGAACGATAATAAATGTCTGTTTTTGAATAATAAACTGTAAGAAATAAACCTCTTAAATTTGTGTGATAGTGTCTTTTTGTTTGTCTCCGTTCATCCCTGTTGCTAACTGACTACTAACTCGAATATTATATTTTTGAATGCTATGCGCACTTATTAGCTTAATGAAAACATTCCTTATGGTTTCCTTTGTTTTTTTTTATCATTTAATTTCTCACTTAATCCAACCTAATACGACGTGTTTCCTAACTTTTTACTTACCTAACCTATTCCCAAGTCAAAGTCCATTTTTTTCTATATCTCAGCAGAATATATTACATTTAGTTAGGACTAAGTTATAAAAATCTACCTCCTTTTTATTTCACCTACAGGTGACACCGGGTAATCCGGATATTGTCATTGCGGAAAGTAAAAACTTTAAAGGTTTAATTTCTTATTATTATTTAAGTAGGAATTACAAATTAAATTGCTGTGAGGTAGAAACAGAAATAAAACTTATGCCACCTACAACTGACACTGGGGATTGAAGAGTTTAATATCACAGTTGTGCAGAAACCAAACGCCATCTATTAATTGTTTTCGAAAATTTGATTTCTACCTTCACAGAAAAATAGGCCTTAAGGTATCCATGCACTTATGTGGGCGACTGTACCTAACAGTGTCTAATAGCACACCCACACCAGCTACTTATGTTTAAGTCCCATGTATACGGGGCAAGCCCATTACCATCAACCAGGCACAATTCTAGACTTCGTGGCAGCTATAACTGCGAAATTCTTGATCCAACCCTTTCGATTGGATCAAGAATTCTCAAATCTCAAATCAAACAACTGTTTAAACAACTGTTTAATTTGAGACAAGACTCAATGAGAAATGTAAATTAAAACTTTTTATATTTTATGTAACATTAATATCTAGACAAATGGCGTTTTACTAACATTTTAAAGGTTTCTAGAAAAATTGAACAATAAAAACGCGTGATAAAAATGACAACTTGTTAGAATAATCGATTAGTCTTCATTACGTTGGAGAATATAAAATTTTATCTTTACTATGCATAAAGTTACCTTTGCTATGTTCCACTTGCGACGATGTTATACAATATATTGGCGAGGAGCTAATATCATCCATTAGGTAACAAAAACACGTTGATATCAATGCGTGGTAAAATAATAAATTAAACATCTATACTACAAAATAAAAATCCAGTTAACGATAAAAACCCTATTCATCCTCAATCGCACCTTTAACTCAGAAATCTAAACCTCAAAATCATGTCTTCATTCAATTTAACATCGCCCTCGGTGATTTACTATCGTTATCTTCAAGAGGCAACAATAGAAAGTCCTAAGTGGAACGATGCTTAAAGGTTGGACTAAGCGTGATTTATATTAGGCCCGGAGTTTCGCGGGCCCATGTCAAGCCTGATTCCAAGAGTTTCAACCATTAATATTCATTAAAAACCTCAACTTGTTCGCGTTTATTTAATTCCATCACAACTATTTTCAACGTAAACAGTCTGATAAAATTAACAAAGCGTACGGTATGTATCTAGGATAAAACGTCTAAAGTTAATTAATTACAAAACAACAGCGTTATCTTGGAAGGAGTCTGGGGTTTGTTTAGTAATGTGTAATTATGTACACATCGTTTATATAAAACGGTACGTTGTTGGTAGCTAAGTGTGTTTTCTAAAACGCGTTGTAACGTTATCGTATAATGTACGAAGTCATGTTCCTAGCTCGAGAGCATTATAAGAAGACTCGCTTGACTTGCGAATTTCAAAGTAAATTCTACATTTGGATTCTTCGTGCGAAAAGTGGAAAAAGCAACGAATAAACCTGCAACGCTTTACTCGTTAGATTCAATATTCGCTGCACTTCACTAGAAATTCGAATTTCATTCGCCACCGCAGATTCTCCTTCAGATATATTTCAAACACTGGAGATTCGTCCAATCCGCTGTAAAAAGTATTGCAAAAAGTACAAAATATAATGTCAGAGGCAGTAGTTTAAATTCAGTAAATGTTTAAAGTAACAGGTATATTATTTTCAGGTGCTTTAAATGTTTACTTTGGCGATCTTATGGACCGAATAAAAATGCATGGTCCTCATCGATATACGTGCGACTGGACCATTCTTTCGACTTAGACAAGTTACTATGTACCAAAGTCTAAGACTTCATTGAATGTGGTAAAGGAAAATGTCAACTTATCAAGTACATTCTACCGTAATAGTGTAGTAGTCATTCGCAGACGAAATCATTCGACTTTTATTGTAACTAGATTAGATAAGTTTTACAAAGGTTCTCAAAGATTGTGAAACGTCGTTCGTTGTCTGCTCGCGATACTTTTTGTAATTTAGACATATTTTTAAATGCCCAATCCACGAGCGCACCTGTAACATCCAGCTATAATGTGGTCCGGTCACTTCCGCGCGCTTTCCGCTTAGTCTTCAATTTAATTTGATCCGACCGTCTCATCCTCTCAAACTGCAACATGCAATGAACGCTTCTTATAAACTCCTTGCAATCCTGCTGCTCTGACTAAACGGAAAATTGTGGAGACTACTTTTGTTTTCAGGTAGCATTTTTAAAGTAAGAAGTTATAAAAGGATTTTGTTACTCTGATATTTGTGTAAGGAATGTTTCGCTTGATGATAAGTGATAACTACGATATTAATAGTTATGACGATTATAAGATTTTGTGATAAATTAGCCGAAAGATATGTGCGTCTTGCATCAAATCAGTACATTTAACAGGTTCTATTGCGTTAAGCGAAAAACTGAGTGAAGTTTTAAAATAACTATTGAATAAAACAACTCTCAGTCTACTTCAAGACTTACTTCTCTTTAAAATTATGCAGAAACTGCCATGTTCAATACGCAGTTCAACCGCCTGAAGCGATTTAAATATAAATAAATGCGAAGTTTTCTTTCATACCACCCCACTTCAGTCTTAAGACGGCGCTGAGCCGTATTAAATAAGATTTCTGTTTTATGTTGAATCAGCCTCCACAGCTTCTAGAAAACTATTTTCTATCAGTTCGTTAAACACGCTTATTGACGAGAAGTTTACTAGTTAATCTATCTTGTACTTTCTTAAGACAAACTTCTTTGGAAAGTATAAATGCGATGAGATGATAGTTTATCTTTTGGTACTTCTGTCAGGTTTTATTATGAAGTGATATTATTATTGATTGATTTTAATGAGGGTACTAAAATATGGTCGCTCACAATGGGCCTCATCAGAAAGTTCAAAGTCACCCAAAGGGCAATGGAGAGGGCTATGCTCGGAGTTTCCTTGCGTGATCGAATCAGAAACGAGGACATCCGCTTGAGAACCAAGGTTACCGACGTAGCCCGAAGAATCGCCAGACTTAAGTGGCATTGGGCAGGGCACATTGCCCGCAGAACATAAACACATACATACATATACTCACGCCATTTTCCCATAAGAGTAGGTAGAAACCACATAACGCCACCTGCTACGATCCTTACATACTCATTTGCTTCGTCCACATAAGAATGACCCATCACCACCTAATTTACTTAAGTAATATTTCACTAACATCGTTATCCAAAGTAGGAGGCACAAATTACCAAAATGCAGAAAAACAATATTTGAGAATGAGCATGACAACAAATAAAAAAAAACGTATCTTTCGAACACCGAGTCCCGGTCGTCACTGGGGAAATTATGGAATATAAAATATTTGTATGATCGTCACTCCACCGAATTTGGCGTGTTGTATTTTTTTCAGTCTGCTCCGATAAAAACTATGGAAAGTTATAGGAAAACGGTATGGTATTACTTCACCAGCAAAAATAGTGTATCGTTTAATTTTTTCGTATTTGCACATTCAATCAATTCAGTCGTTACACAATAATGATTTTAATCAATTACAAATTGGCCTGTAGTAACCCTGTGGCCTGTAGTAAGCCTGTAGTCTGTGGTGCCTGTGTGTCAGGAATATGTTGGTATATATTATCCTCTTTCAAGCTAGCACACATCATGCATAAAGTCTATTGTAGCTAGAAACAAAAGACTATCTACCGTACTAAGAGCACACCAAACACATAGTATCGAATTTCAAACAATGCTCTGAAAATCATAACCCAATAAAATATTCCTGGAAAACTCGCTACACAAAACCGAGACAAAAGAGAACAGTTGTTAGGTTAGACACACGACAAACATAGGAAGTAAATAGAGCCGACGACAGAGTTAAAACTAAATAAACTAGTTTGAAAGTCGATAGCGGACAACGCACACAACGCATATACTGTGTTTCGCATATTTGCATTTTTATTGGAACCGTTTAAAGAAACAATGGATGGATCGATTGAAACGCTTGCCGTTTGGGAAATTCAAATGTTTTTCCTTTTATGCCAGTTTCTGTATAAGCCTTTATCGATTTTTATTTCGATATAATCTGGCCTGTTGGTTTTGTTTTAGAAAAAGTAGCACTCTATATTTTAGATCGGTTGTGCTCCGTAAAACCAGAACAAAAGTAATTACTCACTATGAAACGAGTGTTCGTTTTAAATACAAAGTGCTGAACTCAATCAACCTTGAACAACGGTAGCAAATAGTTTGCTAAAAAGCTTGAATGTGACAGAGTAGGCAAAGAAAATAATGTTCATATAAATGTACAAGGTAAGGTTTCTGCAGATAGCTTCAGAAAAAATCGGGAACTTTAAAATAAAGGATTTGTAAGTAACATGTGAAGCAAGCGTTGACGCTTGACAAAGACCATATCTTTGACCTTAGCAAAGCCGTATTTATTCATGATATCTAAATCACTCTCACCCTAATTTAATGTGACTTCGTTTCCCCTAACCTTGCCTAAAAGCAAGTATCGCCTAAGACAGTCACAGGGCCATTCTCATCTCAGAACAGCCAAGAAACTCTTTCCATATAACCGAACCTGAAAAGGCTCCAAAAAGTTACAGCAATTTCTCATTACCGAAACAGCATGCCATAAACAAAAACATATGTAAGTAAAAATTCTCAATCTTCCACATGAAACCGAATACGAAAACCCTTGTTTGCGTGTTGTCGGCTTCAAAGTCTTTGAATGACGTCACTGACAATGGGAAGCTCTTAACGTGACGTAGAGCACAGCTACCCACTCTTTTTGGCAGCACAATCCTTCAAAGGCGGATGAAATGAGAGCATCTTAATATCCGCGTTTTAGTCTTATTTCGTGTGACATTAGCGAGCCCTCGACGGATGAATAAAGCCGAGGGTTATTCTGGTAAAGTTCAAGTTTTTTGTTTATTTTTTTAATGCTTTATTTTTTTTGCAATTTATAGTTTTGTCTGTGAACATGAGACTAGCAGCATTTTTTTTTTATTTATGGTGAAGTTCTTAATAAAAAACTAAATTCGGATAACAAGCTGTCATAGCTCTATCAAAAACAAATGGCTGTAAATCTTTCTCAGTACATCGTTTTAATGATAATTTCGTAGAACAAACCTGTTAATTGATAGAACATTAGTATGTAGAAAATTATTTAGGTTACACAGCCTGTTCCGTTCTCAATATTTATTAACCAGATTACACTGCATTTAATTACTATCGAATGAACAACCAAGTTATATGTTTATTAAATATTAGCCTGACATAAATTCACAATTACAATAACAGGGTGATTTTGGTGCATTCTATATAAAACAGTTAAGCGTAAATCGGTTATCATTTGAAGTTGGCAGCGTTTTTGTGTCAATTTTCAAAGTTTTGGTACCGTTACTATTGATATTTGGTTAACTGCACAAGACACACAGTTTAACAGTACACAGAATACGAAACTTTAAAAAGTGTTTGTACAAAAAAAAAAATATATGCAAGTCGGTCTTTTTGCAGAATAACCCATGAATTTTGGAAGCTGCATCTGAATGCAAAGGCTTCTTGTAACAGGATGCGATATCCTTTGTATGAGAATATGAAATGCATTTTAGTCTCGCGTTACCTACGTCCCCTAATGAGGTCTCATATAAATGGGTCCTTACTTCATTTGAATGAAAATTCTGAACGTAGTTTATAATCTGTTTACACTAACAAATTAAAAGCCCCCACGTTCTTGCAGTAATGAGAACCTGCTGTAAAAATAGAAGAAATAGAACCAAAGGCCGATTGTGCCAGAGAACTTATTATCTTTATTTGTTCTTTTTCTTTAAATACATAAAAAAATGGAAGCCCACAGTTATCGAGGACAAGGTCCGAGCTACCGCCGGTCACCACTGTTCTCAAAAACGGTGAAGGAAAACATCGTGAGGAAACCGGCACTTAGAACCAAAAGTTCGAAGACAAGACGTGACATTTACTAACTCGCACTGAGCCCGCTTGGTTGATTATAGAGAGGAGGCCTGTGCCCCAGTACTGAGAACACTATAGGCTGATTATGCTGTACTTAAGTATTACCCACATGCTACTTACCTCACTTCCTTTCAGTTTAGACTAATTTAGATATACTATGCTTATCAGTGATCAGTAGTGATCACACTACATAATACAGTCTGTCCTACTATAAGTGATACAAATTGTTTAACTGAATCAGCAAAGAGTATGTTTACGCAGTGCTGCCGCGAACGAGCAATTAGCGGCAAACCTTTGTTTTTGTTGCACTAACACAACACGCCTCACGAAGCTGTCACATGAAAATGGTCGTAACACAACACAATGTCGCACTTATTTACTTAACCAATGGATGTATTATTATTCCAGCAAACACACTAATCGGGTTAAGCGACGCTTCTAATGAATTATTCTAATAGTTTTAATTATGGGAGGGAGGGAAAGAGGGGCGAGATTCAGATATGAAAGTCCTGATGTAATTTAATATAGCAAATCATTATTTTTCTCTTCACTTAAGATACACAAAAAACACAATTAATACTTACTTATATTCCATTTATTTTTGTAAACTTAATAGTTTTATCTTTAATCGTAACAACTAAAAAGATTACTTATGTGAAATAAGGCGCCTACATTATATAGCTTTTCGGTACTTACAAAGACTACAAACTTATAGTTTCAGGCAACACAATATAAGTCCCATCTTTATGACGCCTGAAACTTGAGCATCACCTCTTTTACTACGAATGACGACCAATCGGCCGATTTTCTCCCTTTGACATATCAATCTGAATGGACGTTATTTAAGGATGGCAAGCTGTCATTCATTACTTGTTATATCCATACAAATTATAGTCAGACAGATATTTCATTGTAGGCCTAAACAAAATGATGTATTGTTTTGAGGTGTTGTAGTTATTATTTTGAACTTTATCACAATGTTGTAATATTTAACCCAAACGTTAACTGGTAAAGAGTGCCTTGTGGAATTATGTCCGCCTATGTACCACTGTAGTACAAGAAGTTTAAATAAATAAATATATTGTATCAACTTGCAAATTCATATGAAATGTGTTATATTGCAATGTATCGTTATACTATAACACAATACATTTCATGTGAATTTCGTATAATTATAGTCTGGTGTTCACGTCCAAATTGCGTATTTGCGTACGAAAATTTAAAAGAAATAGAAAATATGTAAATATCGACGAAAAACTTATAAATGCTGAATCTCAATATTATAATGCACACTTAGAAGAATTCACCTCGGTACCAGTCAGTGGGTCCAGTTAACCAAAGACTCTTGTTAACGTTTTCCATCCCGATCTCGTAGTAAAAGTAACCCAAACTCTAAAACAAAATCATACTATGGTTTTGCTTTAAACACAAAATTATACTACATCATCACCAATGGCGTATTTCTCATACATTGATGATGCAGATACTCCCTAGCAGTGACTATTTGGAAGCTATTGCAGTACGCGGCGTCTTCTTTGGACGGCGCAAGTACCACTAATTTGGCGAAGCAGTTGAAAAGGCCGGTGTCTACGCCGAACTGGATGCCAAAAGCTATGCGGGCCAGGCTCTCGTCTTGCCAGCCAGCCAAACGATTCTCTGCAATTACAATACATTATGCTAATGTCTAATGTGGTGCTGTTTTTAGTTTTTATATTGTGGGGCATTAAGGGTTGATGGGCTTTATACTATACTAGCTTTTGCCGCCCGCGTGGATGTCGAAATATATCCCAAAAAACTTTCATCCCCTATTTAACTCCTTTAGAGGTTGAATTTCGGAAAAAAATGACAAAAAAACTTTCCTCAATAACCACTCTATCCATTGGTGAAAACAGCATGAAATTCAGTGCAGTAGTTTTTGAGTTTATCGCGAGCAGACAGACAGCGAATGAAAAAATAACGCATTTTGTTAGATCCATCGGAAAAAGCTAACGAATAGTAGATCAGCAGTGGTAGCCTAGTGGTGTGGCTTTCGGACTTTCAAGCCATAGGTCTCGAGCCAAGACCTTTGACTATTCGGATTGTTGGGCGTATATTGTATAATTACCACTTGCTTCGGTGAAGGAAACTAGCATGTCTGAGAGTACACTATACCCACATGTTTGCCACGAGTCGGTGAAACGCACGCCTTTAATTGGATAAGATGGAGCAGTGGAAAATACTTGTTGTGATTAACTTTCTTATTTAGTAGCTCTTTAAAAATTTGTATACTAGACATTTTTTAGTTTTTAAACTGACATGTTCAATAACATTATTACTATTCTTCTTCTTCTTCTTCTTATCGTGTGGGCAGTAAGGTCTAACGACCCCACACACCCTAGTGTCAGAGTTTCTAAACCGCCGCAAGGGCCTCTGACATGGTTTGACGACCGCCATTTGGCGGCCGGGACCACCGGCTTATACGTGCCTTCCGAAGCACGGTACCATCTTTTTATCAGACAATCAGGTGATTCAAGCCTGCAATGTCCTAACCAAACTGGAAACAACTTCACAAAGTATGCTTCCCGTGGGAATCGAACCCACGACCACCGGGTCACAAGGCAACGCCTAAACCACTCGACCACGGAGGCAGCTATTATTATTAAGACTTGTAGTAAGACGCCAAGTAATAACAAATAAATCAACAACAAATAATTCCAAATTATATTTTACTTGCGCGTCTGACTCATGACACGTTCCGGTACTACAAAACATTAGACGATAGCGCTTTAAATCTGTAAAATATAACTCGACCGCTCGACCAAGTGAAATTGCTCGCTAGTTTCTTATTACACGTATATTAATTACTTTGTGCTGATTTTATTTGGAATTATTTGTTTTTGATTGAGTTTGGAAGGCTTTGTATACAAAATTTCTAGCTTCTCATGACATAGAGTATAATTTATTTAAAACTTACTTCTATAATACAGCGGTATGATCTTCCGATACAAATGCATTGTTCTCGCAGTTTTCTCGTGTCTCGTGACAGCTATCACACGGCAGGGCGGTGAGGCACAAGACAGGATTTTAGCTGAGGCACCAGATGACGATAATACTATGATGGCAACAGCTCCGCTTTGTAAAGCTGCGAGAGAAGCAGCTAGGGCAGCTGCGTAGGGCTGTAGAACTGGTAGCTTCAACTGGAATAAAAAACAATGTCCTATTGGTTCAGGTGTGAGACAAGATCTAAAACTTGGCTATTTAGAAATTGCGATTAAATGATATTCCAAGGCATGCACTTTTCTTTTAAAATAACAAGGTTGTAGGTATGTAAGCATAGTATGTATTAGTCCACGACAGCCAATCTCATGTTGTTTTTTTAAGAAAAATTTTACAAATGTAAAAATTGTTGTAGGTACTTAAGTAATAAATAAATAAGATTAATTACCGGAAAACTTATTTTAAAATAATCTGTAACAGGATTATTATTTTTTTCTGTGATTTCAGTAGATTTGATGAGTGCTTGAAGGCATTCCATGGGAGGTTCACGTCGATCATCCTTTAATATGATGCCATCTATTCTGTTTTTTATTAAATCATTGACTTGTATTAATAACTGACGATCACTGCCAAGTTCTTCATAGTAATTTTCTACTAATGTTGGGTTCATGAAAAAGATAGGCTTGCGTTCCTGTAATGAATAGTGAATTATATTGAGCAGTGATAGTACATATATATAGCAGTGATAGTACCCTTAACGAAGCCCATCACTGCAATATTTTATTTGTTCTAGAAATCTAGACCATAATTCTGGGAACCCCCTAGTTACGGAGATATTGGAAGTCGAAGTTTCAATTTTTTCACAGCGGTTTTTTTTAGTATATAACTTCCATAACCCGTTTACTATTCAAAGCGTTCACTACCAAAATGTTCTAAGACATTGACATTGAGTTTTACCCTAAAATGAGATTTTTCACACCAAAAAAAAAGTCAATTCCCAACAATTATTTTTGTGCAGGGGTACTTAGTTTGATGCACATAATGCTTGGTTGAAGGATTCGGGAAGGGTTCGCTTACACCCTATATAAGTTTCGAATTCGAACCGAATTCATGTGAGTATTGTAAAATCATCACTTGCTTCAGTGAAGGAAAACATCGTGAGAAAAACCAGCATAAAATATTTATATTTCTCGATAGCATGTAAAGCCAAATCAGAGGTCATGGGTGGCATAAAAACTCTGACACCAGGTTATGCAAAATAATCACACGATAAAGAAATAATATACCGGTTTTACATAAAAATAAAACCGATATTATGTGCCGAGAGGGAAAACATACAGCATTGTTTATGAAGAAGCAGTGTATACTTAGCCTTTTGAGCGGTCAATAGTACGGATACTTTAGTTTAATTTAGTAACGGCAGGTGGCGCAAGTATCGCCGATGTCATATTTAATCTATGCCAGCTAGGACGCGGGAACCGCTGTCACTTTTCGAATTCATAGTCTTCACCAGGAAGGACTTCCTACAATGCTGTATGTTTTCCCTCTCGGCACATAATATCGGTTTTATTTTTATGTAAAACCGGTATATTGATGTGCCTCCGGAAAACATACAGCATTGTTTATGAAGACGTGTTTGTTATCTGCTGGTGATTACTAGTAAGTAGTTATAGGTAAAGCACAACGCTATGATGATTATTAAATTTATATTCAAAGCATTAAGTGCCTAGTTACAGTAGCAACGAATAGTATTTAAAAAAAAAAGATATTTAGATCTTCACCGATTTATAGCAATAATCTCGGTTTAGATGTTCTACATACAAACAAATTCAAGTGTTGTAAATAGCAGTAAATGTATTGAAAAATGTATTACGATGGTCCTTAGGGAGTTCTACTTCGCGAAAGTAATGATTAAAGAAGGTATTGGATGATTTCCAATTACCCCGTGATAAGATTTCGTCAATTGGTTGATTATCTAACCAGTTTAAGGAAGCTACTGCTGACCTACAGCTTCCCGGAGATACATGAATGCCCCTATCTCTGAGAACTGTGTGCAGGGTGTACCCAGTTCCCAATCACAGTGCGTGGGGCAGCTTTTGTATTTCTTAATATAGTGATAAATAGATTGTTTAAATTGGAAACTTCATATCTTTTTGTTTTAGTTTTTTGCTATTAAAAGCTTGACTAAAGTAACTACAATATATTTTTATTATTATTTTGTGAAAGTTTCCATGCGGACTGACGATAACAATATTTATCGGTTTCGACCCAAATGAAGGTATAAAATAGATATTGTCACCATCATCAAAAAGCTGTCTTTTGAAATTTTCCGTAAGGTTTAGTCGTGAACCCTACGGCCTGATGCCAGCAATAAAACTGTGGCTGTTCGACGTGCTAGATCGAACAATGTGTCTTTAGGTACAGTTGATGAGAGTCAATTTAGTACGATACGTGGATCCCACGTGGGCGATAGTCGTATTTCTTTTGGTTTAGCTACTCCTATTGCTTTAAGGGTTTATTTTATAATAAAATTAGAAAAGGTTTGTTGTTCAACATGAGCGCCGCAAGAAGTTAGGCTGCTGATTTGTGGACAAGAATAGTACTGTAGGACTTTTCTTTAGGAAACTGAAAATAATAGGAATTGAAAAAAAATTAGAATTTAGGAGAATTATGAAATATCAGTAGGATTTGGACATTTCTCCTGTGTGGAACTTTTATTTGGGCACCCCCCCCATTTTCCAGACTTTCAGGATCAATGTCTGTACCTGTATGGGAGGCTGTGATGTTATAACATGGACTCAGACAGATTCAGGAATTCGTGTGGGTGGTCCAGAGCCCTGGATTTCAGGTCTTGAAGCCAGAACGTTCGATGCCACTCTGGGGCTCCTACTAACTAAATTCCAGTTGCATTGTTCAGCTGTGCCAGAACTCTTGGCAGCAAGCTGGGAGGAGGAAATACCCACGCTCGCCCATTATGCCATGGTCTGTTGAAGGCATCTATATAACTTGCGGATCGATCTCTGCAGTCTAGAGATACGTAGTTGTTTATTACCGCGGTTTCTCGTGTCGCAAACGAGTCGATTTCTGGAAGCCCCCACTTTCGAAAGACTTCCACTATTGCTCGAGGTAGAATATGTCATTCCACGGGTTGTTTTCCCCGTGATAGCCTGTTCACTATTTTATATTGTATCTCCCCAGAAGATAATGGGCTTGTTCCTCCCTCCTTTCGGATATATGCAATCAGGGTTCGGATGTCTGATTGGACCAGCACGTGCGAGTTCTGCAACTTCTTCGCATTCATCCTGATTGCCGCTATTACTGCAAACAGTTCCTTTTTGTTGCAGTGCCATCTGTTTTGGTAAGTTGCCCATGTACCTGACATTAGACTTACGTCCATGTGGGCACTCCAACCCTAATCCGAAGCGTCCGTCGCAAGGAAGTGGGTAGCAGGCTTTTTTGTGTATACACAATGCGTGACTTGTGGCTCCGCGCCACCACATTATCTCTTGATAAACAACTTGAGGCAACGGCTGTTTTTGACTGGGCTGTGTTTTGTTAAACTGACCCAGTAGACTTTGCCGCTCCCTGAGATTTATGCGACTTTTCACCAATGACCGGTCTAGTGAATAATTTATTTTATGCTTTGCCTCTTTTTTATTGGCAGGGACTTTGTGATTACGGCGGGTTTGCCAACGTATGCCAAGGTATTCGAAGTCCCAAAATGGAACCAAAACAGTTTTAGCCTAGGTGTTCCAAGTGTCTCACGACTTCCGCAGCCTGAAGACATAACTTGGATTGGTCTTGATTGACCAAAAGGAAGTCGTCTAGGTAGACTAGCACTCGACATTCCTTCGCCCGCAAGGTCTCCGCGACCCAGCAAGTTACGGAGGAAAATAGGTGTGGCACTGAAGCCCGTCCTAAAGTCCCGAAATGAAACCAAAACAGATTTTTGGTAGTTGATTTGCCAGCCCAGGTGTTCCAAGTGTCTCACGACTTCCGCAGCCTGAAGACATAACTTGGATTGGTCTTGATTGACCAAAAGGAAGTCGTCTAGGTAGACTAGCACTCGACATTCCTTCGCCTGCAAGGTCTCCGCGACCCAGCAAGTTACGGAGGAAAATAGGTGTGGCACTGAAGCCCGTCCTAAAGTCCCGAAATGAAACCAAAACAGATTTTTGGTAGTTGATTTGCCAGCCCAGGTGTTCCAAGTGTCTCACGACTTCCGCAGCCTGAAGACATAACTTGGATTGGTCTTGATTGACCAAAAGGAAGTCGTCTAGGTAGACTAGCACTCGACATTCCTTCGCCTGCAAGGTCTCCGCGACCCAGCAAGTTATGGAGTAAAATAGGTGTGGCTTTGAAGCCAGTTCGAACGGTAGACATGTAATGCCGTATAACAGGCCTTTGTAGCTAATCCTTAAGAAAGGCCTGATGAGTGATTGTCTATTTTTATCATCCAGTCAGCAAATCTGGGACAGAGGCGTGAGAAATAAAACGAAAATGTTTTGTTTCGACGAACTTGTTCGATCCTCGAAGATCGAAAACTGACCGCATCGCTCCATCGCTTTTCTTCCGTAGAAAAAGCTTGGTGAGAAAACTGGGCGTTTTCTTAGAAACTAGTGTCAAAACATTTTGATGCGATAGATCCTTGAATATCTGTGACATTGCAGGGGATGGTTTGGCAGGATATTGTGTCATGATCCTTGTTGTTGGCAATAACAGAAGTTTTTTTTTTTTTTTTTTTTTTGTAAAGTGTATGTGGAACCCCGGAACTGCTGAGATTATGAATTTGTTTGCACCAAGTGCTTGCCAACGGTTTTTTAACAGAGTTAGATGACCTCCCCTGAAACGTTAGTCACTTTTTCCGTCTGTTTCAAAATGAATGGAACGATTTAATATATATATATTTTTTTTTTTTTTTTGTAGGTATCTCGAAAATTATTATTTCTATTATTTTGTGCCTGAAGCCTGTATTTATTTTGAACTGTTCCTTAGGTTTTTGAACCTGTGGTGGTGATAACTAGAATTGAGGCCCTCCGAGGGACTAGTGACGTAAGTTTTGTCATGTCAAATAAAAATTCATAACTGGGACAGTTTTATCCGGAATTTTTAAATTATTCTTTTATTGCAAATTATTGGTAAGGTTTGTTCAAACAATTTGTAAACCGATTAATTACCAAATGTTTCAAAATTTTTATTAAAATTTTTATCGCCCTGTAACTCAGTAGGGTTATTGTGAACCCAATCATGATACCCTGTAAAACGGATTGTAAAAGCTCCCTTTGATGTAGCGAGGCGTTGGTAGTTGCAGCCATGATTTCTTCCGTTGGTGCCAAGAAATCTTTTACTTTGTTAAGACTACACAGTTCGTCTTTAATTTTTAAATTGCAAAATCCCAGAAAAAGCGGGCTGTTCAACCAATGTCTAAAATAACGGATATGTTTCCACGTAGGAGTGTTAAAATGTTGCAAACTCCAACGACCTACGCGTTTCTGTTGATGTATTATTCAAATAAATATTGTGGATAACATCCGCTGTTACGTCACTTGTGTTCACATTAGTATTCGGTTCGTAACTTTGGTGCATTATAAAGTTTGTAAGAAAACTGACCTGGTTGTATAACGCGTCGATCCGAGGATCGACGGTTACCTGTGAATCCCGCTTTTGTTTCATTCGAGGAGGTTCCTCTCGTTCGGTGTCCGATGAACTGCTGCACGAAGAGTCCTCCTCTTCTTGATCCCTCTTGGAAGTCGGCGAGTTTAAAACGATCGACCGATTGGCCCCGGCGGTGGCCTCCTCGGGTTCGTCACTCGGCCCGGAATTCATAACGATAAAACCGTTATTTTAAAGTTAAGATTGAAAATAATTCAATAGTTAATGCACTACTAAGATGTCTAACGCAGTGGTAAATAGGTTTTTTTAAAAGGTTATACGATTAACCGAAAATTTTTGGATTTCGACCGCACGCGGCGAAAGTACACAACGCTATGAATTCGAAAAGTGACAGCGGTTCCCGCGTCCTAGCTGGCATAGATTAAATATGACATCGGCGATACTTGCGCCACCTGCCGTTACTAAATTAAACTAAAGTATCCGTACTATTGACCGCTCAAAAGGCTAAGTATACACTGCTTCTTCATAAACAATGCTGTATGTTTTCCGGAGGCACATCAATAGTAAATTATAACCGAACTAAACCTAACCCGCCTTATTAATAAAGATAGTTAAACCTGGTTTAACTTAGACTTGGTTTATCTCGCATCTCACTTCAAAAATATTCAAAAGAAAGTGACGTCATGCGAGATAAACCAAGTCTAAGTTAAGCTAATAGTACCCTACATTCTACTGACCTTTTCCCTATTTATTGGCGTTGCATTGGTGCAACAATCATCATGTCTTTTTCTTTACTAATTTTCTCTATTAGAAGATCAGAAGGAATAAAAGGATTTTCTTCCAAGGAAACTTAAATCATTTACCTAAATTGTTAATTAACAAATAGGCAAGTATTTTTTGTATTTTTTTCTGCCAGAGAAAAAATGAGCTTAGGTACTTAAATTATGTGCTGTAAAATACAAACCTGTTATAGTTCTATCTAAATTGCCATACTCATACTCAAGTACAAAAGTTAAAATAAATTAGGTACCGTACAAGAAGTAATTAAAGTTGCTTCGTTAATAAATATTTAGGAGGTATTCTCGGAATTTGAGCCTTTGTTTTTGTTAGGCCCAAATTAACATCCAGACTATAATATTGGTCTAGCCTTTACAACTTCCCGAAAACTCTCAACAACTTTAGAATTAGGGCCTATTCCATGAAGTCCGAATACTTACCGAATTATTTAAAAAAATTAAACACAATTGTTTATAGTAATGTGCTATTACATGGGACTTAAAAATAATTGGCGAAATGTGGATGTACCGTTGATGGTGAAACAGGTTCTAAACCTTATTATTTAAATCTGTATGCAATGAATACTTTTTATGTATGAGCTAGCTGACACATTTAATTTTTTAATCGACTTGTAAATTCATTAACGCGGCGTAACATCATAATTAGTGGTGGAAACGATTTACTTCCACCGTTAAAATATCAAAAATAAAATAAACACTAAATATCCTATCTACATAATAATATCAGGGAAATAAGTAAAATAGAAATTAGTATTTATTTACCTTTTTAGTGTCTCGTAAAAGCACGTCAAAGTTGCAAAAAATATTGCTCAACGTCGGATCCACAACAAGACCAGCTGAAATCTAAAAAAATAAAAAGAATCTCAATTAACAATAAATTATTCATCTTCTCTATAAAATTTAATATCTTATTAACCATTATTATTTCATTAAGGTCCTTGATTGCGAGCGTTGAAGGCCAGAATAAAATTGGAAGGGCAGAAATTTTCTTATTTTCTTTCTTGAACTGTCGCATTTGGTTCGTCGACATTATGTCTTTTAGTATTATCATGTCCACCTGTTAAAACCGCATTAATTAGTTGCTTAATACTCTTCATGGAAATAAGAGAAACTGGCTAAGTGCGAGTCGGACTCGCAAAAAAATGGTTCTCTAGCACCGATCTATATAATAACAATATTTATAACGCTCATAAGTCAATATAGGTGCAGACAAATCTGCCTACCCTCCATCTTAGTAAGCTTTTGCTACGCACACTACTGGAACTCGATACGTACTTGACTGTACCTAACAATTAATTTTCCATCGTGCGGGTCGATGGAAAATTAATTCTGCAATCATCCCGCGATGTAGTCTATAATGTTCCCACTGCAGGAACTCAGGCCTTCTCTCTAGAAGAGGAATGGGCTATAATCCACCACGCAGTGCGGGTTGGTAGATCTCACATATCTTCGAATTTTGTGGTTCTAAGACATGACGGTTTCCTCACCATATTTTCCTTTCCGACGTAGACGTACGAGTATATTGTATGCGTATAGTTTTATTACACTTCACTTACTCTATCATCAACATCAATTGTGTTATTCACAGACATAGTGACACACAGTCCAACAGGCGTAATGTAAGCAGTTGGGATCGTTTCAGGCATTTCGGCTGATAACTCCACAGCGTTTTTAATTTTGCAAAAAAACTCTGTGTCATGTTGGGTCATGTCGATATTGAAGATGTTTACTCCGACGCTGGTTAGGTCGTGGATGTCAAAAGCATTGTATTTCTCATTATCTGGAAAAACAGGCGAAAAATAAAATGTGGGATGAGTACAGATTCCAATGATCGATTCCGTATTATGCCTCGGGGTCGATATTTCAACATTGGAATTTGTAACTTACAACTAGCTTTCTTTCGTCTTCAATATTAGAATCCGTGTTATGAAACTCAAATGGAGTTGGGCAGGACACCTGGCAAGGCGCGTTGATGGCAGGTGACGAAAAGCTGTTACCAAGTGGCGTCCAAGAAATGGAAAGAGAAGTATTAGTCGTCAGAGGCGAGATGAGCAGATGACATTGTTGCCATTGCGGGAATATCCTGTATGAGGCTGGCACGAAAGCGTGGCGCTTGTCACACGCAAAGTGAGGCCTATAACCTGCAGTCGGTTTACCCACAAACCGACTGCAGGTTATAGCCCTCTCTTAGATGATGACATTACTAACTAAGTATGAATTTACGTTCAGTAAAGAAAAAATGCCCCACCATCCCATCTTCGCTGTGCGCTGGCCTTAACTGTACATTGTTGTGTGTAGTACTTAACTAGTAATAATAAAACTTTTATTTCGGATAGGTCCAATCCATAAAGTAAAAAGTAACAAAATAGTATAAAATAATTAGCACACAAATAACAAAATAAAATAATTCAATTAATAGCATACAACATTCACAAAATTACACACCACACTATAGTAATGAAGATAAATAACAATTGTATAGAGTAAATTAAATAACCAATATTATTGAAACTGGTAAAGACACTATTTTATTGACAGTGTGTGCCAATGCACTATACGTTTCATTCTCTCATTAAAATACGAAATAATTATGAATTTAAAGTTTTTAATTACTTACGGCAGTCGTACATTATGTTAATAGTTTGGTAAACTATATCTCCTCTTGTTTTCAAACCAAAACGTACCTGGAAATTAAACCATACAATTTATTCTGTGGTCGATACTCGTTAGTAAACCCGCAACCCATTTCCTAATTTTCACACACGTACTTAATGACCTTATGGCTGAAATACTAAAATCTGCAGCAAACACTAAGAAAACAGATTATCATTATGCTTTGAGGCGCCTTATATAAGTCGTGAGAGATTTTGAAAGTCAAATCGATTTTGCCTCGTTTCCACAGACCAACCTAGGTAAACCGGCTTAACTTGGACATTGATCCGAGAGGCCGAGCTTTTCCAAAAAAAAATGATATTTAATAATGATGACGGCACGGTTGGCGCAGTGGCTGAGCGATTGGACTGCTGCGCTGTGTGTCGCGGGTTCGATCCCCGCACGGAACAAATATTTGTAAGGCCTACAGATAGTTGTTTCGGGTCTGGGTGTATTTGTGTATGTGACTTTAAAAGCGCCTACACACGGCCCTAAAATCAGAGGCAATATCGGGAGAGTGGTGGTGGGGATGAAATCGGGCACTACTCTACACACGTCCCTGCCAGTTAGTTCGTAACCCATCGTGCAGCAAAGCGCTCTTCGATCCAAGATGCCGCCTATACTCTCAAAAAATAAAACAACGCAAAATAAATAATCAATAATTTTCTTAAAATTGGCCGTCGTAGTGTCTTTACCGACCTTTTCATTGTACACTTGTAATAGCATTTTATAGGCCTCCTGCCTCATGTCGCGGTTAAATGCTTTTTATGTTTTTATCCCATAAATACGACAAATCCTTAAAAATATCAATTGTTTTCATCCAGGCCTCTCGCTCCTTCTCCTTCGCCAGATGTCTGCACGAAATAAAAATTGATTTACAAAAAACACGTCCTGTTGCCACTATAGTCGCACGTGATAGATTATTCCAATAATTTCAGTTTATTTATTACACTGTTTCTTTAATTGAACACAAATAAAAACATCCCTATGATAATTATAACCTTGTTTACATGTGATACACAACATTTAACAGTTCCTCATCAAAATAATTATGAAATACTGTTGATTTAATAATCATCGTTAAAACAAAGATTCTAATTTCAAATAAACCTAATTTACATTATTCTAATGATATTTTATATCCCGACGTATTTTATAGAAGTAGTTTTTATTGTGACTTAAAAGCCTTGGTTTCCGAACCACAATTACTATTGGTGGTATTTGAATAGTTAAGTCAAGTTAAATGTTTATTTATTATAAATTGCCAATAAATGATATAGTTATTATTAAACGATACTTATAATGTTTTCTAGATTTTATCTTCCAATTTTAATAAATTAAATAGTTTCAATCAATTCTCTGAACTATCGGTTGATATTCATATTTCGTCCGATAGTCATAAAGATTACAAATAAAAACATATTATATTGTTAAAATTAACTTAAGACGTTTTAAAATAGTTTCACTATATAGGATTTGCTAATTATTATTTATGTTATTAGTTATTTAGCTGTAATGTATAACCATTTGCCATTGGTGTATTATGGCGTTAGTCGTTGAGTTACTTTTTAAGATTGGACGGTTATAAAACTAGAAGGACTGGCAATTCGGGTTCAGTTACGCTGCAGCTATTCTACGAGTTAGCTAGTTAAATACGAGTATTATCTGGATCTGTACCCAGAGTGTTATATTCATAATGTGTCTAATGAATCAAGACTACCAAGTGTAGCAAGCTGTAACCTATGTGTATTGTCCTAAAGACCTACCTACAATGTTCATGTAAGTTAATTGATAATATGCTATGAATATTACTGATAACTATGTGTTAGAAATATGTACTATAATATGGGTTATATTGATTGTTGTTTATGTAAACTGATAAATTGCTGTAACTTGAGACAGTCCAAGACAATGTCAGGTTGTCTTTGTATAATACCTTAAAAGATGTTTCCCGTGGAGTTTCTTGTCCATTCTTCTCCACGAAGACCTAGGGACCTAGTGAATGGAATAGAGTTTCGAGATTCAGTTTGACAAGACCAAAATAAATTCAATTAATGGTCTTGTCTTTTGTGGTTTTATTTCATAACAACCCTGTTCCCTACACACTTGATTAGAGATACTTTCAAACACATTAAATAACGAATAATCATCTTGACACACAGTTTATTGATTGGTGGATATTAATACATATACACAAGATACTTTCAAACACATTAAATAACGAATAATCATCTTGACACACAGTTTATTGATTGGTGGATATTAATACATATACACATAGATTTACATAAACTTTCTCACATCAGAAGTGGGATCGTCTCCGGCTCTCTGATATAATTTCTAATGGTCTTCCTGTTTTATTTTCATGATCAATGCTGGAGCTGCTGCTGGTGTGATGATGAAAGCTGTGACGCCGATAGCTCACCGCCTCGACTTGGCTATGATCAGAACGTCGACAGCACGTACTCCGACAGCGAGATTGAGAACCTGCTGGAACCACTTGGAAGCCAGGCCATGGATCAAATCAAGCAGCAGTACGAATTAGCTAATGTCGGTAAGGCCTTTAGAGGCTTTGCTTTATTTTTATTTATTTATTCTCTAAAAACGTAGTAATAAAAGATCCTAAGGGATATTAAGATCCTAGCAATTGTAAAAATAAAACTAGAATGATTTAGGAAATTGTTGATTCAAAGTTAAGCTTCTTTCGAAAAGTTTTTGATGACATCAAAAACTTGTGATGAAAATATTTATAGATTTTTCGTAATGCAAAGTATTACCCTGTCTTGGTTAGTACCCCCAAGTTAAATGTTAGTTTTCATGAAACATCCGATATGTACAATTAAAGAAAAATAAGTATCTCGTCCTCAATTCAATTAATGAGATTATGGGATTGAAGATATACAAATATCTAACGTTATTTTTGAACCTTGTCTTGTAAATAGTATTAATGACAATGTAAATATTTGTTTCCTTGATAATTCTAGTTCTCGCAAAATAAATATTGTGAATATAATGAAACGTTACGTAGTATGAAGTTTGAAACTACAATAAAATTCTAATACGATCTAGATAGATAAGATTGAGAATTTGTCTAAAAGATAAGTTTTAAGTAGGTGAAATACAAGTTATTAATATTAAAGAATATATTTTCTAAGTTAAATAATTTAAAGATATGTGAGATACATATTATCGGCCATGAGAACTTGGTGCATTTATTAGGAAAAAGAAACCCACAAATTGAGTAAAAATATTTGTTCGTGATTTTAAGCCCTATTTCCTGTGTACACATAGTAATCGTTTTTCAATTATTGCAATATTCTATTCAATCTGGAATCATGATCACAGAATAAAATTGAATAATCTAGACGTTAAATGTGAAAAATAGGTTATGTTACTTGTACTTCAATGCTTGTAATATTCATTACTTGTATTATTCTCATAGAAATCTTTTTCGACTATTTAATAAGCAAGTTTGACGATTTTATCACTTTGAAATACTCATTTATTTTTATTTTTCTAAAGTATACTTCTGATCAAATAATTCAAAATTGAGATTTTGTTTTGAAAACTTCTTACAACCTAAAAACCTATAACTGTCACACAAACAGTGAAATGGAGAAAAATGTTACTTTGTTCTGTACAGAGATTAGTTTCCCAACATTCCTAAAGGACACAGATTATGGCCGAAGTTCCATACAAAAGGTTACCGTCTCCTTTCTAAAACATATTTTTTTTAATAATATTATTACTTGATGTAGTAATGAAGAAATTTAATATTTTACTACTTAAATGTATCAAGTGGATAAACAAATTAATTTATGTGATGTAATAAATAAAAACACCATAATTATTGTTTATAATTTAGTGTGACAAGGTAGAGGGTTAGTGATAGTTCCCTTTATTTGGTTGTGCATTGGGTTGATAAGAAGATAACTCTTATGTTTAATCAATACAAAAGACTTGTTGATTCATACGAAAACATGTTTAAAAAAAAAAAAAAAAAAAAACAAATACAATAATAATTATATTAGCTAATGTATTAAGAACTATATTATTCTTCAATGCTCAGTGGTTTCCTCGTCAAGAACAAACAATAATTCACTTGCTGATAATTTAAATTAAACAAAAAAATAAAACATGTTTATGAAAACGCAGAAATTTACGTTTAGTAAAAAAAAAAAAACAAAAACAACGAATTTGAGGATAAACGATTAAAATAACAACACAAATGTCTGGTAGCTAATCACCAGCCAAGCAAACACTGAGACAAACCAAAAGTGGGTTTCATATTTTTTTACTAGATGCGGCAATACATGGCAAAATACTAATAACTTAATTACATACTAATTGAGTATTTTTATTATTTAATATTACCAATGTGATAATTATTCATTTAGATGATTACCTATTTGTTTAAACTTAATTAGGTAACTTTAACCCTTCTGAGATTACAAGGCGTGATGTTAATCTATCTTAAAAATTACGTTTGGCTTTGTTAGATTCTAGATAATAAGTTTGTTGAAATAATAACAATCTGTATTTTTATGGAATAGTACAAAATGGTAAACTAGATTCGCAGTGATATTGTCAGATTGACCGAGCGGTGACTGTTTGGTGATGTAAATGAGATTTGTATGATTCAATGGTTAGAATATACAATTGATTACTATCAGAAACAGTACACGATAAAGCCATAGATGAAAGGCCAAAAAAAAAAAAAAAATGCTATTCCAGTGTATTTGAATAAATAGATACCTAGACAAAAACGTTGCTGTTGAAAATTTCTTTGAAGGGGCTTAACACATTAAGGAATCTTACTGTGGCAAAACAAAAATTAAGGCTTTGGCCGGGAGAATGGGTCGAACAAAATTCTTCTTTTGAGGAGTCCCCATAGCTCCAGCATCATTAGCCATGATAGATTATTATGTTTATGTTGTTAAATTTTACTTTATGCAACTTAATTGTTTTTCTTATAATGAGTGATGTATACTTAGGGATAATTGTAAAGGGATCATTTACACAAATATTGATTGTTAGTTTGTGTTCAATTAACATTGGATGGTTAAAATTATTCAATGACAATGACAATGACGACAATGACAATGACATTGATTATAACAAAACATTTTTCACATTACTGCTGGTCGGTCACTGCCCTGATATCAGCCTGAAATTCATGCGCAGCAGGTGATAGGGCTGGTATGTCAAGGCCAGAGGCTATTAGAGGAACTGCTGGTCGGTCACTGCCCTGATATCAGCCTGAAATTCATGCGCAGCAGGTGATAGGGCTGGTATGTCAAGGCCAGAGGCTATTAGAGGAACTGCTGGTCGGTCACTGCCCTGATATCAGTCTGAAATTCATGTGCAGCAGGTGATAGGACTGGTATGTCAAGGCCAGAGGCTGTTAGATCAATTATGATGTGTGATATGAATTATGATATATGAATTATGAAAAGTGCTGTTTATCAGCCTAGTATGAATAAATGAATTTTGATTTTGACTTTGATGTTCTTGAAATTAAATATAATTAGTTGGGTACTTCGAGAGCGAAGTACAGGTCAGTCTGGCCGTGATAGATTATTCCAATAATTTCAGTTTATTTATTACACTGTTTCTTTAATTGAACACAAATAAAAACATCCCTATGATAATTATAACCTTGTTTACATGTGATACACAACATTTAACAGTTCCTCATCAAAATAATTATGAAATACTGTTGATTTAATAATCATCGTTAAAACAAAGATTCTAATTTCAAATAAACCTAATTTACATTATTCTAATGATATTTTATATCCCGACGTATTTTATAGAAGTAGTTTTTATTGTGACTTAAAAGCCTTGGTTTCCGAACCACAATTACTATTGGTGGTATTTGAATAGTTAAGTCAAGTTAAATGTTTATTTATTATAAATTGCCAATAAATGATATAGTTATTATTAAACGATACTTATAATGTTTTCTAGATTTTATCTTCCAATTTTAATAAATTAAATAGTTTCAATCAATTCTCTGAACTATCGGTTGATATTCATATTTCGTCCGATAGTCATAAAGATTACAAATAAAAACATATTATATTGTTAAAAATAACTTAAGACGTTTTAAAATAGTTTCACTATATAGGATTTGCTAATTATTATTTATGTTATTAGTTATTTAGCTGTAATGTATAACCATTTGCCATTGGTGTATTATGGCGTTAGTCGTTGAGTTACTTTTTAAGATTGGACGGTTATAAAACTAGAAGGACTGGCAATTCGGGTTCAGTTACGCTGCAGCTATTCTACGAGTTAGCTAGTTAAATACGAGTATTATCTGGATCTGTACCCAGAGTGTTATATTCATAATGTGTCTAATGAATCAAGACTACCAAGTGTAGCAAGCTGTAACCTATGTGTATTGTCCTAAAGACCTACCTACAATGTTCATGTAAGTTAATTGATAATATGCTATGAATATTACTGATAACTATGTGTTAGAAATATGTACTATAATATGGGTTATATTGATTGTTGTTTATGTAAACTGATAAATTGCTGTAACTTGAGACAGTCCAAGACAATGTCAGGTTGTCTTTGTATAATACCTTAAAAGATGTTTCCCGTGGAGTTTCTTGTCCATTCTTCTCCACGAAGACCTAGGGACCTAGTGAATGGAATAGAGTTTCGAGATTCAGTTTGACAAGACCAAAATAAATTCAATTAATGGTCTTGTCTTTTGTGGTTTTATTTCATAACAACCCTGTTCCCTACACACTTGATTAGAGATACTTTCAAACACATTAAATAACGAATAATCATCTTGACACACAGTTTATTGATTGGTGGATATTAATACATATACACAAGATACTTTCAAACACATTAAATAACGAATAATCATCTTGACACACAGTTTATTGATTGGTGGATATTAATACATATACACATAGATTTACATAAACTTTCTCACACACGCGCATTGCGGTGAAATCGGTTCCGATTTCGCTACACACGCACGGACAACGCTCCCTAGATGATAATCGGCCCTAAATCGTAAGCTCGCCCGAACCAATTTCTGAGTTAGGGGTAATAATAATAATATTGATTACGATTTGCCTACTCATGAGACGATCAAGGGAGCGATCTAGGGCGCTCCCCACCACTCTCCCGATATTGCCTCTGATTTTAGGGCCGTGTGTAGGCGCTTTAAGTGTTTGTAAACGCACCCACGATACAGGAGTAATCCTAGTGTGGGGCAACGTTTTAAAAAAAAAAAAAAACTTAAAAAAAAGAGTAATCATTACATTGATACTTACACCCTCCCTCTGTCGAGTTGGAGCACAATGAATCCACCAAACCATTTTGGAAATGCTAGTTATTTATATTTTTTATATCTTGACTCATACCATGACCATGCAGATTTAATTCCAACCAAGTTTAAATGTTTTTTTTTTTCTAATGAGGTTGTGTTAGAATCATGATAAGGCCTATGCCGAGATCATGATGAAGGCAATTCAGGATTTCTGGTGGAATGCAACTTTTAACCTGTATAATTGTGGATAGTTTCGCTCCATCCCACAATTCCAAATATTTAATGTTAATTTAAATACAAAAACATGTTTTCGCAACAATCACGATAAAATTGCGGGTACAATCCCATCCAAAATGTGACCACCGCATTAAATTTTCAGTGTTCAACCAGAAGCGTCACCCAAAATAAAATTACCGCATGTACCAATGCGCCCTCATGACCAATTATGGCGTACCGATCCTCGGTAAATTTCAAAGAAACGATATTTTGAGTTAAAATGTGGCTACATCCATCGTGTACAGAAGAGCACTTGAATTTATGCGCGTAATTAAGTGGAGTTTGCGATGGGGCCGGAGCTCGGCACTTCCCAGCAGTAAATGGAATTTACGTATGCCTCCTTTCGAACGTATCTTGAGTTTTTGGTTTAAAAATGAAAAGGGAGCGTGTTGTTTACTAACATAAAGGTGTTGGTTTTCAAGTGGTGAGCTTTCTGCGCCTATGGTGTAGCTGACTGCCTGTCTTGTCTTCATGTCCACTGGTGGATCAGCGTAGTCCTGTGGACCCACCATAGCACAGCACCATGTTGACTGATAACCTGCTTGTCACAGTCACGACGTGCAAGATGTCAATTCTTTTTTCGTCACTTTGTATTTATAAACATGCGTTGTATGTTTACTGTCAATGTTTTGTCGTTTTGTATTCACGTCATGTATATGCTACAAATAATAAAGGTAGTGCCTGTTTTTATCGGCGGAAAATTTACTTGAGACATTTCTTCAATTTCGTATTCGCATAAATTGGCTATGTTTTGATACGACGTTACATGGTACGCACAAGAAGATGCTATTTCAAAACACCATTATAGCGTTCTGAAGATGTAAAGATATCTATCGTCATCTGCCTAGCCTTTCCCCAGTTGCATCCAGTCTAACCGGATGCAACTGAATACTAGAACTGTACAAGGAGTGTCTGCCTACCTGATCTCCACAACCCACTTCGAACTGGCTAACACGGTACCCCTTTGGGAAGACTGGTTGTCAAAGTTTGAGAACCAGTTTGACTGGTTTCAAACGACATTCAAAGATCTACAATGAAGAGCCGGGACCAATGGCTTAACGTGCTTTCTGAGACACAGAGGTACCTCGGTATGTGATGGGTGGTCACCCATCCATTGACAAACCGAGGTAAGTACGGTTTAACATGAAAATCGTAAATGTTGTAAATAAAAAGACAAGGCTGTTAATATACTTCAACCCCGTTCCTTATGTAAAGATGGAGATCTTTTTAAGACTGCGGGTGGATTATTGTATGATAAAGACAGACAAAGTGTACTATAATAGTGATACTAGTATTAATATCAAATAATTATATGCCAAGAATTTGTTTGCTTTCATAAATTGGTTGATTGCTCCAATTGGAGAGTATGAAAACTACAAACTGCTGTTAGTGACACTAAAATTCTACAAAAAAAATGTTGTTCATTCGTTGGAAGCTCCATCTGCTTGACAGCGTTTGAATAAAATACAGTTCGAGTTTAAACAAATTCCATTTTTATTTTACAATGTGAATATTTTTAGGTCTTGACATTTTAACTGTTCACTTTTTATTATTTGAGCTGCCATTTAAATGGTAGACAGATTCAATGTTTTTTTTTTATAGTAACCTTTGCTGAAATTCTCTTCACGAGCAGAAATAATGGTTTTCTATTCAGATAATCGCTACAGCTTGTGGCTCGGTTCTGGAAGAGGTTTTTACTCTGTTACCGTGAGAGAAAAGGGTGGACCAAGGATGCTGAATGCGCTATATGCATTTAAGTTTATAAAAATTAATTTGTTAGAAATTGACTCAGCCTTGAGCCTAATGTGTTAGTAATAAAGTAGAAAATCTATTAAAGAAAGTCTGATTGTAGTAGCTTGGTGTGCCGGCTGTGCATTAAACACAAATTGACATTCATCATCATTTGCCCAGCCTTCTCCTTACTGTGTTGGGTCGGTTTCTAGTTTATCCAGATGATTCAGATTCTTTATTTGTTAGGTGGTTTGGTTACAAACAGGTGTTACATTTTCATATGCGCTCTATGTTTTGCCATTTGGCGTACAAATATATTTTACATTTAAATATTAATATTATCTACGTGCAACAAATACCATTATCAATTTAAATTATAAAAAACAAGAATGCTAAAGTGTAAGTAAGCGATGCAAAAATATTTTCAAATAAAATTTAAGAAATAACAAAGTTATAAATGTTAGAAAAAATAAATAAATAATAATTAAGTTTAAAAAAATTACAAATTAATGTCAATCATAAAATTTAAAATTAATACAGGAATGCCAAATCAATAAACAATTTCTTCAATGTTAACAATTCAATCTTAGATAAGTAGCACAAAATGTTAAATGTCAATAAAATGTATCAGAATAATGTCATGGATTGTAATGAAATAAATACAGTAGTGTCAAAATAGAGGACCTAATACTTATTATCTATAGGAGGCATTATAGAACTGTCGTCCAAATAGTCCTTTAACGAATAGTAGCATTTATCAATTAATATTTTCATAAGCACTCTTTTGAATTTGTCCAGGCTTAACGATTTTAATGTCTCAGGCAGCTTGTTAAGTCGGGGCTGTGGATTGTCGAAAGGTTAACGCGGCTCCGACACAAGGGCGAAGAAGGAACATGGGTTTGGTTTTTAGTCAGTAGAAGTCTGACACTCCCCTTCGCTCTGCCCAAGAGCGGGGGAGGGGGGGGTTATTCGATGATTTTCCACCCACCAAAAAAAAAAAAAGGCAGCTTGTCAAATATTTTTGTGGCCATACAGAAAGTGCTTTTATTCAATAAAGCTGTTCTACCATGTGTGATTTCAAGCTCTAACTCATTTTTGTCACGTGTTCAGGCTTTTAAAGAACGTTTGACAACTATCGGTGCTATTTAGGCCACACATGGATCTAATACATTTTTTTTTAGCTCTAAATACAAAATCTCTATCGACGGAGTTGCCCCAATACATTATGCCATACCTAAGTGTTACCATACACAACCATGATAAGATACATATCCATGATAAGCCGTTAGTATAGATTCTAGGCTGACAGTCTTTGATAGTTTATATAGAACATAATATGCAAATCTATTCATTTTTTTTTATAAATTTTGTCTGTCTGGGATCTCCAGGTTTTTTTTGGTTTTTTTTATTACTATCAATTACGATGCCGAGGAATTTGGCGACAGTAGTTGACTCTATTGGACTCCCTAAATACTGAATTTCAGGGATCTTCAGGGATTTTCAGGGATTTTCAGGGATCAAGAGGGGTGGTCCAAGCACACTGCCTTGAGGTACGCCGTATTTTATTGTTCTACGCTTGGATCGATATTTATTCTCGTAACCGTTATTAGTACATATTTGTGTGATTTCCACAAACTGTTTTCGATTCACCAAATAAGATTCGAACAGTTTAAGTACATTCCCTCTAATACCACATTTTTCTAGTTTGCTTAATAGTATTCCGTAATCTACATAGTCGAAGGCCTTGCTCAAATCCATAAAGATAGCACATACAGGATTTCTTTTGTCCACGTTTGATAAAACAGAGAGAAGAAGATCATGTATGGCCATATTAATTGTCTTCTGTTTACGAAATCCCTTTTGCTCTTTAACTAATATGTTTGACTTCTCAAGGTATGTATATAATGATTTATAAATTACTTTCTCGAATATTTTTAAGAAGACAGGTATCAAGGCAAGGTCTGTAGTTAGCCATACATTGCCTATCCTGTTTTCTGTACAATGGGACAATTATGGAAGTTTTTAGAGCTTCGGGAAAAACTCTATTAGAGATACTCATGTTAATGATGCGACTGAGATGTGGACCTATAGGTATGCTATAAGTGTGAACTATTGTGGAAGACGGAGTGCAGTGAATCTGCGTCTCGAGATCGTGGTGATAGGATTAGCCAGTCAGCGTGAGGACTAGCTGACTGCCCAGGGTGTGCCGTACTAATAGTGATTCAGTGGATACGTTACTCTCGGTGAGGCTCTTTTTTGCATCCCATTATCGTGTCCTGCGTGTCCTGTTGGTTGATCACTACAGGAAGTGATGGAAGCTATTGAAAGCGCCAATCTAGTAGATCAGTTCTGGGCTGACACAATTTAGATTGCCATCGACACGCTAAGACAAATTAACATGCTGATACGCCTATCGAAAATCAGATCAATCATAAGTATTATTTATGTCAACACCAGTCGTCATATTAGACATGGCCAGATCTTCAAAATAACACAAAAATCTGGTTCAATTTGTCAAAACATTCATCAAAATGAACCACCATTCGTTTTACCATCACTTTGACGCGGTAACTAAGCCATAGGTTCTATGCCCGCATGTAAATAGGCTTGTGAAAAACTTTGCTCAAAGGATCCTTTTGGAAAAGCGAGAAAAGCTTATTTGTGGACATAACCCTTATACGCCAAACTTCAAGTGAGCATCCGAAATTATATTCCATTTAACTTAGGTTCTGTTACACTGAATTAACCCAACAATTCAAACCAATTAATTTTAATTGAATAGTTCTGCAGCTTGTTAGTTTCAATTATTTCATTATCTTCATTTACTGTAGTGTTATTCTAAACAGAGATGCTATTACGTTAGACTATCTTAATAGGACGTCTAAGGGAACTTCACTTGGCCATATAAGCTTTTAGAAACAGAAGAAATAAAATGGATCAAATAACAAGGGCTATATCTTAAAAATAGGTACAGAAGACGCACTAGATTTGTATAAAATGATATGTCTTAAATCCAATTTAAAATTGGTCCCAGCCTTGATATATTTCTAACCTAGGTGAAATCATACAAATGTGATCAATCAATATAGGTTGAAAAAAAAAACGATTTCTCAATCTTCACTTTTAATTAACTCATTCGTTTTACAGCAGCACTATGAACGCAAAAGAAGTTTCAGTACATGCATAACAAGAAAATGTCAAAAAAAAATATTAACAGTCGCTTCTAACAAACAAACTGCAAACAATTCCTCAACAAAATAAAGGATCAAAGACATGACTTACACGCGTCCATTGTCTGCGTCATCACGTTTCATATTACATAGGAACAGTACGGCAAACTGTTATAATGAAGTGAAATATTCATCAGCAACCGTCTGGAGACCTGACTACCACCCCGAAAACGTACTTAACTGCCTTATTATGATTTTTTACATGCTGTGTCGCTATTCAACCATTTTGAATTTAAATATGAGATTTTCAGCTTATAAATATTAAGTTCTATTCAATTTTAATGTAACTACTAGCTAAGCCACGCGACCTTCGTCCGTGTTACTCACTCTTGTGATAGATACTACTAAAGTTTCTATAATAATAATAATATATGATCAATCATGATTTGAAAGATTCTTCGAAAAGAAGGTTTGAACTATTATCATTAGAACGTCATTGTAGTTTTCCGGGAACGTTCGGGTGAAGGATCAACACTGTCTATGGAAACTACATAATTACATATTATATACTTACGAGTAAATTAAATTAATCTCTAAAGACCTTCAAAGGCAAATGCTACAAAAAAATCCATGACTTTCTGTTACATAATTTACGAGATTAGTTTAACGAAAAATAAACGAAGTTGATAAATGCTACATTTCAAAAGACTTATAATTTTGCGCTCCAATCGTGGTACATAGATTCATTGATGGTCTATAATTATGTCTCGCTTCAGAGCTGCATAAGGCTGATGAGACGGACTCTTTGCCATAATCAGTACGGTTAGCAGAATCACTGATTAGTGATCGCAGTCCGTACGTTGTTATTAACTGACATGAGATCACTGCTGCAATTTCGATCGTACGTTCGTTAGCAAGCATTAATTTGACTAATTCATTTACCTAATAACATACTTCATAAGGATGCAAACGGCAGGCTGCCGTTCTTTATGGCGTTCTGATGATGATGATACTTCAAAATATATCCGACTGCACAGTGTAACTGATTTTTTGCCAGAAAGAGGAAGCTATCCCTGCCTGCTTGTTGTATTTTTTAATATTAAAATTTGTTATGCGTTGTATGTATATTGCTTTTTTTTTTATGTGTGTCCTTTGTATGCTCGTCATGTTTCTGCGACAAATAAATATCTTTACGCTCTTTCTTTCTTTTCTTTTTATACCTAGTTAGAACTTAATCACACTGCTGTTCACGTCACGTACTATCTTTAAAAATCCAAGTCAATGCTACCTAATTTTGAACGTTATCACTCTAGCTCTCGGTTACTTTACTTTTCGTTTGGAATCACACAAAAGGAAAAAAAGCAATCAGTCTGGAGTTCCGCACGTATTAAAATCATCATCGCATTTCCCTTAAGTGCGTCAACTAAACTTCTCTTTTTATTTTTCATTAAAAAACTAGCAATTATAGTAATGCACCTGTTTTCGCAAAATAAAACTAAGGTAAACAGAATAAGCCGACGACGGTCCCGGTCGTTGAATTTTTGAGGGTCTCGTGTGAGACCGCGGCATATTTCGGATGAAAATCTGCTGCGGTGTCTCGTTCTATGAAAAAAGAAAACTCATTTGCATACAGTTCGACATACGAGTGAAGCGACGTGTTTATGATGAGACGTCACGAATTATGATTGCATTTAAAATGAGAGATGAGAATGCGAGAGTGTTTTGTTATCTTTGAATTTGATGAAGTGGCAATGTACTTGAGAGTATGTAGATTTGTAAAAGGCTATTAGCCTGAAGAGGTTGAATGATCCTCAAAGTTTGGGTACAAGTTAAAAAAAAGCGGTTTGCTAAACTCATGCCTGCTAGGTAGTCTTCAAATGTAGCGAATTTTTCATGACTTAAATGTGCAACAGTCTTAGCTTTCAATCCTTTTACGACCTAGAGTACTTACATTTTCACCACAGGATAATTATTTTCTTGCTACACGTCTTGCAACAAAAACAAGGCAATCTTTGGTATCTTATCAATCTTACCTATCCAACAAAATAGTACCAACGTTGACCCCATTTTTCACACGACTTGCAAGATTTAAACATACATACAAGTTTATATGGATGATTGGAACAGCAGTGAAAGCGAAAGTCGAGAACTTGGTATAGATTGCATTTCAAGTATTCATTGCTCTGTCGGAGACTGTAAAACTGCAGCTCGGAACAAATTCGTGGCGTTGAATTTAAAGTGACAAAGATATATCGCCTTCTTAGTCTCGCAAAGAAACAAAACTGGAAACAAAAATTTTAAGAAAAATAAAAGAGAAATTGTGCTTGCTAAAAATGAGTTTTGTAAGGTGTTGCCTGCAGTGAGACTTATTAAAAGTAAACGTGCTTCATAAGATGTTCACAAACTTGGCAAAAAGAAAAAAAACATACAGAGAGTTTTGAAACACTAACTAGTTATAAATTAGCAAAAATCATAATTAATTCTCTTCAACCAAGTTTTTCAGTTAAATCTAAATTAACTCCCTTAATAATCCGTGTATATTCATTCATATCCCAGTTATTATATTCATTCTCCCGTAAAAACGAACCACAAAGTTAGAATGCTCGTAACTTTTACCTTACGTCAAGTTATAACAAACTTTTAATCTCTTATGTTATCCCGTCAACGATGGAGACACAGTATAGAAATTTAAAAAAGGTTAACTCTCTAGAACGAGGGAACATTTAACGAACAAATAGATTACAGTGTGGCGGCCACTCCACATACGAGCTACGTGCCACCTAAATCGCATAAGACTAAAAGAGTGATGAATTTATACTCATCGACATGAAAATGTTGAGGGATGGAGAGGAAGAGGAAGATCAAGGAAACAATAAATGAAAATGAGTTGACCATTGACAGAGGAGATTGGGAAAAAACGTGTTTTGCCGCCACAAGTAACATAAGACAACGGCAAGAAGAAGATGAATAAATAATTATCTAAATTTTACATTACCGGCTAATAGTCCAAGATCCCAGGGCCGCCAGACGTCACGTATTTTCTGACGAAGGAAATGTGGGCGATTGAGTAGTGTTAGTATGAACTAAGAACACACTACTACCAGCTAGCTTGCTTGGACGGCTTATTTTCAGGTATCAGGTCATCAAGGTACATACAAAAATTACTTACTTCACGTATTTTCTCCAAGCTGATTTTTACGTATATTTTAGGCAATATCCTTAAAAATAAATCGCAAATACTCCCAGACACTTTCGTACGTCGGCCGTATTGCTTAACAGACGCTAGAATTAAAACTTAAAGCTAATTGATCGGGTTATTGCCATGCTATATTGGGCAGGCGCTCCAACATGCACCCGAGTGGTCAAAGCAACGTTTTCAACAAAATTCTGAAGACACAGGCAATGGACAGATCCTGTTGAATGCCCACCGAATGAGTCCAGTGGAGGTCTGTATGTCAGCCACACGAGCGATGCCATGCGTTCTCGGGTAAACAGTCACAATACGTTTAAGTCTAAACTTTTTGGGAACTTTAAAGCGTCCGATAGGCAAAACGGCCGCTAGGAAGTGTCTGGGAGTGTTGGCAACTTATTTTTAAGTATATTGCCTACAATATACGTAAAAATCAGCTATCAGAAAATACGTGAAGTTAGTAATGTTTTTATGTACCTTGATAGCCTGATACCTGAAAATTGGCCGTCTAAGCAAGCTAGCTGGTAGTCGTGCGTTCTTAATTCATACTAACACTACTCAATCGTCCACATTTCCTTCGTCAGAAAATACGTGACGTCTGGCGGCCCTGGGATCTTACTCTATAAAGCCACTGATCTACAGCACTAACGCAAGATTGCTTTAAGTACTTTTCTACACTGAGAAAAATTACCGTGGCCGCACTACGTAAAATAAGGACAAAAATCGACCACCATGACGTGTGTAACCCGGTCCATTACGCGTAAGTAGTCAGTCATACGTAGTCGGCATACTGACGCTCATCATGGAGCGGGTTACTTAATTTACTCGTGGTCGATTTTTGTACGTACGTACGTAGCCCGACATCCGGCTACGTAATACGTAGTGCGCAAGTCGCACTGAATACTCCTGAAACTACGACTGCAACACCCGTATACTATTGTTGCGGGCACAGTAGAACGCGGTGAACCATACGTGTGTACCATGGCGGCTTACGTACGATACTGTAGCGGGCATAGTAAATAATGATGAGCCATATGTGTGCACCGCGGTGGCATACGTACGATACTGTAGCGGGCATAGTAAATAATGATGAGCCATATGTGTGCACCGCGGCGGCATATGTACGATATGGTGGCGGACACAGTAAAACACGGTGAGCCGAACGTGTGTACCACGGCGGCATACGTACGACACTGTAGTGGGCACAGTAAATAATGGTCAGCCATATGTGTGCACCGCGGTGGCATACGTACAATACTGTGGCGGACACAGTAAATCACGATGAGCCGTATGTGTGCACCGCGGTGGCATACGTACAATACTGTGGCGGACACAGTAAATCACGATGAACCGTACGTGTGTACCACGGCGGCATACGTACAATACTGTGGCGGACACAGTAAATCACGATGAGCCGTACGTGTGTACCACGGCGGCATACGTACGACACTGTAGTGGGCACAGTAAATAATGGTGAGCCATATGTGTGCACCCCGGTGGCATACTTACAGTACTGTGGCGGACACAGTAAATCACGATGAGCCGTACGTGTGTACCACGGCGGCATACGTACGACACTGTAGTGGGCACAGTAAATAATGGTGAGCAATATGTGTGTACCACAGCGGCATACGTACAATACTGTGGCGGACACAGTAAAACACGGTGAGCTGTACGTGTGTACCACGGCGGCATACGTACGATACTGTGGCGGACACAGTAAAGCACGATGAGCCGTACGTGTGTACCACGGCGGCATACTTACGACACTGTAGTGGGCACAGTAAATAATGGTGAGCCATATGTGTGTACCACGGCGGCATACGTACGACACTGTAGTGGGCACAGTAAATAATGGTGAGCCATATGTGTGCACCCCGGTGGCATACGTACAGTACTGTGGCGGACACAGTAAATCACGAAGAGCCGTACGTGTGTACCACGGCGGCATACGTACGACACTGTAGTGGGCACAGTAAATAATGGTGAGCCATATGTGTGTACCACGGCGGCATACTTACGACACTGTAGTGGGCACAGTAAATAATGGTGAGCCATATGTGTGTACCACGGCGGCATACGTACGACACTGTAGTGGGCACAGTAAATAATGGTGAGCCATATGTGTGCACCCCGGTGGCATACGTACAGTACTGTGGCGGACACAGTAAATCACGATGAGCCGTACGTGTGTACCACGGTGGCATACGTACGACACTGTAGTGGGCACAGTAAATAATGGTGAGCCATATGTGTGTACCACGGCGGTATACGTACAATCCTGTGGCGGACACAGTAAAACACGGTGAGCCGTACGTGTGTACCACGGCGGATGTGACTTTCGAGTGTTTAATATTCAAAATAAGTATCTGAACACATTTGTATGTACCATGCGCCAGCATAAGGAAAGATACTCGCACCTGTATTTTCCTTATGCTGGCGCATGGTACATACAAATGTGTTCAGATACTTATTTTGAATATTAAACACTCGAAAGTCACATCCGCCGTGGTACACACGTACGGCTCACCGTGCTTTACTGTGTCCGCCACAGTACGTTCTTGAGCAGGCGGTCGAGCGATGCGGGGCAGAGGGGATGGGACGGGGCAAGGAAAGAAATAGTGTAAAGGGCAATTTTAAGTAAATAGACATAAAAGATTCATATTATTTATTTTCAATCGTAAAATTGAGACATACAAAAAAAAGCTATTGCATAGCATTTTTTATCAACTTATGCAATTACAATTATATATTTATTTTATTTTTAAGCTATTGCATGCTTCTATCGCGGGGCTTGAGCGTGGAGACCGAATCCAGAAATTCCGTAACGAAAAAAACCTAACACGGTGATACTTTTTAGTAGCGATCTGTGCGCCCCGGGGCGCACACGTCGGTGGACGGGTTAATGACTTTTTGAAACATCACGCATGTCCCTTTAGTTAAAGTGTGTTGTGTGTGTGTGTGTGGGTATGTGTGTGTGGGTGTGTGGGTATGTGTGTGGGTGTGTGTGTGTGTGTGAGTGTGTGTGAGTATGTGGGTGTGTGTGGGTGTGTGTGTGTTGTGTGTGTGGGTGTGTGTGAGTATGTCGGTATGTGTGTGTGTGTGTATGTGTGTGGGTATGTGTGTGTGTGTGGGTGTGTGTGTGGGTGTGTGTGGGTGGGTGTGTGTGGGTGTGTGTGGGTGTGGGTGGGTGTGTGTGTGGGTGTGTGTGTGTAAAGTAATCGTGTATAATACTGCTATAAAGATAACCAAAATTTTTGATATTAAAATAAGCGATATTAAAAGTAGCCCCCTTTTATATATACACACACACACACACACATATAGTTTAAATTCTCAATTTAGATTCTCAATATGTATGTATATATTTATATGTGTAAATTCATTCTTCATTATGTATACAATTTCGCCCATGCGCATGTGACCGCCCGTAATATTCTGAATATTCATGAAAAAATGTCGAAAATAAACTTCAAAAAGGGGGGTCTATCTATAACATTTTTCATGTTATTCAATTTTTAATATTTTAAGTAGAGTTTGTAGATTTGCTTTCTATTTTTGGACACATCTCCGAAGTTTATGGGTCGATTTGGATTCTGTTTATTATTTCCAAAAGCTTATGAGTTATTTTAACAGGTTAATTAACATTTTTACTAAAAATTATCGACTACGAAAAAAAAGACGGAATCGAAGTCATTTTTTCGGTAAAAAATTGTGTATTTATTTTAAAAAAACTAGTGTAAGTCCATAAATTATCCCCATAGGACGACTTTTTTAATCATCATTTGTAATCTACTACATAACAGCTAAAAATTCATTTACCGAAAAAATGACTTCGATTCCGTCTTTTTTTTTCGTAGTCGATATTTTTTAGTAAAAATGTTAATTAACCTGTTAAAATAACTCACAAGCTTTTGGAAATAATAAACAGAATCCAAATCGACCTTAAAATTTCGGAGATGTGTCAAAAAATAGAAAGCAAATCTACAAACTACTTAAAATATTAAAAATTGAATAACATGAAAAATGTTATAGATAGACCCCCCTTTTTGAAGTTTATTTTCGACATTTTTTCATGAATATTCAGAATATTACGGGCGGTCACATGCGCATGGGCGAAATTGTATACATAATGAAGAATGAATTTACACATATAAATATACAACATTAGTTTTTGTTTATGCTAAACCCGAAAGGGGGTCATTGTACTCATCATTTTGAACAACTTTTTCTATGTGACCAACCCTGAAATCACGAAAAAAAAATCAGCTGTTCCATACATTTTGTCGATTTAAGTGAACAAAAATGTAGGGAACAGCTGATTTTTTTTTCGCGATTTCAGGGTTGGTCCCATAGAAAAAGTTGTTCAAAATGATGAGTACAATGACCCCCTTTCGGGTTTAGCATAAACAAAAACTAATGTTGTATACATACATATTGAGAATCTAAATTGAGAATTTAAACTATATGTGTGTGTGTGTGTGTGTATATATAAAAGGGGGCTACTTTTAATATCGCTTATTTTAATATCAAAAATTTTGGTTATCTTTATAGCAGTATTATACACGATTACTTTACACACACACACACACTACACATACACACACTACACTCACACACACACACACAACACACTTTAACTAAAGGGACATGCGTGATGTTTCAAAAAGTCATTAACCCGTCCACCGACGTGTGCGCCCCGGGGCGCACAGATCGCTACTAAAAAGTATCACCGCTGTGCCGGTCGGAGTGGGGGGTGTTAGGTTTTTTTCGTTACGGAATTTCTGGATTTGGTCTCCACGCTCAAGGCCCGCGATAGAAGCTATGCAATAGCTTAAAAACACAAGCTTAATTATTGTCAGTCACATAATTAATTGTCAGTCTCAATGCTGTTTAGCAATTCAGGGGAGGAGCGAGACAACCCCAACACAAGTGTTATTAACTACTTACTGGGGCTGTTTCAATCACATTTGTTATGTAAATCTAGTGCCGGCCATACACGGTACAAGTATACTTGCGCAAGTATACTGTTACGTGTGTGGCTCAATAAACAATTTATTATTAATTAATCATACTATTCTAGAATTACATGGTAGTATAAACAATGTCTCAGATCTTAGGTATTTGTTGCACGAGCCGGAGGCGGTTACCCCCCTTGCGTAAGAGCAACCTAGGATTTCCGACCAAAGAATAACTAGTAACAGCCAGTCCACACAGCGCGTTGGTTCTCCGTTGCGTCGACGCAGCGCTGCCGTTGCGTCATTTTACATACTAATAATTATAATGTACACACGGTGCGCTGCGTCGAAAATGGTAAGGTATGGGTAAATAAAATGCTTGCCGCAACTGCGTCGCCGCTGCGACGTCGGAACGTTATTACTGCGTCGTCATGTGGACTGGCTCTAAGGGTACCTTGGCATCAATGGAGTCCACGTGGTCGTCGCTGGAAACCAATGCGTCTAGGCCTACGGTAAACCTAACTTATAGGTCGTTCACATACGAACGCTAATACATAAACCTAACTAGTTGCGGAACCTATGTCGCAAGGCCCGACTTTAAACTATAACCGGTATTCTACAAAAAAAAAATACAAAATGTGGGGATCACCCCGTTTTGGTAGCGATCCGAGAGCCACCTTTTGGCAGTAGGGGCGGTGCTCCCCTACCCCATGGCCTAGGTGATGGTTAAACATCAGTACCGAGTTTCGATATTTCTACTTTTACGAAATTTGACTGATTTTAAAAGCACACAATACGATGAAAGAATACAAACAACAAATGAAACTCAGTACTGATGTTTAACCTGAAGTTAAGTTAAAGAAACAAATTGGTGGTGGGCCCGTATTCACGCTTTTGCAAAATGGTAAGGTATGGGTAAATAAAATGCTTGCCGCAACTGTGCGTCGCCGCTGCGATGTCGGAACGTTATTACTGCGTCGTCATGTGGACTGGCTCTAAGGGTACCTTGGCATCAATGGAGTCCGCGTGGTCGTCGCTGGAAACCAATGCGTCTAGGCCTACGGTAAACCTAACTTATAGGTCGTTCGCATACGAACGCTAATACATAAACCTAACTAGTTGCGGAACCTATGTCGCAAGGCCCGACTTTAAACTATAACCGGTATTCTACAAAAAAAAAAATACAAAATGTGGGGATCGCCCCGTTTTGGTAGCGATCCGAGAGCCACCTTTAGGCAGTAGGGGCGGTGCTCCCCTACCCCATGGCCTAGGTGATGGTTAAACATCAGTACCGAGTTTCGATATTTCTACTTTTACGAAATTTGACTGATTTTAAAAGCACACAATACGATGAAAGAATACAAACAACAGATGAAACTCAGTACTGATGTTTAACCTGAAGTTAAGTTAAAGAAACAAATTGGTGGTGGGCCCGTATTCACGCTTTTGCAAAATGGTAAGGTATGGGTAAATAAAATGCTTGCCGCAATTGTGCGTCGCCGCTGCGATGTCGGAACGTTATTACTGCGTCGTCATGTGGACTGGCTCTAAGGGTACCTTGGCATCAATGGAGTCCGCGTGGTCGTCGCTGAAAACCAATGCGTCTAGGCCTACGGTAAACTTAAAGGTCGTTCGCATACGAACGCTAATACATACGCATAAAACTAACTAGTTGCGGAACCTATGTCGCAAGGCCCGACTTTAAGGCTGCAGTCTTGCAAAATGCACTCGCGGGGAAGTTGAAATTGTGACCTCTAGATTAAGAAAATGAAACAATTAGAAAAAACTAATCAGCGCATTTTGAAGACGAGAATGTTGCGCTAATTATGCGCTGAACAGATTTGTAAATTAATTTTTCATTGCCATAAACTAAGCGCACAAACAGAACTCGAAATGATGTTGGGCGAGAAGAGCTGTATTTAACACTTGATTTACCTAACTTTATCCACCTAGATGAACTTAAAAAAAATAACTAGCTATTACCTATATTAGGGTTATCTATGTGCAATAAAAATATTTCATGTTATTTCATTATTTTGTTATAAATAAAAATACAAAGTTGCGCAAATAATTCCCCGCGAGTGCATTTTGCAAGACTGCAGCCTTAAACTATAACCGGTATTCTACAATACCGTGTAAGTGTGTGATGAGAGAAAAATAAACGAAGAAGGTTGGTGGTAATATAATAGGAAGTCCTACCCCAAGGGTACGTATGTCATATGTGATGTGTATTATTCTAAAGTCCATCGAACAGTGACATAAAGTTTTAAATTTGACATTATAGTAATTGTAGCCGGTACAGACGAAACAAGGGTATTATAATTATGTAATAGGTAATCGTTGGTTCTCATCACTTGATACGCATAGTAATGCTGATTAAAATCTATACATTCTAATGAAACACACTCAAATGTAACTTCATCATTGTCAAGTAAATAAATATTTTTTATTTCACCAAACTTTGGTAAGCCTGAAGATTCTGAAATATCTAGAATGACAATTGAAGACAGCTCAAATCGGACACCATACAGCTTCACCCATGTTAGTGAGTACCAACAATTATTATCGATTATACCTCGAGAATGAAAGTTTAGTCTTACATTTTCAATTTGCGCTTCTGTCATATTTGCCTTTTTGCCATATGAGATCGTCTTTACAGTTTCATTTTTAAGAAAAGTATCGTTTAAAATTAATTGATGTTTAATAGCTATTGTTTTACAAACATTTACTCTGTTGTGTGATGCTCTGGCCACAAATTTAGATATACGATGCTTGGCTTCAAACCTCATCGTCCAGATTTGGGTAAGTGGGCCAAATTTTTTTAACATTTCTGGATAATGTGTAAGAAAATGAAACTTTGGCTTTAAGTCTGTTTCAGCTAATTGTCGATAGAGCTCGTTTAATTCAGCTACTGAAAATTTTACTTGATCCATAGTATTTTCATGAATTCTATGACTCAAAAGTTTATCCAACAATTGTCTTAATTTTATGTATAAGAACCAAACTTCGTTTTCATCTGGGACATTATGTCCGACAATCAGCCCAAAATATCGAACAAGGGTAAGCATTTCAGAAGCCGAACATTTTAACTTTAATGTTGAGCCTTCTTTTGCTACAGAATTGCATGGTGTCGATGTAGAATCAGGACCATAATTAAAATACCGTATTCTTGATTTTAAATTGTCAAAAGAAATTAGCCTCTGAGTGCACACTAGATTCTGTATCACAAATGACATCACATATCGACAAGCACCCTCGAGATAGTCATGTAAAACATCTACGGCAACGTTTTGAAATAAGTCAAACCCATCTAAAGCAAGCCACGAGCATTTTTCTTTAAGACCAGTCATATAAATGTCATTTAAATGTAAATCATTTTCATAATTGACATTGTTTCTCATCAACGTGTCATCTTCATAAAGCAGTGTTTTGATTTGTTCTTTATTAGCAGTACAAATTCTACATGGCCGATTTGCAGAAAAACTTTCAACAAAACCTAACATAGCATTCAATCCTAAATTATCTCCCGTCACAGCTGCAACATAAAACTTAATTTTGCCGGTATACACATCAGTTTCAACATGAATACCATTGGTCCTTAAATCATTAAGAACATCAAAAACTTTTTGAAAAATTATGTTGTTTCCAAAGCTTGTTCTGTCTGATGAGTGAAAAAGAGCCAATAGTAAAATATTTTGCAAAAGCGACACGTAGTGAGGTGGAAGACATGGTACTGAGGCATAAATAGCTCCAAGTTTATGAATCCCAGCGTGGCTTCCTAAGGGATTGCCTATTTCAAAATCGTCAAAGTAGATTATTAATGGTAAAATCATTGCATCATGCTCTACAGAATTTTCTGTCATTTTTTTCCATACTGAACCCTGAACAATATTCTCAATACCGAAAGAGTCATTTTGTACTGTGTCCAAATATTCAAGAGTATCCTTCATGAAATTTTTTGATGAAAAAATTCGTTTTAAATTTTCTTTTAACGGAATCACCTGCATTGTACAATTTTCTTGTACTAATAACGTACCAGCCGCTGTTTTTTTAGCCTCCTTACGTTGACCCACAACCACTTCTAGGGGCTCAGAATAAGTTCCTATTTCATTAAAATATTTTATACGTTTGTGTTCCGAATCTAAATTCCCAAACGCATCGCTGAACGCGCTAAATATTTTTTTTAAAGCATTTTTAACATGAAAATTATCTTGGTCTGGTGGTACCAGATCATTAAACTGCCGCTCTATAATGCATTGTGATTTAGAATGAAATAATTGAAGATTTTCTACAAGAACTTGTACGGTTTTACGCGGTATTATTGGGTTAGCATATAGAGTGGAGACGAGACATGCAGCATGGTGACCAAGAGAGTTTTCGTCGCTTTGAGTTGGTAGAGATTCCATTGTATTTGCTGTTTCGTAAGTTTCTTTGCTTGACGTTGAAGGTAAATTGGAGATATTGGCTTCTGTATCTGTATCAATCGGTTTGTTACTATTTGGATGAGGCAAGACTGACAATGATGACTGGTGGTCTCTAACTAAATGCTTTTTGAAAGATGCAGAGGAAATATAATGACGATAACACCCTTGTTCACCACACCGAAATCCGGAAAATCCTACCGTTAATTTACAGAAAGTTCGCACATGAGTTACAAGTAAACTCGGAGACACACTGGCTTTTTTGCAATAGTAACAGGTAAACATTTTTAAAGTACTAACTCTAGATCAGTTAAAAGACTATTCACAGCCTGTGTGGGCCTGTCAAATTTAGTTTTAATATCGTAGAAACCCAATTGAATAAAAAGCCATATGTCTCCAGCTTCCTCCGGGTAACAAGCTCCTATCGATTGAAATATTTTAAATGCACAGTCTACAGCTGTTACTAATTTGTTGAAACTATACAATGTGTCATTTATTACAACATATGCTACTTTTACCTCGATAACGGTAGGGCCAACAAAAATTACATAGGGTTGAACTGTGCGGCCTAGCCTCTGCAGGTTCTCCTTTTTTTGAATGATCTTGTTGGTAACGTCGGCTTCAGAAGCAGCTTGCGATATATAGCCGTCGCATACCTCTGCTCTGGATGGCTTCCACGCTGGCTTTCCTTTCATTTTCCGTGCAGGTGAAATGTTGATGACATAAGCCAGCAACATCAAAGCAACATTGCTAGATGTCTCTGGTTCATCTTCTGTATTCAAAGAAAAAAAAAAGATTCGGTTAATTTTTGAGACTTAATTTTACGAAGGTTTAACCTTCAACTAAAATAAAAAAAAAACACTGGACGTCATTTTTTCAATACACTAACTGAGCGGCTCAGTGCTGAGGGGAAGGGGGAAGTCACAAATCTGTGCGATTTCTAGAATGGGCGGGGACTGAGACTCCACTCCATAGTTAAAGGTTAATAATAAGAACTAATATTAGAGCAAAACTTCTTACCGTCAATCAGTGCAACTATATCTGCTATTTTTGTTCTCGTGTCTTGGTCTCTAATTTTTCGTAATTTTAATGAAGCATATTTTATAATTTCTTCTTTTTTGAGGGTGATGGAGGAAAATAATTTGTTTTCCTTTCCCGGATACAGACGACTAAAATCGTTCATTAGCTGAAAAAAAGAATACAATAAATGTACGGTACGTTATTTCCACTGGTGAGAAAGGTCCGGATCGCTACCACAGAGGTTATTGGGTTGTTGAGCGAGAACTAGAAGAGCTTGTCTCTTTTAGTGCCTGCACAATATTATCTCGTTCTGATAGGTTGGCAGCGCGCGAGTGTTGCAAGAGACTAGTCTGTGCGAAAAGAGAAGAATCGTGGCAGATACGGGAACTAACATTATGAATTTTACATGATTTTTATAGAAAAACCCCAAGGATTATGTAAAAAATAAGCGACTGCGGTGTATGCTTACCAAGGTATAGCCTTGCGATTGTTTTAAGGCTGGAAAATCCTTGAAGTAATCCGCTATATCACCTTTTCCACATTGGATGCGATTTAGGCGGTGATCTGCAGTTTCTGCCCACTTTTCTTCAACAGATTTCCATGGATCAACATTGTTTTTCAGCCATAGTAATGTTTCTTCATAGACAACACCTGTAATTTATATGTGTATGGTGGGATGAGTCAACAAGAGGATGGGCACCATAGTACAGTCGCCCGTGGTACATTTAAATCACGAAAAAGGTGACTAGCGATTATTTGCTTACCACTTTCTACAAATTCCAGGCTATAAATGTCATCATCTGTGATAGTTGGCGTGGATCTGAGCGATGATCTGGACGACTTCGAGGATGAACGGCTAGTTCCCGGCAACTGTCCACTTTCTCGCAACTTTCTTCTTCGAGCTATATAGCTCTCGTAGAGCTTTCCGCTAGCATTTTTTTTAGCTACTTTATTTGTAGCTGATAAATATGCAGAATAATACACCACAACGCGTTCCTTGTGGAATATTTCCACAATTTCGGTAGCTAGTTTATAAAATTCTTCACTGGAAATTTTCTTCGCACAATTGTTTTCAAGTTGGTGGTGTATTAGCAGCTGGCTCAATTTCCTTCGGGAACCCTCCGTGAGTAAGCCTCCTTTTCCCTCTTTGAGTATTGCTCTGCCGTCTAAACTTTCCTGTACGTAAAACACAAACACAATAAGTTGTTGAACAAATTGATAAATGAATGAAAGTTGTAATAATACGGGTTTTAATAACATTTTTGCTGGTTAAACAATATACATAAACTACGTATCTACTAGCACACTAACTTTGACTAGTGCCTTCTAAATACTCATAAAATCTACTAAAGAAAATAACATTACATTTAATAGTTTCAATACCTGAAACAAAAAAAAACGTAATCATAGAATTATTACAAACATACACAGGTACGGGTTCCGTACCTCAAAAGGAAAAACGGAACCCCTTATAGGATCACTCGAGTGTCAGTCTGTCTGTCCGTCTGTCACAGACATTTACTCTGAAAATACTGGACCTATCGAGTTGAAATTGATCGTACTGTACAAGGCCTAAACTTTTCAAGAAAATACAATAAATAGTTCTTTGCCTAATAGATTACAGGAAAACCTATAAGAAAGCCATAACAACAACCAATAAATTAAAAAAAAATAAAGGGGATCGCCTACTATGATGGTGCGGAACCCTTCATGCACGAGTCCGACTCGCACTTGGCCGGCTTTTCAAGCCAAGCCACAACGCTGGTGAGAATAGAGCGCCTGTCTATTTTTCAAGCCAGTGAGACTGGCAGCCAGCGATGGCCTTGTGTAAACAATGCTTTTGGTCCATATCACAAACATAAAGTACCTACCAAATTAAGCTACAAAATGAAAAATTAAGTGAGTACCAAAAAAGGGTAGGGCCGCCTGTCAGTATTGTATTACAATTACTGTAAACTATGCAAAAATGGACTTAGCAGGGTAACGAATTAGGCCGACGAAATACATTTTGTTATCAAGCTGAGTAATGTTATGATTATGAGTAACTCACAGTGTTATTATCTGCAATAGTACAATCTGTAGAGATTTTTGCATTATCACTGACATTAGTGTCCCTTGTAGCGTTTTGAGTCGAGTCGGTTAGTAGCTCAGCATTCATAATTTCAAGGTTCTAGAAAAATAATTTAAAAGCTTTATTACAATGCATTACAAAAGTATGCGGCATCGGTCCAAGAGAAAAAAACAAAGAAAACATTTTTATTAGATAAAATACAAGTAAACAAGTAGGTACGTACATTGACACCGGTCGCTTTTTGATGTTGTAGTAGCCAATTTTTAAATTTTATTCTGGGGCCAATCTTTGGAATCAGTTCTTTCAAATCTTCATCGTTTAACAGAATGGCAGTTTCAAGCGTTGTTATACGATTGTCTGAAAAATACAAATACAAACATGTACAAAACTTGTTATGTAAGTAGGAACCTACTACGAGTTGGCGCCAAAGTTTGTATGGCGCCGCCTGTACACTGTTGAGGACCTCTTGGAACAGTTGGAACTGACTTCACTACAACATAACATGGATCTGGAGTTGATCTAATGATGGAGACGCCATCATCAGATCTGTGAGTTGTGGTGTCATCATACATCATAAATGTTTGGTTAATTTCAACAGAATCAGTTCACAATTGAAAATTTAGTAAATTAGTAAAATTATCAATAATCAATAAAAACAAAACCTACTAAAACAATACAAGTACCTACCTACTTGTCAAAAAGTGAAATTGAAATCAAACAAGTTCAAACATGCCACCAGAGAAAAAAAAATCTTGACTAAATAAAACCAAGCAACTGGCTTACCTACCTTCAAGGAATGGTATTATTTCATCTAAACCGGCGTTTAATATCTCTTCCATAAATTCCATGATGGCTACGCTCCGACGAGTTTTAGCACAAAATCACTCCAATTTTCTCAGAAGACTGCAGGATCAAACTGCCGATACGTACGGGCGACCGCCGCGCGCACACATACAACATGACATGAACACAATGCTGCGAGCCGAGCGAGCCGGCCGGGGTGGGACCGCCCGCGCCGGTGGGCAAGGGGGGGCGTCACCGGCTGATGCAACACATTACCATATTTGGTAACGTTTCGTGAGTTTCGCGATGTAATTCTTTTTTTTCTTACCCTTGCGGGAAGGCAAAGGTAAAGCACATGCAGCCTGATCTTATGTTATTGATTAAAATATTTTGTAATCAAAGGCAAAATGAAAAGTCTTTTATTTACACGTTTTTTTTACGTCTCAGAGACGAACTTTTAAAGATATCGTTATTTATGATAAAACAAAAATATATTCATTCTGATCATTCCAGACACATCAGGCCACGGTGGTCCATACCACGGGCGTGGCCAGGTTTTCGATTCGGGGGCGGGTTCAGGAAAATAAAACGACTAAATGTACCTGCAGTGCCTTATATAGCCTTTTCTGCGCCCTGTGCTAGTTGGTGGAACAATTAATTATCTAATATTTTGGAAGAAAAATAGAACTGATGTGGGCCATAGGTACACAGGGGCCGTCCCAGCCTACGATTTGAGGGGGGGCCGGTCACAAAGAGCCGAACCGATGATCAAGATGATCCTATGGTTTTGTGTGTCGATGCATGCAAGTAAGGCTACTTTGTCGAGCACCCAGTATTTAAACAGCCAATGTGAAAACCTTTGAAAGAAAAGACAAATTGTATGAGCGAGCGTAGCGAGCTCGAAAATTTTTTCACATATTTTAACATCCTCGGATTTTGATTCTTTTCATTCATTCACCTCGGATACGATGATCGCTTCAATTTCGAGGCGAGGGGGGAGGAGGTTTCCCGAGATGAGTTTGATTTCAAGCTCTAAATGAAGATAATGCAATAGCGAGCGAAGTGAGCTGGCCGTCGATTACGTTAGGGTCTTTTGGTGCTTTCATACAGAAACACGATTACACACAGTACCTAGTCGTTTGCCATCACGCCATGTATTTTTTTTAGTCAAAGAGGTCAGAAAAATGATCGGATAGCCTGGGCGGGGTGGTCATGACGCCCATGACCACGTTTTATAATAGAGTAGTAGAAGATTCACACGAAAATGACTGATATCGGTTACGGTCAAGGCACAATCGGACAATCTTCCGAAAATTGATGTGTTTATGATGGCCACGTATTTCGCATCAAATTCGGATTTTACGTCTACTGAAATAAAAGGAGTGAAAGCAGCAAGATAATTACACAATAAATATTATGGTTCAGTAAAAATAATTGGTTTTCTTGAAACCTCAACTGACAATTTAAAACCCTTATTTTAAAGACACAATTTTTCATTTTTCACAAACGTTGTTAAAAATTGAAAGAAATTATCTTAGATTAAGGAAATTAGAATTTGCCTCCTTGCAACATTGACTAAGTGTCAAACTTGTCAAGTGTCAAGTCGAAGGTCTTGTTTATTATTGTTGTCATTGGAATATTTGTTGTGTTTCTGTTTTTAATGGTATTTTCTCAAGCATTTCTCATTGATAGCAAAGAGTACAGCACCTCTGCTAACCTCTTTCTGGCTTAAGCTGCTACCCCGCCGGATATACTTCATCATTGAAGTATAATTATGTAACTACGAAATGATAGTGGAATTCGACAAAAAGCCCGTAAGGTCGTTGTGTTTGAACAGATGGCTGAAATCATGTAGGAGCGCCGTGATCAATTCTCTTATTATTCCGTCAGGATACAGAAATAAGCAAAATCAAGGGATTTTTCATTTTAAACTGCGTGTGATGTGTCGAACCATACCAAAGCTATCGGAGGTAGCATGTAGCGAGCTGTTCACACCAAGGACCTAGGGACTGCGGTAATGGAGTGACGAAGAACAAGCAGACAATCAAACTGAGTGAAATAGTGTAGTGTGTGTAATATTGATCAGAGTTTTTCAATACAATAATGTGTGTATTCGCTGTGTTCCAATATTCGATATTACGATAATTATAGTTGTAGCGGATACACAGCAGAGCTATCACGAGTTTAACGGCACAAAAGAAATGCTTGAGTGCAAGATAATTATAAAATATTCAATACCTATACAAATGTTTGAATCTTGTCAACCCATCTTCAAATCACAGAACTTTTTAACTAAAAGGAATAGAAGAGGCCTTCTATTACATTTATAAATTATCCAACCCTGTTAAGTGTACAATGAAACTCTTTTAAAATAGAATTAACTCAAACATCTGTGAAGTCACTCGTAGAAATACCAGTACATAGAATCTAAATATTTAGAAGTAGTACCATTAATTCTCTCTATGCTAGTACCCTCTACCTATCCAAGTAGTTGACCTATCCAATATATTTTTTTAAACGGAAAGGAAATTGCTAATTCAACAAAAATTTTACAACATGTCAAGTTCCTGAAAAATACATCTCATTCTTCCCATTTTAAAAATGCTTTGTGTAATAGAATTTAATTGTTGATGTTAGTATTTCAAAATGTATTAATTTTGTTTTGTTTGAAGAAAGTATTTGTGTTTATTTATTGTTTTTATTAATGCAGATGTTTGTACCTATGCTGTGTTCAGTTGAATTAAATGTGTAAAATGTTTTGGTGATAATAATGTATGTACCCATAATTTAGTCTACAGTTTTATTTTGTTTCAGATGATGTGTGTATTAGTTGTCTTGATTAAAATGTTGACATAGGATAAGTATAACGTAAGAGATATTGTGATTTGTAATTTTCATGCCATTGTCTTATGAGTATGACGGAATGTCTTCTGCACTGAAATAACTGTAAGTAATGTCCTTTTTACTTCACATTATAGACAAATAGAGATACATACGACCATCATTACATGTTTAATAGGTACATTTACTTTAAACAGGTGTAACTTAAACAAGATGATTCTGATTAATATTAATAAAGTTGAAAATAGGAATCGATTATAGTCGTGTTATTTTTATTTATGAATCCACTTCCTACCAATGAAACTAATATCAGCGACGGTCCACACATACAACTGATACAACGTCCGGAACCTATTTATAGGTTAGGTACGTTCTATGTCGAGACTGCAGGCCCTGGATACTGAAATAAGGCGGCTGTATAACGTCGTACATATAGCGCATACATATTTTATGTAACGGGTTAAGTAAATTACGTATGCTGCTCTGTGCGGAATCAATGAACCGCATACATAAATGTTAAGAGTGCGCCACAGTAATTTCATGATGTGGCTGACGTCATAAAGATTATACGCACCGAACACAGTCAGTAAGCAAACGGAGTTCGTAAAATGAGCCAGGATACGTAATAACTGATTATGTAGGCGGAGACATTATTAATTATCCAGTGTGCGTAAAATGTATCGGCATATCCCCTACTCCGCTCGTACGTAACCGGGACCATTACCTAGTGAGACGGATTCAGTACAATGATTTGGCAACCAGTTACTGTTTTAAAGAGCCTGGATACTGAAATAAGGCGGCTGTATAACGTCATACGTATAGCGCATACATATTTTATGTTACGGGTTAAGTAAATTACGTATGCTGCTCTGTGCGGAATCATTAAACCGCATACGTAAATGGTAAGAGTGCGCCACAGTAATTTCATGATGCGGCTGACGTCATAAAGATTACACGCACCGAACACAGTCAGTAAGTAAACGGAGTTCGTAAAATGAGCCAGGATACGTAATAACTGATGATGTAGGCGGAGACATTATTAATTATCCAGTGTGCGTAAAATGTATCGGCATATCCCCTACTCCGCTCGTACGTAACCGGGACCATTACCTAGTGAGACGGATTCAGTACAATGATTTGGCAACCAGTTACTGTTTTAAAGAGCCTGGATACTGAAATAAGGCGGCTGTATAACGTCATACGTATAGCGCATACATATTTTATGTTACGGGTTAAGTAAATTACGTATGCTGCTCTGTGCGGAATCATTAAACCGCATACGTAAATGGTAAGAGTGCGCCACAGTAATTTCATGATGCGGCTGACGTCATAAAGATTACACGCACCGAACACAGTCAGTAAGTAAACGGAGTTCGTAAAATGAGCCAGGATACGTAAATGATGATGTAGGCGGAGACATTATTAATTATCCAGTGTGCGTAAAATGTATCGGCATATCCCCGACGCATGCTCGTACATTATGTACGTAACCGGAACCATTACTTAATGAGTCGGAGTCAGTACAATGATTTGGCAACCAGTTACTGTTGTAAAGAGCCTAGATACTGAAATAATGCGGCTGTATAACTTCGTTCGTATAGCGCATACATTTTTCTTGGTTCCGGGTAAGTAAATTACGTATGCTGCTCCGTTAATACATATGCGGCATCATTAAACCGCATACGTAAACGTTAATAATGCGGGCACAGTAATTTCATGATGCGGCCTCATTACAAGTAACTTGTTTACATGGTCTTTACAGAGCATTATGCCGCATACTTACTTAACATGGTGTCGATTCATTATAAGTATGGCTCTTATAATTTTCATGTCAAAAGCACATTATACGTATCTGGCTGCCGGTACATTACAAATTTGCCAATTTTAAGTAGCCCGTTTTTCTCAGTGTATGTGTCTGCGCGACTAGTTTCACTCGTTGTTTTGAGTTGATCTTCTGTGTTTTTTATAATTTGTGGCACAGGCGTCTACTCGGCTAGTAATTGTATCACGTATAAGCACTTTACATTTTTTGATTACACACCCTGTTTGTATGTCTGCGCGTCGAAACGCGGTTTGTTGACGAGATAATGAAATTAATGTACTTGTGTCTGGTATATTTATATGAGTTATTATATTTTGAGAAGTTATAAATATTGCAGAATTAATGTTATTTTTAACCGACTTCAAAAAAAAGGAGGAGGTTATCAATTCGACTGTATTTTTTTTTTTTTTTTTTTTTTTTTTTTTATGTTTGTTCGCTCATAACTTGCGACTGGGTGAACTGATTTTCATGATTCTTTTTTCATTTGAAAGCTGGTGCTTCCCGTGTGGTCCCATTGTCACCATTTCAATATCTGATGATGGGATCTTGTAGAAATCGGGGGAACTCTTCAATAAAAAACAGCAGATTAACCGCGATTGTTGCTTAGATAGCATATCTAAGCATTGTTTACGCCATCACACAACATAATATCACGCCTGTACTCACTACAAAGGTTATAAAAACTATTTGGTGAAGATCTGATGAAGAACTTCGGAGAACTCCTCAATAAATGATAGCAAATGGACTGGGATTGCTGAAATCTCATGTCTGTCTATTGTTTACACCAGTTCATAACATAACATCACGCCGGTACGTTGTGAAGGGGTAAGCACATGTGAACCACTAAAAAGTGAAAAATAAAAACTTTTTTACAAAAAATAAAACCGACTTCGACAAAAATAAAACACAAAAAAGTGAAAAATAAACTTAAGAAGAAAAATCAGCTTCTGAAGTCGGTGGCAAAAACATGAAATCAAACAAACAAAAGTCACCGACTGAAGAAGCTGATTTTTCTTCTTAAGTTTATTTTTCACTTTTTTGTGTTTTATTTTTGTCGAAGTCGGTTTTATTTTTTGTAAAAAAGTTTTTTTGTTTGAAGTAATTTTAAACAATGTATTTTTCAGTTTTCACAAAAGTATATATCTGATTTAATTTTTTGGTTCCATTAAAAAGAGTAATTTGTGATTTATTTTAGAAAAGTCTGTTGTTATTCGATTTTTGTAAGCAATTCCAGTTCCTTCTTCAACTTTGCAAGTTGTACCCAGCTTTGCAAGTTGTTCCCTACGTTTTGGTACCTATCTTATTTCATTTACTACACTAATTTACGACTAAGTAAAATACTAGTTTTTGAAACTGTATTCTACCTTTGTTAAATCGTTAAATAAACATGCCTGTTCAGAACGGACCCTTGTCTATTGAGTAGTCTTTAACAAAACATACCAGCGACACATCAAAAACAAGGAACCAGGATTCTTATCCAAACTTAACAGAGGTAAGAGCCCCTACAAGATTACTTATTAAGTAGATTACCGGGCACGGCGAGTCGGCCCCGACTGCGGCACCCATTCAGGGTTCGTAGACGGGCGATGAATTTTTGAGAGGCCTTCACAACGTGTGTGAGACTAGCGACTGAAAGCTTTTTTTCAGAAAAGGAATCGGCGTCGCAGATAATGAGAGAGACAGACTACTCAGAAAAGTACGGTAATGGAATGTTTCTGGCGTTATACGATTATGTTTGCGGTACCGGCTGGCTTTTGTTTTAAATTTCGTTTATGGCGCAGTGTAGGAATGACATGTCGACCACAAACAGAATTTAAACAAAGAGGAGGCGGTTGTTTTTTCGTTTTTGAGGTGAAAAGACCTCTGTTCTATTATACACCAGCATAGCTGGAAGCTACCGAAATAATCCAAACAGAATGTTGGATGTAAAATATATAAAAGTGTTTCTGTTTATCACCTCTGTGCCATAAATTCAAAGAAAGGACTAGATATTAATTTCAGAACTACAAGCCTGTAATGTATAAGGGGATTTTTAAAAGGAGATTTCCATTATTTATTTCCAACGCGTGCAAAGCCGCTAACATTTATTTATTCATTCCCCTTGCTTCTTATCTCTAACGTTTATTTTATTTTAGGTAACATTGTGAGATTTCAGTATTCATTCCCGACTGTACAGAAACATGTTTTAATATTTTAAACGGGTCGTGTCACGAAGGCTTAATAAATAATTGAAACATTCAAGTACTTGGTGCCTGAAAATCTACAGAGTATTTAGTTTTCAATAGGAATCCAATTTTAGACACACCACCTTACAAACACCTTTTATTAAGCTAATTTATATTTTTTAATAAACCTTTTAATGATAAAAATATTGAGCTCTGCATTTCGTTTACGCAACTAAAGACGCCACATAATAATTATATTATCACATTCGGGTTGCACAGATCGCGTTAGAAAAACAACCCAGCGTTCTGTAGAACGCTGGGTTGTTGGGCTGTTTTTTTCCAACATCTGCAATCTGAATTGTAACTCAGATTGCAGATGTTGGAAAAAACAGCCAAGCTAAAGTGGGAGTGGGCTGGTTATGTAGCGCGAATGCACTCGAAGAGGTGCGCAAAGATCGTCACACTGGACGCCTGACGGAGGAAATCGCTGTCGAGGCGAAGGTGGTGTAACGATCTCATCGCAGGGCACCCGGCAATGGGGCACATTACAGGATAAGAAAAAAAAACATATTGAATAAATTCATACATAAATAATACGTTTTCTTTAATCAGGGTGTCATGGTCATCAATATTGCTGGAAACGACTTCTTTTTTTGGGCTGAAAAATCACACTTTAGGGTAAAACTCAATGTAGCACTCGTAAGACATAGTGCTGGTGAATGCTTTGAATATTAAACGGTCAAGGAGGTAATTTAGGTAAAGTTATAACCTGAAATACTAGTTATATTAAAACAGCTGTCAATTTCCGAGGTGTTCCCAAATACACTAGAACAAAAAAAATATCGCAGTGACGGGGAGAACAAAATAATGTCTATCAGTTTATTGAAGGGTACTTTTACACCCTTTATGCAACGTTTCGTAATTGTAAGCCATCAATAACAAAAATATCAAACAATCGAGAAGAAAATGATGAATGATTATGAAGAATCACAATTGCAAACTTACCAATGGAAATTAATCTAAGTTTAGCGGTAATCGAATTCGTATTAAATTGTCATTTTCACCGCAGCTTGGATAGTAAACAGACAGAATAATATTAATAGCTTCACATCAAAAGTAGCAGACAAACAGAAGGCAACGCTTCCTTGATTATAATCCATGTTTGTGTTTATCTGTAAAACCACGGGAAATTAATTACACGGGTCGGGTGAAATTAACTAGAACATGAATAATAATCAGTGTGCGACCTTGTGATTACAATTATGTAAAATTATGATCAGTAGAACAATTCACTAAAGAATCATTGAAGATTGTGTGTTCTTTTCTAGGTGATTGTTTTGCCTAAAAGCTACTTTTTTGCGTTGTGGTTTGAGTTTGAGGGTGTCAAATAAATAGTTTTAATATTTTATGTGACGTTTGGAGTCATATTACATGAAATTACGGACGGCTAATAGTGGACGTCTTCCGGTCAAAATTACGTTAAATTTTATTCAATCTTTAAAAATAAATGAACATTATTTTGTGTACTAAATATATTCGTTATACAGTTCCTAAATGGATCAACCAGAAGGCTTATTGTACCTATATAACCCCCTAAAGGTCGGGTTCAATCTGGTTAGATTTTTGTAAGGAGGTCCATCATTTTTTCATTGAGAAAATGATAAACAAACTTTGATATTTTGGGACACCCTAAATGACCTAATTTTATAAGTTAAACTTCTACATTTTACCTCCATTTTGGTTTTTCCGCCTTCACCCTTGTCCGACGCCTTTGCAGTTTGCTCAACAAATAATTTTAATGATAAGTATTTACTTAGGAACATAAAAATCGTTTTCATGAACACGCCAATGTAAACAAAATTCTTTCAGAGGAAAAATATAATTTAGATATTGCTTTGAATTTATGGCTTTTAATGTTTCTGCTTATTACCTGTTTACATCAATGTAATAATTTGATCGGGAATTTATTTTTAATTTTTCATTTCAGTTTCCTAGCACTTTGAATACGGTTTTCAATTCAAATAGTTAATAACTTCTTATCTTTACTTTACATACTTTCACAAGTAAATATTAGAGTTTGAGTTGGATATAAGATACTTAGTTATGAAAAAGGTTAAGTCACTAAATTATTATTTGCCATTAAATCTTGCCAGTGGAAACAAATACCTAATGTTTTAAAAATACCAATCAAAGTCGAACACCAAACAAACCATAATAAAGGTCGACAATTATTTTCAACAGACACCCACATCCTTTCAATATTATCCCTTAAATACACGCCAATGAGTAAATACTTTCCTACATCAATAGACCCGACAGTGGATGACATCTATTGACCCTTACCCATTCATCACACCGCCATCTGTGGGGACAATCGGGGCAAAAACAAAGGGGCAGTGCCAATCACGTCACGCTTGCTAAATAATCATTAGAGACCGCTCTGGGACTCAAAAATAAGTAGGTATCTGTTGTGGGCATTCGTAATGATGTCGATGAAAAACCCACGGAAAAATATTGCGAACATTTTGTTTGACTAACTGTTGAAAGAGGCGGTATTTGTTTGCGAAAAAATATTACCAGTATTTTCTATTTAATAGAAAATACTGGTAATATTGGGATTCATAAACTGATTTGTTGACTTTTTTTTAATTTATTTAAAATTTTTGCAGTTTTTCGTTTTCCTAAAAATATTTTTTTCATAACATCACACTTGAAACCTCTGAAGGGTTAGGTAGAAGCATACCTAATAAGTGTAGTCTCACTCACATTTCGACATTTTTTTTAGATCTCATAAAAGAGGGGGCGAGACTTTTGTCCTCAAGCTGGCACGAATCTGAAGAAATTTACGAGTAAAGTATGTACTTATAAAAAACGTATTTCTTTCATATCTCATCATAACTAAACTCAACAGACAATATTAGACGAAGTGGAAGAGCCAAAATTTTCACATTTTCCGTGACTACATGGCTCGTTCTTCAGCATATTACCTCCCAGCCTCAAGACTTGAAGTAGACACAACATGTCTGAACATTTGTATGCATGGTGGTGAACTCTTTGCTGGCTCGAGGATCCTCGGCGTTATTTTTTCTTTTACATTTTATGCCCTTAACGTTTTGACGCGCACTTTCGACTCTGCATGTATCGTCCTTAACAAGCACGGATTTCTTTCCGAATGAGAAATTCTGCTGCGTTCAAGGAATATTTTGTTTTACGTCGGTTTCTTTGAAATTTAAATAAGACGGTACTAGAGGTTCGCGTATAAAAGTAGCTGCTTCTTCGGGAACATTTTTGGTGTTTCTAGCTGTACTTTGTATCTACGCCATTTTCATAAAACCGCGCCGTTAATTCTCAAAGAGTTAAGCAGAGGTGTAGACACCTATGCTTAATTCTACTGCGCGCTGTGTGTACAAATTAGGTTATTGTACACATACTTTTGCCAGTATTCCACCACCTCCCTTCTTCCATCGGGAGACTAGACGTACTGCAGGTTATCAGCGATACCTAGTCGACGTTCCACACATTCGAACGAAGCGCTTTGCCAAGTCCTTTATTATGCGCACAGCCAAGGACTGGAATTCCCTGCCTGCGTCGGTTTTTCCGAGTTCATATAACCCTAATATATTTAAGTCGCGAGTAAACAGGCTTCTTCTGGGTAAGCTTGTTCCATCGTCGACATCATCTCTGCCCTTAGGGCAAGATTGAGGTCAAGAGCAAGTCCATTAATAATAAAAAAAAATTATGATTATTTCCCATGTAATATGGGACGATCCTTTTGAACCGGGCACGAATATAAACTCCTATTGCTGCTGAGAAACTCCGAATGATAGAACCCAGTAACATTAGCCAGACTTCATGCCCAGCAATCGCGCTTCCGACTTCTAGACCAACGAGACTGTCAACTAAAATAATTATAATAATAAAGAAAATATATAAATGCTTTGCAGTTATGCAACTGTTCGGAATAATAATTAATTATTAATTAAGTAAGTATATTATAAACGCGAAAGTTTGTATGTATGTATGGAGGTTTGTTACTCTTTCATGCAAAAACAACTGAACGAATTTGGATAAAATTTGGTGCACAGATAGTTTATAACCTGGATTAACATATAGAATAGTTTTTATCCCGAATTTATCTTGCCGTGGGATAATTTTCGAGTTGTAGCGGGTGAAGCCGCTGGCAACAGATAGTTAAGCAATAAATTGGTAAAAAGTAGTTTTCTGTTTATCTATTCCACATCTCACAGAATATTGACGCATTATTTTGTAAAGCAAAAAAAAAATGGCGTCCATGAACTTCAACTGAAACGGTACTAAACATATTAACAACTTTAACAAAAATATTTCAGAAATCCTGATTAATTTGGCGGAGTGGTAAGTTAGTTTTTGTCACAAATTAAAATTAATATCAGTTTGGGATTGCTGTCAAAGTCTCTACATTAATCATGATTAAAGTTAGACATGTTATAGATTTAACTGATCGGTTTAAGCTATCGATTTAAGTTCGTATTGATGTGATTAGGAATTGCCTTACGACGTTTTTAATAACTTGTTACGTATAGGCTTGCCCCTTATTGCATGGTACCTACTTATACATAACTGACGAAATGTGGGTTTACACCTCTGCCTAACTCTTTAGGGATTTCAGGCGTGACTTTATGTTATATTGTCACGTACAGTGTTTTTTCGTCATAAATAAATTAAATCAGCAAGCAAAAGGTAAGCATGGCTTTAAAGGCAATAATAATTATTTATTGCCACAAGATTCAAGTACATTGCACTTTATATAGATTGAAATTCTTCTTAGTTTAGCATTAAATTATGTAAATAAGTACAATAAGTTCAAAAAGTGAAAGTAATTATTACACTTGCCTGTATACGTAGATAACCACAGTGTAAGAAACCAGTGTTCATACAAAAATCAACAGTTGCCAGACACTTGGTGAGTCAAACTTTGTTTCTGAAAATTTAAAAGTAAAAAATTAAAAACCTACTCAAAAATAATAAATTATTCAAAATAATTAGCAAACTTTTGCTTTGGCTCGATCACAGCTCTTGATAGTTTTACTTTTTAGTATCTCTTAGCAGAGAAAACTTAATTAACTAAATCAAATTTAATTATTATTTCAAGATCTGAGTTAATAATTCTAGAACAGTATTTAAACTAACAGCTGGTACCTAGAAATGCTAATTACTTTGACGATATTATAATTCAATTAAAATTGAATGAAAGTTGCGGTTACCTTGACCTTTAGGGTCAAGGTAACCGCAACTTTCATTCAATTTGAGGTCGAAAAGTTTATTTCTTCCAAATCGTCAATAACAAATAATTTATGAAGAAGATGGGCTGATTGGCTAATAATATACATATGTCATGAGACATTTGTACTGATTTTATCTGTTCCGTGGTAAGACTCCATTAATTTGCACCAAGGTAGGTGAGGTACCAAGTAGTAGGTACCTACCGCCATTATGCACTAAGCCAATTAGAAATTTTTCATGGATTTATTTTATAAATTCCTAATGTAGTCTTTAAATCCGAAATAATGAATAGTACAAACTTCCTAAATCTTTTAATCCGCTTATAAAATGAAAAGAAACCAGGACCGGACTCCTAAAGCTCGTTGCTTCGACGATATCGTCAAAATCGCGGGAAAAACTTGGATGAAAAAAAAAACGCCCAGAACCGGGAACTGGGGCAGAAAAAAGGGGATCCCTGTACCCAGCAATGAATGATTCCGGGCTGATAATATGATGATGATAATAAAATATAAACTTTATGCACTATATATATATGTATGTCGCAGATTCAACACCGAGGCACAATATTTAGAGTTGACAATTTAGAATAACGCCATCCATCATCGTTTGTCGGAAAACTCGGAAACGTCAAGCAGTGAGCTTGGGTGAGGTCGATACAGAGCGTGGCAGGTCTGGTTTGACAGCTGTCAGTTGTCAAATGTCAGTTGTCATATGTCAAATGTCAGTTGTGATATGTCAGACGTCAGTGGCCAGTGGTCGGTTGACGTTGACATTAGACGCATTTGATTTGAGGGACGGGACTTTTTGGTGAGACACGAACGCGAACGGTTGTTCTGCCCGCCTGTATCGAACTGACCGCGTTTCCGTACTTTAATCCATTTCCATCGGCTTGATCGTTTGAGATTTTGTTAATTTGTTATCGGAAGTAAATAAATAGGCGGTTGTAATCAGTGTTGAGACTATTATTTCGTACCTCCGCCATGCCGAACTTGGACTCTGACAACGATGAACCCGAAATAGTTGTGCTACCTTCGTCATCAGAAGTGGTATGTAACTCTAACGCCTACATAATGTAAGTGACAGTGCTAGACCGGGAAAAGTGTAAAGACAATGCGCGTGCGTCTGAAAGTGACATAGAAACGGAAATGTGGTGTTTTCTGTTCGAGAAAATAAACAAAAACTTTATGACTATTGTGTAAGCAATGAAATCACCTTTTGCGGGTACGGATATTCGCCTACCGCATTTTGACCCTGAAAAACGGAATAATGTACCGCGGGCTTGGTTGGCAACAGCCAACATGTGTGTTATTGATCTGAATAGTCAAGGTGCATCGTTGATGATTGCTTTGAACCGCGCACTCATGGGAGAAACGGGACGGACGGGAGTCACACATCCACTGTAGGTGCATCGTAAGTCGGCACCTCCGTCGCTGGTCGTCCTCCGCTGGGCCTCCTTCGGGTAACCGTTGGTCTCACCTGGTGGGGATGGACCGCCAGGGTGCTGTGAAGACAGCAGCGCCGTGCAACCGGCGCTGTGGCGCGCCTACAGGGGACGCAGCGAATTCCACGAGACTAATAGGAGAAGTTTCGTCATGTATTGTCTTGGGATGAAATGTAGCGATTTTAAGGAGCTGTTTATAGTCAGGAGTGCCCCGTAGGGTGATGACGATCGTGAAGACCCTGATGCGACATCAGAACCGGGATTCACTCGAGCTGAAGAAAATACGAAGAATGGCGCGATGACGTCACGGTGCGCTGAGAATTTACTTCGGCAGCGGCGCCGGTGGCGCGGCGGCGGGACGCGGCTTGGCGGCGCGCGGCTGGCAGCGCGGCGGCGCGGTAGGCTGACCAAGCAGTGCCTGCAGCCTGCAGCAGAGGCAAATAGCGAGCGACGTGTTGAAGTTTGCTATGTAAGCAATCCCAGCAGTGTGCTGATGAATATCTGGTGAGTCGTATCCATTTTACTATGATTCTGGTGACGAATGCTCTCTGATCAAAAATGTTTCGTTACAGTTCAGTGGCAAGCGTGTAAATAACATTGTAAATTGACCCGGGATAGGTCATGATAGTTTGTACTTCACAATTATTTACTGAGGTTATGATTATTGATTTACTATTAGAGATTTTATTTCATGTTGTACCGGATAGTTGTTTTAAAAAAAAAATGATATTTTAATTGGCGTTGAGATTTTACAACAAGGATTTAATGTTAGTTAGACGTGTGATAGTGTTGTTTTTGTGTCGTGAAAAGGTTGTTAGGTTATGTGATGTTTCAAATAAGCTCAAGAATGCTTCTAATATTCAAATTGATTTCAATACAGTTGATACAGATGTTCCGTTAGAATTTCGTTCCCAATTAATTAATCTATTGACAGCATATTCATCTTTGTTTTCTAGGGATTTCTAGATCCCATATTACAACAAGACTAGTTGAATACTAAGTGGTCAACTTAACATTTAAAGTACCTAGCATAGTAAGAGTTTTCTTATAACCTGTAACGTTACAGGAAAAATAAAGTAACATGATGAACAACCCTACTTTAAAAAAATATTTTGATAAAGGCTCGAAATGATTATCTTGATGGTGTTGTGCATGTAACCGGATGGAGGTTACATGTGGAGGTGACCGGATAGAGGTTGCCTGTTGTGTATGTAACCGGATGGAGGTTACATGTTGAGGTGACCGGATAGAGGTTGCCTGTTGTGTATGTAACCGGATGGAGGTTACATGTGTAGGTGACTGGATAGAGGTTGCCTGTTGTGCCTGTTGTGTATGTAACCGGAGGGAGGTTACATATGGAGGTGACCGGTTAGAGGTTGCCTGTTGTGCCTGTTGTGTATGTAACCGGAGGGAGGTTACATATGGTAGTGACCGGATAGAGGTTGCCTGTTGTGTATGTAACTGGAGGGAGGTTACATATGGTGGTGACCGGATAGAGGTTGCCTGTTGTGCCTGTTGTGTATGTAACCGGAGGGAGGTTACATATGGTGGTGACCGGATAGAGGTTGCCTGTTGTGTATGTAACTGGAGGGAGGTTACATATGGTGGTGACCGGATAGAGGTTGCCTGTTGTGCCTGTTGTGTATGTAACCGGAGGGAGGTTACGTGTTGATGACCGGATGGAGGTCGATTGGTTTGATACTTATAACCGGATGGAGGTTATAAGTGTGATGATGAAGACCGGATAGAGGTCAGAGTATGAGCACTGCAATATTTTAATGAGTTTCCTATTATTTGAATGAGTATGGGTGTTGTTCGACATGTCAGCTTTGGGAGAAAGAGTTTGTTTTGATTTCATTAGAACCGGTAATGATTTTGACCAGAATAACTTTTATTCCCTACCCACTTGGGCCAGGAATGGCCGAACGACTGGTATTGGGCAGACTTCTGTAAGGTCAACTGTACAAATTTTGACTTTAGTTCGATGGAATTGTTTTAGAAATTCTATTTCACGTTTTACCCGACAATTATTTGCGATTAGTTTTGGTTCATAATGTCATCAAATGAGGGTACGATTTGAAAAAATACTGTCAATTGCGACATGTGACGCAATTGCTGACTGTAAATTTGACTTTGACACGATAGACACCGACAAAACGAGATCGGGTGATGATGAAGGGGTCAGACCTTAAGTGAGAGGTAAAAGATGCAAATGTAGTATGCAAGTGGCTCAGATTGCATACATTGCAATGCTGTTCGTTGCTGCACGCGTGTAAGTGTTTATTTGAGGGCTGTGACCAACGTCCATCATGGCAATGTAGCTAAAGGTGCTAAATAAAGGCAATGTGTTGAGTTGAGTTGATGTTGGGTACCGGATGGAGGTCCCATGGTTGCCGGATGGAGGCAATGAGATGTGTTGAGGTTGGGTACCGAATGGAGGTCCCATGGTTGCCTGTTGGAAGCTGTGTGTGTTGTATGGTACCGAGCAGAGCATTGCATACTGGATTTGATCGGATACTAGATTCGGTCGAAAGTTGATGATTTCTTGATGAATGTTGATTTCAATGTTGAGATTTTTTTTATGAGATTTGATGAGAATATGGATCAGAACAAAACTTTGTTTTGAATTGTGTGTGTGAGTGATAAGGGACGATTTACTTTCCGTGACTTCTTGTTGCAGATACCTCACACGAGGACGTGTGAAATGTCAAGATGGCCGTGTCGCAGATTCAACACCGAGGCACAATATTTAGAGTTGACAATTTAGAATAACGCCATCCATCATCGTTTGTCGGAAAACTCGGAAACGTCAAGCAGTGAGCTTGGGTGAGGTCGATACAGAGCGTGGCAGGTCTGGTTTGACAGCTGTCAGTTGTCAAATGTCAGTTGTCATATGTCAAATGTCAGTTGTGATATGTCAGACGTCAGTGGTCAGTGGTCGGTTGACGTTGACATTAGACGCATTTGATTTGAGGGACGGGACTTTTTGGTGAGACACGAACGCGAACGGTTGTTCTGCCCGCCTGTATCGAACTGACCGCGTTTCCGTACTTTAATCCATTTCCATCGGCTTGATCGTTTGAGATTTTGTTAATTTGTTATCGGAAGTAAATAAATAGGCGGTTGTAATCAGTGTTGAGACTATTATTTCGTATCTCCGCCATGCCGAACTTGGACTCTGACAACGATGAACCCGTGAACCCGAAACAGTTGAGCTACCTTCGTCATGTATAATAAAATATAAATATAGTGCATAAAGTTTTGAAAAAATAAGTAAAACCGTGCTACACATCCATCATTATCTCAACAATAAGCAGCGTCTCTAAAATATAAATGCCTAAATCTACACAGTAGCATAACCTCAATAACCACTGAGCCAAATCTCAATGAAGAAGTCACCACAAATTCGCCATCTTTCTGTAATAATACGTTGAGGTATATTCACACTAATTATAAAACACTAAGGGACGTCATTAAAACAGTACTTAAGGAGTTACGATCTCCTCTAAAAGCTTTGCTAAAGCTTTCTGTGGAGAACTGTTTATGCAGAATGTTAGGCCCCCGTGAAATAAAAAAGTTAAAATTATGAAGCACTCATTGTAATTAAAATGACGCTTAATAGCTTATTCGTTGGGTATTACTTTGTATTGAAGTTAAGGTCCCTGAAAATGGTTAATTTGTCATTATGTATCTTTATTGACTTTTGTTGGAAGTAAAAACAAGCACAAAGATCTATTTTACGTGTACGACGTGTACGTGTTTTACGTGTGGCGACGACGACCACCACGACTGCTAGTGGAACCGCGTTCTCGGACCAACCTTTTACGGGAGGCGCGCAGCCGCTGACGCGTGCACTCCGAACGCTCAACCTCATAGCGAGCGAGACTGACTTATTCTGTTGTTCTCTGAGTGAATTCACAAGGAATGCTCTATTTGTTATTAGTTATAGGTATTAGTTATAAGTTATAATTAAGTAATTAAGGCGCATTTATCGCATTGGGGGTTACCCTGTAATGGTAGATGTAAGTTGATAAATAAATAAATTAATTAATTTTCCGTATTTTATTGATAACTAATAGGAGGACTAGTCTAGTGGTCGCAAGCACCAATGCTGAGCCAGAGGACTTGGGGTTAATTCCCTGGTCGGGCAAAGCGGTATTGAGTTACATGGCAAAAACACAAAAAATGCACTTCAACAAACTTTGAACTAAAAATACAATCTTTTTGAACTTATAATACAAAACGAAATACAAGAAGTATTTAGTCAGCAGTTTCGTACTAAAACTCTCAGAGACAGAGCGTCAGTCGTCGGTAATACGTCTCCGGCTAAATTCGCTAAATCTCTATTCTCTTCCGATTAATTTCCGTTGACTTGACCGCATTTCGACTGTAGCAGTTGAAATTCCATTTTAGATACCAAATTGAAATAAATTGATTTTGTTTAAGGGCAATGTAAGTGGATAGACGAGTGGACTAAAATATCTTATTAAATCGGTCAAACCGTTTCTGGGATTTTTTTTGTCTGCAATTGCAATGCATTTAGAAAAAAGCTCTTATTTTGAAATTAAAAACAAACACTTCAATTTTATTTATTCGTATAGACTGACCATGATCATTATGTGAGATAAACTAATACTTTTACAATTTTATTGATTTCTGCCTACACCGCCTCCTATTTTAGCAAGTCATAATCATCAGCAGAATACTTGAAAAGGCTGCGAAACTTTACAGACCACTACTTAATATTCTTTTCATAACACAGTCCACTTCAAAAGTCTTTTTATTTGATTTCTAGAAACGTATGCACCCGACTGTCACGTGACATGTTGAGATAAGTCGAACCCAGATCAAATTCACACTTGATTTAATCTTGAATAAAAATTCCAATGGATTCCCTTCTACCTCATGCTTATTTAAGGTCATATTATTTTTACTCGAATGATCGTAATAAGTCGCGCTAGAATGTGAAAATGGAGTGCGAAATGCGAGTTAATGTTAATGAAGTAACATGAGAAAATAAATTCATATTACTTTCGTAATATTGTTTATTGAATGTTGAATCTGTGTATTTCTTTTATTTATTTTTGAACACGTTTTATAAATATTTCAATCGTAAGGACTATAAAAAAAGTATTGTGAACAGTGTCCAAGCTACCGGCGGCGGCGGTCAGGGCTCCAGAGACAGGAACCTCCTAACAATACAAACCGTGTCCAGAAGTGCCGCTTTCTGAATCAAGCCCTAGATCGAGCTGCCTAATAAGAACTTTCTCAGGTGTTGGTCGAGGCTCTTGGCAATTAAGCCACGAGCCTATTTTATTATTTGAGTAATTTTTATGTTTCAAATACCTAAATTTATTACAATAAATTAATTTTAAACTATTTAGTTTAAACCTTTGTGCACAAGTTAATACTAACGGGCAAAATTAATAAAAATATTCAAAGTTGATTACCCACCATTGATTATTATTATTCATAATAATGCTGGAATCTGTACGTTATGATGTACAGATACCAACAGAATAAACTAACGGAAACTATCAAATATTCCCGATCAACCCAGAACCTATTGCTGTATCACTAAAGTGTACAATCATGAAAGCCTCTGAAATGAAATAATACTACAGTTGCCATTCTATTTAGTTATTCTATATCTTACTCATTCTTATCACAACTTCCTTTTTTTTCAGACAGACAGACACAAGTGATCCTATAAGGGTTCTTTTTTTCCTTTTGAGGTAGGGAACCCTAAAAAACCACCCATGTTCCTTGTTAATCCTTTGTCCGAGGCCGCGGTATCTCTTTCGAACAACCCGCAGCCCTGACAGGCATTCTTATCACAACTTCGAGTGAAACTTTCCTCGCTAAAAACAAGAAATTCTACCAAAACATGTACTAGCGACCAGACGATAATTTACGTTGGCATAAGCATGTATCGGTGTATTCATAATCAGGGTCTTTGTTCTCGAGTTTGACAGAGTCGAGACATCCGCCACTCCGCTCGAGTTTGGCAAGAGTCTTCGTCAGCATGCGACGAATGTACGTACACTTTCGGACACTTACAATCAGTTTTGGTTAGGTGCCTTAACAGATTTTATGAATTCCTTGTCTTACCTTAGCTTTACCTTACCTGGTATATTTGTATTTAGTAAACTTTGAGTTATTTGATGAAAACTGACAAATGTTTTTGTGTCGTTGACGCAAAATACTTTGTTACAGATTTACCAGAATACTTTATTTATAGTGTCAAAACAAAACAAGATATTTCCTAAAATTATTTTAATATTTTTTCTCATACACAGACTAAATATCCCCAAAAATTAAAAGTTCATCTACTATGTCCGTGTACCAAAGCTATCCCTCACTTTAAGGACCATCTACACAGTGAGGGTGCTCGACCTTCCCCAATGTAAAGGGAACACTGTTTTAACTTCATCTCCCGATCCTCGCCTTATTGATTACGTTCAGTCTCGCGCCGTTAATTTAGAGTAGCTGTTCTAATAAGTACACTGTAAACAACTGGCTTTAAATGTCAGGTATTTGCCAAGTGGTGACCTTTAGTCGTGGATAGCAATTACAAGAAGTAGATTTTAAAGTTCAGTATTTGCATTTTGTTTACGTATTTGAAGCCTGAATTGTGGATTATAATAAGTCAGGAGCTCCTAATGGAACCCGAGGACTAGGTCTACTGTACTTGCTAAGTAATTGTAAAACCGCAGAAGATTTTGAAAACAATATTATATGGAATTCCAAACTGCTAACTTGACCTTTGTCGGTTTTTGTGTTTTGTTATTTTGTAACAGTTTATCATGATTATGTGTAAAAACGCGTAAATGCTACGGCTAATCCTTGTCATCCTTTTTCTACAAAATCGTGAACACATTTCAAAATCGAGTTTAATTAGTTGGCTATAGCACCTACCTACCTACCTATAGCAATAAAACACTAACCTTTTCCTCCACCAGGCCACACAAAGTTAGATTCTTTTGACATAACAACACAAAAAAAATACTAACGCACAAAAAAGTAATTTCGTAGTTTGGAACTCCATTCCGACGGTTGTCGGTTACAACCGGGGACAACATTTGTTCGCAGCTACAAAGTTAAATAATAATAACGCGACAAGGACGTTTTACATTACGGCAACATGAAGTTACCCGACCTGTGGTGGAATCACGTGGAACTACTAAAAGGGTTAGGTTCTTGAGTACAAAAGGGTGAAGGAGGTGTTTATTTTAGGAGGAGAGTGGCAGAAAAGTCACTTGCAAACGCTGAAATATGTGTATCATCTGAGAAAGGTTACGGACTTAATACAGGTACATACTACTAAGTTACAGTGCTTCTAATCCTTTCTTAAGTTTGTTTGATTCGGAAACCAAAAATTTTAAACGTCAATAATACAAAATTCTCGAGAACGTGACGAAGAAACCTACCTACGTGCGTGAGTTCCGTACATCTCTGGAACAGATGAACACAACGCTACTCTCGATAACACCACTCATTCATTACGTTGACCGTATTTACAACAAGAGAATGCAGACTAGAATTCCATTTGCGAAACACGATATACTTGATTTGATGTACTCATATTTTACTTCTGCATCATGCTCCATTTAAGAAGTCACATCCAAAGCTTCTAACATTTACGTTATTGTGTAATATTCGAGTGCATTGCGGTGTAACTCATATTATGGCGTCTGAGCTTGTTTATGCATATATTACGGATGCTAAGAGGATAGCTCGAATTGGTTATAAAACATTATACGGTGTGACATGTCATCGTAAAGTTGTGCTACAGAGAAATCTTAGGTGCTTGGAGTTTTAAGGAGCACAGTTTCATGTTCTACATTCCGTGAGCGCTAGATGGCGGCAATTTAAACTCATCATAACAGTTTCAGGTCGTTATGACATGCCTGACAGGAGGAGATGATAAGTTTATAGTAAAATAGAGGGAGGTTTATGAGGAGACAAATGTTGAAAAGTAGTTGTTTTCATTCGGAAAGTTCAGTAAGGAATTCATTATATCGACCTAGGATTTGCCGTAAACGATAGCTTTTATTCGTTCAATCATGATGTTATCTATATATATAAAAGAAGAAAGTGACTGACTGACTGACTCACTCACTGACCATCAACGCACAGCCCAAACCGCTGGGTCTACAGACTCCAAATTTGGCAAGTAGGTTCCTTATGAGGTCTAAGGGTGCACTAAGAAAGGATTTTTCAAAATTCATCCCCTAAGGGGGTGAAACGGGGCTCCAAAGTTTGTATGGGGAAACAAGATTAGTTAGACTGTTTTATTCGAAACTTCACAGAAGTGTTCCAATTGATAAATGAGTAGAAACGGGTTTCAGGTTTTTTCAGAATTCAACCCCTAAGAAGGGGAAATGGGGTGATAAATTCTAAAAATCAATGCACAGCCCAAACCGCTGAGTCTAGACATTCCAAATTTGGCACATAGGTTTAGGGGTGCACCAAGCAAGGATTTTTCAAAATTCACCCCCTTAGGGGTTGAAACGGGGGTCCAAAGTTTACATGGGGAAATAAGATTAGTTAGACTATTTTATTTGAAACTTCACAGGAGTACTCCTAACGATAAATTAGTTAACATTTGTGTTTCAGGTTTTTTCAGAATTCAACCCCTAAAGGGGGAAATGCAGTGACAAAGTCTGAAAACCAACATGGTTATTGTTTGTATGGTGTATCGGGTGTATCACAAAAACAACGATTTTAAGATTTAATGTGGCGGACCTGAAATACCATCATCCCCTGTAAGTTGAGGTGCGATGGGGTTGAAATGTCTAAAAATCAACATGGGTGTCGATTCCGAGAATATCAGGAGTGCTGATTACGAATATGACATTTATTTTGAGATCCAGAAGACGGCGGATTCAACTATATGTATTATCTATTCTATACAGGGTTATTGTTGATTTGTTGTGATAACAATGATGATGATTGTGATGATAATGATGATGATTGTGATTACGATGATAATGATTGTGTTTACGATGATGATAATTGTGATAATGAATATGATGATTGTGATAGTGATTATGATGATGATGATTGTGATTACGATGATAATGGTTGTGATAACGATGACGGTGATTTTGATAGTGGTTGTGGTAGTGATAGTGATTGTGATTAAGATAGTGATAGTGATTGGTATAGGGATAGTGATTGTGATAGTGATAGTGATTGTTATTGTTATAGTAATAGTGATTGTGATTGTGATTGTGACAGTGATGGTTATTGTGATTGTGATAGTGACAGAACAGAAGCATGTAGTCTACGCGTGCGAAGCCGCGGGCAAAAGCTAGATATCTATAAATGCGAAAGGTCACTCACTCACTCATCACGAAATCTCGAAAACCGCTGGACGTTCAAAGATGATTTTTGGCAGGGAGGTAGTTTATGGTTAGTAGACGTCCGCTAAGAACGGATTTTGCGACAGGGCCGGATTAGGGTGGTCTAAGGGCCCTCGCAAGTTTGTATGAAACTCCTTCATGTTTTGTGCTATAACCCAGATTTTTGGCAGAGACGCAGTTTATAGTCAGTGGGCGTCTGCTATGAATTAATTTTGCGACAGGGCAAGATTAACGGTTTAAGGGCCCTCACAAGTTTGTATGAAAGTCCTTAATTTTTCGTGCTACAATCTTGATGTTTGGCAGAGAGGTAGTTTATAGTTAGTAGACGTCCGGTAAGAACGGATTTTGCGACAGGGCCGGATTAGGGTGGTCTAAGGGCCCTCGCAAGTTTGTATGAAACTCCTTCATGTTTTGTGCTATAACCCAGATTTTTGGCAGAGACGCAGTTTATAGTCAGTGGGCGTCTGCTATGAATTAATTTTGCGACAGGGCCGGATTAGGGTGGTCTATGAGCCCTCACAAGTTTGTATGAATGTCCTTCATTTTTTGTGCTATAATCTTGATTTTTGGCAGAGACGTAGTTTATAGTCAGTAGACATCCGTTATAAAATAGTTTTGCGACAGGGCCGGATTAGGGTGGTCTATGAGCCCTCGCAAGTTTGTATGAACGTCCTTCATTTTTTGCGCAACAGTCTTGATTTTGGGAAGGGACGTAGTTTGTATTAGTTAGTAGACGTCTGCTATGAACGGATTTAGCAACAGGGCCGGTTAAGGGAGGTCTAAAGGCTCTCACAAGTTTGTCTGAAAGTCCTTCATTTTTTGTGCAACAGTCTTGAATTTTGGCGGGGACGTAGTTTATGGTGAGTAGAAGTTTGCCTATATTTATAGGAAGCCTTTATTGTTTTAGCCTTTATTTTTTGTTTGCCTTTATTCGAAGTGTGGGCCTATAGACGTATGTTGGCCATTAGCTGGACACATCGAGTGACCAACGTTGAAGTACTACGTCGTGCTGGAAGGACACGCCAATTAATGCAGACCATCAAAAAGAGGAAAGTTGCCTATCTGGGTCACGTATTAAGGCACGACAGATACGAACTCTTGCAACTCATAATGATGGGCAAAGTGGCAGGCAAAAGAGCAGTGGGACGTAGGAAGAAATCCTGGCTGCGCAATATCCGGGAATGGACGGGAGTTAAGAGCGCCGCGGAACTTTTTAGACTGGCAAAAGACCGAATAGGATATGCGGAGCTGACTGCCAACCTTCACTAGTTGGAGAGGCACCTGAAGAGAGAGAGAGAAGTTTGCTAAGAACAGATTTTGGTCCAGGGTCGGATTAGGGAGTTCTAAAGGCTCTCGCGAGTTTCTATGTAAGTTGATTTTTGTACTTCCGGCCTGAAATTTAGCAAGATATAACTATTAGCGAACAATTTTTTTTGTGACGACCTGCAGTAAGGGCTCTTGCAAGTATGTAAATGAAATCCATGGCTTTTTGGAGCCAAAGATTGGTAGAGAGATAAAATATAGTTAAGACATATATTTGCATAACTATTTATTATTAGTTATTTTATTACATTAAAAGTTAATGCATATTTATATACAAATAAAAAATAATTAAGCTAAAAATTTAAACTAAAAGTTAATACTTACATATATACAAAGACCAAATAAGACACTTAGGCGTCCTAGTACTCCTCCGCATCGCCGACAACCGGGAACGTGCCCAGAAGACTGGCAGCATTGCCACGTTGAATGGCAATGCTAATCCTTTGACCTAAGAATGAGCCAGCCCTCTGGTCGCGCGAAGTGTCGACTAGACGGCGCGAGATTTCCTTGAAAAGGACACGTGCACTCGGTCCCCATGGCCCGAGCGTCTCGACCCCAAACGGCTCAAAACTATAATTACCAATGAGGTTACAGTATTTGCGCCGCTTGAGGGACTCAGCAGTTGCAGCAGCAGCGCCCGCACAGCCCGCCGTGTTTGCAACGTGAGATGGCGCAAGGGTGTCGACACAAGTTGCATCCCACACCAAAGGCCTACCCACCTTCCAAGGCACCAACGTCATGCCATCTGGTCTCTTCCCATCGTCACGTACCAAGCCGTTAGGTTCTAAAACCGCTGGTACGCCGGCGCTGGAAAGAGCTCGACGAATAATGTCGTTATATTATGTATGTGTGGAAACATATTTTATGACAGGGCCAGTTTAAGGGAATATATTCGCTTCGATTGGCATTTGTCATTCGATTTGGCATAGTACATCCCAGAGGCAGTCCCACCCCACACTTATATACACGTCAAAATTTCCTCGCGAACGAAGTCGCGGGCAACAGCTAGTTTTTAATAAAACATTAATAGCTACTTGGCATGATATAATCAGCATAACAATAAAAAGGCCCAATAATCGGGCCTAATTCCCAGTTCATTGGTAAATGTCACATTAAAAAAAAAGTTTTTTTTGCTGGTTTTTGAAACGGTATTAATTCAACATTTTGAGAGCATTTGTGACTGAATTTGAACCCCAGGCACGTAGTCTAGCCTGTATTTAGCCCAGTTAGACTGGTCAGGTAGCCTGAGCCTCTACTGCTCGCCAATAAATAGGTACATAATCATTGTTCATTACCAATTAAACATTCTGATTACCCAATCACTGCAATCAGTTGACAAGAAACAACACAAACTTCCCACTTATTACCCCTGTATAGTAAAACAATAAATAGCGCTTGAATAATTGATACGCAAACGGTGTTCCGAGTGTTTCGTCTCAGCTTTGTTACTTATCTTGTCTTAGAGTTAGATAATTGGATCAAGATCTGTTGTTTAGAACTGTGTGACATACTGGTGGAAAGACTGTCGAATAAAATTCGAATCATAAGGTATTGCCAAAGAGGTTTAAAAATACCTATTTGAATATATTTAGAAATTGTGACACCTGAGAGCCTACTGTATGACCACTAAGTTCAAGGTGGCGCTACTTTTCAAGAAAAAATGTAGCAATATGGTTCAACAGGGACGGAATAAAGTGGTTTATGATTTAAGAGAAAACTTGATAAAGACAAATTTATTATAATAATATTAACTTGTCAATATCACAACTGAGCCTAAGTTGTAGTTCCAGAAAGCTGACCACAATACCTAGACCTCCGCCTTCCGTACTCATCGCACTTTATCAGCGGTCTTTTTAGGTTGGTGGGTACATCTAGCTTTTGCTTATCCTAGACTAATTAATTCCTAATCCTCTACTCCTAGTTTAACCTTTAAAAATAAATTCATTGTACTTTCATGCCTGTTTTTTGCCATGATTTTGTATACCGAAATAACACACTGTTTAGTGAAAGATTTTTAGTATCATAGTGTCACCAGAACACTGACTGCTAAATCACAGGATCTCCTAGTTTAGAAGTGACGGTTTACTCTGTCTGTATGACCACTAAAATTCATGCCACCTAGTCTTTAAGCAATGTTAAAGGTTTCATTAATTTATATCATGTTAAACTTTTCATTGGTTATTTCTCTAAAATATAACCCTAAAATTATTTTTTATTCAAAAAGACTGTGTGTCCAAATACTTAGTGAAAGTTGTCTTTCGCCGGCCTATTGTGGAAGCAGTGAATTATCTCAATGAACGCTAATTAAATTTCTTTACGTCTTACTATGCGAAAGGCGCCCCGCGATATCGTTAATTCGCCAAACGAATTGCTTTGTTTGTTCAAGTGATCGTACTAAGTGAGTTTTTAGTAATAGAATGCTGTTGTTAGCTTTAATCGATGGTTTGTTTACGTTTTGAGTTCATTGGTTATTGATCGTGTGGTATTTTCAGGTTTCTATAGGATTGGCTAGCGAGATTACTAAACAAAATTGAGGAAAATCAACAAATATTACCTTTAATTTAAAACATTTTCTAGATTAGCTAGTACGTAGGTATTGTTTTTGTATATGACAGGCATAACTAGTTAATTCTCACACAAATAAACGAGATTTAACTATATTTAGTATTTGTTATGAGTTCTCAATATTTTGGGAAAGTTGTAAATTGGGCAGTGTTTATTTGTGATCATAATATGTTATTTGCAACTGTGCAACCTATTTTTTAGTGATAACCTATATAACAAATACTAAAACAAAAGACTTACGGTCCCGTGTGAAGCTCTGTCACAGGAAACAACTCTTTGCATGACCAGAGAATCGAACTCAGGACCTCTGCAGTCACGCTTGCGATACTCAACCAACGACGATGCAGTCAATCGATTATTACCAACAGCATAAAATAACTCTAGCATTTCTCGCTACAATTCCAAAGCCCAAGGGACCTAAAAGCGCTTCATCTTCCACACATTTACACTATCATTGACATACAAGACTACCTCGCACTTGAATTTCTACGCGTGACGTTTTAATATATAAAGGAACGTCTGTGAGTAATGTACGTCTAGACGCCTAGGTCCCTTAGGAAGCTCCTAACAATGATCTCGGACCTAGGTCATCGTTAGATTCTAGATACTTAAAAATATTCTAATTCAAGATGTTTACTGATGCTCTAGATTAAGCATCGCTTATAGTCGCTGTAAAATATTGAGCTCATGTTATAGGTAGGTACCTTAGCCTCCCTTATGATCAAAACATTTTTTTTCATTTGATGTGGACCCACTCTTGACCTCAATCTTGTCCTAAGGGCAGACAATGGAATGAGCTAACACAGAAGAAACCTATTTACCTACTCGCGACTTAAATATAGACCCACTTAGGGTTTAGATTGATGTATTTGCTTAGTGCTTTAAGCACATATCATTTACAGAGGTGGACTTAACGCCAATGGAATTCTCTAGAAAGAAAGAAAATTGTGTTTTTTTTGGCATAAATACCCTAAAAATTAACTAAACATATTCAAAATTATTAATAATAATAATAAACATTTTATTTCAGGCTTCTAAGGCCCATAGGTAAAATACACAATTAACATAAAACAATAACAACAAATAAAAAAAAATAAAAAACTAATAATAATAAAACTAATACATATGAAACCAACCTACCTCTGTTACTGTTAGCCTGTGTCATCCCACTACTGGGCAAAGGCCTACCCCCATGAATTTTCAATTAAGTCTACCTCCAAGGTTTATATTTTTAAAACGTGCTGAGTAATTTTGTTCTTTAAGTTTTACATAGTAATAACACTAAGACCTAAAAAAAGCAAAAAACAAAAATATTAAGATAATTCTTCTCACGTGCGTACCTATTAACTAAAGATTCCCGTACCCCAGTCACGACTTTAGCTTATAAGTCATTGCACCCCCAGGATGTAAGCCGGTTAATTGCTATTTATATACGGACATTTTTCACAAATACGCCAGATAACAATTAAGAATTAGGGCTCGTGAACGTTCACTGTCTAAATATCGTTTGAAAGTTAAACATAACATAACATCCAACCTGAAATCCCCAAAGGGTGAGGCAGAGGTGTACCTATAAGAAAGTCACATTTGCCAGTAATGTAATAGGGGGCGAGCCTACTGCCATCAACCGGGCACAAATCTAGATTCAGGGTTTGTTAACAATGACCGCATTTTCGATTACGTTGCTTGTGATCAGTAATTATCGCAAGAAACGCTTGAAATAAAATACAATTCCAAAAATGCTTTTATGCATTTTTGGAATTGTATCTATAGTTCCGAAGGTTACCCCTCTACATCCAAACGTAAAAACATATAATTATCAACCTAATATATTTACCTCTTTATAATACCAGTTTAGATTAAAAAAGTCGTTTACAAAGAATAGCACTACCTCCATAAGTTCAGTAATAATTTGCTACTATTCACGTTGAATCCTTTTCAGGGCTTGGCTATTCTTACAGAAGTACACCTTTGACCCACTTCCATAATGTCCCACTCAGTGCTCAAACTCTGAGATTAATTCTCGGCCGTGACAAGGGTTTTCATCTGGATATTTGAATGAAATACCTGGGAAATTTTATTTTAGGGTTAAGGTACCTTCAGGACTTATTGTAGAACTATTAAAATAATTATTGGAATCGAATTGTTTATAGTAAAATTTAATTTCGTTTTGTAAAATTAAATATAAGACAAATGAGGGCAATGGAGAGGGCTATGCTCGGAGTTTCCTTGCGTGATCGAATCAGAAATGAGGACATCCGAATGAGAACCAAGGTTACCGACGTAGCCCGAAGAATCGCCAGACTTAAGTGGCAATGGGCAGGGCACATTGCTCGCAGAACGGATGGCCGATGGGGCCGAAAAGTTCTGGAATGGCGACCGCGAACCGGAAGACGTTGCGTTGGAAGGCCTCCCACTAGGTGGACCGATGACCGGGTCAAGGTTGCAGGAACCCGCTGGATGAGAGACGCACGGGACCGGTCAATGTGGCGACGCCTGGGGGAGGCCTATGTCCAGCAGTGGACGTCTTTTGGCTGAAATGATGATGATGATGATGAAATATAAGAAACTGACTGAACCTATATATAATTGTATATATTTCATGAACGTTTCTATAATCTTGAAAAGAAAAATACAATAATGAATTATCGCTATACACAGCACATCTATAGTTTCATCAGTTTTCAACCGTAAAAATAGACTGACTCAAATGGATTCAAATATATAAAAATGTAATCACGAATATTCACCCTATCTTTGAAGTCCATCACGTCATATCCAATCTATTTCAAAACGAACCTACACATTTCAAATCCATTCAGTATTCAAAATCGGACTGACTCTAAAATTCCATAATAGTCCTTCGTCAAACTGACATCCCGAAACCGACCACCTTGAAATAGAAAACCTCCTGACTCGTAGAAATCGTCTTGTCACAGAACCACAGCGTAAAATAGTCGCGACTAGAACTAAAACTGGATCCTCAGTACCACAAAATTGACATAGCGAATTTTATCAGTGTATGTATTTTTGTTGAGATAGATTTGGATAAAATCCCTAAGGGAGACGATTGCGGCAACTGACGTCTTCTAATATTACCATTTAAACAAGTTTTATGGTAATCGCTGCGAGACTGGAAGCTTATTTTCAACTGAATTTCGGGAACGTTTTTCTTTCACAAGTTTAGAGGCGAAAAGTTACAAGATTTCTGATACCGACCGTTAATAGGCTTGGATGTTGTTTTAGAATAATTTAACATTAATTAAAGAAGTTTTGCTTTCAAATTCTTGATTGGTTAATGTTATCTGTTCGATTTATTTATTTAGGTGGATAATAAATTCGAATATTGGTGTTTAGTTGTTCTGAATAATGGGTTACAATGGTTACACAGACAATGGTCGTTGTTGGGGCATTAAACACTTGCATAAATTATATCAACTACTTTGATGGACGTATTCTATAGAAATGGAACAATGGACGATGCAATTTATTTAATATGGGTGAGTGCTTTTAACTACGACTATGTAGTATAGATATGTAGTTTGTTTGCAACGTTGAGTGCTCTAATGGCAAACTATGTCACTGATAGCAATGGCAATAGAAAAATTAATAACTATTTTATCAAGAGTACGAAACTACTTTGTAATGCAAAAGTTTATCAGTTGATTAACTCTATATCACAGAAGATGTAAACAGGAGGAGGCTAAACTATAACAGCCGCTCTGTCAATAGACCACCTATTACATAACCAGTGTCCTCCGTGCCTCGAAAAGATCATCAGGTGCAATGGTTTGTGGCCTGACCATCAGTCTTACCAAGGGGTATGATATTACCCCAAACTGATTGGGTTGTAGAGGTCAGATAGGCTGCCGTTCCATGTAAACCATTGATGTTCAACTGCATCCAAATAGACTGGAAGGCGACCTCAAAATAGTTATAATAATAATAATAATAATAATATTCCACAACTATCACACAACGCCATCTAGTCCCAAGCTAAGCAGAGCTTGTGTTATGGGTACTAGACAACTGATAAACATACTTATATATTTCTAAATACATACATATTATAGATAAATTACACCCAGACACAGAACAAATGATCGTGCTCATCACACAAACATTTGTCCTGGGTGAAAAAAGTGAAAAAAGTTGGGAAAAAGCTTGGCAGATGATGACACAAAATGCAAACAGTAGGTATCTCTTTCTAATACAATACATTACTCGTTGTTTATGCGTTTAAAAACCCGTTTACAATACAAAACAACATTATCGTAAATATTTCTCCTGAGATTGTTTCACGATACCCTTTCCAAGAAGATCCGATTAGAAAACTTTTGGGCCAACATCAAAATTAAATTTTCGTCGGAATTTTATTAATTTTGCTGCTTCCATTTTTACGAAAGTGCAGTTCTAGCTCCAAAGACTGTATTCCCGGTGGTCCTTTGTGTTCAATAGTTTCCATACGTTCTGAGGTTTACGACCACACTGCGGACTATAAGTTGGGTAATGTATTAGGCGCAACGCTCCTTGGGGTTCTTTATAGAGATGCTTAAAACGTAATGTATAGGTTTCTTATAATGTGGAGTTCTTGAGAAGTGGGTTAGCGAAGTGTTGTATATTTTACTGTAATGTCTTGCTTGAGATTTGTTAGTATTGTTAATTGAGTAGGGATTTGAGAAAGGAATAATGTTTCTATTTATTATTTTATGTGAGAATATTTTACAGTAAAACTTTATTGATTTAATCCTAGAATTGCAAACAAGAAGTGCTTTTCAAGATCAGTATGTAAGTATGTAGATATTTTAAGTAGGTTATAATAATGTTACTGTTTGTAATGAAACTTTTAAACTATTACACGAACACAATCAAATCTCAAGATTTATAACCAACCGGTTTAACTTTTGCTGTTACCAACGAAGTTTTTTTTTGTTTTACGCCTAAAGTTTTTATTGCCTCAACGAGTTTGTACAACTTGAACGTGTTTTACTGGGTAACTAAAATGAATCTCACTAATCGTAATAATATGGTCTTTCAGTGTAGAGTAGATGGTTCAGCGGTAAAAAATAATTGAACAGACAATTGACGAGCCTTTGAACCGGCTGTTAATTAGTGGAGTCTGAAGGCCTTGTCTAATCAGCCTAAACACAATTGCATCTATCAACTGTTGAGTAAATAGTGTTGTTGCGAAAATGATACATTAGTTTGGGGTCATAAATAGATACGGACACAAGAATAGAACATGTCCCTTAGCGACATACATAACTACATACCTAATGAATGGTATACGCACAAAAGGAAGGTTACTGTTTTGGAGTACTTTCGAAACAAAGTTGTCAAAGCAAAAATATTTACAAGTTTCAAAAATAAAATACTACTATCACCTGATAAATCGTTCAACCGATTTAAAATCGAGCATTTCCGATCACGAACGTATAAAATACCATCAGTTGATAATAATAATTATCGTTCAACCGATTCAAAATCGAATAGTTCCGAGTTTCCGACTATCGTACATTTTCTTGTTCAGCACCACTAAAACTTCAGCATTACCTCTATCCTTATTAGTTTCACTCGTGCAATTAAGGGGGAGACTCCTTATAGACGTTTCTCCATTTACTCGAACGCTTCAAGTATTGCCTTGTGTTGTTGAAACCGGTGGTAATCGATTCTGTATCGAGAACATTGAGTGTTATTGAGGTGTTTTCTTTTATCCCCGTAATGGAATTTTCATTTTATTCCCTTGTTTTTTTTCCTCTATCTCTCACTATGTTTGTCATTTATCTACCTTTGCAGTTCAGGAGCTCGGGTCTTCGGATAAGTGTATTTGCTCTTCCGTCTGCTCGTAATAATAAATCTGAAACTAACTCTTTACTAACTCTGAACTAACTCTGGAACTCTTTGAGGGTTTGTCGAGGAATAGTTTTGTCAAGATTTTTTGTTGTATCTGGAACTAAAATTGTACAATTATTCCCGTTTGTCTAATAATATAGATACTATGTTTTCATTTCTAATCAACCATGGAGTTTCTTGTCGGTTCTTCTCTATAGGTATTTGTCGAAGTTTTATAAGTGTCCATGACTCCATGTAGGGTAGGCCCATAGATAACAGAATTGTTTCTGTTATCTATGGGTAGGTCTATGTGATTTTTTTTTTGTTTTTTATTTAAATACAACGTCACTTACTGGTCAGCTAGAAGAGATTTCTTATCAAAATAAGCAGTACCTTTGCGCTCTTTTATCTTAATGTAAATGTCGTGTTAAGTATTTTGAGTGTACATAAATAAATAAAATATCAATATCAGCTACTGCTGGTCATATTCCTCTTCAATTGCGCAGCAGTTAGTTTAAATTGAAGTAAAATAAATATTGATGGAATACGACACCGGTGAGTAAAGGACTGATTATGTCGCCCGTAACGTAATACAATTTTCTGAGATCTGAATATTATCTTCCAGGAAAGCCTTTGACTGTAATAATGTCACAGATAGTAGTTGAGTATATACTATGCTTCACAGTATATACAATTATACACTGCTTTACCTATATCAAACCGCTGTTTGACAATAATCACGGCATTAATAATATCCTGAGTTATGCATACTTGCATAGTCGTAGTTATTGTGCGAAGAACTTAAATAATTACTAAATATATATTTTGAAGACCATATTTAAACTTTTGAAGACTATGGATATCTGCCTATGCATACCTCCATTAGTGCATTTAGCGTGCATTTCTTAGAGGACGCAATTTTTTTTTAGATAATATCATGGGGGAGTCAGTTTAAAGTAAAGTCCAAGTTTGTGGGGTTGTAGCCCTTGTCCCACGGCCGCCATCTTGAAAAAAGGGGTGGTTCAAATAAATGGTTTCTGTGATTTATCTGAAAAACCATAGGTCTCACAACAAAAATGAGTTCCCAGTTTTTGTTGCCAATAAGATTATCTATAACTTTTGTTCAGTAACTTTTTGTCGTAGAACCAAAAATAAAAACGCAAAGTTTTGTGGGTTGCAACCCCACAAACTTGGATTTTACTTTTAACTGACTCCCCATTGATATCTAAAAAAAAAATTGCGTCCTCTAAGAAATGCACGCTAAATGTAACATTTCAATGGACTACATGTTTAATGAAAGTAGTATGCAGCAAATGAGGGAAATTTTTAAATGATTTTATTGATACTTATTTTGAAGGACAGGAAATGAATGATTTCTGTACTATCTTACTTGACCCAATTTATTGTTATTGTTGTAGTTTATGGGTATTTAACCTGAAACAAAGTACAATTTATTTTATTTTAACACTTTTCGACACTTACCGCCTTATTACAAAAGGTAGTTAAACCTGGTTTAACTTAGACTTGGTTTATCTCGCATGCTGTTACTTTCTTTTGAATATTATTGAAGTGAGACGTCATGCGAGATAAACCAAGTCTAAGTTAAACCAGGTTTAACTACGTTTTGTAATAAGGCGGTTAAAGTTTAACTTTATTGTTCGCAATGCAAAAAATACCACTTTTTTGATCGTCAAGTTACCCATAATTTTCTTTTCTTCATCCTTGCCACCACACCACCATTAAATTTTGAATCGTTTTCTCCATAGAAACAATACTAAAGAAACTCCTGCACCCCAAATCGAGTTAATAAAAGGAATGAGAGCAGAACGTCTCAGCTTAACTTTTTAAACGCTTGGCCGCGGTCCTACCAGTGATTTATAGAGGGAAAGCGACCCTATCTGTGCCCACAAACTATTTAAATTAGAATGTTGTCTCAGATAGCCATGAATGCGCCGATCTATTACCCATTGAGTTATGTGCTGCAAGGAAATAGTGCTGTTGGAAAGAATCGAAGACGTTGAGGGGAAAAGAGTGCAGTTTTATGTGGGTGAGTTTTAGAAAAGAAAAGTTGGTAATGCATTCGATTTATTTGACACTTCGCCCACGACTTATTTGCAAACATTTTGATAGGTCGACTATCGATGGCTATTAAACCCGATATAACAGATATAATTTATAGCTTATAACACCCACGATTATTGTATCTTTGTATCAGTGAAAAGAATTTAGAGTAAGATCATTAGTTCCGGTGATTACCTACAATTAACAAACACCTCTTCATAATATAAGTATAGATTTTCACACAGAGTATAAGGGTGGAATAAATGCCGTATGTATGCATTAGTCATGCTTTGGGTAGTGTAGACACAAACAGTGTAGATATAAATCTGAAAAGTAAGGAATCAATTACGATTTCACTCAACCATATAACAGTTGTGGTCACTGCGATGTACAGTGGAATGGATATCTTTATAATAGGCTTTAATGGACTAGTAGTAGTATGTAGCGTAATTATGTAATGTAATGATGATTTATAAGGTATTTTGTTTAACAAATTATTCACAAAGTCGTACAAAGTAACAAGTTGTCACTACATCAACTTTGCACTCCAATGTCGTATTGCCGTGACCCTTTTCTCTGTTAATTAACTTATATGATACTCTGAGGTTTCCGCCATTACAAAGGCCGCATCTGTCTGTCCCGAGGGTGTCGTAAAACGCAACTAAGGAAATAGACTAAACAAAAAGCAACAGGAAAATCAGTAACTTTTCAAATAGCTTTCATAATTAAAACTCAAGTAATAAACAAACTATTTATGAGCTCGACAAATGCGATTAACGTAAGAAAACTCACTCTTGAATAAAAACAAAAACCAGCCATAAGCATAATATAGGAATCTCGGCTCTGAGAGCACTATACCGAGTTCCCCGAATAGTAAATACTCGACTGCACTTCTTCGAACACCCTTTACCACATAGGTATTCCACTCACTCAGAACTGAAAAAGAAATCCAGAATAATACCTACAGCACCGAAATGCCACCAAACACTTTACCCAAGAATTCAACCAACCTCTTTTCATAGTACCCGTTCATTCAAATCTGTGTCTAGGCTCGGAAAATGTACTGAAGTGAAAAGTTTACGCGTTGCGTAATCCTGACATGTAGGTTACGCATTATCGGCTCAGTCGTGTCGCGCCAGATGACTCGACAGTTACAATATAAGCAAAACATAGAACCGCACTCACTGTCTACTTGTAGGTGTGGGGGGTATTCTGGTAGTGCTCGAGAAGTAAAGATAAAAGAGTATTTGATGTGTTTTTGGTTACAAATACTAAAATATTATCTTTTGCAGGTTTTATTGTTGTTGACGGGGTTTTTAGTGAACTAAAATAGGACAAACGTAAGGTTTAGCTTTGAAGGGTGGTTAGTAGCTACTGGTACATTGGTGTGCGACATGGCTATTTAAACAGCGCCCGTTGATGAGATCTCCTTTAAGCAATACATTATATTGCTCTTAAATAGCAATTGTTATTGTTTTTATTATCCTAAGTAAGCACAATTATGTATTTAATTGATAAAGTCATTTGTTCAAAATAAACGTATGATAATACGACACAATTGTCCACCTTTGAATGTCAAAATATGCTCGAGTTACGCTTAAGAGTATCTAATGGGCATAATTTTTTCCAACAAAAATATCATCATTATCATTTGTGCAAGAAGACGTCCACTGCTGGACATAGGCCTCCCCCAGGTGTCGCTATAGTGACTGGTCCCGTGCGACTCGTATCCGATGGGTCCGCGCAACCTGCACCAGGTAATCGGTCCACCTAGTGGGAGACCTTCCAACGCAACATTTTCTGGTTCAGTTCAAAATATACACAACATCAATCATCATCATCTGTCTAGCCTTTTTCCCAACTATGTTGGGGTCTGCTTTCAGTCTAACTGGATGCAGCTGAATACCAGTATTTTACATGGAGCGGCTGCTTATTAGACCTCCACAACCCAGTTCATACTGGGTAATACGATACCCTTTGGTAAGACGGGTTGTCAGACTTTCAGGTCACTGACTACCTGTAACGACTGCCAAAGATATATTTATGACAGCCGGGACCAACAGCTTAACGTGCTTTCCGCGAGGCACGGAGGAAACTCTGTATGAAATGTGTGGTCACCCATCCACAGACCAACCTAGGCAAGCGCGGCTTAACCTAAAGATTGACCCGAGTGGCAGTTATTATTAAGCCACGAACTCCTCCTCCTCCTCCGTATTATACAGAACATCAATCGATACATAATATATCTCTCAAGGTAAATCTCTCATCACAAGACTCGACCCCCGCCGTACGTGTTTCCCAGGGACGCAAGGAGCACGGACATAAATTCCGGGACGCAAACTGTAGCCAGCTGTTTCGCTGTTTTGGGGAAATAAATACGGATTAGACGCGGCACGGTAAAGCGGAGTACACACCGAACGTTTGAATTATTGATCGTACGGGCCTTAGTAAGACAACAGTGTCTTCGAGTCCTGGTCCGTATCTGTCCGTCAATTAGTGGTGTGGCAAATTAGGTGGCTGCTTGTTTTAAGAGCTTGTTGTGCACCTGGTTTTATGATGGTGATATTGTGTTAAGTGTTGGAGGAACTCGTGGCTAAGTAATAATAGCCACGGGTTGATTTGTAATTTTAACTGTGCTTGTCTAGGTTAGGTTAGTCCGTGGATAGCTGACAATCATTATATACTGAATTTATTTTGTGCCTCGAAAACCACGTTACGCTCTTCTTAGCAGTCGTTTGTAGATTTTTGACAGTTTTTACCTGAAACCCATTGGCCCTTAATCCGTGGCCTGAAAGTCTGACAACCAGTATTTTCAAAGGGTATAAAGAACTGGGTTGCAGAGGGCAGATAGGCAGTCGTTTCGTATATAATACTGATATTTAGCTGCAACCCGTTGGAAGCCGACTCCAATATACTTGGGAAAAGGCTAGGCAGATGATGCCAGGTCTACAGTAAACCGTGTCACAATTTTACATTGACAGTGCATTTATGTCGCACGTGCAGTAAAGTAAGAGCTATTTTTGTGAAGTAAATTGTAATATATATAATAGTACCACAAGGTAAAGGGTGCAGGAATCCGCTGGATGCGAAACGCACGGGACCGGTCAATCTGGCGACAATTAGGGAAGGCCTTTGTCCAGCAGTGGACGTCTTTCGGCTGAAATGATGAATGATGACCACAAGGTACCACTGTGGAAGATGTCTTTATCCATTGCTCAGCAGTGGAGGTTTTACGTTAGTATTAATGATGACGCAGAATGACCATGCAGCAATATCTTTGTGCCATGCGATGTTTCCTTAAAATGTTCTTACTCCCATCAGATACTCGTACCTACCTAGGTAACCTAAATACGTGGAAAAATGACCGTTTTTCCGCCTTTACACACACACACACAGACAGACACACACACAGACAGACAGTTATTATAATTAGTTAAGTTCAGTTTTCTAAAGAGAGCTGTCCAAAAGCACACACAGCACACCACAGCACACAGCTCTCTTTTTTTTAGTCTACTGATTGTTTTGTTTGATGCGGAATAGTTGCCATTTGGTCCCATAAATGTTTGCATGGTTTGGCCCAGTACTTGCAATACTGCTGGCAATACTGCTGGCAATACTGCTGGCAATACTGCTGGCAATACTGCTGGCAATACTGCTGGCAATACTCCTGGCAATACTGCTGGCAATACTGCTGGCAATACTGCTGGCAGTACTGCTGGCAATACTGCTGGCAATACTGCTGGCAATACTGCTGGCAATGCTGCTGGCAATACTGCTGGCAATGCTGCTGGCAATACTGCTGGCAATACTGCTGGCAATGCTGCTGGTAATGCTGCTGGCAATACTGCTGGCAATACTGCTGGCAATGCTGCTGGCAATACTGCTGGCAATACAGCTGGCAATACTGCTGGCAATACAGCTGGCAATACTGCTGGCAATACTGCTGGCAATACTGCTGGCAATACTGCTGGCAATACTGCTGGCAATACTGCTGGCAATGCTGCTGGCAATACTGCTGGCAATACTGCCGGCAATACTGCTGGCAATACTGCTGGCAATGCTGCTGGCAATACTGCTGGCAATACTGCTGGCAATACTGCTGGCTGGTTCTTGGTTGTTTAATTCAAAATTATACAATTGTTAATAACATTACATTACTTAAATTATAAGTACCTACCACGCAAATGAGAGTACTCTAAACTATTTTAAACAAACAATTAATTAATTACTAACTTAACTTAACTAATTGACAAACATTAAATATTTAAAAAAATAGCCTTAATACGTGTATAAACGTTCAATTCTATCCAAATAATAGTTCCCAGGTTGATTATAGGCACGAGAAAATCGCTTAGCATCGCAATGAAACGCTATGTTATGTAAAAGAATAGTTGTCTCGTGCTTAGGTATGTAATATACCTACTATCTTTCAATAACCAGTAATAATAATAATCAACGCCTATAGACACGTAAAAGGTCTATTTTGTACCTTGTTTTGTATTTTGTACCTTCAAATATCTCGGTAACGTGACACTTTGGGGTACCATATGTCATGACATTTTTTGTTCGTCTATAGACGACGATGAAAGTGGTATGTATGGATATATATATAGTGGTATGTGTGTATGTGTGGGCCGCGATTTCGATAAAAAATCAAAATGGCGGTGGGTCGATATGCCAGCTCCCATACAAAAAAGTTCAAACCCCTTTATGAACATTTCTCGTTTATGTGTGTTCGCGAATAACTTCGTCGTTTATGAACCAACTAGCTGTTGCCAGCGGCTTCACCCGCTACAACTCGAAAATTATCCCACGGGAAGATAAAATCGGGATAATAACTATCCTAACACATAGGATAGTATTTATCCAGGTTATAAACTATCTGTGTAATAAATTGTATGAAAATCCGTTCAGTAGTTTATGCGTGAAGTATTAACAAACATACACACTCACACAGTCACACACTCACAAAATTTCGCATTTATAATATTAGTAGGAAGTAGGATTTTGATGATTCTTTTTTATTGGAACGGAGATATTTCAAGGGTGGTACCATGATATGGAAACCAGGACCTGGTGATGGAATCCCAGAGAAATCGAGGGCAACCCTCAAATTTCATAGGCACGTTTTACGTGTTTCGTGCTTTTTCCGACGCTATACAAGTATTCGCATCTAGTAGTCTTCACTTCATGTTGATGAGCTCATGATGGAAGGTACTACTCCTCAATGGTTAGGAGTTGAAAGCAATAATAAGGTTAAGGGTTAGGTTTCATGGTAAATATTTCTATAAGATATTACAACTAAAAATAAAAAAAATAAAAACTTTTTTGCAAGAAAAAACAACCGACTTCAAAAACACCACAAAGTGAAAAATAAACTTCAAAAGAAAAATCAGCTTCTGAAGTCGGTGTCAAAAAAACCAAAACAAACAAACAAATGTCACCGACTTCAAAAGCTGTTTTTTTTTTAAGTTGGTGATAGGCATTATTGTTACCGTGTATTCCCTTTTGTTTTTCTCAGCATTGAGGACATAAGGGGGTTTGTATTATTACTTAAATAGTTCGTATTCTTACGGGCATACACGGGAATCTTAGTTGGATTATTTTTATTGTTTGCTGCTGCTAGCAGTTATTTTATTGGTTTATTATTTTCTTAGCGCTACTTCAATTTAAGGAAACTTCAGAAGAAAATTGATTCTACTTTTCTGCGTCAAAGCAAAAAGAGAGTTTTGATTTACAGCTTATAAAAAGGTCTTCGAAAGTTCAGCATTCTTAAGTTACTGCAATTCAATATCTTTTCATAAAAATACATAGAAGTGAAATGTCGTTGTTTTAATATCTACTTAAATCAGTTCTAAACTACGTTTTCTTATTTTTGGAGTCCTCATCATTTCAGCCAAAAGATGTCCACTGCTGGACATAGGCCTCCCCCAGGTGTCGCCACATTGACCGGTCCCGTGCGTCTCTCATCCAGCGGGTCCCCGCAACCTTGACCAGGTCGTCGGTCCACCTAGTGGGAGGCCTTCCAACGCAACGTCTTCCGGTTCGCGGTCGCCATCCGTTCTGCGAGCAATGTGCCCTGCCCATTGCCACTTAAGTCTGGCGATTCTTCGGGCTACGTCGGTAACCTTGGTTCTCATGCGGATGTCCTCATTTTTGACTCGATCACGCAAGGAAACTCCGAGCATAGCCCTCTCCATTGCCCTTTGGGTGACTTTGAGCTTTCTGATGAGGCCCATTATGAGCGACCACGTTGTTTCGGTCCCGTATATAATCACTGGCAACACACACTGGTGGACTTTCGTCTTGAGACACTGGGGTAAGTTGGACGAGAAGATACCGCGCAGCTTCCCGAACGCTGCCCAGCCGAGTCGGATTCGACGATTGACCTATTTCTCGAAGTTAGATCTACCCAACTGGACCGTTTGTCCCAGGTAGACATAATCGTCCACAACTTCGAGTGTAGTGTCTCCGATCTTGATAGGAGACACTACACTCTCTACACTTTTGGAGTCCTACTTACTTTTATATTTCCAACCTAAAAACTAATAAAACTTTTCAACGTCACGTTACCAACAGAATGGAGCTTATTTGGTCCGCTTTCGCCGTGGCGAGTTAAAATAAACAAAGTATTTGAGACATCGTAGACACGTAGAAGTGCTACGAGCTACGCGGCTACGTGGCTACGAGATTTATTGCTACGCCGTAGCTCTATACTGAATTGAGCATCACTAATTGTCACAATAAAGTGTTTATTGGTGCTAAAAGTCCGTTTTCTTAGAAATATTAAATATTCTGTAATTGCTTTTGTATTTGATTTGGAAAGCTATTGAAGTGTTCCAATTTCATTTGAAATGGTAATAAAAGCGTAAATTGGACATGGCCATGAAAGTGGATTTTGGACGACGATTTTATGTCTCCATATTTATTCTTGTTGTTACTGTATTAGCTTATTATTATTAATATTTTCTTCATAGTATAGAATAGATATGACATCTGTGGCTTTTATCAAATATTGCTATTGAATCCGGTAGTATGGACCAATTTTAGTGGATGATATATATATAACTGGTTTACTTCCGTTACATCAACATCTCAGGGCCAGTTGAAAACCAGCGTCGGGCACTAGCTGCTCGGCAGTTTGCTGAACTGGTCCTATTTGGCGCAGCCGTGAGATGCACACTCTTTTTTTTTTGTGTTTGTTCATTTTATTTTTTATTGTTTGTTGTGTGCACTTGTGGCATATTGTGCTAAATAAATATGTTTTCTTTCTTTCTTTCTTTTCTGATATTGATGACCTAAAATTATTTTTTATACCATATAAAAAAAATAATAAAACAACTCTACAAAATATAAATACTTCAGAAACCTCCTCATACAAATTAGCCTGCAAAGCTACAGCCACTAACTAATTTCTTAAATTCACTTAACTAATTTCCTAGTAGTATAGCGTAGAGGACAATGTAATTAAACTAAGGTTTGGTATTCAGAGCTGTGAGTCAATTTAAAACGTTGAACCTCTTGGACACCTTGGATGCATATTAAATCAGCCGATCTTGTGGTAACACTGCTTGTTGTAAAGGATGCTGGAACTGACATCTGAGACGTAAACACAACGCTACGGTGGTGTTCTTCGAAGTTTCCAGTACACCATATTTTCAGTTGGTATGTTTAGGTCCGATGTAAAAGGGCGAGTCTATTGCCATCAATGTAATCTACCAATTACATTTAGCCTAACCCGAAAATCGAATCCTGAGTCGCATATTCGGATCAAGAACTGGTAACTTAGCTCCGAGTATTCAGCGATTTTAACTAAACCAAAATAGTTACAGAAAGGAAATAAATGAAAATACAATTTACTTATTGTTGCACACTTTAGGGTCAATTTGTTTGTCGCCACGCTGTGGGTGCCAAAAGATGAGTGTCGTCACCGATACAGGTCTAGAAAACCCTGGCGTGATGGGAGATAAGGCAGGGAAGGCTGCACTCGCCTGTCGGGGCTGCGCCTTGTTTGAAAGAGATACCGTGGCCTCGGACACAAAAGACTAAGAAGGAACATGGGTGGTTTTAGTCAGTAGAAGTCAGATACCGCTCCGCCCAGAGCAGGAGCAGTAATTTAATGCAAAAAAAGGGAAGACTGCACTTAGGGAAAATTGAAAGGCTATAGGGAAATCATTTCACTAGTATGATAATATAGGTTTAAAAAAATGCAAGTTCTTTGTGTAGTGTTACTGGGAACATTTAAGCCCACAATATCATTTTATGGGTCAACTAGATGCAGCTTTGGAACCACTATGTAACAATATGTCGCTGGTAGCTCGGATGCAGCAACGAAAATGCTGAGTTTCAAAAACATGAAATATTACGACGGTAGGTTGTGACAGCCACTCTTTGTTGAGTTGTAGCTATCAGCAGTCTCATTCTGAGGCCATTTTAAAATCAAAAATGTAACTGACCTATTTCATTTTGTTGGTATCATCCATAGATATAAACAAAGTCTTCCAATTCACTTAATAATTATATTAGTGAAACGAGCATTTTTAATTTAAAACAGTTCGAATTTCAGGTCCGTTTTTTGCGTGTTCGTAGGCGTACTAAGCGTACATAGCGACACAATTTTCAATCACAAGAGTAAAAACTGAAAAAATTCTGGAGTGTCAAATTAATTAGATTAAGGATAAAAATGACGGCAAAAAGCGAAGTGACATTAGTACAAGTTAGACACGGTTACACTTCTATCGGACAGCAACCAGTTTGTTCTTATAAGAGCAATTTTGTTCGTATTCTAAGTAGATTAAAATATTCTTTGTGTGTGTCTCTTCCATTGAATCATGTGCCTGTATATCGACGGGCACATCGTCTTGCATAGCGAATGACTACAGAAATTGGCGTTGTAACAGAGCTCAGCATCCTGAGTCATAGATAAATGAGTATCAGAGATTTTATGGGCTTTGCCTAGATTTAGTTTGAGTTAGATTGATTTAGGTACAGTATGAACGTAGTGAGAGTTATGACTTGAGCAAACCTAGGCGAAAAGAATTCAAAACAGGGTTTTCAGTAAGTAGTTCCATGCCAGGGCATGGAACTACTTACTGAAAACCACTACAACCTCGATGCGAGTTGCGTTAAGCGACGCGCGCGTTTTTTACTTATTTCCTTCTTAGGGTACCGTTTCGGTGACTTGTGGCATGTTATCTACCATTTGTTTTACAGCAATCGCTGTCGGTGGCTTCACAGGCAGTGTAGCACTCTTTACACCCCGCGTCACATTCTCCGTAAACGCAAAAAGGCACAGCGCGTCGCAAGACACCACGCCGCACGCGACGCAGAACACACCGCGTCTCTGTAAACTTAGCCGTGTAGTTCGTGTAGCTCGTGGCCAAGTGGTTAGGAAGTAAGCTTATTTTGTTGTGTTCAGAGCGCCATCATTGTTTTTAACCGACTTCAAAAAAGGAGGAGGTTCTATGTTCGTGTGTATGTATATATCTTTTTTTATGTATGTTACCTGATTTCTCCCCCATTTGTGGACCGATTCTCAAAATTCTTTTTTTATTTGAAAGAGTATACTCCTAAAGTGGTCCCATTTTAATTTGGTGAAGATCTGGTGCTGCAGATCTTCGGAGATATACAATGGAACTCTTCAAAAATAGACGGCAAATCTGTCGTAATTGCTGGAATCGCTTGGATGTTTATTGAATATACATTATCATGACGTAACATAACGCCTGTATGCTCTGAGGGGGTATGCAGATGTGTACAATACACATTTTTTTTTATGTATGTTACCTGATTTTGTGTATCGCGAATAACTTCGTCGTTTATGAACCAATTTTGATGATTCTTTTTTTATTGGAACGGAGATACTTCAAGGGCCACCATGATATGAAAACCAGGACCTGGTGATGGAATCCCAGAGAAATCGAGGGCAACCCTCAAATTTCATAGGTACGTATTACGTGTTTCGTGCTTTTTCTGACGCTATACAAATATTCGCATCTAGCAGTCATCACTTCATGTTGATGAGTTTATGATGGAAGGTACTACTCCTCAATGGTTAGGAGTTGAAAGCAATAATCAGGGAATCTTGAAGGTTAAGGGTTAGGTGTCATAGTAAAGTATTTCTATAAGATAAAACTAGAAATCTATACTAATATTATAAAGCTGAAGAGTTTGTTTGTTTGTTTGAACGCGGTAAACTCAGGAACTGCTGGTTGGAATTGAAAAATTATTTTTGTGTTGGATAGTCCATTTATCGGGGAAGGCTATAGGGTATATAACATCACGCTTCGGCTAATAGGAGCGGAGCATAAATGAAAACTGTTACAAAAACGGGAAAAGGTATTTCCTTTTTGTGAGCTTCCGCTGCGTGCGCTGCGAAAACGGTTTAAGTTACGCAAATATCGTTTATGAAGGAAAAGTCCGCGACAGCATGTATCTATCTTTTAAGATTGACTCACTGTAACCTTTTTTTACTGTTAAACTGTTAGGTTAAAAATAGCTATTTTTTGCGAAGCTTATTTAACCCATATGGTATTAATCTATATCTAAATAAACGTGTTTGTTAGAACGGAAATTTAATATAGAATATTTGTGCCCTTTACTCTGTACAGCTTAAACAAATATCTTAGAAGATATCGCAATGTAAAAATATCCGCGCGGCAAAATAATTTGCGCGTCGCAATGTAGGTACGGGGTATTCTGGCTGGCCTCCGGGAAATTTAAATTCAAAATATTTACTGCATCATAATGTTTACAAGTACAGAGTGTTATAGTATATTTAACAGTAAGAGATACCTATAGTAATTCACACTTTAATATAATCTAAGCTAATCTAAACCATCTAAACTATTTTAATTAAGGTAAGATTTTTTGTTTGTTACGATTTAGCGTAATTTATGTCGGATAAGCGATATATCGAGAAAGGTTATAGCTATATTTATGTGACGCAGACGAAGTTGCGCGGGTCAGCTAGTGAAAAAATAAAAAACTTTTTGCAAAAAAAAAACAACCGACGAAGTCGCGGGCAACAGCTAGTTTCATATAAAGTTGCGACTAAAGATGAAAATCACCTTTACATCTTTTAAAATACTAATTGAATTTTACAAACAAACTCAAAGCTTTTGTCATAAAGAACATTTTAATTAACTACACAACAAATAAATACAACTACAAAATGAACAATGAACGCAATCAAATTATCTTATTTTATTTAGTCTGTTAAATTCAAAAGCTTTTGTACTAAACAAATTCAAAGGGACAAACATAATGCAGGATAGTAATTAATGAAATACATACGAACCCGCATGACAGTCTAACTTCATGTTTACTCTGATCTCTTTGATTACTCTTAGGGCACTTGCACAAGTCTCCAACAACCCTCTATGTAAAGGGTTAACGACCCCTGGTTATATGCTGAAGAGAAATTGATTTCAAAGTACAATATCTTCACGTTAGTTTGATTCCCTTGTGGGTTGTGATATGGCGCTGAAAGAACTGAATCCCAATGGTTTCTATTTTTACACTTTTCAACGACCGACCAGAAGACCGGTTTGGTACACCTGAAAAAAGATGGTTATGTTTTCAGTTATAGATAACATGTTTCTTAGGGTTTATTTATATAATATACCTATTACAGTGAGCTATAAGAATCATCATATCCTTTTAAGCAACTGAAACTCCACGTATTAGTTTTGTTTGGAGGAACATTTGTAGCTTTTTTAACATTAAATCTGAAAACAAGTACAAATTCTACACTATCGAATTTTTTTACTGAAATTATTGAATTACAATAACTATACTGTCCAACAAAGATTTTTATTCCTCAGCTTAAGCTTCCTCCTTCCTCAGTTTAAGCTTTTTATTCCTCGTTTCAGTGGACACACATTTAATAGCAAAACTAAAACCACCCAAAACTATGTACGTAATACTGCATATGAGCTGCGAAAAATACCGGGAAGTCTTTTGAAGCAACATCAAAGGCCTAATTTGTCTAATCCCATGTGTAACAAAAGTTTAATACCCTTTAATGAAGTTACCCAACAGTTTAAAGAGCTTAACGGCGTTTCGCTTGCGGTTAATTATTTATTTAACGTTGAATTTACTTTATTTTGAGACGACGCAGTACATTAAATATTACTTATGTACCTACTTAATTCAAAACTTCGCTTTACTGTAAATATGTATTTTTAGTTATAACGCCACGTGTATCAGAGTCTTTGTTAATTTTCCTTTCCATATAATTCCATCCTAAATCTATATGTATCCAAGACAAATTATAATCATCAACCGAAAATGAATCAACAAGTTAATTAACAAACTTTACCTAACAATATCAACATACGTTTATAATAATCATTACCACGAAACATAACTCGTAAATTAGAACAAAGGCTTTGAAGTCGTATAAGGCAACAAGGCACAGGCCAGCAACATTAGCCCGAACGTAAATGATCTAAGCAACTGTAGGTATTCATTAAAGTCTTAAGTAAACTGCGCGACACAAAGTTCCTGTCAGTCACCGAACAGAGGTAAGTTCCCTGAGCAATTTGTGGCTTCGAACTCGTCTGCCACGCTGTGTCTAGCAAGGAGTCCACTAACTTTGCTATACCAGCTTTACGGTTTAGTAGGGACGCTAAGAATTTATCGGTTTGGACGGAATTGGACTTGGAAAATTTTGCTGAGCTGTATTGGAAAGAATAAACATCGTGTTTATATTTTAAAGTGGAAAAGCTTTAGCAGAAGCGGAGGTCTGTGTAAATTATTTATTGATTGCAGACTGTTTCATTTTCTTTTGGATAATTTCTGTGTGGGTTTGGAAAAGGTATTTGAACGAATTCTTTAGGAGGTTCAGCAAGCATTGAATGCTCGGTATTCTTTGTAGTGGTCGTCATGTTTACCATATGCCAGTTATTTCATATATCAAAGCTCAAACCAAACTCGAACGCCCAAATATTTTCAACCTACACGAACCCCATCCGAAAATACCCGATGAAAGGCAAAAAATGTGAATAAAACTCCGAAAGTACAAGTCAATTTGTGAGGGAGATAAAGTTTCAGGATATATTTCCTTCAAGGATAACATATGGAGTCCCTACAATGCAAGCTATACACTTGTGTAAGCTTCTTTAATGCGGTCCCCGGTACGCTGGTTTGAGAAAATAAGACACCCCGTAGCGGTTACGTAACTAAGTAAATCCCGACTGAATGTCTACTATTGGGACTTTTTATTTTACGAAGGCAGAGTCAAGGGTCTGCGAATATATTGTAAATGATTTAGGATTACTAGCGAATAGAGAAACATATTTCTTGGCGTGTTTTGTGGAAGTACTAGAATCTATTTCACGATATCACTAATTTTACGACTGGGTGTCGTTTTTATTTGGAATATTACCGTCAAATTGTACCCTCAAGTCGTCGATTGAAGACACCAATGAAACTCGGATATAAGGGGCTTTCTCAAATCTCACGTCATATGAGAATATCCAAATTGGTCAGTATTTTTTATATTTTTTTGGAGGCTGTTATATAATGTTATCTTATATAGTATGAAGATTACTTACTCCGGTGAAGGTGGCGCCAAAACTTGAACTTTTATAAATAAGACAGATCCGTTTATTTAGTGAAATATATTTGATGTTATTGTGCAAATGCTGAAGTATATATTAATACAGTATATATTAATACAGTATATAATTGGAATGAGAATAAACAGAAGCCCTGATAAGAAATGACGTTATATGTGCGAAAAATAACCCGACGTTTCGTCAATCAGTCAGCGGGTTAACATGTTCAGTGTCATTTTTGCTATTTTTATGCTTGTTAAATTATACGGATAATACAATGTCATAACCATAACAACATTTTACCTAATAGAAATGAGGCATAACTGTATTGAAACGTTAAAAAATGATTAAGATATTGTCGAGATTTAGAAACAGGCATGTTTTAGAAATACACTATTGCCATATTTTTGTGTGTGGATGTTCCATAGATAGCGGGTATACCTCCATCTAATAACAGACATGATGTTATATTAATACTGTCATGGCAAACTTTCTCTCTCTATACAAACCTCATAAAACAGTAATACCAACCTATCCTTTCAACAAAGCTCATTAATTTTCCACCAAACATTTTAGGGCCACAATCAACCACACTTAGAACATATCCATCAAAACGCAACATTAAATAATAAAGCACTATTAAAGGGACCTCACATAAAAGTTATGCTGGTGCCCATCGTCCAGGGATCATAATAACCCCTTTCTCCCCCGGTCCAATTTAATGACTTGTATAAGATGTGCAGCTGAGACACTATGTAATATTTTTCATTGCAAAGTCAAGGGGAAGTTGAGCAACTTTGTACTCCGGTTTTACCAAGGGTAAAACATTTTTGCGGTGTAATTGCATTATTTTGCAGTGGCCTTAATATGGAATAATGTTGCTGTTTTTTTGTCTACAAACTTCAAAGTAACAAAAATTCTATATTATAGAGTAGTTGCTAATGCTATAGAAACCCAGTTATTTGTATTGTGCAGTTAGCTGTAATAATGATATTGCCACACTTAAACACTCACAGCTTAAAATAGACGGAAAAAAGTTACTGCCATTTTTCTTACAGAAACATACCATTTATAAGACAACATGACACTAATATCTCGTTCTTCCTACAGTAACATACAAAATAACTTTTATTTAAACACCACATCCTAAGATTCAGTGTGGTGTGAAATCTAGCGATATCATACAGTATTGTGGCAATATCTGAAGTAATAAGTTTTCGAGCACGTTTTATATTGCCCGTATGCAGAGATGCTACTCTATTTGTGTCACTTAGGAAACTGACGTACCGGGTGGCGGGATGATCTTAGAAATATTACGTAATGGATATGGCATTATGTGTTGCATTTTTCAAGATAGCGAAAGAGGACGAAGTTTTTATTTGGCAGAAAGTTTGGTCAATTCGTTGATACTGTGTGCACAGGTTTACTGAAGTAGTTTTTTTCCTCGAACTTAATTACTATTTACCTACACTACATGGTTCCCGTGATTATATGTGATACGCGGCTGTAGTTGCTTCTAGTCTACTAAATTTGCTTTAACTTTAAAAGATAAGTATTTTTCTTCTAAAAATAATGCACTGATTACAATTTCTCCATTTCAGAATTCATTTCAAAATTGTATTTTTTAAGTTTTTGTGTCTTGTTCTACTTTGTACTTGTTTTACCTTCACAAAAGTGTTTTATTACCAATAAGCGTAGTATACAGTAATAATTCCAATTCTCTTTGCGAATCATACTTTTCTGCACATTCACCGTTTCCTTACTTCACTTTAATCGAGTCCCGCGAGAACGGAGCAAGGGTAATTATAGTTCAACTTAAAGCTGCTCCATTTTAACAGGTAACACTTCCAGGTCAACTATTATTAGGTTACTCTAGTAGCTTTTACACAGAATGGAGACATTGTCACTTTACCGTTGGTGTCAGAATGATTCTCGACTCTATTGATCATAGTTTGAACTCCGCTTCAGGTGCATTTCGATTGTTTTTGCATAGAAGCAATATTCCAATAATCTAAATACCTCATGAAATTCTGGTCAGTAACTCTTTAACTACACTGAAAATTCTACATTCTACAGAATAACATTATTCTAAAGCAACGTCATTATTCTTTTCCAATCTCGTAACTCACTAGCGAGAAACAATAGACAGAACCCACCCTTCCAAATCATTGAGGAAAACCCAGTTCTCTTAACGTAGACAAGGGAAAACTGAATAAGTAATGTTTCTACACGACACCGCTGTAAAAAATATATGGAGTTGAGAAAAACTGAAGTAATCTATGCACCCCGAAAAACGCAAAGGCTTTCACAGTCCACTACAAGTTGACATAATAGTGATTTGTGCTCTAAGTTTCCCCAACCTCCCCGCTCTCCCGCTGACACCCAAGAGAAATAACTTGACTCGTACTTTCTTAACGAAATGATTGCCTACGTGTACGTTGTTAGCCCTATTTATTTTGGGGTGGGTTTTATTTACCCTCTCTCCCCGGTGGATAATTCAGTTTCTAAGAATTCCGTATCGACCTACTGGGACGCATAAAGTATTTTTGCTTTCACAAGGAAGATCATCCTTAGTAAATGGTACTATTTACTTTATTTGTTTTTGGAAATTGGATGTAATCTGCGTTTGCGATTTACTTTACAAAGGTGTACCTTTTCATAATAGTACATTGTAATACAAGGGCCTAAAATGACCCATTACATACGAGGTAGTTTTACTACCGAGCTTTAGCGAGGTAGTAAATAGGAACCGAGTTATAATGGGATTTTAGCGCCGTGTGTTACACTGTACTTTTCACTACGATTGCGAGAAAATAAAATAACCATGTTCAATATGAGTTTATTTTATTAAAAATTTAATTCAATTTAATAATACAATTCCAAAAATTTCGGGCCAATGCCTTTTTTTTATTTCTTCTGTAGCTGCAATGCAACGCACACATTCTACCAAAGAGTTCGGCATTCACACAAGACCTAAATAAATAAAATTAATGGTCTTGTCTATTGTGGTTTTATTTCATAACAACCCTGTTCCCTACACACTTATTTAGAGATACTTTCAAACACATTAAATAACGAGTAATCATCTTGACACTCAGTTTATTAATTGGTGGATATTAATACATATACATATAGATTTACATACACTTTCTAACAGCAACTTTCTAGCAGCTTTCTAACAGCGCGTTTAGTTCCATTTTTAAAAATAAAACATTTTTTTTACTTGAAACTACATCACGCACCAGCTGGCTGAACAAGTTGTCGTACGTTGTTTACTTTTAGCCCTAGGGCAAAATATGCAATTTTAGGCCCGCTCTGGTATGCTATTATGACGTTCTTTTTGAGCAAGAGGAGTGAAAAAGATTTCGTTTTATTTCTTCAGCCATTTTTGAAAACTGTGTTTACCCACACTCATGAAGTTCAGTTTGCGCTTCCACTTCAAAAGTGCGAGTCACTTTGAAATCAACTGATTCGCTGTCGAATGAGGCGGACTTCATCAAAACAAAGACGAGCGGAGAGTTGAGTAGGATTCGAGGTATCATAAGAGAGACGGTGCACTTATACATGGTGTGACTTTAACAAACCGGATAATAAAGCACATTATAAGAGGATATGCAGATACTCCCGAAAAGTTTAAAGAACTGACAGCTTACGTTGTTGATGAGAAATACCTACATCACACACATCGTGGTTACTTCAAAGCAACCACAGGCATTGTCATACAGAACCTAAATGCGTTATCATAATTCGTCTAATTATCACACTATAAACTATGTCACAGTAATGCATCATCACATTATCAAACTGTCACAGCCTAATCGTATGAATTATTACTAAGATACTAACTTAGTAATACATATAAGATAATTCACTCTGAAGTGAAAATTACCATGAATTTAAACAAAACTACGACAAGTTTCTTTTGATGAGGAACAATCTTATGCAACATCAACGCGTAAACACAGTATTTACATCATCATTGCCTGGCCTGTCCCCACCTATGCTGAGGTCAGCTTCCAGTCTTACCAGATTCAGCACCACTATTTTATACACAGTACTGGCTAATAAAGATAAAGATAAAGATAAAGATCATTTTATTTGTCCAAACATGTGTATACATGCAAGTTATGCATGCAGGATGTAACATTAAAAATTATATTTCGTACGTACATGTTTCACCCGTAAGGCGTACAAATTTATAAAATTAACAATAAACAAAAATTAAAATACAAAATAAAAGTCAGTAAAAATCATAAAATGTCACAAAAATCTAAGAGAAATAATAAATGTCAAATATTATACAAAATAAACAAGTCAGTAGAAGTCATAAAATGTCACAAAAATTTGAGAGATTATAATAAACTAGCTTTTGCCAGCGGCTTCGCCCGCGTGAAAATGTTGATTTTCCATACAAACTTTCATCCCTTATTTAACTCCCTTAGGGGTTGAATTTCAAAAAATCCTTCCTTATTCCTTGTCTACATTATAAAGGAAACCTCTGTGCAAAATTTCAGCGTTCTAGGTCCAAGGGTTTGGGCTGGGCGTTGATGAGTCAGTCAGTCAGTCAGTCAGTCAGTCAGTCAGGACTTCTCTTTTTATTTATATAGATGTCAAATAATGTAAGAAATAAGAAATTGAATAAAATATATGAAAAAGTACAAAATGTCAAATAGTGTCACTTAAAAAGTCATTTATATTATAATAACACTTGTCTGTTAATAAATCTCGAATCTTTTTTTTAAATAAATTTACTGGTAATATTTTATATGGCTGAGGTATTTTATTATAAATTTTAGGAGCCATACAGAAAACGCTTTTACCCATTAAAGCAGTTTTTGACGAATGCAAACACAGTTGATTATTGTCACGTCTGTTTCGGGGGAAGGTGTCACCTAATCGTGGAAATAAAATTTGGTTTACCCTAACAAATACCGCAATTTCAAAAATGTACAGAGATGGCATAGTTAGCAATTTATGTTTTTTAAATAATGGCACACAGCTGTCAGTCGACTTTAGTTTAAACATCGCACGAATGCATCTCTTTTGGGCCTTAAACGCTATATCTTTATCCGTGGAATTCCCCCAAAATAGAATACCATAGCGCAATAGCGATGCAACTAGACCATGGTAGGCTGTTACTAAAGCATCTGTGTTTAACTCTTGGGCCAGTTTATATAAGGCGTACGCAGAGGAGCTAAGCCGTTTACTTAGATGTTCGATGTGTGCCTTCCAATTCAATTTAGAGTCAATTATTAAACCTAAAAATTTTGTGTCGTCAACTTTATTAATTACAGTGTCCTGGTAAACTGCGTTCAAGTCACATATAGCCTGGGTCCGTTGCCTAAAATGCATTATAGTCGTCTTATCTAAATTTATTTGTAAGTTGTTCCTGTCTAACCACGATATTATTGATGTCAAAGATACATTTATGTCGATTTCGTATATTTCTTTATTTTTACATGCTATAGTCATAGTGCTGTCGTCGGCAAAGAGAGTCATGGGGTGGTCAATAGCACTAGGCAGGTCATTGATGTATATAATAAATAATAAAACTCCGAGTACACTGCCTTGGGGAACACCGTATGTGGGAGTGCGTTCGCTTGATACATAAATTTCCTCCTTCTTTGTCTTAACATTAATTCTCTCTATTTCTGTGTATTGTTTTCTATTAGTGAGGTATGACTGAATTAGATTTAGTATGTTTCCCCTTATGCCGTAAGCTTCTAATTTCTGTAGTAAGATCCTATGGTCAACGTAGTCAAACGCTTGCGTCATGTCGCAATATATCGCACACACTGGGATTCTCCTGTCCACATTCGTCATAACGTTGTATAAAAAGTCAAAAATTGCCATACTGGTTGACATGTTTTGTCTAAACCCCTTTTGGTCTGCACTAAATAGATGTTTCTTTTCGAAGTATGCGTACAGTTCTTTATAAAAGTATTTTTCAAAAATTTTGGACATTATAGGAATTAAGGCAATTGGTCTGTAGTTAGTCATGTGTTCCTTATTTTTTTTTTTAAATAATGGTTTCACTTTAGCGACTTTTAGGGAATCCGGATATACACCTGAACTGATGCATAGATTTATTAGGTAGCTCAGATGGGTACAAATGGTATCAGACACATACTTCACAACCTTTGTAGAAATACCATCATAACCTGTGCTATTCGTGGCCTTTAAAGATTTAATTATGTTTAATATATCTACTGGTATACTGGGTGCAACAAAGATTGAGTCTTTCTGTTTTACAATATTTGCTGTTACCTTGCCTCCCGAACCTTGACTTGGTTGAATTTTATCTATGAAATAGTTGTTAAACGCGTTGGCTATTTCTAGAGGGTCATTTACTATTTTACCATCGACATTAATATAGGTAATGGATTCTTTAGGTAAAAACGGTTTTGATTTATTTATTATGCTCCATGTCATTTTAGATTTATTTGTTGCAGTTGTAATTGCGTAATTGTTTTGAGCCAGTCGAGTCAATCTCATAACTTTTTTAAACCTTTTGGTGTACGTCTTAAAAATGTTTTTATTTGTCATATTTGGTTTTAATCTGTAATGCCAGAGCAATTGGCGTTTCTTTTTGCTGCATAATTTAATGCCATGTGAGATCCATTTCGGTTTTTTAATTACATTTATCGTTGTCAGCTTATACGGAAAGCAAAGGTCATAAAATAGTTTAAAATTGTCAAAAAATATGTCAAAAGCGATATTTGAATCTTCAGTTTCATATATTTCTGAATACGATACCCCTTGGTGTCTTATCAGACTTTCAGGACACTGGCTACCTTCAACGACTGTCAAAGATCAAACAAATGACAGCCAGAACCAACGGCTTAACGTACTTTCCGAGGCATGCAGCTTCACCCATCCACGGTCCCACACTCCCACCATGACAAGCGCTACTTAACCTTGAAGTTCGACACTTGCGTCGGTTATTATTTAGAGACGAGCTTCTCGTAAACATATTAATCACTAAGGTTATTGCAATAGTTGGTTCACTGTGATAATAAACCTGATAAAACCCGAAATCCCGAATAAAACTTCACTGCGACACTCATATCCCAACATCTAACAAGGAACAGTGTACAGAGCAGATCAAATATGACGGATAATCGGCACACATTGAGATTAGCAAACATGGCCGCTATTCCACACCGTATGGACAGAGCACTCGACTTCTTCTATCGGAAATCCACAAAGTTCACGCATCAGGAACACTTGAGTGTCAGGCAATATTGACCGGTGCCACTGATTCTGCTGGCCTGTTTAGTTACTGAGTTTTCTGAGATTTTCATTGATGTATTGCGGATATCTGTGGATTTTTCTACTTCCGTGCTGTACTTGTTTTTCACGTGGTTTTTTATGGTACTATACTACAGGAGCGTTATAAATGCATATAACAGTGTGTAGCTCCTTATTAGCTAGCTCTCGAGAAATTGCCTAGAAACCTATCGAAAGCAGTCGCGGTGGCCGAAATTGGCTAGACGGCATCATCATTATAATAAATAAACAATGGGACATTATTAATTATTTTTAATATTTTGACTATAACGTTTAAAAAGCAAAAATATGGAATACTAAATTTTATCTGCAGCTTGGGCGCATGACACATATTAGATCACGGTTTTTCAAAGTATTACGGGGTAAGAAGTGTCCTAGGTCATGCTTTATAGCTTTGTCGAATTTTATTCAAATTGGCAAGCACTTTCACAAAGCATTATTTTTTATTTACCACTGAAATTCACAAAGGGGTGACAAATAAGGTTTCAGTAATTACTTGAAATAATTTTAACAATAGACGAAGAAACATCTTCAAGTTACATTTGGCAAGATTTAATCAGATTAAATTATGAACGCTTCCGGGATAACGAGGATATACGAATTTGCAACTGCTTTTGTGTAGATAAACAGTTTTGCTTAATTGGATTTAAACTTAGTGATAAATTACTGCCATTGTATCCACCGTGTCACTAACGAGATCCATAGAAACTGATTCACTACGCTGGTTCCTATATGAGGGATAACCATTGATATAATAAAACCCAAGATACACACTCCGCGTCTCAAAACCGGTTCACAATGAACTCATTTCAAATAGTCTCGCGTCGCTCGCGTCTCTGCACGGTCGTACAAAATACTTTTTATATTGCTTTTCATAACTGCATTGTAAAAGGAATCAGCGTAAGGTTGAATTTGCCAAAAACAATATGTTTATAGTGACGATAACTACATGTAGTAGTGCGTGTATTGGTGAGTGTTTGGCGACAGCTTCGACTGTTTGTTTTGTTCGAGACTGTGCATCTAGGGTTTTATTATACCAATGGGGATAACTTTTAATACGTGACAGAGTTCTTTATCGTGTTCTGTTTTCAAAGCTGTTTTAACTGGTGGTGGCATTAAAAGTGGTCGTAAGCGTGACTGTCGGGTTAGGGGGAAACTGGCCTCTGGGCCGCGGCCCAGATTACACGCAGTGGGAACAGTAATGGAAAACTCGGCCGATTGCGTGGGCCAGAATACCATGGTAAAAAATTATCGTAGTTAAATCGACCCATTGGGATTTAATTTCATTAAATTGAAAAAAGATGCGAAATAAAACGTACTTGTATCAAAATATGTATTGAAAACATTTTTTTTGGAGATGAAAAATTAAAGATAGGTAGTAAAGTCCCATAAACTACCAAGAGAACAGAAGTAGGAAGGAGGTATTGGAATCTTAAAATCAAATCTAAATTATTCCTTTCTTTTGTTGCAGATAGGAAACTAGGATAGTAAAGTTCCACAAACTACCACAAGGCCAGAACGGTGAATAAATTAGTGTCACCATTGCATACTGTATGTGTATGGTATTAGAAAGGAATAATAATTTAGATTTGATTTAAAGATTCCAATACCTCCTTCCTACTTCTGTTCTCCTGGTAGTTTGTGGGACTTTGATACTTACGTTTTATTTCGCACCTTTTATCAATTTAATGAAATTAAATCCAAACGGGTCGATTTAACTACGATACTTTTTTCCCATGGTATTCTGGCCCACGCATTCGGCCGAGTTTTCCATTACTGTTCCCACTGCGTGTAATCTGGGCCGCGGCCCAGAGGCCAGTTTCCCCCTAACCCGACTGTCGAGGTCGTGGGTTCGATTTCCAGGTCAGGCAACGTGTTAGAGGGTTTTTCCTCCAGGGATTTTCCAGTGGCAGCCACAGAGTCTCAATTAATGCCCGGTTGATGGGCAAATGGACTTGTCCCCTATTACATGAAACTTAATTCATAACAGTCGTGATGTGGGTGTTCTATAAGGTACACCCCTAGCACCTAAGTGCATAATGTTCATACAGGCGGCGCGTCGCGCGGCGCGTTGTGCGTTTTTAATTCAAACACATGGCGATGTATGAAAACGTTAACAATTTCAAACGTCGATTTTTCTAGAAGCGTTTTTCACTCGTTAGTTTAAAATGCAGCGTTGGTTGTGGTGGACCCGCCTCTCAGTAAATTAATAAAAAAGCACGCATCGCGCCTTCTGCACGCGCCGCGCGACGCCCCGCGTCTCCATAAACGAGCCCTAAGAGATTACAGGGGTATGTTGTTTTTTGGCTCATCAGCAAAAATAGGATAATGCTTAGACTGCATCGGTTTCGCTGAATTCGCTAGCGGTACTACTGAGCATCGCGTCCTATTTGCAATTCTCATGGCAATCAAAGTGTAATCGGGCTTTTTTATCAGGAATTTCTAAGTAGCAGCCTGGGGTCAACAATTAAGCTAAGCTCGATTATATTTAACTAGAACATAACTAACGAAATATGGGTGTAATATATGCCTAACAGTTTCAGGATAATACGGGATATTTTATTTAAAAAGAACGATCATAGTTCCACTGACCTTTTTACCTCCTGACCTTTAAAATTCGACTAAACACCTAGACTTATCGATATTAGCATATAAAGGCGACATAACCTTATTATAATTCTCGTAAAATGTACGTCTATCGTCGTAATTGTCCATTAGTTTGCGAAGCAGCCAATTACTCGTCCATTAGGCGTGAATCTCTCTAATAGCAATTTCGACGTAGAAACTTAAGAGGCGTTCGCTGTCACTGTGACTGAGAAAACAGTAAGGAAACTTTGAAAAACAGAGCTTGAACCAGTCGATTGCTGCCATTTTAGACAAAATACTGGTTTCCTATAATTATACATGTTACTGTTATCCAATGTCGTGTTGGACATAATGTTATGAAGAGGGACGAATCGCATGTGTCCCACGCATGTGTCGCGTGTGTGCATGGTTCTGTGTGTGTGTGTGTGTGTGACCTACTGTGTTATAATTAAAATTAATTTACGAGTGCTTCCTCTCTCCTAACTCACTTATTTTGCTGTGCCCGACAGGGTCCATGTGATCTAATTTTAAGTTTTACCACCTAAGTACTACATGTGGAATGCAATAAAGTATTGAGTATAAAAGAGTGATGCATATAAATGTTGATGGTTGGAGAGGGAGAGGAAAACCAAGGAAACTATTAATGGATTGTGTGAGAAATTATATTAAAGAAAAACGAGTATTACTAATGATAGCATGACGGTAGGCAGAGGAAAATGGGAGAAAAAAACGTGTTGCGACATTCCCAAGTAACATGGGACAAGGGCAGAAAGATGATGATGCTTACAACCGGGTCGTTTATTCTATTAACATGCCTTTTTTTGTTTTACGAGTCACACGCCAGCTCTAACCAGTCTTCACAATCCGAGTCCAGGTCGTCTCGACATATCTTTCTAGGATGGGATAAAACTTTTGTTCCAAAAAAAAACTCAGTTTCAAAAATCCAGTGTGAGCAAAATTGGATACAAGTTTAATAAAGTGAAATTGATTTACTGTTTAACATTTCACTGTGGCTGAAATCTTCTTCAGACCGTGTCATATAATGAATCAAGTGACGACCTAGATAACATACTTTTATCATGAAGGCATGTAGTAGGCATAGTAAGAAAAGGTAATCTCAATCTCTTAATGATTTTTATTGATATTTCATTGGTTTTTTAAGATATTTTAATGATTTCTGATTTTAATGATTTCTGTGCCACTTTTGTTACTTTTGCTGTATTTTGCCTTGAAATAAAACACAAATATGTATTTTTTTTTAATCGTATCTTCATTAAGAAATTGTATTATTTCTGGAATGATGTGAAAAAATGTCAACATTAAATCAATCGCTAAACTTGATTGTTAAATCTCTTTATTATTTTAAAAACCTGCTAGTGTGCGCGGTTTAGCCAGCTGAGTAGGTAGGTATCCATTCTAATAGTGTTCATTTTTATTTTTTAACCCCCGACGCAAAAACGACGGGGTGTTATAAGTTTGACGTGTCTGTTTATCTGTCTATGTGTGTGTCTGTGGCATCGTAGCTCCCGAACGCATGAACCGATTTGGATTTAGTTTTTTTTTGTTTATAAGGTGAATTAGTCGAGAGTGTTCTTGCTATGTTTGAAGAAAATCGGTCCAAGATGGCCGCCGCCACAAAATGGCAGATTACATATTTTTTCACTACTCCATCAATATGAGTATCAATTGAAAGGGCTTGATTAGTAGAATACTATACACTATAACAAAGTTCAAATCTAAGATGGCCGCCACCACAAAATGGCGGATTACATTATTTTTATCAATATGGGTATCAAATGAAAGGGCTTGATTAGTAGAATACTATACACTATAACTAATTTCAAATCCAAGATGGCCGCCACCACAAAATGACGAATTACGTTTGTTTTTACAACTCCCTCATTATGGGAAGCAAAAAATTTTAAGGGAATGAGAAATTTTTAATGAATAAATTTTAACGAAATTAAAACAAAAAAGCTTGAAAATTGTATTTTTTACTTTTACTCCCTTTAAATTAAACATGGTCAACGTTTTATTTAAAGGGAGTAAAAGTGAAGAACCAATGTTTAATCTTTATTGCTTCTCAGTCAGTGCAATTCTGCCAAAGCCAGTTTGTCATGAGGATATTAAACAGCTTCCTTTGGTCGAACTCGCAAATAGTGATACCATTTATGCGTTTTACGCGGCTTAAAGCCACGTAGGCTTGGCCTTTTAAAAAAGTTTTATTGCCCAAACACACTACAGCCTTATCTATTGTGGTTCCTTGCAACTTATGTACAGTAACAGCCCAACCACACCTCGGACACTCCATACAACGCCCGCAAAATAATTACCTATTACTACTACATAAACAAATAGCGTTTGTGCACGACGTGCACGTGCAAATGTGTGCGTAAACTCTAGTAGGGTTGTCGTAGCCTAAAAAATGGCGCGGAAAGTGCAACGGTCTGCGTCGCGAAAACCGAACGACGACTAATACGAGCGCGAGCCATTGCTCAAGAGTCGGCGACGACTACCTCGAAGTGCGGGGTGAGGTGCGGTATTTAATATGAGCGCGGGGAAGGGAGTGTCCCTTCTGTACGTAGTACTATTATGTATTCTGTGGCCCAACTTAAAATAATCGGAAACATTGTTCTCTCAATGTCGCCATACCCTTTGAGACCTTGAAAAGTTATTGAGTCGGGTTTTTTTTTTTTAATTTTTAATTTAATTACTTGTTCTCGAAGTTCTATATGTTGTTCGAGAAATTACCCGCAAATCATACAACCTTACAAAAATCGCATTTTCGGTTTATAAGAATAAATATGAAATCTTTATGGCTCCTGAATTAAATATGCATTACCTTCATAAATTTTGCCTTAACATTTCTCAGATGCAAACTAACAACCCGCTGCATAATGAATCATCATAACGAGTCAAAACGAACGATGCAACTTTGAATGTAACGGTCGCGACGCCATATTGTTCTAAACTCAAAATCCGCGTCAACCGAACAATCCAGTTATGCAATTGTTTAATTGGTTAACAACGGAACATTAGAATAAAGTTGCATTGATTCGACAGTTCAAATTCAATTCCAATTTTCATAAATGTTTACTGTGATAATTGGGGTTTGTAAGTTTGAATGTTTGGGATTTCATTTAATAATTTGCACTATTCAAACGAGGTTTGTGTGTGTTTAGGAATTTTGGGAGGTTCAACTATTACCTAAAGTTTCGGGTATGGTTTGGGATAGTCAAATTATTTCAGCATTTTGCGATGTGTAAAAATAACTTTCACCTACATGATGTTGATCATCGTTTCAAAACTTCTGATAGAACATGTAGTTGTAGGTACTTCTAATTAAGGCTACAAAAAAAAGGTCAATAGATTTTGACTAAAACCAGTAACGTAAGAGCTATAATAATTTAGAAAAAGAACTATTCCAAATCAATACAAGCACCCGACAGTATTTTAAAGTCACCAAATATTTAAATTGTTAGATGAACAGGGACTAATTCCATATACGACACAACAAAAGCAAGACAATATCCACCCATAGTCAACCCTTGAAGTTTTAATTACAATATACAGTCATACGCAAGGTCGTCAGTACAAGTTTGGCACTAAACCTTTGGTCCCGTTAGCTCAAGTGTCCGTTGTACGTTGATACACGTACCACGAACAGCTTTTAAGAACTTTATCGTGACGGAAAAGTGGTTATTCCCTAGATAATACTATGAAAGTGAGTAACTAGTTGTTACGTACGGCAGAGGCTTTTTATATAATGTAATATCCTTGCGCAAGAAGCGATGTGGGGTGCAACACCTGGGAAATAGTGGCGAAGTATACGCTATAAAAGCCGTAGTAATCTTTAATGAAAATGTTTTCTTGGGATCGCATATCGTGTAATACTCTGTCTAAGTACAAATACACTCAGCGACACGTAAAATAGGTCAGCCACTAAATTCAAATTCGTGAACTCAAACTCAAAGTATTTATTTCAATTAGACCTTTACAGGCACTTTTGAATGTCAAAATAGCAAGCGAAGCTACAGCTGTGACTGTAGCTTCGCTTGCTATTTTGACAAACACAAGCCATAATTAGATACTTACTTGTGAAAGTACTGTAGTTGGCCATTTTAAAATGTTGATCTCTATAGAGAATAATGAGCAAGAAATTCCATGGTCACTCTACAACTCTGAAAAAAACTAAAGACGATTGATTATTAAGTCGGCGCCAAGAAGTTTCTTTAGTCAGGCCTTTTTCCGTGCCGCCGAGTGTACATTCCATACCTGAACCTAATACCAAAACCAAAAATAAAACAGAACTGTTCCATACGCAGGATTGGAGTGAGATAAACAAAGAATGTTATGGCAGGGGAACATTAGAAGCAACAACCTAACTCAGGTAAATTCACTTACTATAAGAAACAAACTTTTATCCTAACTAAAGGAGCATCGGGCCAATACTTTACCAGGACATTAGCCGATAGGCGTCAATACAAATAAATAGTCTGGCAACACATTAGCGGGCTAAGTGCACAACTCCATTACGGCCTTACGTTAGGCTGCCACATCCTTTTGACCTATTTCTGCAATGTAACTGAATTATGTATACTTTACCTACCCCCGTTAGTTTATGAGAATTGAGGAGGTTTACATTTGGGCGTCACAATCTTGGAGGGAACTTCTATATAATTTTGGGTTTTGTTGTGTTATTGCTATTTTGGGTACAGCTCAGGCACTTGTTGGTCTTTTGTATACAAAGTGTTATATATCCCATAACTATAGTTATATATTATATATTGATATTTATGTAAGTAAAAATAATACAAAAAGTCCGAGATTAATTATGTGATTCAAAAATGCATAGTTTTGAAAATATCATCATGCTCTCGATGTGTGTAGATATCTAAGCTTAATTGACAAGTAATTAATTTTCACTCAGAACAATAATAATTCATTTTAAAGCTAAGAAAAGAAGTCATATTTTTTTTACTTCCTAAAACTCTTCCTAAATTAGCACACCTCAAAATCTTCCTACCCTTGTCTCATTCTACTTGGGGTCGGCGCAACCCGTCTTCTTCTTCCATTCTCATCTTCAGACCTGATTTACTCCTTTCTCTTTCAAATCATGCAATGCTCTGCATCCATCAACATTAATATGCATCACTGTTTTAGTCACACGCACTTCAAAAAGTAAAATATCAAAAAAATAAAAATCCGGCAAACAATAACTTCTATTTTTAAAACTAGATTCACCGTTTCCATTTCACAATTTCATTTAAGCAAGGATTATTTCACTATTGAAAAGAACTCTGTGGCCGTCAATTACTGTTATTCCATCGGTTTCAGTCCATATTGGATTCAATCTAACTGTCACCAGCTGATTGAAAGCCCTGTCTGTCCATGTGAAAGCCCCGGCAAATATTTTATATGCTATGTAGATGGTGTGCCCCGGACGGATAGCGTGGTCGCGTATTCGAAATGGTTTGCCAACCTTTGTCACAGTTAGGGTTTTTGTTAGAAAATAACGAATTTTTAGGGGTTTTTTTGTTGACTATGAAATGTGTGTGACCTGGTGATGATTGCGGGGACTGCTAGATGCGAGACGCACGGGATCGGTCAATGTGGCGACACTTAGGCCCTTCACCCATTACGATACTTGTATACTCGAGTAGAATACTGGTTGAATACTAGTTCGCCACTCAACCTCGCATATTATGCTACTGAAAAATCTAAATCAAATCAAATCACTTTTATTTGTTAACACAGGTAAAAATACAGATCTTGAGTTTGGTGAACAGAGCGCTATGTTATGCCAGGAGGCGTACAAATATCCTGTCGGGGCTGTGGATTATCGTAAGGTTAACACGGCTCCGACACAAGGGCGAAGAAGGAATGTCATGGGTTTGGTTTTTAGTCAGTAGAAGTCTGACGCTCCCCTTCGCTCTGCCCAAGAGCCGGGGGTTATTCGATGATTTTCCACCCACCAAAAAAAAAAAACAAAAAGGCGTACAAAATTAAATATGGTGTGCATCTAGCTCAAATATTACGAATAAATTTACATTAAAGGTTGTTTGAAAATCATGCATTATTAAAATTTGAAAATAAATTATAACAATTACATAATATTGTTATTATTACATATTACACAATATTAATTACATATTACACAATTATCTAAATTTTGTGTTTTATAGAAACAGAAGACGTCATCGCAAGAGTAGAAAATACTAGATTCATCCATATACCTATTGAAAGAAAAAAAAAGAAAATTTGTTTCCAATGTCTGTCCAAGTCCTGTCTATTTTAGTTTTTGGCATATATATTCTGGTAATTTGTAGTTATACAGTGAAACTTGGTTAACTGGGACCTGGATAAGTGAGAAACTTCCATAACTGGAACTCATGCTGAGGTCCCATGAGACAGATATTTATATCTGAGACACTGGGTAAGTGGAAAACCTCTATAAGTGAGACAAATTTTCAGGACCCTTGAGGTCTCACTTAACCAGGTTTCACTGTATAAACAAGCATTTTTTTCAACTTCTTGTACTTTAATATTAATTTCTTGCTCCACCGCCATTTTGTCGAGACGCGGAAGAGACGCGACGCGACGCCCAAGCGACCGACACGGCGAGTCGCGCCATGCTAGTCGCGGACGCGTAGGATACCAGTTGCGTAGTATGCGAGCCTGCATTCAAATGTATGGCAGCGGGGCGACGCGACGCGACGCGACGGCGATGTAAACAAAAGCATGCCATTGCGCGGGTTCTACAGTCTTTTTACGGTTTGTTTCGTGCCCGCGTGAGATATCGCCGCCTCGCCTCGCTGCCGCCATCGCTCGGCCGCAGCAAGTTTCGTGTCTGCAGACTTAGGGGAGGCCTACGTCCAGCAGTCGCTCACTGGTCTATCAATAACCAAGGCTATAAAGACTGCCGAGGACAGAAATACGTGGAGAGGCATAGTGCATAGGGTGATTAACACTTCAAGCTAGACACGACCTTCAGCAATGAAGATAACGACTAAGAAGAAAGAAGACGTCCAGCAGTGGACGTCTTTCGGCTGAAATGATGATTATGATGATGATGAGTAGTGTCATAGTGTGTGTTGTTTAACTTCTTTGATTTAAGCAAAGAAATTATTTTCTAGAAATTTCAAAATTGTATTGGGTAATTTTTTCTTTGTCCGTTAGGTAGGTCTGGTAGTATAAAATGATGATTAACCAATATTAAATACAATGTCCCTTCACGAAAGCCGTTAACCAACCAGATGTACAGAACATCAAAAAAAATGTTCTATTCTACCGTCAGTGTGCTCGTCGATAATTATGTATGTCAGTCTGTCAGTCTGTCTGAGAAACAATTTTTTTTTGGTGAAAAATCGTGCTTTCCAGTAGGTCTCCGTTTTACGTGTTCAAAACATTGTACTGATACAAGTAGTACAGGTAAAGTAAGAATATTCAAAGCAAAAAATATCAAAATGACGGATAACAAGTGTCTTTAGGCTTCGTTAAGGGTATTCTTACACTCTAATACCTTTTTGCTACTTGCTGTAAAATTGAAGGAATTTGTTTCAATTTTAAGCCAATTGAAATAAACAGACGACGCCCAATGTTTCAATTCCCTGCAGCACAATTTCGTTTGTGAAATCAAATCGTGTTTGCGAAAAAGTCGAAATGAAAGCTTTGGCAAACATAATTATTAGATGTTTGACCTTCTCCAATTCAATTCGAAAATGTAATGTTAGTCAAATTATTGTAATTAATTATAGAATTATTACTTTGTATGTAGTTGTAGGTGTAGGTGTTACATATTTCTGTGAAAACAAAGGATCAAACAAAATTTCCAACATTTTGACCTCCATAACTGTATTGTTTTCATAATTGTAACCAATACTTTATTAATAAACACATTTGGTGAATAAAGTTTTTAAACGCGTAACATTGTAACGCTTCGCTTTTTTTTAACCTATTGTCCTGGAATCAAAAACACCTACGAGTATTTTTGCTTTTTCAGGAAATACGAGTAGGAACTATCCAATATTCATCGCTTTACATTATTTGCAACTCATCGTACACAGTCACAAATTCACATACAAAATTCACTTATACTCGTACAAAATAGCAACTCGTTAACTATTCATAGCATTTATAAGCATAATCAGCCTATTATGTTCCTACTTTTTCTTAACGTGTCGATGACAATTCAAATTGGTTCAGCCCAAAATTTTCACTGCTGGGACAAAGATCTCCTCTCTATTAGAGGAAATTGGATATAATCCACCACGCGGACTCAGTGCAGGTCGACAGATGTCACATGTCTTCGATTTTTTGTTTCTAGGACATGCTGGTTTCCTAGCAAAGTTTTCCTTCACCGTTTTGGGAGCAGTGGTAACGAAATACAATAAACGAGCGTTCTTAGTTTCCATACGAAAACTAAGATGGTGCCTAATATAAGCAAACGCCATTTCTCCTACCTATTTCATAGCTGCAACCAAGAAGAAAACCCCTCACATAAAACTAAATACAACTTGGACAATATAAGATGGAGACAGGACTTCGCCCGCCCGTCCCTAGGGCTCCAAACTTTTGCAGATCCCGATGATATCAAACCGTTTATTCCTCCAGGAGTATCGCCTTCAGTTATGGCAAAAAAAGGATCCGAAGTCACCCTTTGTAATCAAACTTTTCTGTTTTTTTTTTCTTAGTTGTAAAGTGGATACTTTTGAAAGTTCGGTTGTAAAAATGATACTAGTTTAAAAGTAATAGATAAATCAGTAAAGTTATGTGGTTTAAATATTGGTTTAATATTAATTAACAAAGAGACATTGGGATCACTATGTGTTATTCGATGGATATTTATTAATTTTCTTCAAAGGCAAGTTTCTCAATTCAGCATGAGAAACCTAAACATTACGACATATATTAATTTCACCTAATAAATTATAGCGATCCAACATCCGGCAACAGCTTAACTAATTAGTAAAATTAATATAAAATTACTTTCTTAACAAATATTAATGACGATAATTGTTACAAATTAAGACATTACCCGCAATAACAAGGGAATTTTCTGCGGCTCCGTACATCGTCGTATAATTAGTTCTGTTAATATGTGCGGGCGTCGCTCTAATTGCCCAATTAACGATAAAAGGGTGACGTCAGAGGCCATTGTTATGGTTATATTTTACTTTGCCTTATCTGTTTATTAAATAAGTAAGGTATTCTTTTGTTTGTGGTGGTCAAATAAACAGTCGATAGTCGTACGTTCATTTAAAATACTTACGAGTAATATGTAGCTATTATTGTATATGTATATTATTGCATTTGGTTAGACTGGATCAGTTGACCCCAACATAGTCGAAAAAAGACTAGGCAGAGGATGATGTACTATTGATCATATAATTCTGTTGAGGGTGAACTAAGGTGATGAAACGATAAGTTATGTGTGGGATCCCGTCGGGGCCGCGGATTATTGTACTAGATAACGTGGCCTCGGCGCAAGGGCAAAGAAGGAACATGGGTTCGGTTTTTAGTCAGTAGAAGTGTGACACTCCCCTTCGCTCTGCCCAAGAGCGGGGGGGGGGTCATTTGATGATTTTCCACCAAACAAAAAAAAAAAAAAAGTTAGCTGTGGGAACTCTCCGTTGTAGAGCCTCCCCACTAAAGCCGGTTCAGTTTAAATTTTTCTTGTTTATGTGATGAGACTGTGGGTATTTCTAATCATCATATTCTTGCCCTTATCCCAATTCATTTGCGGTCGGCGTAGCATTTCACCTTTTTCCTTACTTCTTTATTACTAGTTATGTCATCAAACACCGTCCTATCTTGCCTATCTTACCTATCAACTCAAATTAAAAGCTATATAATTCATCATGCTAACTATGCAGCATGCTCATGATTAATTATTAAGGTTCCCATACAAATTAAACACCCTACTCCTCAAAAAAAGCTTATTATTTCTTCAGACTGTAACTCATACTTTCTTGTTTCAACATCCCAAAGGAAGTTATACATTGAAGAAGCCGCCTGACGTAAATAAATCTTGTAAGATACAAGCGACAAGCGTTCTTGCGCGGTCTAACTGAAAATCAACATTGGCGCGACCCTTGTTTGTCCATTAGCTTGCCGCTAACTGTGCAAATAAGAAAAGAATGGCTGAGAAACGTTGACAATGTTTGTTAGCATTTTGATGAAATTTTCTTCGTTGCTTTGTTTTCGTGTGTAGTCTTAAATTTTAACAACGGGCATTACTGTGCTGGATCTTTTTGGTATTACAAGGTAGCGCTGTGCCGCAAGGTAGTATGTCATGGTTCTTTTAAAACGTGGCCATAGTAGGAACTAACGCTTCTATTTAGTTTTTATTTCAAAACCATTTCCAATGACAATTTCACAAATGTTTACAAACAGTACCCTCTTGAAAAGTCACTTAAAGGCCATAGAAACCATTACACAAATACGTTACATAACATCAACACAACATCTTGTTATCCCCGAAAGTTAAGGCATAGGTGAATTAATGGGTTCTAACACAGGGTACTAATGTACTACTAATGTGCACACAATTCCATCCAATAGGAGGTATGCCTATTTCCAACAACCAGGCTTAATTCCTATCTCCGTGGCTGCTACTGAGATAGTTTTGTGAAATTTATTGAAAAAACCAGATGGCGTTACTGGTTCCGATTCTAAAAACTTTCGTACAGCTCTATTTTAACGAATGTTTCGGAAACATATTTTGTAAAAAATTTAAATACTTTAATGGGGTTTGGAATAAACTAGAAAGAGTGATGGTCTCTCACCGGGAGAATTTGCAAGTAATTTATCAATCCAAGATACTAAAAAAAAAAGATACGGAACAAGTCGTTGTCACAAATTGCCTCATTACAGTTTATGCTAGACACGATCCGCCTTATTACAAAAGGTAGTTAAACCTGGTTTAACTTAGACCTGGTTTATCTCCCATGCTGTCACTTTCTTTTGAATATTATTGAAGTGAGACGTCATGCGAGATAAACCAAGTCTAAGTTAAACCAGGTTTAACTACGTTTTGTAATAAGGCGGGATAGGTTTGCCTCACTTAATGCTCGAAGCTGAGCTGTTAAATACAGGAGAATGCTCCCAATGTTGCTAAAGTAAAAGAAGACTCATTTGGTCAAAAACAGAGAGGCAATTTATTACTTAGCAAAGAAACCTCTTTTCTGTAACCAAGTCAAATACAACATGACAAATAAACGTCAGTTTATGAACGAATATATTTATGGAAGTCTTACTTTGTGTTGTGAATTAGTATTTTTTCAGAATATTTTGTTTGTAATGTTTAATAGTATTTTTATTACAATGGATACGGTAGCAGATACAATTGAGTTTGGAAACATTGACATAACTGATACTAAATATGTACAAGGCATGGAGTTTTCACAAAGAAGATCTCTTATAATTGGAACAATCAGTAAACAACATTACTTTATTTTATAGCATACTAGGTTCCCGCCCTTGCTTGACACGAGAGCAATGTACTGATGTGGTGACATGACAAAGCATACAGATTTCTTTACTGTATCAATATACAGGGTGCACGTTTACATACGCGTCAAATTTCAGCGGGTCAATGTACTCATCAGTATGAACAAAAAACCTCGTTAAAATCCACCGGCTTGATGCTGCAACGAACCAGTGCGGGCCAGCGGAGTAAACAGTCGGCCATCGATTATTAATTGGTGTATCTCTTTCATTTACACGGGATCAACCAGATCCGATTTTTTAAACGTTTCTTGAGCGAGAAAATCGTGGATATCTAGTCGCTTCCTTATCAATAGAGGAATAGGTGTCAGTGTAACTGCTTTTTGCGAGTGATACGCTATCACTAGAATCCTTCCAATCTCTTGGCAGGTATGGTTCACCACGGTGTGGGCCTTTTCACAATCACTGCGTAAGCGCAGCGGGTCGACTGTGCCGTCTCCGGTCTATAATTTATTTATTGAGTGAAGGTTGTTCAGGCCTGTATTTTCTTTCAATGTCAAGCCTTTGTTTAATTGGATGCCCGACGGTTGTTGTTTTCAAATGCAGGATTGCAGGATAAAGTATTTTGCGAGCGTAGGTTCGATATCTATCGTTAATGAGACCGCTGCACGCTGCTACTTGTTGACTACAAAACTGAGCAATATACGCACAATAAAAAATGAAAAACAACAAAATAACAAAAACAACATAAAACAAACACAACAAAACAATATAAATTTTGGCGTTTTCCTGACAGGATCGGACATTTTAAAGTAGAAAGTAGTTCACTTTGTATTCAATTTAATTCGATTGACTCACTTAACTAATTAATGTTAACTGTCACTTAATCACTTAATTCATTATGATAACAATAGTGATGATTATTAAATAAAAGATTAACACAATAATTAGCAACTCTAGACGCTATGACAACATGACTAACATGATTCGGACTGAATTAAATGCCGTGTTCGCTCCACTCGGCCTTATTTTATAACCGAGCACAAACAAGTCGAGTAGTGGGGGAAGTGGAGCATATCACCTAATCAGTCCGGTGCACATGCCGTTTACAACAGTACAAGAAACAAAATAAACCTTTTTACACGACTGCCCCAAAAAAAAGAGTGTTTATCATAAGATAATTGTTTTGTAATATTTTTAGGTGATCCACATTTTCAACTAGTGGATTTTCAAAAAATTATGGAATTGGGAATGAATGTGATAAAACTGAAGACGTCTCATTGTACTGAAGTTGATCGAATAAAAATGATCAGCAGAATTGATAAAGCTGGAAGGAATTTGGCTCGAAAATATAGTGTTCTTGAATGGCCTTGTGCAACATGTATTGAATTGAAAACTGGTACAATACAAACTGGACTGCTTCAAGAGGTACATTATTTTTGAACATCTTTTATTTGTTGATTTTGTAATTAAAGTAATTCAGTATTAGGCCCTCTCCTAGAGAGGAGGCCTGAGTCCCTGCAGTGGGAACATTATAGGCTGATGATGATGATGATGATGAGTATTAGGCATCACCGTTACAGAAATAAGAAAGGAAATCAAACAGATATAATATTGTAAAAGCCCCTCTACACATTGGCAGACGTTATCTGCGGATGCATCCGCCGATGTGTAGAGGGGGGGATTTGGTCGTCTGTGGTAGGTATTGACCGTCGGCAGATGCGTCTGCCGCCAATCCGTTTGAGGTCGGTTTTGTCCCACATCAAAGAGTTGGAGCACGGCTTCTGTCCACACATCTGCGTACGCATCTGTTGACGTCTGCGGACGTCTGGCAGACGCATCTGCCGATGTGTAGAGGGACCATAAAGCAAATGAACACTTAACAATTCTCTATGTACAGTTTTTTTTTCAACAATTGCTTTTGTTGTGTCATCCTAACATTTTATTATCTTTTTGTTGTTTCGTCCTAACATTTTATATTCCTTGTACATTTTATTTTCCAGGACGTTAATGAAATATTAATAGAAACGAACACAGTAATAACCGTGACTACTGACACATCAAAATTTGATAAATGCAATAAGCACAGTATATTTATTGATGATCCTTATTTAATATCTCGTGTGAAAGTGGGAGCAGAACTGAACATCGCTCAAGACGAAATTATTATAGCGTGTACTGCGAAGTACGAGAAGACATTGCAATGTAGGGTTGTCAAGGGCGGGTATCTAAAAAATATGTCCTACGTCTGCATGAGGGGCGGAAAACGAAACCATCCATATCTAACGCAAAAGGATTACAGTTTGTTACAATTTGCAATGGAATACCAAGTAGGACAATGTTTGCCAATGACAATAATACTACTCATCATCATCTACCTGTTCCATTCTACTAAGGGCTCGTTTACGGAGACGCGGGGCGTTGTGCGGCGCGTGCAGAAGGCTCGTCTCGTGTTTTTTTATTAATTAACTGAGAGACGGGTCCACCGCAACAAACGCTGCATTTTAAACTAACGAGCGAGAAATCACTTCTGTAAAATCGACGTTTTAAATCGTTAACTTTTTCATACATCGCCATTATTCGCCATGTGTTTGAATTAAAAACGCAGCACGCGCCGCGCGACGCCCCGCCTGTTCGTAAACATGCACTTAGGGTCGGTCGGCGCAACACGTTCTTTTCTTCCATTCTTCATAGTCAGATGTCTCGGCATCATTTACTCCTCTCTCTTTCATGTCATTCCTCACACAATCCATCCATCTTTTCTTTGGCCTTCCTCTGCCTCTCCGTCTATCAGCATTAATATCCAACACTTTTTTTTGTCACATCTATTTCACCCCTCCTCATTCATGTCCATCCATACCAAGATAGAAGACTTTCTTTCAATTTTTCAGTAACAGGCACCACCTTTAAACTTGCTCTAAACTGATTCCTTATTTATCCATTACTAGCTGACCCACGCAACTTCGTCTGCGTCACATAAATATAGCTTATAACCTTTCTCGATATCGACTATCCGACATAAATTAAGCTAAATCGTAACAAACAAAAAATCTTATCTTTCCTCTTATTATAATAGTTCAGATGGTTTAGATTAGCTTAGATTATATTAAAGTGTGAATTACTATAGGTATCTCTTACTGTTAAATATACTATAACACTCTATACTTGTAAACATTATGATGCAGTAAATATTTTGAATTTGAATTTCCCGGAGGCCAGCCAGAATCCCCCGTACCTACATTGCGACGCGCGAAATATTTTGCCGCGCGGATATTTTTACATTGCGATATCTTCTAAGATATTTGTTTAAACTGTATAGAGTTAAGGGCACAAATATTCTATATTAAATTTCCGTTCTAACAAACACATTTATTTAGATATAGATTAATACCATATGGGTTAAATAAGCTTCGCAAAAAATAATTCTTTTTAACCTAACAGTTTAACTGTAAAAAAAGGTTACAGTGAGTCAATCTTAAAAGATAGATATATGCTGTCGCGGACTTTTTTTTAGAACTTTTAAAGAGGAACAATTCCTTCATACATGATATTAGCGTAACTTAAACCGTTTTCGCAGCGCACGCAGCGGAAGCTCTCAAAAAGGAAATACCTTTTCCCGTTTTTGTAACATTTTTCATTTATGCTCCTCTCCTATTATCCGTAGCGTGATGTTATATAGCCTAAAGCCTTCCTCGATAAATGGACTATTCAACACAAAAAGAATTTTTCAATTCCAACCAGCAGTTTCTGAGTTTACCGCGTTCAAACAAACAAACAAACAAACTCTTCAGCTTTATAATATTAGTATAGATTGCCACTACACACATCCGTCACACATTTTTCACAGTCCTGCATTCTGATCCATACAGTACGACAAGTCTAATCACGGCCGAAAGGCATTCGTGACAATAATACTATTGAAACTACTAATAGCAAAATTTCAGGTGGATATGATAATGATCAACTATCCGCGAAGTGTTACAACAATCGTGAAAATAAAGAAATACCTTGGAAGTAACCGATCAAAAAGGCCTTTGCTGATTGCTGGGATATCTACCCAAGAAGGACTAATGAACTTGGACGACTTTGTTAGAGTAAGATTGAGCTATCAAATAACCCATCACCTCCTTCTACGAAGCAGTCATGCTAGCAAAAGAGGTGGCGAAACGTCAGACTAGAGGGGAACCTCTCGTTCCAGACACCACCGGCGCCACTACGGGCGTCGGGTTGTTCGAAAGAGATATCGCGGCCTTGGCACAAAGGGCTAAGAAGAAACATGGGTTGTTTTTAGTCAGTATAAGGCTGACACTCCCTACTGCGGAGGAGTCATTTAATGATTTCCCACCCTTCAAAGAAAAAAGGGTTCAGAACGGGGTCTTTTGCCCGCACGTCCCACCATACGAACTCTCTGCTAAAGCAAGTCGTCGTAATGTTATGAGGTTATGTTGTTACTTTTCAACACACAACGTTACAAACTTTATAACGTAGAACTAACCTATTTGGGGAATACCTAACCAAACAATGTACATGCTAGCTCATAGCTACATAGCTCACCGTCCATCCATCTCATGACGACAGGCTGTTAGTTTAACTGGCCTTTTATTCGCTTCTTGAGTTTAAATATTACCTACTCCAACCAACATAGGTCGTCCCAGAATATTAGCAGCCTTTCTAGACTGCTGCAGGCTTCCGGGAGATTTAATGGATGGGGATCGTAGAGTTTGTGCGACAATAGGCCGTATCGACCGCGTTCGTGTTCCATGCGCGCAAGGGCCGACGCCTGCCGGTGCTGTGGGTTGTTCGAAAGAGATACCGGAGCCCTGGAACATGGGTGGTTTTCAGTGAAATCTGACTCTCCCTTACGCTGACTCATCAACAACTAGCCCAAAACCCTTGGACCTATGAAAAGCTGGAGTTTTGCTCAGGGGTTTCCTTTATAATGTAGGCTAGGAATAAGGAAGGATTTTTGAAAATTCACCCCTAAAGGAACTCCTTTGCACCTTGCACCTTGAGGGGCCGAACCATGACCAGTCAGTATATTTGCGCCTCGGGGTATGGCAGTTAGGAAATATGTCATCCTCATTATTTATTTCAATATTTTTATTACTCTGCACATCAAAATCATAAGTAAAGAGTTGGAAAATAAGAAGGGTAGGTATCTGGTGGGCTACTACCCGACAGGTCGTGGATATCTTCTTGATGTAGGAATTTGTTATTAGTTCTACATATTTGACATAGATGACACTGTAGTGCTTTTTGATCTATGTTGCTGTCTTACTTTTTTGTGGTGCCGCTACATGTACATGATACAGTATACATTCCTAGGGTGGCGCAAATTGAAGGAAAAAAGCCATTCTGTGTTTTTAGTCCTACGAGGATACTTTAAAAAATCTTAATTTTTTCCCAGGAAGCCGACGGAATTTCAATTTCCCGGGAGTTTTTGCCTTATGAAGTGGACCTATCATTGTTTAATCGCATGGGTCGAATACAAAGCTACATGTCAGGAAAATGCCAACAGGTATATTAACATCATGGTCTGATAGCATTTTATAGCCGGAGTTTCTTCATTTTCTTTATATTTTTTTCCATCAGGCTGGCAAACCATTTTACGTATCAGGAAACATGTTTGAAGAATTGCTTATGAATGGCCATATCTGCACCAGAGAGATATCTGATGTGACTAATTCCATAATGGAAGGTGCTTCTGGTTTTATCCTTGGTGATTTTTATGATATAAACAATATGTGCGACACTATGAAAATGATGAATCAATTATGCACTAGCGTAGAACCTCTTTGTGTGAACAAGGCGTCTTTTTGGGACACAGTTTCTCAGGTAATAAAACAGTTCTATTAGAAACTTAATTGAGTACAATAATAGTCCCCCTGACCGTTTTCGGTCACGGGCGCAGGCACAGGTGTACTCTCTGTTCCTTTTTCTCTCATAGTCCGATGGGACGGCAATCCGACACGACCGGAGAGAGAGAACTGCGGAGCGGGGTTATTATACCGCCAACTGCCAAACTCCGGTTTGCTACTGGGTTTCTAATGAAAAACCCAATAGCGCTTATTACCCGACCCGGGAATCGAACACAGGACCCCACGCTCAAAAATCGCGCTTTGCGACCACGATACCAATGGAGCAGTTAATGTGAGTGTGTGTTAGTGAGTAGAATATGATGGTTACATAACTATAGCTGTATAAGGATATTTTGGTTCCTGCGATCAAATCTAAAGTCAGTAATTTTCTCAAAACAGTTTTGCAATTTTCACTAATAGCACCCTTCCGTCAACGTCCTGCGAGTACCAAAAGAGCCTTGTTTCGCTATATAGTGAAGATATTATTCGACTGAGTACGTATATGTATGTGTGTTTGTCCTTTGTACCTTAGTGGAGTTGTAGAAAACAAACGCAAGGGCCGATTCTGATGAATCTTACGTCAGTCGATTTGTCTTCAATTTAGCGATAACCAGACGCCATATGTGAAAAATAAAATATATTGACGAACTATGTTATGTAGGATATCATTAAATAGGTGCTTAAAAATCATTTTTAGGTTTGTCATATCGTTTTCATTTTAAGATAAATCATGTACCTACTAGTCAGTTGAAAAAAATTAGAAGTTAAATCGTCTGTGAAATCATTCACATTCATAAACATTAAACTGAAAACTGGAAATGAAAAAAACCCCAAAAAAGTCATGAAGGAACTTAAAAGCTCATTTATCTACCCAAATATCATAAACCCTCTCTAATGCGTTCAAAAACCATAGGCAATGACCAGCATTACCAACCAGCAGAAATAAACAGAACTGTAATGAGCTCTTAACCTACTGAAAACAGTAGGTTATGGAGTTTAAATTTGGAACAGGTGTCAAATTCAAGTGAGTGTGCTATTCTAGTATCTACATTAAAACAGATACCTATCGATACGAAACCCCAATTCAGTATGATTTTAATTATAAATCGCACGACATTTTGATCTCGAGTGACACAAGAATAGTGACTTTGTTCGTTTGCCTATGATTTAAAAAAAATGACAGATATCCGAAACGCCGCCATTTCGAGCTGTCATTTGTTCGTTAGCTTTTTATTTCCAGTTACGCGTAGACAAATTTTCTGACATTGAGGTATAATGTACTACGCACTAGAGGAGACGCCTCAACTAGATTTTTTGTAACACACGTTTCGGTTCGTGCACTGAACCTCATTTAGTCTATGCCGAGCGGTTGCTGCGACATGACATATTTGAGTAAAGTTTTCTTGTCTAAATTATGCCTTCGTGTGCATTTAGATACTGTAGAAATAATTCAATAAATATAAGTAAAAGTCAAGGAGTGACTTTTCACCAGTAAATATAACTATTATCTTTAAAACACACATAATTTAATTATATTTTTTCCATTGCAATATGTCATATACGTATACGTATATGACTTCTCTATACGTTATACCTCAATGTTTTCTGATAAGTTCTTTATTTCTGTCGAAAATGAGTGATAGTGACTCAGAAATTAACACGAACACCAGATATCGTAAATGCAGCGACGAATGCAACTAGTAGCCTGTTTATTTTTTATTGCATTACACTGGTAACAATGCTGGTCATTTCCCTATGGTTCCTGAACCCATCTTATAGCCCTTATGATATTCGGGTAGATAAATTAGTGTATGCAACTATACATAATTAGGCATTACAACACTCGTGTGATGCTATTAAGAAACTCGCCTTCGGCTCGTTTCTTAAACCCACACTTGTGTTGTAATGCCCTTCATTATGCACAGTCGCATAAACTACTATTGAAAAACCCATTTCGGAATTTAATAATTTTATAATTATGTCAATGCCGTGTGGTTCATTTTGTTGTAGTAAATGTGTTTTATTGTGTACGATATTGTGCTTCAGTTTATGTCACTAAACAACCAATAGGTATAACTTCGACGCATTTGACTGAAGCTACAGTAAAGACTGAGCTTACCAGATTTTTCAAGCAATTAGTAAACAGAAAATCTTAATTTTTGATTCGGAGATTTAGAGTATAATATACTTGGCAGAGTTTTAAAGTTAGCAGTATATATTTTTAGATAAAGATGCCAGTGAATGCAGCTGAGGCCAGTGCCATATCTTGCGCGGTCATCGCTAATACGACCAGAGCTCGTATCATAGTACTCCCGACGGTCAGTGGGCGTACTGCCTATCTCCTGAACTGGCTGCGACCTAACTGCCTGGTCATTGGTGTCAGCACCAAAAGCAGGACCTTAAGAAAATTGAAAATGTACAGGAGTGTTGTACCACTTTTATACAGAGGTACTGTTACTAATATTTGTTACGTTGTCTGAATTACATTAAACTTATTTCACACTACTATGAAAATACCACCAACCTACCAACTAATTATTTCTGTACATTTGGATACTTGCAAAAAGCCTAATTCCAATATTTAACTTATTACCACTCTGATTAAATAAGTACCTATTTAAATAAATAAAATATTATTAAGGAGAATGTAAATCGGTATGTACGTCTGCCTGTTACCTTCTAACGGCTAAACCCCACAGAAAAGCATAAAGAAGCTTAGGACAAAGCTATTTTTAAAACTCGGATGGAAACTTGGACCGCTGGCAACAGCTATTCTAATTTTCATATTTTACTTCCCTTAGGTCCTCCTAGTCGTACCTGGTATGACACTGTGCAAGCCCGGGTAAACTTTGCCCTGCACTACGCAGTTGAAAAAAAATGGATCGAAAGCGGGGATTTTTACATTTCACTGGAGAAGGCAACTGAAGAAAGCTCCTTTTGTGACACTGTTCGAGCATGGAATGTCTCTGAAAACATCACGAAGCCTAAGATAGAGTGAGTATTTGGCACTTAGCAATAGGCACTACGGAGTAAAAATAGTCTCCTAACAATAACGATAAAGTTTTATTGATATTAAAAATAAACATTTTAGTCATACATATACTGCAACTTTCACAGTACTCTCAAACACCACATTTACTCGTAAATGAGTACTTTTACATAAATTCACCCATATGAATTTATTGACTTGGTACGAAGTATTATAATATCTCTGACTTGGTGTAGGTTTTCTAATTCTTTTACCACAGCTTTTACTGAAGAAATACTGACAAGCCAAAGAGACTGACAAAATAGCTAACAATGTTTGATATTTTCGCAGATGTCCCGAGTCTTATCATGACTTTACTGTTGATAGCTTCGCTAAAGCAAGCAAGAAAAAGAGGAATGTTGTTAAAAAGAAAACTTTAGTGACAGAAACGGTTATTGAAGAGAAAATGGTTATTGAAGTAGTAGAAACAGAAGAACCATTAGAAACAGAAGTAAGGGAATAAAAAAACAGAAACATCAGCAAAATCATCAATAAGTCAAATATAAAGAGAAGATGGATGCGCTGAAGAAGATAATAAAAAAGTTAAAGAGGAAATAAATTGAAACGCAATAGGTAACGCAGACGAATGCACTTAATATATTAGTGCCATAATATATTGTAGAGGCACTAAGCAGTCGACTGCAATGTGAATAATAATAATGTCGCAATTACCTTTGGTCAATCGCCCGTTTTTTATGTAGAAAACCAATCTTTTATTTTTTCTTCATTTTATTTATTTATTTGTTCAACTAATATTATTCTTCTACTATTTTACTGTTATTTTATTGGAGAAAACATTCTTCTTATTTCGTTCTTTAAAATATGAAGCAAGCATTTTCCTTACCTTTTCACCGTAAAGTAGAATATATTTGACTTGAATATATTTTCGCATCACGATTCGTGAATTTCATTGTAACTCTTGATGTGGGCCTTTGGGAGTCGGTGAGAGTCTGAACACAAAAGGTTTACGTATCAGAAGGACGAGAATTTTATAGATTGTGCTTCCCTCGAGTCCATGATGCTATCAGATATGTATGAATTGGTGGCAGTAGGTATTAGAAATTGGAGACCACCATGAGACAGTCAGGGAAATCATTGTGTGCATTTTGTTAGAAAGAATATAAAATTCCAAACATAATAATATATCCGAGCAACATTTTCAACGAACTCACTCTTGGGGATTGGAATAGTCCGAGTATAATTATATCCTTACATAAATGGTCTAAGAGCCGGTGAAGATCGACCTTCACTGCTTTGATAACCCAGATGAGACATATTTCTTATCAGATATAATTTACCAACCTACCTAAAAAGAAAAGCCGTAGTCACACAGTATTAAAGTGTTTAGGTTGGTACCTATAACGTGTGACTACGGCTTTTCTTTTTGTTCTATCCTGGAAATCTTGTTTCATATGCTTTTTCAGCGTCGGTCTTTTGTCGTAGTCGGGTTTTAGTTTTTAACTTTTTTTTATTTAAACAATTTTGGTGTTAAATATTTTTTTTTATATTGATTTTAAATTTGGACAATATTTTGGAAATGTACAAGTGAGGCTCTTTCAAATGATACCAAACACGGCATATTTATCTCCATTTTTATTTTTTAAGCCTTAATTTTTGTCCGCTAGAGGGCGCCAACTCGTGTTTTGTGACACGTCACGTAGCCTATGTTCAGCGGAAAATTAAGACGGTTCTAACGATACCGCATATGTCGAGTTCCGATAAGTAGATTAGGAGCTATGAGGGAACAGATGAAGATACATACATACATACATACAAACATACATACATATGTGGCGACTAGCGACATCTATCGCAACACCTGCGTACTAACAACGATCGACAGAAAATCCTACATCGCGCTTTGAACATTATCCGCGACATATGCCTATATAGGAGTTCCCGACTTACAACTGTCGGGCAGTTAGCCCGCCGGACACAACACCCGTCCGGTCGGAGGATCCTCCCTTTTCAATGGGGGATGAGGAGCTTTACACCCTGTTCCTCATAACCCCCAAAATGGTGACCCCGAGCATGAACGTCAGCGCAGCCTTCGTGCAAGCACTTCATACGTCGTCACCACTTCCCCTTCGCCTTCGAGCAGCGAGTCATACCGTCAGCCAGCAGCCACGGCTTCATGGGGTATCCTGTCCACCAGCATGCAGCGGAAGCGCATTCCTGGACATCACCCCCAGCCTCATCAGCGACTTTGGCACAGCACACTGCACTTCGGCCGGTCAGTAAGCAGAGACGCCCTTCTCTCCTGGTCGACGCAGCAGCCAGCCACTACGCAGCACTGCACACTCCGACCCACTGGAGCAAACGCAGCATCACCCCGACTCACTGGGGCATCACGGCAAGCACTGCATCACTCCGACTCACTGGAGCTAATATGCAGCATCACCCCGACTCACTGGGGTATCACCGCAGACAGTTCCGACTCACCGTGAACTATGCGGCATCCGGTTCCGACTCACTGGAACCTTCCACTGGCTGACAAGCGCCAAGACTTAACCTGCTTTCGACCTCCGGTCTCGGAGGGGCGTGATGTGGCGACTAGCGACATCTATCGCAACACCTGCGTACTAACAACGATCGACAGAAAATCCTACATCGCGCTATGAACATTATCCGCGACATATTATTATGCCTATATAGGAGTTCCCGACTTACAACTGTCGGGCAGTTAGCCCGCCGGACACAACACCCGTCCGGTCGGAGGATCCTCCCTTTTCTATGGGGGATGAGGAGCCTTACACCCTGTTCCTCATTACCTCCAAACACATACATAGCCAGTCAAAATCATAACCCTCCTTTGGCTTTGCCGTAGTCGGGTAAAAATGCTCACAGCTATTTTTAATTTAATTAATTTTAATCAATTATTATCAGAGCGGTGACGGTCACGGTCTTCAGTTCATCACCGTCTCCACAGAATAGATAAAAGACCTCTTTTATCTGTTCAGTGTTCTGTGGTCTCCTCTACTAAAACACCAAATATCAATGTGCCCTGATATAATATATTTATTTATCTGAATGATACTAACGGACTCAGCAAACATCGTCCTGTCCGGTAAAGCAGCGCCACATCGTCGCCGTCGTCGTCCCTGCCGTTTATGTGAAGATCAGTGGTATACCGACAGTCGCGCCGCCCGCCGCCTACCGGGTTCAATTGTGCAAGTATTAGATCCTACTAAACGGTTGGACCGATTAAGCCGGTAATTCCTGTTATGTAGTGAATACACACAGAAAAACAATATGTATTCAGATGTGCTGTCTTGAAAGTTAGACAACAAGAAGTACCACAAGTTTTAAATTCGATTCCAAGCTTCATACTCTTCATAAGTATCCTAGAAACATCTCAATGTATTCAAGAAGAAGACGATTCCCAAAAGTGTACACCAGTAGGCACCTCGCATCTCGCCTATGTTCACACGTTTATCTTACCTTTCCCTAATGGTTCCACCACAAATAAAACTCGGCTTTGTTTATCTACCTGAGCTTTATTTATTTTTGTCGCGTTGTTAGCGGCAGCTGTGGCTTCTACTTGTTTATCATTCAGCTTACCCCCAATTGGGATGGTACTGATCCCACCTGACTTTTGTAAACATTCTAATCCTTGATTTTGCTAAGGGGATTTGGATTTTGAAAGAATAATCGTTGCAAATATAAGCTTGGATATGCCGATTTTATAAAAATTGTTTGTGTTTTGTGTTACAGAGTGAAATTACATGCTGTAGTTTATGAAATCCACTAACTAGAGTATTTTTTTTTTATTTTTATCAGCAAGTAGTCAGTCAATTCTACTCCTGGGACAGTATTGTACAATGTCTTGATCACAGTGTTATACAAAATAAGTAATATAAAACGTGTAGGTATAGTTAATGATGACCATACTCAAAACTCAAATATTTTATTTATTTCAATTTTTTTTTTTTTTTTTTAATACAGAGACCTAATTCAACGTTGCAGGAATTTAAGGGATTAAAGTTTCTTTGAGTGAATTTACATAATGTTGTGTACTGGCGCACCTCACGTGGTTTCACAATACAGAAATAAAAAGCCTATGTTACTCTGGGTAAATGTAGATTTCTGATAGTTAAAGAATTTTTGAAATCGGCGCAGTTGTTTTTGAGTTTATTCATTACAAACATACACACAAAAAATACAAATCTTTCTTTCTTTATAATATTAGTGTAGATATGGCATCGAACCTTTATCCGAAAAAGCGGCGACAAATAACTCATAAAGTACATTATACCTCAATGTAAAATACATGTCATCTTCTACTTTTGTCAATGTCAGACATTGTCAGAGAATTATTCAGAAGTTTGTTTCGTGATTTTTTAATGTAATTTTATTTTAAGAAAAGTATTTTAATTCACTTTACTATTCAACATGGTGTGGCCAACGGACACAGATGTTAAAATGTCTGAAGTAAGTTAAGGAAAATATTATTATCATCTACATTGATATTTTCATAATTTAATGTAAATATTTTCGTTAAAATTTTGCTGTACATGTAACTTATTTTTATTGATACCAGCTATTGATCAAGTTCTTCCCGTGGCTTTGAATGGCACAGCCATGCAACTGGTCACCTGTTTTAAATATCTTGGGCACACAGTCACGGATCACCTACGCGACGATGAGGACACTGTAGGGCGCTGTCAAACAGGGCGAATATATTTAAAATGTCACAATACGGGATATCTTCCGTGATTTTTATTTGTTTTGAGTTCCCGATATTTCGACGCTGTTGCAAGCGCCATGATCGCGGGTTAACTGGAGAATGCGGGTGGATGGAAAAAAATGTTAGGAGCAGACGAATCTGTCTACCCTCTTTCTTTGTCTTTTATTACGCGCACTACTGGAACTCGACACTAAGTCACGGCAAAACAATATAATAGCCCACAGGTTTAAACGTTGTAATACGCAAGTGAAATTAGCACTGTTCATTGCGCATTGCACATCACTGTACACGTGCAGCCTGTGGGCTCATTATACGCAAAGATCTTTCAGCGCCCTACGCGTCCAATATAACAATGCAATCAGGGCGTTGTTGGGGCTGCCGCGTTGGTGCAATGCGTCGGGTATGTTTGTGGAGGCACACGTTGATGGGTTCCACCGACGCCGTGCTCCGCAAACGATGCGCCGCAGCACTTGGCAGGTTGCGCTAACAGCATCCTGGCTGTTATTGCTGATAGGCTAGATACGCGGTACGTCCAGCACTGGGTTAACACCCACATTATATAATTTGTCACTGTATTTGAAATAAAGAATTATTATTATAAAATAACAATTTTTGTTTTTTACTACTAACACTAGTTTTATAAGTTTTACTGTACTAACATTCTATGGATTCTGTGAAATTTGAATTAAAAGTTTTTTTGACTGCTATTTTGAAAATAAAACAAAGTGGCGGGAGTTACTCCTATATCCCAGCATGATTTATGATCAATTGTGGCAAGGGCAAGGAAATGATGAGTAGGGGCCGAGTAGAAACGGGTGTTTAGTGGAGTCCTACTTGGTCTTGAGTGAGTATGCCTGTGTCCCACTCGACCAGTATTAAGCCAGCCACCCTTTTCACTGGCTTCGTTACAACGTGCTTAATATCCATAGGTCCAGTTTAAAACTACTGGGCAAAATAACGAACAAAGAGGAAACCAGCATGCCCTAGAACCAATGTCGATGATAAATGACATCTACCAACCCGCACTGATGGGCCCGCGTGGTGGATTACAGCCCATTCATAGAGAGGAGGCCTGTTTTCCAACAGTGAGAACACTATAGGCTAATTATGATAATGCTATGCTGAAGCTATGCTGAATAATGTTTTTTTTTAGTTTGACGCCATGGTGCTACCAGGCCAGCAGTTATCTTCAGCATACGCTGCCACACCTATGGACCATGTGCTGAACTTGGACATCAAAGCACCTGCCGCCTGCACACGTTTGACCGGCATCATGGCAGCACTTGGTACATTTACAACGACATTTTATACAAGTTGGTATTGAAATGAAAAGTCGGTTAAAAAAATAAAAAAAATGGTTTAAAACCATTTTTAACCGACTTTCAAAAGTAGTAGCAAATTCGTCCGAATGTTTTTTGTTGTGTGTTTATTCAGCGATTTCGACGCCAATTATTGTGAACCGATTTCGACAGTTCTTCACATTTTTCCACATTCGTTTCGAATTATATCAATATATATTATACCTATAGTGTCAACTTGACTGATCAAACATTAATTATTATTCCAGGAAAATCAAGCTATGATGTTGATACAATGGAGAATATGATGGCAGCCGGCATGAATATTGTAATGCTAAACATGAACTTTGGGTCTCGAGACGACCATATAGAAGCTATAAAAATGGCCCGAGCGGCTAGCAAAAACTTCAGCATAAAAATGGGCAGAAATTATCCACTAGGAATCGCCATGACACTTTCTGGTAGGAAGATAAGAACCGGGCGTATAGCCGATGTAAGTTTTCATTTGAACTTGTTATTGTAATAATTGTAATCCTAAACGGTGAGTAATTTATTTAAATAGAGATTTGGTTTCCGCACTTAGTACAAAGCATATTCTAAATGCAACAACATACATAATTTACTGCGTCTTGACTTGATTGCTTCAGGATGAACCTTTTATTTAATTACAGACTTACGGTGATACGGTAGAACTAAAAACTGGTGAAGTTGTAAGATTGACAACAGATGAAACATACATGGATCGGTGTTCTACATATACAGTTTACGTAGATTTCATGTATTTTGCTGAGCAAGTAAACAAAAATGATTATATTTTACTAGACAATGAATGTATCATGTTACGGGTAGAAATGATATCAACAACAACATTAACTTGCAAAATTGAAAGAGGAGGATTTCTGGGATCATATAGAGACGTGTTTGTTCCTAACGTGGTATTTGAGATGCCAATGTTTAACGATAAAGACAAACTCGATATCGAAATGGCGATCCAGCATCAGGTATAATACATTATTGTGTCAGTTTCTTACAAATAATCTACAATAATAGGGTATTTTACCAAAAAAATCTAATTAGTCCGTCTGTTAGATTATCGAAAAATATCGGATACGTGTTTTTTGTTTTCTCAAATTATTAAAAATTTACGAAGATGAAACCTGTCAAAGATCATGAGTGGGGGTTTTTCACGTCACTTTGCGGGTAAAACAGTACTATCCTTGTGACGTCACACGACTTGACACGACTTTTCGAAGCACTGTATCGTCTTTATTTTTTGTTTACGTGAAAAAAGAAAAAATACGTGTCCATTATTTTTTGGAAATCTATCTGACGGACTAACTAGATTTTTTTGGTGAAATACCCTATTACAACGATGACAATACAAGTGATTGGAAATTGCAGGTCGATATTATAATTGCATCTTTTGTGGATTCTCTCAGTTGTATATCTGAGTTGAAGGCCATATTAGGAGAGAAGGGTAAAAAAATTGCAATTATATCAAATATACAAACATTTGAAGGATATCGCAATTTTGACGAAATTCTAAAGGTTTGTAGTATTTTTTGTTGCAACTAAAAATTCGAATATTTTGCTGCCTGCATCCCTAAAAATATCTACTTATCACAGTGTTCCACGACTTCCATCCATCACAATGCAAAAACTAGTGCAGTAACTATCATATTTTTTGTTGACTCCTTTTTCTGGCAACGATGTCTTATTATTTGCAGGAAACAGATGGTATAATGATAACAAGACAAGAACTGGGGTCTGATATCACACCGAAGAAACTGGTTATAGCTCAAAAGAATATGATAGCTCGAGCTAATGCAGTAAGTATGCTTGTAAAATAAAGGTGTCTAGATAGTGCATAATAGGATATTGCCTACAGACCTGTAGCATCGACCGAGTCCCATGAAACACGGGCCAAGCAAAAAAGAAGCCAGAGATTCTTATGGCTCCTCTTCACGATCGGCCATGATCGACACTCGTTGATCGTCTATAATCGGCAAGGTAATCGCCATCATCATCGTGCAAGCATCCACACGATCGTCGGTGATTATTAATTAAGCGGCAAGCATTCAAGATGGACGTGGAGGTTATAGCTGCAGTTACCATTAATTTAATTTCTGTATACAATCATTTTATCAATGTGGTTGAACGAAAAGTTGCGAAAAAAAAATGGAAGAAGAGAAGATGGTGGTGTTTGAGCATTCATCGTAATAGAACAAAGTAAATATACCTATACAACTTAATAGGTGATCCTACTGCCCAGTTCTTACTTTAAATATCAATTTCAGACATTCAATGGATAATCAGCTCTCTGAGCTATTGGCGGAACCTTCAGGGGAATTTGAAAACTTTCTTCGCATGTCGCTAAGCGATTTCAATTATTTAGTTGAAAAAATATATCCCCATTAGTTGCAAAACAAGACACTACTTGGAGGGATTCTATACCAGTTAAAATCCGTCTTGCTATAACTTTGAGATTTTTGGCTACTGGGGATAGTTATAGAAGCTACGACGCGACGTACGCACGGCTCGCTGTCCTCTGGTGAATGAATGATCGGCGATCGTGTGGGCACGCGCTCGCAATTACAAGCGATTCCCTTTGATGTGTGCCCGAAAAACCGAAAAGTTACCGTTCGCCACGATCACGACGACGATCAACGACGATGATGGGCGACTACAGGCGAGTAGCCTCTCTACACGATCGTGCTCGCGTGTAATCGCCCATCATGGCCGATCGTGAAGAGGAGCCATTAAGTAATCAATTATTAAGCAATAAGAGAGTATTTTAAATTGTATTAGAATCCTACAAAAAGAAATGTATATTATCGTTTCTACAAGCATTTGTAACTCTAATGAAAATAAAGCTAGTGTAACCTTGCAGCTTAACGTTCCAACCTGTATAAACGCTCACATGCTGAAAAGTATGAGGTTCAAAAAGGTTCCTTTAAGAGGTGAAGTACTTGATGTAGCCAACTGTATTCTGGATGGTGCTGATGTCTTGGTCCTCGGCGCTGAAACATCAGTGGGCGCCTACCCCGTTGAAACTATTCAAATGTTGAGTACTGCTTGTAAGGAAGCTGAAGCTTGTGTTTGGACCAAGCAAGTGTTCAATGATTTTATTGATAAGGTAAATATAATACACATACATCAGCTATGAAACAGAGTTTTTTTTAGATTTTTGTCATCAGCTATTTTGCCATCATCTCTAAGCTAGTTATAATGAATTATTTTTATCAGCACAATTATCGCTGTGTCTTTTCATTTATTTCTTACACCGTTATGAGCCACATTATCATAGGAAAGTGCAAATACAATTAAAATCAAAATACTTTCTTATTACGGCTTGCTCAGACTAGATGCGGAAGACGAAGAAGTTTATTATTACATCAACACACCATCCAAACACCATCGGGTTTTTGTGACATGGCATAATATGCTTTCCCCAAGCTAAGTCCAGCTTAGAATACCTCAAGTAGTTTGCTATAGGCAGAGTTGATTGGAACAATTTACCTTCTACGTTTCACAGACACCAATACCAATCGACCAATGTACAGCCGCTGCTATGGCAGGAGTGATAGCAGCACAAAGGTCCATAGCGGCAGCCATTGTTGTTGTAACATCGTCAGGCCAAGCAGCACGGACCGTTGCGAAGTTCAGGCCGCGATGTCCCATCCTAGCGGTGACTAGGTACGGAATTGTAGCACGCCAACTTCATTTGTGGAGAGGAATCCATCCCTTAATCTACGAAGGTATATTTGTTATCGATTAAATTGTATCATGATATGAGAAAGAGACAAAAATCTTGGCAGAGCATAAAAGCAAATACCTACGCCTGTAAAGATGGGTTTCAAATAAGACCAAATTCAAATTAGATCTTGCAAATCGATTTCGATCTTAATTTTAAGTTTTGGTTTTGGCTCGACTTTTTGTAGGTGGCCGTTACTGACTGGAACACTGCTTTGTACCAATGCAGTTTTTATCGGACACAGAGTTTTTATAAATGGAGTTTTGTTTCTTTCCAATAAATTTATTATTACATTCCCGTTTTCGTGTAGATTAAGTGCATTTTTACTTATTTGTAGGACCTTCGGACCCAGAATGGGTAACAAATCTCGAGAAACGTGTGAACTTCTGCATAAGATGGGGTGTTGAAAGAGGTTTTATAAGGATTGGCGATCCCGTAGTCATAGTCTGTGGATGGAATCAAGGATCAGGATTCACAAACACGATGAGAATCTTGTATGCTACCGCTGACACTATCAACGCCATGTGACCAATTCAGACATTAACAATTAACACTATCAGTTGTTTTGATATTTTAATATTGACTACTGTTCTGAACGTAGATTTAATTTTTAATTCGCTCCTTTTCTAAGTTATTTTATTTGTATCTAGAAATGTTTTCTCAAATATAAATGTTCATTCTAGATTCCAAGTTCACTTTAGTTCGCTTTAAAATTTCAGGATTGGTCTAGCGTTCGTCCGGCAAATGTCTATCGAGAATTTTAAATTCTCTCTCGGATGTAACGAAGCTTACTTTGACTGAATATCTATGGAACGTTTCAAAGCGTCCCGAGTGTCCGGGTGACGGAATGACGCTAGCGATCACAGGGTTAACTCCACTTGCTGGCCTACGAGGCAATTTGCAAAGCTCTCTGAGGTGGCCAAATTGAATTTATGTAATCTTGCCTTCACACTATCAACACACTGTTCGAAAATATTGCTAACTATTTGCTGAAGTTATTGTTTGACATGAAGTCATGACTTATTTTAAAGACACCCCTTAAAAGACATTTAAATTCAAGTACTCAGTAGAATACCCACATTTCGCTCGTTATGTTTTTACTAAGAAGTAAATGATAACGTTAACAGGGCAGGATGGAAAAAATAAACCTATTGTGCCAGCCCCCAGTAACAGAACAGAGCAAGAAGCTGATGATTCATTACAAAGACAATAAATAGCACAATATTATCACACTAAATTTTCACAAAAAGAATTGATTTTTAACAAAATATTTTGCCACGTTTAATAAAATGCAATATTACATAATACCGGTATCAGTTTGCTAGCAGACCGCTACGTTCGTAAGTACGTCGTTGCATAGAGATAGCCAATATTGCTATCCGCCGACCACACGTAAGCCACGGCCAACGGCAAAAGGTATCGCCTGTTTCAATAGACAGTTTACGACTCTGATTCTAAATTCTCTGTAGTGTTATTTGTTGGTTTGAAGGAATACTTTCAATATTGCACTATTGGTTTCTGATTTCGATGTTTTGATTTTCAGCAGTACTTCTTTTTGCTGGAAAAGTATGAATATTTACGTAAGAATGTCCTAATAAATTAACTTACATACAAATTTAATTTAGGTAAGTAAGTACTGTTACTTAGTCTATGTCATCCCACTGCTGGACAAGTCCCCAATACTCAGTTCTTCCTACGTGGAACACTATTTCATAAATTAAATGTAAGCATATGTAAGTTATTAATGGCACAGTACGGTGTAAATATACAATTACAAGCATTAATAATAAATTAAAACAGGTCTTTTCAATCATCTTTGTTAAAATGGTTCTGAATGACCATACCATTCATTACAATCTTTTAAATTTTTAAACAAAGACAACTTCTAACGAACACCAATACTTTTCTACTACAGGTTCACTATGACTAGAGCTGAAACCAAGGCCAAGCGTTAGAACTAACAATACAGCTTCCAACAGAGCCTGTCTGTAACGGATGCAATTACACCCTTAACTGCCATGTTAGCCGAACGCCGCGTCGGCCACATTGTGAGACCCTAGGTGCAGAGCAATTTGCACAAAAGGTATTTCCAGGGTCCAATTGAACGCTAAACCCTGGTAACCTTAGCGACCCTGCTCGGTTGGCTGAAGCTACTTTAGGTTATACCGTTTCAATGTGACATTGATATCGGTAAATCCGCGACTTTCACTGTAATTGAAACATAATAGGCTTTATTTGCCATCAAGTACTGATCGGGAGCATCCTTTTCGATGTAAGACGGTTCCTTATTTCTTCGAGAAAGCCAAATTCTGTTGTGGTGGTTTTTAAAGGTTGCTGCGCTGCGTGTCGTGAGCTCGATCCCCACAAGGAACAAATATTTGTATGGCCTGCAGATAGTTGTTCCTGGTCGGGGTGTTTGGTTTGTGTGTGTGAGTTTAAATTGTTTGTTATCGCAGCCACGATACAGGAGAAATTACTAGGGTGGGGAAATCATTAAAAAAAATTGGCACTCGGAAAAAACAATCTATATATATAAAAGAAAGTCGTGTTAGTTACTCCATTTATAACTCAAGAACGGCTGGACGGATTTAGCTGAAAATTGGTAGGGAGGTAGCTAAGAACCAGGAAAAGGACATAGGATACTTTTTTTTTTTTTTTTGGGTAGGGTAGTAGGTAGGTAGGGTAGTAGGTAGGGTAGTAGGTAGGGTAGTAGGTAGGGTAGTAGGTAGGGTAGTAGGTAGGGTAGTAGGTAGGTAGGGTAGTAGGTAGGTAGGGTAGTAGGTAGGTAGGGTAGTAGGTAGGTAGGGTAGTAGGTAGGGTAGTAGGTAGGGTAGTAGGTAGGGTAGTAGGTAGGGTAGTAGGTAGGGTAGTAGGTAGGGTAGTAGGTAGGGTAGTAGGTAGGGTAGTAGGTAGGGTAGTAGGTAGGGTAGTAGGTAGGGTAGTAGGTAGGGTAGTAGGTAGGGTAGTAGGTAGGGTAGTAGGTAGGGTAGTAGGTAGGGTAGTAGGTAGGGTAGTAGGTAGGGTAGTAGGTAGGGTAGTAGGTAGGGTAGTAGGTAGGGTAGTAGGTAGGGTAGTAGGTAGGGTAGTAGGTAGGGTAGTAGATAGGTAGGTAGGAAAAACGCATTGCAACGCATGCGCGGGTTCAGCTAGTAATATATATATTAACAATGGCTTATAAGAATCTATCTATAGAAGAACTTGAAATGACTATTAAAATATCTTTTGGAGCTTTCGTAAGCGTAAACGAGGTTACTCATAAAGAAATAACAAGCGAACAAAAAGGCGAGATACGAAATAAAAAATCCGGTAATAAAGGTAGCGAATGGCACTTTTGGAGGCATCAAGTCGAGATGGGCGACTAAATGGTAATGTTTACAAGTTAAATTAGATGAACACTGTGGAAGTTATTCATAATGGAGGAAGCTCACCTTTTTGGGGAGTGGTGGTCTCAAAGATTACGCACAATTTGTTTGACGGGATATTTGCCTTTCTCTTTTCTATGACAAGGACTCTTCTTCCTATCTACCCAGCTAAGTACTTAATGAGATTTTCGCAGCCGGATACTAACGAAATTAAAAATAACTGCGTTTATGCCTGTCACATGCTTTATTAGTGCGCACAAAATTAATAATAATAATATAACGAACGGTCTTATATTTTACTATATTGTTGCTGCGACCTTCAACAGTGTGGAATTATTAGAAAAATATTACTACCCTATTTAAATCAAATTTTGTTATACATTTCAAGGATTTTGATGTTTATGCACAGAGGTTCATTTGCTATCAACATCAACTATGTTTCAGTAAAAGTCCCGTCTAAGACTCTATAACACGTTGCCCAATCCGGGAATCAGACACAGGAACTCATTCTCAACAGTCGCACTTGTGACCACTCAACCACAACAAGACTGTCCAAAGAATCACCCTTAGCAAATGTCCCTAACTTAGGTAAGAAGGTACAAATAATAGCCGCGTCCGCTGTTTGAATAATTCTGGACTACTAATCAGCAATCAGAGGATGTGAATAATTACTAAATACGGTATGTGTATTCAAAGGAAGCTGGGATAATGACCCACCGTCTAAACAGACTGGCTAACCCGCGCAATGTTGTAATCAATTAGTAGATTGAATAAATTATCACTACCGGTGGTTAACACTAGGGTTAATGAATTAACCTTTTGGCTTACGTGTAATGCAAAACATTGGTATGGTCTTATTTTGAAATCGATCGGTCGAAATGTGTCATCATCGTCTTGCCTTTATTCCAGTTTATTTGTAATCGGTGTTATTTTCCAACAATTATTACCCAACTGTGGCGAAACCCAATAGGAGGGTTATTATTTTTTTTATTCATACTCTATTAGAAGTTATTCTTTTTCTAATCAAAATATCTTTCACACAATCATTTTTCTTCAGTAGTTATTCGTCGTGTTCTTACTTATCAATATCATCATCATCATCAACTTGTATCAGCAATCCATTGCTGGATGTAGACCTTTTTCCACTCAACTCGATTCTCGGCAACTCTCATCCAGTTGCTACTCATCAGTATGTAAGTACCTAATTAAAATGAAAGATTTTTCACAATCATCATAACCATGGTTATTTCACCCCATCGGCAATAGTACTATAATAGTCCTTCCAAACCTACAAAATCTACCTTCAAAATATTTTGTTAAACGCAATAAAACGTAACTATTCTTCAGTACCAGTTGCTAAAGCCATATTTAATCTGAGCACAAAATACACACTAACCCAGCAAAACGTTTAAATTGGCCACTTTTAGCCATTGTTATGTTAAAATAATTATCATATTTTTAGCAGACCCACTGAATCCTTTCTCCAAGGTTATAACCGTACCACCCAGTTTACGAGTTAACCGAGTGTACGATATTAGGCAACCTTAGTTACATAGGGTTCCTACGGTCGCCCACAGGACAAATTACACGACAGAGAATGTGCCACAGGAATTTCAAATGTATTCCTAGAGTTTGAAAGGTGATTTTGGCGAGATAAGACCTCGAATTCCGGCTATCATATTAGTGTTGTTTCACTTCACCAAATGACGTTGAGATATTCAAAGTTTCATGAGTGAAGAAGTCCTCAGGAACGTGCTCAAGCAATTGCTCTCGGCGTAGAGAAAATTAGTCAGAGAATGCGGAAAATTATTTCATGAGAAATTAGTAACGTACTTGATATGATTTCCCAGTGGGCTCTAGTATTGTCTCACGAATTCTTCATCCAACAAGCGCAGGCTTTTAGTGCCAGATTTTGTTAAATTATTTAATTAATTTGTTTCAATCTTTACTCTTCCATGAATATAACTAAAGTTTTATTTTTGCTAAAGTTCTAAAAACATGAATTATCTAAATCCAACGACGGATGAAGTCAACATGAAAATTATGACGATTAATAAACTCTCCCCATGGTCCATGTTTTGGTCATTCCTTCCTATTTTCGAAGCATCTTAATGTTACAATGTAAGTCAAGTACTATGAAATCCTTAGAGTCAATACGTCCGATTTCCAATAAAGACTTACTAATTAAGTTAGTGTTACGCCCAACACCCTCAGACGAACACGAAGGTACACCTAATGACTGCATCGCTGTAATGCAATCAGTACGCGTCCCGAGTGTTAATTTGGTCTGTTCGATATCGTAGGGGCTCCCTAAGGAATTCACTAAGATTGGAAATGATTGAGAAGAGCCATTTGTCGGATTTCCGGGATGACTGATACATGATACTGGGGAAGATCACTTGTCACGTTTTGTGCAAGGGCGTTTTAGCTGAGATTAGGACTTCATCATGACGGACTTGTTTTTTTTCAAACTTCAAGAAACTATAAATAATATAAAGCACGTGTTAGTAATCGATTCGGATGCCTTTCTTGGGTCCAAAGCCCATTCCGGAGTCGAGTGGCGTGGACCCAAATCTATCGCGTCAACACTCCGTCGTCCCCGCTTTGGTGAAGTCGTGATACCTTAGAATTGGCAAGAAGTGGAGAAGCATTGGACCAATGGAAAAAGGTAGGCAAGCCTTCGCCCAGCAGTGGGACAGGCTAGTTATTACAAAATAAAAAGCCGATTATGGTACTTTGACTTATTCTAAAAGCCTGCCAAAACAGCGAGTAAGCGAAACTAGTTTAATACATAAGATGCCAAGCTACAAACTATTATGTAAAACATTCTCTATTCAAAGCAGAGACCCAGGAAATTGAATAAAATTTTCTCGAAAATGTCCATTATTTACGCGGTCATAAAATGAGGTCTGATAAGGACTGCGCCGGTAACCGACGACGCTTTATATCACAGGATACAACACTATTATCTATCCAATATTTCAATGAAGATACTGTTTGAGAATAATAAAGGAGAGTGTCAGTCCTTGGCACCTTCTTTGAATCATAATGGTATGAAATCTGTAACCTTGCTTAGACATACCGGATGTTCGGTAGAATGACCGATATATTCTAAGAGCCCAGAGCTGCCAGACATAACTTATTTTCTAAAGGGCAAAATGTATTGGCCGTCTAACCAACTTAGCAGGGTATGCTAGCATTCAATACACGTATAAACACTACTTGAAGCCCCATATTTTGTTCTTTAGAAAATAAGTAATGTCTGGCGGCTCTGGGGCTCTTGGAATAGGTTCTGAGGTTAATGTATAGGATCTATTTTTACTTTCAAATATCTCGATAACGTGACACTTTGGGGTACCATGTTACATGACATTTTTTGTTCGTCTAGGTGTCTTCTACCCATATATACAAATTTCATCGTGGGCAGTGATTTCTAAAAAAAAAACAAAATGGTGGTGGGTCGATATGCCAGCTTCCATACAAAAAAGTTAAAACCCCTTTCAGAGGTTAGATTGGGTTTCAGAATTAAACACTGAATACGTAGTGGTAACCGTTTTAGCGTCGAGTTCCGTTTCACCTTGTGCAAATGTGCATGTGGCCACCTTTAAATCTTAACTTAACTTTTCTTTCCACAATTATTTTAAAATACTAGTTTAAACTAGTGCTGCTAAAATTCGGTTACTTAAAACCACGGTTTACTAGATAATAACTTAAAAAAACAGCTTAGCACTTAACTAATTAATCCCAAACCTATACAAGCATGTGAACTGGATGGTCTTCGGTTAAAATTTACGTTGCTATTTAACATCTCAAAGCCAAACCCTTCTTATCCCTGACTTAGGCTTGAGATTACACACGTCAAGTTTCTACCGTCGGTGACTGAGCGTTGACGAATGACTAAGCTTATAGAGGCTTATAGAACGCTAGCATTACCTCCTAATCTATAGTAATATAGGTCCTAGCATTACTTTACTCTATGGTCCTAACATTATATAACTACCATCCTCCTTTCTAGAACCTGAATATTCTAAAACTAAGATATTCAATTTCTTGATTAAAAATTCTTTCGCCCTTTGAAAAGCTATTTATTTTGGAATTCAATTTCGTTTCGATAAATATCATATTTTTGATTAAAGTAAATAACGAGTCCGGTCTGTAAATTTTTGTTTATTTAAATAGAAGTTTAAGATTAATGGTTATATTTAGAAACTACGTCTTGAAAGCTATTAAATAGCTTAATGAGATATAAAATGCAAGAATTAAATACTTTTATACCTAACTGTTTTTATTGATTTTAGACGCACGCACAAATTGTAGTCACTGAAACAGATTTGAAAACTTAAGGTGAATTCATTTATAATCATCGACATCTTCCAACCGCGATATTATCACCGTATTTGCACACAAAGGACGATGCTAGGATTTATGTAAACTCTGGTCCAACGACCATATTTTTGAAAGTACTTACATGATTCAATCATATTCAGAATAAAGAGGGTACTTAAATGCAAGCTATGTATGTTAAATGTAAATACATATTTTATTAAATATAATTTAAAATATCGATAGTTTCTTGTTTGATTTAAACCTGTCTCATCCCTAGTGAAATGCAATGACCTTGAAAGGGCCAATCAGAATGCAGTACCCCGTTCCCCCGCACCTCAGCGAGTTGACAGAATTTGTTTCGTGCGTTAGATTGAGTTTTAGACGTCTAGTGGCTGTATGGTCGTTGCTCTGGTCCCACCCTTCAGTAGCATCGTTGGATAGATATTTTTGAGCTGAACAAACATATGGCATTTCAAACCTTAGTCCGATCATAAAATATGTAGTTGTAAAATGTCAGGTTAACAATAGTCAAATAATGCTTTTTCATAATCACTAGACAAAGTCCTCCGCCGTGTTTGTCTGTATTTTTGCGATAAACTCAAAAACTCCCTTTCACCAATGGAAAGAGTGGTTCATGAAGAAGGCTTTAAGTTTAGTATATAATTTGTCACATCCACGCTGGTGAAGCCGTGGGCATCAGCTAGTATATTTTATATTTGTGTATAATATACGTAGCCCGTACTAACCAATATTTGCATCCTTTCTATAAATCCACACAGAATACACAAGACACAATGCACAACACATCGAATCACGTAACCGTGCACATTGTTACATCCCAGTAACTACAGGTGTCCTACAAATTTTCTTTTCCAGCGCAATGAACTAACAACAAGTTATTCTCGAAAGCTTTGTGCTCAAGACGGATACCCACACTCATGTTGCAAGTCTTTGAGCGTTATTGTTCAAGATATTGCTTTATTTCAGGCATTTGCATGCGATAATATCTTCTTGCAAGACTTTGAGGCGGATTTCTGAGATGTTTTGAGGGAAGTTGTGTTTTATAGGTAGGTAAGTAGGTACTAAAATTATGATGCTTAAATGTGTTTGTAAATAAATTGGTAAAGACTTACTAATTAAGTTAGTGTTACGCCCAACACCCTCAGACGAACACGAAGGTACACCTAATGACTGCATCGCTGTAATGCAATCAGTACGCGTCCCGAGTGTTAATTTGGTCTGTTCGATATCGTAGGGGCTCCCTAAGGAATTCACTAAGATTGGAAATGATTGAGAAGAGCCATTTGTCGGATTTCCGGGATGACTGATACATGATACTGGGGAAGATCACTTGTCACGTTTTGTGCAAGGGCGTTTTAGCTGAGATTAGGACTTCATCATGACGGACTTGTTTTTTTTCAAACTTCAAGAAACTATAAATAATATAAAGCACGTGTTAGTAATCGATTCGGATGCCTTTCTTGGGTCCAAAGCCCATTCCGGAGTCGAGTGGCGTGGACCCAAATCTATCGCGTCAACACTCCGTCGTCCCCGCTTTGGTGAAGTCGTGATACCTTAGAATTGGCAAGAAGTGGAGAAGCATTGGACCAATGGAAAAAGGTAGGCAAGCCTTCGCCCAGCAGTGGGACAGGCTAGTTATTACAAAATAAAAAGCCGATTATGGTACTTTGACTTATTCTAAAAGCCTGCCAAAACAGCGAGTAAGCGAAACTAGTTTAATACATAAGATGCCAAGCTACAAACTATTATGTAAAACATTCTCTATTCAAAGCAGAGACCCAGGAAATTGAATAAAATTTTCTCGAAAATGTCCATTATTTACGCGGTCATAAAATGAGGTCTGATAAGGACTGCGCCGGTAACCGACGACGCTTTATATCACAGGATACAACACTATTATCTATCCAATATTTCAATGAAGATACTGTTTGAGAATAATAAAGGAGAGTGTCAGTCCTTGGCACCTTCTTTGAATCATAATGGTATGAAATCTGTAACCTTGCTTAGACATACCGGATGTTCGGTAGAATGACCGATATATTCTAAGAGCCCAGAGCTGCCAGACATAACTTATTTTCTAAAGGGCAAAATGTATTGGCCGTCTAACCAACTTAGCAGGGTATGCTAGCATTCAATACACGTATAAACACTACTTGAAGCCCCATATTTTGTTCTTTAGAAAATAAGTAATGTCTGGCGGCTCTGGGGCTCTTGGAATAGGTTCTGAGGTTAATGTATAGGATCTATTTTTACTTTCAAATATCTCGATAACGTGACACTTTGGGGTACCATGTTACATGACATTTTTTGTTCGTCTAGGTGTCTTCTACCCATATATACAAATTTCATCGTGGGCAGTGATTTCTAAAAAAAAAACAAAATGGTGGTGGGTCGATATGCCAGCTTCCATACAAAAAAGTTAAAACCCCTTTCAGAGGTTAGATTGGGTTTCAGAATTAAACACTGAATACGTAGTGGTAACCGTTTTAGCGTCGAGTTCCGTTTCACCTTGTGCAAATGTGCATGTGGCCACCTTTAAATCTTAACTTAACTTTTCTTTCCACAATTATTTTAAAATACTAGTTTAAACTAGTGCTGCTAAAATTCGGTTACTTAAAACCACGGTTTACTAGATAATAACTTAAAAAAACAGCTTAGCACTTAACTAATTAATCCCAAACCTATACAAGCATGTGAACTGGATGGTCTTCGGTTAAAATTTACGTTGCTATTTAACATCTCAAAGCCAAACCCTTCTTATCCCTGACTTAGGCTTGAGATTACACACGTCAAGTTTCTACCGTCGGTGACTGAGCGTTGACGAATGACTAAGCTTATAGAGGCTTATAGAACGCTAGCATTACCTCCTAATCTATAGTAATATAGGTCCTAGCATTACTTTACTCTATGGTCCTAACATTATATAACTACCATCCTCCTTTCTAGAACCTGAATATTCTAAAACTAAGATATTCAATTTCTTGATTAAAAATTCTTTCGCCCTTTGAAAAGCTATTTATTTTGGAATTCAATTTCGTTTCGATAAATATCATATTTTTGATTAAAGTAAATAACGAGTCCGGTCTGTAAATTTTTGTTTATTTAAATAGAAGTTTAAGATTAATGGTTATATTTAGAAACTACGTCTTGAAAGCTATTAAATAGCTTAATGAGATATAAAATGCAAGAATTAAATACTTTTATACCTAACTGTTTTTATTGATTTTAGACGCACGCACAAATTGTAGTCACTGAAACAGATTTGAAAACTTAAGGTGAATTCATTTATAATCATCGACATCTTCCAACCGCGATATTATCACCGTATTTGCACACAAAGGACGATGCTAGGATTTATGTAAACTCTGGTCCAACGACCATATTTTTGAAAGTACTTACATGATTCAATCATATTCAGAATAAAGAGGGTACTTAAATGCAAGCTATGTATGTTAAATGTAAATACATATTTTATTAAATATAATTTAAAATATCGATAGTTTCTTGTTTGATTTAAACCTGTCTCATCCCTAGTGAAATGCAATGACCTTGAAAGGGCCAATCAGAATGCAGTACCCCGTTCCCCCGCACCTCAGCGAGTTGACAGAATTTGTTTCGTGCGTTAGATTGAGTTTTAGACGTCTAGTGGCTGTATGGTCGTTGCTCTGGTCCCACCCTTCAGTAGCATCGTTGGATAGATATTTTTGAGCTGAACAAACATATGGCATTTCAAACCTTAGTCCGATCATAAAATATGTAGTTGTAAAATGTCAGGTTAACAATAGTCAAATAATGCTTTTTCATAATCACTAGACAAAGTCCTCCGCCGTGTTTGTCTGTATTTTTGCGATAAACTCAAAAACTCCCTTTCACCAATGGAAAGAGTGGTTCATGAAGAAGGCTTTAAGTTTAGTATATAATTTGTCACATCCACGCTGGTGAAGCCGTGGGCATCAGCTAGTATATTTTATATTTGTGTATAATATACGTAGCCCGTACTAACCAATATTTGCATCCTTTCTATAAATCCACACAGAATACACAAGACACAATGCACAACACATCGAATCACGTAACCGTGCACATTGTTACATCCCAGTAACTACAGGTGTCCTACAAATTTTCTTTTCCAGCGCAATGAACTAACAACAAGTTATTCTCGAAAGCTTTGTGCTCAAGACGGATACCCACACTCATGTTGCAAGTCTTTGAGCGTTATTGTTCAAGATATTGCTTTATTTCAGGCATTTGCATGCGATAATATCTTCTTGCAAGACTTTGAGGCGGATTTCTGAGATGTTTTGAGGGAAGTTGTGTTTTATAGGTAGGTAAGTAGGTACTAAAATTATGATGCTTAAATGTGTTTGTAAATAAATTGGTATAAGGGCAGGAGAATGTTGAGGTGTGTTTGAGGAACTGGTGGCTAAATAATATCAGCCGCTCCTTCAGGTTAAGCCGCGCTTGCCTAGGTTGGTTCCAGGATAGGTTGACACCCATTACATACCGTGTTTCTTCCATGCCTCGATAAGCACGTTAAACCGTTGGTCCTGGCTGCTATATATAGATCTTTGGTAGTCGTTACCTGGCCTGAAAGTCTGACAACTAGTCTTAAGGTATCGTATTACCAAGTAGGTACTGTACCTGGGTTGTAGATGTAGAGGTCTGATAAGCAGTCGCCCCAAGTAAAACACTGGTATTCAGCTGCATCCGGTTAGACTAGATGCTGGACCCCAACATAAAATTGGAAGAAGGCTAGGCAGATGATGAGCTGCGTTTGAATTTAAAAACAAATCCAAGAAAACGGTTTCGGTTTCAAAACTCAATAAACTTTTTCAAAAAGCATGATCGTAATCATTTTAAATTACCAGCTTCTGTAAAGGGCATCTAAGTTATAACAAATAGTGAACAAACATTTTCTTGCACATCATTTATCTTGACTCGTAACCTAAACGAAAATACGAAATATTCCAACTATCTGCGTTAGATTAGACCTATTATGTTAATTCCGAAAAGCATTTTTGCTCTGACCTCATTGGATTATTGCAGTGAGTTCATACTACGAATGAGCACATTTAGCACAGGCTGGTAACTAGGATATTAGTATAATATGCGATTTTTGCAGCAAATGCAGATTATTTTCGGCCTAACGTTAAAGTAATTTGGCTTCGTTTTGTTGTGTGGATAGCACCAATTTTCATAACAGCTTCTATGAAAAGTAAGTGATAAATTGGAATGTTTCTGATTCTTGTAACGACTGGAATTATAGATGAAAATAATGTTTTTTAAGTAATCTAAGAACTGTAGGTTCCTATTTGTTCTGTCATTACATGGTAACTACTGTAAGGAAAAGATGTATTTTCTATACTTAGAATAAAATTGTCCCAGCCAATATTCTTTCCAGCAAGAAGACATTAGATTGAAGAATTGCATCTACAAGAGAGCTACTGATCCTTTGGGAGTCCGAATCCTTTTCATTTAAGCTTTCTACATTTTACTATAGTCAACACAGCTTTTTGCATTTTAACACGTCACTCAGCCAGACAGGTGCAAAAAGGTAAAAGGACAAAAGGGGATAATAAGGGGGATTGAAGTGGGGGCCACAGAGAGAGTGTGCCCTATCGTCCTCGTGGCCGCGCCTCGAGAGGCTGGCTGCGGCTGAGAGGCGTCCCTCAAGGCAATTGGGAATGCTTACAGCACGTTTAGTTTGGGATTCTACCAAATATTATACAGGGTGTAAGAATGAACTCTGTAGCTTGGAAGGAAATACGGAATAAGAAGAATTTCACGTGTCGTTCGTAAGAGTACTTCAACATTCATTGTTGATGTTTTAATGTCAGTCATATTATTAACATAAATGGATTGCTGCGTACAAAGAAAGTAATTTGACCTTGAAATAAAGAAGTAGTAAAGGAAAATCCGGAGAAAATCCCCGGTGGAATTTGGTTCAGAATAAGAAGCTGAATGTAATCTGTCCCTTACAACCTGTATACGGAATTTGCTTGGTTATATGACGCTGGATTTGGGTTTTTGCATTGGCAGGGTCACAGTTTCCAACGATACCGTTACATTGCTCTCCTTTCATGAAATATTTACTTTTTCGAGCAGTTGTTCCTTTGAAAGAGCACTGCTTTTTCAAGCACGAATTACAATATTATGTCGCTCCCACGGAGACTGGGAGGTTTAATTAAAATACAGGCTGTAATGAATTACTCACAACTGGCGCAGAAATATGTTCCATAATGAATTCTCTTTTTAGTTTCATTGAGGAGAGTGTCTAGCAAGAGACGTAGAAGTTTAGCATTCGACATCATTGCAAGTAATTTCCTTAATATGCAATATTAATTAGCATCTAGAAATAGACACGCACTTGCATTACTTAATCTTTTTTGTAAAGATACGCTGATTAATAAATTTAATAATGATACATAAACCCCTCATTTTCCATTGCTACGGTTCAAATCTACATTTGGTCTTACATCCATGTAACTGACCTCACTCACCAATTAGAGTCATGGAGTCTGAATTTGTGCTGAATTGATGGCAATAGGCTCGCCCCTTATTACATGGGAAATAAACATAACTGGAGCAATGTGTGTGTACTTATGGGTCTAGGACATCCACCCCAGGTGTGTCTAGTCACATTTGTGATATTAAAATTTGTCATTTTCGAACATGTTCACTCAGCTTTGAATTCCCTTACTAAAAACAAAAAACAAGCAAGCAAGGCTGCAAAGAAACAAACAGCAAAAATTATAACTGTGTGTACATATAGATTTTCATAATTATTGTTGTCCCGCGTAAAGCTACTCGTAATTTCAAGAGGAAAGGCGCTAATATTATAGCGTCGTCGGCAAGAACGCGGTTTAAATCTTGCCACACAGTGATAGCGATGCGATAAGCTTGCTGAAGCAAACCACATATAATAGTGTCGCTTGTCAACTGTAAATACAAACAAAGGTTTGAATTTGTACGTGATAGAACATAAACGAGTAAAATCTATGAGAATTTCTATAGAAACGTACGTAGTCTATTCCAGGAAATGTGCATAATCCGTCGTCATTGTTACAACTGTAATATGTGGTACAGTTACGTTTTATTTTTCAAAGCCTTTTTTGTTTCCTACTGCTGGGCAAAGGCCTCCTCTTTCTCCCTCCAAACCTCTTTGTTTTGTGTATTTTCTGGCCACGCTTACCCCATGAACATGATCTAATCGTCACACCACCTCAGCTGTAAAAAATATACAATAGAAAGAAGAAGGTCATTGAGTAAAATGTGCTTAAAAAATAGTCTTAACCCTCCGTGTGGAACGTAGATCCACGCGAGACATCATGGCTTTTTAATTGTTTCTAAATACTCGGCATACGATGAGTTAAAGGATCATGCAATTCCTTATTATTTATGTCTTATAATTTCTCATCCTCGAAGTAATAATAGTAAAACAGAACAGTAATACATAATATTATTATGATTATGGTCGCCATAAACCATTTGGATCCTTTATAGGTTGGGTTAAAAAACACAAATATTAGAACCATTATTTAAATAATATTAACATCCAAATTATTATAGCATTAGTGACAGCACAGCAGTGTACACTCCACCTAAACCTCCAGCTCCATACATTTTTTGTTTAGCACGCGTGAATCGAGCTCCAGCCTAATGAGGCGCGTACGATACATTCATTTCTTCGCGCCAACACTACTTCGTTAGTCAGCACTATGAAGACTAGTCGTAATGATACCTACACGCACGAGTTTTGTCCAACAAAAATTGTGGACGAAGAATATTCTTTTGAGACGGGAGTTACTTTCCTGGAGGATTTTTCTTTAGTTGTTCTACGTTTAAAAGGACTGGCGGTTTTTGTGCAGGTGTCCTGAGCTTTGAAGGATACGGGAGTGTATAATTGTGTCTCGATGTTCAGGGAGTTCTGTACCAAAACAAAGCATGAAATTGATCCGGTACGGCCGCCGAAACGTCTTGCTTTCTGTAGGTACATTGTTCGTGCATAAGTTGTAGGGTTAATAAGGCAATCTATCAACTCGGAGTCGCATTTTTCGCATGTTTCTATCCTTATCTGTCACTTAAAGTCGCAATTTGCTAGAGCTATCAACAGCGTTTTTCGGGACAGCGCAGTAAGTATCTTATTCAATGCTATTCTATTGAATATCTAGTTCTAGACCCGAGTGTATATTTAAAACCATTTTAATTTTATGTACTTACACAGTTTCAAAACAATTCAAAAACATTATTATTTTTACGGTGATCTAACCTTTCTTCAAAATATCTGTAGCATTTCTGTTTGTTCAATCCAGACAGTTGAACATCAAAATTGGCAAACGGCATTGTGATCGATACAATACCAAATTCAAATCAGATGAAGAATCGAGAGTCTACATAAAGACGAACAAATGTTAATGTTGAATATATTGCCGGCTAACCTCGATGTCTCGTATATAGGTTTCCCTTCTGTATTTTAGATTTGGGGGTTAGGGTTGAAGCTCGCGTGAGTTTCCTTGAGAATTGTATAATTATATTTAAATTCTATTTCTGGGTAACATTTCTCGTACTATATGGGTATACATACATTCTAATGGGCTAAATAAATACTATGCAGCTAGTTAATGTCTATTTATAAATATTAACTTTGTGTGCCTTCGAGAAGATAAATATGACCAAAGAGAGTACCAAAGTTGGAAATCCAACAGAATAAGCGAGGAGTTCGTGTATTAAATTACAATGACAGCAAACAATCGAAAGTGACTTCTTTATCGTGTGGTTATTGCCTCACCCGATGTCAGAGTTAATCAGAATAATAGTAATCCTATTGTATAACAGAAACTGATCAAAAACAATAATCTACAGGTCACTTACACAACAGTAAGAAAATAGTTGGAAGTTGAGATTTACCTTTCCCCCTCTAACTTTTTACGTACGTCCAAGAAATCACCATTACCGCTAGAAGGACAATAAAATTAACGTACATTATACAAGAAACACAAAAGACAGGCGGCGCAAGACTATTTCAGCACTAATGAGTCCATCTACTTTAACTTTTGTCCTCAAAAGGCCACCAGCGCAAAAATAGTCAATTAGTGTTCTACAAAACGTTCTTACTAATTAACTTGATCGAGTCCTTTTATTCAGGAGTTCCTTTACATTATTTTTTTGCTATCTCTGCCTTCAATGTCAGAATTCTGCTAATAGAAGGTAACACAATTACCTACCTTAGGTTCAAGAATCGTTTACAAAATATTTGCCTTGCTTGAATGTTTTTAAATGTATGAATATTTTGTATTGATAGAAGTCCAATTTATTATTATTTGCAATTATCATTGAGCAAGCATGGAGTTCAATGCTCGTGCCTTCTCTTGATGCCTTTGCGCTGAACAAGGACCGTAATAGGCGGTTAAATTATACCTAGAACCTGGGCTACCGACCCCTGCCCGGGTGAAAATAGGGGAAGCGAATTTTACCAGATATGAGCCTACCGATTTGGTTTTAAACTGGTATACTGTAACTCTTGGGAAGAAAAAAAGCTTATTTTGAATTTATGAAAGACTCTTAAGGGTCGTTACCGATTCCTTCATATAAATTCGGAACTTAGAAAATGCTTCCAATCTAAAGAATGCCAATAGGGTTCTAAATCCAATCCTTAATTTTATTATAACTACCTGAATGCTTTGAAAGGTTTGATGTTTGAGTTAACCGAAGCCATCGATATTACCTTACGAACTAGCTTTGCTCTTATGAAAACTAAACCTGAAATAGGTACTAATTAATTTCAGAGTGCTACAACCTAAGTATTTCACTGACGAAGTCGATAGTAGGTACAGCTAGTTTTATTCTAGAGACACGGCCCTAAATTATAATACTCCATTTTATTTGTTTTCTTTTCGTTCAGACGAATTCCGAATTTCCATCGGTTTTTTTTTTTAAGATTTTATTACGCTAAGTATTTGTCAGTGTCTTCTTTGCCTCCATCTCTATTGAGAATACAAGGTGTTAAAAAAAACGTGTAATTAAATAAAACTGTTACAAAACCATGGCGAAGCTGACATTTGAGTAACAACTTCTTCTTAGCGTTTCGACGATAGTCAAAATTAAATTAAAGCTTAGCACTTTCAGTAGACTCCATCAGCTCCTGTGATGTGCAAATAACTAGAGAGGTAGGAAACGATATCAAGAGTTCCATCGTTTGTGGGGCAACAAACCTGTTCAGGAGGAGATTCACAGATAACTCTCCCCTTTTTTTTTTTTTTTTTGGTGGGTGGAAAATCATCGAATAACCTCCCCGCTCTTGGGCAGAGCGAAAGGGAGTGTCAGACTTCTACTGACTAAAAACCAAACCCATGTTCCTTCTTCGCCCTTGTGCCGAGGCCGCGTTATGCCTTACGATAATCCACAGCCCCGAGTGTAAATGTAGGTACCTACTTATCCCTCAATTTAACAAAAATACTTCTAAACCTGTCTAAACTGCGTTCTTGCCAATCCAATCATGGTCCTATAGCAACAAACCGTTATATAACACCAATCAATCTATTGCTATTGTCACAATAGTCCTCGGGACAAATGGCAGTTACTATTGGGAAACAAACCGTTCGATTCCGGGTCGGATCCGATCCCGCAATCCCGCGGATTGTGGACGAATTCAATTTTCTTCGCGTCGATAACTGAAACAATAACATGTCCAACCACTCCGGTCAGAAACACGAGTATTGAGGAATTAGGTATACAATGTTTTGAAATACAAGCTAGTGAATTCAGAGGACTGCGATTGAGTATTATTAATGTTACGTTGTATTATTCTTTATAACTGGTACAACAGTACCTACCAGCCTACATGTGTACTTTTAATGAGGAATTCCAGATAGAAAAACCCAATAACACTTTACCCGTACTAAGAATCGAACAAATCGAAAAATCGATCGATTTGTTCTTTTTCGATGTGTTTCTTGTTTTCTTTCTTTCTTTAACCAAGGACCTAATGCACAGCAGTCGTGTTTGCAACCACTAGACTAATGAGCCAGGAATTTCTCAGTAGCAGCTACAGTGCGATCAAATTATCTTGGCAGCTCCGAACTTCGTGCAGGTCATTTATAAAAGTGTTATGATATTTATTTTATTTGTATTTCTCACTGTTTAAATTAGATATTTTCTGATCGTTTAAGTATTGGTTTATCTGGCAATAACAGTTTTATTCCCAAGTTTACATGCGTAAAATTTCGCAAAGCCTATGTTCAGAGCTGCCAAGATAATTTGATCGCACTGTACAAAGTCTGTATTTGTGCCCGGTTGATGGCAATAGGCTCGTCTCCTATTACATGGATCTTAAACATAACTGGCGAAATGTGGGTGTATTATTAATGGGTACACCTCTGTCTACCGCTCCGGGGATAACAGGCGTGATGTTATGTTATGTATGTAGTTTGTATGAACATTATAAGGAGTCTATGTATCAAAATACTACATAGTTCTTCATAAAAAGGCACATTTCTGCTAATTATAGCCTCATAGAACTCGCTAAAAATCACAAAGTTTTGGCATCAGTTTTTGATTGAAACTTTGTAGTTTCAATCATAATATAACTCACGTAAATTCTCTGGCAATATTCAACTGTCGTTCACAATTCCACCTTGTTTACCTTCATGATCTAAATGATAGATAATGTTTAATGGCACGTCGCGTAGACAGGACTGGCAACTTTTAATTACTTTTTAATCGGCGACCAGCCTGAACGACTCATGGTAAGAGGTATGGCTACCTCTTACCATGAGTCGTTCAGGCTGGTCGCCGGACGGGGCTGCGGGTTGTTCACAAGAGATACCGCGGCCTCGACATAAAGGGCTTAGAGCCTTAGAAGGAACATGGGTGGTTTTTAGTCAGTTTTAAGTCTGACACTCCCTTTCGCTCTGCCCAAAAGCGGGAGGGGTTATTTAATGATTTACCAATAGCCAAAGAAAAAGAGGTAGCCACTCTATTTTGTTGTATTTATTTTTACATTAAGCCATTATGAAATCATGGCCAGGAACCTTCACATAATTCCAAAACTTTACCATCATCATTCACCTACGTTTACCTCAATTTATTTGGGTTAGGCGTAGCCATAGCATATCTTTTTTTTTTCTAAAATTCGAACCTATCACACTCTTAGAAAATCATTATATAGTTCTTTGTATGGCTGGATACTTGAGCCTAAAATTCACCACTTCTACGGTGACTTTGGCTGCATGTTTTGGGGTTCCAAGGGAGGATAGGAAGTGGATCATAATCTGCAGGTGCAGACTATGATATGACAGATATATTGTTACGCGTGTGTGTGATGTGTGTGTATGGTAGTGTAATATAGTTACTTACAAAGACGCCACCGATCATCGTAAATACCTACAACATGTCAGTAGCGAAAGGTCGTACCTATGTAAATAGCTGATCTGTTTATTATTAGATACGACATTGTTTATTGATGCTTTCGCTAATTGTGTAGGCGGTAACGTCATGGAGATGAACATCGTCTTATAAATATTGAGTTTAAATCATCATCATCTCCCTAGCTTTTTCCCAAATAGGATGGGGTCGCTGTCGGCTTCATGTCTAAGGCCGCAAATTCGGAGCGGCGAGCGTGCAGCGTGGAGTTGAATTCCATTTTTAATTCCATTCATCTGCACGCTGCAAGCCCCGCCCCGCCGCGCGCCGCTCCGAATTTACGGCCTAAGCAAATGCAGCTGAATACCATCAGTTTACGTCGATTACCTAATATTGGTTAAAATCTCTTAAATATCTATTTTAAGAGGTTCTGTGGTAATAATATGCAGTGCCTATCTTTAACTGATGTAAGTATACACGTGTTATCATCATAATTCTCTTGCCCTTTTCCCAATTCATTTGGTTCGGCGCAGCATGTCTTCCTCTTCCATACCTCTCTGTTTTATGTCATCTCATGAGACACCTCGTTTCTTAACATATCATTTTTAACACTGTCCATCCTTCGTTTCTTTGGTCGTCCTCTATTCTTATAACCATCCACATTCATATTGACAACCTTTCTCACGACATTTTCCTCATATTCAAGTATAAACGTAATAATATTAGGTATGTTTTGTTAAGTAACTTAGTGAGAAGAATCCTTTTGTTTATCGATTAACTCGGGTTGAGTCTCTATTATAAGGGTAGAAAAGTTTACAATAAAACAATTTGAAAGTATTGAACATCGATCGTACAACAAATTTCAACATTTCTTCATCATTTCTCCTTTAGCAGGTCTGCTGGCAGAAATTTCTAAAGAAATAAGCAGTACCTTTGTACTCAATTATTTTTTATGTTAATTTCCTGTGATGTCTTCTGTGTGTACATAAATTGTTAAATAAATAAATAAATAAATTTAATAGCAACTGTCGAATACTTCCAAATTAATTAACTTTGATTTTGGTTTTATAAAGCTGTTTCGACAAATATGCCAAATACCTACTGCAATGTAAACGAACAGTTTAAAATATTCTTTGATCAAACATCGGTATTATAAACCATTTAAAAAATGGGTATTTTGTTGTTTTAATTTATTTGCGATTTTCTGGTCAGTGTCAGGTTAAACCTTGATTAAAATATGGCTCGCGTCTGAAACAAATATGGCTATACTGAGTATCCATCAATACAATCCTTTTTTTTGGAGTGTGTGAGTGAAATCATCAAATGACACACTCTGGGTAGAGCGGTAGGTAGTGTCAGACTTCTACTGACTAAAAACCACCCATGTTCCTTCTTAGCCCTTTGTGTCGTGGCCGCGGTATCTCTTTCGAACAACCCGCAGCCCATCAATACAACCTAATACAAACCTCTAAGTTCATTTATTACCTACCATCGAATGAGTTTATTTCATGAAATTCGAAAAATAAAAAAAAATTGGCGATCCCAATTTTTTTTACTAGCCTTCTCTCTCCCACTCCTGGGCAAAGTCCTCCCTCCAGTCTTTCCACTTCTCGCGAATCCGCTCCTGGGCAACAGCCTCCTTCCACTCTTTCCACTTTGAGCCTTGCCACGCGTCCTCCTTCCAGTTTCCACGGAACCGATCTAGTTCATCCGGCCATCTATACTTATATTTAAAATGTATCTATGATTATAAAAATTAAATTACAATTTTTTGTGATTTGATAACGACTATGTGACCCCCCCCTGGCACCAAAGCTGGATCCGCCCTTGTAGTCATGACAGGTTAAAGTTTTAAATATAAATAAAGGTCGTTTCTGATGACCGTTTTTTAGTTAAAAAGATGCATTGATTAGAAAAAAAAAAACATAATAAATACCTTGACAACTTTTGACATCACAATGCAAAAAATGCAAGATTTTGGCACGTACCTATAAAGAAACAAAAAATCTCTTAAAAACCTGTTACGGGAGCTACGCAATTGTAGCAGCACCTACTTTGCGAGCTACGCCGCGCGCCGTAGCTTGGTGAAAGAAATGCGTAAAAAATATGTAAAATTAACTCCCTGAAGTAGGCGTTGCTGTAATAACAAAAACTTTGTGGTTCTAAATATTAAAAAAAAGCAGCTCTGACATTCGTTACGTTTAAAATCAAAATCAAAGCATTTATTTCAAGTAGGCCAGTTACAGGCACTTTTGAATAGTCGAATTAAACTAACTGCGGCACTCAGAGATATCCAACGATTACTCAAACCGCCACCCAGCAAAGGCCTGACATACTTTTGTATGACAAAACTGCCAAAAACCTTTACCAAACGACGGCCCAAGCAACCACTGAAGCTCTCAGAGTGCGGCAGTAAACTACTAAACTAATGAAGCTAAATAAACTAAGCTACAGTCCCAGTCACAAGGCATAATAACTCGTGAGTGTACTGTAGTTGCCCATTCCAAAGCGTTGGTCTCATGAGAAGAATGGCAAGAAACTTCATGGACACTCTTTTAATATCGTTTGGGTTTACAATATGTTCAAGGTACATGACACAATCTTGGTATAATACACACATGAAGACTATGCAGATAGGTGTCTGAGGTGGTCTTTTGAAGAAAGCACCACACAGATTTGAGTGGACCCGTCCAGTCAGTGCAAGCATTTGTCAGTTATCGTGGAGCTCGACTTATAACTCAAGGAGCTCAACGTCACGACGAACAATACCAAAGAAAGGACATTTGCAGAAAGAAGAAAGAGCATTTATTTTGATGACATCAAATAAAGAAGAAAGCAGCGTGCTTCTTCTTTATGTTATTTGTTCGATCATTGCAACGATTGTTCACTTCCGGATAAATTCAAAATAATAATTGCAAAACATAAAGCCAGATTTAAGATGACATTACAGCCTCTACCTACCAACTCTTTCATCTCTCACGAGATTTCTTTCGCGGTTCCAACTATCAAACTTACATCCATTGTGCCCTACCCTGTAAGAATTACATCTCCGGGGCTATTTGGTGTTTAGATAGGTCTCTAACATAAACTAGTTGCGTCGCTACTCTCGCAGAGTTAGGCGAACTTTTAATAGTGTTCATGTCTCCAGAGTGCTTCCGAGACGTGATGTCGATGTACATTAATGTACAGGTTACTAAGTTATTATAGCGATGTATGTTTAGTTACGTACCATTACATAGGAGGTAAGTTTTGCAGGTGTTTGGAAGTGGTTGAGAGGAAAATTGTTGTGTAATGCAGGAAGACTGGTAATTCTTGTTTTATTATTGACCAGTCCTCTGGTCACAAGAAGGGTTGAAAGTGCGAGTCGGACTCGTGCACGAAATCGCGTTTGTTGTATGAGAGCCCCCCTTAAATATTTATTTTATTTTGTTATTAATATTTGTTGTTATAGCGGCAACAATCAAACAATACATAATTTGTGCAAATTTCAACTGTCTAGCTATCGCCGTTCTTGAGATACAGTTTGGTGACAGACAGGCGGACGGACAGACGGAAGGAGAGACAGCGAAGTCTTAGTAATAGGGTCCCGATTTTGCCCTTTGGGTTCGGAACTCTAAAAACGAATTGACATTGATTTTGATTATGTACGGTAGACAGGGTATATTTCAAAAGATTGGAGGCCACCGTACAGGTTGTAGGATGTTAAAAGCACAAGCAGTGCTTTAAAATTGAAGTAGGTAAGTTTCCTTTTACCCTATACTCGAAAAAGAACTATGTACCTAATTAAGGCACCCGTCTAGACATAACGCAACTAAGTAGCGATAATAAGACCATTCAAGTACTTACCTATATCATACTTGATTTCAATTTACATCATGACACTCAAAATGTAAACACGAAAGGAAAAAAAGGTGTGATATTCAGGTACCTACCTACCGGGGCATCGATGTATGTTTTTTATCATCATCCCTCGAGGCCCATCCTGCTGTCTACGCGCAGAGGGGCCCCTGGGACTTCGTATCCTTAAATATCCGATGAAAACAAAGAATCCGTGAATATAGGTCCGCGAGAGCGAGCGAATGGAAATTTACATCCTAATTTCCCAGGTGTATACCCACTGAGCGTCTCTATTCGTCAGCGTTATCAAAAATCGGATATATCGAGACCCTGTAGTGTAAAAGGACGGCCTGTAATTCGATTATCGACATGGAACCGATTGCCAGGCTTTTGGATTGGTTTTTGGTAAAAGAACTTTACTCCAGCATTTATGAATTAGCAACTACGACATCCACCTTAGTTCTGACTGTCGAAACCTTATAAATAAATGAACTGCCAGTAGCAGTAAGTTAGTAAGGAGCCAACTACACCTACGTACATGTTCTATAATAATAATGAAGGAACTTGAATAAATATTCAACATCGGAGAAGAAAAGCTTTCATATCCATCATTATGTGCCATTTGCTAAATATGCGCCTCACTAGGTATAAATATTTTCACTGTGCTAAAGAAAATATGAAGCTACCATAAAAAAAAACCTTGAAAAAGCATGGATATAATGTGAAAATGTTTGGCATTGGTTCACTTCAATATTCATCTCTCAAATTGATGAATTTTGAAGCAAGCCAATTTTTGTAGACAGACGAGAGTCAGACCTATTGACGGACAGGCACCACAGAACCAACGCCACTCAAACAGCGCCAACATGACAGCAATGAAAAGCAACGAAGTTCCACAGGCAAAGCTTCAGGCTTGGAGACATCTATACACCTACGTTTGGGAAAATAGGACTACCGTGAGAATAGTCTTTCCACAAAACAACATTCAGCGTTTGGCATTCTCTGCTCTTTGTCTTCAAAGGTTTTTTAATGATACGATATGCCTTCCATTCTTTACAGAGGCCTGGAAAAAACAAAACATTTCCAATTAGGAGACAGACACGAACGACGATACTTAAAACCGCGAAATAAAGGCAAAATTCATTGTAGGTAAGTAGTAGGATGACTGGTAGGTACGAGTACATAAAATCCACTAATTGCAAGCGACAGCTAAACTAAAGCGCTTTTCTGATTGCCGTTCCGTCTCGCCGCCGCTAGTGGTGCTCGAGACGCTGAATTCGTCACCTGTTGAAAATAATTAGTCAAAAAAAATCAGTACTAAAACAAAAATGCAGGTGCTGCGTAATGCTCGACATCTAGGTTCCTGTGTTAAGCTCTCGACGCGAGAACTCGAAAAAAAATCTGACTAAAATTTCGGTGGGAATTTTTCAACGACCGCAAACTATTCGAACGAGTGTGCTCGCTCGTCTGACGAAATCACAAGTGGAAAACAAACCTCTTTGGGATCGGCGCAATTTTCGTACGTATGTATGAGCCCTTAGTGGATTTTTAATATCGGTTCATAGGGGGTAGTGTGAGGAGATAGGTACCTGCCTAACCTATGTACAGATGTACAGAATATCTTATGTAAGTTAAAAACATAGAGAAGACGTTCTTGGTACAGGTCGTGCATAAATAGGTGGAAATGGGCAGTAAAACGTGCAGATCAGTAGATACCTAGTTACTTACTTTTTTTTGGGGGGGGTTTGGGAAATCATCAAATGACTCCTCTGGGCAGAGCGGTAGGGACTGTCAGACTTCTACAGACTAAAAACCACCGATATTCCTTCTGAGCCGTTTGTGTCGATGTCGCGGTACCTCTTTCTTACAACCCGCAGCCCCGGGTTTATCCCTCATCCATCTCTTAGTTACCACGTGATTTTCATTTGATGACCATGAAACAAGTGAAATTAATGGTTTCTTATGTACCCGCTAAATTCGACTCATTGTTGGCCAATTTGTGATGAGTAGCGCCAATAATGGACGAAAGTATCGCACTAGTAGTATCGCACTAGTGTTGGAAGGAAGTGCACATGCCAGCGATGGAGCAATCTGCACTCACCAGCGATGGAGCAATCTGCACTCACCAGCGATGGAGCAATCTGCACTCACCAGCGATGGAGCAATCTGCACTCACCAGCGATGGAGGTAGGTAAGTAGTCACGACAGTTATGGAAACAAGTGCCCGCGCTAGTGCTGGAAGCAAGTCCTCGAGGAACAGCTAGAAGCAAGTGCTCACGCCAGTAGAATTCTTAATATAATCCTTACTTATACTTCTTACAAAGATAAAATATCAATGCCGAGTCACTGATTTCTGCTGTGGTACTTCGAAAGGTGATTTTATTTTATTAAATCTCTTGTAACGTTTTTCAGATTTGAAAAAATACGATACGACAACTCAGAGCACAAACCTGTAAATCATCCACAGCATGATCGTCTCCATAAAATAAGACCATTGGTGGACCATCTAAACTCATCGTTTATAACTGCTGCTCCATTTGAACAAAGGCTATCCCTAGACGAACAAATGTGTGCCACCAAAGTGGCTCATTTTATGAAACAGTTTCTCCCAAACAAGCCACACAAATGGGGCTTCAAGTTATTTGTGTTGTGCTCTCTATCTGGGTATGCATATACTTTTGAAATATACTCTGGTGCAAGATATTGCCCAAGCCCCAGGTGAACCAGATCTAGGAGTGGTAGGAAATACCGTCATAAGATTGTGTCGTTCAATCCCTCGGCGAGTAAACCATATAATTTATTTCGACAACTTTTACGCCTCGATTCCTTTGCTGCACTATCTTGTTAGTCAGGGCATTTATGCTCTGGGTACCATCCAAAGGAATCGTCTCGGCAAGAATTGTAAGCTGCCAACACAGCAGACATTCATGAAAGATTCTGTACCTCGAGGTTCATAAGAGGAGCAAGTGGCTGATTATGAAGGTGTAGACATATCTGTAACTACCCAACAAAATGGTAACATTGGCATCTACATACGTTGGAGCAGAACCGGCCGAGACAGTCGACAGGTACACACGGCTACACATCAAGCTATACAAAACCAGTATAATCTGATCGTTCATTGTGCGAAAAGATCTAGTAAAGTGAGGCCAAGATTAACTGGTTTTGTATAGCTTGATGTGTAGCCGTGTGTACGACAAGAAACAGAAAAAAGTAATAGGTAACTATACCCTGCCCAAAAATTATCAAGGATTATAACGCCCACATGGGGGGCGTCGACCTTATGGATAGTTTTTTGGGAAGGTACAGGATAAGAATAAAGAGCAGAAAGTGGTACATTCGTATCTTCTATCATTTGATCGATATGGCGGTCATCAACTCGTGGGTTTTGTATAAAAAAGCTAATAATGGAAATCAGACCAAAAAAATGACTTGTGACTTTAGAGCAGAGTTGGCAGAGGCTTTATGTTGCTATAAAAAAAGTGTTGAAAAGAGAGGAAGACCCTCTAGCAGCAATATTGAAAGAGAATTGGAAGCGAAGAAACCTCGTCGTAAACCACTCAACCCTGTGCCAGTAAAAGATGTAAGAACGGATGGTGTCGACCACAACGAAAGAAGATGCGAAAAGAAAAATAGATGCAGACTGCCTGGTTGTAAAGGATTTTCGCGCACCGAGTGCACAAAATGTCTTGTTGCTCTTTGCCATACCAAAAAAAAGAAATTGTTTTGCTGCATTCCACTCTTAGATTAGGTAGTCCTTCAACGCATAATGTGTCCAAAAGGCAATATATTAATTTTTTCCTAATAAAATCTTTATTTTTTACTTGGGTTTTTTTTTCATTATTTTTCCCATTACAGGCGTAAGGGTTAAATCCCGCGTTTTGTTCACACGTTCCGTGTTCACACTCATGTTAATATGCTGCGTTCCAGAATCATTTTGAAACAGGTCAACTTCCGTAAAAAAAAACTTTTTTTGCAGAATCTTCAAAATACTAAACAAAATAATGATTATTAGTTTATTTAAATAATTTGAATATTTTGTGATTTCACAATATTTATAATTTTGTTATAATGTTGTAATAAAGTATAAAAAAAGAACATAATATTTTGCATTGTTCGACGACCTCACATTTCTTTTATCCTGGAGCCAGTGTTGCCAACTTAGTGGATTTTCCACTAAATCTAGTGGTTTTGACTTACCTTTTAGCGGACAAATATCGGTTTTAGTGGCTAGTGGATTTTTCTAGTAGAATTAATTGGCACCAAAGAGTCGTATCAGTCCGAGATTAACGATGATGATACGAGCGGAAACGGCTCATCTGAAGATAACTTAATAATATAATTTGATTGACATCTTTTAAAAAATAGGTTTTACTAAGTATTTTGTTCTTCCACAAAAGCCATGAATTAATAGAGAGTTGAAGTTGAAGTATTTTGTTACATTATAATATGTTGATTTTTCATGATATTGCTATAATGAGCGTTTCAAAAAAATATTATTTCCTTTAGCAAAGACCAAAAATCTGCCAGAAATAAAGTTAGTGGAAAATTTTGCGATTTTTTATGATGGTGCGATTTCTTAGTGGATTTCTGATGGTTTTAGTGGTCGATTCTGGTGGGGAGCTTGAAACTTCGATGGCAACACTGCCTGGAGCACGACAAATGTCAAACAAATTGACGTTTCCCGGATGTAAACATATTGATTGGTTGTATTTTTATCACATTTTATTGATTTGCATCGGGATAACAGTACAAAATGGATCAAGAAACCGCGAAAAAGCTTTTGGTTGAAGGAGGAACGTTTGTTTTCCTCGGAGTGCCTCAGGAAACACAATTTGGTATCGATATGCAATGTTGGAATACAGAAGAAGATTTTCGCGGAATTAAGATGATACCACCTGGATTACACTACATCCATTTCTCTGGAGTCAGCAAAGGAACGGGGGATGTCTCACCAAGGTAAATGCTTCTTCTAACAACACATAAATCAGTGAAACATGGTCTGCATCACCAAAATAAACAATTTTACATGTTGTAAACAGAGACCACAACATACCATTCAACATACCTACATAATTTGTAAAATGCTTTGTATTTGAACCCATAATTACAAAATTTAACAATAGACCATAAATAATATCTTGGCTCCTAGTCAGACTGCTACAAGTCACCTTAAAATATTTGCACAAGTGTTATCTTTCAAGGTCAACCCATACCTTATTCTATTCAGACCATAAGAATTGCACATTAACTTGTAATATTAATGTCTTCCTGCCTTGCCCGGATTATGTATAACGATAGATAGGAGGAGAAATATAGAGTTATCAACCCTCGCAAACATGGTTGAAATCAAAATGGTAGTCAGTCTTGACTGACTGGTATTTTTGTTATAACCTTTTAGCCTTAATGATTTGGTTTTGTGCCTGACTGAGTGATTGGCCAGAGAAGGCAAAACATGGGGATTTGGGAAGGAATGGAGGAGACCTTTACCCAGCAATGGGACAGAACAGGAAACTTAATAAAAAACTAAAACCCGACTACAACAAAAAAAAAACGACGCTGAAAAAGTATGAAACAAGATTTTCAGGATAGAACAAAAAGAAAAGCCGTAGTCACACGGTATTTAAGTGTTTAGGTTGGTACCTATAACGTGTGACTACGGCTTTTCTTTTTGTTCTATCCTGAAAATCTTGTTTCTAACTTTTTCAGCGTCGTTTTTTTTTGTCGTAGTCGGGTTTTAGTTTTTTACTTTTTTTTATTTAAACAATTTTGGTGTTAAATATTTTTTTTACTCTTGACTTTTTGTCCGCTAGAGGGCGTGATTTTAAATTTGAGCAATATTTTGGAGATGTACAAGTGAGGCCCTTTCAAATAATACTAAACACGGCGTATTTATCTCCATTTTTATTTTTTAAGCCTTACTTTTTGTCCGCTAGAGGGCGCCAAATCGCTTTTTGTGACACGTCATGTAGCCTATGTTCAGCGGAAAATTAAGACGGTTCTAACGATACCTCATATGTCGAGTTCCGATAAGTAGATTAGAAGCTATGAGGGATCAGATGAAGATACACACATACATACATACATACATAGCCAGTCAAAATCATAACCCTCCTTTGGCTTTGCCGTAGTCGGGTAAAAACAAATGTAGCCTTATTCCAACAAATACTGTGAGATGTTATTGCCCATATGACTTTGAATTCAGATGCTTAATTAATGAATTTAATACACTCTAACTGCCACACTCAGAGAGCTTTATTGATTACTTAGGCCATCACTTGGTAAAGGTTTTGACAGTTTTGTCATACAAAAACTGGCAGATAGTGCCTTTGATTATGAATATTCTAAACAGAAAAGATACAGCATCATGATCAGAAACTCTTATAATCATAGTCACATAGACTATGATTATGTGATTCTATTTAAGTCGAGAGTAAATAGGCTTCTTCTGGGTAAGCTCGTTCGAGCGTCGACATCATCTCTGCCCTTAGGGCAAGATTGAGGTCAAGAACAAGCTAGAGATGGGTAACTAGCCGAAATTTCAATAGCTTAGCTAGCCAGCTATTTGTGGTGGAATAGCCGGCTAGCTAGCCAGCTATTTGGCTACTTGGCTATTGACCAATAACAACTAGCCCTCGCTAGCGGCGCAGCGGCGCGCGGCGTAGCTAGATCAAGATCAACTGCCCAGCAATTCGAGTTCGATCCTCACCCCGGCAACATAAATAATAATAAGTTTGGAAAATTCATGATTTCGTTTTTCATTTACTTTTTATTTTATTTCCTAATTTTTTTAAAAGAAATGACTTCTCGTAATCTAACTATCGTATTTCGTAAATTCTACAATAAACGATGAAATTACTAAGTATAATGCCCTCTCTTTCCCTCATCTATTTTGTGACTATTGTGAGAAAGAGATGTGCGATGCGAGTGAAGTTCGCACTCGCGCGTCTCACACTCACACTACTCAGTGCAGTAAGCACGCACACAGCTAGTCAGCTAACGGCTACTCCAGCTAGCCGGCTACCGAATATCGGGACGGCTACCGGCTACGGCAACGTAGCGCGTATTAGTTGTAATATACTCTGTGGCGACTATCCGCTGTGCTATCTAGCCAGTAGCCAGCCAGTAGCCAATAGCTAGTTATCGTGTTGACGGATATCATAGCCGTAGCTATTTCATTAATAGCCGTTATTTGGCTAGTTACTGGAATAGCTACCCATCTCTAGAACAAGCCCATTTATAATAAAAAAAAAAAAAAAAAAAAAATATGATTGATAGTGCTGGACATTTACCGTATTGTGTAAACCCAAATCAAATAATTCTAAAACTATCAATTGTATGTATTCTTGCTTGAAGCATGATGCTTCAAAAATAAGACACTCTGCTTACCAATTAAACTGACATTATCCTTTAAAAACAATTTCAGATCAGGCTTCATGCATTACTTCCATAAAAAGGAGTTTCTAGTCAAAATGTGGGACAAAAAGACGGAGGACATGAGCAAAGATGAGATTACAGATGAAAGCATTCAACGCCTTAAAGACAACCTGTTCAATCTGGACCGGCATCTCGCACCTTATCCTTATGAGATATGGCAAAAATGGAAATTACTGACTTCTCAAATACCAGGTTAGTTATAAAATATATAAGTAAGTGTTTCTATGCTGCTGCAATTTCATTTGCTCAATGTGCGTTTGAATTTTTTTTTATAGAAGAACCTGCCTAAGTTTGGATCTCATTCAATAGTGCTAATAATCACTACTGTTACAAGGTCTAACTGAATGACTTTTAGGATAAAGATCTTTCCATGAAATTTGTATTTATATTTGTGCAAATAACATTTTTGATTTTGATTTGAATACCTAATCAAGTATTCTTCACCAATCAGGATTGATATCACTTTCGTATGACCACATACAAGTGCTGAGCAAGTCATATTTCCCCATCATTGTGTTTAAAAATTACAGCTGAACTAGCCACAAAGCTATCTCCAGAAAATGGCATGATCAGAGCATCTGTAGAACTTCTATCAATGACTGATGAAGAGAGACCAAGGGGAGTAAAGACTACAGCTTCTATGGAAAGCCAGTCGAGTACAGATGAGTCAACTAAAAAACCTGGAGAAGAGATGGAAGAACCGGCTGCTGGACAGTCAGATGCTAAGAGAGCCAAGAGGATTACAAGAGAAGAAAGAGAAGATGCTATGTTGCCACATTTGAAACCTGCACCTGGTAAAATATTTTGCATTTCATATTAACATACTTAGTTACTAATATCTTTTGTTAGGGTTTTGGTTTCACATTTAGTCCTGCAAGAGGCAGAGGCAGAGGCATTGGGCAGATATTATATATAAGTAGAAACTTAAGGATAATGTCTTAATCCTTGTCATCCAAAACAAAACAAAATTATCATGTAAAAGAAGGTTAATAAATTAAACAGTGTTTTGTAACAGCCAGCCAATCTCTTAATATTTACATCCAATGCAGTTATGCAAAATAACGATATAATAATAAAATATGCTAGTTTTGTGGGTACCTGCAACATCTCGTTGTAGGTTAATTTTTTTATTAACGTGTTAGCTAATTCATTCAGAGAAGTATTGATTAATTTCATTGATTTTCCTGTTTCTGTATGATAAAAAACTTGGGTTTGTAATGAAAGGGTATTATTGCATGTACATAAGTATAAACCTATACATGAATGTACTATTATTTTGGATCTATATAATCATCTTTCTACCCTTGACCCATACTTATTTCTAGGGGTCGGCGTAACACGTGTTTTTCTTCCATTCTCCCCTGTCAACAGTCACTTGACCTCATCATCATCATCATCATCATCCACAGCCCGAATTCACCCACTGCTGGGCATAGGCCTCCCTTTTCTTGTGCCACTCTCCACGGTCCTGTGCCAGCCTCATCCAGGTTTTTCCTCCGATGGTAACTATGTCGTCTGCCCATCTTGCCGCTGGACGACCCACACTTCTTTTTCCAGTTCTTGGACGCCATTCTGTGATAGCCTTAGTCCACCTGTCATCACTGCGCCTTGCTAGGTGTCCTGCCCAACTCCATTTGAGTTCCGTAACGCGATTTAACTCTTGACCTCAGTCATCCTGAATTTAGTATCTGCTTTCGTGAAAGCCTACCTAAGCTGTGTGTGTTGTTAACTGCCCACTATAGTAAATCCAATAGTTCCTTGAATAGGGACTTAACTTATTGTCATACTATAAGACATAAGTCTCTAAGGGCGCTCAAGGGTTTTTGCTGTGAACACCTACATTTGTTTGTGCTGTATGGAACTTTGTTGTCACACACGGTGCATAGGTACGGCGGCACCATCCCATAGGTAGTGCCTTCTCCAAGAAACCTTAAAGTAAATGCTTGATGATACTAATTCCTTACTTGAATTTTCTATTCCCAGGTATGTCTATGAGGTTCACAGAAATACCGCGCGACAAATTCCCTCCAGGGTCAACCGCAGAAGAGATTACCAAACATTATTTGGATCAATCATATTCATTGGAGCTTATGATCGCACAGCATGATGAGTGAGTTCTTGCAAGTTTTTCTTAGCATGTTGGAATATGAGATATTATAAAAGTTAGTTATGGTCTAGTCATGGGATGCCTCAGAAAGACTGACCTTACCTTAGTGAGGTTCTTCTGCCTACTCCCATGGGAAAAGGGCGTGAGTTTATGTATAACAGTTAAAAATTTTATACATCAATTTTACATAAACTTTATTTTTATTTTCAGACCACTTCATATAATTGGCGAACTACAATTTGCCTACCTATGCTTCCTTATCGGACATTCCCTTGAGGCTTTTGAGCACTGGAAAGAACTCGTGATTCTCATGTGCTCTTGCGATGACGCTATACACAAATACCGTAGCGTATTCTTCCATTTTATCAGAACAATTGAAATACAAATCGATGAAATGCCAGAGGATTTCCTAGCTGATATAGTAATGAACAAAAATTTGGTGTATAAGAAGCTTCGAGAATTTTTCCGTACTGCATACGTGAGCAAAGTCGACGGTCGTCTTCTTACAATGATTGAGAGATTCAAGGATAATTTGACGGACAAACTGCAATGGGATTTCACAGGTTTAGATGCCGATGAAGATGACGAAAGACCAGTCATAGTTCAACTAAATGAGGGAGAATAAATTAGACATAAATAAATTTAATTAATATAATTATCGTATTAGAATATTAGTTCATTTTACTTGAACTTTTAAGGACTGCCTTGTTGAGGTAGTGTGACGACGTAAGATTGTAACGACAGTCTCTGCGAGTGGAAATTCGTATTTTTGTAATAGTATTTAAGAAAGGACGATTCATTTCCTACAACTGAAGTGTCTACAATGCTTCAGTGAGGCTATAATCTTAAAAACGAAGTTTGTTTGACAGGTATTTTTTTCAATGAGTACAAACCAAAGCAGGTATTTTTTCCGTGAATTGCAGTTGTAGTTGAACAAATCTTATTGCTACTCAATTTAAGTCAATCAAACTTCAGTATACAATATTCCATATTTTTTTAAGTAGTTTCATGTGTGTAGTTGTGTACTATGTACATTTGTTACTGAATTTTTCATGTTTAAACTTTTTATATAAATAAGTAGTGTCCTGTGAACCCCGCCGCACATATCAATAAGTCTTATAATGCAATTTACCTAACGGTAGACTTTTACGGTATTGGTTTTATCGGTGTATTTGAAATATTAGAAAAATGAAGTCAATAAATAAATGGTACCTGCCAAATAAGTTTTATTTTGTGTCTTTTACACTATTAAACATAATGTATTAAAAATACTATTTCTTTTTAAACTGTTTCTTCATGGGTTTCTGATTTTGTTTCTCAAACTTCTTGGGTGAGGCTGCTGGTTCTGAAAAGAAAACAAAAATAAATTTATCTTTCTATTTTCTAACATTGTTTTAGGTTATTTAATTAGGACTAACTCATTTTGCTCGTCAAGGGGCTGTTCAAGTATTACGTAAGCAGATTTACTGCAATTATTAACCCCCCATCCCCCTTGTCAGCAAATTAAAGTAATCAAAGCTCTTACCCCTCGCCCCCATGCTTACGTAAACATTGGTAAATGAATTTTTCTTGTATTGTATTCTGTTTTTTTTTTAAATTAAATAAGAAAATACGATAGAGGACTTTAGCGTACATATTCATTAAAACCAACTTTGCGTGCGTTGCGTTTTGTGTTCAAGCATAGACAATGTGTGGGTGCCATATGTTTAAAAAAAGTAAACAACTACTGCTGACGTAAACATCATCTAGACTGGGGGGGTCCCCCCCATGTCATTAAAAATAAGCATAGCAAAGACCTCCCCGCCCCCCTATAGTGCCCCCAACTCGAACACATCTATTCTTTGTGCTAGTTAGATCGCAAATGTGTCATTGAGCGGAGTCGCAGCATACGCTCGAGGCATACGTCTGCCTCGCCTGCCCTGCCCTGCACAATCTATACTATGCTGGGCTGCGTCACCTGTATCCCAGCATACGTCATTGGCCTATAATATTCCCACTGCAGGGACCCAGGCCTCCTCCCTAGGAGGGATGGGCTATAATCTACCACGCGGACCCAGTGCGGGTTGGTAGATGTCACATGTCATCGAATTTTTTGGTTCTAAGACATGCCGGTTTCCTCACGATGTTTTCCTTAACCGTTTTGAGAGCAGTGGTGATGGATGAAATAAATTACACAAAGTAATGCACCTGTCTGGGTTCGAACCCACAACTTACTGTACGTAAGTAGGAGCCGCCACGACTGGGCCACCGCCACTCTCTATCCCAGCATAATATATGTTTAGCCTAAATTATGGCTAGTGCATGATTCCTGACCATAGATACTTCAGCATAATATGTTATTTTGTTGTTGTTTCACTTTAAAAGTACACTTACTTTGAAGTGCTTTCTTTTTGGCTTCAACAGGTGTTTTTTGTTGCTGCTTCTTGGCCTGCGGTTTTTGTGGTTGTTGCTTCTGTGCCTGTTTCTTAGGCACAAAGGCTTTCTGTGTAAAGGTCTGTCTGGTGGCAGGCTTAGGTGCCTCTTCTTCATCACTGGAATAATAAAAGTCATGCTAGTAGTTTTTTTCAAATATGTTGCTGGAGCAAACAGCAGTTTTCTCTAAAAAGAACATAAATCTAAACCGAAGATCTATAGGACCTTGTAAAGTACTAAATTGTAAACATTTATACCACTTTACGAACTTCCTCCAATTTTATGAATTACTAACTTATGCCCGCGGCTTCGCCAACGTAAAGTTCGGTAATTGTTTCACAGGATCATACTAATAATACTAAACAGTAACCAGTGGTATAATCCAGGTGACAAACTATGTGCATACCAAATATCTATTCTTACAAAATTTCGCATATTTAATAGTGGTAAGATGACAATTATATTAAAAGCATTACCTTTCGTCATCATCATCATTTTCTTCCCCTTCATCACCGGAGTCATCTTCGTCACTTGCTTCCTCTTCATCGCCAGACTCATCATCTTCGTCATTCAAAAATGGCAGGTTATACTTTTGTAGGACATTATCATATGTAGCGTCACTATCATCATCTGAATCTTCAGAATCTTGAGCTACTTTAATGAACTCTGCTGGTTTCACACCAGCATCCTTCAATTTCTTTTTCTTTTCATTTTGCTGTTTCTGATTAACTTTTACTGGCAACTTTTCCTTTTTGTTTGCTTTTGGTGCAGGTTCATCTTTTTTAACTTCTGCAGGTTTGCCCTTTTTGGGAACTTCTGCCTGTTTATTATCCTTTTGATTTTTATTCTTCTTTCTTTTTCCTTCATTAGTTGGTTCTCCATTCTGTACTAACTCAGGTTTGCTTACTTGTCTAGCTTCTTGTTTGCGTTTTTCAGCTTTTTTAGGCTTGCTTTCTTCTGTTACACTTTTGTTATCATCTTTTTCTTGTTTGACAATGTCATTGAGCAGTCCTTCTGGCACATCCACTGGTGCAAAGAAATCATAATTTATTCCTATTTCACTAAGTTTCTTCTTATTTTTATTTAACCTGAAATAAATATTAAGAATTGGTATGAGTTGATGATCCAAAAACATTAGTCTAGCTAGTTGCTTTATAATTTATAATGCAGTGACAAATGAATAATTGTTAACAAGGATATTGATGTCAAACTCACTTAGACAAAAGCTTCCTTGCCCTAATAAGTTCACCACTTTCATCTTTGTCTGCATTGAATGCCTGGAAACAAGAAGAGTTTACTTTAAATTATTGGAAAGGACACAATGTAGCACAGCCTTTTAAAATATCTGACCTTTTTTGTTTTTAATCTCCTATGGTGTGCAGGATTATTCACATTATTCCAGTTCTTCCTCAAGGCCTTGAGCTTTTGCTTTTCAGGAGGAATGTAAGCAGCTGAAACAACATTACTTTCTTAATTATGTAGTTTTTTAACACTGCACATGCCTGAATACGCAATACTGGAGCCCTGAGATAGTGTGACGGGGTAGCAGGAGACCAAGGAGAAGACCGCTGGATTCAACGGGCTTACTCGCGAAGTGGAGAAGAGAAGCGTACCATCAAGAGAAATGCAATGAATGGAGGAGGCCTTTGCCCAAGAGTGGAACAGTGAGGGCATACTAAAAAAACATATTTGGATCAACATCAACGGACATTAAAATATATCAAATCTTTTATCACAGAGGTTCCTTTTTTCTGCCTCTGGATTTGCACTCTCATTAATTTTAAACATAAGCAAAAAATCGCCCCTAAGACGCCCCAATGACCCATGTGGCCTTTTTAATCTCAAATTACATATAAGTACATCTGAATTTATTCAAGGCAAGATGTAACAATTTTCAAGCGACTTGCTCTTGCAAGCTTCTTTCTTGAAATTATTTTGTTGTTATTTATTGGAGATTGTATGATAATATGTGCATGATTAACAGGTAGACTATTCTAATGAATGATTTTGTTTTTGAACTTTACCTTTGATCAACCTCTTCCCCATGAGATAATTGTTCATGGTCTCGGCTACAATCTGCCCGACTGCCGGCTCCTTGAACTCTACAAAGGCAAAGCCTTTCGAGTTGCCAGTGCGTTTAGACCTGATCACTCTAGCATTGGTAACAACACCAAACTGCTTAAAGTATTGGGTCATTTCATTCTGAAATTGCATTGCATAATATTATTTCCATGTCAAAGGCAGGTGAAGAAATCATTCAATTTTTTGCAGTTTGTCAATTAAAAGAGTACACTAACCTCGTAAAATCCATGCGGAATATGTGATAAATACACCAGTCCTCTTTCCTTGCGCTTCCTACTTTTATTGATTTTGCCATCTTTTTTCAGTTTCATGCTAAACGGCTTCTTCGGCTTAACCTCTTCATCATTCTTCTGAGGCTCGGGTTTACCTTCATTTTTCTGCAAAAATAAACAAATTTGCGAAGCATGGTACGCATGTTTTCATGTGTTTTTATAACCCCACTGCATTGAGACGAAATATTCGGAAATACTAACCTTAATTAACTTTTTGATACCTCTAATAGACTTAACAAACTTCCTCTGCTTCTTAGAGTCTAACGCTACGTTTTCTTCCATATTTATTGATTAACAATTAAAATGTGCAAACCGAAACCTGCACCGCACGTGTGGTAATGGTAAACTGCTGTTGTAATTGTATTGACACATTCATTTGACACTGCTTGACAAGTTGACATTGACAGTAATGACAGTTGTACTAAAGTGTTGCCGTATCATTCCGGAACACAAACACAGCCACCACCCCACTTTACCAGCTTCATGATCCGTCACGTCCTGTATTTTGTATTGACACTGCTTGACATTGACAGTGATGTGGGGATGAGCGTTGAATCAACGAACTACAGCTTGGCAAAAAAGTCTAGAAACGGAACTAATTTTTTTGTTTGCTGGCAACAATTAAAAACTTATGACGTTTGGTGTAAACAAAGTTCGAAAGTTTATTAAATTTATAATTGTGCCCTAAAAACGTGATAAAAGCAACGTCGAGTAATACAAAATGAATAAAACCATCCGAAGTGCTGGCAGAGCGATAATTTATAAGGTTTAAAGGCGATATTTGGCAGAAAAAGAGGCCAAAACCATTCTCTCCGATCTCAACGATGTTTACATAAGAACCGCTGAAATGACAGGTATGTAACTGTTTGTTTTATTGTTTTTAGATGAATTAAGTGTTCATTTATGAACCCCATTCTGTTTTGACTTGCTTGCATACGAAATAAGTGGAATTTTGAACAATAATCATCGAGCACATAGGTTATGTTTACATTTTGTCTGACATTACCTTGGTATAGCGTGTGAGATTAATGTTGATACTTGAGTGGCTTACTGTGCACTATGTGAATTTAAATTCGATTTCTACATAACTTTATTGTTGAATGTGATTTCAAGGTGATAACTGTTTGTTATATCATTAGAATTACAAATGTACCAAAAATGTTTTATTTTTAATTTGTTATTTATTAAAGCAAAATGCATTTTTTTATGTATATTTATTTATTCACTTTAGGTAAATCAGTAAGCACCATAAGAAGAGTCGTCCTGGAAGGAGATCGAAACAAAGGCGTATTTTCTACACCCGGAAAACATAGAAAAGGTCGTCCCATAAAAGAGTTGGAAGATTTATTAGAATAAATTACAATAATTATTTCTACGCCTTTTTTTAATCCCAGAAAATTTTAAAAACAGTGCTACTAACATATATTTATTTTTAGGTAGTTACATGAGGAGAATAAATTCTGGTTCAATAAATAATAATAATAATCTTTATTTCATAATCAACAGGTTTTAACAAATACATTGTAGAGGTCTTCTTTTAAGTATGGAAATACCTGTAGCAGAAGACCTCCCTCTTCCATTGTGAATACATTATATAGAGCCTGCTAATAATTAGGAACATAAAGGTAAAAATAAACAACAAAAACCTAAACTAGAGAATTTAAAAATATGTGTTGGTGTATGTGGTGTGTGTGTATGTGGTGTGTGTGTGTGTATGTGGTGTGTGTGTGTATGTGGCGTGTGTGTGTTGTGTGTATGTGGTGTGTGTGCGAATGTGGTGTGTGTACGTGAGCAAATAGGACTAGTGGGAATGTGAGATAAGAGAATCCAAAAGCATATTATCAGTGTAAAGAAAATAGTAGACATACGTTCAATAATGTAGATTAATGCAACGACGTTAAGAAAAGCAAGTTCTGGACAGGCCTTATTTTTAAGTATCCGGATGTAGAAGAGCTTCAGTTTGTTCATATGTAAGGGTCTTTAGCCATACTGTCAGGATTTTTTTACAATCGCTATGAGAATTTCGGAAAATTGCAAGCTTTTTGTTTATGGTGTTGTAAACAAGAGCAGTTAGGGCAACATATTGTCGTCTTGCGAATGCAGTGCGAAACTTAATTCCAGTTATACAATCATACTTCCTTCTTTTCCCAAGAATAATAGGATCAAATACCGTAGTTTTGCGCACTCTTAGGGTAGAAGTAAGAATATACAACTTTCTCACAGTTAAGAGGTCAGATATTGCATAAAGTTCATGTGTAGAAAAACGATACGGCTTAAAATAGATAGTTTTGAGAAGGGCACGCTGGGACCTCTCTACATCCAGGAATTTTGTTTTAGCGGCACCCCCCCACATAGGAATGCAATAAGTTAGAACAGATTGGGCTAGAGCAATGTAAATTTGTTTAATTAGATTCGCTGATGCGATATGTCTTAACACCTTGAAGACCCAGATTAATTTTCTTAAGCGGTCACAAACTAATTCAAGGTGGTTATGCCAAGAGAGTCTCTGATCAAGTATCACACCCAGGTATTTAGTTTTTGCAACCTTTTCGATCGTCGGGCAAGCACAATTAGTGCCTTTGATATTATGATGGCATTGGTGTATCTTTACACTGAAATTAGTACCCGGCTGGGTTCTATTACTCAAGGCGAAACACATAAAAATAGTCTTCTGAGTATTCAAGGTGAGTAAGTTCGTTTTTAGCCAGGAATCAACTCTAGACAAACCAATTTCTGTGTTCTTTCGCACGGAATCCCAGTTTTCACCTGTAAAGACCAGCGCAGTGTCATCGGCATAAGAAAAGACCCTCGCCCCACTGGCCTCCAAACCACATAGGCCATTGATGTAAATTAGGAAAAATGTGGGCCCAAGAACGCTCCCCTGTGGTACTCCGAACGTAATATTTGCGTCACTACTTGTGTTTAGACCAATTTTAACCTTCTGCGTTCGATGTGTTAAATAGCTTTTGAATAATTCCAAAGGTGTGCCTCTTATTCCTATGTATTCAAGCTTACGTACAAGAATGGGAACAGAGACTGTGTCAAAAGCCTTTTTTAGGTCGAGAAAGACTGTTAGGCATTTCTTTCCACGATCGAGGTTTTCGGTAATGAGAGATGTTATAGCCGAAACTGCATCTTCAGTTGATTTGCCCTGCCTGAAGCCATACTGTGCATCAGATAAGATATTATATTTGTTAAGGAAGTCTATTAAGCGTTTGTTCAAAAGTTTCTCCAATATTTTCGATAAAGCAGGTAATACTGATATTGGCCTGTAGTTACTAACATCATCTCTTGGCCCATTCTTGTACACTGGCGTAATAATTGATTTTTTTAGGAGTTTTGGGAAGATACCTTTTTCAAAGCACAAGTTCGCCAGGTGGACAATGACTGGAAGAATTTCATGCTTAGCCAATTTGAGAAAACTAGTAGGTATATTGTCCCAGCCAGGAGCACTACTCGATTTTAAATTCATAAGTAAATGGTGTACTTCGTCTAAGTACAGACTAAGACGAAGAACTGACATCATTTGGCCTCTTGGATACAGATCCAAGAGGCCAAATGATGTCAGTTGAGTATTACCTGAGCCTTGGTCTACCGCAGCATCTGATCTAGTACATGGTAAAATTTTCTCTGCAAGTTGTTTACCTATTTCTGCAAAATACTCATTAACATGATTGACTGCTTCAATTGGAGTCGACATTGATTCCAGAAGTTTAGTGTTATCTGTGTTAGATTGCTTCATATTAGTTATGTTTTTAATATTTGACCAAAGTCTCCTACTATTTGTGGTAGAATCTGCTAAACGTTCTCTGTCGTACCTACGCTTCAGATTTTTAATCAACTTATTACAATAATTGCGATACCTTTTGTAACTAATTTTTAATATATCATTATGTGGATCATTTCTTAATTTCTTTTGCATCTGGTTTCTATTTCTAATACATTTTAATATGCCGGGGGTTATCCAGGGTTTTATAAACCGTTTACTTTTGGGTATAGAAGTCGTGAAAGTATGTTCCCGTAAAGCTTCCGTAATTTTTTCAATTAAAAGTTCAACTATAAGGTCAGGGTCATTTGCAAGCAGAAGGTCACCAATATTTTTGTCTACTAAGGATTTAAGTGCCATATTGAAATCTGTAGTCGTTTTAGTTTTCTGAATTTTACTTTTTAGTTTGATTTTGGATAAGTTCAAAAATAATAGAGAATGGTCAGTAACCGTTGTGTTTAAGACAACAATGTGAGCAGATAATTTTTCCTTATTTAGTTTTATCATAAAATGGTCAAGGCAATTGTTTAGTCTAGTAGGAATCGTGTGACCTGCCATCAAACCATGCATAGTTAACATTGCAGTATAGCTTTGTCTGTTGCTTCTCTCGTGGGCCTGCTCAGATGGAGTTGGCGTAAGATTTATATCACCAGCTAAGGTAATACAGTTATAGGATTTAATGGACTCCAGATAAGTATCAAGTGAGTGAATAAACATGTCAGCGTTGGCATTTGAAGGTGATCGATAAACACCAAGTATAATAATACTATTGTCAAGTTTAATCTCTAGAGCAGAGGCATGAGCCAATTTAATTTCCTTGACGTTTACTACAATGTTATTAGTGACGTAAACAACAACTCCATCATTTTTGTTAACATGATGTGTAGTTTGGAATGCTGACATGTTCGGAAAAAATAAATAAATTTTAAGTATAAAAAAATAGTAATAAAAGTATCAAGACGATAGGTTGTTACGCGGTCACAACGGGTTGCCATATGAACAGCACAGTGGCGCCCCCCGGATTTTCTACTCTTTTTTGCCAAGCTGTAGTTGAATCAACCGTTGATCTCGGATCTCCTGTCAACGTATTAACATTGAACCGCTACACAACTGCCATGAAAATTATAAATTAAGCAATTTTTATTTGACCCAGTAAATCATGTTTACGAGTCTATCAACCGCTGATACTAATGTTATTGCGTAATTGTGAATTGAAATAGCATTTGTTTCCATGCTAAAAGACATTTTTTGTGTTTGTTTTAATGTAATAGAGTTTTATGTAATTTAGGTACATAAGTATAATACATATTAGTATCGTTATAAAGTAACAAGTTATTTTAGTATGAAAATGTTAAATATTGATTAAAAATCTGTTGTCCAACTAACTTTAGGTATTAGAAGCCATATCGCCTGTGATACAGGTTTATTCTAGTACAGAGGGGGCCAATTCTCGATTTTCGACATTTATCTCGAGTTCGAGTTCGTAAGTCTATCTCTATGTCTATCAAAAATATCTATATCTCTACCAAAAAAATTCGAATTGAGCAGAATTCCGTATTCTCAGTCAAAATAGAAATAATAAATGTCGCGAAAATGTCGAGTCGAGTGAAGCTAATGTTACCATTATGAAGAATCGCGCGTTCCGTTTTAGGTAGCTATGAGTGAATGAATGATTTTGTTTTAGAACGCTGACTAAACCTAATTATTTAAGTATAAAAGAAAGAAAGAAAAAGTATTTATTGGTTTCACAAACAAACAAGTAAACATAATTATGAAAAACACTTAAAATTAGGACATAATTTATATATTTAAATTTGAATAAGTCCCGTGCAAAGCCAAAGTAAAACGAAACGTTTAGTGTAAAAATAATCAGTTTGACAGCTGACTGTCTGTCAGTGACTAAGTAATAAAATTATGAAGCAAACAATTATTTACCTTCGTTTTCAGGTCTATTTTAGTGGTATCCTGAATTACAGGAGCCAATAGATCTAAGTATTAGAACCCTTCTGTTTCGCTCAAGTCGTAAATATCGACGGCGGGATAGCTGTTGTCGCCGTGTATTGGCCAGTTGCTCGCCACTTTCCAACAACTCCGAGATAAAAATGCTAATAAACTCGTCCATCTTTCAGTGGTTTCAAGTCCAATCGTAGGTACACAAATTACAGAGTCTGTCTGCGCGACCCTTCGCGCAGACAGACTCTTGTCGTTGACTTTTGTTTTCTTGAAACGACGTCAAAGAGTATAAATCGAATTTCCAGTATGAGATGCCAAGCCGTATTTTATTTAAAAACTAAAGAAAAGAAAACACAGTGTACAATCCAAAACTCAACAAATTCACTCAGAAATGACGTATCTATATAATCGACATGACATCTCTACTGCTCAGAAGCACTCGACATGAACTCTAACGTTAGCCTTCGACAAATGTCGAATTCGACATCCCCAGATTAACAACTTTTAAAATTTCTCGAAAAAATTACGTCATTAGAAATTTTTCTCGAGTTCGACACCATCTCTAAAACCGAGAATTGGCCCTCTGGGGGCCAATTCGAATTTTTAAACAAGATTTTCAGGATAGAACAAAAAGAAAAGCCGTAGTCACACGGTATTGTGTTTAGGTTGGTACCTATAACGTGTGACTACAGCTTTTCTTTTTGTTCTATCCTGAAATTCTTGTTTCATACTTTTTCAGCGTCGTTTTTTTTGTCGTAGTCGGGTTTTAGTTTTTACTTTTTTTTATTTAAACAATTTTGGTGTTAAATGTTTTTTTTACTCTTGACTTTTTGTCTGCTAGAGGGCGTGATTTTAAATTTAAGCAATATTTTGGAAATGTACTAGTGAGGCCCTTTTTAAATGAGACCAAACACGGCGGGTTTATCTCCATTTTTATTTTTAAGCTTTACTTTTTGACCGCTAGAGGGCGCCAAATCGCTTTTTGTGACACGTCACGTAGCCTATGTTCAGCGGAAGATTAAGACGGTTCTAACGATACCTCATAAGTCGAGTTCCGATAAGTAGATTAGAAGCTATGAGGGAACAGATGAAGATACACACATGCATACAAACATACATACATACATAGCCAGTCAAAATCATAACCCTCCTTTGGCTTTGCCGTAGTCGGGTAAAAAGTGTTGCCGTATCGTTCTAATAATAACTCATCAATACAACCGTCTCAGTTCAAAAAGGTCTCAAGAATGCTGTTTTCATCAAATAGTCACTCAAAAGACCTTTATGAACTGAGACGGTTGTATTGGTGATTTTAATCATTATTACTCAGTAAATAAACATTTGTTAAATGCCGCGAATTTCATTTTATTAAACTAAAGACATGACACTGACCGGGAAAATACAAAAAAAATACGAAAAAAAAAAATTGCGAATTTCGCTGGGTACCTTGTCGCCTTTACCATAATTATTTACGTAATAAAAATTTGATTTTTATTCCACTGAGATTTTTTTATAGAACCAAAGAGTATACTAATATTTAAGTAAAAATAAACAAACTATAGAAAAAGCTAAAAACAAGTGTAAAGCCACATGGAAAATAGTAAATGAACGACTAAAATAAAACAGTGCAACCAATGAAATAAAGGGTATTTCGGATGGAAAATGCATTTTGGACAATGGAGATGACATTGCATCATATTTCAATAAGTTTTTCATAAACATCGCTAAACCAAAATCCACCGAGCACCCAAAACACCAACGAAAAGAGGGAAGAAGGTTAGTAAACTCCATCTATCTTGAACCAGTAGATAATTTGGACGTTTATAAAATAACAATGGAGCTACGAAATACGAATTCGGCCGGGTACAATGGCATTACAACTCGAATAATAAAAGATAACTTATGTACTATACTTAAGCCATTGACCTATCTAATAAATCTGTCCATGGAAAATGGAACCTTCCCTGAAGCCCTAAAATTTTCCGTCGTAAAACCACTTCATAAAAAGAGCTCGAAAACAGAAGCGGGGAATTACAGACCAATTACTTTGGTACCGATCTTCTCCAAGATATTCGAAAAAGTAATGTGTGTTAGGCTTATGAATTTTTTTGAAAGAAATGATGTCATAAGTAAACAACAAAACGGTTTTATTAAAAATAAATCCACTACATTGGCATGTTTTAAATTAATAACAGAAATTCTCAGGTCAGTAGACAAAAAAGAAATACCTATAGCTGTTTTTCTAGACATGACATGATGATTTTCATTTGATATGGTATGCCATGATAAATTATTAAATAAATTAGAACAGTACGGTTTAGGAGGCCCTGCATTAAATTGGTTTGAAAGTTATTTAAGGGGTCGAAAACAGTGCACAGAGATTACAAAAATGCATAAAGACAGTAACACTCAGGTAACCTATAGGTCCCCATATTTAGCGAATCACTATGGCGTACCGCAAGGAACTGTTCTGGCCCCAGTATTATTTATAGCATACATAAACGAATTGCCAGAATCAACGGATCAGTACACTATACTATTCGCAGATGATACCACTGTACTTACTAGAGAAGCTACTATTGAGCGGTCGATAAACGTCACCAATGAAGCTCTAAAGAGCATTCATGACTGGTTAAATGAAAATAATTTAGAAATAAATACAGATAAAACTAAATTCATGAGATACTTGACATATAATAATAAAATAAATAAAAAAGACACAACTGACTTGCCAATAAAATATAATAATAATATCATTGAAGAAGTTACTGAAATAAAATTTCTAGGAATAAATATTGATAGTTATTGTAACTGGAAATCTCATGTAGATCTAGTTTGTAAAAAAATACATAAATTCGTTTACGCACTTCGTAAAATAAAAAAAAATTACAAGTAAAGAAACAGCATTAATGGTATACCACAGTCATGTATGTTCGGTACTGAGGTATGGTATAATTTTGTGGGGAAACTCTACAGACGCCCAGAGAGCTTTTATAGCCCAAAAAAAATGCTTAAGATCGATCTATGGTCTCAAGTGGACTGATTCGTGTCGACCGGTATTCTCCGAAAATCGTTTGCTAACACTTCCATCCCTATACATTTTTGAAATCAGTAAATTTGTCAGAAACAATCTATTACTCTTTGAGCAGGATGAGAAGGCCCAATTTAAGAGAAAAGTAGTCCAAAAACCTCTGGTTATTCCTCGAAACAGATTGAGGCTATGTGACAGTAACTGCTATACAATGGCGGTAAAAATCTGTAATAATCTACCAGTAAAAATAAGAAAAATGAATAATTTAGAATTTAACAGAACTTTAAACAATTGGCTTTGTGACAGATGTTTTTATTCAATAGACGACTATTTAAATTTTAAACAGACATGATGCATAACTTGATACATTTTTGACATGATAATATTTTGACATAATAATTTTTCACTTATTTACTTAATGACATTAAGTATTTAAAATCTAATCAACAAATTGATGATCTGTCTTGACTGTGAAATTCTATAAACTAATATTAATGTATTTTTTATTGTAATTTGCCGCCTTATTAATGTCAACGCAGCAAAACCATAAATTCTACTTAAATTTTATTTTATTAGATGTTTGTGACTAATGCAATTAATGTAATTATGTATTATTATTATGCATGTACCAGAAATATTTGCACGACTGATGAGTCGAATATAGTGAGACTAAAATTATTTTACCATCTAATTATGTATGTACCTATATTCTGGCAAATAAATAAATTTCATTTCATTTCATTTGTTCAGTTTAGAGCCTGGGGGCCAATTCTCGGTTTTAGAGATGGTGTCGAACTCGAGAAAAATTTCTAATGTCGTCATTTTTTCGAGAAATTTTAAAAGTTGCTATTCTGGGGATGTCGAATTCGACATTTGTCGAAGGCTAACGTTAGAGTTCATGTCGAGTGCTTCTGAGCAGTAGAGATGTCATGTCGATTAGATACGTCATTTCTGAGTGAATTTGTTGAGTTTTGGATTGTACACTGTGTTTTCTTTTCTTTAGTTTTTAAATAAAATACGCCTTGGCATCTCATACTGGAAATTCGATTTATACTCTTTGATTTGTGAATTGTGTTTTCTTGAAACGACGACCTTCGCGCAGATAACAGACTCTGTAATTTGTGTACCTACGATTGGACTTGAAACCACTGAAAGATGGACGAGTTTATTAGCATTTTTATCTCGGAGTTGTTGGAAAGTGGCGAGCAACTGGCCAATACACGGCGACAACAGCTATCCCGCCGTCGATATTTACGACTTGAGCGAAACAGAAGTCATTAAAAACTTCAGACTAAATAAAGATTTAATAAGGGTTCTAATACTTAGATCTATTGGCTCCTGTAATTCAGGATACCACTAAAATATACCTGAAAACGAAGGTAAATAATTGTTTGCTTCATAATTTTATTAGTCACTGACAGACAGTCAGCTGTCAAACTGATTATTTTTACACTAAACGTTTCGTTTTACTTTGGCTTTGCACGGGACTTATTCAAATTTAATATATAAATTATGTCCTAATTTTAAGTGTTTCTCATAATTATGTTTACTTGTTTGTTTGTGAAACCAATAAATACTTTTTCTTCCTTTCTTTCTTTCTTTTATACTTAAATAATTAGGTTTAGTCAGCGTTTTAAAACAAAATCATTCATTCACTCATAGCTACCTAAAACGGAACGCGCGATTCTTCATAATGGTAACATTAGCTTCACTCGAATCGACATTTTCGTGACATTTATTTCTATTTTGACTGAGAATACGGAATTCTGCTCAATTCGAAATTTTTTGGTAGAGATAGAGATATTTTTGATAGACATAGAGATAGACTTACGAACTCGAACTCGAGATAAATGTCGAAAATTGAGAATTGGCCCCCTGGTAAATAATTTATTTCGAATCTTTATAATATTCATAGACAAATTTTGAGTTTTAAACTTTTGTTTTAATATGGCATCCCTATTTTTCTATCTTATCTTTGTCTGTCTCATCTTCTTGCTGTCTGTTAATGAAATTCTGTTGTTTTGATTAAACAAATTTTAAAACTGTTCAATAATGTTAGTAAAAACATAATTTATTTAGCAGTTACAATTTCATAAATTGGCTATGACTGTGCATCAATAAAACAGGTTTTCAATAACTCATCAAAATGTCGGCTACCGGCACCCTGAACCAATACATACAATTCGTCGAGCGCGTGTTTAGGACCGCTCAAGGAAGTGTACTGGCGCGTCTGCTGTCCCTTCGCGACGATCATGTTGCTAATAGGAACTTACGGTCAAGTGACATCGCTACTTTGGTAGAGGGAAACTGTCTCGCTCCTTTGGACGAGATTATCATCAGTCATCTGCTTTGTGTAAGAGTAAGTGGACCTGTGATCATCATCAATAGCATCAGATTATAGATCAACTCCTAGACAATTAATTGTATGACTGATAATTAATTTAAATAGCCACTGTTAAACATCTACTGCTTTTTGCTACCCTTAATTATTTACTCCATCACCTAAGAGTTAACAAGTCTTTTAATATGTTAAGTAATGTCCAGGAATAATAGCAAAAGAGACATCATTCTTTGCACCTTTTACTACTGTTTGACCTAAACAAGGCCTGTTGTCATCCTTGGCTTTAGTACTAATAGAATCTTTCCTCCCTTTTGCTGAAACTGAATTGCTGGTAATTTGCATGGTTAACATAATTAAAGAGTATTGTATTATTTTTCCAGGCACTATATATGAAAGACTTTATGGAGGCCTTTGAATACCAGAGTGCTTGTGTAGCTTGTGTGGTGCGCTTGTTACAAGCACAGAAGGAGGCCAACTGGGGCCTTCAATTGATGTACACTGTGTGCCTGGACCTTAGATTTGTGGCTTATAGGGCCGAGGCTTGTGGTAAGTGTGCTACAAAAGTTACTTGCATTTATTTTAGATGGGTGAATGGAAAAATAATGTTTTGCACCACCTTTAAGTAATATGACACATTAATATGAAGTGACAAAATCTTTATTGTAGTCCTTGTCTAAAGTCTTCCCACACAGTTTCATCTTCCACCACTTGTATTGGTGTCCTTGTTTCCTTTCTTTTATGGGTGCCATTGCTTGCTTAGAGATTATAGTGATCACACATATTGTAGCTGATAAAGTGATAACTTTGCTCTAATAGGAGACGACAAATGAATGCAAAAAAACTTTACTTATTTGATTTAAAGTGTTTGAACTTGGATAGTATTCTGCTCAGTTTGTAGCTAATTATGTGTATAACAGCTATGCACATCTTTACAATGTTTAGTTTTTTTTTCCAATTTGGTGACCTAAACCGCCTTATTACAAAAGGTAGTTAAACCTGGTTTAACTTAGACCTGGTTTATCTCTCATGCTGTCACTTTCTTTTGAATATTATTGAAGTGAGACGTCATGCGAGATAAACCAAGTCTAAGTTAAACCAGGTTTAACTACGTTTTGTAATAAGGTGGATGGTGTTTCAGTTGTGTGGTCATTTTGTTTTAATTGTTAATGAAATAAAGACAAATACAAAATATAAACACAAAAACCTCAATAGATTTGTCTGGATGTTGAAAACATAACAAATAAACATAGTTAATTTATGGTTCACACATAATTATAACAAATTGTGAGGTAGTATGCAAAGAAATACTAGGTTGGAATTGCGTCAATGCTATTACTTATCTGATGTTAATCACAATCTGTCCACAATCCATTCAATATTTATTAATATCAACTGAATTACAACAATAACCGAGTAACTCCTATGTTGCAGAAAATGCTCTTGGTTCTTATTATACCAACAATTATTTAATCTTCAATCTATTTTTTCAGCTCAAACAAATGGCAAGATTCTCGAAAAAGCTGCAGAGAGTCTGCTGGCCTGCTTTAGGGTGTGTGCTGCTGATAATCGTTCATCTGAAGCAGACACCAAGAGACTGGGAATGTTGACTCTAGTCAACCAACTCCTCAAAGTATACTTCAGGATCAACAAGCTTCATCTATGCAAACCCTTAATAAGAGCTATTGATTCTTCCACCATTAGAAGTCAGTTTCCACTAGCTCAACAAATCACATACAAATACTTTGTCGGAAGAAAGGCCATGTTCGATTCAGACTACCGTACTGCTGACGAATTTCTAACATTCGCATTTGTAAAATGCCATCGAAGGAGCATTAAGAATAAGAGGCTTATTCTCACTTACTTAGTGCCTGTAAAAATGTTACTTGGCTTCATGCCAGCTGAACATTTGCTGCAAAAGTATGACTTGATGCAATTTTGGGACCTTGTTATGGCTGTGAAGAATGGTGACCTAAGAGGCATAGACCAAGTCATGGAAAAACATGAGAGTTTCTTCATTAGTGCTGGAATATACTTGATTGTGGAGAAATTGAAGATTTATGCATACAGGAACTTGTTCAGGAGGGTTTATATAGCAGAAAACAATCATCAAATTGATATAGTTAGTTTCCAAGCAGCTCTGCAACTGATGGGACATGATGACGTGGATGCTGACGAAACTCAGTGTATTGTTGCAAACTTGATCTTCGACGGAAAGATTAAAGGTTACATATCATTTCAACACAAGAAGGTGGTGGTGAGCAAACAGAATGCATTTCCGTCTTTATCTAGTTTATGCTAGTCCAGCGCGGGCTCTGAGGAGGTGGAGCATGAGTGTGCAGACTTCTTCTAAATAAATAGGAGGATACTCAATATCAAAGATCATTATTATTAACCTTCTATCTTAACAACTATTGTATTGCAGTGGCACTTGTTTATTCTAGTCTATCTATGATAACAATGCTTGTAACAGTAATTACATCTAAAAGTTATTATGGTAAGATGTAAAATTTCATGAAAGCCTTTATCATGATAGTTAACAATAATAAAATACCTACCTATGCCAAAGAATATGATGAAATCTTTGATATTGTTAAAGTCTTTATGTGTTACTCTCCTCATAGAGCCCACAGTGGTTTTACCATAATCTTAAAAGATCTATTTTTGTATGACTTTTGTACCTATATACAATGAAGTGAAGAAAGTGGTGGACAATAGACATTGCTGCGTGCACAAGTGAGTTTATGTTTTAATGGACGGTTCTTATCAACTGGTACATGATTTATTATTGTAGCATTGATTAGTATTTAGTGATTTCTTAAACATGAATACCTGCCTACTTTTGTTCTACAACTTTATTGTGTTTAACTGCAGAAAAACTCATTCATTTAATAAATCAATACACTTCGTTAATGTGCCAAAATGAATGACTTTGAACTAAACCACTATTGATAATGATTGTGTTATACACCCAATCTGTAACCAGTTACTGGTTTGTCGTTTGTAGGCTTATTTTATTGAGGTCCTCGACCTGATTTTATTCAATTTACACTGGATTTTGAATTCCAAGTTGTTAGTCATAGAGTCTAAAATGTCAAAAGTTATTTGAAATGACTATGATATTTTTCTCTTTAGTCCCCAGTGAGATATATAAACTTTATGACGGATTGTAAGTTTTGTCAATTATGATATTTAGCATACTTAAAAGAAAAGCGTTAAATTATGTTAATCATATACCTACATAAAGGCTAGCTGAATGTATAATTCACTATAAAATTATTTGCATGTATCAATAGTAGTGATTGTATCAGAACATGAATACAGTTTTTTAAGACTCATCTTTGCTTTACTTTTTACTACCTAAAAAAAATAGATCCTGCTCCAAAATATTTCAATATTCTTGATTTACTTACCTGTAATACTAAAATACCTGAATGATTTGAAGACATGACACAACAATCAAGGGTCATTAATATTTCTATTTAAATTATTTTGTAAAATGAAAGCCCAATGACATTAAAACATTTTTTATTAAATCCACAATATATTTCAAAGAATAATATAAATATAATAAATTTTGCTAACCACTAATACCGACAATGCTGAGTATAATGGTAGTCTTACAGTAAAGTTATAGAACATATTTTTGTGATTTTTAAATAGAAAGTCACAGTTCTAAACTATAGATACATTTACACATTATTAGATTTGCTAAGCAGCTGAAAGTTGAAAGATTTTCAATGTGCAATATTGTGTTATACCTTTTAATCTATTTACAATATACCTACGGCATTGATGAAAGATGGAAGGTTCGAGAGCCAACTAGATGTCTAACTTTTGGCAACCACTATCACTTTACATTTTCTTACAAGTCTTTCCAGCTGCTTACAGCGCCCATTAATGCTTCCTCTATCCACATTCCATCCTCTTGATTAAACAATTTTTATGCTAAGCTAACACGCTTTACAAAGTCTAGCCGAAAATATTTCTGGGTAATATCAGATTTTTCAGTAGTAAAAATTTTTTGTCATCTCGTAAAAAGTGTGAGTACTATCTTTATGACGTCCAGATTCAATCAATTGAAACATGTGTAGAATACTGTATTATTATCCTGTAACGTCTATGCCTAAAATAATGTAAGCTTTTTATTGCATGTACAGTATTATAGCAGACTTATTTCGTGCGAAGGCGCCCTCGCAAGTATTAGCATTTTCCATAGGGCTATAATTCCTGATGGCATTTTATATTATTTTTTCTAAAGTAGCGATCCAATGATTGATTTCAAGATATGTTTCCTAATATTGATATGCATTTTCTGTGGATCTTTGATGATGTCTGTACCTAAGCTCTATTTTCTCTCTTTATGGAAACACAAAATTGCACATTGTAGTAGGTAATACCTTTTCACCGCCACGAAAGTGCATCAAGTTTGACATAAAGGTTAAAATTGACGGCAACGAAACCGAAAGGTGCACACAACTGTTTTTGGTATCTCTTATGTATAATTTTGACTGATTTGAACGGAACAAATATAATTGTTATCGCTCTGAAGTCGCAATTACCTGTGGGGTAACCATTTTTGCACAACGTGGCGATGAGAAGGTTCAGAATAGTATGTAGAAAAATATGAAGAAATATTAGTCTAAACTAGTAAATATATTTCAATATTATCTTACATTTAGCACTTATATTCATCTACTACATAAACCAAGCTAAACAAGAAGGTCTTACATGCAAAGCTAACAAATATTTTTGCCTTTATAATGTCTAGGTACTTAGATTTTATAATTTAATTGATGTAATATATTATGATACTGTAATAAGTCTCTTGGGGTATACGATAAAGGATTTTAGACTCGACTCTACGTAACTAAAATAGTCTTTTAGACTTTGACATCAATGGGAAAGTTAGAGATCATTATCGGTTAGTTGAATCCACTGCCGATCATAGGCCTCTCTCTCCTAGCATTATTTTGACATTAACTGGTCTAAAATCTTACCTAATAATTTCTGGTCAACTTTTAGTCAACCTAAAATAGATATTTTTCAAGGTTTTGATTGAAACTTCATAAAATATATTTCACATTACTTACCTACCTTAACAAGTTATATAGGTTGTAATACTAAGTTAAAACAATGTTGGCTCCTTTAAAAGTACAAGAGATCAAGTTTAGTGATTCTTTCATTAACTTTTTTTTTATACATTTTAATTGATTATGATTACACAAGGACATTGAATAGAAAATGGGACAAGAAATGCAAAAAATATCTAAGACACACTTATTGATATACGGAATAATAATAGTTTGATTCAAATATATTCAAAATGATTACGAAGATACGGCACCGAATACAAAATCTATCAATACATCAATACAAAATGTGTTTTGGACTTTGTGGTTCTTAATAATAACCTGTGTAATATAGGTTAATTAAAGGACGCCATCTAATGGACAAATTACACACTAGATGGTGTACTTTACGTTTTATAAATCTACAAAAAACTCATACTAATTTCCTGAAATTAGTTTACCCACGTTTTTAATTTAAGCCCATGGAACGAAGCTTGTTCTAGAAAATGTAAGTAATTCAGAAAGGCGATTAAAAGGCAATATATTTTTCATAGCTTTTCTTAATTTATAAGTGCCCTATCTTCGTAGTTATTTACAGGTATGCAGGTATAATAGTTTACTTCTTCTCTGGGTAACCAAACGTGTGCATCGGTTGTCTGTTGAGGAGCTCGTTCTTGTATGCTGAAAGAATTTCTCGTGATATATTTGGTTTTGGTGGTCTGGCATCGAAGAGGTGTCCCATTTGGCTGTGGAAATAAATATAAATGTTACTGATACATTTCTTGGCTATCTACATTTTTTACGGGTACCTAATAATTTGAAGTGAAATCTATGAAACTAAATGTAAATGAATTAGAATAAAAGCAATTCCAACTAGCTTAACTGGTGTTTATTATAGGGACCAAATCAAATCTCTGTTGACCTAACTAGTTATTTATTTCATCCCTATTTCTCTAATACAGCAAAACCGACGAATAAACGGTTACAGCTGTAATTAAAATTTATTTTTACTACTAGACTTACTTCGTCGTGGATGTTTGCTTTTTTTCTTGGGTGTGCTAATGTGTTTCCACTACGGCTTTATTCTAAAGTAAATGGATAAAATGTTTGCCTATTAGCTGGGTTGGCGGCCATTGATTCGCGTGGTGGCAGCAGCTCCGGGTGGTCGCTTATTGTGTCTGTCAGAGCGGCAATCATCAAGTCTGTAAAAAAGTAAATAAATGAAATTTGAATCCAGAATGATTGCGCCCTATGTCATGAAAAAATTACCTAAGTACTAGTTTTCATTCAATAAAAGTCCCTCAAAGAAATTCAGCCTCTTGTTAAAGGTCCAAGAAAAATGAAAAAGTGTGATCATATTAAATCCAAATATGGTAGGAACTAAGTAGGTGTTCGAATGTTTTTGTTGATCACCACATTTTGACTTATCGCTACTAGTTATGGCCTTCTCAAATCGTACTACGAAAAATGGCCTACTTGGTAAGCGAAATAATCCAATCGATGATACTAGCTGATATAGATATCAAGAGGTTAGGTATTCGCAAAACGTACCCAGCACTTTCTTCTCAATGGTGCGGGATAGCTGTCCCCTTTCTGCTTGGAGTTCCAGGAAAGCCATGAATCGTCGCGTGGCTGATCGAGCCGATGCGGGATCTCGTGACAAAGACTGCGAGAACATCATCTGGGAAACATCAATATAAACCGTTAAGCTTTTGAACCGACCTACAAATATCTCGTCCGCTAAGACGATGATAAAAAAGAGTTTTTTTAAGCAGTCGGGAACTGAATTCATTTACTGACTTCGGCAAATGAGACATTTCTTTTAACTGTGATGTGTGTCTGAAAAGTACCGATCCAAGGATCAGAGCCGCTGACTTCACCAAAGCCACAAAGGCGTGCGGTAGTCGCCTCGTTGAAATCTATATCGCATCTCTCGTCTCTCTTGTGATTGGTCGAATCTTACACGTCTTCGTGCCGTTCCGCTCGTCTTCCTTTTTGGGGAATTAGGCACGGGCGTAAGTTTGGGTTTACCGCAAACATTTCGACTTAGCCGATTAGTGGCTTAGTTCATTGCTTGTTTAATTTAGTGATAGCTACCTTAGCAAGCTGGTAGATAATCTCCTCAAGCGTGTATTCATTGTAGGGAATGCTGGTGGGCTTCTGCAGTTTTTCCATTATCTCTTCATATTCCTCGTCAGGGAAGGCCTGGGCTTCACGTTCTCGTTCATACTCTTGTGCCCCTGAAACAAATGTAAACCTTAAATTATATCTACCTACTAATGCTTATAAAAATGTAGTCTGAATTTATTCAGGTTCCTAAAGATGATAAGAATTCACTAGGTACTAGTTGCGAAATTTGTTCGAAAGAGTTACCGTGGCCCTCAACGCAACGGCGGCAACGGTTTTAATCAGTAAGAGTCTGACACTCCCTTCTGCTCCGCCCAGAGCTGGAGGAGTCATTTGATAATTACGAATCCTTAAAAAAAGGTACACACGTCTGAAGCTTCTAATGACTTGCCAAATCTCGTGTTGATTAGTCTTCCAGAAACCTGATATCTACCTACGAGAAATAAAAACTCACGCATAGACTGTTGCAGCATAGGGTCGAAAGTCCTCTTGATGGCCTCAGGTCTGAGTTCACTGCTGACTGGCAGCGCGGGTACCGGTGACAGGTTGTTGCTGAGTTCCCAGTTCTTGTTCGCAATCGTTCGGATGATGTCGGGGCTGTTGCCGAACGGGAACGACTGGAGGGCCGGGCTGCGGTACTGGTATTCCTGAAGAAGGTATATTCGTTTATGAGGCAAGTTTGGTTAACTAACAAGGGCATATGGGGAGGAGCCTGTTTTTAAATCACGCTATATTGATTCAAAAGTAAGTAGTGCGAAATTTTTAAGTTTAGAAAGGCAGAAAGCATTTAACATTCATTCCCGAAAATCGTCAATCTCATTTTGTAGGTTTGTTGTAGTTATGTATGAAAACTATGCACGTAGTTTATTTACTTCGAAGGACTCTTAACATCACAGTCATAAAATGTTGATAAGTAATAATTCATGAAAACAAGTAAACAATCTGAATCTATTTATATTTTACGACATAATAACTAACACTTTTATGAACACTAAACATTCATTAACACTCAAGCGAGTGTACCAAATGTGACACATGGGTCTAATAGTCACATAAAACCGAGTATTACGTACGACGTGAGAACTAAATCAACTGCTTTGATAGATACTAGTTAATTTTTATTATCACTCTGCTTTAGTAATACTTTTTATGACTGTATATAAAGTTCTTATTATGAATTTCATTTATAAACATGTATGAAAAATAAAGTCATCATAATCATCCTGTCCTTATTCCAATTTATTTGAGGTCGGGGCAGAATATTTTCTTCGTTGGTTTCTCGTAGCCAAATGCTACGCTTCGTAGACAGCTCGTAGCAAAGTGCTACGATTGCTACGAAGTTCGTAGCACATTTTAAATTCGGTAAATCAAGTATTATTGGATTAAATTAAAGCACCTTGTAGTGTGGGTATCATCTCATATGAATCATTATCCAATAAGACTCCTTACTTAATCAAAAAAATCCCAGTAACTATAAAAAACCGTTTGATGAACAGGAACACATTCCCGAAGGATTATTTAAATATGCTGTCTTAGATCTCTGCTAAATAATAATAAAAAACAATCACCGCAACGAATTCACTCTGTACCTAAGTATTGACGTGGGCATCTCGCCACCGCAACGCCTACGCAGATTCTAAACATGGCTGCGGATTATTTCACTTTTTCTCTCACAGTACTTTGTTTCTGTTACCACAAACGTTTGAGTGACATTTAATTACGATTTTTGAGCGTACTACTATAAATAAATGTTGCTCGTGTCACCGAGACTTATATGTAAGCTAAGTTTTAATAAAACGCACAGTTAAAGCCGTTAATTTGAATCAGAGAGTAATAAAACTATGTTCAATGTTTACGAAAGTAATGCTCGCAAAATAACTAATTTTAGGACCCATAGTAGATACAGAATGATATGAAAGAGAAAGGAGTAAATGATTCCGTGACCTCTGATAGGATAGAATAATCTATATATATAAACTAGCTGATGCCCGCGGCTTCACCCGCGTGGATGTCGTTCAAATTATATACTAAAACCTTCCTCTTGAATCACTCTATCTATTAAAAAAAACCGCATCAAAATCCGTTGCGTAGTTTTAAAGATTTAAGCATACAGACAAACAGACAGACAAAAATAGCGACTTTGTTTTATACTATGTAAGGAAGGAGAACTGACTGACTGACATATCAACGTACAGCCGAAACTACTGGGGCTAGGAATGTGAAATTTTGCACACGGTTTCCTAGTATAATGTAGGGGAGCACTAAGAAGGGGTTTTTGGAAATTCAACCCCTAAGGGAATTATATAGGGGGATGAAAGTTTGTATGGAAAATCGAAATTTTTGTAGTTAAACCGACATCCACGCGGGCGAAGCCGTGGGCAAAAGCTAGTTATGGATAGAATGGAAGAAGAAATCGTGTTGCGCCGACTCAAAATAGAATGTTACAAGGGCAGGGAATGATGATGAGTAGATACAGTCTCGAGCTCTAGGTAATGTAGCAACTTCCAAAGAGTTATTTTTCCTTTTTGTATTGTTTGTAAATACGAACCATGTAGACCTGTGAGCCTACCATGACGTCTTAAAACAGTTCTTATTCCAGTGAGAAAAAGACATGGCGCTAGACACCCCGTATAGTTCTGTCACGTTTCCACACTGGAATAAGAACTGTTTTAAGACGTCATAGTAGGGCCGCAGATCACATATTAACAAGCGATCTTTCACGAGACAAAACATCGTTTTTAAATTTTGCGTAAATACATTAACAGTAGTCGTGACTATACGTAATTTGCCCCGCAATAATGTCCTTTGGTTTAAAGCTTAATCACACGGTACACAGACACACATTATGTATGCAAAAGGTCAAAGGGTGTATAAAACTCTCGCAGTTATCTAATTAATAGTCAGTTAGCGGTTTTTTTATAGGAAGCTCACGGTTTATGTTAGAGGTTATAATTTGCCTTGATTTTGTGAGTTTTTTGTTCTAAATGTCACAGTTAGAACATAACTGTAAACCAGTTACAATACTACTACTGAATGCAAAACAAGTTAAAACTCCTTTTGACTGGAAAAATCAGTCATAACTAATTTGGACCGACTTTTACTATCAGTATTAGAATTTAAACTAATACCCCTAATTTTTTAACTTTTACTATTAGAAACTTATAAGGTTGGTAGGTTTCCTGTCTTTGACTCTGCTGAATATTTTTTTGTAGTGTTTTTAGCTGGTGACCTAAAGAGTATTGAACAGACAAGTTTCTGAGAGAACTTGTTTTTACTTTATAAAGGTTTTGACTACCTAAAAATACACAGTCATACTATGCATACTCCTTCATTCAAGTCAGCGTACATTCACGTTACCGCAGCAATATCAATATTTACCAAACGAAGCCCAATAAGTGCGCTCACGAGTTACAAATCTACGCAGTCGACACGTGACGACAGGCAAGTGACCCAAACTCACTCAAATCGAATCAAACCGATTTCATTAACACGCTCGCTGGCACGTGCGTATCATTCGTCGAACTGAGTCGTTCATTAACTTCGGATTAACTATGGATCACGAGGCTGCAGAGGACAAAATCATAATCTTATTTTATTAGGTATAATACCTGCACACTTTGATACAAACTGTTTTACGTCCGTCACACCACTATCTCAGGTCCAGTTGAAAACAAGCCTCGGGCAGTCTAGTCAACAACAGTAGTTAAACAACAAATTGTGTTTAATGTTGTGTGCATTTGTGGCATAAGTCCAATAAACCTATTTTCTTTCTTTCAAACGTTGACAACACCAGTCAAATTGAGTACTGATGTACCTACTCATTTTGATGAGTACATCAGATGTCCTTATCAAAATCATCGTATCTTTACATTTTTTTTTTCAAAACCAGCAAGAAGACACAGAAGCATTCCTATCTCACATTTGTACTGAAAAAGTGAGTCACTGGGATAGGAGCGGTGAGCGGTAACTTTCAACAAAAATAGATAAACAATAAAAGAGTAATATAGAATAATAAAATAAATAAATAAGATGCTAGTTACAGCGAGTTACCGCTTTTTGGCTTACGGGGACAGAAAAGGATGCCTACAGCTCAATCTAAAAGGAATTTGCGGGAAGCCGCCTTTAATTAAGGATTGCAAAAGTTTTCTTCTTTAGGCACCAAGGGAATGTAAATTGGTATAAAAACTTTTTCTTCTATAAAGGAAATGGGGCGGAATAATAAATAGCTAGAATACTTAGAGCGTCCGCTTGATCTTGCTTCGGATTATGTGTTATTTTTGTTGTGGTATCTTTTAATTACTTCCTGAATTAATTTTGCTTAAAGACAAAGATCTTAAAATTAATTCAAGTCAAAAGTACGTTACGTCGGCTGTTTTACGAGAATATTCTAGAATACGTTTTAGTCCAGAACGCTCCACTATTGCATTGTCTAGGAGATTCCAGAAAATCAGTCTGATTTTAAGCGATACAACGAAGCATTTATTAAAGTGAACTAGAATCAAAGTGAATAGTGATCAGTCGTGATTTGTGATTTAGTTTAAACTTATAAATCATTGTGATTAATAAAAATAATTAGTTGGTGTTTAATCGGGATTGTTTTTTATTTAGTACCTATATACCCAGTTTGTAACAGTATGATCTTCATATCAGCAGCTGTTTACTTGAGTTTATTTGTGTCACGTTACACGCAGCATGTATGGGGGAATAAAGTCCGTGCAAATACATGCAAATTTATGATGTAGGCATGGCTCGTGCATCATAGTTTATTCCATGAATATTCTAATGATACCATACTCATTAGGTACTATTATGTAGGTTACACGTGCTTAGTTTAAAGGCAAATCGATTGATCATGTGTATCAAACTATAACGTGAAAGTACCTCTACTAACGCAAAAAGTATAGGTACCTAGGGATGATGATAATGATTTTTAGTGGGCAATTATGTATAATTGCCCACTAAAAAATCATTGCTTCAATTCCTTATCAAAATTCGTGAAGTTGTTTTTGAGTGGACGAATAAAAAGAGGGAAGCGTCAGGACGACACGTCCCCCTTTTTATTCGTTTCTTGATATTATCAGATCAGTTCCCGGTTGTATGTTGATTACAATCCTAGTTATGATTTATGATCGTAACAAATATGGCTTTACAGAAATCATGGCACTGACACTAAACAGCAAATTGCAAAAAACCGGATGAAAATTAAAAACTTCTTAAATAATCTGTTAGGATTATAATAATTGTAATATAAGTAGGTACCTACTTCTAAAACAGTAGGTACTTAATTTTTTTCACCTTTGTCTAAGAGTTTATGTGGTTTTTTGCCGAGTTCGTAACAACAACGACGAATTTTCCTAGTCGTAAATATTAACTATAACTAAAAAGTAAGCACTTCAAATACAGTAACTTTCATTTAGTAAATCTTCGACTCGACTTTAATTAACTAAGAGCAAGTATAATTAAGTATAAAGCGAACTAAGCTAATGAACTGTAAGCCGGCGAACGCTGCGATTGTTTCGACCGACTAATCGAGCATTCGGGTCATCCAATTCTCTCAAATTTTGATAGCTAATATTTACAACGTTATCATTTGTTCCAGTAAACCCACCTAAAACACGAATGTAAGCCAAGTTCAGAACAAGAAAACTTACCTACGAGAGACTCTGATAACGGCTTTGAAAAAAAAAGGAGTGAGATCTAACTAGATTTTAAGTTCTTCTGAAGATCTTAGCTCTTGTCTTGAACAACGTTTTTCATAATAACTCAATATTTTTTTTTTTATTCTAAACTGGCTTGCATTTGGCCATAACTTGCCTGTTTTGAAGCGACCCTGAAGCCTGAAGGTGAAGCACGCTTGCCTAGCTCAGATCGATTCACTCGAGCTTCGAATAGATCTAGATAATAATGATCCAGGAACAGAGAAGAATAATTCGTTTCTTACCTTAGCCTCAGCCTGCTCCATTAGCATGTTCCTCAGTTTTTCCTGTTGCGCACTTTCTTCAGCAGCTTTCAAGTTCTGAGAATAATGTGTTCGTAGGTAGTCGATGTTGAACTTGATCTCTTGCAAGAAAGCGATGGCTTCTTCCTTTGACATCTGGAAATCGACAAATTTAGTAGAAAATAATTAAAGTTAAACGTGGGCGAAACAAAAGAGAGTGTTTGAATCAAGTAGGTGACGTACAGACGTTCCTTCTTAAAACATTGTGCCGATGGATTCTTTGAATAGTAAACGAGTCATGGAGGTAATTTAAGTATAGGTAACCTAAAAAAACTAGCATTTAAAGAAAAACTTGTGAAAAATTTGAAACTTTAACCTCCATTATCTCCGTATCTATGTATGGCCTAGAAAAAAAAAATGATTGTGGTGACGGGGAAAACAAGTCTTACGCCCAAATACTCAAACGTCACGCGTCACTCAATTATAAGTTGCACTTAAATCTCGTGCTGTCTTTGTTACTTTAACGCAGAGTGACAGAGATAGCAGGAGTTTTGAGGGTTACTTATAATTGAGTGACGTGTGCCTTTTAGTTTCGTTACGGGTACAATCATCGGCACGATTCTTGAGCGCTGACGCAAAAGTGAGTTATTGGGTCCCTTTGGTGGTATGAAGTGAGACGCGGGGGCGGGGAAAGTGCAGTGATTGGCCCGTATCGCATCGCGTCATAGCCGTCACTCAGGATTGGTTCTTTACTCCTGCTGCACTTACCTCACGACCAATATAGTATATTTCATTATAAGTGCGGAAAACCTGTCATTGCAAAGAGTTCCGACAAATGTCTACCCGAGGCGAGGCACAGCCGACGGCGAGGGTTGACAGTCGGAACAAGTTGCAATGACGGTTCCGCACGTGTACTGAACAACTATTTTTAATACAGTTGCGAAAAAATGAAGCAATTTAATAAAATAATAAAACCGTAATTAAACTCGCAAAGAACATTTTAGGAAAATGGCGCCAACCGTAAAAGAGAGAGACTTTTTTTGTTTTCTTCACCCATTCTGGGTAGGCAAAGGGAACTATGCCCATACAGCCAAGTCTTCAGTAGATTTTTTTTATTGATATGAAATGAAAATTAAATTTAATGAGATGAAATGGAATGAAACCTTTAACTCATTGAATCAAATAATTAAATCTGATATTGAAACAAATTAGTAGCTTCTTTAGAAATATTTGCATGAATCATAAAAACTTCTATGATTTTTTTTAGTAAAAACTTCGTGGTTGGTTTTTTTTTATTGGACATTATTTTGACAGTTGGGAAAGAGAACGCACGAGTTCGGAAATGGTAAAGAAAAAGCACGAGTACGTAATAGCCCACATCCCGAACGCTATACGTCCCTGCAATACGCCACTTTTTGAGCAACTGTATTAAAAAATAATAAACGGGTGTGCGTTTTATTTGTCTTATTATTATAGTTTACGATGCGCACAGCGATCCCTACTCTTCCGCCGAGCGCTCAAGAACCGTGCCGGTATCTGTACTTTTATGCCCTTTAAGTAGGTATATCATGGGTAAAAAATAATGAATTTATGCTGTCTGAATGTATCGCTGAAAATGTTTTGTAGAAGTTGAAACGAATGTTGTTAACATATACGAAGTTTAGATTACGAACAACCAAACTATTTTACCCAAAAACATAAAATTCAGTTATTTTTATTCCTAACACGAGTATCTAAGCGAGGCTTTAGCATTCGTAGAATCGTATGATATTTTTCACTCCTCTTGCTCAAAAAGAACGTCATAATAGCATACCAGAGCGGGCCTAAAATTGCATATTTTGCCCTAGGGCTAAAAGTAAATCTCGTACGACAACTTGTTCAGCCAGCTGGTGCGTGATGTAGTTTCAAGTAAAAAAAATGTTTTATTTTTAAAAATGGAACTAAACGTGCTGAATGCCGAACTCTTTGGTAGAATGTGTGCGTTGCATTGCAGCTACAGAAGAAATAAAAAAAAGGCACTGGCCCGAAATTTTTGGAATTGTATTATTAAATTGAATTAAATTTTTAATAAAATAAACTCATATTGAACATGGTTATTTTATTTTCTCGCAATCGTAGTGAAAAGTACAGTGTAACACACGGCGCTAAAATCCCATTATAACTCGGTTCCTATTTACTACCTCGCTAAAGCTCGGTAGTAAAACTACCTCGTATATAATGGGTCATTTTAGGCCCTTGTATTACAATGTACTATTACGACTGGCCAGTTATTCTTGTTTGGCAATAAAATGTTCTATATCGTATGTGCGTGCCATATAGACGATTGGATTTGAAATACGGTCCAAATGTCCATTTGCACTAAAGCTTTAGTCGTGTTTTATGCCAAGGAGAATTTTACTATAAAATAATCCGAATAAGGACTATATTATGATAATTTAAACCTACCATTCCCTCCTGAAGGAAGGCTTCAATAGCAGTGGTCACTCCTCGTTCATCCCCAGTCCAGAAGACGTACTCAGCCATATCCAAAGGCGAGTATTGGACACCAGAGTATGCAGCGTAATGATCCATCTGAAACAACACGGTTATAGTTTTAACGTATCAGTTATCGGAATAGCATTTGGTACATATTTTTGAAAGAAAATGGGCCCACGACATGGCATCAGGCCAATGATATATTATATCTGTCACTCCAATTATTCTTTCTTTATTGTGATAGATCAGATAGATATTATCATACCTACACTACCACTACTAGCTAATGTTGCTCATTTGTCAAACATGGTTTTCGTTAAAACGGTATTTTAGAAATCTTTGTTCCAGGCAACATTATAACGGGATCTGGTATAAGTTCATTGATAACATAGTACAAAGGCCAAGTAATATATTTATGATCTGTACGTAGTCTGTCTTGTTTTAGAATATGACCTTTTTGCGGTAAACACAAAAAGAAACTACAACACAGGTAGACCTACCTATCTAGTTAAATCCTTTTACCGAATCCAAATGCCCTCGCTACTTTGATGTGGGCTAAATAAAACAAAATAGGTTTCGCTGCTTCGCCGCAAATTTTTAAAGCGAGCTAAGGGAAATGAGAAGAAAATTAGGTGTACTTAATAGAAAATGTCGTTTCAAGGACGCAACGTCGAAAGAAACGTGCAATGCACACCTGATATTTTTTATTGATGCTATTTATTGAAACACAAACCCAAAGCGTTTACTTCAATTACTGTTCAAAGACACTTTTGAATTGTTAAAGGGTGTTCAGCTAGTCGGAAAGTCAAAGCTAATAATAATCATGTACCTAATTACCTATTTTTCATTGTCAACTGACTACTGCCCGTGGTAATTCGAATCCGATTCGAACTTATACCATATCATCCAGATTTAAAGGCTTTAGAACTATGCTGTACGGAACTTCTTTTTGCCACATTTTGTTAGCAAAATTTTGATTTGAACTTGAATAATTATGACAACTTCACTTAAGTAAGTGGTTAAGTCAAGTTAGGTGTCTTACGTTATTCTTGGTTTCCTTAGTGATGTCTGCGTTGAATGCTCTTCGAACAGCTGTGTGCTGAGGACCTGTAGGGATGTTGGTGGCCTGGCCGGGCTGCACGAGTCGAGCAGCTCCGTGGAACACCTGCGGATTAATTAATTAATTATTCGGTCATTTCGTGGTAAGTAATCACGTATAACTACAAGATTAATACCCTACCATTAAAGGCATTTACATGAATTTTGGTTTAATGTTCTGGTATGCAATTAAACCGATTCATTTTAATTATGTGTTTGTAAATGAGTGTGAACAAAATTAAATTATACCAGTTACAATTTCGGTAATGTGAGTACAATAATTTCATTTGATTACATCATGCAGCCAGAAAACTTCCTCGCAACAATTTTCCTTAGCGGTTAATATCCGAACTATGTAGATAGATAAACCAAATCTTGTTTTCTTTTAAATGAAAGGTTTTTATTTTTGGAGCTAACTTTATTTACAGTACAATTCAATTAAAGAAGGTCGTTAACCTTTTGTTTTAGTAAACCTTCGCCAGGCAATTTCCCCGAAGACGCTTGAAGGAAAGATATTGCGAACAAAGTGATAAATGGTTGAAAATAAAAGCAATATGTTCGACGCGGTGTTCGATTCCCCTTATTGAGATAGGGGTTATACTAAAACTAGTCTACCGAAAATAAATTCTAAACGGAATTTGCAGAGTTTCGCGTTATTCAAGAACGGTATTGAAATATTATTCATTGTCCCGACAGTTTGTAATCATTCAGATTTGATTATTATCAAATTAGTGAACATTACAATACAAAACGAGTGTCTTATCATTAGTCATCATGTCATCATTGGTAACCTATGACAAAATGCTCTAACAAAGCTACAATTCATCATCATCTGATGTCATAACTATGTTGGAGTCAGCTTCCAGTCTAACCGGATACAGTTAAATATCTGTGTTGAACTGCCAATCTGACCTCCACAACCCTAATAAAAGTTGTCAGGCGACCGACTACTTGTGGAACGACTGTCAAAGATCTACAAAAGACAGCCTTTTTTTTTTTGTGGGTGGAAAAGCATCAAATAACTCCTCCCACTCTTGGGCAGAGCGGAAGGGAGCGTCAGACTTCTACTGACTAAAACCACCCATGTTCCTTCTTCGCCCTTGTGCCGAGGCCGCGTTATGCCTTTCGATAATCCGCAGCACAAATGACAGCCTTGATCAACGACTAAAACGTGCTTTCCGAGGCACGGAGGAAAATATGGATGGTCACCCATCTAAGGAGCAAGCGCAGCTTAACCTGAAGATTGACCAGTGTGGCTGTTTTATTCAGCCAAGAGGTACTTAAGTACTTTGTTATAAGCTATAATTATACATTTTAACTATACCTAGCTGTTTTTGTTTATACGAAAATAGGGCCACATACACAAAGATACCCAAGTTCAACGCCCATTGCCGTATTTATCTACCCACGTACCATCACTCCGTCAGCTATGTGTGTTTTAATTTTCCGGTCAACAATCAACCAACGTCGGTCGGTAATCAATCAACGACCGAAATTTCATCAAGATCGTTGCTGTTTTTTAGACGTAAGTGTAGGCAGGGCTAGGCAATAGTGGCTTGACAACATAACCGTAAATATTTTTGGAATTTCTTAGTCACCTCGCAAGAAAAAAACTAGAAAAGCTGATGTTTACTGGCAAGGTCACTGACAAACATCCGAGTTATCGCAGTCCACTTAGATAGCCGGACCGGACTAGTTCATCGCTGGACTCAAAAGTCTACAACGCGCTTCAAAATGCTAAGCCTTGGTCACAGTTGGCCACACAATCATGATCAAACACAAAAAAAGTTGATGTGGCACTCGGAGACTGCCGCGGTAAAGCTATTGCATAGCATTTTTTATCAACTTATGCAAAAAAAATATTTATTTTATAAGCAGTATTTTTTAAAAATAATTTAAATTATTTATGTGAATCAAAAGTAACCTTCATAGACTAAGCTAGTAAGAAACTCTATGACGGAAAATTTAAAAGAAAAAGTATTGACAGCTTGTCAGCCTGACGTAAGTGTCATAACATTGAAAAATATGAAAATTATTTATTTTATTTTAGACTAGCTGATGCCCGCGGCTTCACCCGCGTGGATGTCGTTCAAATTATATACTAAAACCTTCCTCTTGAATCACTCTATCTGTTAAAACCGCATCAAAATCCGTTGCGCAGTTTTAAAGATTTAAGCATACAGACAAACAGACAAAAATAGCGACTTTGTTTTATACTATGTAAGGATAGTATAAAAGAAAACGAATCGTTTTCTAAGACCGATTCGCAGAATAGTAATGCAAAAACCAATAAAACGTATGATAGATGCGTTATAATAATAAAATAAATGTTTATAGAGTACTCGAGGAGTACTCACTCATTATCTTTCACTATTTTTTTGTGACTTTCTTCATTAATAAATGCACTTTGTTTATTCATATTTAAAACACTTTGTACACAAATTATACAAGTAAGAATATTTTAGAAGGAGAAAGCAGAGAGACAAAACAGAAAAACTGTACACCTTTACAACGTGAGGTTATAAATTATTTAATTTGACAACCTCAGTTGACAACCTTGTTATTTTCCGTAACCATAGCAACCTGTTTGAATACTGAATCTTGAATATTTTCGTTAGGGAATTTCTGGATTCGCTCTCCACGCTCAAGGCCCGCGTTAGAAGCTATGCAATAGCTTAATAACTTCACGTCGTCGGTGCAAACAGGACTCTCAGCAATGAGGAACATGAGGCGAGGAGGTGGCTGAGGTAAATACAAGTTACTCAACGACAGCAAAACACACAAATTCTATAGACGAGCAAAAAATCATTTGTATTAATTTTGCTATAAATACATGCATAATCTACGATCGACTTTAACGAATGAACAACTCATCCCTTTTCTCATTATTTTTACTTTACCGACACTGAAAAGCGAGCTTCGATATAAATGAACGAAGATACAATATCCGATCTAACAATGGCTCGAGTACAGCTTGATGTATTCAGATGGTATCAGTTTTCAATAGACTTTTATTTACAGTCTGGTTTACAATAGATTCTTCGCTACACGACGATCTATTGTAACGCCGAGAATTCTTAGTTTTCTGCATTTTCAATTAAGAGATGAATGAATAGTGGACATGTGAGTAGGTGGTAGGCATATTGTATAGCTATCTTTGTCTGCAATTGATCCATTGAAGACTGCAACTTTACTTTTATTTGTGAACGATTTGTTACTGGGTGTTCTCGATTTTGGATGAGATCTGAATTTGTGGGGTTACAATAACAGAATGTGTTTGGACATTCAAATCAAATCAAATCAAATAATTTATTTGCATAATATGGGTAAAATAGATGGTACATAATGCATTACATAATACAAAAAAACGATCCTCATATTAACCATTTCTGGTATGCAAAAACTTAAAACTTAAGATAAAAGTTTATGAAAAAAAATGAATTAAGCACCTACATAGGTACACACTTATAGGTATGTGGAATTACATTAATTATTATTATTAATTACATTCAAAGATTTGTTGTTATAGAACAGTTACCAGCAACTTGATTCTTTGTACGACAGTAAATGGGATATAGTGTTGCTATGGTTGGAACAAACCACACCGTATTGTTTGGTCAATACAATTTTACAAAAGTTAACCAACATCTCTCACTCAAATAGCTGACGTTGGAGAAAAAACAGCCAGGCTGAAGTGGGAGTGGGCAGGCCACGTAGCACGGATGCAGTCGGAGAGATGGGCAAAAAAAACAACAACATCGCCTTCCTAATAATAGACAAGAGCCAAAAGATGGTATATCTTACCTTAGTAGTGACCTCTTCGTTTGGAGCAGTAGTGCTCGCGTCATGCACGCTCACATGAGCGCCATCTTGTACCAGCACGCGATGAACGCCTTCCGAGGGAACGTCAAGCTGTGCCTGAGCGTGTAAGTGAGGTTTCTCGCTGCCCACAGCGTCGGCTGAAGCGTGTTGTTCCAGTCTTGACACGAGCTCACCGTTGGCCTGTACAGCATCTGTTTCAAAAAAGTCTATTGTATTATTTGTATTGGACAAACTAGAAATTTATAAAAATAATGATGATTCACTTGATGATGATGATGATTTTTACTGCACCGTGATCGATAATCACTAGCAGCTTCATGCTTTGAAACATTTTCGAAAGCCGGTTTAACTTTGACATTCAATCCATAATTATTCGCTGATCTAAATAGCCTGAGACAAGGGCAGGATTATGATAATAATATATAAATGTCCTCAAACCATGTGGCACACATCAGTACAAAACACTAAAAAATACAACAAGCTATCCTACCAGCTCTGCACATCAAAGGTACAATTAAAATTGCATAAAGAAATCATCATTATCCTAGCCTTTTCAAAACAAAACAGGCCGGCTTTCAGTATAACTGAACGCAGTGACAATTGAGATAGAGTGAGATGATAAATTGGGGTGACAATTGGTATTCAACAATCTCTTGTTAAGTTGTCCAAAGACACAACCAAAATAACTATCAACATACTTTTAGACGTAACCAAGACATCTAAAAGCTAGTCACTATTCACTAATAAAAGTACCAGACTAATGCGCCTACCACACGCTCACACTTCCCCACAGTCTTGCCTGCGCGATTACACGATGCACACAGTACATAGCGCGTGTGGTTTGTAATGGTAATACAGTTTTACCAACCATACGCGCGATGTACTGTGAAGTGTGAACGAAAAGTGTGGTGAAGCTTGAGCGTGTAGTAGGCCCATATCAGTTGTTTAGCGAATGTAGTAGATAAGCGCTAGTAGATACGACCCGAGCTCAGGGCCCCAAGTCTGCTATTCAATAGTGTCAGAATGGTCGATCATTGATCTCATAATGGTTGATTGATGACAAGCCAAAAAGTACCTTATGCCTGTCGACATAAGGTACTTTTTGGCTTGTCGCAAATCAACCATTATGAGATCAATGATCGACCATTCTGACACTATTGAATAACAGACTCGGGGCCCAGTTATCTAGTCCCCCGATAGTATCACTTTCAGCTTTGTTCGCGCCATAACGAGCGTGACATTAGACTAGCACGCTGCTGGGTGCGTCGCCTGAATACGTTTAATATTTCAGTAGACAGCTTTGGAAAGGTCCGTGTCATGTGGAAATAAGAGTATTTAAGAAAGAAAGTACTTTGGTTTTTTACAAAAGGAGTATGTAAAGATCGTACTGTGGTTTCTGCATACCCCTATGGTAAAAGGCTTGAGTTTAAGTATTCGTGTATGTGAAAATTGATTTTATTGGGCACCATAACAGACAGAAACACTTTAAATTACACAAAATTAATAAACAAAGCTTTTAATGACAAAAGGACCTCAGCTCAGCATAATTTCAGCTGCAGACCACGAGTGTCATAATTATACGTTCTAAAACAAACAAAAACAACACGGTACGAACGAACGGTAAGTAGAGCGAAATGCTTAAAGAGTATAAAGTGATAATTATGTTTTCCTCATTTCAAGTTGTTATTTTGTCTGTTTACCTATTTACTGCATTGTTTTGGTAAACAAGGAAGAGTGTTGTAAATATTTTGTTTCAGAAGAGAGGAAATTCAATTAGGAGTTATTTTGCTATCACAGAAAACAATCTTTGTTGTGATCTTTTCACCCAATGGAGATCCTGAAAATACCATAAGTATAATATAGAAAATAATCAACCTATTCTGGACCCACTTTTTAAACACAAAGATTTTGTAATTCAAATACTGTTATTCAGCTGCACCCGGATATACTGGTAACATAGTCGGGGAAAGACTAGGATGATGAAAGATTTTGTAATATTTTCTGAAATAGACCTCTTCCCAATTGAAATGTATCCTCCTCCAGATATTATACATACTCCAGGGCCTGCAGTCTCTACACTAATAACGACGCTACGAATGTCGCTAACTCGTAAAATCGTAGACTTTCTGTAATAGATTTTCAACCTTATGCTGTTGAAATAAAGCTGAAAATCTATTACAGAAAGTTTACGATTCTCGACTTAACGACATTCGTAGCGTCGTTATTAGTGTAGAGACTGCAGGCCCAGATCTCAGTACATACTATTGGGTTAGCAATAGATCACTGATACGATTAAGTATGAGCGATAACAAAGTTAGGTATTACTTACTGAGCCGGTGATATTCCACATGTTCGCTGTTCATTTCTTCTTCCTTGCCGCTCTCCGCTGTAATACGATTTAGAATAAGTTTCCATTTTCTACAGGATACATTACAATGTTAGAAAACTGAACTCGCCATTCTTTGTTCGATTTGAAATTGAAAAATATTATTCCATTTAAAAGGAACGTTATTGCATGTAGACTTATTCGTTCTCTGTGTGCAGGGTTACCATGTCGTTTGAAAAGTCCTGACAAAAAGTCAGATATTCGCAAAAGAGATGGTCAAAATCTGGATGGACAAAATCTGAAGTGACGTGTGCCTAAAATCCAGTTATGTAAATCCAGGTAAATGGTAAACCTCCCTAATCCTATCTGTAGATATGAGTTTTGCCTTTGCAATGGTACAAAATTATTGCTTAGAATGGAAAGCTGGTCATCCTTAATTTCCCAATGGCTCTTCGGGTGTCGAATGGAATCTCAAGGATCTTGTTTCAATACAAATAGGGTTAAAACTCAACATAATAATATATTATGTGAGTCGGTAATCGTAGAGGAACCTACATGGATGTATAAATAAATAGATACACATCCATGTAAATATAAATATTTGCTCTAAATAATGTTTACATTTAATCATTAACCCGCTTCGGCCTCGAAAACATGGGTAATCGATCAAGTGTGAGAGGAATGACTGATCGTGTCTAAATTATATGGAAAACGGTACATTATTATTTACATGTATATTTAACGTTAAGAACCAATCAAATCGTACAAGATAAACAAGTTAGAACCTAATATAAAATAGATAAGATAGATAATACTTATCCTTCACCTGTACGATAGGCATCGACAAAATTAAAGTTTCATTGATTTAAAAGACTAGCACAATATTGAAAGTTGAAACCATAATTTTTACTGCGCAGAAAATAATAATAACTATGTTTGAAGGTTGTAAGTAAGCCTACTAACAATTTAATTAAAGTGTTAATATTGAACATCCTCACAAACACTTTAAAAACATGCACAAAAAAGGTCCTCCACAAAGATAATAGGTACTTAATTTCTGTGCTGTCCTTTCATACTCTTGAACCCAATTTATTATGGTCCGACCCATTTTTTAAAACATAAATTAAGGGTCAAATAAAATAAAATAAACCGGCCAAGAGCGTGTCGGGCCACGCGCAGTGTAGGGTTCCGTAGTTTCCCGTCCGTCACATTAAGTGTTCCCACTTATGAGTTTAAAGGTGGGTATCCATTATGTTTTTTTTATTTTTTTATATATATTTTTAATTACTTTTTTTTCACTTTCAAAATGATTTTCCTAGAAAGTCCTTATAAAGTTCTACTTTTCAGATTTTTTTCATATTTTCTAAACTTATGGTTCAAAAGTTAGAGGGGGGACACATTGTTTTTTACTTTTCGAGCTATTATTTCCGAAATTATTGACATTATCAAAAATGATTTTAGTAAACCCCTATTCATTTTTAAATACCTTTCCAACAATATATCACACGTTAGGGTGTCGTCAAAAGTTAGAGGGGGGACACATTGTTTTTTACTTTTCGAGCGATTATTTCCGAAATTATTGACATTATCAAAAATGATTTTAGTAAACCCCTATTCATTTTTAAATACCTTTCCAACAATATATCACACGTTAGGGTTGAAATTAAAAAAAAACAATCACTTCCCACTTTACATAGGGGGGCTACCCTAATAAAACATTTTTTTTCCAATTTTACTACTTTGTCGGCGTGACTGATACACATATTGGTACCAAATTTCAGCTTTCTAGTGCTAACGGTCACAGAGATTAAGCGAGGACGGACAGACGGACGGATCACGGACGGACAGACAGACATGGCGAAACTATAAGGGTTCCTAGTTGACTACGGAACCCTTAAAACGATGTAAGGCTAATCTTACAATTTATGCCTGATAAAAAATAATCTCCTGACCCCTTTCAGGCACCTGATCGGCTGAAGGTGAAAATGGTTTGCGAACGTTCATAAATATTCAGAACAATCTGGATTTATAGTCTGGTCTACAATATATTTACCTACCTGTTTTATTCTACTTGTACCTACGTATTCATGGTCAAGATAAAACCGTGTAGTTAAAGTTACAATACGTACACAAAGTAAGACGGGAAACTAAAAATAATGCATTCACTTGGCAATAGAATCTAACGAAAGGTGCGTAGTACTCGCCGCAACCAGCGTGCATGTATGACCAGATGTAGGTTTTAATGTGGACGAGGGCGTTCTGTGATTTCCGCCTACCCCCATGGAAAAGGCGTGAGTTTAGGTATGTAACTATGTATGTATGTAGAAAGTAAAAAACATAGTTTGGAAAAGACTAGATACAAACACACATTATTCAAAGATTAGATATAAGTAAGAGGATACTTATTCCTAAGCTCTTCTAGTTACATGTTAGTCGCATTTTACGTCAGCCGAGGGTGGCAAAACGAGGTGGGGAACTTGCCTACGACCGAACCCCCCATCTCATACATTATTTCACGCAAATGCAGCTATTTTTAGCTCACACAATACTTGACCGAAAGTTGTCTTAAATAACACCGCGCGCACTTTCGAGCTATTTTCGTCCACGATCTCATTTCAAGTGAAATAAAGTGTGTTCTGGAGCTTAAGTTACGACGCTATAAATATCTCATGGAGTTATACCTGTTATAAACGTGTAAATACAAGATCAAAAGACGTATAGACGACGATATTTCATCGAGTCGTGATACGTCAGCAGGAAAAATTCCCGTTTCTTTCCAATCCCGTTGATTTTTTCAATGTTTCATTCGAAAGTTTCAGTTTCAAAAAAATTGCCCAGAATATTTTTATAATATTTTTCGGCATTTTCAACGCTAGTCAACGTGATTGATTTCTAGTTGCACATGGTTGCCAGGAAACTTATTAGGTTATAAGTCTTTTGAAGTTAACTGGAAACCTGTCGTTAGATCACTTTGTAAAAGGAAATCAGGTTATAGGGTATACAGCGTGTAGCAAAAACGGGATAATCATATATAGTTAAGGGGTGTGCTAAAGACCTGAAAACTAAAAAACTTGATCCATGGGACTAACATTGTGCATAACATAAAATCACCCCTGTAATCCCCGGAGGGTTAGGCAGACAAAGAAATTCTGGATGGAATCATGTAATAACATATTTGATCTCCGTTCGAATTTGAGGCTGAGTGAAAGAGTGAATCAGATACAATGGAGTGTGGGCCTCATGCTCACCAATTGCGCTTGCGACCAACGAGGCAGTCATTTATAATAATCATTTGGGTCATGTAGGTGTTGGACAGCTGATTATGTCACTCCCATAGAGAAAATAAATGGTCATTATCACACCTTAACATTTCACATAATTAAGTATACGTAATATTTCGAAGAAATTTTAGGTTCAGAACTATAATATATCAATTAGCTTAACACCATTACAAAACTGATGATGTCAATCTATTTTCACAGAAGTAGTAAATAATATTCCGATGAACAGCAATTAGTATTCAAATTATCTGTTGTCTACAGCAATTATTCAACGACGAAAATTGCTTGCTCGAGAATGAAATGCGTTCAAACTATAATTAATTTAACGGTTTGGTAGTCAAACCGTTAAATTAAACTGTTATTAAATAAGGTTTTTATTTTGTGGCTTATTTTGCCTGTCGAAAAGAAAATGGGAAGTATTTTTTTAGTAAATATTGGTTATTTTATTATGGGCCTACTCCACGCTCACACTTCACCACAGTCCTGGCCTGCGTGTGCTTACCTCACGAAAAAACTGAACGCTCCCGGCGGCGCTACCACACGCTCAGTGAAGTACGCGCAGGCCTCATTTTTACCTGACTACGGCAAAGCCAAAGGAGGGTTATGATTTTGACTGGCCATTTTTGTATGTATGTTTGTTGTCAAAATCGTCGTCGTGTAAACAACGTTTCCCAGTGAAGAACTATTTCTTTAATCCTTCGATTTAATTTTTCAAATTGCAGGCAGGGATTTATATAGACTTAAAAAATCAATTAGGTCTGCCATTTTTTAAATGACATTTTTGATGTACGACAAAACGTACCTCATCGACCGACGACTAGCCTCGACTGCGGTGTGAGCACTGAACGCCCAACCACACGCACAGAAAAGTACGCGCAGGCCGGGCTCGCAGGTAAAATTTCTAGCAAGTCGAATATCGTTCAGGCCGCGCTCAGGCCGCGCCGTGGGGTTTGCGCGTGATTCAGTTTTCCCAACCACACGCACGGTGTTCCGGTTTAAGCCAGTTTGCGCAAGTGAGTCCGTGCAATGGGGAAGTGTGAGCGTGTGGTAGGCGCATTAGACGGGGTCGCGGTACACCGAGAAGAAGATGGCGGGAGGTCTCGAGGAAGCCTCCTCGCGAATTGGCGAGTAGAAGCACAGCATCATGAGAAGTGGAAGGAATGGGGGAGACCTTTGTCCAGCAGTGGAATAATACACGACACACATTTATTCATACTGCAACAAATGATTGTATCGTGGTGTAATTTCTGCAAATTGCTCATTCTAATATTTGAATACCTAGAATAATATAAAAGCTTTGACTTGGAAGCCAATTATTTCATCAATAATTTGTATCGCTAAACTCATTTGTCAATATTGCGACTTAAATTGACAAAGTTATGGCCAAGTTTAATCCCCAAACATAATTAATACGACCAAATCGATCTTATCTAATAGCTCAAAGTTTACTTTCATAAAGTTAATTTACCTAACCCTAAACAACGGCTAATATTAAACTTATTAATGTTTTGAAATATTATATTAAGAAAAGAACATTAATTATTATCCGTTAACGAAACTCACTCAATTCCGTACGATCAGGGTGTGAAGAACGCATACAAATCGCTTAGAAAATAAACGATCGAATAACTCACGTTAAATACCGTATTAAATTGTGGGAACAGAGAATTTCCGAGAAAGATCCGTTCTTCGCGGAAAATCCGTTGCGAACGCTGAACACATGCCATGAATAAGAGTCTTCAAATTATGCGCATGGCATCACGTACATTTTTATCCCTTATCCATAATAAATCTCTTCTATTAGCTGTAAAATTCTTTGCGTATCCTGGCTTACCATGCGGCGTTATGCAAATAAGTATATGTATCTATATATATAAAAATGTTATGTTGGTTTGTGTACGCTTCAAAAACTCAAAAAGTTCTGCACCGATCGAGCTGAAATTTTAGAATGATATATAATCCGCATCAAGTATTGTTTTTACAGTATCCACGCGGGCGAAGCCGCGGGCATCAGCTAGTAGCAGTATAATTTTGTATCTCGGTAGTATCCTCCAGCCAGAATTTTGGTGATGGCGAAAATCTCCACGAAATGTCTGCGCACAAACACGGAGGCACTTTCTATTTCTTGGCTCTCATTATAACGGTTCATGACATTACATCATCTTTGTAGTTTTTTAATTTTATATATACATACTTTTTTTATTTGAAGCCTTTATGAATAAATTATTATTATTATAACATCGCGCATGTAGTCCCCGAAAAGTTAGGCATAAGTAGGTGAATCTAATAGTTTCGTCGGTTATGTTTGTGCGCTATTGCCATCAATCGGGCACAAATCTAAACTTCGTGGCTGCTAAGAAATTCCTGATGGAGAAACCAGTGCCAAAGAGACAGTCAATATCTCGGTACATGAATAGTGAAAATTATTTTGACATCCTCGATTGCCTCGTCTAAGTGAAACTGCTGATTCAGGGTTCAGAGCCCCGTCTTTTGTCCGTACGTCCCACCATATGAACTCTCTCTTAAAAAGCAAATAGTCGTAATAGTAGTTTATTTCTAGTAGTTTATTTTCACAAAACGGCACGGAAGTAATGTAGGACTAACTACTTGGGAAATGCCTAACCGAACAATGTATATTTAGCTAGATACAAGCACTCTAAGTACAAAGGATCAAGTAACCTTTGGAAAACCGTTTTCGCTGATTGCACTACAATGGAACACCAGTGACCTAGTTTTACGTCTCACTTGTATCTGTGTTGTTAGAACGAGTTGTCTATCAGTATGTACTAAGAATGTATTTGCGAATATCCTTTTGGATATTCGCAAATATCAAAAATATCCCAAATGTAGGTTTGCAAGCTGTCAACTTTTTTTTGTTTCGTCCTATATTGTATTTTAAATATTTGTTTTTTGTTGCAACGTTGGTAATTTGGGACAAAAATTATGCATTGTATGGCAACTTTGGTGCTTATAAAATAAAATAGTGTGCCGTTCCCCGAGTCCCGAGATTTGGTTTTTAAGTAAAACCATAAAAAAATTACATAAACCATTTTTATACATATTATCAAAAATTATGAAATTCAATAAAATCCCGTAGTATCAGTCGGAATCCCGTGGAATATCCATTTAACATCAATGTTTCCGGTCAATGAACCTAAATAGGTCTACCTATTTCCGATCTATGGTTATGAGATATTATAAGAAAAACACGTTGTGCACGTTGTCATTTCTATCCAAGTTGATGTCCATGAGAGGAAAGATCCAAGTTAACCTAAAATACTTACAAAAAAAAAACTAGATAATTTGTAAAAGGAAACACTTTAACATTAATAATGAATTAAATTGATTACCGTATCGTAGTACGAGTCTCTACTTTTACCTATATACTTAACGTGACATTGACCCTTCAGAGGATATCGGGTGCCAAATAAAGGTCTGCCTTTTAACTGAATAAGGGAAACCATTTGAACAAAACAACAATAACGTATCATCACGACTGTAATCCCCGAAGGGTTAACTTGAAGTGTAGTTAAAAGTACCTACTATTCACTCATTTTCCCAGTTATGTTACAGCACCATGTAATTAGGGGCAAGCCTATCGCCAACAACTGGGCACGCAACCAGTCTGTGGCGGCTACTGAGACTTCCTGATAGGACAACTCAATTACATTTTGTACGACCCGGGAATCAAACCCATTGTGGTTCCGAGAACGCAGACTCAGAACAAAACAACTGTTCCGTAAATAATGTGTTATTCGAAACATCATACTAATTTTTAACACTGTCTAAATTATACAAATTATACCTACACTGGATAATTATACCCTAGCCGTAGTTATAATTTGGGTATTGCTCCCAATAAATTAAACACGTGTGAATTTATGCACAAAGGCCTCAATCTATTTATTATACGTAGGTATAGTTTTGTAACATTTTAAAGTTAGTTACTGCAAAGTTTCCTTGTTGCTGTGGCTATGAATAACAAACTAACAAATTGAACTTAACATGTACTAGAAGTTACTAATTAAATGGTGCTGGTGTTCATTTTCTGGTTAGTGCAGCTTCACAGCAACCCACTTAACTATGTACAGTCGAACAAGCTAATAAATATACAGCCAGCTTATACTTGTATTTACTTTTAAGATTATACAGATACATGTAGAGACTGATGCCAAACCGTACATTTGACATCACTCGCTTATTTCGAAACACTTTATAAAACAAAATTTCAATCAATATTTTCAATGTTATAGAATTATAAAGATCTCTACCTGTATTATACTTATTATAGCTTGTTCGACTGTACGTATTTAACTTTGCTTTCAATGAATGAATCGAGACTTGAGAGAGACAGGATACTCTTAGAGCACCAAGATGCCTTGCTGATGTCCTGAGAAGAATGGGAAGTTTGTTTCTGAGCTGGTTGGAATAACGGCTACCATGCCACTTACAATGGTCCACTTTAAGGACTAAATGCGGAAACGAAATCCCTAACATAGAACAAAAATCTATCTAATGCTCGACGGGTCACTAATCAACCGCGTAGTTTTCGAGGCTCTGTGCAGACCATTTTTTGGAGGATGGGAAATTATCAAATGACTCATCCCGATCTAGGTGGAGCAGAAGGGGGTGTCAGACTTCTATTAAATCCCTTCTACTAAAACCACACATGTTCCTTCTTATTAGCCCTTTGTGTCTTTAATTGGATCTTTCGTTGTGGTTTGTCTTATTTTTAAAATCAACTGCAGTTACGACCAATCCTTCCTTACATCCTTACATAGTACATATAAAACAAAGTCGCTATTTTTGTCTGTTTGTTTGTCTGTATGCTTAAATCTTTAAAACTACGCAACGGATTTTGATGCGGTTTTTTTTAATAGATAGAGTGATTCAAGAGGAAGGTTTAAGTATATAATTTGAACGACATCCACGCGGGTGAAGCCGCGGGCATCAGCTAGTCAAGCTATAAAATAAGCGGTTCTCTCTGTGCACAAAGCGAAGCCATTTCGTACAGTACAACTATGCGGACGAATGTTTAGATTTTTTTATTGTTTACCACAATCAGTCAAAGATGTGACCCTTGAAGTAACAATACCTAAGTATTACCTACCTACAAATCTTGTAACACTCAGTATTAGTAATATCTATGCTCGACCGCTTACGTGCTTAATGTAGCGATTATACCTCACCAGGTCCATTGAGACTAGATATCCATACAGCTTGTGTTTACAGACGATTAGGTAATTAATCATGAATGGTGCATCAGGCGAGAACACTACCTACGCAATCTGTCAGCTTAGCGCGGTTTTCCGTTCAACAGGTTATAGCCAATTAAGCGTAGCTACCGAAATGTAGTAACTTAGTCTTATCAAAAGTTTTGGTATACGAGACAGCACACAACAACAACAACAACAACATAACATTACATTCATCAACAACTCAAAGTTTCGGTCGTTCGCGCGCTCCCGCTGCGACGCTATTACTACAACAACATGTAGAATGCAACAACTACCAACAGTATACAAGAGTGTGTGTGTGTGTAATCAGTAGTACAACATTTAGAATGTTGGATAAGTTTGACATATTTAACGGAACTATGTCTAACTGGTAGTTGCTTTATTTTTCCGAAAGTTTAGGGATATAAATGGTGTTGGTATGATTTTTACTATCTACACCTGAATTTTAGAGCCCTATTTTTATTCTAAATGGGACTGAGTAGGACATGTCTGTCGCATGCAGAACGAGCTGTGGGCCCGTAAAGCTCAGAATTGGTGCCCTGAAACAGTGACACGGGGTCGCGGTAGACCACGGAGAAGATGGCGGTACGAACTGGATGTCTTCCTTAAGAATTGGATGGAGGGTCGTTGGAAGAAATGGAGGCCTGAGCTTTTGCCCTGCAGTGGGATGGGCTAGCTATAATAATATAATAAAAATATAATATTTTTTATTATATCTTAGACTAGATGACCTTACCACGGCCCCCAGCCATCACAAGAATATTTATGAATTCTGACTTCAACACCAAAACAGAAAGTCATCTACATTCATGAAGGTTTTATGAATAAATTAATTGATTATCTTAACTGAAGCACAAATTACATTAATTTAATAAATATTCGGGTCGTGGAGAATATTACATTAAAATGTATTATGAATAAATTATAGATAATGGATGGCAATTATTTTAAATTGTAATAAATTGTTATTTGGTTTTTCCATTAGCAATATTTCAGTAACAGAAATCGAGTCTGGATTTGTGCCCAGTTGATGGGAATAGGCTCTATTATATGGGACTTAAAAATAACTGGTGAAATGTGGGTGTACGGTAACCGTACTGGAAGTGTCCGGAAGACAGGCGTGATAAAAAAATAATAATATTCAAACTAAGTATGTATTACCCGATTACTGCGAAGTCCAAAAGAAGGATTACCTATTCCACATGCGTTTAAATATAAAAATGAGTCAAACAAAATAAATCTCAATGTTTTTGAAACAAAATTATGTGCGCTATTGATTTTAGTTACTCGCTCACAGATATTCTAAAAAAAAGTAAGTTAAGTTATTCTAAAGACTTGTGAGCGAGTAACTTCATCAGACTCTGATGTTATGTTATTGTAGCTAGGTACCATAAGGACACGTGTGTATCGTTCACGAAAAACTCATAACTATCCTTTTGGGTTTCGCCGCAGTTGGGTAAAAAGGGATCGAGTTTTTCTATTGATGAATAACGGAAAAGCACAGGCATGCCAACAGAGAAAGAATAAGATCTGAACAGATGACCCATAAAACCATAAATTTTATAGTAAAGATTTAAAAGTTTCATATCCTTCATTTTCTATCTTTAAGTTTTGATCTTGATTTTACTCACCCGGGAATTAGTAAAACTTCTTTCTAAAAACTAGAAAAACTCACCCATTTTAAGTTTTTCAAGTTGTTCCACTGGTACGTCCTGTAACAAAAAAGATAGTGTTTAATGCTAATAGTCTAGAATGTACCTACCGCCTCTATGAACATGAAATTACAGTTAGGATCTCTAGTACGTTCTACAAAACGTTGGCTTGTAGCGAAAATTTACCTGACGGGTTTCCCTGTACAGGCAAATCTGTCAGGTACACCCTAACGTGTATGGCTTTAGGCTGTGCGCAGAACTAAGGCCCTAGCACAAACGAAAGGTAGCGAATTAACTTTGTGGCAAATGTACAATAACCCAATGTAAATACGTCGATTTTTTAAATCGAAAATATAATTATCCTGTAGCATTTGTTAAATTCTTTACAACTAACATTAAATTTTTTTTTTTTAAATTGAGACAACATCACATACATTGTCCTGGTCCCAAACTAAGGTTTTCCCTTGTACTATGGTAACCACGAACAACGAAGGTACTACAAACACCCAGACCCAACACAAATATCTATTTCATCAACAAACATTTGTGTTGGTGCGGGAATCGAACCCGCTACCCTTGCGTCTCAACCGTCGTCAAAACACTGTCAGTATTATCCACAGATTTGAATAAAGTCTATAAATTATGAATTTATTACATGTGTAACGTGTGTTTTTTTTAAATATAATATCAACGTTTACGTAACGTTTAAACCGCGTTTTCGCGCGTGCTTCTGTTTGACTACAGATATTTTTGTGTCTTATATTTTTTTGGCCTTATCTCAATTTATATGGAGTGCAAATTGTCTTTTCTTTCCTACTTTTCTTACTCAACCAGTCGTTCTTTAAAAACAATAAAAAAGTTATCTCAAGTTTCAGGGCATTTCACTATTAAACAAACTTCGAAGTAACGTAATACAGTCAAACTGATCACAAAGAGTCGATGTCATAATTGCTATGGAATATGGATACAAACAGCTCTTGAACGCCGTATAATAAATAATTATTTAGGTTTTATATACGACGACGTATCTGATGTTGAAGAAGAATATAATAGAATAGTGGAAGGCATCCGCAAATGCTCTAATCGGATAGAAACAAAAAGGAAGAAAAACTCACATCTATCTAGTTCAACTATACATCAAATAGAAGAAAGATGCAAATATAACATCGGCTCCGAACAACGCAGAGTTTTAGACAAACAGGTCAAACGAAGTATAAGACGAGATATCCGCAATTTTAACACCCATACGGTGAAAATAGCCCTAGAGAAAAACCAGTCGCTAAGAGTAGCTAAGCAAGGTATATGCAGCACTAAGAAGTGGATAAACAGCCTAAAGGACACCAATGGTGTTAGACATCACAACAGGGACAAAATATTAGAAATTTGCACTGACTTCTACAAAAATCTCTATTCAGATTCGACCAACACTAACACTAATATAGTCTATGAATGTCCCGACCCGGAAACGATTCCTTACATAACGGGTTATGAAGTTAAAAAAGTGCTAACCAGCATGCACTACGGAAAGAGTCCAGGTAAAGATGGTGTAACTACAGAAGCCCTTAAACTCGGTTCTCCCACACTTCTCCCTCATATCACGAACATGTTCAATTCCATCCTCAAGACCGGAAAGATGCCAACAAAGATGTGCCACTCTAACATCATCCTTCTTCATAAGAAGGGGGATAAAAGCGATATCAATAATTATAGACCAATAAGCTTAGTGTCACATCTCTACAAGGCATTCGTCAAAGTTATTCATAACCGCATCAATGCAAAATTAGACTCCCACCAACCACCCGAACAAGCTGGCTTCCGCCCAAGTTTCTCCACAATAGATCACCTTCATACTTTAAACCAAATCGTAGAAAAGCACATAGAATTCTCGACTTTGTTTTTGGCCTTCGTGGACTATACGAAGGCATTCGACAGCGTGAAACATGCAGCCATATTTTCCTCTTTACAAAATCAACAGTTGGAGCAAACCTACATCAATATCCTCAAAATAATTTATAACAATAGTATAGCAAACATAAAACTTAACTTTCCTGGACAAAATTTTAAAATAGACAAAGGCGTGAAACAGGGTGACCCGCTCTCTCCCAAATTATTTACTAGCACTCTTGAGGAAGTATTTAAGATCCTAGCAGATCTATGGTCCAGTAACGGTATAATAGTCGGTTGCAAAAAAGTCACCAACCTCCGTTTCGCTGATGATATCATATTATTTGCACCGACTGCTACTGAGTTACAAAAGATGCTCCAAGATCTGAGCACAGCAAGCCTTGAGGTTGGACCAATGATGAACCGGTCAAAGACTAAAGTCATGACCAACAGCACAAAAAGTAGGGTTGAGGTAGATGGGCAAGAAATCCACTACGTCGATGAGTATATTTATTTGGGCCAGCTAGTTTGCTTCGAAAACAGGCAAGACACAGAAGTCGACCGCCGTGTCGAGAACGCCTGGAAGAGCTACTGGTCCATGAAGTCGCTGATGAAGGGTGACCTACCTTTATCCCTGAAGCGCAAACTCATCGACATGTGCATTCTGCCCATCCTAACCTACGGTGCTCAAACTTGGTCCCTGACCGAGTCACAAAAGTCCAAACTCAAGGTTTTCCAAAGGGCGATGGAACGAAGCGTATTGGGTATAAAGCTCAGCGATAGAATCCGCAATACCACAATACGCTCAAAAACTGGAATCGCTGATGTGGGAAAAAAGACTGCTGGCTTGAAGTGGGATTGGGCGGGCCATGTCTGTAGGATGGATCAAGACCGATGGGCGAAAGTCGTCACGCAGTGGATGCCAGAAGACGGGCGTCGTCGCCGAGGGAGGCCTAGAAAACGCTGGCGTGACGACCTAGAAGCGTTTTTGCCCAACTGGACGGAGAAAACCGCACAGAGGGATGAGTGGAAGGCTATGGGGGAGGCTTTTGCCCAGCAGTGGGACAATATAGGCTAAAAAAAAAAAATACGACGACAGTTTTATATACGCAGGTTTTATATTTGTTTGGTTCGAATGGCGTTTAGTTTAATTGGTAAAATTACTGTACTATGGGGTGGTCTGTGCACTGCCTTAGGAAGAACCTAGGGCATCAGGGGGTCTAAAATGGCCACTTTTGCAGATCATAATGTGAATTGCGTTTAAAAGCGTAAAATGGACTTTTCATAATAAAAACTGCGTCTGTGACTATTTTAAGAATGTTAACGCAATTCATATTATTTTCCTACTAAGATGTATTTTACTAAATTGTTACAGACGCAGTTATTATAATGAAAGGGCCATTTTACGCTTTTTAACGCAATTCATATTATGATCTGCCAAAGTGGCCGTTTTAGACCCCCTGGTTACAGCTCTACACAAGTTGCGTGAGTCGAGTAATGACAATACGGGAGCTCTTCAATTAGGCACCTACTAGTGAACATATATGGAAGTGTGAAACTGAAAGGTCATGATTGCGTCATGCTGTTTACGCTTTAAATACATTCTCTTTTGAGTTCAGAACAAATAGGCAGTCGTGGTAGATTATTATTTGAATTAATTCATCGAACGCGATTGGAATTCAAACTTAGAACCTGAAATAACCGTGAAGTTTATGTGACTTCTGCCGTCCCATACTTTAATTTGACTATCCAAAACACAGTGATATTTGTGTTTAGGTAGCTTTTTGGATGCTGCTAATGAAAAGTTTGTTTTCTTCTTCTTAGCGTGTCGAGTCAAGTCTGTTAAAATCGCAGTGATCTTTATTATCCTTACAATAAGGTTGTAATTGGGCTACTTCTGCTAGAGGTGAACTTATGAACTATGAAAAAATTGTTTATTGGTTAACGACATGAACTAGCCCTTGAACTCTTCGTGAATTTTGTTGGCTGATGGCCTAATTTCATTAACTCGGTCAAAGTTCATGTAAAGTGAGAACATGTGCGTGTTTTGTGTAGAGTCAAAGAATGATATGATGTAAAAAAAATTAAAGGTTTTACTAAACTTTACAATAGACCTTAGTTGGTAGTAGCAAGGTTGATGTATCAATTGAGGAGAGCTGAGGAAACCATTGTACTTACCCCAAACTAATCTTTAAGCTTCCACTAAAAAAAAATCCCTTAAAAATCTATATAAATAAAGAGAGAAGTCCTGACTGACTGACTGACTGACTGATTGACTGACTGACTCATCAACGCCCAGCCCAAACCCTTGGACCTAGAAAGCTGAAATTTTGCACAGTGGTTCCCTTTATAATGTTGACAAGGAACAAAGAAGGATTTTTCGAAATTCAACCCCGAAGGGAGTTAAATAGTGGATGAAAGTTTGTATGGAAAATCGTCATTTTCACGCGGGCGAAGCCGCTGGCAAAAGCTATGTGTTAATATAAATAATCATTTGCCTACCGTTTAGTACAGTAAATACTGCTGTATAAATACAATAGTTAGTTAACCCTTAAATTGGCAGAGTACTCCACCAAAGACATACACTTTGAAAAAATCAATTGTGGTAGTAATCTAAAAAAAAATACCCGTTATTGTCATTTTTAGCTTGCAATAATTGTGTATTTTAGTAGATAAAATATTAGGATGTGATAAAATCAATAATTATCCGTCAAATTCAAAATATCTTCGAAGCGGTCTGACGTCTCAGTGTCACATGAAACCTTTTTAAGTTTTTCTGCGCTTTTTTGGTTAGGACTTGTGGTTATTAGGCTTTATATTGCACAAGGACATTATAAACAACATCAATCGTCCATAATTTTATGAGTTTGAAACTTTGTGTGTACTCCCTGAATACCGTTGCCAAGTACGCGCAAAATAGACTTCGGTATACAAAAAGCACATTGCCAAGTATACAAAGAAATACAAAAGGGGTTTTTTTGTTTGTTTTTGATTTATAATGATATCGATTTTATGTCGTATAGCATGTTATTTTCTCTTTTCCTGCAGCACTTGAACCTGACACAATCATATAAATTCAAGCTTTGATCCCGAAAGAAAATGCATGATCCGATGACAGTTCTTGTTTTGATGATGAATCACACTTCCTCCGCCAAGCTCAATTCTCACCCACTATGAATGTTCAGTCTTTCAAAGAAAAATACACATACAACGTTGTAACGTACTCCTTACACCAATGCTTCAAGAGGTTTTTCCGTATTTATCCATCAATATTATAATGCCATGCCAACATGGAATTAAATTCAACCATTATCTACTCCATCTGTAGAACTTCTACTGTCACCAGTTCCATAGCACATTGGAATCTTCACCTGTGCCGATCTCTAGATCTAAACGCAAGTAGCTTTCAATCTTCACTTTTTGCTCCATGTAGTACAAATACAAGAAAACATATTTCACACTATAGTTGGCAATGTACTCCCGGTAGTACATCGAATTTCGCGAAAACTGTAATATTCAGATTTTTTTCACAATTTTTTTCAGTCTTCTGGTATCATAATAAACCAGGAAATAACAAAAAAACATTAAATTTTAGAAATAATTTCATTTGCCAATTTAAGGGTTAATCGCTTTTTCATAGTCATTTCCATCAGTGAAACTCATCCAAGCCAGTCAATTCACAAGGGTACTAAATACTTAAGGTACAAGTATCAGTCTGTCTTGAGCTATCAATAAAATTTTCTGTTTTTGTTTTTTGAAGTTGACACTTTTACCTAAAGGGTGTAAAAGTACCTATAATGAAGCCGAAAGACACCGGTTCTCCCCATCACTGCGATATTTTTTTTTGTTCTAGACCAGGGATGGCGAACCTTTATGGATCAACGTGCCATTTTTTCTAAAGTAATATTTATTGAGACCTTGCACGTGTCATCCAATAATATTGCTTAGTCTTTATTGGCAGATAATTAAACTAAATATTTTCAAATAAAAACATATTTACTATCAAAAAGAAAAAACTTGACCTCTAACATAACAAATGTTTCAATTTTACGTGGAATTCATAATTATTAAAGTAACATTATTAACTTCTGTTGTTGCTGATTAGATGTTACGTAACTTACATGCTACTTTTAGTAGATTGCATGTTGAACTGGACTCCTCTTCCAAACGGTTTCTAATTGAATCTTATGTTATTCATCTTTGAAAATAATTACTCATAGGCATAGATGAAAATATGGTTAAAAATTCGGTGGCGTGCCTAAAATATTGTGTGATGTGCCATCAATGGCAACCGTGCCATTGGTTCGCCATCCCTGTTCTAGACCATACCTAGGAACCCCGTAGACGTACGGTTGGGGGTCAAAATCTATCAACATAATATAACGGATTCGTTTATAAATCCATTGAGGACATAATTTTAATGAAATCAATATAAAACTAATGTTATTGTTTTACCAATTTTCAACGTAAGTCACAAGTTTGAACCATCCGCGTCATGGATTATGGTCTTACAGTTTACAGTAACATATTAGCGCGTTATGCTGCAGTAACTTTCCAAGGTTTAAACAAATAATTATGCTAGTTGCCTTGTTATTGTTAAATAAAGTACTTTGGTTCCATACTCGTGTGTATGAACTGATATTGTTATGAGCTTCTCTAGGGAATATAATTATGGTGTTTAAAAAACAGGCTGATAAAATTTCTGAGTTCTCTACCGCACGTTATCGTTCTGATTTGTTTGCGGGAAAACCAACACCAACAAGCAACGTATTTTTGCACTTCCCGATCACCTAGGAATATTTTTTCAATACATTCAGCATAATATATTATTATGAAAAAATATAATTTTAATATTTACGTATCCTTTGAACTCCGTTCCAACCGATTTTTTTACTTCAAAAATGCTGCCTTGCCTTCTACCAAACCCCTGCATTAACCAGTCTGGCGCTTGTTTACCTCGTTCAGCAAAAAACAGCGAGAAAAATAACATATTAGCATATAATGTAGTTATTGTATGTAAATTGTAGGCACTATTTTTGTCACAGCCAGCGTATCTGCATATTCCCTTATAAAATGACCTAGAGGACCTAGTCCTTAGGGTATTAAGTTAAATCTCTGGATCTCTATTTTATACGCGTGACCCTGTTCTTTCCGAAGGCCGGGGGCTACGCAACATGTGTTTTTCAACCAAGGCTGGCCGGCTCCCGGCGGTATAGATAATACTACCTATTTCGTGCTTTTCATGTGACACTATAGCATATTATTATATCGTATGAACCGAATAATTATATTTATGGCTTGTATAGGTACAGCTAGTAGGTAGTTGTATAAAATACTGTTAACAGTATATAATTTGATTTTAATTGGATTCATGATAATATGTTTTTTCCGAAATTACTTTTAAATACCAACACAGAGTTTAGTTTGTACAATATTAATGTTTTATAACATTTTAATAATACTTGCCAATACTTATCGTGGTTTTAAAATAACCTTAATTTACTATGGTATAGGTAAACCTGAAAAGTGGATACCTACCAACAAATTATTTAAATGGAAAGAACATAAACTAATAGAAACCAGGATTCAAAACTGTAAATAGTTATTGTACCGCCAATCAATCTAGTAAGCAAAGGGTTGTATCGACATTAAATTAATTGATACTGGTTTTCCGATATCGTATTGTTGTCCTGTGAAAGCAAATCATATTAATTATGATATTGTGAGTGAGGTTAGCTTTGTTAGAACCGCCATATTGCTCTGTATAATAGAGCAATTATATTAAATTACTATGTGTTTGTTCAAATACTGGAATATTCTAGCTAACACGGGTGGCGGACCATGCGAACCTTATTAGTTATTCCCGTGCACTTGAATATTCGAATTATTGAGTCAAAAATACAATTAGGCATCCAACAGCATTTTAGTTGATTTTTGAAGTGAAAACTTCTTTAGGGGCGTTGTGCACTTTTTTTGGGATGGGTAAAAATTGTTAAACGGTCACGTGTCCTGACGCAAATTCGTAAGACGACGCAGGGCGCATACGCGAATTTGCGTGTGTGTCTAATGTCAAAAAAATTAAATGTTTAGTTGATTTTTCTGAGACAAACTTTTTAATGTAAAAAAATGAAAAATAATTGTAATGGGTAGTTCTGAAGTGTTACATTTTTTATGTAATATAAATTTTCGGGTTAGGGGGCAACTGGCCTCTGGTCCGCGGCCCAGATTACACGGAGTGGGAACAGTAGTAGAAAACTCGGCCGAATGCGTGGGCCAGAATACCATGGGAAAAAAATATCGTAGTTAAATCGACCCATTGGGATTTAATTTCATTAAATTGAAAAAAGGTGCGAAATAAAACGTATGTATCAAAATATGTATTGAAAACATTTTTTATTGGAGATGAAAAATTAAGGATAGGTAGTAAAGTCCCACAAACTACCAGGAGAACAGAAGTAGGAAGGAGGTATTGGAATCTTAAAATTAAATCTAAATTATTCCTTTCTTTTGTTGGAGATAGGAAACTAGGATAGTAAAGTCCCACAAACTACCACAAGGCCAGAACGGTGAATAATTAGTGTCACCATTGCATACTGTATGTGTATGGTATTAGAAAGGAATAATAATTTAGATTTGATTTAAAGATTCCAATACCTCCTTCCTACTTCTGTTCTCCTGGTAGTTTGTGGGACTTTGATACTTGAGTTTTATTTCGCACCTTTTTTCAATTTAATTAAATTAAATCCAAACGGGTCGATTTAACTACGATAACTTTTTACCATGGTATTCTGGCCCACGCATTCGGCCGAGTTTTCTACTACTGTTCCCACTCCGTGTAACCCAAATTTTCGTGTTTGTATACGAGAGCGCAATAAATAATGATAGTACTTCTGTGCTGATAAATAAAGTAATTCGTGCGAAATTATTCCCTAACCATTCCAAAATATTCAAAAATGCACAACATATATGTTCAAGTTTTCACTCCCAAAGTACAACCCGTTTTTTTGCAACAAGGACACTCAGTATCTTCCAAGATTTGATTAAATTCTTAAAATCATGAAAATATTACATGCGCAACGATTAATGTTTATTGTAAAATTGTTAATTGTTAAAAAAATACACTGAAATAAAAATAAATAAGGGCCTTGAGTTAGCTGGTCTAGATAGAATGCAAGCATCAATACATAATAGGTATTTAGATTCATCTTCTTGACCTTCCACCTATTTAAACAAAGGTCAAAAAACAAGTATAATAATCAAAATTCCATCTTCATCATTTTAGAAGTAAATAAGATAATTACGTCGAGCAGATGAAAACACCAAAATATCCTTCGGTAAAGTAATATAATCCTATTTGCATGCTGCGGGTTTCGCTGACTTGAATATTAAAGAGCCGTACTATTTATGAAGAGCTAAGTATTTTATTTTAGGCTTTAGGGCTTCTGTTATTAATTTGTTTTTCAAGGGCATTAGACTTGTTTTTGCACAATATTAAAGATATGAAAATAAAGCTGAAGATAGCATGGAAAAATCAGCCTACAGTTGGCCAGTACAGGGACAGTCGTCTCTTAGGTTATTAAATAAACGTCTTTGACTGTTTTGTATAAGCCAAAATGAGAAGGAATAATAAAAATCCCTTTTCAACACTTCGAACGATTGAAGTATTAAATTAGGAATCCCGTAGCCACTTCAAGGGTACCCAACAGATCCCATATTTCAAGTACTCTAGATACCAATCGAAAAAATCTCGAAGCTGAAAATGCCAATTTTTTTATACGATCAATGAAACCCCCGCTTTTTGCCTCAACAGTCAACTGTTTTGAATTCCAATGAGCGGCATTTATCTCAGCATAATCTACATTTACATTTATTTTATTTTGGCGCAATATTCAGGGCTTACAGATACATAAATAGAATTTCTAATTTATTCTGAGCCTACTTACCGACCATTCCTTTGTTACATCGTAACAATGAATGATTCCAAAAATAGATTCCTCAAAGGCTTTATCACGATTGGTACTATAAATACGATATTTCGTAGGTAGGTACTCTCTGCCTCCCTTATATTCAAAAACCTTTTCAGATATCCTTGTACCGTGATAAATAAACCTTATAGGTAACATAACACTACGCCTATAATCCCCGAAAGGTTAGGCAGCGGTGTACCCATTAGTATACATATCGCCAGTTATGGTTTTAAGTACCTTATAGGTAATCCCAGTGATATATCCAGGAGAAGTAATACAATCCGTGGCTTTAAGACCCAACAATTTCTTTGGAATTAATATAATTACCTACTGCATTAAAGCTTTTATGTTAACTGCAATGTACAAAATCAAAGTAAAATATTAGGTTGAACTAAAACGTTTATGAAACCTAAACCAAACAAACTCTTCCACAAACAAACGAAAAGCGATGACTTGTTTTTTTATTAAAAATAAAAAAGTAAAAGTTACATAAATGGAATCTCTGAACAATGTTGCCATAAACAAAAGCTATTGTTGCCAGTCTCAATAAAGATCGCTCAATATGAAATTCTACATTTATTTTAGGAGTTGTTAGTATTTCTTTAAGCATTTCTGCCTTTTTGCTAACGTGTATTTAATGTACTTATTTTGGGAATACCCAGACAGGTCATGAACATAGATGTTTGAAGTGCTCATGTGTTTACTAAGTGGAAGAACGAACACCACATTAAAGGGAAAGAAGGTACCTAAGTGATGTAGTCCACCCCACCTATACATATGTATGTATTAAATATAAGTCGTATTTAAGTCATCGTATGCCTAGCATTTTTCTATTTGGCTCTTGAGTATTACCATGGCGAGTCCTGAAATTGTTGCATTGCTTAAAAGGCTGCAAGGGTAAAGCAGCACTGACTGAGTTGGTTTGTTTCTGTCTAGCGTTTTCCAACTATGTTGGGGCCGGCTTCCAGTCTAATCGGATTCAGCTGAATACCAGTATACCCAGATATACCAATGGGTGATACGATACTTTCGGTAACGACCGTCAAAGATGTACAAATGTCAGCCAAACGACTCAATGTGCTTTCCGAGGCACGGTGGAAACTCGGCATGTAATAGATGGTCCACAGGCCGATCTAGGCAAGTGCGACTTAACCATTAATATAGATCTAGGTCGTCAATTAAGCCCACAAAATAATGATGCTCATTTTAGGCGTGTGTGTATTTATAAATGTACGCAAAGCAGTAAAACTTCTAGGAACCCACGCTTACGGAGTTAACACCAAAACATTATTTACTCACATAATATACGGTTTGTTTTCACACAGGTGGGAAAATGCAATTACGCGTAACAAAGGTAGGCGTAATTATACCGCCAGTCTTTATTCCCTTGAGCCAAGAGCGCGTTTTGTTTAATCTATCAAGTCGTAAATTGAGAATATTCTAGAAGTTATTAAAGCTCGGTGTTATTAGTTTCTGTAAACTAATATGGAGCTCGAGGTTAAATAATAACAGCCGCTCAATCTTCAGGTTTAGCCGCGTTTGTCTAGGTTGGTCTGTACATGAGACCACCCATAACATATTGAGTTTCCTCCGTCTCTCGGAAAGTACTGATAATCATTTCTACTAAAATTATTAATGTGAAAGTTTCGATCGATCGATCGCTTGTTACTCAACCATACAGCACGGCTGATCGGATGAAATATAGCTTTGAGACGAACTACAGTTTGGAATAGCACATAGGATATTTTTTGTCAGATTTACTCATCAAAATTTCCAAGAGAACAAAGTTGGGAGTTACAGCTACTTATTAATAAATACACTGAACTACAGTAGGTGGCCAAATTATTAGGGACAGTGCTTGATTTTATGTAGTTTATAGTTTATTATGTATATTTGAAAAAATATGTTGAATTTAAAGGGTTATTTTATCTGATACTAGCTGATGCCCGCGGCTTCACCCGCGTGGATGTCGTTCAAATTATATACTAAAACCTTCCTCTTGAATCACTCTATCTATTAAAAAAAACCTCATCAAAATCCGTTGCGTAGTTTTAAAGATTTAAGCATACAGACAAACAAACAGACAAAAATAGCGACTTTGTTTTATACTATGTAAGGATAGCTACTGCTACTATTATTGTTTTTGCCAAGTGGCAAACACAGTGAATCCGTGCGTCATTTGTCAATTTTGGAAGGTTTCTTCTAATTCGGTCATTGTCTGTTAAAAAGCGCGGTTCGCAGTATATATTTTTGAATTTTCAAGAAACAGTTTTTTCATTTGATTTAACCGACTTTTATTGTCTAAAATAATCAAAAGGTAAGTAATGCCCCGTAGTAAAATAGTTTTGATATGTTTTGTCTATGAATTTACATTTTATTAATAGTTAGACGCAATATCCTAAAATTTTCTTTTTTTTTAGGATAGACAAGGCTTTGGACACCTCTCCAAGAAAATGTAGAGAGATACTAACATTGTTACTGCACTCCACTCATTCCCAGACAGTCATAGCTGCTATGGCTGAGGTTTCAAAATCTGTCGTAAATCGAATAAAAATAAAAATTGACAATAAAAAGCCTCTTGAGGCAATTCGGGTTGGCAAATGTGGCAGAAAAAGGATCACCACACTTCGTACCGATCGAAGAGTTAGGAGCATCTGCCTCGAAACTCATAAAAAAGTGTTGCTCATTTGACCACGATGATGAACGACGAGGGTGTAAGGATTTCGAAAAGAACAATGCGTAGGCGGTTGGTCGAATAGAACTTGACGGGACGGCGGCCTTCAAAAAAACCACGCCTAACCGACATTACGAAAAAGAAACGACTCCAATGGGCCAGACAACATCGAAATATGACTGTCGCAGGTTGGAGTCGAGGAAAAATAACTTTTTTGAATAATGCAATTAGACAATAACTTTTCTACTATTTTCTACTATTCATTCTGTTAATTTACAGGTATGCCTTTCTGACGAATCAACTTTTCAAATTTTGGTCGACAAAAGTTCTTTTGTAAGACGAGGCCCTGGTCAACGATTCCACGCCGATTGCATCGTAGAAAGGGTTAAACATCCGGTTAGTGTTACGGTTTGGTCTGTCATCTCAGCCAAAGGCGTGGGTCGCCTATACACCGTAAGAGGAACGATGAAACAAGACTAATACAAGCTAGTATTAGAAACCCAGGTATTGCCGCAGGTCAATGAATGGTTCCCCGATGATGTCGAATACATTTTTATGCATGACTCAGTACGCTGCCACAAAGCCAGAAGCGTTACTGCATTTTTGGCTGAAAGAATGACACTGTTTTGCCTTGGCCAGAGAATTCAACTGACATGAATCCCATTCAGAAAATGTGGGAACTTACCAAAGGGGCCATTGCCAAAGAAGTGTCTACCACCGAAAGGCAACTTATAGAAACCCTCACCAGAGAATGGCATCATAATGCCAAACTAAAGGAAAATGCAAAACATTATATTTAGAGCATGCTCCGACACATAGAAGCTAGGTATCACCCTAGAACCCTAGAAGGGTGGTATCACCCTTTGCTGAAATAAGAGCTTCACCAAATATTTTTTTTTACCTGATTAATAATGAACAGTTTTGTATACATTTTGGATTTTTTGTGATCCCAATAGAACATAGATACTAATAAAAAATATATATAAGAGACCTACAACCAATTATTTATTACACAAATCAACTTAAACTCGAAAATTCAAAAATCTTATTACTGTCCCTATTAATTTGGCCACCGATGGTAATCTCAATCACATGTTCAAACGAATGTGGTTCACTATGTTTGAAAAGTCGAAAAATAGAGACATGACCAATGCTGGTTGGAATAGTTGACTTTAATGTTTACACGATTTCAAGTAGCCTTCATCCAATTTAGAATAAAACAATTCGCAATAACTTGATATGATACGATATAACTGCTGAAAGCGACACTACCTAGTCACGACACACTACTAGTCCATCTTGATGAACCTGGCGCTCTCAACCGGCAAACATCGAACTAATCTTATCAGAAATCTAGCTAACAAGGTTTAACATTCAATATCACTCAAGACTAACGCCGATCATTAGGGCCAGTGATAATAAGCTTACTAAGCTATATCTATTACCCAATGATCTATGTAGGTATATTTCATAAAATATTGAGCCTGAACCCCTGAAATATTGAACCGAAATGTAAAACAACGAGATCTCGAATGAATTAATGAAAACCAGCTTCACTTACAGGCTTCCTCAAAGAAAAGAAATATAAATACATTCTTTCATTTTTAGGGTTCCGTAGTCAACTAGGAACCCTTTTTTTTTTTTTTTTTTTTTTGGTGGGTGGAAAATCATCGAATGACCCCCCCCGCTCTTGGGCAGAGCGAAGGGGAGTGTCAGACTTCTACTGACTAAAAACCGAACCCATGTTCCCTCTGTGCCCTTGTGCCGAGGCAACGTCATCTAGTACTAAAATCCGCGGCCCCGACGGGCGTCGGCCCTTGCGGGCCCCTCCTTGCTGACATCTCTTTGAGGCGCACGTGGAACACGAACGCGCCGCCGACACGGTCTGTTGCCGTCATGACGACGGCCGGACGGCGAGCTAGCCCATTACTCACCGTCCACAGGCCCGCGTCTACGGTGGCCGGAAGCCATCACGTGGCCCCCGACGCCCGGAGCGCCTTCCGCGCCTTCCGCGGCGGCTGGGACGTTGAGAGGTTCGCTCCCTCTCTCGTACCGCCACCTCCTTCGCTAGCATCACTGCTTCGCAGAAGGAGGCGACGGCGTAACTAGGAACCCTTAGAGTTTCGCCATGTCTGTCTGTCCGTCCGTCCGTCCTCGCTTAATCTCTGTGACCGTTAGCACTAGAAAGCTGAAATTTGGTACCAATATGTGTATCAATCACGCCGACAAAGTGGTAAAATAAAATTTGGAAAAAAATGTTTTAATAAGGTAGCCCCCCTATATGTAAAGTGGGAAGTGATTTTTTTTTAATTTCAACCCTAACGTGTGATATATTATTGGAAAGGTATTTAAAAATAAATAGGGGTTCAGTAAAATCATTTTTTGATAATGTCAATAGTACATCACCAAAGTTGTACAAAATAATTTCTGGACTAATTTTGTAGTATAATCGTATAAAGCAAGCATTTTTTTTAACGTCGTTTACATATTTTATTATCCTGAACGTATCTTTTTTCAAACAAAAAAATAATTATTACTACGGAACCCTACACTGAGCGTGGCCCGACACGCTCTTGGCCGGTTTTATTATTAACTTTCTGGTGAGCACCTTGATTAAAATTGGGATTTACATGTTAGTACTATCACTTGAGCTTAGTAGTATGTATTATAAAGTCTATAGGTACCTAATGTCTAAGAAAAACTACATTATAAATTGTGCTCATACATTACATTAGGATCATATGATAGTCCTATAAATTTTGTTCTTCTTTTCCATTAATCCCTAAGGTACAATTAACATTTACTGCATAGAAGCTTGCACTCAATTGCAGTCCTTTTTCACTTCAAGAGATCCCCGTTGGGAATCGCCAATGCATCTGATATAAAACCTTTCTGTTTAAATTGTCATGTCAAATGAGCGAGCTCCTACCTTAGCAGTCTGAGTAAATAAAAAAAAACTTTTTTACAAAAAATAAAACCGACTTCGACACAAAAAACACTCAAAAGTGAAAAATAAACTTGAGAAGAAAAATCTGTTTCTGAAGTCGGTGACTTTAGTTTCTTTGATTTCATTTTTTTGTCACCGACTTCAGAAACTGATTTTTCTTCTCAAGTTTATTTTTCACTTTTGAGTGTTTTTTGTGTCGAAGTCGGTTTTATTTTTTGTAAAAAAGTTTTTATTTTTCACTTTTTAGTGTTTCACATGTGCTTACCCCTTCACAACGTACCGGCGTGATGTTATGTTAGGAACTGGTGTAAACAATAGACAGACAATATGAGATTTCAGCAATCCCAGTCCATTTGCTATCATTTATTGAGGAGTTCCGTTGCCTATCTCCGAAGTTCTTCATCAGATCTTCACAAAATAGTTTTTTCACTTCTCTCGCTCTAAAATGCGTCTTTATGTCGTGCGTAGGCGACATAAAGTCGCGTTTTATGCTCTAGAGCATAAAGTAAAATCTTCGTCGAAGACCAAGGTAATCGGCACAGGTAATCGGCCCAACAGCCACACGAACAACTTCATAGAATAACCTCTTTAATTTAATTCGTTTCGCTAGTATTCTAAGAACAAGGGATTACTGCTTTTCATTACGAATACAAGGAAAGTTGATGGGAATAGGCTTCCCCCAATTACCTAAATCGCTTGATGGCAATAGGCTTGCTCCTAATTACATCATTTGATGGGAATAGGCTTACCCTTAATTACATTGATTGATGGCAATAGGCTTGCTCAGTGCTCTCAATTACCTAAATCAGTGGATGGCAATAGGCTTGCTCCTAATTACATCGGTTGATGGCAATGGCTTGCTCCTAATAAGATTGGTTGATGGCAATAGGCTTTTCCTAATTACATCGGTTGATGGCAATAGGCTTGTCCCTAATTACATCAGTTGATGGCAATAGGCTTGCTCCTAATTACATTGGTTGATGGCAATAGGCTTGGTCCCAATTACATCAGTTGATGGCAATAGGCTTGCTCATAATTACATTGGTTGATGGCAATAGGCTTGCTCAAAATGTTTTTATAACTGAGCAGTATGGAGTAACGACATAAGTCAGGTGTTATGTCAAGTTTTCTACTGAAAAGTTAATTGGCGGGAACCATAATTATTTTTACCATATTTACAAGTTGCTGTTGCATTTCCTCGCAATCGAAGTGAAAAGTAGAGTGTAAAACTCGTCCATAAAACCCATTTTGCTCTCTACTTTATATCCATCCTCGCTCGCAAGCTCGCATCGGATGGATAAACGTCTCGCGCAAAATGGTGCGTTTTATGCACTTGGTGTACAATCTACTATTATAACCTTTGTAGTGAGTACAGGCGTGATATTATGTTGTGTGATGGCGTAAACAATGCTTAGATATGCTATAGCAACAATCGCGGTTAATCTGCTGTTATTTATTGAAGAGTTCCCCCGATTTCTACAAGATCCCATCATCAGATATTGAAATGGTGACAATGGGACCACACGGGAAGCACCAGCTTTCAAATGAAAAAAGAATCATGAAAATCAGTTCACCCAGTCGCAAGTTATGAGCGAACAAACATAAAAAAAAAAAAAACAAAAAAAAAAAAAAAAAAAATACAGTCGAATTGATAACCTCCTCCTTTTTTTGGAAGTCGGTTAAAAATGATTTTTAAAATGTTTTCTTACATTATTCTGAGTTTTAAAATGCGGCGATTTTCGTACTTTGATTTTATAAATCGCTTCATCGAACTCATCTAAATGGTTGGCACTGCAGTTGTCTATTCAAATACATAAAATACATAATGAGTGATCCGCAAAGGATCAAAAATCTAACTTTATTAGTTCTTAAAATAATTTTGATACCTAGGAGATAGCAAATGTTACAAAGCAATACTTAGTTTGAAATAAAAAACAGGCATAAAAATAACTCCAATATCGAGGAAACTTTCAATATCCCTAGTAGGGAAGTATATTATCTACCTGAGAAAATATAATATCCTATTTGTATCAATGAGATTGGATTTACTGGAACTGCGAAATACGTTTCTGAATAACTTTTAAATATGAGATGGAAATATAGAAAGGTTATTCAAGTGGAAGTTATCGCTTCAATAAAAAAATCTATATTTACTTCCTCACATCTCATGGTGATATTGCTTCGTGGAAAAAACTTACTTTTTAATATTTGGTAGGAAGTACGAAAGTTAGCTGGGTTGTCACTTACCGATTTGCCACCCAATCCATCATTGCCTGTAACAAAATAAAAAGAAACTTTAGATTATATTTTGTTGTTTATTTTTACATACCTTGCTAAACGAACCTCTTAGGAAAGTGTATAATTACATTTATTATAATTTTTTATTAAGCTATTGCATAGCTTCTATCGCGGGCCTTGAGCGTGGAGAGCGAATCCACAAATTCCCTAACGAAAATATTCAGGATTCAGTATTCAACCAGGTTGCTATGGTTACGGAAAATAACAAGGTTGTCAACTGAGGTTGTCAAATTAAATAATTAATTGTTTGCTGTTGATAAAAATGCTATGCAATAGCTTTACCGCGGCAGTCTCCGAGTGCCACATTAATTTTTTTTTAATTTTTTATTTTGATCAAGACTGAAATCGTCCTTTACGATACCATTTTCACATATCTATCATAAGATCCTTTAAATGTTTCCGACTATACACCACAAGTAGTCAATATATGTATAACTGAAACGCTAGACAGCACAAAACAGCTGAACCCCGAAAAAAATCCACATATTTTCGAAGACCTTTCTATCAATAAAGGTCGCAGCAGCCGCCACTATTTACACCACCCATCTAGTTGTTTGTTCCATAATTAAAGTCTTTGTTTTGTGCGTATAAGTTTCCAGCAGGATGGGCTCGTGGGGATCGTCTGCACGGTCCATCGCACATTTAGGCCATAAGCTTTGATCGTACACGCGACACTAACTTCCACATAGTTTGATATCACACGCTGATACTTTAATCATTAAAATTCCCCGGCTGCTGTAACAAAATATGAAGTTACAGAAGAAAACCGTTTTTAGGGAAAAGGCTAGGTAGATGATGATGTCGTAGGAGGTAGGTAATCCTTACTTATCCCTTTTGCTTTTACTTCTATATTAAAGTTTTACCGTGATAATATTATCAACACACAGTAAGTAAGGTCTTGAGCAACGATTTCATTTATGTAACGATTTCGTTTATGTTAACTGGATTACTTCAAGACAAAGGCATTTGATAAAATGCCTTTGTCTTGAAGTAATCCAGTTCAGCCTACAATTATTTACTACTATCTACCTATTTATACAGTACTAGGTGTTGCCAGCGGCTTCGCCCACTACAACTCGAAAATTATCCTACGGGAAGATAAAATCGGGATAAAAACTATCCTATGTGTTAATCTAGGTTATAAACTATCTGTGTACCTATCCAAATCCGTTCAGTAGTTTATGCGTGAAAGAGTATCAAACATCCATCCATCCTTCCATGTATACATACATTCTTACAAACTTTCGCGTTTAAAATATTAGTAGGATTAGTAAAACTCTTAACTACATATAAACAACAACTTATTTACTTTGGTTCACCATAATTCTGTACCTTTAGTGAAAAGTGATATAACTCGACTTGTAGCAGTTTTGAGTTCTGTATACAATCTTGAAGCTTGAATTTTATTTGATTTTTCTATCTAATCAGTATAACTCTATCTCTTATAGAACGGGAAATAAGTTTCGTGTTTAATGATACAAGTTGCATTTTTGGTTAATTTTGATGATATTTTTTGTGTATACTGATATGTCTTTAGTTATATTAAATTGAACTAAAGCTTAAATTTAAACAAGTACGTGTAAATTAAGCTATCTCGATTTATATTATTTGACACATTTAATATTAATGATATGAGTTTTGTGCATATTAATACAATACAATTTGTATTAAATGACACATTAAATTTCCTAAAATTATCAATTGTGAATGATAATATAACTCAAATTATACCTTATAAAGATAAACAGCATTAAATATCACCAACGTGTAAAGTGATACAACTAAACTTCTATCAAACTACACGTCAAATATTTTTAGTAACACTTTTGGTTCATAATAATATAAATTTAGATATATCGCTGTAGTATAGGATTTTAAGGATCCGAGCGATAGTGATTATTGTGTAAAGTGATCTATGCAGTGATCTATGTAGTAAGCGAGAACAGCCATGATGGCGGGGGATGTAATCGCGCTGAAACTGCGTTGCCAGATGTACGAGAAATCTCGTACATTTGCGAGATGTAGCACTCTCTGTACGAGAAGTGAGTAAAAAAAAAAAGTAGTTAAAAAACTAAAATACCCGACTGGAAAAACTGAAAAGCAAAAAACAAGCACATTTTAAATTAAACAAAACTTGGAACCAGGCGGGGTTCTATTTTAGTTCTATGTTTTTCATTTCATTTAATATTCATATATATTTCCCTCCTTTTGGGCTTCGCCGCAGTCGGGTAAAAACACTCGTACTCCCTTTTACGAGAATTTAACAATGTTGCTAATACAAACAAATAACATTCAAAGAAAAGAATAATTGCAAACGATTCACTTAGCAAATCACTAGATTCATTAGCTTATCACTAAAATACATCATTTGTATGTTGTCATCATTGTTGACGGATAATGTCCGCTGGGTGTATTTTTTGTTATTGTCCTTATTGCACTCATGATTATGTAGTTTTCTTATTTCTTTTGCACTGACTGAAACGTGAATTGAGCAATGTATTAGTAGTGACAGTGAATCTTCATCCACTCAATCATAAAATAACAAAAAACTGACCAAGTGCGAGTCCGAGTCGCACATGAACGGTTCCGTACCATCGTAGTAGTTTGTATCATTCCCTTTAATTTGTATTTGTTGTTGTTATAGTGGCAACAGAAATACACATTTTGTGATAATTTTGTTTTTCATAGTGTTTGTATGAATGACAAAGTTATATTTGCCGTTTTTTAAAATCTCGTTCAGTATTTCTTTAACTCTATTTAAAAGTTGGAGGGGGGGGGAACTTTTGTGTGTCTTTCGTTCAAACGATTGACTTTGAGAAATAATGTTTTTAGAAACCTTAATGTCATTTTGAAAAATCTATCTATAGACACCCCATACTCATAAGATTGACTTTGTTTATAGTTTAATTTCCTTGTATGGGGAGCCCCCCCCCCCCCCACTTACAAGGAAATTAAACTAAAACCCTTAATCTTTTATTTTTGTATAAAAATCGTAAAGCGTTTCACAGAACACATCTACCTTGTACCAAGTTTCTACTGTGTAGTCTTAATAGTTTCGGAATAAAGTGGCAGTACAGCAGACGGAATTACGGACTGACGGATGGACAGACAGACATGACGAATTTGTAATGGTTCTGTATTTTTGCCATGCGGCTACGGAACCCTAAAACGGTAACACTATTCGTACACTTTTCGCGGCATCCTATATTCCGAGACTAGCTGCTGCTAGATCTTAAAAATCCCAAAAAAGCATATTATGTGCATACTTACTGTCCATCAAACCTGCTTGCTGAAATCACGAATCTCAAATACCTTGCCGAATAAAAAAAACATTTGAGAAACAAACCTGGTTCATCGGGTCTACAATCACAAAAGTTGACCTTATTTTTGGTTCATCATCATTTCAACCGAAAGACGTCCACTACTGGACATAAGCCTCCCCTAAGTGTCGCTACATTGACCGGTCCCTTGCGTCTCGCATCCAGCGAATCCCCGAAACCTTCACCAGGTCATCGGCCCACCTAGTGGAAGGCCTTCCAATGCAACGTCTTCTGGTTCGCGGTCGCAACTCCAGAACTTTTCGGCCCCATCGGCCATCTGTTCTGCTAGCAATGTGCCCTGCCCATCGCCACTTAAGTCTGGCAATTCTTCGGGCTACGTCAGTAACCTTGGTTTTATGCGGATGTCTTCATTTCCGATTCGATCACGCAAGGAAACTCCGAGCATAGCCCTCTCCATAGCCCTTTGTTTGACTTTATACCTTCTGATAAGGCTGATCGTGAGTGACCACGTTACGGTCCCATATGTAATCACTGGCAACACACACTGGTCATGGTGGTTGAGACACTGAGTTAAGTCGGACAAGAAGATACTAGTCAGCTTCCTAAAAGCTGCCCAGCCGAGTCGGATTCGACGATTGACCTCTTTCTCAAAGTTAAACCTACCTAACTGGACAGTTTGTCCCAGGTAGACATAATCGTCTACAACTTCAAGAGTCTTAGATCTTGATAGGTATTTGGTTGCTGAAAATAAAACAAGCTCCATTAGACCGAAGCGTGGTCGCTCACAATGGGCCTCATCAGAAATCTCAAAGTCACCCAAAAGGCAATAGAGAGGGCTACACTCGGAGTTTCCTTGCGGGATCGGAACAAAAATGAAGACATCCGCATAAAACCAAGGTTACTGACGTAGCCCGAAGAATTGACAAAATTTTGTGGCAGTGGGCAGGGCACAGTGTTTGCATAACGGGTGGCCGATGGGGCTGAAAATCTCTAGAGTGGCGACCGCGAACCGGAAGTCGTTGCGTTGGAAGACCTCCCACTAGTTGAACCGATAACCTAGTGAAGGTGGCCACCGCTGGATACGAGGCGCACGGGACCGGTCAATATGGCGAAACCTGGGGTAGGCCTATGTCCAGCAGTGGACGTCTTTTGGCTGAAATGATGATGATGATGATAAGGGCAGTAGGTACTAGGACCCACAATAGAAATTAAATTAAACTTATATTACTTTACACCTCAGCTCATTTGATATAAATAAAGATAAATCGAAATACACCACATCTTCTATTGTGTTCATTATGTGTAAATTGATATAAGTTAGATTTTGTCATAGCACACTAAAAAGACACGGTACCCATGAAATCTCGATGCTTTCGAAACAAAATTAGTTCCAGTGTTTTATTATTTATAACTCTGTTACTATTAAAAAGATGTTTCAAAAATACTTGTAACATTGAACACAAGTGCATTTTGTAATATGTAAAATGATATAATTGAAATTGTATCATTATACACATAGGAACTTAAATGTGGCCAATGATATAAGTCTAGTTTTTTTTAAATATCTCAAATTCTAATATTTTTTTAACAAAATCAAAACATATACGATATAATAAAAACAATTTTCAATTGACAAAAGTCAATACGTCAAAAAAATATACTGAAATAAAAAAGTTGTATCCGTTTAAAAAATGCAAAACTTATTCTCTGTTTTTCTCAAAACGAGGATTTGTGACTTATATCACTTTTCACTAAAGGTACAGAATTATGACTTTCATACCTAGCTACCATACCACCGCCATAGATTATTATATAGCTTTCATACGCATGTATGGTTTCTGAAAGTGGAGGCCCCTGAAGTTTCAGCGCCAATAATGTGTGGGTGTTGTTATTGTGTTTTGGTATGGGTAATCTATTTAAGGCGGCATTGGTAAGGGAATATGGCGTCGGCGCGCCAAGAGCTTAGGGATTTGATTAGTAAATACACTTCGCGTTATTAGAATTATCTTCGTAAAGTTACTGTTACCTTGTAGTTAATACGATCCGGAGTTTAGTTAGTGTATTTATAAGATATCAATTGAAATAGATATCACATTTGAAGTGAAATAATACAAAGGAACTCAAATAACTTGCGTGAAAGGGAAATGAATTGACCCCGAAGTTGAATTTCAAGTGATCGTTTGTAATGTTGCCCTTAAAAATGATTTTATTACACTTCGTTTTGACTACCGTAAGAACCTTTTTTTTAAAAAAAAAAAAATCATATTTTTAGGGTTCCGTACCTCAAAAAACCAAAAAAGTAAATGCAAGTTAGCTAGCTGTATACTTATTAGCGTGTTGACAGACTAACACAATGCTATATGCTATGCCACAACAGGAATTTTCTGTATTTTCAACGCTCAGGAAGCGATGACGTGATAAAATAGTCATAGCTTTATAGATAGGTGCTATCTGTAATCTTGGTATCGGTAATGTCTCAGTTATGTCGAATATGGGTCAACTTCAAACTAAGTTAACATAATTAGAGCAAGGGTAAGAGTATAAGTGTTTGCGCTCACGACGTCCATAAATATATTCTGTCCTTCGATTTGTTTACTAGGGATACTTACATGTGTATCATGAAGATGGTTTCTTTCTCCAATGTTTCTGGAAATAATATGATATTTATTTTGCGAAATCAGCTACAACCCTCGTTGGTCGAACATGAGGTCCGGGTTCGAATAACACTATTCGGTTTTATTAGACGATTCTATTATATGCTATTGAATTTTTGACAGAGTCTGGAATTCTGGATCTGTGCCCGGTTGAATGCAATGAGCTCGCCATATTTGGCTTAACATTACTGGCGAATCGATGCGTCCCAACGTTGTACTCCCAACCTTTGGAACAACAAGATTTTCAGGATAGAACAAAAAGAAAAGCCGTAGTCACACGGTATTAAAGTGTTTAGGTTGGTACATATAACGTGTGACTACGGCTTTTCTTTTTGTTCTATCCTGAAAATCTTGTTTCATACTTTTTCAGCGTCGTTTTTTTTTGTCGTAGTCGGGTTTTAGTTTTTTACTTTTTTTTATTTAATCAATTTTGGTGTTAATTTTTTTTAACTCTTGCCTTTTTGTCCGCTAGAGGGCGTGATTTTAAATTTGAGCAATATTTTGGAAATGTACAAGTGAGGCCCTTTCAAATGACACCAAACACGGCGTATTTATCTCCATTTTTATTTTTTAAGCCTTACTTTTTGTCCGCTAGAGGGCGCCAAATCGCTTTTTGTGACACGTCACGTAGTGTTCAGCGGAAAATTAAGACGGCTCTAACGATACCTCATATGTCGAGTTCCGATAAGTAGATTAGAAGCTATGAGGGAACAGATGAAGATACACACTTAGATACATACATACATAGCCAGTCAAAAAAATCATTACCCTCCTTTTGCTTTGCCGTAGTCGGGTAAAAAGCTAATAAATGTTATCATCAGCCTTCAAAAACAGCTGACTATCACTTTTCAAATCCCAAGCTCCCAAAGCAAGCTGAGTGCCACTCTCTATTGCGTAATAGCAAAGCCGCAAATAAACTTCTGCCACACTGACACTAACAAAATGAATGTCAGACACTAGTGTTGAAATTTCACAGCTCGTAGAATAGCTTTAACGTTACACGACTAGGTTTAGAATAAATTATTTATTTATTTATTTATTTAAAGACTTTGGAAGACTTACAGCTAGATACAATATTGACCAATAACAGTATATTAATCAGACAGCCAATTACAAGTCTTCACGTCTAGAGCTTGTCTGGTATAAATACACTGTGGAACAAGAATACACACTGCCAAATAATGTAAACAAAAACTAAATTATTAAAAACTTGCTAATAGCTCGTCACCTAAATATTTAAAAAGTTCTCAAAACAATTGCAACACCATGAGAATCAAGATGTTAATTATTTGTTTTAGAGAAATAATAAAACTATAGTCCATGGAATTTAAGTATTAAAGAAATGCGTCGCTAAACGCTTTTTTGCCGAGTTCACACTAGTTTCAAAAATATCAAAGTCGAACTGTTTGCACACATTATTAAAATACCTACTTACACGCACAACGTATGAATTTTGTCTATAGTTAGTACTTGTAAATGGCACCCGTAATGGTGGATTGAACCGTTTCAACTTGCTTGGAACGTTAAAGGAGACAGTGGACAAAATATCGGAACAATTTATGTCACCTCGAACCGTCTTTAATAAAAAGATACAGTCGGAGATCTCACGACGATTAACCAACGGTAAGAGATGATATTTTTTACAGAGACTGAGATAGTTACTGGACTGATAAGGTACCCTTTGATGAAAGCACAAAAATTTTATAAATCTTTTTTGTATGCGCTCAATACGGTCGATATATTTGTGATAGCATGGATTCCATATTTCAGATGCGTATTCCAAGTGGCTTCTAACAAAAGTACAATATAGGATTTTTAACGTTTTAGCTTGTGTGAAGCACTTGGATAATCGCATTATGAAACCGAGGGATTTTGAGGCTTTAGCGACGATGGCATCAATATGCTTATCAAAAATAAGTTTGGAATCATGATGAACCCCCAGATCACGAATAGTACCACAACTAGGTAATACATGGCCACCAAGAGTATATGATGTGGCTAAGACCGACCGTCCACGGGAATATGTTACTACTGAACATTTTTTGGGATTGAGATCTAGCTTATTTTTTTGGCAGTATACTTCAAGACATTGCAAGTCAGTTTGAAATGCGATCATGTCCGCAGTCGATGATATAGTAGCATAAATTTTCATATCATCAGCGAAGCACAGTAATTTGGAAGAGGTCAGACAGGAGTCGATGTCGTTCACATAGATGATAAATAATAATGGACCGAGCAACGAACCTTGGGGTACTCCGCTGGGGACTAAAACCCAGCTAGATATATAATTATTCAGTACCACAGCTTGCGACCTGTTTTCTATGTAAGATGAGAACCATCTGAGTAAATCCCCGCGTATACCGATGCCCTGTAACTTCCGTAATAGTATGGCGTGGTCGATTCTGTCGAAACACTTGCTGTAGTCTGTGTAGACTACATCGACTCTTTTACCGTGGTCCATTGCGTCGGTGATGTAGTTATTAAGCAAGATAAGATTGGTGACAGTAGACCTACCTTTAAGAAAGCCGTGTTGGAAGGGACTAAACGATTGTTCCAGAGCAGAATAGACCTGGTTATAAATGATCCTTTCGAAAACCTTGGCAATGATACATAATTTGGATATCGGTCTATAATTGACAATGTCTGTTATGCTGAGAAGTTTAGAGTAGTTTCAACTATAACTGTGAAAACTAACGCTTGGCTAAAGGATAAAACACCGACTATGTGTATTGCGTGACAAATGAAATGGATATCGAAACGCAGTTGTTGGAAACTATTTCGTGAGAGAAACTCTAAATATAATGAAATGAAACCGAAACGTGTTTGGAGATGTACGCGTTTTTTGTACCTATTCATTAACATTTTGCCTCAACTTGAAAAACAAAATGGCAAACCAAACGCAATCAAAATATCGACCCATCGTTGTCCTCAGGACAAGATGACCCTTGACCTCATCAAGAGTTATAATTATATTATTTAGCCCATTTAAGATAATATAAAAAAAAATGCTCCTTTCAATCAATTAAGTTGAACTGTGCAATAGGAGATCGGACTGGGTCAAAATAATATGATTCTGTTTAGTCCGTAAGTTAGATTATCGAAAAATATTGAATACGTGTTTTTTGTTTATAAAAAAAAAAAAACAAAAAAAAAACGAACGAAAAATGACGAAGACAAAACGCGTCAAAGATCTTGGAGTGGGGCTTGAAACGTCACTTGTCAAAATGTACTATCATATGACGTCACACGAGTTTTCGAAGCACTGTATCGTCTTCATTTTAAGTTTACGTGAAAAAAGAAAAAATACGTGTCCAATAATTTTGCGTGTCCGGAAATCTATCTGACGGACTAATTAGTTTTTTTTTGTCCGATCCCCTATTAAATAATGTTGCTGTCAAAAGTTTAATCTTCAATTAAAAACCACGACTTACTGAAAAAGTGACTAACTGTAGTTTATTTAAATAATGGTATTCAAACATACACAAACATATATCTTAAATCTAAAATCGTAGTTTAAATGTTTCTTTTGGGTGCTTTTGTATCTCCTGTGAGAGTCCTAAATAAATACTCGACGAAAAACAACAAGTGGGAAGATTGCCTTCGTTTAGGTAGCTTCACAACCTGAAGAACTTGCTTTCACTCTTTTATTGAAAGATACTGGTAAATCCATTCGACCTTTCGACTTGTGAAAAAAACTAGTATTTACGAAGGTTGCTAATTAATTTACATAAAAATTACAATGTAAGTCCTGACTGTCTCGTTCACCTAGTGACGTAAGTGCAGTCGAACAAGCTAAATAAGTATACAAGTAAAGTTTTTTATAATTCTAGTATACTGAAAATATTGATAGCAATTTTGTTTTATAAAGCGTTTTGCATTAAGCGACTGATGTCAACCGCTGTATCGTTTGGCATCAGCCTCTAAATGTATCTGTATAATCTTAAATTAAAAGTAAATGCAAGTTAGCTGGCTGTATACTTATTAGCTTGTTCTACTGTACTATTGTTAGAGTCTTGGATGCGATTCCCAGATCAAGCAAAATGTCTTTCCATAGCGAATTTCTCAAAAGCATCTCGGATTATGGATCCCTGCTTGGTTAGTAACAAATAGTCTCCCTCGTTTTTATTATTATCCCTGCTTATTTTATTTCATACTGTTTGTTATGCGTTGTATTGCTTTTTTATCTCTTTGTCTCCTTGTATGTTCTTGTTTCTGCGACAAATAAATATTTTTCTGTCTTTCATTCTTTTCTTTAAATTAACTAAGTATTGGTGTACCTTCTATAGGTGCCAACCCTCCGAAGATTATAAGCGTAACGTTATGCTAAATTATTATTAGAACCAGAATATGATAAATACCCTAAAAATCAACCAATAAAATAAAGGTATTGCTACTTTAGCAGTATTTCAGTCTCAGGCTCTCAGCCTATTATTTATTTTACGTGGCTATATTGATCTTTGTCGGATTCCGATATTACAAACTTTTCTCCATTGCTTTACTCTATATGAGGTTCCTCAAGTCAATATTACGAAAGATGAGGGATTGATTTCATTCTATGTCTCTAATCAGGTTAGAGTAATCTTGCCTCTTTACATAATATTTTCAAGACACATCATGATTATTTCTTTCAATAGGGGATCGGACTGGGTCAAAATAATATGATTCTGTTTAGTCCGTAAGTTAGATTATCGAAAAATATTGAATACGTGTTTTTTGTTTTATCAAATCAATAAAAAATGACGAAGATAAAACGCGTCAAAGATCATGGAGTGGGGCTTGAAACGTCACTTGTAGGTACAAAATGTACTATCATTTATGACGTCACACGAGTTTTCGAAGCACTGTATCGTCTTCATTTTTTGATTACGTGAAAAAAGAAAAAATACGTGTCCAATAATTTTTGGAAATCTATCTGACGGACTAATTAGTTTTTTATGTCCGATCCCCTATTGTAAGTATAAATAAATCTACTGTGACGATGAGCTTTTAAGTGACCGTGACGATTTTATAGGGCTGATACTTAAGTTGAATTGTTGTGTGTAAAATTATATCATTAACACTGAAAACGGGTTATTTACCATGTTTACTGGTTGTTGCCTGTTTGGAACACCTACTCGCAATAGCTTTGGTTTATCTGTAGTTTTTTATTGGTGATCGATGGTGATCATGGTGCTTGCGACGGCGCCGAAAAATAGGAACTCAAAATAAAAGTAAATATTGTTTATGTCACAGTCAAAACTGTTAATCAGTCAAAACTACTTTTGACCGGTCAAAACTATTAAACAATTACTTAGATCCTTAATAAGTGGTTGCTGTTATTACATCGATAAATTGAAATAACCTAAAGGTCATTAGAAAACTTATTAGGTTTGTTAAGTGTTTTTTTGTGACCCTTTGGATAACCTCATGCTAGAACGAACATTTATTTTAATACAGAAAATGCGTTTCAACTTATTATGGGTTTTGACAGGCACCAGTCAAAAGTAGTTTTGGCTGATTAACAGTTTTGACTGTATATGTTGCAGGCAAAACTCTTAATCAGTCAAAATTACTTTTGACTGGTTTCAGTCAAAACCCTTATTGTGTTAAAACGCGTTTATTCTAATGAAATAAATGTTAGCTATCGTACAAGGTTATCCAAAGGGTTAAAAAAAAACCTAACAAACCTAATAAGTTTCCTAACGACATTTAGGTTATTTTATATAATAGAGAAATAAAACAGAAACCACCTAATAATAGTTTTGACCAGTCAAAAGTAGTTTTGACTGATTAAGAGTTTTGCCTGTGACATATATATATATATTTCAAAACTTTAAAATAATACTAGGTGTTGCCAGCGGTTTCGCCATCTACAACTCGAAAATTATCCCACGGGAAGATAAAATCGGGATAAAAACTATGTTTGAGACCATGTCACTTCAAAAACTTATATCAGATAGGAATAAATTGGTGTCTCTGAAGGTGATGTTATATCACCAAGTATTGCTTTTAGTACGATCTTTAACTTTAAAGCTTACATTCGTTCATCATATTTTTTCGCAATATCAGTTCGAGGACTTTCCTCTGTAAAGAAATACGTCTTCATTGACCTACAAAGACTTTTATTGCGAACGCTGGCAGGATAGAAATAAAGTTTCCCAAGTTGTTTGCTCTTCACCCTGTTGCCTTGTTACAGCGAAACAATACTAAATCAACAAGTAAAGGCAGGTAATCGAGACTCGCAAATACAGATAGAGATATAACGGAATTTAGATATTTACCTTCGTAGGTATTATGACCTCAATGAAGGTTTAGGCACAGATTTAGGTACTTACATAAGCTGCTTAAAGATAAGTATGAGTAAGTTGTTTTCCAGCAAACAAATTACGTGTCTTTCTTCCCGATATTTAAGAAAGTATCGCAAAATGCGAGTAACGAGATACCCATTTTGATAAAATAACAATATTATAGTATGAGAGATTATCGATTTGTAAAAATAAATTATAGTATGAGAGATAGCGATCCCTGTCCATAAAAACAGAATCCTGTTTCACAATGTGAAAACAGCAAGGATAAGTAGAGTTATAGGTATTATATAACATACCTTACACTTGAGCAAGATTCGGTAGCAATTTTCTCTAGTAAGAATATCTATAGAAATTGTATCGTGTTATAAACATAATGTTCCCGAAACCACACAATCAAGTAATAGGTTTCTTTTACATCGATTGATATTAAAACTTAATTTAATTTCAGTCTCATTTTCCCACTAGGTTATGAAACATAAATTTAATTTACCCTACAATTTCACATTTCTGTAAAGCAGTCTTCTGCGAACACCAGCGACCGGATGTTTACAGAGTTTATCGTGAGATTGCAGCGCTACGCCATTTTCGGCGAAAGACGTCCCACCCTTGACATAAGTTCATAAGTTGTGGTGTAGTTTGCTGAAAACTTTGTAGAACAGTAACTAAGTTAAATTTAAGCAACCTTGGCATTTAAGACTAACATAATTACGAAGCTGTAGCGTCTAATAGCTTGTTTTAATCTTGAACATGTCATTAGTCTAGGATGAAATCTTATGGCACTTCGTCAAGTATACTGGTTGACTTGCTAATTTTCTCATCACTTATAAGTCCATTTTGTATTTCAAAAAAATATTTTAAATAGTGCAATACTGATATTGTTGGAATTTCAACTCGTGATGAAACAGTGCTGAAAACCGGAAATAAAGCTTTTATTTAGTAACGTATCCGTGAAAAGACCCCTAGTTTTAAAGGACCATGTTACTTAATGTATATGAGCATATGCCCAAAATAAAAATGTTAAATTTCAGAGCGGGCATTAACAACATAGATAGATCATTAATTCATGTGCATTCCTTTTATTTTAGTAATGTGTTCATAGTTATGTACTTTCAAATAGTCGATAACAGAACCAGTTCATTACCAAGCCATAAAACTTTCAGCAACTTCTGTCAACAGTTAGTATCTACTAAAATTATAGTAATCTTTATCATCTAGTTACTCTACGACATTTACGATAGTAACAACACAAACTAATGTAATTGAAGCCACAGCGGGTCTTCGACCAGTTAATGGATTAAAATATTGTTCATTAAATTCTCAGTTTCAGTTTCGCGTTGGGCTGGATGAAATTGGACCTGGTAAATGGAGAGACTACCAAATTATTAATATTATAGAGAAATCTGCTGTCTGCAAAGTATCAAACTTAAAGATAAGTTCGACTAATCATCATTTGCATAGCCTTTTCTCAACTACTTTGGGGTCAACTTCCAGTCTTTTACATACACACATTTACAGTATTTACAACCCAGTTAGTACGGGCAGGGCTGGGCAAAATACATGCTTTGCTTTAATTGAAATACAAATTACAAAATACAGTATAGCAAGTAATTAAAATACAAAATACAAATTACATTTAAGTAAGGTATTTGAAATATAAAATACAAAATACAGTATTATAGCAATTTTTAATTGAAATACAAAATACAAATTACATAATTACTTCCAAAAACTTAAAAAAAAATAACCGCCTTCAAAAACCATCAGAAAAAAGTGTAAAGTAACTTTCTTTCGGAAGGCGGTGGCAAAAATGAATTAATAACAAAATAACCAACTTAAAGTTTTTATTTTAACCTTTTTTGTTCAAAAATTTAACCCAAACTCTTGTCAACAACCTAATTTTCTTACACGTGCAAAACTAAACCGTTATGACTTGCCATCTTAGCTTGACATATCAACGTACATTTTTTTTGCGTTTTGTTGGGCAATTTTGACGTACACTCATAACGTTCAGTATATAACAGGTGCAGTGTTGCTAGCTCTAATAGCTGCTTTACTATCATTGCACTCTCGCCTCGCACTCACACTCACGATCGCTAAATGAAGTTATAAATGTATTTTTGTTAAAATGTATTTTGAAGCCTCAAGTATTTGAAATACTAATTACAAAATACTTCGTCATCAGGTATTTGAAATACGAATTACAAATTACATTTTAAGGAAGTAATTGAAATACAAATACAAAATACGTATTTGTATTTCAATTACGTATTTTAATTACAAGTAATTCAAATACTGCCCAGCCCTGAGTACGGGGTAATGCGATACCCTTTGATAAGAAAAGCTCGACTAATATTAGAATATAAAGAAATATATGTGTTTTGCAGTGTAGAGTTTCAAAGACAGAATAGTGATCAACTGGCTTCGATGATGATTCTGATCCGATTCAGTAGAAATTGGCACTTGACAATACATTTTGCAAGGTAATGGCTGTGGCTAATGGCATTGGTAATATTCTATATTTCAACCAATTAATTTACTCATAAAAAGCTTTAATAATTAATTAAAAAACGATCTAATAATTTATTTTGTGTATTTTGGTTTCATCCAATTTCATTTAATTAAGGTGAACCACATATTATTGTCACAATAAAATCTCAGCTGAAAAGGTTATTGTGTCGAACAAACTTGAACTTTAATGTAAAATGATGGAGCCTACATTTAAGGTAAGGTGACACTGCGTAGGAGTCTCTCCACGAAATACTAAAGTAATACTTACTTAGGACAAATTATTATAAAAGTGTGGGTGGACAAGGACATCTCATAATGAATAAGCTGTTGTTCCTCAAGTAACCTTGTAACCAAAACGTAATTTCGTCACGAAGTATCTGAATCTTAATTATAATTTATTTTATTATGAGTGAGCGTACTTTGTGTATACCATACTTAGACTTTAACTTTGTTCTAACAAATAGGTGACATGTGGGAACTTAAAGAAAAGTTTATGTTTTTATTTTACAAACAGAAGATTAAATCAGAAATGACCTATTTTATAGTCTTCAAATCTAGGACCATTCCGGACTACGGGTTCGTGTGCCTATACTTACGTAAAAAAACTGTAAGAGATAAAATAAAGTGCGATCCGAAGCCATTTTGCCTTCATTTTGAATAAAGATAGTTTTGTCTTTGTAATTATTTATTATGTTATATGTAATATGCTTGCATACTTTTAACAACACCTATATTTAATGATACTTCACGGTAACGATGTTCAATGCGGTCAACACCATTCCGTAATGAATATGTTGAACACCATTACCAAGTAGGTACACTCTTTCTTCTGATTAATCATGGGTAAGCAACAAGAGTAAACACAGGCGTAACTTACAAAGGAATGTTATTAAAATATTCAAGAACATGTCGGGCCAATTTACCAACATTTACCAAGTTTGAAACATTTTCATGAAAAAACTGAAGAATTTGCAACATCCCTTCTGGGATGAAAAGGGTGTATAGTATACAAATGTTCGTTATGTCAGATGATGAAGGTGAGTTGTTCCGGTCTGATCCCCCAAACCGATCCACTGCCAATATTTTTCTTTTGTTTATTCCTTTCTGATCCCCTGTAATTTATCATTCCGGTCTGATCCCCTTTTTGACACAAGTACAAGTGAAGTACAGTCAACCGAAAAACAGTTGTTAATGAAAAAATAATCAGTTTTTATTTCTATAACTTACAATCGTACGATCATCCCACAAACTACCAGGAGAACAGAAGTAGGAAGGAGGTATTGGAATCTTTATATCAAATCTATATTATTTCTTTCTAAAACCATGCATTTTTTTTGTTGGAGATAGGAAACCAGAACAGTAAAGTACCACAAACTACCAGGAGAACAGAAGTAGGAAGGAGGTATTGGAATCTTGAAATCAAATCTATATTATTTCTTTCTAAAACCATGCACTTTTTTTTTAGGGTTCCGTAGTCAACTAGGAACCCTTATAGATTCGCCATGTCTGTCTGTCCGTCTGTCCGTCCTCGCTTAATCTCTGTGACCGTTAGCACTAGAAAGCTGAAATTTGGTACCAATATGTGTATCAATCACGCCGACAAAGTGGTAAAACAAAAATTGGAAAAAAATGTTTTATTAGGGTAGCCCCCCTATATGTAAAGTGGGAAGTGATTTTTTTTGAAGTGAAAACTTCTTTAGCGGCGCTGAGCACTTTTTTTTGTATGGGTAAAAACTTTCAAACTCGCGTCAGGGTCACGTGATGCTGATCGAAAAAGCGTAAGATTTTTCGATCAGCATCACGTGACCCTGACGCGAGTTTGAAAGTTAATATTGAAGTTTTCACTTCTGCCGGCACTCCCGGAGTGCTACCTTTTTTTAATTTCAACCCTAACGTGTGACATATTGTTGAAAAGGTATATAAAAATGAATAGGGGGTCCAAAATATTTTTTGATAATGTCAATAATTTCGGAAATAATCGCTTCAAAAGTAAAAAACAATGTCGGGGCCCCCCCTCTAACTTTTTAACCATAAGTTTAGAAAATATGAAAAAAATCTGAAAAGTAGAACTTTATAAGGACTTTCTAGGAAAATCATTTTGAACTTGGATGGAAACAGTTTTTGTACAAAAAAGACAAAAAGTTGTACAAAATAATTTCTGGACTAAGTTTGTAGTATAATCGTATATGCAAGCATTTTTTTTAACTTCGTTTACATATTTTACAGACGGACGGACGGGAAAAGGACAGTAAAGTCCAATTTCCAATACCTCCTTCCTACTTCTGTTCTCCTGGTAGTTTGTGGGACTTTACTATAAAGGCATAATATAGATTTGATTTGAAGATTCCAATTTCCAATACCTCTTTGCTACTACTGTTCTCCTGGTAGTTTGTGGGACTTTACTATAAAGGCATAATATAGATTTGCTTTGAAGATTCTAATTTCCAATACCTCCTTCCTACTTCTGTTCTCTTGGTAGTTTGTGGGACTTGACTACCTATTCTTTATTTTCAGGAAATAAAATATTTAAAAGGATTCTTTTCTTGAGTTAATAATAAAAAATAAAAAAATAGACTGAGTGTTCCGTATATACCAAAAAACGAATTTACAATTAATTTATATAATAAAAACATAATCTAATAGAAGCTGTACAAATATTTTGTTGCTGACTGTCCTAAAAATGTGTCAGGGTATCCGATTCTTTTACGGGGGATCAGACCGGAATAGAAAATAATTCATAATAAAACGGATCCCCTAGGGTATCAGTTTTAGGGGATCAGACCGGAATAACTCATGAAGGTAACATGAATACCTAACAACCTTTTTGATGAAATTCAAATGCGAAAGTGAGCGAGTTCATTTAATTTATTTATATGTCGCAGATTCAACACCGAGGCACAATATTTAGAGTTGACAATTTAGAATAACGCCATCTATCATCGTTTTTCTGAACTATCATCGTTTTTCGGAAACGTCAAGCAGTGAGCTTGGGTGAGGTCGTTATAGAGCGTGGCAGGTCTGGTTTGACAGCTGTCAGTTGTCATATGTCAAATGTCAGTTGTGATATGTCAGACGTCAGTGGTCAGTGGTCGGTTGACGTTGACATTAGACGCATTTGATTTGAGGGACGGGACTTTTTGGTGAGACACGAGTGCGAACGGTCGTTCTGCCCGCCTGTATCGAACTTACCGCGTTTCCGTACTTTAATCCATTTCCATCGGCTTGATCGTTTGAGATTTTGTTAATTTGTTATCGGAAGTAAATAAATAGGCGGTTGTAATCAGTGTTGAGACTATTATTTCGTACCTCCGCCATGCCGAACTTGGACTCTGACAACGATGAACCCGAAATAGTTGAGCTACCTTCGTCATATATGTATAAACTGAAAAGGAGGTCATTTTGAGGTATGCTTTATGCTAGGCCAAAGGGTAACTATAACAAGTGACGGGGGACTAAGCAAGTAGGGGTGGTTAGTGTCCGGCGGCCCTGCTCGACGGACAAGGAAAACGTATGAAATATACAGAATACATTTTTCAAGTGGGCGTCGTCAAATCCGAAACTATAAAGAATACTGAAAATCCGAGGCTGCGGGTTATTTGAAAGAGATACCGCGGCCTCAGACACGGTTGGTTTTTAGTCAGTAGAAGTCTGACACTCCCTTCCGATCCGCCCAGAGCGGGAAGAGTCATTTGATGATTACCCACCCTCCAAAACAAAAAGGAATAGTGAAAATTTGTCAAAGAACTCTCGGGCACGATCTTGATGAAACCCAAAAACTTCTTAATAGGATTTTTGATAAATCAATATTCCTATAGCCAGAAATCGAACCCATTTATTTTGAAAAAATAAAGACATGTGTTGCTGTTGTATTGACATTATTTGTCATTACGGCTTTCTTTTAGGAAAATGCAAATTTTCTAATACATAAAATAGCCTATTATGTCAACTAAGAACTATTTCATTTTATGAATTTGTTTCAGACCCCCTGCATCCCATGCGAAAGTCGCCACGTAGTCTTAGCCAGGTAATATGTATTATGTAGGCCATCTAGTACGGGTAAATTCTCAAACATAACACGCAGAGGAGGCAAATAACGTCTAAGAGTTATCCTCATAATCCTAATGAATTCCAGTTTTTTCTCTCTACGTTCATAGAGCTAGACAAGAATATAAATGACTGCTGTGAACATTTTTTTATTTCTTCGCCCGAACAAATTTCGGTGAACGTGTTAATTACTATTGTCGTTGTTTTTGCTTTTTGCTACTATCTTTTTGGGTCACGGCTGTCTCAATAAGGTTAGGTGGGCAGCTACTTAAGATTTGAATCAGGTACTTTTTTAACATCAAGTTTTTTTATTATTCTGATCTCAACGATGAGAACCCCGTAAAAAATAAATGTACGTCAAAATAGTGCACAGATAGAATGTTAACGTGGATGAACTGAGATACAAGAGCATTGGCCAAACCATATGATTTGGGTTGCTTGAAGGTGTGTTTGGTCAAAAGTCATCTAACATTATACATGTCATATAACATTAAACATGTTATCCTCGAAGGGTTACAGAGGTAGACCAGTATACCCACATTTCATCAGTCATGTCAAAGTCCCATGTAATAGGGGGCGAGCCTATCGCCATCAACTGGGCACAAATTCGGATACCGTGGCAGCTACTGAGAAATTCCTGTTGGGAAAACCCAATAACACTTTACCCGGCCCGGGAATTGAACCCAGGACCTCATGCTCAGAGGTCGCGCTTGCGAACTCTAGACATAAATGAAGAATATTGTAACATATTCCCTGTTGATGTTTTAAATCCACAACAAAAAACAACGTCGTACTACTGCCGGTCGACTTACCTAATCTTATTATAACTCATCGAAGAAACATTACATTACGTTAAGGAAATAATATATTGAGCTTTCAACTTTCTATCAGAAAATTCCGGAACAAAATAAAATATTTGATTTATTCAGACGACATTTCATCTGAAGACACGAACACTCAGCCACATATTACTTTTACATGATTGTATTATATTATGAAGAAAGCTTCTTTATATTGTGTTACTTACTTACCTATTTTGTGTAAAAGCAAGCAATTATGGACCGTAAAGTGCAGTCCCAGGAAGTTTTAGAACGTCACTTTCGTTCCATCAAGCTAACACCTCACCTCAGTCAATCTACTTAGGTACTGCTTTTGGGACAACGAAGATTGATGACGTGTGAATTCTTGTGGCAATTCGTGTGAATTCTTATAATTTATTTCTATAAAGGCTTGGCCACGAGCTTCACGTTCAAGCGACTCGCGTGATGTGATAGCAACTGCGAGGAAAACCAATGGAGGAAGTTACTTCGAGCATGTTACGAGTCACCATGACGTGACTTATGGAGTGACAGTACTTACATGAACACAATGGAAACAAATCTAAAATTCCAAAAAAAACTTAAAGTCTAAAATAGCTGTACTTTTGAAAGTCACTTGTCTTTGTTTATTTTATAAATTACCACCGACTACCTTTTAGATTTTTTTACGATTTTGTTGGACGTGGGTATGTTTTTGCAAAAAAATGATTTTTATTTACCCTTTTTAGTAATAGGTATCCCACACAAATTCATCGACTCTCATGATTTAATTGGACAGTGTAAATAGACGTTATTTAGGGACCATCATGTCATCAACATAGAAATTAAAAGAGCTACCTATAAACTACTAAGCTATTTCAATTTATTTGGGACCACCGCGCGGGTTTCCTCTACCAAATTTGTCGCTTGACGCAGGTTGCATCACCTGAGATCGTGGACAGTGACAATATTCGTTTCAACGAAGCACTAGATGAAAATAGAGATTTTGTTTATAAATTCCACACTATTTTCGTAGCAAATATTCTATTTAAGAGGAGCCTCGAATTTACGCTCTTGTTTGGCGAGAATGGCTTTCAGCCAACATTTGTTTCAGTTTAGCTTTTATTTTTGCCATTCCGAAAGTGGCTTTTACTTTCACAAATTGCTAGTTAAACGTGTTCAAAACATTTTGTTTGTGTTATTACAAATTTAGTTTAATGTGCAGCATTTGTATTTTGTAATACTATATTTTAGCACTTATAAAACGATATAAACGACGTTGTTTTATTACTTCTATAGTTTTAATTTTGTGTAGGTATTATTGTTAATGAAGTAATTTACAAAAGTATTACAATAGGTGAATTGATTTTATATATTTTTTTTGTTTTTTTTTTTTGTGTTTGTGAATGTTTTTGACTTTGACTTTTGACTTTGAATAACTTTGCATACTTTGAAACGTTTTTATCTTAAACTAGATTTCATTAGCGGCTTCACTCGCATTTATGTAGAACTTGAAAATTCTACAAAAATATAATTCAACCAAGATTAGAAACACACGTGGTGCCATCTATTTATCAAAAGAGAGTTATTGCTGTTTTTTACAGGAATAGTACTCTTTTTCAGAATCAAAGGTACACTACATCCATTTCTGTACACCTGACAACGTATAATTCAAAGTATCAGGATTATCCGTTCATCCGTTCTGTGATGTAGGGCTCAAGAGGTAACAAACTTGCTTTCGCTTTTATAATATTACGAGTTGTGAGAATTAATTGCAGTTGAGCTTCCATAAAAAGTTAGAAGTTATTTCACTTACTTTTAATGCTAAGCTCTACTTTGCTCTAGGAAACAATCCCTGGAGAACAAAGAGACGTAAGATATTAAGACAAATGGAGTCCTACCTTATCTATTTGGATCTGTCCGACATTAATTTATCTAGGGTGGAAAAAACAGGCGGTCGGTGTGAAGCTGATTATTTTCCTCCCAGTAGCGGAGGAGTCCGCTACACAATGTGCTTTTTTCTCTTTAGCTACGTGGAACATGAATTCTACATTAAAATTGATTAGTGCTGCTATAGAACTATAACATGGAATGAAAATATTGAATTGAAATCTGAAAGTTGTTAAGTTTTTCTGTAATTTGATTAAGTATTTCTGAATTGGTTCACTGAATCCAATAAGTTCTAAAATGGACATTTGAGTAGGTAAAACGATAGTTTTCAAATATCAAAAGCAAAACTTACATCAATTCCGCAAGACGGAATATTATATTTCTTCTCAATTCTACTTATTGGCACACTCAGAAAACTTTTCACGCTGCGCACTGGTATGAAATAGGTACTAGATTGAGTTATGGTTTCCCGCGATATTTCTCTTGTTTTACCTATGAACCTTGAATCATATTGCTTCAGAATAGGAATGTTTTTCTCGTGGAACTAATCTCGCTAGATTAACTTCTGTGCCATAAAAAACAAGAAACAGGTAGGTACTTCATTTTAGTAGCTATCTACAAAGTATGTATAGGTATGTTAATTGTGTAACTTTGGTAAATAAATAAATTAAGCGAGAACTGTATGTGATTGTCAGTGATTATAATTTATCTATGTGTTTAATTTTTCTTTTGGGAATAATGGTTGAAGTAAGTTACAAGACTTGTCGGAATTACTTCCTAAGCTACCTACAGGAAAAACCTTTACGTTACCAGAAGTGGTATTGCCGTTTATTCCTATTTTCATCTGTAGATAAAAATAGACGACAGAAATAAATTACTTTCTTCGAGTAAGATAATCAGGAAGAACACTCGCCAATTATAGAGTGAATACGTGCAACGTGTACAAACAAAACGTAAAGCAAACGTTATGTTTGAGCACGATGACGGAATAGGACCCCCTTTCAACGAGAAAGCCTTGGAGCTACAAGAAAGGGTCCTATTTCGGCGTCTCGCTTACATATTATGTTTGTTTTACGTTGTCATCTTGCGTACGTGTTGACAGGCTTGCTTCGGGAAAACCATGATATTTTGCCGGTTATTGGATTTACAACGTGAAAATATTAAACATCGGATTAGAACTACATTATGCATGAGCTTACAAATAAATAATATGTAGATGGCTTAGAAATCAGTTTTATTCCTAAAAAAGGTAACCTTTTCGAACTATATGCCCCTGATGGGTAGTTTTTTGAGATACATAACCTAACTGTAAGACCACACATCACCAAAAAACACGCAAATAAATATTTTAACTTACTTTTGTCTTTTTTTTGACTTAAGGTACAAGTTGGTAGCCGACTGCACGCAGCATCTTCATACAAAATAATAAATTATTATTAGTTTTCAATTTCATAGAAATACGTAGAAACCAGTAGTGTCGCTACGACATGTCGTCTGCTGCTGTTGCGTGCAGTCGGCTACCAACTTGTACCTTTAGACTATTATTCACATCCGCACACGCGACTTTGTGACTGAGTCCTAAGTAACAACACTGAACAGTTATTAGAGATAGACTGTGTTATACCTACCCTAAAAAACTAAAGTAAACGTTTTTTGACTCTAATGGCTCTAAGGTACTGTTTATATTTTTATTAAAATTTAAGCACAGTTAAGGCTCGTTTCGTCCCAAATTGTTTCAAAACACTGTGTCATAACGTCATGAAAAATAAAAGTACATATAAGTACATATTTTTATGAATACGGAATTTTTCTAAAACTAAATTATAACTTTCTGAGAAATAAAAGTTTTACATATTTCTTACAAAGGCGAGAAAACAGTCGAGGCGTATTTTATTCTCAACCATTTTCCAATTATTCAAGGTGGTGTCTATTTATTCGGTTACAGCTGTCCTTGGCTCGCCTAAAGGTTGGGCTGTAAATATAATGTAAATACGCCATTTTTTTAAGAAAATAACTCAACACTTTTCGACGAATATGAAGATTACGGCATAAGTTAAACACCCATTTTTATGGTTTTCAGACAAGGATAATTTTTTGCCTATATAAAAAGGAACTTTATATTACAACTAGGTATCTAAGCAAAAGAATAATAAATTATTTCATCAGATGTCGCTATGTCGTAAATGAGCTTAGGTATTTAATGAGTCAGTTTGTAGCTAGGTTAAGCCACGCTTGCCTAAGTTTGTCCGTGGATGAGTGATAAGATAACCCATTACGTTCCGAGTTTCCTCGGAAAGCATGCTAAGCCGTTGGTCCTAGCTGTAATTTGTAAATCTTTGACAGCCGTTACAGGTAGACAGTGACCCTAAAATCTGAAAACCAGTCTGAGTTGTCACTCCATGTAAAATACTGTTATTCAACAGCATATGGTTAGACTGGAAGCCAACCCCGACAATGGTCGGAAAGGCCAGGCAGAAGATGATGTCATAAGTCATAATATAAAGAAAGTGCCAAAATCAAACTACCATAAAAAGTACTAACTCATTCAGAACAACAGGTTTTATAACCAACGATAACATTATACTGTTCCATTACCCCAAATCAGCGTGAGAACTATATCGGTTCTTGATCCCCATTTTCCCTATATTAACCTTCAAGTATTCATTGCACGTGACCTCGGCAGAGCTCTTACTTGAATTTAACGATGTGATAGCTGTAAACTGTCTTAACGATAATATCATCACAAGGTCGCCAACCTTGCCCAAATGGACCATACTATAAGTACCTTAGTATTTTGTGCCTTTCTCATCTCTTAATTGCCTAGAGCGAGGATGACCTAGCCTAGGGTTAAATTTATTTTCATAATACAGTTCACCTGTGAAGGTCCCGTGTACCCAAAAAGGTTGCCGACCTATAATACATGTGCCCTAAAATTGTTTTGAAGTCCAGTACAGCGGTTAGTGCTAAGAGAAACCCCCATTTTACGTCAGTGGTCTCATAAAACCGCTGACATATAGATGGGTGCACACCTATGTGTGTAGGTGTGGCTATATTTAGTTCCACTTTACTCATATTTTCGGCAGGATCTATATATAAATAGGAGTATTGTTAAGCGTGCTTCCGCATCGATCTGCGACCCAACCTTTCAAAACATTTCTAGCACTTGGGCCATAAACCACACAACAGGGTATATTGTGTGTTATGGCAACACTAGAAAACATTTTCCTATATTTAACCAGCTTTACATATATTTTCAGACCGCCCTGAATTGTCTGTCTTTGTACGTTTGTTTTTTCCTTCAAATATGTTTTTTATAAACGGATCCAGTCAGTCAGAATTTTTAAGTACTTAAACCATTTCGATGTCATATTATATTCAGCTGAACATGCTAATACCATCAATTTAGTTTAAAAGGGTCATTTAATATAGGAAAATACGCTTTAAAACACTTAAAATGAGATTAGGTACTTTTCGATCCCTGTTTTTATGAATTTCCATATCGTAAAGCTCTTCTAGTTTTCTTTCAAAGAATAACATCAAATTGGATTTCATCGGATTTGGAGCGCTGTTGTTTCATTTTTTTGATGTGCCGTAAATAGACAATCTATTTTCAATTTCCTTTTGGCCGTGTTGATTAATCCCTCGCTGATGGTCCAGCCGTCTTGTTGGAAGCACGAAAACAAACAATGAATAATCATTTTCTAAGTAACGTAGGCTTCATGTCGAATTACTTATAGGAGTAGCGACTTTGAGAGTGTTTACAAACGTCTCAAATCCGGGCTTAGTAAGATCAGTGATTAATCTGGAAACTACACTAAATACTTAGCGTGTCATATCAATGAACTGAGTACCAAATATTAATTCATGAACTCATTAGTATCCTAAAGTTACTATTGCATAAGCATAAATAATCAGCGTATTATGTTCCCACTGCTGGGACACAGGCCTCCTCTCTATGTGAGGGAATGGGTTATTTACCATAATATGGCTAGGGCGAAATAATCGGCTTATTCCACAAATCCCCCCTGAAAATCCCCCCTGAGGGGGAAAAGTGGAATCCAAAAAATAAAGTCTACAAATCCCCCCTAAAATCCCCCTTAGGGGGGAAAAGTGGAATTGAAAAAAATATTATTCCACAAATCCCCACTAAGGGGGAAAAGTGGACACCAAAGAAAAAACAAGTCTACAAATCCCCCCTGAAAATCCCCCCTAGGGGGGAAAAGTGGAATCGAAAAGAAACAACGTCCAGAAATCCCCCCTGAGGGAATCAAACTCTTTTGACCATTCACAAGTTTTATTTTTTTACTAACCCATATTGTCCCACTGCTGGGCAAAGGCAAGTTAAAATCGCTTTATATTTATTGAAGTTTAAATACTGAAATTGGCAGACATGTTAAAGTCTAATGAAATGTTTTTTTTTTTTATTATATTAAAAATAATAATATTGAGGAGCTCGTGGCTTAATAAGAACTGCCACTCGGGTCGATCTTTAGGTAAAGCTGTGCTTGCCTAGGTCGGTCTGTGGATGGGTGACCGCCCGACATACCGAGTTTCCTCCGTGCCTCGGAAAGCACGTTAAGCTGTTGGTCCCGGCTGCCATATAAATATATAGATCTTTGGCAGTCGTTACAGGTAGTCAGTGACCTGAAATTCTGACATCCAGTCTTACCAAAGGGTATCGTATTACCTAGTATTAACTGAGTTGTGGAGGTCAGATAGGCAGTCGCTCCATGTAAAATACTGGTATTCAGCTGCATCCGGTTAGACTGGAAGCCGACCCCAATATAGTTGGGAAAAGGCTAGGCAGATGATGATTAAAAATAATAATATAACTATATTATTAAGTTAACTTTATGTTATGTTATAGTTTATTTGGTAGTTTGTGGGACTTTACCATCTATGCTTTAAAAAAAAAAAAAAAACATTCCAGTTTTCAATACCTCTTTCCTACTTCTGATCTCCTGGTAGTTTGTGGGACTTTACCACCTATACTTCTAAAAAAAAAAACTTTCATTCCAGTTTTCAATACCTCCTGCCTACTTCTGATGTCCTGGTAGTTTCAACTATGCTATTTAAAAAAAAAAAACAATAAATTAAATAACTCTTTTCCTACTTCTGATCTCCTGGTAGTTTGTGGTGGGACTTTACCATCTATGCTTTTTTTTTAACTTTCATTCCAGTTTTCAATACCTCCTGCCTACTTCTGATGTCCTGGTAGTTTGTGGGACTTTACTATCCTTTTTTTCTCATCTCCTACTTGTCCTCGCCAATGCCGTTTGAAAATGTAACCATAAGGGGGAAAAGTGGAATAACTCAAAATGATAAGGGGGATTTTCGGAATGATTTTACATTTGAGTTCAGTTTTCCACCCCAAAGTATTCTCTCAGGGGGGATTTGTGGAATAACTCAAAATGCCAAGGGGACTTTCTGGACATGTCTTACATCCGAGTCCAGTTTTCCCCCCTGAGGGGGATTTTCTCAGGGGGGAAAAGTGGAATAAGCCGAAATAATCCACAACGAAAGGACTGATCGCCCGTCTGGTGTCTGCCGGCGTCCCCGAAGATAATATGGCTATCTATCTCGTGGATCAAGTGCGGGATGGTAGATGTCACATATAGTTTAAGTTGAAGAGCTTAATTGTTTTTATGTGATGCATAAAAAATCTGCTATAAATAAAAACATAATTTCAACTACGTGCTTTGACTCTCAATCTACCGTCCACGACAAGACGGTATAAAAAGCGCCAACGGGGAAAATCGTCAGCAATTTAAGACCGTAAACTTTATTTTCTATTACGTTCAAAAGTCAGGAGGAGCAGACGTGCTTAGCATGGTTAGTGCTGAACCAATATGTTTGATGTCACGTACCGGGGCGTGGCGTGGGCGAGACTTGTCGTCGTAGACGCGAGAAAGTGCCGCGTTTCTCGTGTGACACGTCTTGATGTGAAGCAAATGGAAGATGTATTGGAATGTAAATTGATGTGAGATTAAAGAAGAAATGTTAACTTTGCTAAAAATATGTAATATGTACTTTAAATAAAAAAAAAACAAAACAATATCATCTTTTGTACAGGTCTACATAAAAAAAATTGCGCTTCGTAAATCATCGTGCATCTTCAGAAATATGTACCTTCGTGTGATGGTGCAATATACGCTAATATATAGAACTTGAACATTCATGAAAGTGTTTGCCTAATTTTTATTGCCATGATTAGAAAATCACAATAGTAAAACTTACATAGTTCTTCCGTCATCTGTCAGTCAAAACTTTTTAATGACAGTTGAAAGTTTACGATCAGCGTAATTAGAAATGTAAGCGATCAATAATTGCCTACTGAAGTATGATAAATAATTATAAAGTTCTAAAAGTTATTTAATTGGAAAACTTTCAAGCTGCCGCAAAATGTAAGAAGGAAGACATTAAGAAATAAGGCCCTGAAACAAGTTCCTGCTGTCAAACTGAACAATGATACTTTTCAAGTAAGAATTTACGCTGAATTACTTGCAATATATGCGTTAAATAAGCCCAAGTAGTGGCACATTATCGGGATTATGAAAATCTGTGTGGTGGACTACGATCCAGGGGAGAGGTCACGGGGGAACATGCCCCCCCCCCCAGACGGTTACGGAGTTTCCATCACAGTACCTACCTACATACTTATAGCCAAATCGAATTATCAGAGCAACATACTTAACAGAAATAACAGGTGAAACTTGCGCGTTTCTGGTTGTAATAGGATTTTTGGGGGGCGTGAGGACCACATGGGCAGTTAGCCCACCAGACACAACACCCGTTCTATGGGGGATGAGGACTTATTACACCCTGTTCCTCACGCCCCTCAAACTGGTGACCCCGACGTGATTGCGGTCTTTGGGATATCGTCCGGGGGGTATGAGGAACAGGGTGTAAAGTTCCTCATCCCCCAAAAATTTTTTCTGGGTGGCGGGGGGGGGGGGCACATGTAGTCTTGTCAAGTGCTTATTGTTCAAAAAAAAATTCACCGCCTCCGAAAATATTAATTGTAAAAAAAAAATCTAAAAAGCTCTTGCTGACTAGACTACAAGTGCTCCCCAGAAAGAAATCCTGGATCCGCCCCTGATATAAAGGACCAATTCAGAACACCACCACTGCAGTCGGTCGGTTTCGCTGTCGAATCGCTACGTCAGATCACAGTGAAACAATATGTTTCTATGGAACTCTATGAAAATGCTTGCGTAGACATTGCTGCCAGTTGTGTGTGTTGTCGTTTACAACGATTATAGTAGTTTATGCGACTGTGCATAATGAAGGGCATTACAACACAAGTGTGGGTTTAAGAAACGAGTTCGGTTCTTTATAGCATCACACGAGTGTTGTAATGCCTAATTATGTATACTTAGTTGCATACACTACTTTATCTACCCAAATATCATAAGGGCTCTATGATGGGTTCAGGAACCATAGGGAAATGACCAGCATTGTTACCAGTGTAATGCAATAAAAAATACCGAACAAATGACAGCTCGAAATGGCGGCGTTTCGGTTATCTGTCATTTTTTAAAAATCATAGGCAAACGAACAAAGTCACTATTCTTGTGTCACTCGAGATAAAAATGTCGTGCGATTCATAATTAAAATCATACTGAATTGGAGTTTCGTATCGATAGGTATCTGTTTTAATGTAGATACTAGAATAGCACACTCACTTGAATTTGACACCTGTTCCAAATTTAAACTCATAACCTACTGTTTTCAGTAGGTAATGAGTTCATTACAGTTCTGTTTATTTCTGCTGGTTGGTAATGCTGGTCATTGCCTATGGTTTTTGAACGCATTAGAGAGGGTTTATGATATTTGGGTAGATAAAATGGCATACCATTGTGCTTACCAGTTAATAATTGTACCTTTATGATGTAACGCTTAACATCGAATAAATTCAATTTTTTTTTTTAATCTTGCTTTCTCTTTATTGAAATGACACAAATCGGTTTATCTACCCAAATATCATAAACCCTCTATAATGCGTTCAAAAACCATAGGCAATGACCAGCATTACCAACCAGCAGAAATAAACAGAACTGTAATGAGCTTATAACCTACTGAAAACAGTAGGTTATGAGTTTAAATTTGGAACAGGTGTCAAATTCAAGTGAGTGTGCTATTCTAGTATCTACATTAAAACAGATACCTATCGATACGAAACCCCAATTCAGTATGATTTTAATTATAAATCGCACGACATTTTGATCTCGAGTGACACAAGAATAGTGACTTTGTTCGCTTGCCTATGATTTAAAAAAAATGACAGATATCCGAAACGCCGCCATCTCGAGCTGTCATTTGTTCGTTAGCTTTTTATTTCCAGTTACGAGTAGACAAATTTTCTGATAAGTTCTTTATTTCTGTCGAAAATGAGTGATAGTGACTCAGAAATTGACATGAACACTCCGCCAGATATCGTAAATGCAGCGACGAATGCAACTAATAACCTGTTTATTTTTTATTGCGTTACACTGGTAACAATGCTGGTCATTTCCCTATGGTTCCTGAACCCATCATAGAGCCATTATGATATTTGGGTAGATAAATTAGTGTATGCAACTATACATAATTAGGCATTACAACACTCGTGTGATGCTATTAAGAAACTCGCCTTCGGCTCGTTTCTTAAACCCACACTTGTGTTGTAATGCCCTTCATTATGCACAGTCGCATAAACTACTATTATCTATCAACACTGAACGTAGTATACAGTTTCGTGTCCGTGCTATTGACCCTTGAGGGGGTGCGCCAAAGTTCACCTAAAATTTCAACTCCGATAATTGGAAATCCGAAAATGTTCTTCCTAACATTTTTCATCCTAACAATCGCAATTCCTAACTTCTCTGTCTCTAATGTTTTAATTCCGAAGCATTCAACTTCATAATGTCTGTAGCAATAAACATCTATTACACTATTATTTGTTTTCCTATATTTTCTCAACATAACCATCTTTTACACTATTATTCAAAGTCATATCTTTTTTTTTGTTTATATTACTTTTTATTCATAATAATCAGTATTATAAAAGGTCCCATTAAAATAGGTGGACAAAATTTTAGAAATCATTCAGACCGCTAAAATAAGGACAATAGCAAAAAATAATATAAGAATAAGAAATAAAATACCTACTTTTATAGGATGAGTTTGTTCTAGAGTGCCGGCAATTTATTATTTTAAGTCAAAATAAAATCACTTTATAAATAGTGTTTTTTTTTGTTTAGATGTCTTTAGTTAGGCTTACTAAACGCTGTGTTAAAATTTGTCCACCTATTTTAATGGGACCTTATATACTATGCAAAGATATCCATAGGTTAGGTTAGGTTAGAACCGTGACCAACTACGCGCGAGCCGAGCGAGCGAAGCGAGCGGTGCCGCGGCAGCGGCCGGCGAGCGCTACCTCGAAATTGGTCGCGAAATTTTTCTAAGTATTTTTTTCATAGTGCCCCCAAGACGACACTCTGACCTGAATTTCATTCATTTATTTTATTTCAATACAAAAATCAGTGAAACGACCTTTAATCATTCTAAACAGTTGTATGAGTGAAAATATTATGGTAATTATGTTTAGGAATAAAAGCGTTAGTATAAAAAACAGTAGGAGTTTAAATATATTTACACTAATGATATTATGAATTCCAATTTTCGGAAACATGAGTGTTATGAACATCGTCGGTAGGACTACAAATAGTATGAATGAAAACTTTAGGATGAAAAATTTTAGGAAGAGTGATCATTCGGATTACAAATCGTTAGGAAGAACAATTTCGGATAAAGAACTTTAGGTGAGCCAATATGGACCCCCCTTGAGGAGTTCTCTCGTGTGGAGGCGATCTTGACAGCAGAATAAAGTCATGTCTACCGTAAAAAATAAAAATTTATTGTCACCAGAACTAAAGGTGTATGAAAAATTTCAGCTCAATTGGATGCCAACAAGTGTTTTAAAATGAGAAGCGAATTTTGAAGCGGATAACATACATACGAACTGTGCGAGTTAAATTAATACTTGTAATTACATCCCAACATACCTTCATTGGATTTAATGGAGTAATACGAAACGACATAAATGTCCAAATTCAACCCACATAATGGTAGCTACCACAAGACTAAACAATTAAATGTATTCGAGTCTACCAGACCGTAAGCGTTTAGAGTCCTTACGGACATTTCAGTAAAGTTGTACACACAGGCGTATTTACCGATGTTTATTTGCCGTTGGGTCGCACTTGAGCATGAGATAGGTACAGGTTTATTTTAAGTGGCTTTTATTATCTCTGTAATGTAAGATTTCGTTGCTGAGAAAGTTGGAATTTAGAGGTTAGAGAGCAATAACTTGTGTTGGTGAAAACAAATAAAAAGTTCGAAAGTTCGTTTGTTTTATTTTCATCACGTTCTAATTTCAAAAACACATAAAGGAGGCTATTCTTGTTAATTCCGTAAATCAAGTAAATCAACCTGGGTTTTTACGTTTTTACCCGACTGTGGTGAAACCCAAAAGGAGGGTTGATGTTGATGTTCTTTGATTTTCTAGACAGAACGTGGGTGTACCTATCCGAAAATGCTACAGAGGTGATACGATGGTATCGTATTTATTATTTAATCGTTCGAAACAGGAACCCTTTAGCAAAGGTAATAAAATCTTGCACTTCCCACGCTTACTCGTATATACGACAATACAAGCGTGCAAATTCTATTCTGAATATCCTGCGACAAACGTTGCGGAACAAAATTATACATCAAGAAAATGACTTTATGTTTCTAGCATTAAGATACAGTTTCGTTTGTTCTTGCAGTCAAAGAAAAAGTTTTATTTGCCTGAAGGTTCCAAGTTTATGTAAAGTATTCTAAATATTGAATCCTCGATATTATTTGGCTTTGGGAATTTTCATTCAAGATCTTTAAAGCCAAGCGATTTTAAATGTAGTCTTTTGTTTATCTTTTCCCGGCTTTTCGCTGAAATTCATTACATAGACTGAGTTGGATCGAAATCAAAGGTACCTAGGTATTTATTGACTTTCCGTCTGGGTCATAGCAATGACGGTTGGCGAAAAAAGTCAATAGTATTTATTTCTGAAAAGGGGTTTATGGGTAAATTGCTCGGAAAACTCTTTATTATGAATATACATATATTTTTCCTATGTGTTTCCTGTGTCTAGTTTATCGTTCCATAAAACGCTGCAGGCGTTCAAGTAGCGAAGGTTGAATACACGAACAAAACCACGAAATAAAACACATTCTTTATTCATGAAACCACACAAATTGTCTTCAATAGGGTATTTCACCAAAAAAATCTAATTAGTCCGTCTGTTAGATTATCGAAAAATATGGGATACGTGTTTTTTGTTATATCAAATTAATAAAAATTGACGAAAATAAAACGTGTCAAAGATCATGAGTGGGGGCTTTTGGCGTCACTTAGTGGGTAAAAAAGTACTAACCTTGTGACGTCACACGACTTTACACGACTTTTCGAAGCACTGTATCGTCTTCATCTTTTGTTTACGCGAAAAAAGAAAAAATACGTGTCTATTTTCTAAAAGAAATCTATCAGATGGACTAATTTGATTTTTTTGGTGAAATACCCTATTGAAAACGAATCTATTTCATGAATACTAAATCTATAAATAACTACACGAGTCACGACATGTTTACAAAACGTACAACCTTTCTATTTATTCTACGTAGTCTATAAAGGGAACGACAATGACGTGTAGTAAATAACACTAGATCTTAAAATATGTGCGCTTTCTCGTACCACCCCGCCCACGGCTTTCTAGGAATATACAGTACCTAAAGATCGGAGATTTATGAATACCGCTGAAGATAAGTGCCAAAGAATACGGCAATATGTTTACTTATTCATTTTTACGCACTTTTTCTTTTGTTACTTGGGAATATAAAGGATGTTCTTTAGCAAAAACCGCGTTACCCAAATATTACGATCCGTAAGGTACGGAACTCCTAGAGAGTCGCTAGAGACCGCGAAACTGATTTCTTACATTTAGGTCTAGGTAGTAGTCTGTATGGTATAAAGCTGCGATAAATCTCTTCACGTTGGTTTCAATCAAGTCTTGTGCATATCGATTACGGGTATTTTATTTTGGACTAGCTGATGCCCGCGGCTTCACCCGCGTGGATGTCGTTCAAATTATATACTAAAACCTTCCTCTTGAATCACTCTATCTATTAAAAAAAACCGCATGAAAATCCGTTGCGTAGTTTTAAAGATTTAAGCATACAGACAAACAAACAGACAAAAATAGCGACTTTGTTTTATACTATGTATGTAAGGAAGGAAGACACTTAAAGCTGCGTCTACGCTAGGGTACTCAGCTCGTGCTCGGCTCGCCTAGCGTAGACGCAGCTTAAGATATACAAGCATCACTATCAGTTTCCTACCCTTGTCCGGTTCTACTTGGGGTCGGCGCACCACATTTTCTTCTTCCATTTATCTCGGTATCATTTACTCCGTTCTCTTGCATATCATTCCTTATACAATTCATCCATCATTTCTTTAACCTTCATCTCCCGCTCCATCTATCTACATTTATATCCATTACTTTTTTAGTCACTTGCCTCGCACTCCAGAAATACAACCGTTTTTAAACGGTTTTTTAGTAAATTACTATAGGAATAGAAAAAAAATACCCCCCTGCACACGGTTGCAAATGACGACCAAGATTGCATTAAGCTTGCTTGAATATGTTATCGACCGCAATACATGTTCAAACAAATAGGACTCGATGGAGCGGGTCCTCAGACATCAGTAAGTGCTTGCATGGAGTTGAAGCTCGCTCCATTGTTCTGTTAAGTGGCATTAGCAGCGTGGTCATACGTTCGAACGGGTGATACGTAGTGCATCGATCTATGCACTGCAGTATGCGTAGATATTGTTATGTGAACAGGGATTTACTTATAAACACTGCTTAGAATTAACGTCACGCATGTAATCCCCCTAATGCGCCTACCACACGCTCACACTTCACCACAGTCTTGCCTGCGCGAATACACGGTGCACACAGTACATCGCGCGTGTGGTTGGTAATGGTAATACAGTTTTACCAACCATACGCGCGATGTACTGTGAAGTGTGAACCAAGAGTGTGGTGAAACTTGAGCGTGTGGTAGGCCCATAAGGTTTACGCATTGGTGTACCTAATAGTACACCCACATTTCGCCAGTTATGTTTAAGTTCCGCCGCGAAGAATAAGTAACTTTTGGCGCTAAAATATCATTGACAGAGAGATACCTATCAGTGGTAAACTTTCGAAGACTTGTAAAAATGTATTGAATAAACAAAATGGCGGATTCATGCACCAAAAGATGCTAGTGCTCATCAACTAACTTTTAAAAACTGGGAAATTGTCAGCAAATTCCATAGTGTATTCTTGTCAATGTAAATCTTGTACAGTGGAAATGCGATAAATCCCATGAACCAATTTATTTTCGTCAGTTGAATATACTTGTGAGACACGACAAGACGCAGTTATAGTTTTCATATTCTTCAATTCTTTTTGTCGATACTTTTGCGTAATTATAACAAATACTACAAAAATGTGGCGAAAGTTTGTCAGGATCTATAGATGTTAATGTTGTTTATAGATGTGTTAAAAACTACAGAACAGATTTCGATAGTCTTTACTGTAATACGAGTATAGCTATATGTATAAGGACCATACCTACTCAAAGTTATAATACAATTACCACAATTCAATTTGCCAAGAGCACTGCACTCCTTACAATTTCAATTTGTGTTTTTGAGATACACCTCATGTGCCAGTCGCAGCTTGAGGTAGTTATTTAACAAGAACATAAAGAAATTGCATGACAAAAGAAATTAGTCTGGGTTGTGCCTGGGTGCAAGTGACAGTATAAAAGAGAAATCGTAGAGAGAATTGTCCATTCAATTTCATAGATATTCGTTGCACGTAAACTCGACTGCACGTAGCGTGTCGTGTGATCGTGTCGCCGGTGATAAAACGGCCTTTCATAGTACGGAGATATAATAGAAGATATAATACAAATAAATGATAATAATCCTTGATCTTGTCGTGGCTAAATTAGTAATTTAGCAATTTTTATACATACATCTGCCTATAATGAAATAAATCATATTATGGTGATCTGTCAATTTAAATCCTGTGCGAATAATGACGAAAACAGTTTAAATCGTTATTTAATTATTCTTTGTTAACCTAATTGTTTTGTTATTGATTTTGTGTTGTAACTTTGAAACAAAGTCAAAATATAATATTTTAAATCTCGAGAGACAGATAACTTCTTCGATTGGATTATCATTATGAAAAATTTAATGTTTTGAGTTGTCAGTCGAGATGGTAAATAATCTAAATAAATAAAAAAGAAGTCCTGACTGACTGACTGACTCATCAACGCCCAGCTCAAACGCTTGGACCTAGAAAGCTGAAATTTTGCACAGAGGTTCCCTTTATAATGTAGACAAGGAATAAGGAAGGATTTTTCGAAATTCAACCCCTAAGGGAGTTTAATAGGGGATGAAAGTTTGTATGGAAAATCGTCACTTCCACGCGGGCGAAGCGGGTACCATCTATCTGGCAGAAACTTGATGCTCCGAAATTTATTTGGCATAACACACTTTGCATAATTATTCTTCTTTGAACGAATGTGTTTATGGCAAAATAGAATTATCGTTTCGCAGAATGTTTAAATGGCCGAATTTTCAATGGCATACTTTTAAGATGGCAGAATTTTATTTGGTATATTTAAATAAGGCCTAATGCAAATTCTATTACAATATTTTTTAACTAATTTAAAATTAAGAGTCAATACCTTTTGCTACAAAAGTTAGTAACAGAAACGAATAGCTGCAAAACCGACTCCACGTAGTCTCTTCTGCCCTACCCCGAGAGTGTAATCTAAGCCCACGTAGGCGCGGAGGGGCGAGGCGGCCCGCAAGCTGAGGAGCAGCTGGGCTTAAACGCACGCCACCGCGGCTGAGGATGGCCGGCCAGCAAGCCGAAGCTGCGGCGGTGTGTGTTAAAACCATCTGCGACGATAAGCTTGCGTGGGACCGCCGGAGCACCGCAGCGCCGGAGCCGTGACAGAAGTCATGTCTGCTGCATGTTACACGTATGCATGAAATGAAATGAGTGCCAAAAGACGATTCTGATTATGAATTTTCTGCGAAATTATGGTTCTGGTAATGAAGTTTATGCTCAAAGATGATTCTGACTTACAAAATTATGCGTTTTGAACTTAAGGTAAATGAGTGTACGCCAGCATGAGTGTGTAGCATGGGGTTGTCCCACCTAACACACAATACACTCAAGATGCTGTGAGACTACACGTATTCTACCGAGAATAGACTTCTTTCGACATGGGTTTGGGTTGTCTATAATCCGACGAATGATACCTACTGGCAAAACTTTTCATAGCGTTAGCCAAATATAAAAACTAAAATACCCGACTGAAAAAACTGAAAAGCAAAAAACAAGCACATTTTAAATTAAACAAAACTTGGAACCAGGCGGGGTTCTATTTTAGTTCTATGTTTTTCATTTCATAATTTAATATTCAAATGAACCCCGCCTGGTTCCAAGTTTTGTTTAATTTAAAATGTGCTTGTTTTTTGCTTTTCAGTTTTTTCAGTCGGGTATTTTAGTTTTTTAACTACTTTTTTTTATTTCCAACTTTTTAGTTCTTTTGTGTTTGTTCTTTCGTTGGTCGCGTAAAATTCTTCGCAAATGATTTAACTTTTGCTTGTTTATAGGATTTGTCACTTTGAATTTCTTTTAAACATATAAGTGTCATATATTTTTGTAATCTCCCTTTAAAACCCTTTATTTTGATACCCTATTCGATGGTAATGGAAAAAAAAAATTTTTTGAACTCTGCGATTTGGCTCCCAAAATCCGCAATTTTTCTTTGTTTTTTAATTTTGATGCAGCCTATAACACTCGCGCCATTATGACGAATCTAACGATGTATATTTCATTCAAATCCCTTTATCCGTTTAGGAGTTATGAGGGAACAAAGAAACGAACATACATACATACATACATACACGTCAAACACATAACCCTCCTTTTGGGCTTCGCCGCAGTCGGGTAAAAACTACACCAATAACTACTAACTGTACGCCGATTTCACAAACGTACCGGTTCCATGTACGTACATAACACCCACGACAGCATGAATATATTCCAAACATTTTCCCTCGACGCTGTATCCGTAGGTAGGTATACAAAAAACCGAATAATCTCCTCTTTTCTGGCTTCATAAAACAAATGTTTGTTCGTCCAAAGCTGACATAACCGACACCTAGTTATGTAAACGAGCCGAAATACGGCGCCGCGTGAACGGCACGCAATAACGTGACAATTACATAAATATTCCATTTCAAAGGTTTTTGGTTCGGTACTGTCTTTCCAAGGTTGGAAATTGATATGTGGGATGAAATGTAGAACACGGAGGTATGAACAACTCGTTGGTAGTACAAGGTCGGTTAGAAAACCTACATTTAGTAGACTGAAAAGTAAAGATACGTTTTAATTAGTTCTATCTATACAAAAGTTGGTGAAAAATGATTGAGAAGACAAATGTGAATAAAAATAGTCTTTAATATTTCGTAGTATTGAAAAGTTTAATTCAAAGGATAAGTTAAGTACACCTACATCTTGTTAGACTAGAAGCCGACCCCAACTTAGTTGGGAAAAGGCTAGACAGATGATGTAAACCCCTAAACAAATTTCCAAGAAATGCTTAAGTTCAGGACATGACGACGTAATACTCAAGAGCCTAGAAGTTCAGTAGGAACATTATGTTAAGTTTCCTAGAATACCTGACCCACTTTACCTTATATACAAAGGAAAATGGAATATGAATGAAACACTGCAACTCATTTATCAAGCTCTTTGGAGGCCGCCATTAGCGAACAGTCTGTAATTAGGTGTATTAAATAGTTCACCTAACGAAGGCTCCATTATTAAAAGTTGAATAGGCGCTGCCGCTATTGTGGAAGTTTTACTTTTTAATATTGCATGGCGCTGATTAACGTTGGCGTTTTTGTTTTATATCTGTAAGGTTAAAATTATTTGTAAAGCGTTATTACAGGCTATATATCTAATACCTTTAAACGAGGAATTCTTGTAAATATGTCTAAAATCCGAATCTCGGAAACGGCACTAACGATTTTCATGAAATTTAGTATGCAGGGGGTTTCGGGGGCGATAAATCGATATACATTGATTTCATTTTTAGAGAACATAATTTACAAAAAAAACCGAACAAGGCACGGTCATCCAGGTATTATGTTTGAACATCATCACCTTACTCCAAATTCTAATTCATCCTTCACACAACCCATCCATGTTTTCTGGTCTCCCTCTACTGTTTAGTAGTCTAATCATCCACAGTCTAGATTTTTATTGATATTATATCTAGATAATCTAAAAATTGAGTGAATTTGAGCAGATATTTAATTTAGATTAAGATCTGAATCAATATTGCTGCAAAGCTATGATACTTTCTTAAAACAGTCTGTTCATTTATAGATATTTTATCTAAAAGGTATTGGGGCCTGGGCTACCTAGATTAACCCAATCTTAATATTATAAATAAATTAACTCAAAGCAATTTATTACACTGCATCCTATTTTTTTTCAATTTACCCACTTTGAGCCGCCATGCTTGAGTTTGAATAAAACATTTTCTGTATTAAAATTACGATAGAAATGAAGTTAAGTTAAAAGCGAAGCGAAGTAAATATCGGAAGCTTTCACAGCTTATAAAGTGAGTGTTGTCACAGTATTATTATGTTGAAAAATATGAAGGTACTGAGAAAAATACAATGAAGAGAAGAGCTTTTTCTTTCAACATTTCGAGGAAATTAACAAAAAAGTCGACGAAACTGCAATTTTGAATAATTTTGCTACATGACTGCCTCATTGGTTGAGTGGTCGGAAGTGCAACTGCTGAGCGTGAGGTCCTTGGTTTGATTCCTAGGGTGGGCATAGTCACATTATGCTTTTTCATCAGGAATTCTAAATAACATGTCGGTTTAACATTTTTGCTGAAGCTTCATCATCATCATCATCATCAGCCATATGACGTCCACTGCTGGACAAAGGCATCCCCCATAGAACGCCATAAAGAACGGCAGCCTGCCGTTTGCATCCACCGGTTGCCCGCGACTCTCACGATGTCGTCGGTCCACCTGGTGGGCGGCCTAGACCAACGCTGCGTCTTCCGGTTCATGGTCGCCACTCGAGAACCTTTCTTCCCCATCGGTTGTCTGTTCTTCGAGCGATGTGGCCTGCCCATTGCCACTTCAACTTGCATATTCTGTGAGCTATGTCGGTGACCCTGTTTCTTCGGCTGAAGCTTAAGTTAATCAAAATGCATGAGTATTATAAAGTTTTCCGAAAATAAATTAATCATCATCTTCCTGCCCTCGTTCCATTCTACTTGGGGTCTCTTCTTCCATTATCTCCTGTCAGACGACACGGCTATTACTGTGTCGTCTGACCTCTAACTCCACTCTCAAAAACAAATTACTAGAGCAATATGGTGACGCACGATTGGGGCAGTAGCTCAAGCAGTTGACTGCTGCGCTACGAGTCGCGGGTTCGATCCCCGCACGGAACAAAATATTTGTAAGGCCTACAGATAGTTGTTTTGGGTCTGGCTATTTGTGTTTATGAGTTTAAATGTCCGTGAACGCACCCACGAGAGAAATTCCTAGTGTGGGGCAACGTTTAAAAAAAAGTATTAGATGCTCTCACGAAATAACACCATCTAAAACATTTCAAGACTTCCCTTATAAACCGTATGTCATATGTTTCACGCGCCAATTATCGCTGTTTCTCAACGGAGGAAATTTATGAGTCCGATCAACAGGTTTATTACGATCGTTGTGAACCACCCCTTATTCGCTTCATCGGCTCCAATCGTACGACGCTGACCTAATGATATTGTTCTATTTTCCTCTTCGGTTTTATGGTAGGAAACTGGACACAGACACATTAATTTTATTACCTACTTGATGTTTATGTGATAAAAAAGCTAGGTATGCAGGTTTTTTTTCAACTATTTCTTTTTACACTGCCTCGTTGGTGTAGTGGTTGTAAACGCGACTGCTGTGCATGAGGGTCTGGATTCGATTCCCGGATCGGGCAAAGTGTTAATGAGTTTTTCTCAATAGCAGCCACGGCGTGGTCTGGATTTGTGCCCGGTTGATGGAATAGGCTCGCCCGTTTTCTATGGGACTTAATCATAACTAGCAAAATATGGGTGTACCATTAGGTACACCTCTGCCTATCCCTTCCAGGAATTATAGGCGCGATGTTACGTTATCTACACCACAACAAAAATAAGGAAAAAAAAACAAAATAAAAGAGCCATGATCTTTAGTATTCCAGTCTCTAACGATCCTCGTATACGGAATAAAGAGTCCTGTCAAGTCACTACGTTGTACTTTATATAAATCCCACCCAAGGCCGGTATATTTCACTGCTTGGCCCGTGTTCCTGTCAGCTGTCAGCCCTTAGCCGACATGCGGTGATAAATACAATTAGTATTCCGGTAATTATACTTGTGCCTTGTACGAGTTTCGTTGTTCTACAAGTAATTTGGTTACTATCTCCGATCATATAGTGCGATATAGTTTAATGATGGTGTTGTTTCAAAGAATTTGTATAAAGGAATTAAATTGAATTATTTAAGTTACATTGATATTATTTCCACTTATTTAAATAACAACTCTGTGTTAAATGTAATATTTATGTCAACTATTAAATACTTAAATACTTATGAAAAGATCATAACATCTTTAAAGTTGTAGCGCAAACTTAACTGTGCAAATAGCTATTAAAATAGTATTTCCTAAATCTTTTAATTACAAATTCAGAAACAAAATCACGACCGTAGTAGGTTTGACATTATTTAATGCCAATGCAAACGTCAAAAAATATTCAGAACATACCAACTGGCTGAGTTGTACCAGTTAATAAAAAAGCAAAATTAAAAATTAATTTTGCTTTTGATTTTAAATTTTTTACTTTTTTATCTAAGAACATGCCCTTAACCCATAACTGAAAACTGAATCAAAATCGGACTTGTAGTTTTGGAGAAAAATATCAACTTTGATTTGCACAAAAAATGTTTGCTGCAGCGCCCCCTGGTGAGTTGTCACCGTAACACCTATCTAAGACCATGCACCAATCAAACCCGAACCAATAACTGAAAACTGAATCAAAATCGGACTTGTAGTTTTGGAGAAAAATGGCAACTTTGATTTGCACAAAAAAATTTTGCTGCAGCGCCCCCTGGTGAGTTGTCACCGTAACACCTATCTAAGAACATGCACCAATCAAACCCGAACCCATAACTGAAAACTGCATCAAAATCGGACTAGTAGTTTTGGAGAAAAATGGCAACATGTATTTGCACAAACACACAAACAAACAAACAAACAAACACACACACAAACAAACAAACACACAAACAAACAAACAAACAAACAACCTCTTACCCCAAACGCATATACCGTCTCCGTTCCGTCGTGGGTAAAAACGAGAGTTAAATTTTCAAAGCTAATCAAGAAATTACTTCTTACCTAGAAAAGTGAAACCGTTATGACTAATTCCCATCGCGCACGAAGCACGTTACTAAATGAAAATCGAATTAGAACTGTCGGGAAACTCCACACAATGGAATATCGCAGTAGGAACTTCCTCGGTTAGCATATGGATTAAATCTTAACAGTATTACCTACTGCGTAGTCTCTTGTTAGGATTTGTGACGACGACTGTGATTGGAAGTGAAATGGAACGCACATGTTTGGAATGGACGGAATTAAATTCGGAAGAAAATTAATGAAATTTGGAATTTTGTAAAAATGTCAAGCAATTTTGTTATTTCTTCTGACCTGTACGAGTGTCTACCTCATCATCTGCCTAGCCTTTGCCAAACTATGTTAGAGTCGGCTTCCAGCCTAACTGGATGCACCTGAATGAATACTACGTGGAGCGACTGTCTGTCTGACCTCACCTCAGTTAGTAATACTATCACCCTTGGTAAGCCTGGTAGACAGACTTTCGGGCCACCCGTCAGCAAAAACTTACAAATATCATCCAAGACCAATGGCTTAACACGCTTTCCTAGCCACGGTGGAAGTCCGTGTGTCATGGCAGGCCGTCTGAGTTTAAATGTTTGTAAACACACCCATGATATAGGAGAAAATATCATTGCGACATAATGCTCACACGTTTCATATGCAAATAAAGCACTACAGATTTATCATCCACGCGAGTGTGTAATCCTACCACGAGCATGCAAAAAAGACAGAATGTAAATCATCCCGTTTGTTTAACAGGGTTTTTGCTACGTATCGACAAATTGCGATTGTGTCGTCGCAAAAAGTCCTACCCTACAAAACCGCTACTGGAATCTTCTAATCATGTATGACGCAACAGAACGGTAATCCAAAGTTCAAAGGTCAAAGCCAAAAACAGATGTTATTGGTTATTCCATTCGCTATGTAGGTACCTCAGAGATATCAAAATTGTATCCGGATGAATCACGATTCAATGGAGCAGCGAGCATTGCAATCATCCGCCTACGCAAACAGACCCGTGTTGGGGGAATGGTCAGAAAAATGTGTCAATCAAATATAGAAGCAAAATATTTTGTTTTGCACAAGTTTTATAAACAAACGGTTATAAAAAATACATGGGTTCAGAATTTCAAATCGAATGAACTCAAAACTTCAATGACTGTATTCATAGTACAGTAGGTACGTATATTACAGCAATGGCCATTAGTATGAAATTCTAACAAACAGACAGCATTGACAGCAGTAAATACACTCGAATTCGTGTTCTAGTGTTCCAAATTGATTGCCAAACATGGACTTGTGTGTGATATAACAGCGACCAGAATCAGAGGATGTTTGATATTACGAGTATGAAAGTGAAACATGATGTATTTTAGATTTTAACTTCATAGTTTGTACAGCCTGTCACTTGAGTCGTAAACTCGAGTTTTATAGCACCTTTATTATTTATTTATTTATTTAAGCAGGTACTTGCTACACTTACAGTTTGCACCAACGCGTGCAGCAAGTCAACATCACACACTAACTTAAAAATCGTATGCGTTGCGTTGCGTCGCGTGCGTTTATATCTATCATAAGTAGTACCACTTCAGGTTACAGTTGCCTGAGTTACCCGCCAGCGGGCAACAGCTAGTAAATAATCTTAATCTAAGAATCACATTTTCCCGTCGGGGCTACGGGTTGTTAGAAAGAGATACCGCGGTCTCGACACAAGGGGCTAAGAAGGAACGTGGGTGGTTTCTAGTCAGTAGAAGTCTGACACTCCCTACCGCTCTGCCCAGAGCGGGGGTCATTTGATGACTTCCCACCTTCAAAAAAAAAAAAAAGTTACAGTTAAGGGTAAACAAGCCAACGACGGCACGAACTAGTTGGTGGGCGGGGCTAAAATGTATGCTATTTCATCCGACATCACGAGCGAAATGCATAGAGCGAAAGAGACACAACTAAAACGGGCGCGCGATTATTTCTATGCAGACCTTTGGTAGTATGGATACCATGAAAAAGCCATTGAATGTATCTGTTCAAAATAAAATAAAATTAATTCTTTAATAACTAATCTATGCCTGTATGGTTTCCCTTTTTTCATTTTCGTACTATATACGTAACTTATTTACGCCCAAAGATGGTTAAAATTAGTGCTAAAAGTAAGTTTCGACGCTCATAACTTCCAAACCAATTTTTTTTTCCAATTCTGCTTCCATAGAGGCCTAGATAATGACAAGACCAGTTGATACAATTTTTAATTTTGAACCTACACCGTCAACCAGAGGAGTAATCATCATACTACGTTTGTATGGAAGAATGACTGGCTTGTGCAACCTTAAGACTATTAAACGCTGATAACTGTAATAGAAACACATTATGATCACTGTAGGTAGTGGGTGCGAAAAAATTTTTGACATAAAAAAAACATAACATATTCCCAACAACAACTGTAATCTACACTAATCTACACTAATATTATAAAGAGGAAAGATTTGCATGTTTGTGAACATGTTTGTAATGAATAAACTCAAAAACTACAACGCCGATTTTCAAAATTCTTTCACCATTAGAAAGCTACATTCACCCTAAGTAACATAGGTTGTATACTTTTTATCCCTGTATTCCCACGGGAACGGGAACTACGCGGGTGAAATCACGTGACATCCGCTAGTAAGTAATAACATAGATAAGTTTCATTTGTTGAAGCCGCTTGAGGGAAAATCTTCAGTGGGTCGTATTAACAAAATAACAAATTTAGCAAAGGAGAACTTATCGTACACACGCCACGTACGTAACATAAAACATAACACCACGCATTTAATCCCAGAATGGTATGGCAGAGGTGTACTTACACCCACATATTAATAGTACACCCACATTTTGCCAATAATATTTCAAGTCCCATTTAATAGGTGGCTACCCAATTGCGACCAACAGAGCACGAATCCAGACTCTGTGGCTGCTACTTAGAAATTTCTGGTGAAAAACCCGATATCACTTTGCCTGACCTGGGAATCATACCAACAAGGTAGGCAAATATTCCCCTTGCATTTAAAAGCCGGTCATTCTCTGTACAACGGACCAACACAGCTATGTGAGGAATTTCAAACGCTCACTAACTAACAAAGCGGCCTGAAAGTCCTGCAACTAGCGTTGTTTGCATTTCACTGTCGTAGTTTGCGGTGTTGAGTTAAAACTGTGTGTTCGAACATTCTCCTCTTTTATAGTCGTTTAAATACGGTTGGTTTTGTAAAACCATGTGGCGTTTTTGAGCTAGTTAACAAGATAAATATTTTATTTATGGGTTCACAAACATTTTTGACTATGGGGCACTTGATATCGTCCTATTATTTGCTCATCATATGGGCTGAGACTACTGAAAATGCCAAACTCATCGCCAAATTTTGAGCCGACTCAATTTTAATAGTCATCGACACGCTAAGTGTAAATTTTATTTTCGCCCTTGGTAAATGAAGAAAATGCACGTTTATGAAATACATTGCATGTTGTTGTTGCATTTGTTAATCTATTTTTTACGTTATTACATTTTTATAGAACCGAAACTAAATAGCATCTTATAACTGTAACTTATAAATAAAAAAGAACACAGTTTAATCAATGTAGCATGTAGGTACAACAAATACTGTTTATTATTCACCATTCAGTCTAAACACTAACTACTTATACTTATGTTTTCAGGAAATGCTAACCGTGCGTCATTACTAAACAGAAATAAAACACAAGTATTTTTTGTTAACTTAGAAGTTTTTTCCAGTTAAAGGGTTGTCAAGGGGTGTTCCTCTGCCCAAAAGCAATTGCTAAAACAGAATATTATAAAATCAACTAGCTGATGCCGGCAGTTTACAACGCTTTCTCACGGTCTAGACTATCTGTGTATTAAATTTAATTTAAATCAGTTCAGTAGGTTTGGCGTGAAAGCGCGACAGACAGACAGTGTTACTTTCGTAATTATAATATTAGTATGGAAGTAAGGATGTTAGCGGAAAGGACAACCCAAACATTTAAGCAGTCAGGTTTAACTTAGACGATAGTTTTATAAGAAAACTATAACTCTGACACAATGTTAGGCACTAACCACATGATAAAAAAGTAGAAGAAGAACTCTCAAGTAAAATAAATTAAAGCAGTTCAAGACTCCGAGTTCTCAACTGTCTACAGGCCCACGCAGATCATTGACAGACCTTCTCATAATCCGAATTCATAGAATTAATAAAAAGCGTAGGAGATCATCGAATAGATAAACTTTACGACTCGCAAATATATTTGGCTACCAGTCTATTTATAAGACTTACAAAGTTTTAAGTTACAAACTAACTGAACATCAATAACAGTTAAACCATTATTGCCATTATTATTGTTGAGTTTGACGAAACAACAATATGGCCTTTAAACAAACTGTTGTTGTTAAAGGCAAAGTTTGTTGCTTTAATTACAATTATTACCTAATGAGTCAATCCGCATCAAAACTTAGGCAGGTATACATGTTGAATTTACCTGTTCAGAAAATACAGGCGTAATGTGTTTATTTGAGACTCGTGACCCGCCCCGGCTTCGCACGAGTGTTAAAAAGATAATAAAACCTTCCTCTTGAATCACTCTATCTATAAAAAAACCCGCATCAAAATCTGTTACGTACTTTTAAAGATCTAAGCATACATAGGGACAGACAACGGGAAGCGACTTTGTTTTATACTATATAGTGATAATACATTTTTTTGTATCACTTGGTTACCGACACACGTACCTAATATTCCATGAAAAAATATTCTAAACTCCATTCTAGTGCGCAAAAATATTTTCGTCTAGCTCGAAATCCGAATGGCGCAATGAATGAATGTTTTTGCGTGGGTTTACTTCGCAAATCACAATGGACTGTTGACATTTCACCCGGACGCTGAATGTCGGACTGAAGAGCGGAAAGTGCCTATTCAGTTTGAACTTCTGCACTATTGGAGTGGGGCCTTTCAAAATCGTATTAAGTTTCGGTACACCTGATCTCTGGAACAAAAATCTATATCTATACCAATATGAGCTAGCTCCCTCTCCTAGAGAGGAGGCCTGAGTCCCTGCAGTGGTAACGTTATAGGCTGATGGTGATGATGATAAAATTCTCCAACACACAGCGTAAACTGCTATGATTGGTTAGATGAAATTCATGTATGTGTAGATAGGAAGAATTAGTATTATACCTATCTAAAGTACGAACTAACAACCAACCTGTGGAAATGTCAGATATTGTTTGGTGTTAAACGGACTAAACATTGTTACGTAAAAGCTAATTTAATAGGACAAATACATCAGTCGTAACAAAAACCTTAACCTAGTACGTACTAAAACAAAGCAGATATTTATACCACAGATTAATAGAATAGCATCGAACATTGGCACGAGGCAACTTATTACGAGACAAAGTACTTATAATTGAATAAACCCTTAGTTAGCTTAATTTCTATTGAAAATTGAATTCTCGAAGAAGAACACGTGAATTTTCGAAACTAGTTTACGTAATTCGAAAACACGTTCCGTGAAACCCGACACCCCTAGTTCTAATATTGGGTATTTATTTTATTAATCTTTATTTTAGAAAGGTAAGTAACTTATAAGCTAAAGTGCTAAACCGTTGAAATGGTTTGACTGTGGGGTCGATGAGTCTCTAGACATACTTAAATGTATAACTTAAAACTATATATTATCTAAACTTACACTTACACGTAGAACTGGTAGAATGTATTAATAGGTTCGATCAAATTACATGCAACTTGATAGTAATTTGTTTTTCGATAACTTAGTAAAACTTGGCCTTATTACTTACAGTTTTTTTGCATTGTCATTGACAATAATGAACATAAAATCGTTTACACATTTCACAAATAATGTTATTTTCTGGACCTTATACAAAAGCGTTTGGCGTAAAGAGTTCTGGTGAAAGCTTCTAGACTCACACTTTCATACTTCATTAGTGTCCATATTAGCCTCATGGTATGATAAACAAAGGAATTATGTAAATTGTATAAAGATATAAAAATGCACTGTTAAACCCTTACAATCTTCATTACGGTTGTAGGCACAGTGTGTAGGAACAGTAGGTTTTTAGTCAGTTAGAGTCCGATACAACCCTCCGCTTGCAGCCAGACGGAAGGTATTCATGAGGATTTACCCAATCAAAGCAAAAAAAAAGAAAGTGAATAATGAATTACTTGTGTAATTCAGCAGCACACATGTTCTACTGGATACCTTCCGTCTGGCTGCAAGCGGAGGGTTGTATCGGACTCTAACTACACACTCCACTTTAATGACATGATGCGAACTATTGGTATTTAGAGCAAAGAATCAGATATAAGTCGGTTGCTTGCAATTTTAATTTCATGCATTCAAAAAAAAATTGAAGTGAGGGCTGCAAGTTTTTAGGAACAGATTTTAAAATCAGTTCCTGAACACTTTCCGCATTTAGTGCTGAAATTCAATCAAATCTGTAGTGAAATTCAAGCGCAACAAATGAAAATATTCGCATAGTTAAAATCTGGAAATTGTTTGCTCACAAACAACTGAATTATTGTTTAATTTTACCCGACTGCTGCTAAGCCACAAAGAAGTAAAGAAAACAAGAAGCAAGAAGAAGAAATGAAGTGTATGAGTAAGCGAAGAGATACTCTCTTCGCGTTCGTGTTAATGATAATATTGGGGACCATGTCAGTTTAAAAAGGATGTTCAAAATTAGCTCCTATGACAAATTTAAAGAAACAAAAATACTGAGATAATTCTTATTGAAAGGTAACAAGATCCTTAAATGTCATGTCAATATTACCGATGAAGAACCGAGATTGTGTGTGTTAAATCGATAACGTCTATCCATATCATTTTCTCATTAACGAAGAATTGAACCAACTCAGTGAAATATCGGCAAACTTTCTTCTATGGAGGCGTATTCAGATCGTGGCAGTTGCTTAAATTTAGCTTAAAATTTTCTGTTGAAACCTATCTTTAAATATTCCACGTACATGTCGAAATAATTTATTTTGTTTTATAAACTCATGTCTTTTTCCCATAAGGGTAGTCAAAAACTATAGAACGCCATCGCATCGTCTAATTGTTATGCTTTTTTATTAAATACTGTATTTCAGATTAGTTGAATATACATAAGAGTAAGTTACTATTCAATGTGACAATCGTGTTCAAAAATTATTATTAGTTATTTAAGTCGTGTTTATTTTTCCATAGTATTTTTCACACATCATTTTAATATTAAACATCCTTTCATAAGTGTATCCAATATCCTAATTATGCAAATAATTCAGTTCCAGACCTCAGTTAGGTATTTACTTAAACACTACGCGTTTCACTCTCTCTCTGTGCCCACTGTTCACAGACATTTTGTATAAGTACTCTTTGTTCTACAAAACTGGTTGTGCAGAACAATGCGGGTAATAAACAACGAAACATACTTTTGTGAAGTTTTATGATTACAATGTCATGCTCTTACTACACAGATATTGCTCATTAGGTGTTTTTTTAAGTTACCTACTCTTCGAGAATACAGCCCCATTATTTTTTTGTTCAGAATGAAAGTTTCGCTGTAGTCTATAAGAAAATTTCTGTGTCCACTGTTTTAAAAATTAAACAAAAAAGAAACTTTCAAGCTCTTATCAATATTTTGAAGCCATAGCAGATAATGTAGGCGGACTTTTAGCTCAAAGATAACATAATTCGGAGGACAAAAGTAGGTCCTTTATATACTACGTAACCCGTTTCACGCTAGTAACTAGCGTGAAACGGTGAATCGAACTGGTGTATCGGCTTTTGACTTTGTTAATGTGCAACTAGCGGCTAGTTGCACATTAACAAAGTCAAAAGCCGATACACCAGTTCCCTGAAATAGGGGCAGGTACGATTACTGTAACATGTTTGAGTCTGGAGCCTGTATCGGCTAATGGGGTTTCGGCTAGTGGAAGATTGACTTTAGAGTGCAGAGAATAGCTTGTGGCTTTGTGAGTGGAGTTTTGTCCTGTTGTGAAACCAATAAATACTTTTTCTTTCTTTCTTTCAATTTTGACTTTCTGGAAAATTAGGAAGTATCTAGGAAACTTTGTTAAATACCGCATAAGTATCAGCTTAGTAATTTCATGGTTCGAAACCCACTACCCGCTCTTTGGGCTCTACCACAGTCGTCATCTTAATGTCCATTGTACTTATTGCCCAACACTTTTTCTGCTTCCATTCGCCCCTGTCAGACGTTACGGCATCACACATATTTACTCCTTTCTATTTCATATGTCGGCCTCACACAATTCATTCATACTTTTTTGGCCGTCTTTTCTTTTTTTTTGGCTCTACCGCGATCGGACAAATATATTGGACTGGTTAGGCTCTTAGACTGACAAATATCATTCTATTTTCTTCCTTCAACAGATTTAGATCTATTCAATATTCAACAGAAGGATAACAAAACAAACAGGGACTGAACTGTTGTTTAACCTGGTATCAAAAATATTATCCTATCCCAACATCTAAACAAAACACAAACATTGTTTATGTTAAACCTTTATATAAACAAAGTGTCGTTATCTTTAAGAGCACTCTGTTTATCTAATTACAGTTCAGAGGAAGGGTTATAATTATAACGAAGTTAACAAATTAATAAATTATTGAAAACTTTTGTGGTGATAAATCTACAGTGAGCTTAGCACCAATGTAAGCTACGGGGAAAATGTAACGTAAATTCGAATGATTTTACTTAGTCTTAGAACTTTATTCATAGATATAGGATACAAAGGCTTCTAATACATACTTGTTTGCCATTAAAATCTTCATCTAGTGAACGAAGACACCATAATTTCTCAGGGCCGCTGCGGCATTAAAATGGCTGTGTGTACAAGGGGGTGTGTTAATTATGCAAAAATCACTACATATTATAAAACAAAGTCCTCCGCCGTCTGTCTGTCTGTTCGCGATAAACTCAAAAACTATTGCACCGATTTTCATATTGTAGTCACAAATGGATAGATTGGTTCCCAAGAAAGATTTTAATATATTATTTTGATAACAGCTTTTACGAAATAAATTTTAAAGTCGTTTAATATTTACTTTTAGAAAATAAAGAAATTATACTTCAGTAGCAAAGCGATAAGTCTTCGTTATTTTGATTAAATTGACCGAAGCTTTAATAAAAACTAATATAACCGTACTTTAACGACGACTTAATATTTTCTCAAAGGTATTGTCTCAAGAAAATATACAGAGAGTATGAACTTGAGACCATTAATAAACGGCTTCGATTACGTCAACAGTGTCGTTACTAAAATTAATATTGGATTTTATCGCTTGACTATTTAGATAAGATCGTTATCCATATTTAAATTCGGAGAATATACCTGTAATCCCCACTGGGTTACTGAATAGTAGACCCACATTCGCCACCCAGTTTTTTTTTTGGCATTCAACCATATTTAAACTAGGAATAAACCTAAACAACAAGCACTTAATATAATGTCTCTGACATGACATTAGCAATAAACCTATAAACTGTCGATACGGCTCGTAAAACACGAGCTGCCAGACATGTGACGTCACAAGTCTATTATATATTATATATATTGTATATTGTATGCACGACGAGAAAGGGGTGATAAACATTTTCTTTCTACACCCTGTTGACGCATATAAGAGATTATATTGAATGTTGTATGATATAGTGTTACTATAATGGGTTCATATTGTCTTAGTAATATATTGAAAGGTTCAAGGCTCTGTGATTTTTGTTCTAGTTCACTTGTTGCTGGCTCTTTCTTTTCTTTTTTCTTGGCCGCCTGTTGCTCGGAAGATTAATGTTCACACCAATTAGCTTAATTATTCTTTTCATTTAGGAAACGAGCCATTGACTGTTATTTTTTGTCATATCGTTGTTTGTTGATAAATCGCAGATATTTTGTTATTCTCACTCATTTTCAATCCACGTCAACATAAACATTGAAAAAGTTTAGTTTACGACCAAAAATTCATTTCCTCGCAAAAATATTATATTTTCATAATAAAATGTAACAAACATGTTTTTCAATTTCCCAATTAAATAAGTTAAAGTTGGTGTCGTACCAAATGACGTCACGAGTTTCAATATAAACATAAAACAATTTGTTCAACAGTGTTCGGTTTCTCGGAAACCTTAGCTTAATGAATAATTAGTAAACAACGTGTCTCGGTACTTTAATAGCGTTTTCTAACTAAATTCGAACAATTACATATAGGAAACTAAGTTGCATTATTACGCACTACATTTGAATGTAAGAGACATTAAGTACCTATAGAGGTAATTGTAGGGTACCTACAACTACTTCTACTTAATTTCTCTCACATACATAGATACAACTTGTACCTACATACCTACCTTAAACATAACTAGCGAAATGTGGGTTTACTGTTAGGTACATTTCTACCTTACCTTTTGGGGGATTATAGGTGTGATGTAATGTTATGTTCGTACCTCTATCATGTATCATATCGACCGACGCTTAAAAGAAAAAGAATACCAATCGACATTGTCGGAGCTTTCAAGCGTCGGTATGTATAGAAAACCAGGCTCCTGGCTGCTACTAAGAAATTCCTAATAGAAATAACCTAATTACTCTTTATCCTACCCGAGAATCGACAAAGCAGTAGTTACTACTTATAAATAAAGTCGTGGATTGAAATTGGGCACGAAGTTGATCAATTAAGTTGTAGACTTGAAATGTCTTTGTGGACCATATCTGTCTTATCTAGGGGACGGTCGTAAGTCAAATTTAGTTTACTACATACCTTGGGTATTCAAGAAACTTAATTTCTTTTCATTTTACTTAGGAGGTCGAAATCACTTTTAGGACTACAAATAAGTACTAACTCTACTTGAATTACTTCTGTAGCTTGAATTCAAGTCTCAAAGCGTTTTTTTCGCGGAAAATTAATTACAGTCAAAACGTACATTCTACCTTTGTAAAGGCAAATTTGTTAAATTTAAACGTATGGTTAAAAAAAAATACTTAGGATTAACAAAATTAAATAGATTTAATATAGTTTACATTTAAGACTATTTAGTTATGTAAAATACTCTAAAAAAATCTACCAAAAAAGTAATGACAATACGTCATTTTGGAGGGTAGGACATCATCAAATGATTTCTCCCGCTCTGGGCAGAGCGGTAGGGAGTGTCAGACTTCTACTGACTAAAATCCACCCATGTTCCTTCTTAGCCTTTTGTGCCGAGGCCGCGGTATCTCCTTCGAACAACCCGCAGCCCCGACGGAGGATATTTATTGTTACATTTACATACCCAAAAAAGTCATACTCTAACCATTCCTGGGGCAAGAAATAACGGGTAGACGGTCGGGGTTTTAGTACGCATTCGTACTAAAACCGCTTTTCTTAAGACAGGTTTACGTACATACGTGCTAGAAATTCCAAAAGACGAAATGTGTCACCTGTATGTACGTACATTCGTAAAGGAATCCATTAAAACATAAGGAACAGTATGACAACTTCATAAGTGAGTTTAAGTAAAGTTTATGTAAGTGACACACTGAACATGTTCAGAATATATAAAAGATAGTGTTCTCGAAGACGTAGCAAAGTTTCACGTAGTCTTAAATGAATATCAAGTTTGAGAATAACTTCGTATTATGTTAAGACACTTGAACATTATAAGGAATATTTAGTGACTGCAGTAAGTATTCAATTTAAAAGTTTGTGCATTAATTTAAGTTGTTCAAAGTTTAAGTAAATATAGATATAGCAGCAGATGTAGTTTAGTATCCAGCTGCACTCTGTAATTTATTGTTAAGAAAAATATACCGTGCACCTTTTTTTGTTGACGTTTTATGAGTGCCCATGGCCTACATGGGCACTCATAAAACGTCAAATATGTGAAATAAAATATTTTGATATAAGTTTTTAAACTGACATGGTCACTGACACTACTACTGGTTTATCCCTGATCATGGTGCTTGTAACAGCGCCGAAATATCGGGAACTCGAAACAAAAATCAAACATGGTAAATATCCCGTTTATGATATTAATAGTAAAATATTTTGACTTTGACTCATAAAAGAACTACACAGCGTAGTTTTGAGTACACAGGCACTGCTTATCTCATAAGAAAATAATAAAACATCACGCCTATAATGCCCGAAGGGTTAGGCAGAGGTGTATCCATTAGTACACCTACATTTCGCCAGTTATGTTTAAGTCCCATGTTATAGGGAGCGAGTCTACTGCCATTAACCGGGCACAAATTCAGACTCCGTCGAGAATTAATGTCTGATGGAAAACCCAATAACAATGTATCCAATCTGGAAATCAAACCTTACACTGCGACTGCTGTGCATAGTCCTGCCATGCACAGCAATCGAGCTTGCGACCTCTAGACCAAGGCAGGTAGTAAAAACTATCCAATAGGTAGAATTTCCAAGAAAGCGATAACTACCTAATGTTTTTCGCTCGAATCAACTCTAAGTTGTTGTTTTGTCCAAACATCTGTTTCGTAAGTTTGTCGGCGCTAAGTGACATTTATTGCAAAGCTTAATAAATTCACTTTCAGCCAAGTTCGGTATGTATATAAAGTAATTCACTTTAATACCCATCAAAGCTGACCTTTATGACTGATAGGTTAACGATCTTATCTAATTATTACTGAAACCCGAGACGAGAGATTATTTGGTAAAAAATATAATACCTGCGTAGGTGTTTCGTGGAAATGTTTTTTTCACTGTTTACATGGAAATACCCTTGTACGGTTCTGAACTTTATTTTGTTTACTCATCTGTTTCTGGTAATTCTACTAATTCCTATAATTAGAAATAGAATAATGTTTATTGTCCAGGCCATACATTAGTAGGTACAATAAAATTATTAAGTAAAACTATATATTAATGTTATCGCTAGTGATTTGGGTTAATGGTAATTTTTTTACCGAAAAACAACAATTTAATCTATATGGTACGTTTGTTTAAACGAGGGACAGATTAAAATCCGCAATAGTGCACACTTAGCATGATACTAATAAAAATATGAACAAAGAAACAACACTGATAAATAACAGACAGAACCATACCAAATATTTCGCAAAATTCTCGTACAACCGTTGCGCTTATCGCGGGTCAATGACCCTAGGTTCCAGGTACCTATAATTCATTAGTTATTATGGTTTAGGCAAAATCGGGTATTGCTATCGGGTATTCTATCTGGGAGAACTCCAGAAGCGTGGAGGAAGGAAGGAAGGAGCGTGGTCGTTCTCTTCACTATCACTACATAGTATAAAACAAAGTCGCTTCCTGCTGTCTGTCCCTATGTATGCTTAAATCTTTAAAACTACGCAACGGATTTTGATGCGGGTTTTTTAAATAGATAGAGTGATTCAAGAGGAAGGTTTATGTGTAGAATTATGCTTCCGTGCGAAGCCGGGTCGGGTCGCTAGTCTTTAAAAAAGGGAACAAGAACCAAAACCACCAAAGAACTATAGACCTATCTCGCTCCTTATCCACGTATATAAACTGTTCTCAAGAGTCGTCACGAATCGTCTAGCGCAAAGACTCGACGACTTCCACCACAACACCACAGCAGGCCGGGTTTTGAGGAGGATATAGCACCATATAGACCACATCCACACAGTGCGACAGATTATACAGAAGTCCGATTGCACGACTTGCAACAGATGCTGGATGGCCTAGTGGATTCTTCAATGCGCATTGGTCTCAGGGTGAACTTGGACAAAACCCAGGTTACGTTCAACGAACACGTCACCCCAGGACCTATTGTTGTCAATGGCGGTCCTCTCGAGGTTGTTCGAGAATATATTTACTTAGGGCAAACTCTGCAGTTTGGTAAAAACAACTTTGTGAGAGAGATACGGTTGGTCCATAAAAAAGTCGCTCAGCGAGCTATGGAGCGAGCTATGCTAGGGGTCTCTCTCAGGGATCGCATCCGAAATGAGGTGATCCGACAGAGGACCAGAGTTGTCGACATAGCTCACAGAATACGTAAGCTAAAGTAGCAGTGGGCCGGCCATATTAGTCGCAGAACCGATGACCGTTGGAGTAGACGTGTTCTTGAGTGGAGACCGCGAATCGACAAGCGTAAGGTGAGACGCCCGCAGGCTCGGTGGGGCGATGATCTTCGCAGAGTGGCTGGTAACAACTGGATGAGAGTTGCCGAAAATCGAGTTGAGTGGTGTAAGATTAAAGAAGCCTATATTCAGCAGTGGATTGCAATAGGCTGATGATGGTTCTACCTGGAATTTTCAGCAGCGAGAACAAAGTTTATTATTTTTAATTATTGATTTTCAAAGCAAATTTTATAAAAATCTTTAAAACGTAGAACTAAGCCACACAACACCGCTGTCGCGGCTTGTGGTAAGGGAACAAACTGTAAATAACAAACTTATATTAGTGCGGACACTGAACCGTCATTTGCGCTCGGTCGATGGTATTACCATATCTTATTACATGATAATCAATAACAACTGCAGAAATGTGTGCAAATAGACACGCGTCTGCTATGCCATGAAAAAATAAAGAAATTTCAAAATCCTGTAGATTTTATAGCTATTACGGAAACATGAACAATTTAACACTCCTCAATTAAGTATGTTACATTAATGAATTAAATCAACCATCAGTATTCATTAGACTTGAGCCATCATGAGCCTTGTGTGCACGTTCATTAGCAAACTGGCTAATTGGCTATATCCGAGAATAATAGCCACTGGCATATGTCCACACGCATCGGACTAGATACACGTTTAAACTGGCTTATCTCTCGACAGCTCGTTATCTCTACACGTGAGCGAACTAACGCCATCACAAAACGCTCGATATATTGAATTTATGTTGTGTAACCAATAAGATTAAAAGCCTGAAAACTCTATCAACATTTTCCGTAGCTTTTATAGGGAGCTTATTTCACGTTTATCGGCTTTGACCACTACTTGAGTGAACAACATACAAAGTGATTTTGCACAGGTAGATATTTTATTTCATTTTCGCTTCGTAGTGAGAAATGTGAAATCCAATTCAATAACGTCCTTCCATGTTTTAGCAGTAGATAGCGTTTTGCGATAACAACTCGAATACCAGTCGAAACGTGTTTTCTTTGGACGTGTCGTTCTGTGTTTCACTCCAATTGAGATTGACTTTTAGAGTCTAAAATTGCGCACACTTGTCCGTGCCAAACAAAACGTTTCATAGAATCAATGTCTCCAGTCCCTATCATGTTCTTTTTTAAGCAACTAATAAGAAAATAAAAATGATGACCCTCTAAAAATGACGAAAAATTACGTATTGGAACGGCATTTATTTAGTCCTGTTCAGCTTTTCACGAAATCCACAGAATGACAGTAGTAACAAGATTTACTCTAAAGTTTTATCTAACTAAAAGTTAGTACTACAACCACTTCGGGTAATACAACCCTGAAACATACCTATGTCAAGTTTTGACCTAAAACTGAAAAGGTATGTGGCATATAATATGCTAGTCAAAGTGAAGGTAACTACTAAAATATTTCATTTGGAGCAGTAAGTTTGTTCAAACTTCATTTAAGATGTAATACTGGTTGCGGAAGGCGGGGGGCGTAGTTTATGAACACCTAGTATGTTCACAGCATAAGGTCAACTGTTTACGAGTCAAAATTCTCGCCTAAATACGAAATTTACACTTACTGTAATGGAAAAAAAATGCTGTCGTCGCGAAATTGATACAGTTTACACAGGAGTGGTTATAGACTGTTTAGCTATCATTCTACTAGACGAGCTTTCCCCTTTGATCAAGTTAATGATGTTCAGAACCAATAAGTACCCTCACTCCTCACCCATCAAGAAATATTCTGAAGAGTTTTTCAAAATTTAGTTACATTGCCTTTTTGAATATCATTTGCCTAATTTTAAGGGTCAATGCGGACCACTGTTGATTCACTAATAACATACGTGTACAATTGAAAATGAACTTTATTTGTTTTCCTAAACAGCTGAATTTGTTAATAATGGAAAAGTTACGAATTTTTCACAAAATATCAATTTGAAGTAAATAAATTGAGTTTCACAGTTATTGAATTTATCGCTTCATGGCCGCTCCGTTGAATTTCAACACATAATGTTTTATGTGCCATTACTTAAAACATACATTTAATATCAATTTTAGACGTTTATTTTGCGATTTTTATCAAAACGTGAGCATTGATAACCTTTTACAAGTAAAAAAACTAAATGTGGCACTCGGAGACTGCCGCGGTAAAGCTATTAAAATAAAAAATAAAATAAAAATACTTTATTTCAGACCTTGATCCATATGATGTTAGTAATACACACTACTTATAAACTATGTTAGTAACAAATGGGAATGGAATAACTATACCTACTAGGTAGGTACATAATAACTCAGTTCATATACCGGCCGCCTTCACTTGACGCACTGGGTATATGTACATGGACACGTACCCAATGCGCCATAATGGTGCAGCACGGTTTATCACTAATGACCTTCAGGATGTCATTGCCGCTCCCACGCACTCTGCGCATCATGGAAGCAGTCTTTTTACGTATGATGGTACTGAAACCATCAGTATGTGCATCTGCAAACATTCCTGATGCGCTACAGTAACGTGGGAGCCCCAACAACATCCTGAAAGTGTTGTTATATTGAACCCTGAGGGCGTTGTATGCCCTCTGCGTATATCGAACCCACAGAGTGCACGTGTACAACGACTGACAGAAAGCCTTAAAAAGAGTTACTTTTACTTCCGGTGTACAACGTGCAAACCTGCGGGCCAACATATTGCATCGGACAGCCAACGCCCTCCGTTCTCTAGCAATTCATTGCATAGCATTTTTATCAACAGCAAATAATTAATTATTTTCCGTAACCATAGCAACCTGGTTAAATACTGAATCCTGAATATTTTCGTTAAGGAATTTCTGGATTCGCTCTCCACGCTCAAGGCCCGCGATAGAAGCTATGCAATAGCTTAAAAATACAAACGTTGCTAGACTTTTCAATTTTCTGTTTGCAATTTTCCACGTCACGTCACTCAACCTTGAACGGTCAGCTGTCTGTTACATGTTTAGAACTTGCGTAGGTGTGAATTAAGAATCAATATCGCATGCATGATATGGGCATGTCGGCCTATTCGTAGTTACATATCATAATAATATGAACTGTCTACAACTGTTCATATAACTAAGCTCAGTAATCGAAAGTCTCAAATGTTATGCCGCGCGTTTCTAAAGTGCTTACTGCAGTATTAACTATATTTTTGGTCTCGTGAAAAAGTTCTAAGTATTAGGTTTCTTTTCAAGTTTAAAATTTGGTGGTATGATACCCCCGTGCTTCTGAAGGCATGTTAAGCCGTTGGTCCTGCACCTGATCTCTCCCCGGTCGTGTCGAATTGTCGCCTCGGAGTATGAGAATTAAGGAACTGAGAGTGCACCTGTGTGAGGGCGCATACTTGTGCACTGTAATATCTCTCGCGCCAATGGCTAATCTCCGCTAAGAAAGGTCGTTGTGACCGAAAATATATACTGCAGCATTGACAACGCAAATCGCTCAAATTATTTTTTTTATGCCACCACCACATGGAAGTGGCAAAATTTGAATCTTCCGCGGCCTCATATTTATCAAAGGTGTAGTAAAAAGATATTGTTTACCAAATTCCTTTACAACAAATCCTGCTGGACTGTTTCCATGAGTGATCTCTTCGTATTTTGAATTCATTTTGTCTTAAAGCTCTCATAACATATTTTTATGTTATCACACAATTAAATTCTGCTGACATTTACTTTGGCTTTAGCAGCTCACACATGAAAGTGAATTAAAAATAAGGGCCAATTTTTGCGTCGTGGGCGAGTATTATAAAGTTATAAATTGGTTCTGGTTGAATGTCACAGCCACTTTGTTCACAGGTATATCAGATAATTGTCTGTTATGACAATGTGAAGTGAACTGAGGGTGTAAATAGAAATAAAAGCCATTATGTTGTAGATCGTTAGGTACATAATTTTCTCTCTGAGTGCCTGAAGTGGGTTTATGTTATGGGAAAGTGCGGTAAAACGGTTTGTTATAAAAAGCAGCCACTACAAGGTACAAGGTACTCTTGGCGTGATTTTGTGTATGTTTTGTGTATTTTAACTACAAAATGTTACAATAGGTACAGACGATTACTTAAAACTAATTTTCGGGGAACTTTATTATTATTTTATTTTACACACTACTACATTGAATGTAAAATTACATTGTGTGTTTAATTTTAAGTGCTACAATTAACATATTAGCATTATTTAAAACTGGTATCACGTGCACCAAACGTTAATTTTTAATAACCCAAGTTTTACTGTCGTATAGAAATTAACCATTTCATATTATTTTAATGCTTCAAATATCGTAATAAAATATCTGTGAAAACATATGAAAACATCACGCCTGTAATCTCCGAAGGTTTAAGTAGAGTTGTTGTACACCCACATTTCGCCAAGTCAGATCCGGGCTCCGTGGCTGCTATTGAGAAATTCTTGATCGAAAAACCCAATAACACTGTGTCCGACCCGCGAATAAAACCCAGGACCTCGTGCTTAGCAGTCTCGCTTACGACCACTAGACCAACGAAACAATCAAACAACAGAAAAGATGGACTTTTATTTTCTCTCGTTTAGTTTTTCTTTTCTATACCTGATAATGAAGGGTTTGTAAAAGCCACCATTTACGGATGTATACTGTAAGTAATGGATCCTTTGACATGCAACAAAAGAAATCATTAGGTTTTCTAAGAAATCCTTTATTTGCTCACACGCGAATTTCCTTACATTTTCCTCCTTTGAACACGAAGCCTTGAACAGTAAACCTGCCTTTTCGGACTGTGTATTTTTTGCAAATAATAATTCATAATAACACTTACTCTTCTTCGTATTTACATAAACATATCGCAATAAGCTAAAATGATGATAGAACAGTTTATTAACCTTTACGCGGCTAAAGACCCCCATATTTTCATTCATATCAACGGCAAGTATTTAAGCACAGATTTTGTTCCTACCTGTAATTTGTAAGTTCACCAGCATTTTCAAATTAAACTAGGACAGAAATATTTCTTGAGGGTTTTTTTTTTAATAACAATAAAATGTAAAACTTCTATTTGACCCTAAGCTTGACTGGTAGAGAATGCCTTGTGGCATTAAGTCCGCCTATGTACCACTCTTGTGCATGAAGTTTAAATAAATAAATAAATAAAGCTAGTCGTCATTCATTATTATAATTATTCGATTTTAAATACAGTCAAATGGCATTATGGGAAAAGAAATGTGTTTTTTTGCGTAATTATCCCTGATTGCTACACTCTTCAACTTGAAGAGTTTGCTCTTCAAGTTGAAGAGTGTAGCAATAAAATTCTTCCCTAAACTCGAAAGCGAGTATCTAAACAATGAATGCGGTAAAATTGGATGAAATGGTAACAAATCCTGCACGGCCATAATAAATATACACACACCCACGTATAAAACAAACGGCACTTGTAGGAACGAAGGTACTTTCCGTATTTTACGACAAACTTCTCAAATCTACGGTCCATAAGGACAGAGCATTAGGAAGTCACCCTACTATACTCCGGGAGCTGGATCGTCAATAATCCGAGGAATTTATGTGCCCGTCTGTCGTCGATGTGGGCTATTAAGACTGTATGCGAAGAGCCGGCGAGATAAAACTTCACGACATGTACTTTTACGTTAGACTTTAGTTAGGTACGCCGTTTTATGGACCCACTTTTAGGACTTTATGAGGAATTTTAAAATGATTTTGCTTAGGAAATAATAATAGAATATTTTCAGGAATAATGTTTGAACATAGTTCAGGAGTCGTATAAGTATTTTGTTCAACGATGAAGTCATTCTAACCCCGATAGGTTCATAACTTTGAGTAATATTTATTTCATCACCACTGCTCTCTTATAGGTGAAGGAAAACATTGTGAGGAAACCAGCATATCTTGGGACAAAACTAACATGACCAGAAAAAACCTGCTGATCGCGTGGTAGATCTTATCTCAATGGACGTTTGCGCCTTTCAAACACTAAAAGCAAATTACTATTACTCATAAATGCATCAGGGAATTGGTTTCTCTTTACTACCCAAATACATCACAGGCATTGTACTCTCATATCGACTATATAAATAAGCCTGGAGTATTTGCCAAGACAGCACCTATAATATAGTGTTAGTGGTGGACTTAGCCGACGTCGAGCAGAGATTTAAACCATGTACTGAAGTGACTCGATAGGATTGCAACATGCTTCACTGACATTTTTGCCGGATAGACATTGAAAGGTAATTAATTTAACCACTAAACTAGTTGAAATTGGAGTATGTAAGGATCGTAACAGGTGGCGTTCTGTGATTTCTGCGGGCACGTATCAAAATCCCGAATTTTAAAATACCGATGAACGGAATCCCGAAAATTGAGACGCCGAATGGTTGTTTGGTCGAAAATGTTTCGATATAACGACTATCGCCATTTAAAACTTTCGGTGTTTTGGATACGTACCCGTTTACCCCCATGGGAAAAGGGCGTGAGATTACGTATGAGCAAACTATTTAAAATGAAGGCTGAATGTAATAAGGTCGTATTCGAAAATGCTAAAGCCATCATGGCTTCATTGAAAAAAATATAAACGACTTGCAGTGCAACAATGATGGTAACCCTTTGGTAGAAAAAGGTGAGTGCGTGATTTTCGATAAAAATACCAATTAGATGTAGGTGACGACTACAATAAATTAACCTGCGTCTACCCCATAAGAGTTCCAGTTTGCTTAAAAAAATGTAATCAAATATATCCAGAAGTTTAGTCACAGGACATTAATCTTAATCTTTAGTTATGTTTACATGATGTAGATTAATAGACTAGAGCTAGAGCAGGTTAACGACCCTCGTCGGTATTAACACAAATCACATAAAAAAATTCGTGCCTTAAATTTTACTTGTTTTATTATACGTAAGATGAAGGATAAACCCGGGGCTGCGGGTTGTACGAAAGAGATACCGCGGTCCTGGACATAAAGGGCTAAGAAGGAACATGGGTGGTTTTTAGTCAGTAGAAGTCTGACACGCCCTTCCGCTCCGCCCAGAGCGGAAGGAGTCTTTTGATGATTTTCAACCCTCCATAATATAAAAAGATGAGAGATAAATAGTATGTTATCATAGTACAAATAGTATGATTACATGCTAGGAGATATTGGATAGTTAACAGAATACCTATTCCTGTTAACCAGCAGTACCAATGGTTTTATACTCAATGTCGTTTCCACCAAGTATAAATAAAAAAAAAAGCTTTATAAAATAGTTGCTATAAATAATAATGACATAGCCAATAAACTGACCCAATTATTTTCACGATAATCCTGCGTTATATTTTAATAAAATCACTTCAGAAGAGATGCTTCTCGAATGAACGTTAAATGTTAACAACTTTAAGCGCTTTAACTTTTTTATTATCTGCGCAACTACAGACACGGTTTCAGAGAAGTTTTATAAATTAATATTTAATTATAACTAGATATGTCTGTTATGTATGACATAATTATTTTTTATTTAAATTATATAAAGTTGACTCGGCTAGGAGCTTTATAATGAATGAATTAACTAACTGAACCCAAACTTTTCTTTTCTCTACAAACTTGGATGGTCTCACATAAAAATAAATGAAAAACTATCAAGTTATGAATATTAAATCATGACTATTAAATAACTTATTGAAGTTTCTAACAGTAGGTACGTAATACGATCAGTCATCATCATCATCAGCCTATAATGTTCCCACTGCAGGGACTCAGGCCTCCTCTCTAGGAGAGGGATGGGCTATAATCCACCACGCGGGCCCAGTGCGGATGTCACATGTCTTCGAATTTTTTGGTTCTAAGACATGCCGGTTTCCTCACGATGTTTTCCTTCACCGTTTTGAGAGCAACGGTGATGAAATAAATTACACAAAGTAATGCGCCTGCCTGGGTTCGAATTCGAACCCACGACCTACTGTTCGTAAGTCGGGGCCGACACCACTGGGCCACCGCTGCTCGCAAAACGATCAGTAGATAAATGCACTTATGAAAAGAAATGGATTGGGAACATAGACAAATGACCGTGTTATTGTCATCAGTCAATGTAAACTACTTACCCCCGTATTTATAGTCAAGTCAAAGTAATTACATGGACATATGTAATTACTTATGCAAATATTTTTATGCAATGGGCCAGAATTTAAACGAAGTTAGAACCGTCAATGAAAGCAAAACTAAGAATTCTAACGTTTGATAGTTCTAACATTAAGGAATTACTAAACTACAGAGAAAAAATCGTATCTTAAACAATGACATTTACTCAAGTAATAGTAATGACTTGTTTATAAATACGGGTGTTAGGTCTAAAGTAATAGCTTTTTCTAGTATTCATTAAAAAAACTCACGATGACTTCAAACGTAATATCAGCCAAGTAACTTTCGTTTACACATTCTTTCCAAGTTTTATTTATTATTTTATATCAAATTCAGTATACGCAACTACACGTAAGTACTTCTTACAATATTATATTTTCCAACTAAAACTAAGTAAACTCAATAATGGAATCCTCAAAGGATTAATGTCGTGTTGGCTCTTGCCAAACACTCGTATGAGGTAACGAAAGAAATAATTCAGTTGAAGCTCAGCTTCCATTACTGGCGGTCGTGTTGATGAATATTTCAGGATTGTGAGCAAAACGTGTGTTGTTTGTAGGAAATAATTGACTTTGGCATCAAAGAGATTGTATGCTCTCAATTTAGTAGTTCTATATTTAGTCTTGAGTTACAACTTTCTTTAATCTACAAAGTCACATATATAAGAGAGTTCCTTTTTTAGGCTTCCGTACCTCAAAAGGAAAAAACGGAACCCTAATAGGATCACTCGTGTGTCTGTCTGTCCGACCATTCCCCCCCCCCCCTTTATCTCCGAAACTGTTGAACCTAAAATTCTGAAAAAAATACAGTAATTAGTTCAACACTTATAGATTACAGGAAAACCTACAAGAAGTCTAAGTACGGAACCCTTCATGCGCAAGTCCGACTTGCACTTGGCCAATTTTTAGGTTTCTGAAGATATTATTATCTTTCCAAATCATACCTAATACATCACCACGTCTGTTTTTCGCTGAAGTAATAGGTGTTTTTTAGGATGTCTACATTTTGCTGGTTCCGTTCAAGTCCCATGATAGAGGGGGCCTACTGCCATCAGCAAATCACTCATTATACCTTCTCGCGTAAATATTTTATTTAATAAGACCAATAATTTGTTATTATATTTTCTCAGAATGGTTCTTGTAGCACTTAAAAGTTTTGAACTATAATTAATAACTTATTGAAATATTTACCAAGCAATATAGCTGGAGTCTCGAGATATGTTTAATTTGGCTCGTTAAACAGATAATGAAACCTAATGAAATTAATATAGAGTTATTTTAACGAATATATTCGTGGGATATTAAGAATTAATGTTTGACTATACTATCAAGAAAAGTTAAACATTTAATAATAATTATTCAGACTACCGATAACAAGTAAAAACGTTCATTAGCCTATTTTTTAATGAGCATCATAAACTTTTTTAAACTTACGAAAATACATAGATTATTGAAACACCGTTTATAAACAAATATTAATTGTCCACATGTTTTCAAAGCTATTGAAATATGTTACAAACTTACTTTCTTGTTTTGTCTTAGAACCGTTCATATTTTTGCTGTAGAGTGGAAAATATTTTAACATCGCAATTTAATCGCCAACAAGACAAGACATTAGATTGACGAAACACCACTGTTTACTTCACAATGGTCACGTATCTCAAAAACCAGACACCTTAAACATACTCGTAAATCGTGCAAAAACAAACATAATCCATTTAGAAACACAGCGATGATACCCTTCTACAGAAGAATATATCCCTAAACCTTAAAAGCTTACCCATAATACCTAAGCCTTATAAACAAACAAACTTGGAGGATCCGTTGAACTTCCCATTAACCCGTGTTAACCCTGAAAATGCCAACGAACGCTAACAAGACAGTTTTATATAAAAAAACTCCAGTCCACCGAATAATTAAAGAGTAGATTTGCCACACTGTAATTATAAATTGCTCCGTGATGAAATTGGGCTGCCATCTTGTAATTGCCAATTTTGTTTTTCATTATTAAGTCTAACGGGAAGGCCTTTGATGTTGGAAAAAAGTGTTATATGATGAAACTTGTAAATAATTTGGTAATAAAAACGTGGGTTCAGTAGTGTTCTATGATTAAACTATTTACTTAAGCTCGTGGCTTAATAATGACTGTCACTCGAGTCGATCCAGGTTAAGGTTAAGCCGTGCTTGCTTAGGTTGATCCGTGGATGGGTGACCACCGATTACATACCGAGTTTCCTCCGCGCCTGGGCTGTGTTTATGTTTAACAAATACGTACTGTATGTTAGTGGAAATTAAATTGGTTTCAGAATAACTATGTAGAATAGTATGCAAATGCAGGATACGTGTGTTAGTTAAATGTTGATTCATAGAGACACATTCTGAAATCTAGACTGATGTGGGCCAGTGCAAACCATAAATCAAAAGTTACGTTTATGACTTTGTACTCTCTGTAAAAATACTGAAAGCTTGGTTTTGTTTGTCATATTATCAATCATCATAAAATGAACATAACATAGTATTGTGGATTTCAGATATTGTTTCGTACAAAAGCTTCATGCTGGGATTGCCAATAATACTGAAAGTGCTATTAAAGAAATAAATCAATCCTTACAATGTATTGATATATTTGTTCGGATGAGGAAAATGAACCCTGATTACTGAAAGTAAACTCGTGCCGTGCTACTCGTGTTGAAGTTATTTTGTCTGAAGTCCATCCATAATATAACCCCTTCATCTAGTTTGCTTTAATTTTTTTAGCTTTCCTTAAACAAAATTATTTCCCAACAATGAAATAAAATACGAAATTCAAAGAGGAGTTTCTTCCTTTTGCTTATTAAAATTACTTTCTATATTTATTTCAGTATTGTTTCAAAGAAATGTACCGCATAGCTTTTGTATGAGCGTCTACAGACATTCCGAACAATGCAATCTTTCCGACGCTTAGGTTTTGTTTTACGTAACTGTCAAGGTTTTAATAACCAGGCAGTTATTAGGCTTTTGTTTAACGCATTAGTTCGGTGCAAGCTTGAAACTAGCGCTTGTGTGTGGAATCCTCACGAGGTTACCTATATGCTCATGCTGGAAAAGGTGCAAAAAGCTTTTCTCAGGTACCTCTACAAACGAGTGTTTGGATACTATCCCTATATGTATCCTACTAAATTTCTTTTAGGATGTTTAAATTTTAATTCCCTTAAAGTTAGGCGGGCTGTTGACCAAATAACAACAGCGTATAAAATCATACATGGTCACACCGACGCCTCAGACTTACATGCGGAGCTGTGTCAATTATTTGTTCCAAATAATTATAATCGCTCTAGAAAGCACAAATTATTTAATGTCCCATTTTGTCGCACTGTAGCTCGGTCCACCTCCCCTATACCGCGTATGCTAACGATGCTCAACGCGGTCGTGGAGACCAACCCTGAATTGGATTTATTTGCTGATGAGTGGAAGACGATAATGTTAGAATGCTTGTGGTTTTGCGAGAAGACCGAATAAAAGGATTAGTTAATTTAGTATTAATGGCTTTTGCTGTACTAAATGTAATAAATAAATAAATAAATAAATAAAATGCGAAGAATTCTACGCGAATGTTCTACGAAATTCGTAGCGCTTGCTACGGCGTAGCCCGCGTAGCAAAGTAGGGCGGTTTCGTAGCCGAGAGTTTGAATACAAAAATAGCAAACAGGCGGACGCTGTTTCGCATAAAAGCCTACTAAATATAATGGAAAGTTGTGCCTGTCCATTAATTATAATGTGGTATTAATAGCTTAAAGTGCAAAGTTTTGCTGTATAAGCTGGGATTAAAGTGAATGAGACCCTTGATAGTGAACATTAATTTATTCGTAAAATAATCTGTTAGTACTTGATTTTAGTGAATGAGTTTATCTTCCAAGAAAAGCAAAACCCCGGGCGTATAATAATTAAACCAATAACTAACAAGATAAAATCAGTAAGATTGACTGCCTCGTTGGTCTAGTGGTTGCAAGCGCGGCTGCTGAACATGAAGCCCTGGTTTCAATTCTCGTGTCGGGCAAAGTGCTATTGGGTTTTTCCATCAGGAATTTATCGGTAGCAGCCTCGTAGTCTGGATTTGTGCCCGGTTGATGAATAGGCTCGCCCCCATGGGACTTAAACATAACTGGCGAAATGTGGGTGTACTATGGGTGTATTATTACAGGCGTGATGTTATGATGATGATGAAAATCACTAAGGTATCTACGAGTATTTCTTAATAAAATATGTCCCATATTTTCCTTCACCGCTGATACAAAGGAACCGATATTATATGCAATTACGGCTGACGCAGCAACATTGGCTCCTCTATATTTGCACAGAAAGTAGGTGGCATCCTCCCTCAGTTCGATAACATCGTTACGTTCCACATCCAGGCAGGGAAGGGTGGCCATCGGCATGTATCAGACGACATTTTCAATTTCCAGCCCGTGGTACAAAAAGATGAACTCTTCTACCTAAAGGCCACGGGGTCAGGAAGCTGTCGTGCGATCACTGGGGTAAATGAGACTGTCGGATTCGATAAAAGTAAAAGTTCTACTAATTTTTAACACTACTGCCACACACACACACACACACACACTATGAGCGTGTGTTTCAGGTTTCAGATACAGAAACACAGTTTAAATTTTAACTTGAGATATTTACCTGATTTCTACGTGAGACGTTTAAAATTATTTTTTAAAATTGGTTTCTGATATTTTATTTTTAACTAGCTGATGCCCGCGGCTTCGCCCGCGTGGATACTGTAAAAACAATCCTTGATGCGGATTATATATCATTCTAAAATTTCAGCTCGATCGGTGCAGAAATTTTTGGGTTTTTTAAAGCGTACACAAACCAACATAACATTTTTATATATATAGATTTTATTTCAAAGTATCTTAATGATTAGAGTTCAAACTTTGATGGTTTACCAGTATCACTTTATATCAACGGTGATTTTTTTTAGAATGAGTTTCCAATATTTTGATGATGTTTCAAGTAGTCGTTGCGGGGTGGCACTCGATACACTATAATTAGTGTATCGAACCAAAGATATCCCGTCAATGTTAATGTAAGTAAATAAATGAAAACGGAGTGGCTTGTTCTGGATGCAAATGGAATGAATGATACATCGACCATCGAAATATTCACTACGGCTTCGCAAAGGTTTTACTAAAGCATTGCAATATGCATAAGTGCTTCGGAGATTGCATATTCAAGGTAGAAGTGAGGATTTTCATTTCTTGTATTTTCCGCATTCATTCAAATAGAGTATTTTCACGACGCAGTCTAAACAAGAAATTAAGAAAGTTCGCTCCTCTCTACACGGCCGTGCTAAGCTCAAAAGCGGTATCTTAAAATCCATCAAATTCGGAATCGAAAGCCATCGGATGATCTAATGAACTAAATCAAATAGCAGTACCTATTTTAAAACATAATAAATAGTAATAAGCTTCTTGAAACTGGCTTTCCTCGTGATACCGTTTTTACGTTTAGCACAGCAGTATAGTATGATCTAAGGAAGTCTGTTAAAAAGACTGAATAATACTTTAAAAACAGCAGTAGGTAGTCTCTAAGTAAAATGAAACCAGGTCTCGCCTCCCGGGGCTAGAAACGTTCAGTATTCTAGGAGACACTTTACGTGGAAATGCGTTCCCTGTACTGCACTTAGTCTGATATATTTCAAACCCTTTTACACTGAGTATCATGAGAAAACACTTTATGGATCTGGAAATTTACGTTTTCACACTCAAAAAAACTATTATTTTACTGTTGCTGTAATCGTTTCTTGGTTTTTCTTAAATGTTCAAAGTTTTTCTATTTACATACACACATAAATTCAGGCAGAAACTGTAGTACGACGGTCCTTTTTATTAAATGATTTGATTAAATATATTAATAGTATATGTTGAGCGAGTCTTCATTATTACAGCTTAAACTGTTTGCATGCCATAGTTTTTGTAGTTTGTAAAAGGATCATTTTACACTTAACACCTGTAACTTGTACCTACTTTCTGTGCAAATATAGAAACATAATATTCTATTAAGGCAGTTTTGCGCAATACACAAACAAAAACTAGGTAAATATAGCGGTGGGTACAAGGTCTAAGAAAACCTTAGTAGAACAAACCAAACAGACACAGGGTATGTAATATAACACCAATTAGGTAATGTGTTGTATGTCTGTCTGGATCAAGGATTTGTGTGTTTAATTAATAAACTGATGTGTAAGCAACATTCGCTTGAATTATTTAGTGAATAGATTCAATATTACTAGCACCATATTGTCTACTATAAGTGCGCGCGGAACTAGTTGGCCGCTCCTTAGGTGGCGACAGGGGTGAGGGGGCAGGTTGCCTACAGCTCGCAATGCACAGGAGACTATAATTAGACAGTGATGACCAATCTCGAGATATCGTGAACAATAATTGTTCAATTTATTGAAAAGAATACTTAAATAAAAAACAAAAACTTGCCAAAGGCGCGGCCAACTAGTTCCGCGCGCACTATAATAATTATATTCATCATCTAACTCGCCTTTGCCGAAACTATGTTGGAGTCAGCTACCAATTAAACCAGATGCAGCTACAGCTACCTAATAGTATTTTACATGAAGTTAACGGCTTATCTGACTTCTACAACCCTGTTACTGGGTAGTACAGTAATAAACAGCAAATTTCAGGCTTTAGACTAGTCATAAAGTCTGTCAAAGATTCACAAATGATAACTGGGACCACCGACTTAACGTGCTCTCCGAGTAACGAAGAGGAATTAAAAATTAGTAAATATTGATGGCCACCCATCCACATGCTGACATCAGCAAGCACTGTTTAACCTCGAAGATCGACCTATGTGACTTTTATTACTTTGTAACAAGCCCCTCAATCTATATCTATAAAAGCGAAAGGTCACTGACTCACTCACTCATCACGAAATCTCGAAAACCGCTGGACGTACAAAGATGCTTTTTGGCAGGGAGGTAGTTTATAGTTAGTAGACGTCCGCTAAGAACGGATTTTGCGACAGGGCCGGATTAGGATGGTCTAAGGGCTGTCGCAAGTTTGTATGAGAGTCCTTCATTTTTCGTGCTACAATCTTGATTTTTGGCAAAAACGTAGTTTAAAGTCAGTCGACGTTTGCTATGAATTAATTTTGCGACAGGGCCGGATTGGGGTGGTCTATGAGCCCTCGCAAGTTTGAATGAAAGTCCTTCATTTTTTGTGCTACAATCTTGATTTTTGGCAGGGATGTAGTTTATAGTTAGTAGACGTCTGCTATGAACGGATTTTGCGACAGGGTCGGATAAGGGACGTCTAAAGAATATTACAAGTTTGTCTGAAAGTCTTTCATTTTTTGTGCAACAATCTTGATTTTTTTTAGGGACGGTGTTTATGGTGAGTAGTGGATTGCTAAGAACAGATTTTGCATTAGGGTGGTATTAGGGAGCTCTAAAGGCTCTCGCGAGTTTGTATGTAAGTTTGATTTTTGTACTACCGGCCTGAAATTTAGCATAATCTAACAATTTTTTTTGTGACGATCTGGACTAAGGGCTCCCGCAAGTATTTACATGAAATCCTTGGCGTTTTGGAGCCGAAAATTGGTAGAGAGATAGATTATAGTGAAGACATAATTATGTATTTGTATGTGTGGGAACAGACTTTATGATCGGGCCAGTTCGCTTTGGCATAGTAAATCCAGAGGCAGTCCCACACATACATACACGTCAAAATTTTCTCGCGAACGAAGTCGCGGGCAACGGCTAGTACTTAATATTCTTATGTTATTATCCATAGTTGAATTGAGGTTATACTTCAATCCTAAAAGCCCTAATAGAAATATCCTGAATTTTAAGGGACACTATCTTACAAACGAGGTCAAAATTGAAAAATTATCTAGCTTAAATTACTTTGAACTTTGTTGAGAACACGCTATAAGGCTCTTTAATTTCCAGCTGGAAAATATATTAAAGTTATTTTGATTACAGGATCTCGCTACATTTTTTGTTTACAACCATAAAAGATGTGCCAACGTTGATTTTCCTTTTCATCAAAATCTTCTTTTTTTATTTTCACAGCCTTGACAAGAAATCATTGTTTACCTCAACAATTGTCAACTCTTGTTTCCAACTCTTCGCTACAAAAACAAGGGATCTTAAGAGATTGTGGTCTGAGGAAGTTACAGGAATAATTTTATTTTCTTTTGTGAATATAAATATGTGTGTTGGAGGTCAGATTGGCAGTCGATCCATGTAAAATACTGGTATTCAACTGCATCTGGTGAGAATAAAAGGTGACCCTAACATAGTCAGGAAAAGGCTTTACAGATGATCATACAGAGCCCAAAACAGTACTTAACATTTTCCGGGAAAGTTATACATTTAGGACACACAAGAGCAGTAATCTCACTAGGACCGGCTAGTTATGAACTGTGTTAGTTCAAACTATTTTATATATCAGTGTAAAATGTATTCAATTAATGCTATTTCCACCTAAACCAATATTAAATTTAATACTGCTCTAAGTTACTTCCATGGAAATAGTCGTAAAAATGTAACGCTAACTAAACTGTAAAATGTAAGTTTTAGTTTAATTAAAGTTCGTTTTTCAAAAACACGTATTCGCTTATTTTTTTAACAAATCTGTGAACTCAGTACAATTGCGTTGTGTTTTCATTTCCGACACTACTGAACGAACACGCTCACACATAAACAACTCATACACACTACGCGATCGCAGAAAATAAAAACAGTCGTAAAATTAACGGGTTAATGTAATGGAGTAGTTCGTGAACTGGTTGTTAACACACTGTCCTAGTTGCCCTGTTTTTGTTGTTATTAGGAGAGAGCCTGTAACTCGTTCGTAACAAAGAAGAATTGGCTCTTATAGTACTTTACTCATTAAACCTCAAAGGGAAATAACTTTTCAGAAGGAGAAAACGCGAACATTGTTAAGCTTATTTTGCTCACATTAGAGGAACAAATTAGGATGGTTCCAATTTTGAATTGTAAAATCAAAAAACAGATAACGAGAACAAGAGTTTTATAGATGGTTTTGATGAAAGATAAACAGGAAGTTTTGCGTAATTCTAAAACCATTAGAAGGCCCTGGCTGACCGAAGGTCTATTGAAATGTGTACGTAAAAGAGACGCTCTTCACTGTGAAGTGAAAAAAGAAGGAAATAAGGACAATTACGCTCTGCAACAGAAATACAAAACCTATAGAAACCGCTGTAACAATATTTTAAAAAACCTAAAAAATGCCTATGATAAAAACCTCTTAGACAGTTCTAAAACTGACAGCAAAAAAACCTGGGCTGCGATAAAAACAATCTGTAATATTAAGAATAAAAAATCTAATAGTGTAACCTTACTTAACGCAAATCCTGATCCTGTAATCTCGCTGAATACGGCTAATACTTTCTTTGCTGATGTAGGAATACAACTTGCCGAGCAATCCTTGACTCAACTTAAAACTACAGAGATAGAACTAGCAAAAATGGCACTAACGCTGGATAACACTGACCCTTCTCTATCACAATCTTTCTTCATGACTCCAACCGACGAAACAGAAGTTATCTCCATAATAGGCAACCTTAAAACCGACTCCGCTCCTGGTTGGGATGGTATTCCGAATCGCGTACTTAAATTGGCCCAACATTGTCTAGCCGGTCCCATCTCACATATATGCAATCTGAGTATGTCGTCAGGAATAGTTCCAGTTCAGATGAAAACGGCGAATATCTGCCCGATCTACAAAGCTGGTGACGCATCAGTCCCATCTAACTACCGACCGATATCTCTTCTAACATCTCTATCCAAAATTTTGGAGAAGCTGGTGAACAAGAGATTGTTGGCGTACTTGGAGGGGAGGCAACTGATATCGGCCAACCAGTACGGCTTTCGGAATGGTAGATCAACGGAGGACGCGGTCTCTAAATTGGTGGATCATGTCATTGATATCCTTGACAAAGGCAAAAAGTGTGTTGGCGTCTTCCTTGATCTTGCCAAGGCTTTTGATACCGTGTCAAGGCCCATACTGATCAGGAAGATGGAACGTTTAGGGATCAGGGGCATTGCTCTGGAATGGTTTACCTCCTATCTTTCCGAACGCAAACAGAAGGTTTGCCTGGGTGATCATCAGAGCTCCTTTGCAAACGTGACATATGGCGTGCCCCAGGGTAGTGTCCTTGGGGGTACCTTGTTTCTCCTGTACGTTAATGGTCTCTGCTCACTCAATTTGGACAACGCACTAATATCTGCGTACGCTGATGATACAGCTATTATTTTCCATGGAGACTCTTGGCAGGAAACCTACAACATCGCAGAGGTTGGTATGCAGAAGGTTACCAGTTGGCTACAACATAATCTACTGACCCTTAATATTAATAAAACCAAGGTAGTAAATTTTTCTGTCAGCATAAAAACAGCTGCCCCTAAACAGCTTGCACTCAAATCCCATCAATGCAATTTTAGTCTAGGGGGTTGCTGCAGCTGTCCCATTTTTGAACAAGTCAGCAGTATTAAATATCTCGGTATTAGCATAGACCAACACCTGACATGGGCAAAGCAAATCGAATCGGTAACTTCGCGTGTAAGGAAACTTTTATACATTTTTAAAAAACTTCGATCTGTTGCTGACAAAGAAACCCTCAGGATGACTTACCTTGCTTTATGTCAGTCTGTGTTAAGTTACTGCATAATAACTTGGGGTTCCGCCGGGAAAAGTTATTTGATTGCTGCTGAACGAGCACAAAGAGCTATCCTTAAGGTCTCTCATAGATTAGGAATCCGATACCCCACCGAAATGTTATATCGAAAGACAAGAGTGCTTACGGTGCGCCAACTGTACATTTTATCAGTAGTACTTAAATTCCACAAAACTGCATGTGCAACGATGGTAACGAACCATCGCACACGCAGAAAACCTACGTGGAACAGAATTTTCTGCAAACTCAAATTTGGAAACAAGGGCTTCTCTCGTATTGGGCCATACTTAAACGAGAAAGCTAACGCTAAGCTCCAAATATTCCCCTTAACAAAATTCGGGTGCAAAAAACAGGTACAGGATTGGCTGCTTGATCTTAGTTATGCTGAAACGGAAAACCTTTTGGCGTTCAACCATTAACGTATTCATCATCACATAATTAAACACAATCATCACCTACATACTTACACTTATCTCATACACACTCACACTCATAACCTACATACTTACACTCATCACATACACACTTACACTCATCACAGACACACATAAACTTGGTTACCTTTTAGTCCTTAGTTTAATAAATTAAAACTGTAATCGCTGCATTTGTTTCTTCATATAATGAATTGTTGTAAGCTGTCGAAAGAGACTGGATCCTGCGACACAGGGTATCCTAGTGCGGGATTCAGTGTCATTCTTTTTTATTGTAAAACTTTTTTATGAACCAATAAACATTATTATTATTATTTTTATTAGATAAAAAATAGGAACGTGAAAAAAAAAATGCCTAAAAAATAGTCCGCATTCTATTCCTCGAACAAAATCTAAATTCGGAATATCTATTTCAGGAAAGTTACTAAAATTCGGTATATTTTTGGAGCAAATGCCGCTCATGACATTTACCCTTGCCTTGGCCTTGCCCTACGCCAGTGGTATCACAATTAATAACGACATCTAGATACTAATAACATAGTATAAAGAAGGGAAGTAGAGCATCTCCGGCCCAATCCGCGACATATTTACCTACCGTACTTGCCTGTCTCAGGGTTGTCACTTTCAGCTAAATTTTAATACAGTACCTAAAAATTGGCAAGGGCCGGGAAGTTGTATTTTTTTATTTGTGTTGTCTAAGTTTCATTGAGATGTACAGCATATTACATTAATTTTTATTTTTTTTTGTAAAAAAATCGTAAGGCGGTTCACAGCATACATCTACTTACCAAGTTTCAGTGTAGTCCTAATAGTTTCGGAATAAAAAGGCTTTTGCCTAAAAAGAGGACCATCAAATATTTATAGACTAAGAGCTTGTGTTTAAATTATTTACTTAGTATATACTTGTCAGTTTTTTTGTTTTTTTTTAATAGGCATAATGTCAATGATATTATAAAGAAAGATACGCCATGTTCATACTGAATGACGTTCAGATATCGTTGCGTTGTCATTAAACGGCTGAACGCCAACGTCAGACTACGACAGCGATAGATAATACGGAATATAATAAGATAGAAAGAGATAGCTAGTTTTTGTGTGTTGCGCTTGAAGTACACTAGAGTATCATAGAGTCGATTTACCACAGAAGAGACATTGAATTTTTATGACTGTTACCAATGTACAGCTACTAAGTACTGCGAATGATTATTAATATTTTTACAATTTTAATTTTAATTTAGATAGGTACACACGGCTACACATCAAGCTAGACAAAACCAGTTAATCTTGGCCTCACTCTACTAGATCTTTTCGCACAATGAACGATCAGATTATACTGGTTTTGTATAGCTTGATGTGTAGCCGTGTGTACTATCGAATATTTGTATCAAATTTCAGACGCTTGAGTCCTTTTGGAGTAATATATTTATCTTCTTCTTTAAAATGTGCCGAACAAATTGTGCTACGTTTACTAGGCATCCAGTCAGGTTCACTTCTTTCCGCCATAACTATGCTAACCCATTTATTTTTTATCAAGTCATCACTTGGAAATCTGTAAAATAGTAAAACATTATGAGAAAATATTATGTTTTATCTAGGTACGTTACTACGTACATTCCAATTTTACTAATAAAATATATGACAGCCCGCTATTACTTATCTCATTCTATATAATTTTAATCATAATAATTGAAAGCGCAACGCTATAATTATATTGTGCCTACCATTTCGCTTCTGTTTGATTAATCTATGACGCATGCTATTTGTCTCTGTCACGCAGCAGATTGTCATCCTATTCTCTATCCTTTTCGAACCATCATGTCAATAATACGAAATTTATTTGAAAATGAGAAATAAATCGTGAAAACAATACAAATATGATATATTTTTATTATACTTACGTATGGTATGAAAGTCCAAAACTCTTATTTTTCTTGGAACCATAGTTTTTGCACTTTCATAAGACACAACAAGGCATTTTTGTTACGCCGCGGACTCGACTTACTTCGCTCGCTGCTATAACCCGACTAAATGAAACTGCACCAATTAGCGTAGTTTGTCCTCAACAATTTGTGCGTGCTAATGCGATATCTACCTCTTTTTATTTATAATATCATTGCATAATGTAGTATTTTTGCACAGAAAGGACAATATATATGTTTTTATTTTTGACTAAACCAACATAAAATAATACAGGTAGTAGGTACATACTTAGTTACTATACCCACCTACTGAGAAATCGGCATGACTAAACGTAAACAAAGCAATAGCGGCATATCATCAAAAGTACCTAATACATTCTAGTGGGAAAGTAGGCCTGCCTACTTCGTCTGTCTGATAGAAAACTAATACCAACAACAAAAAAATAAGTAGGTATCTCTTCATCAAGTATAAATTACTTGCTAGAATAAAGACTGCTTACCTTTCCTGTTCAGTAGGTAATCTGAACATACTCATCTCTGGAATCGATGAATTATTAGACACCCAAACACACAGCAATAACTTCTCCTGCGATTATCAGACATTTTTCATTTAGGTACTTAGCGGTGCCGAAAAGCCGTGCGTGACGCGCAAACCTTGTGCGGTGTTAACCTTGACTGGCTCAGTGCGAAATGCAGCGAGATTTTGTTTGAGTGTGCGTGCGGCGACCGTAAAGATACTAGGCGCACACATACAAGCCGCGCGCGGTGCGTTTGTATGAAGATACCCTACTTCCCTTCTTTATACTATGCTAATAACGTTATCATCTTGTTCTAGACAATACACGTTGTTGCCACAAATATTTTGGTTACAATTTGACTAAGTGAATAGCGGGAGCACTTGTAACCTTCCATTTTGATGAACTAAACATGCTACCGTCAATTAAAACAACAACAATACCTAAACAAAGTTTATTAACTTATTGTCACTACGCGAGCTTCCTTTCCTAAAGAATTGCTTAAATGGTAGTATTAATCACGGGGAAACCGGTGAACAAACATGAAAAAAAAGTAGTTAAAAAACTAAAAAACCCGACTGAAAAAACTGAAAAGCAAAAAAACAAGCAATCAATTCAATTTTCATTTTTTCTTTTCATAATGTAATATTCAAATGAACCCCGCCTGCTTCCAAGTTTTGTTTAATTTAAAAAAATGTGCTTGTTTTTTTGCTTTTCAGTTTTTTCAGTCGGGTTTTTTAGTTTTTTAACTACTTTTTTTATTTCCAACTTTTGAGTTCTTTTGTGTTTGTTCTTTCGTTGGTCGCGTAAAATTCTTCGCAGATGATTTAACTTTTGTTCTGATAGAGGATTTCTCACTTTGAATTTCTTTTAAACATATAAGTGTTATATATTTTTGTAATCTCCTTTTAAAACCCTATTTTGTTACCCTACTCGATGGCATAGGAAAATTTTTTTTTTTTGAACTCCGCGATTTGGCCCCCAAAATCCGCAATCATTCTTTGTTTTTTAATTTTAATGTAGCCTATAACACTCGCGCCATCAAGACAAATCTAACGACGTATATTTCATTCAAATCGATTCGTCCGTTTATGAGTTATGAGGGAACAAAGAAACGGACATACATACATACATACATACACGTCAAACACATAACCCTCCTTTTGGGCTTCGCCGCAGTCGGGTAAAAAAGATGCCGGTTGAATATTAGCTTCCTCATTTTAGAAGTCGCTTAAAAATAAAGCCAAGCTGAGGCATTTATTTTTGGCTTATAGTTAATTCTAGTAAAAAGCCGGCAAAGTCATGTTGACCCGAAATATGACTGACTGACTGTGTTTTACAACGAGATTTCTCCGCGCATAGAGCTCATCAAAACTTGATCAGTCTTGGTTGGTTGCTATGAAAGTTGTCTTATGTCAAGTAAAGCCCGAATGTACGAAACGTAATACTCGAACAACTCTTTGGTTTCTCAAATGATGTTTCTAGAACCTTAAATTGCGTTAAAACTATTGCGAAATATCAAAAATGATTTTAAGGATGACGAAATGAAAAATCTTTGTCATGATGACTAGAAAACTATCGAGCTCTATACAGTACCTATTCGTATGGTTTCGTCGTTAAATTAGCATACCTTACCATACCGTACCTAACTACGTCAGCGCCATTGACGTAGTAAACCATTGATGCCTTAATTAACGGCTCGGGCTTTGCCAAGGTTACTAACAATCTGCTAATGTATAGGGTACAGTCAGTAACACCTATATGTTTAAAATACAGAAATACAATATAGAAATTTTAAAGCAATTTTCATCTTCTATATTGTATTCATTTTCATATTACGTAACGAATCTAATATTTTTGAATCTATGTTATCATAAAGTAGGTCATATTTCTAATTTTTAATCATTATTTCACGAAAAATTCGCGTTTGAACTTTGTCAAGTGTATGTGTATACATATTAGTGCTCGCGACTGTACGTCCAGACATATGTAGATATGTTGTAATGAATAGTGTTCACTGCTTCCATCTAAGACAAAGCTTATGTTGTAACCATGGCTTCTATGAGATTATTCAAATACTGAAATGGTCATATGAATAATAAATTTTCTTTTTAGAGAAAAATTTGAAAAACTCAAGACGTAGAAAAAGTCTTTTGTCGTTATCATTAAGGTTTTGAAATGGTTATTTTTGCTTGAGTGAATGTAAACTGTCAGACACTGTGATCTTACTCAGTTGAAAGTTTACTTAGAAAAGCGAGATAAGCCTTGACTTTCAAGTTGGACATGATCTGATAACGTTAGAGTTTTTTCTTCTTCACAAGATATTTTTAATTGACTTCAAAAAAGGAGGAGGTTCACAATTCGTCTGTATATTTTTATAGTTCCTACATTGTAAAATGAAACTCAGTTTATTGCAAATTCTTTGATACCTACATTATAAATTGAAACTGAGTTTATTGCACACGTTAACTAGCAATATTACAAAAAAGAAATCATCTACTTTTATTGCTCATATAGAGATCTTTTCGAAATACAAGCAAGAGAGAAATTTTATAAGTACCTACTAACTTACTTACCTCTATACTGGCTACGGCCACGTGTTCCATGCATTTTACTACATATTCATCATCAGCCTGTAATGTTTCCACTGCAGAGACTCAGACTACATCTCCAGGAGTGGGATGGGCTATAATCCACCACGCGGGCCCAGTGCGGGTTGGTAGATGTCACATGTTTTAGATTTTTTCGGTTCAAAGACATGCCGGTTTCCTCCCGATGTTTTTTCACCGTTTTGAGAGCAGTAGTGTTGAAATAAGTTACACAAAGTAACGCACCTGCCTGAATTCGAACCCACGACTTACTATTCGTAAGTCGGGTCCACTACCACTGGGCCACCGCTGCTCTCTACTTACTACATACCTAACCTATTATTAATTTTGTTTAAACCCGTGGTCGACCATAAAAAGCGTGGCAGACCACAGGTTTATAACCAATCTCATTTATTAATACCAAAAACAAGCTTTATGAGATAAATCCTCATTTTATAACGGATATAATTATGAAAACTTTAATTAGTAAGACCCGTATTCTCGTAATATGAATTTCAATCAAAAACTAAATTGGAGAAGGGATTATTATGAAATTGGTTAGTAGATTTTGAAATTTAATTCCTAAATCCCAACTGCCCCGTTGGTCTGAGGCATGAGGTTCCGGCCCCAATTGTCATTGGGTTTCGCCATCAGGGCCCCGAGTCTGCTATTCAATAGTGTCAGAATGGTCAATCATTGATCTCATAATTGTTGTGTTGTCAAATTTAATAATTATGAGATCAATGATTGACCATTCTGACACTATTGAATAGCAGACTCGGGGCCCTGGAATGACTCAGTAGCAGCCACGGACTTGAATTTGTGCCCGGTTGATGGCATGGGGGTGAATCTTCTCACCCCTATATAACCCTAAACATGGTGAAATGTTGGTTTACTATTAGGTACACCTCTGACTAACCCTTTGGGGATTGTATTTCAATAATGTATCCGCGTAACATAATTTATATAATGATCAACCCCTGTCATTCCAATGTAAGCAAACAAAAAACGAACGACTAAAATGATGAAAAAAATATAAGTTGGGATTAACCTGTCATATACAGGTATCCATAGGTTATGCGTTTATAACTATAACAAAGTATGTATAACCCTGTAAAAGAGTCAATGTCAAGAGCAGCGGATACGAAAATACGTCACCATGGTTACGTAAAAATAATCCGACGGGATTAAGAATGGATTTTCAGGTAGGTCAGCTACACAGCCATTTAACGACGGAATTTTCCGTCTATAAAGGACTGGTGTTTGCTGTTTTTTAACTAATTGATCGAATTCAAACAGAATGCTAAATTGGCTGTGTTTTTGTGGCTCATGTCTGATCATGTGTGTTTTCTGCACATAGCAAATAATATCACGTTCTGGTCCTTCAAAATAATTGTTTTTAACAAGCAAAGCAGGTAAGCTATGGAAATAATGTCTTTGGCTACGTGAAATGAAAATAAAAATGTTTATGAAAGTATTTACGTATAAGTTTTTTTTTAAACCAACGGTCCTTCTGAGAAAATTTATATTTTAACTAGGAATAATATCGTTAAATAAATTATTATTCTGTGAAAACAAACAGACGAGTAATTTCGGGACCACACTTACTCAGATAAATATTCATGGCATAAATAAATATATTGTTGGACTACACGTCAGAACTTTTTTATTCTCTTTTATTCTAATACAAACAATATGCAAATTTTATATTTTACTGACAAAATAACCCACTAAAAACAAAACTTGTAAAAAAAGCCAAGTCGTACAACTGTTTTCTTCTACCGTAAAAAGTAGTGAGATCCATGTAATACCAAGTCAATTTATTTATTCAGTCTAATAAAAGATTGACTTGGCCATCGTATCATATTGGCCAATGCAATGGCGAATAGCCTTAGGAATGGCCTGTTTAACATTGGCGAATGCGATGCGATGGCCAAGTCAATCTTTCAAAAACCATTATGCACCTTTTAGCTCCGATATTATTTTAGTGGATTTTGACATCCCAGTTCTAAAACTACAACAGTGAAGTTTGAAGCCCGGGACGCCACTATCCGCTTGATGGTCGATACTACAAGAACTTATTTACGTAGGACGGGAGAAGTTTCAATGTTTGAGCGCCGTCTATTTTAGGGTTAAGTGTTTAGAAACTGTGTAGAATCTACGCAGTTACGTAACTTACTGCATATATTGTTATGGGATACCTTTTATACATATAGGTTATTATCTAACCGCCATTTACTTGTCGTGAGTGTTTCTGAATGGATTTATTTACTCACTTGTCACAGAAATGTCTGTAATCAGACAGAACCCTAGAATGCTAATTGTCAGTTTTAGGTATCGGATAGTTGAGTAGTAATTTTACAATGAAACATTGAATGACAATGGAAAAATAATTGGGGTTCTGGAAAGTCCTTAAAATCGACATATTTGTTTTTTTTTGTATTAAATTGCCCTATAATTATATTTGTAGTTGTCTTTTAAATATGTACATATTTGTTGGTATGTAAAAGTTTGAATAAGTTCTGATAAATAAGATATATGTACCTATTTGTTTGTAAGTAACGAACACAAATAAGTGGAAAGAAAACTTTAGAAGATTAGAGAATTTTGCAGAATATAATATTTATCTCGAAGACCGGTTTCAGTTACTAAACCACTTACTTTTGTAAAATACAATTAACTTTAGCATTTCTTGCTAATCTTCCTTTTAGACGTTTGCAGTCTTCCAAATGTAATGATGCCGTAGTAATTTGATTAGCATTTTAGAAGTGGGAAGCAATGCGGAACGGAGTTCGGGCCTCTTTGGTCGGTTATTTTAAATGATTATGTTACAAATTTTTCATTCAAAACGACTCCATTGGTCGAGTTCCTTGGTTGATTAATTTTAATAATGATGATTCTAGTTAGTTAAATAACTAAGATCCCTAAGATTTGATTCTGCCAAGATTTCCTTTATTTATTTCTTAATAAATCTTATACATTATTTCATTTATTTAGTGCAGTTCAGTTAACATTTATTAAATATAGTTAGTAACCGCAGTAATATCAATAACTAGCTTTTGCCAGTGGCTTCGCCAGCGTGATAATGTAATTTTCCATACAAATTTTCATCCCCTATTTAACACCCTTAGGGGTTGAATTTCAAAAAATCCTTCCTTAGTCCTTGTCTACATTATAAAGGGAACCTCTGTGAAAAATTTCAGCTTTCTAGGTCCAAGGGTTTGGGCTGGGCTTTGATGAGTCAGTCAGTCAGTCAGGACTTCTCTTTTTATTTATATAGATTTCATTGTTACAAAATAGTTTTACCAAAGAATTGAAACCTGCAATCTAGAAACTCCTTTCTAAGAAATTCTTCTTTAATAATCTGTGGAAAAGTTTCAAGTTATTGATATAGCATTCGAGACGGAGTTTCAAACAAAGAAACATCCTTATAAATTCCGTGAAGCGTTCCGTATCCGTCGGGAACTGTAAGTTAAATAGTTACCTGTGTGTGCCGGGGCTGCAAACACGTGAGACGTTGTCGCGAGGACTAGCCCGAAGATCAACCACGTAGCTGCCATCGCGACCTGTTGACAAAGAGAAAGTTTCATATATTTTCAAGGAAAATTTCGATCCACCGCCATCTTCATGACTGTAAAATACCTATATTGCTATGTGCTGCCGAAAGTTAAGTTTCATCAAGCAACTTGAAAAGAAGAATACTGACACCGAACAACGAAATGTAAAAAATATTTAAGTAATATGTAGCTTTTGCCAGCGGCTTCGCCCTCGTGAAAATGACGATTTTCCATACAAACTTTCATCCCCTATTTAACTCCCTTAGGGTTTGAATTTCGAAAAATCCTTCCTTATTCCTTGTTTACTTATAAAGGGAACCTTTGTGTAAAATTTCAGCTTTTTAGGTTCAAAGGCTTGGGCTGGGCGTTGATGAGTCAGTCAGTCATTCAGTCAATCAGGACTTCTCCTTTTATTTATAGATAGATAGATAGATGTACCTACGTATATGTATTTTCATTTGGAGCCAAGAGGAACTCGTGGCTGGATAATAACAGCAGGTCAGATCAATCTTCAGGTTAAGCCGCGTTTGACTTGGTTGGTCTTTGGATGGGTGACCACTTATTATATACCGCGTTTCCTCCGTGTTTCAGAAAACATGTTAGCCGTGTTTACGTGATAGGGCCTCTGATCATGCAAACACAACTGTAGCGAGTACCCACCTATTAATCTAGTTTGAAAACATATTTTATGTATCAAAGAGGGTACAAAATGCCCATGTGATTGTCTGTGAGATAAGTCTCATTGACTACCTCATTGGTCTAGTGGTCTCAAGCGCCCATTCCGGGGTCGGGCAAACTGTTATTGAGTTTTTCTATCAGGAATTTATCAGTAACTGTTGATGAAAATAGGCTCGCCCCCTATTCCTTGGGACTTAAACATAACTGGCGAAATGTAGGTACACTTCTGTAGGCGGAGGTTTACCCTTCGGGGATTATAGACGTGATGTTATCACGTTATAGGCCCCTTTGAGCCTCATGATTGATCGAAATTCGGTCAAGAGTATATTATCTCCAGCAAATCAATTTCCATGACAAAATGAAAACTTTTAATCAGTCTTTGCTGGTTCTTTATATTTCCAGATTGAGCACCAAATCTTTTTTAATAAATTCTCGACCCTATCAATGTCTGAGAGATTTTTCTAAGTTATCTTGTTAAAAATAGGAATCAATCAGAAACTTCTGATGGATTTGAGCAGACTCAATTATCCCCAATTTAAAGTTGTTCTCGAGCCTAACTAGAGATTTCAGCACGAATGACTTCTGTACGACTTCTGAAAGTTTGATTACTACGTCATTAGTTGATTACATGGTCAGTGAGACGACGTTATAGCAGTTGAGGTTTCTAGAAGTTTGGCATAATTATATTTAAGTTAATCGTTGAGAGATTTATTAAATCAGCAGTTAGCAGATGCGAGTTTTTCTGACGTGCCAGTGTATACTACTTAGCTAAATTCGAAATGCTTTTGAGAAAATAGGGATTTCTCTATTAAACACTTATGTGTTTAATAGAGAATAAAACACAACACTTGTGTATAATAGAAACACTTATTTTTTAAGAAAAGTGTAAGTTACGGGTTCGACGTGAGCTTGCATCAACATTTGTACACGTCAGATTCTAGTACCACACGACAGATTCTAGTAAGAAGCCCATTATAAAATTGGTATGACTCTAACATCGGACATCGCGATAATTCTCTTTTCATTTTAGTACGTTCCACATAGGAAGTGAAAAGCAACTGACATTTTTATATTAAACTAGCTTTTGTTTGCGGCTTCGCCCGCGTGAAAATGAAGATTTTCCTTATAAACTTTCATCCCCTATTTAACTCCCTTAGGGGTTGAATTTCGAAAAATCCTTCCTTATTCCTTGTCGACATTATAAAGGGAACCTCTGTGCAAAATTTCAGCTTTCTAGGTCCAAGGGTATGGGCTGGGCGTTTATGAGTCAGTCAGTCAGTCAGGACTTCTCTTTTTTATTTATACAGACAGATGGGCAGACATAGATGATTGGTGTCATAAGAACTGGGAAACATCGACGCAGGCAGAAAATTACACTCATTGGCTGTGCGTATAAACTACTTGCGAATGTGTGGGACATCGACCAGTGATAACCTGCAATACCTTTGTACTCCCAAAGAAAAAAGAGTGATGGTGGAATAAGCTCGTGGAGCTCTTGGGCACACTGACCGAAATACACTATGAGACACATAATATATACTTTTAGGATAGTAACTTAACACGAGTACTTACTATTGTATGTAAAGGGAGCGCAGATAATGGAAAAAACACTTAAATAAACGGCTTAGATATATATGCGTATGAGGTAAGTATACAGACATCAGGTGTATCTGACGATATATTCACAGCATATTGACATAGGTTGCCCATGTATTATATTTCCTTTCGAGCATGTGCTGGATACGTATTTTAATTGCTCTGCATAATTATTAATGTAGCTAAGCACTCAATAATATATACTATTATTTTCAAATTTATCTCGTAAAGTCTTGTATTTGTAGTTATACGCATAGGAATTAAATCCTTTTCCTAACCCGATTTAAACTCAATAATTCTTCTACGGCGGCAGCTTTGCAAAAACAGAATATTATCAAAACTGAAAAGATAATCCAGTTCACTCACTGTACCGGATAAAAGAAAACTACTCAGGTTACTTAGTGGCCTATGAGATTAAATCGAGGACAGGGTTTTTTGATTTCTGAATACATATTTTAGAAGGTACCTAACTATTTTTCGCTATATATTCCAATACATTTTACAAAACTCTAACTTATGTCTACTACAAAATTCTTCACGACATTTCTTTGTACATAGAAATAAGATTTCTTTCAGATTTTTTGTATCGATCTTGCGTTATTACGATCAAAGAACCAGTCACGTAGTTAAAGTTACCGAAAAAGTTACTTGGTATAAAAATACTGTGCCATCCAATACTGAAATATGCCCAGCGTTATATTGGATTTATCAGTTTTTATCTCTTTTAATACCCCACGAACAATAACTGATGGATACTTTGGGCAGTTACTTGTGAATGATAGTCACCAATTTTATAAAATGAGGGCTGTTATGATCGTAATGTCTTCTAGTTGAAGAGCTCGTTTAGTCGCTTATCCTCTAGGTCATTTTAAGATCAACTAGCAATAGATCAACCGTAATATAATATTAGCCGTAAAACTAATGCCCGTTAGGGTAAGGGATTCTTCAGTGAGCATAAAAACATCAATGAAAAGTCATAATACCTAAGCTGCAATCATTAATGTACTACAAGTTTAAAAGCGCTATCGACTCTGAAAGTTTGAAGATAAAGCAAGAACATAGATCAGCGTGGCAAGTTTAATTCTACGTGTGACTTTGTGGGGTGGCTAATAGCAGCTTTTTAAAAGTAAAGTATATCTGAAAATCGAATTAAATGGTGCTTCAAGCTCTCATCGACCGCTATTTAATTCGATTCTCAGGTTTCATGAAGAATAAACCCAAATATTTATTTCTATTAAACTAGGTTACAGTCACATTGCCAAGAAGTCAGTCAGTCCAAACAAAACACATTAGCCTCTAATGTTCCCACTGCAGGGACTCAGTCCTCACCAGGAGAGGGATGAGCTATAACCCACCACGCGCCCAGTCTTCGAATTTTTTGGTTCTGAGACATGCTGGTTTCCTCACGATGTTTTTCTTCACTGTTTTGAGAGCAGAGGTGATGAAATAAATTACAAAAAGTAATGCGCCTGTCTGGGTTCGAACCCACAACTTACTGTTCGTAAGTCGGCGCCGCCACCACTGCTCTCTTTCCTGGTTGCCTAGCAGCAAACCCACAGCAACTTTACTGTAAAGATCTGAATCAAAATTGAAAACCATAATTTCCTCTTAACACAGGTTTTCATAACCTAGCTAGGAGAGCAGTGCTCACCGACATGATTGTAGAAATAGTAGACCTATTTTGTAAAACTGTATTATTAATGTGTACCTACTGCAATGCCTTGTTTTCAGTAAATAAATATTATTACATAATACAATAACATAATTATCATGAAATTGAATGGTGTCATAGTGATTATTGACCTTTCAGTTTTGTTGTAATAGAGTTTTATTAAAAACCGTAAGGTCGGGTTGTCGATAGATGTTAAGCCCTGATATCAGACCCTCGTCACGGAGAGTGCTCCTGACGTGACGTCGGGACAGCTAAGAGTAAGTTTTGTGGTTAAGTGAAAACCGGATTTATGTTGCGAAATTATATTGCTGAAATTGGTTTGGACATTATAGCTCTTAAATTTTTGTTGTAACTTAAATCCTAATTAATATTAGAAATGCGAATAAAAGTTTGTTGTTACCTTTTCACACCTAAACCACTAAACCATCATTCTGAAATTTCGCATATACTTACTTAGGTTCACAGAAAAGGACGAAGGGTACCTTTCATCCCGAAAAAAACTACTGTTCCCGAGAAAAATAACAATAACCTACTTACAATAATTCCACGTGCCATGGACGAAAATCGCGGGCCTCAGCTAGTGAGCTGATATTATTACAAAAAATTGTATCCTTTTCCTAAAATAAAAAAGTTCACCCTTTACAGAATTGGTTTATTTATGTTTAGGTTTCTTTGAAATGACTCTGAAATCAGAATTTCCATTAAAAATGTTACCCTTACGTAATTTTAACTTCGGAAACTCAATAGAATCCTTATCGCAAACAAAATTATGAATAGCTTCTTTCCAAATTTTCCGACCGTAACAAAAATAGCAGCACCATTTCAATTTAAGTATCAATAACTTTCATCAACAATACTGATAATGCCATGACGGAATTGCTCAATTTGCTAACTGTATTTTTAAACGACTCCGAAGAAAAAATATTGCTCGTTTTATTAATTTACGTAGATAATTAAAAGCGGTTTCGTCGGGCAAAGCTGTAAAATTCCTTTCAACATAAACATTACTCACGGCGGCCATGAAATACGAGCAAGTAAGAGTGGAATGATATAATTATTTAATTTGATAGCGCTCCGACTGGAAAGCAATAAGATTACACGCAGTCCTGACTTCCTATTCAATTTTAAAACCCATTACTAAAGGCTGCTGAAGTTACGTATGGTATGAAATAAAAACTTCGCTTCACTATTACCGAAGACACTTTTAATTTACGAATAGTATCGTCATTCTCCTGCCTTCTCCCTAATTCATATAAGATCGGCGCAGCATGCCTTCTTTTTCCATACTCATCATCTTAGCAGTCACATCTTTTGCACGGTTCATTGAACCAGACCAAATAAACGATGTATACATCGTTTACAGTTTACAGTTCCACTTTCTATTAAATGCACACACACAAAACAAATGCAAACATCAATAGACAATTCAACACATCATCAAACTACAATGGGATAACCATAGCGGCCACAAAACCGCGTCCCGATTTATATAGGTCCCAACATGCGCTGTTCCACTGACCTATTTCAGAGGTTATTGCTCTTTCCACAGACCTTAAAAAAAAGTCACGAAAAATTCGAATGTTGGCAGATCTGGCAGCCGAAATTCAAAATCGGAACGTTGAGGATGTGAACAAGGATTTTGAAAATACCAGTTCCAGATTCAAAGTACGTGTGCCAATATTTGTAGGTCCCGCGTACTGGTCTGGTTTAGTGACCCAGTTCACCGGTTGTTCCCCTTTTCCCCCTCGACCCGCTCCCCTGTGTCCCGGGACTGGGACGGCTCCTGCACTGGCTGATCGAAACGTGATTAAAATTGCTTTGGTGCAATATAGTTGCGGACTTGTTGACTTTCCAGGAATTTTCGACGTTGACTTAGCGGGGAAAATGGATCTAGCGAAGCGGATGTTTCGTGGAAAATGCTCAGCTGATTAGATTTTTTCTAATTAATTTGTAGATTTTTTTTCTCATATCATTACGAAATAGTAAATAGATCATAGACGGGACACGTGGCTAATTGGAATTATTAATTACTTTAAAGAGGAAAACAATCGATTCATTCTGAGTATATTTATAACTTTGGAATGTCAACAGTACCTTTAGTTTCATAAAGCGCCCCAGACGGCACCGACACACCAACGTCGTCATAACTTAGTGAATTCATTAAACGTAGAGCAAAATTAATGTAACGTAGACGGAGTGATACCAGCACCTTGCAAGTCTGGGGACTGTCTTAGCTGCTCTAATAATTAATTAATTAAGCTCCATCTGTCTTCTTGGAGAATGCAACTGTTGAGAATCAGTAGAGCTTACTCAATAATTTTACTGCTTTCGTTATTTAGTAAGTGTTATTTTACTCAACAGCGTGCGTGTATAACCTGATGAAAAAATGTGGACAAACCAAAAGCAGTATCTAAGGATCCTAGCAGTTGGCGCTCTATGGTTTCTGACTACCTCCATGGTAAAAAGAAAAAGAGAATAATGAAACCCGTTCAACAGATAATTTACCTCCACAAAACATGAAACCTGCATAATAAAACACATTGTTAGCATTTGATATTTTGTTAAAACATTGGAACTTTCTAATTTAACCTGGACAACTAAGAAACATAGTCAAAAACCTGCAGGTTTGCGCTCCAACTAATGGGCCTACTACACGCTCAAGCTTCACCACACTTTTCGTTCACACTTCACCAGTACATCGCGCGTATGGTTGGTAAAACTGTATTACCATTACAAACCACACGCGCGATGTACTGTGTGCACCGTGTAATCGTGCAGGCAAGACTGTGGTGAAGTGTGAGCGTGTGGTAGGCTCATAAGTTTCAAAGTAATTTATGTTCTGTTTATAAACAAACCGTGGCTTCATGTAGATCAGGGGCATTAATATTCATTTTAATGTTAATCTCAATACCAAGTTTAAGGCCCGTAATCCACCAAAGCGGAGAGGAGAGGAGACGAGAGGATATGTGCCGCGAAGCTGGCAGGTTATTTCCACCAAAGCGGAAAAGAGATGCGTTGCGGAGAGGAGATGTGAACTGTGTGTAGCAGAGATGTGAGCTGTGAGAGATCGAAAACAGTCAAGTCAGCCAGTCAATCGAATGACGTTTCGGGACGTGCGAGGCGCGCGGAGAAGGCAGCGCAGCCCGGCCGCCCGACTAGACACTTCTCCGCTCTGCCGCGCCGCTTGCTCGCTCGCTGCACAAAATTCTATAGAAAAATGAGACATCTCCTCTCCTCTCCGCTTGACCCATTTCCACCAAAGCTAAGCGGAGAAGAGATGTGGAAATAACGAAATCGGATTGGTTTATTCAAACACATATCCTCTCGTCTCCTCTCCTCTCCGCTTTGGTGGATTACGGGCCTTACGATAAGGAAAACTGCACTTTCGAAATAATTAGTTTTCAAAGCAGACTGTTGTAACAAAGTATCGGGACAGTTTAATTACTTCGTGCATAATATTGAATTGCGTACCTACAATGGTCAAGACCTTTGACATTTTAATTAGTTAGACCACCAATTGGCATTACGTTATTAAATAGTTACTATTTCAGGAGACATTATTAGAAAACTGATTTGTGGGAGTTTCTTAACAAATAAAACAAAGCACAGAATCGAACTACAATTAATTAGTTACAGTTAACCCATTGAAAAGTGTATACCTACTTAATTCTTTCTTTTCTTTTTTTTTAAAACGTTGCCCCCACACTAGGAATTTCTCCTGTATCGAGGGTGCGTTCACAAACATTTAAACTCACATACACAACTTAACACCCAGACCCGAAACAATTATCTGTAGATCGTACAAATATTTGTTCCGTGCGGGGATCGAACCCGCGACACGCAGCGCAGCAGTCCAATCGCTCAGCCACTGCGCCAACCGTGTCGTCGAATTGTTAAAAGTAAGCTTGATATTTGGTCAATACGCAGCGTTTTTCTGCAACCTGAATTTCATTTTGCTCGCCTCTTGGGACTTTTGAAAAATAGGTAATTATTTTACAGGATAACACCTCAATTTACACATGCTCATAATATTAGGCGATAACCGTTTTAGTGTGGGCGGTGTGGGGTTGTAACTAATAAAGATTGACACCGTCTTCGACATAAGCTGAGTAGACAATTCCCTAATACAGAGGAGTAGTTATTACGGTTTAACATCGTGTTGAACAATTCGGTCGCCATTTATTCATTAATGAACCATTCGAATTCCAATTAATTTTCCAATCAAATAAATTATGAATTATTTACAAAATCAAATATTAGATTCACTGAAATTTGTAAAAGGTTCAAAAATACAAAGGTTGAAATATTTCAATTGAAATGTAAAAATGTTTCATTTGCAGGAATAACTGTAAGTTCTTGCTACGTTTCTAAAGTTATAACCAGTAAACAGATTTAAAGGAACCGCGAACAATTCACTAAGACAAAAGGAGATAATTTCAAGCCTGAGCCTTAATGAACAATATCTGAAGTTTACGAAAACTTTGTTCACCTAAACCATTTTTGGGAAGATTACAATTTCGTTGTTAGGTAAAAAAAAAAAAAAAAAAGGTAAATGTTTGTCGGAGTCATTTTATAATTTCTACAATGTTGAAAGCAGAAGTGCTTTGAAGTTTAGACTGTGCTACGAGCTTGAGTAGGTCGCAAATTTTAGCTGGTATTTTTGAACCTCACGAATTCGTGTTTGCCAAATAGCACGTATACTGTGGTGTGGTGAACACAAGTCCTGTGAAAAGTTTTAGTCACAAAATGAGCGTCTCGTTCTTTGCGGGCTGAGGAATGTGTAACAATGATAAACGAAACCAAACACTGACATCTTTTATCTTTTAATCACTTTTTAACCGACTTCAAAAAAAGGAGGAGGTTATCAATTCGACTGTATTTTTTTTTATTTTTTTTATGTTTGTTAGCTCGTAACTTGCGACTGGGTGAACTGATTTTCATGATTCTTTTTTCATTTGAAAGCTGGTGCTTCCCGTGTGGTCCCATTGTCACCATTTCAATATCTGATGATGGGATCTTGTAGAAATCGGGGGAACTCTTCAATAAATAACAGCAGATTAACCGCGATTGTTGCTATAGCATATCTAAGCATTGTTTACGCCATCACACAACATAATATCACGCCTGTACTCACTACAAAGGTTATAAAAACTATTTTGTGAAGATCTGATGAAGAACTTCGGAGATAGCCAACGGAACTCCTCAATAAATGATAGCAAATGGACTGGGATTGCTGAAATCTCATATTGTCTGTCTATTGTTCATAACATAACATCACGCCGGTACGTTGTGAAGGGGTAAGCACATGTGAATCACTAAAAAGTGAAAAATAAAAACTTTTTTACAAAAAATAAAACCGACTTCGACAAAAATAAAACACAAAAAAGTGAAAAATAAAAATCAGCTTCTGAAGTCGGTGGCAAAAACATGAAATCAAACAAACAAAAGTCACCGACTTCAGAAGCTGATTTTTATCTTTCACTTTTTTTGTGATAAATTGTACGAGCACCAACGGGTATGATATTTAGCGGAGCACTTTTACCTAGAGGTGAATAATGGGTGTTAAAATAGATTAACTACACTAGATTTTTTTGCTATGAAAGATTCTTGTAAAAATTCAGAAATTCGTTCTTACGGTTTATTTCGGAAACTCAATTACTTTTGTATCAAATTCCTAATGTTAATATAACATCACAAAAATCTAAGAAACGAATCACAGAAATCGATTCTGTTCACTTGCTTTCTAATAAAGTAACCCGTAATACCGTCAAAGTCAAGATATAAGTACAAATCCGTTCAAGTAAACGTAATATTACATCCATTTCGTTTGGCATCCATTTTTCTTGATATGTACCATTTTATTTTACGGGTATACACGGATAATACATCCATATAGCTTATACTGTGTGATTGTCAAGATAAAAACCTGATTTTTGCCTTTCATAAATAAGATAAGCAAATGTTTCTTGGAACTTTCTGATTCAAGAGTAAAAAGGTAGAATTGAGTAGACACCCAATTCTACCTTTCTCTAGAACTTTCATATCATAGCAAACATTACGCCTTTAATCCTCGATGGGTTAGGCAGATTCTCTCTAAGTATAATAATAAGCGGTTTTGATGATTCAAAATTTATAGAAAGGTAGAGAAATGTCGATGTTGTCGTAGTGTTAAACTTTTATAAATATTCAAGAAATCGAACGAATGTTACAGTCGATTGGCACCACTTTATAAATGATGGCTTTATTCGAAGCGGAATAGAGCTCAGGCAAGCATTGTAGTGTGAAAATTTACCTATAGGATAACAGGCTCCACTCATCCACATATCATTTCCGACCCGTAAGACCGGTTTTCTACGCTGTATTTGAATCTATACCTTAGACAAGTATAAATAAAGCTGGTAATTTATTACTTGTAGTCGTACAAGTAACGAACCGTATCTAGGTCGTAAATAGATTCTCTCAATTCATTGTTAAACTCTCACTGAATCCACTTGTCATTCATTCATCAGGTTGGGTTTAATTAAGACCGGTAGTCTACCTATCTATAGAAATAAATAAATAAATCCAAGGGCTTCATTTGCATAATTATTCAATTTGTTATCAATTAGTTGTTAATTGGTTACAAAGTTTCTCTTCTGGGTTCTAGTTTTGGGTCAGTATTATCATAATTTCATATTAGGTTACAAAACTGGTGAAATGGACATAGTTAAGGTACACCTCTACTCAACAGCCTGGTAAATGTGTGATGGTTTGTAGGTATAGCAGTCGGCACGTAAAAACAAAATGGCGGTCGTTCGCGAAGCTACAATCATGAAAATAAGTCGACTGAGACCCGATAATGTATTACAGATTGCATCCCGTAAGTTGAATTATGATCTTGAATGCTCAGTTGCACATTTTCGTTCGAATCTCACTCTATTTTTGTTATTTTACCTATGCGGATGACCGCCATTTTGTTTCAACTTACGTGCCGACTGCTATACTTATGTTTTATTGGTGACCACTTCAACATTCCACTAAATAAACCTTAATCCACTCATTATCATCAAGTTTTGCTTGGATTCTAACGGCCAAAGGCAAGACAAGGTCTCAAAGAGATGTCAGTAACATTGCAGGAGCGCAAGGGCCAAAGCCCGTCGGGGCTTCGTGTTGTTCGAAAGAGATACCGCGGCCTCGACACAAACGGCTAAGAAGGAACATGGGTGGTTTTAGTCAATAGAAGTCTGACACTCCCTACCACTCTGCAAGCCATGGGCAATGCGAGATTATTTATGAAGTAATATGAGAATTGCATGAACAACATATTTATAGTAAAACCGATCACAAATCAGTACCTAAGAAGCCTGATTGTATTGGTATTGACTAAAGATAATAAGATATAAATATAATATAAATGTGGGCCAAAATAACAGGAAACTGGTGCCCTGAGACGGTGAGGCAGGGTCACGCACGCCGGACCTGAAGAGGTTCCGTCAGAATTGGAAGAAGGACCCGCGTTTGTTCAGTAGTGGGCCAAAGCAGGCTAAGAAAAAAATGGTTTATGGGCCAGCATCGTTACACACTGGGTGCCTGAAGATGGTCGTCGTCAGCGAGGCAAACCCAAGAAACGTTGGCGTGACGATTTGGACTCGCTCGTGACTGATTGGCCAGAAAAGGCACAACACCGGGAGAGCTTTAAAGAAATGGGTGAGGCCTTTGCCCAGCAGTGGGACACAAAAGGCTAATTTAAAAAACATGGTTTAATAAACTATACTACTTTATAAAGCGTAATCTCACTTCCCCTCTTCAAAACAGTTTAAATTACGCATTCAGTTCGACTACAGTGCATCTTATACACAAGAGACTGATTGCACAGTCAATCTCATCCCAGACGGTGACACACACACACACACACACAGATATGTCTGAATCGTTTGTGAACGTTTGCAGTAAGTATATAGAATCGTTTCCACAAAGTTGAACTCCAAAGGAGATTTGTTTGCACGTGGTTAACTGTGCAGTGAATAACACTTTTATTTTGTTTATGAAATTATGCAAGTGGTTTTTGATTGTGTCGAGTTACTTAAAATTGGTTTTAGTTAGCGAGGGGATACATGATTACTGATGGTTTTCTTGGCACTTCACCATTTTTTATTGAAGATTTTGACTGATGTAAAAAGTAAAGATCCATAGTGTCCTAAATCTATATGGCTACATATCTTTAGGATATTCTGCGGGATACATCTATACTAATATTATAAAGAGGTAAGGTTTGTAAGTTTGTATGTACCCCTACATACAAACTTACAAACCTTAATCTAAATTATATTTATACCAAGCATAATAGCAGAGTTGTCCAAATTTTTGCCGACGAATTTGCGGCTAAAGTGCTAGTAAGATAATATCTTACGTGTTCATACAAAACGAAACGATAATTAGTCGTGGGTCGCTGTGGATGATGCCGCCTGCGTGTTCAAACAAAACGAAACCAAGTATATATTATATACTTGGTTACAAAACGGAACCAAGTATATGACTGTATATTATATACTTAGTTTCGTTTTGTATGAACACGCAGGCGGCATCATCCACAGCGACCCACGACTAATTACGAATAATGTAAATCGATCGACGAAGTCGCGGCTAAAGTGCAAGTATATATTATACTTGGTTTCGTTTTGTATGAACACGTAAGATATTAGAAGTATATATTATATTCTTGGTTTCGTTTTGTATGAACACGCAGGCGGCATCATCCACAGCGACCCACGACTAATTACGAATAATGTAAATCGATGGCTAGCAACGATTTGTGTCCCAGGTCCGCCATAACATAACTCAACACATATAAAATTCGATGTGTCGTTCACTTCGTATGAACAGAATTATTCAGCATCAGTAGATATACCTAATAATCGTTGAAAATGTTGAAAATTGGAATTTAACAACAGTAACGGGCGGAATCATTTAGTTATCTTTTTCTACATGAAAACTAAGTTACTTAATAAGAGCTCCGTTTCCAACAAAAGCATTTGCTTTTATCCAATGTCCTTAATCTGCTTCCTACTTCCACTAATCCGTATTAAAAATGGATAAGCCGATAGGCCAGTATCACACAGTTGCGATTCACTTGTAGGGACTCCCGAAATGTTTGACCTGTAACCTCAATAGTAATCACAGTGATATTACCATTAATCACTTGTCAGGCATCAACTATAAAATTATTAAAATAATTATTTTAATACTCATCAATATCAATCATCAACCCTATGATAAATCATCTTTTGCATAGGCCATTTCCGTCGGTTAATAGATATTATCAATAAGAATATTACGCGAGAGAATCCAGGGCGATAAACCAGTACATCTTAACATGGGAAAAAAGGAAACATGCAATTTAAAACGTAATTGGAAGAAGGATTTTAGCTTATTGTCAATGAATGGGCTGCAGAATAAACTGGGCAATTGAGAGCAGCGTCTTAAATTGAAAGATTAGAGAAGATCGTGTTTTAGTACCTACATAGTTCGCGAGATCAATATTATACCTACGTAACTATGTATACCTTACTTCTATGACTACCGTTTAAGATTGTTTTTATTTCTCTCCTGAGCCCTTCGTTAATCTTTACAGACTTTGTTCTCGAAACAAGTCAGACCTAGTTTAGGAGTTAAATTGAGGTGCTTTGTCTGGATCTCTTGCGGCTTTATAAGGTCAAATTGCCCTCTCCTACGTAGGTATGCCTAGGCATCTCTATAATATTCAAGACAGCCAATAGGCACTTGGTAGTGAGTGAGATGAGGTTCTATCAATCACTCAGTATAGCAAACAAGCATTGCAGGACACTAGCTCGCCTACGCCATTCGATATTGGTCTTGAAACTATATACCTAATAATATACTATAGTAAGAGCACTCGCGAGAAAGTGATTGATTGCCAATCTGCCCCATTTCACAGTTCAGCGAACGTGAGAGAGGGAATTATGTGAGTTAATCCACAAAATGGCGAACGCTTGAAAATAACATGAAAAAAATAATGGGAAAATTCTTCGTAAGCCTGTTGCGTCTGATACAGGTTTTTTATCGAAATCCGAGGGCCAAGTACCTACATTAAAGGTGTGTTCAGTCATGAATCAAAAAGGTTCAGGAATTTTGAAACGCATTCTTTTTCGACATAAAGGGCAGATGTAACCTTTTTGAAAGTTATTTGCAATCACAATGTTGGTTGGTAGGTAGGTAGGTACGTACTTATACCTGTGTTGATTGTCGCTTAAATGAGAAAATACAGACCCTCAAAATTAAAATATGTATTTAGGATGTTTCAAAACGAACACATTTGTTAGGATTATTCTGATATATTACTGCAATATGTAAAAATCTACGCCAATTATGGTTGGGTAATGTGATAAACATCCACATATTTCCCCGAAATCCGCCATAATTATAATATTAAGTAAATAGGTAATTAATAATAATATATACTTATACATATTACAGGGTGAATAAACTACTTCATACGTAGGCAATCAGGTTTTCCGGTAGCCCAATTAAGCTCGTTCAAAATGTAAACGCAACACCTGTCATTAATGTAATTGGTCTGCGATCAAAACTAGCAATTGGCAGTTCTTTGATTTCAAAGCGTTCGACTACGAGTATGAAGGTGCCTAATTTCGAGGAATCGAATAACGAAGTCTTTATTAAGTGTTTCACTTGGGTGAATACGTTGGATTAATATTTGAGAACTTCAAAGTTAATTACTATTGATCAATATTTTTGAAAACACTAAGGAACTAAAAAGAAGATACGTGTCTTTGGAACATGTCACAAATGCACACATCATAATCATCATTCTCCTTTCCTTACACCAATTTATCTGTGGTCGACGCAGCTTGTTTTTTTCTTATCCATACTTTACTTTCCTTTATTACTCGTGATCACAGCAAGTGCAAACTATATTTAAAAAAAAATGCACCGTATTAAAGATTATTTTATAATATTTATTTATTTGACATAACACAATGTTTTCTTCACTCTGAACATCTTCTCTATGCCGACGACAAAAAAATATTCATGAAAATTAAGAACCCCAATGACTGTCAATTGATCCAATCTGACTTAGATAGACTTAGTAACTACTATGCTTTAAACAATATCAAGGTAAACACTAAGAAATGCCAAATAATAACGTTTTCTAGAAAGCGCAACAATATTATTCACAATTACAGCATCAGTGACGATATTATTCCGCGAGTATCACAGGTCAGGGACTTGGGTGTGATTCTGGACGAAAAATTCACATTCGAGGCACATATTGATCACATCACCAGTAAAGCATACAAGTCCCTAGGGTTTGTTATACGTAACAGCCAGCAGTTTAACAACCCAGTATGTTTAAAAACTTTATACTACTGTTATGTAAGGAGCGTACTAGAATCCGCAAGTGTTATTTGGAGACCTTTTTATAAGAAATATATTGACATAATCGAATCCATACAACGTAAATTTATTAAACATCTAAATTATAAAACAAAAATTGACATCGTAAATTACCCGGACTCCTGTCGACACCACAACATAAATACTCTGGAAGAGAGACGGCAAATAAATGACATGGTGTTATTGTACGACCTACTTAATAATAAATTTGACTGTCCACAACTGCTCGGCAAAATTCACTTTAACGTTCCACTCAGGCGTACCAGACATACCTCCCTGTTAGCAGTCCCTTCGGCCTCCACCAATTATTTGAAGATGTCGCCCTTTTTGCGTCTACCCGCATTATATAATGACAAGTTCTCTTCACTCGACCCCTTTAATACCACACGGAACCGTCTTAAAAAAGAGATTATTGCAATCTTGGAGCAAACGCGTGTTCACAGTTCCGTCGCTAGTGCCAGACCCAGTTAGTCATATTCACACATACACAATATCATCACACACATTCACAGACACAAACACCGCACAAACACTCACACGCATACATGCACACACAATACATTTTAATGCCAATTTTTTTGTCACTCTCGACTACCTTATCTTAGATTTTTTTTTTGTGTACTTCGTAATTGGCGTATTGTTTTGTTTAATATTTTAAGTTATTTTACTGTAAGCTGTGAAGCTACCTTGCATAAATAAATAAATAAATAAATAAATAAATAAATAAATAAATAAATAAATAATTATTGTGTGTCTCACGGCTGCACAAAATAAGTCTAGTTTAACAACTAGTGCCGACTAATTACTCAAAGTACACCAAAGCTTCCTTTGGTTTACAATTTAAATGTCTGCTAAAGCCTAACTCATTTTACGAATAAATCAAATTCACAAAAAAGAACCAAAAATTGTTAATGAATGCTGAAAGCTCTGTATGGACACGGTCATAAATATAATCACTTTTTCATCTGAGGATTTCATAAAATGTACCACTAATTCCTCTTCAACTTATCAGTCATTTAAAAAAAAACAAACGATGACAATACTATTGTTATACCTACTATCTGCAATTTTGATATGCAATACAGTAGGTATACAATATAGTAGGCAGCTATTGATATTCATCAAGTAAGGTAAGTAATAAGTATCAGAAAGCTACACAGTATTTCGACTCAAAGTGAAAAGAGAGTCTATTGGAAACGTGAGATGGTATTTTATTGTATGCTCACGACACGTACCAAGGCCAAATTACACGGCAATTCCAAACTATGTAGTGAGCAAGTACCAATATTTACAAGATAGTAAGTAATACGTTTCATATTGTTTCTCGATATCTCGTCAACCTAAGTATTCCACTTCACTAGGTACCAATAGGTAACTATTTCTTTACAAATCAAAATCGGTTACAATAGCTTTTGAAAAGCCTTCTTTTCATAATGAACACAATCAGTAAGAATAGTAATTTATTTCGCGAAAAACTAGAACATAATAAAAGACTTTAAAATGGACAACACGTCGCCTATCCAGAGGCAAATAAAAGAGCCCACGATACTTATATACTTATTCATAACTCTCCTATACGACTACATACATAAACTAACATGTAGATAGTCCTTCATATTATTACACACAATATGACGCCCCTCTCTCAATCTCTGTTTATCACAGGACACTACACACGAGTAAACATAGATTCATTTCTTTCATCTCGGGTATGATTAAAATCCTTTGTAAAGAATATAATGGTCCATTCAAGAAGGATCGTTTAGTTATTATCCTTCGATAACAAGAGATGATCTGTGAGACTTTATAACATGCAAGTGTACCTGTAGGAAAAGGAAAAACTCATAAATTTTGTGTAGAACAAAAGTTGCAGCAACAAGTTTTTGTGTTGAACAAAAGTTGCAGCAACAAGTTTTTGTGTTGATCAAAAGTTGTTGCAACAAGTTTACGTGTTCTGTTGCCGTCTAAAATAGGAGAGGTAAACTGATGTTGTGTGTTGGTGGGAACAATGTATGTTGCTTAACTTCTGAATATGAGACATGTTTGTGTTTAACTTTGTGCACATGCATAGCTTCAAAGCTCTTGACGCAGAAAATCCGATACCGCAGAATGCCATGTTGAAAATAAAATCCAATCGGGAATTCGTACCTTATTTGAATTTTGCTAATCAGACGTTCTGTGAAAAGTACCACGTTTGATGTGAAAAGTTTTTCTTATGCCCATGACGTGAAATGCAATAAACATAATAAAAGGCAATTTGGAGGATATCCTTCAAATGGCTTTTCAGTTCAGTCTTTGCGAGGCACGAAACCGTTTCAATATAAAAATCTGTTACAAAACAACTAAGTTAATACACGTGATAGAATAGCCTTATGTATATAAGAATATAGCATCAAATTAATAATCATCGTAAATAAATATCTTGAGAACAGTAAGGTTCTTATTCCGAATAAACCTACATTGTCCTAATAATATTTTATAGCCCGAAGTATTTTATAGAAGTAGTTATTATTGTGGCTTAAAAGACTTGGTTTCCGAACCGAAGATAGCTTTGTGGTATTTAAATAGTTAAATCAAATTAAATGTTTATTTACTTTATATTGCCAATAAATTAAGTAGTAATTATTATATGATACTAACAATGTTTCCTAGATTTTATCTTGCAATTTCAATGTATCCAGTTGTTTCTATCTATTCCCGGAACTATCTATTGATGTTCATATTTTATCCGAATAAATGTAAAGATTACAAATAAATACATACTAAATTGCTAAATTACCTAATGGAGTTTTAAAATAGTTCCACTAATTAAGATTAGCTAATTATTGTATGTGTTATTAGTTATTTGGCTATAATGTTTGACCATTGCCATTGGCGGGAATCGTTGATGTAATAAGTATGAATTGACGGTTATAAAAGAAAATGTTACCGCCAATTCAGGGTAGTTACGCTGCAACTATTCTACGAGTTAACTAGATAATACGAGTAATATCTGGATCTGTACCCAGAGTCTTATATTCTTATTTATTAAGTATTCCATGTGTATAGAATAAAGTTCACATGTAAACGTCCTACTAATGAACCAAGATTACAAAGTGGAGAAAGCTGTAACCTATTTGTATTGTCCTAAGGATCTACAATGTTTATGTAAGTTAATTGATATTATGCTCTGAATATTACTGTTAACTATGTGTTAGAAATATGTACTATATTATGGTTTAAGTTGATTGTTGTTTATGTAAACTGATAAATTGCTGTAACTTGATACAGTCCAAGACAATGTCATGTTGTCTTTGCTTAATACTTTAAAATGTGCAGTGGAGTTTCTTGTCCATTCTTCTCCACGAAGACTAGGGACCTAGCGAATGGAATCGAGTTTGATGTAGTTGACAAGACCAAAAGTAATAAAATGAATAGTCTTGTCTTTTGTGCTTTTACTTCATAAAACCCCTGTTCCCAACACACCTTTTTAAAGAGACTTTCGAACACAGTAAATAACTAGTAATCATCCTGACACTCAAAGTTTATTAATTGGTGGATATTAACTATATAATATACATAAACATATAGTCTTACATCAACAGATGTAAGACACGCATAAAAAAGAAAATAGAGAGAGAAGAAAAACAGTATCGATTTATCGAACACTCTTATCATCGATAGTAATAATTATGTGCTTCATATCACATAATGTGATTGTTTTATGACTGATACTTAAAGGTGCTTCGTTTATAGATATCATTACACGAACTCATATTTTATCCTTATCCTGTTATCAATGATACTTAGATACGTAATATAGAAAATAATCACCGGCATCCTTCATAACAATAACTGACTGAAAGCCTTTTGAAACTGTTAGTAGTATTCTCAAAAGGCTTTTGATATAACTGACTTCGAAGCTGCTTTACCTATTCACTGTCTCCCGCAATAATCAGTTAAATTGCTATGTAAACATGTGTAATATTCAGACCACTTAAACAATATTCTACCCTCTAAAATTCCCCAACTACTCTGGCCCAAATATGTACCTTAAAGAGACCGCCTCAAGGTTAGGAAAGGACCAACCAACTTGGGATTAAGTTTATAACTTATAAAATGTTAACAGCTGGCTCCCTAACAATTTGCTGTTACATGACTTCACTGGAAATGTAGACAGCAAAGTCTGACATTGTTTAAATAATATCATACCCTTTTTTTTTGGGGTTGGTTGAAAATCATCAATACCCGCTCTTGGGTAGAGCGAAAGGGAGTGTCAGACTTCTACTGACTAAAAACCACCCATGTTTCTTCTTAGCCCTTTATGTCGAGGCCGCGGTATCTTTGTGACCAACCCGCAGCCTCGACGGGACCCGCAGCCACGACGGCCGACGGGAATATCACACCCTTACTACCCGATGTGGTAAACTGAGAACACCCATATTTATTTAGCCAGACATGTCCGAATGCGACCGTAGGTTTAAACACTGCCAAAAAATTGCCAGCTTATCTGTTAGATTTTGGAGAATGCTCTTTGGAATTACTCAATCTAATTCCCCCATCCCTATTTTATCATCGAACGAGAGATACGGCAAAATGTCAACTGTATTATGGTTGAAATTCCACGGTCCCGAACAAAGCGCATTGCTTCCACGTTTATTCTGCAAACCGTTTATTCTTTGAAACTCACTGCAGGCTTCTCTGTTTCCCGATCATTACAATCTAGATCTATTCAAAGTGCAAGTGCACGGTGCGGTTTCTTCATGGAAATTGTTATCCACCCTGTTTCGCGACATCGCTCTACATGGCGAGTTACAGTCAAACGCAAGCCTATTTAGTATATACATACATACCACAAACCGCAGCAAAGCCCCCATTTGCAATGAACAGACTGTAGCGATTCGACTGTTTTTTTTCTGATAGCGAAATGCGTGTCCAAGTAAAAAAGTAACTTCGAACCGTGCCAAAACCGAAAGGGTAAAAGTAGAATAAAATAGTCAGCTGCATGTAAGCTGAGGAATATATGCCAGCCGTAAAGTTAACTAAGATTTTTCAATGGTACATTCAGCTAAATTCGAATCCATAGCAAGTAAAGAAAGAAAATTGTGTTTATTCGGTATTAAAAAAAATAAACACCTTAAAATTAACATAAACCCCTACACCTACACTTGACGTCCCTGCTGGTATAAGTATAGTAAAATATTTTTTTAAATGATTTTCATCAGGCATAAAAAGACACAGTCGGTTCACGATGACTATAAACACTAAATTGCTACAGAAGTTTTCATAATGAGAAAACCCCAGGCCAACACATTCTTGTCTACGTTCGTACTAGACCAATAACACGGTCGCCATTCCTGTTAGCATATAAATAATCCCTAATTATTTGTAATAACAACTTCTGATAACTCAGTGATACAGTCTGATACCTTCTCTGGATCATTAATATTCATAGAGTTATAGTTTACCGACATTATGATTATGTATAATATCAACCCGATTACATTAATGGCTCGTAATCCAGTTGTAATCAGTCATTTAGCTTTAAAGCTGGGTCTGTTTCGGTCATTATCCAGTAAACAAATAAACACAATGTGGAGCCCTGACGCAACCGAAAGGCGTCTTGAAAATTACATGAAAAATGGCTGAATGAACTGGATAAAACCAACAAGCAATGGACAACATCCCACCTTTTCTTACTTATTTTTTTTGTTTCATCATCATCATCAGCCTATAATATTCCCATTGCAGGGACTCAGGCCTTCTCTCTAAGAGAGGGATGGGCTATTATCCACCAAGCGGGCCCAGTGCGGTTAAACTTGTAAATGGTCTTCAAATGCAAATAAAATCAAATATTTTTGTTTCCCAATCGTCTCAAGTGTCCTACTGGGCATTTCTCCATATAAACCTCTCTATCCATCTCTGGCCATGTTCACCCCGTAAGATAATTAATATTATGGACCAAAAAACTGGAACTCATGAAAGACGTCTTTAACGGGATCAAGTAATTTAAATCCATTAGGCAAACTTTATAGTTTACTAGTTGATGCCCACGGCTTCGCCCGCGTGGCTGTCGGCAAAATTATATTCGTCCTCGAAAACTACTCTATCCTTTGTTGAAATTATATTTTTTTATTATTTGAAAATTTTAGATAAAAAAATAGAATGGACCCCGCCTGCTTCCAAGTTTTGGTTAATTTAAAATGTGCTTGTTTTTTGCTTTTCAGTTTTTTCAGTCGGTTTTTTAGTTTTTTAACTACTTTTTTTTTAAATAGTTGAACTGAACGTACAGACAAATAACTTATCTATGATTATTAGTTGATTATCCAGCGATTTATTGTGTACCTATCGTGAGTAAAAAACTGACAATACATACTTAGATATATTACTAAATGTACTCAATGTACCTAGTAACCGGTGCACAGTTACTAACTCTATTTAACCCATTTATTGAACGACATTGAATGGGCCCATCATCCTATCTGTCCTTTGTGTCCCGCGGTCGTCATCGAAAGACTCAAAGAAGTTCGAGTAAAGCAGTTTTATACTTCGCAATTTTAATACAAATATTATCATGTTTTTTACTTGTGCCCGGTTGATGGCAATAGGCTCACCCCCTATTACATGGGACTTGAACATAACTGGCGAAATGTGGGTGCTCTACCTAACCTTTCAGGGATTACAGACGTGATGTTATGTTAGGTTTCGTCCAAAAAAACCACCCATTAAAATTCCTTTCGGGAATTAATGTATATAGAACTAAAAAAGTGTCTTCTAAAGTGGGCCTTTTAAACAACAAATAAATTGAAGAAGACCCTGGGGGTCTAAAACGGCCACTTTAGCAGTTCATAATAGGAATTGCGTCAAAAAGCGTAAATGACCTTTCATAATAGTAACAGCGTCTGGGACCATTAAGGAAAATAGATCATAGGTAAGTAATAATAGGAAAACAATATGAATTGCGTTAAATTCGTAAAATGGTTACAGACGCAGTTACTATTTTGAAAGGTCAATTCATATTCTGATCTGCTAAAGTGGCCATTTTAGACCCCCTGATTTTACGATGAAAAACTTCAGCTGATATTTTAATATCAAGCAAAAGTAAGCATTAATAAAACTCTTAAAAAGCTTCGTAATATAATGCAAAAACTTCGAAATCACAATATTAAAACCTAATGGGCCTTAAAAAGTCAGTTTAAAACAGAAATCCAATCAAAAAACTAAGAGCAAACATTCCAAACTAATAAAACGAGCTTGAAGCCTGAAATGAATAAAATATATTCAGCAAGCATTAAAAGAATTCAGCTGAAAGTACCAAAACAAACAACCGCAAAAAAAGTTGAAAAACTTTTCCACCAAAAACAGCGAGCGGTCGACGTGTTAATTTTTATCTCTGTAATTATTACTACGTCATTACTTACCGGGGTCGTATTCCCGCGTTATTTGCCTGCTGGGTGAATTCACGATTCGTCTGCCCGCTGTGAGAGCGTGCCGCGTTGTGTCATTCAGATCCTCACTCCCCTTTGAGTAGAGCAATGGCGATGCTATCCAGGGCGCATGTGCGACCCTCTGACGTCAATGGTTTCGTTCAAAAAGCATACAGGTTGCTGTTTTATATACCGCAGTTGGCGCGAGCGCGTGAAAGTAATAGCTTTTATGTTAGACCGCAGTTTTTTAGGTTACCCATCCCTCTAGTTTCGTCGAGAAATAAGACGTAAGAGCTATTATTGTATGACACTAGCAACATGAATGTGGTTTGAGGTTTTATTATGTAACAGGGTATGATTCTGTGCGGTCTTTGAGTGACCTTTATTCCATCTCATTTGTATTTTGTCTCGGTTTTTCATAACTTGATTTAAATAACTGATTAAGGCGACATTAACTGCCCGCGCCCTTGAGCGCGCGTTTAACTCATCGCCTAAACAAATAAGGTTGAAAATGGGGATGCGTTTGATTCTCGTGACTGCCAATATGAACGATAGTTCGCAGATTTAATTTATTAAAAAAAAATACGCTGTAATGTTAAAATATTTTTACATTATGTCTTTAGTTGGTTAAATTTCCTTTCTGATAGTAAAAAAAAAATAACAGTTATCGCTCAAAATATTGAGCATTTCGAGACGAAAAAGTTTTTTCGTGTGATTTTTTTGTGATTCTGTGATTTTTTTTTTCGAGGTTCTTGATTAATTTTAGAAAATATTTTTGCATAAGTCTTTTACCTATACATTACACTATACACTGTATTTTTTTTGGAATTGTAATATTTGTAATAAGTAGCAATACGGCTAACTCTGCAACGAAAAACAGGTCGTTTTTACGGTGTCCCTCTTATCTGCGCCTTAACTTGTTGACTGCCTCGTTGGTCTAGTGTTCGCAAGCGCGACGGCTGAGTATGAGGTCTTGGGTTCGATTCCCGGGTCGTTGAAAATGTTATGAGGTTTTTCCATTAGGAATTTCTCAGTAGCAACCACGGAGTCTGGATTTGTGACCGGTTGATGGCAATAGGCTCACCCCCTATTACATGAGACTTAAACCATAACTGGCGAAATGTGGGTTACTAATGGTTACACGTCTGCCTAACCCTTTGGGGATTTTAGGCGTGATGCTATGTTATGAACTTATGATTTAAAGAAGTAATGATGGAGTTTTACGAATATAAGCGTTATCACTAATCAGGCTGAGATGGCATTAATTCGTTCTGTGTAATCTTTTTGCTTTCGATTGATGTTAAAAAGGGAATTGGTAGTCTGCGTAACCATAACATAATCAACAATACTCTCACGTCTCCTAAATAACTTAGTCAACTAGTGCTTTCGTCTTGTTTATAAAAAGTTGGATAAGTTTATAAGCTTCTCATTATGTTATTGATGATCATTTTTTTTCGTTTCGTTTAGTTTTACTCTCAGACAGTGAAAAATTTCGATACTTAAACTTACATGAAGCTAGGACTCTTATATTTTGAAATAATAAAATCCAGAGTTAAAAATTTTTGTTACGTAGTCACTTCAACAGAGTATGTAAATTGCGTAAAAAATATTCTCAAATTTCCTTTAAATGTAACGCTCTACAAAACTTAGCATGAAAGAAAGATCCTAAAATTCAACGAATAAATAAACATTCAAAGTTTTAATCCTCATCCCTTTTGGATTAAAGGGCAGGCCCTTATTAGATGCATAGCTCCGGACATTAAATTATGTAATACTATCAAAGGAGACTGCCTCGGTTGTGGCGAAACGCTCAACAAGTAAGGTACCTTAGTAGGGACAACAACTTAACATACGTAGATGAGCTACAACCTCGGCACTTTATAAATAAAACAACTTCATATTTTAGGACGCAAATGCGAAAATCTAGCTGTTCTCATTTAGAATACCTTATTACTATGCATAGAACACAGAGCTAGGAAGCGGAATAAATAAGAACAATGTTGAAAACTGCTATAAAGCCCAGGTTTCGAGGAATGTTTTAAAAATACTTTGTTCATAAGGAACAGGTGAGTTGTAGCAAATGAACCTTAAGTGAATTGACCTATTTAGTGCAAAAAAAAAACTTTGTTTATGAAAAGTTAATATAATTATGTACGAAAAAAGTTTTACATTTTATATTATTGCTGACATGGTGTGTGTGACTAAAAATAATGTACAATTGATTCGTAGTCAGACCAATATTTAGAAAGCTCTGGGCCCACTGCGTACATGTATCACTATCACTTCATATCCGCCGCGTCTGTCTGTCTGTTCGCGATAAACTCAAAAACTTCTACACTGATTTTCATGTTGTTTTCACCAATAGATAGAGTGGTATCTACCCATTAGAAATTTCAAAAATTATAAATTAGCTTTTGCGCACACAATTCTTAGCTCTGTCGGGATTTTAGTCGTAAGTAGGTAAACGTATTCATCTTTTATGAAAGCACAAAGCTGAAAGCTAAGTACTTGGATACCTAATTGAAGATATTACGTAATAAGAGAAACATTGTATCGTCTACTGTGTAGATACGGCTGTTATGTATGTTCAAATCTTCGTGAATTAACATTATTTTGAATGCCTTTCAGTAACATTCACAATGTAGGGACAAAAATAATGAACATAGAGATTACGTAAGCTGAATTCACAGTCGCTGCGTGTTCAGAAAGTTAAGTATTTTTATTTTCACTGTTGCGTCACTTTACGTAGCAGTCTTATCTAATTGGACTACATTATGTCACCCTGTAATCCTGTATGTAAAGTTTTGTGACTTAATATTTTTATCCTGTGGTAGCTTTCGCTCGCAATGTCGGAAATTATCAAAAACCGGCCAAGAGCGTGTCGGGCCACGCTCAGTGTAGGGTTCAGTAGTTTCCCGTCCGTCATAATAAGTGTTCCCACTTATGAGTTTAAAGGTGAGTATCCATTATGTTTTTTTTTTTATAGGTATATATATATTTTTTTTTTCACTTTCAAAATGATTTTCCTAGAAAGTCCTTATAAAGTTCTACTTTTCAGATTTTTTTCATATTTCCTAAACTTATGGTTCAAAAGTTAGAGGGGGACACATTTTTTTTTACTTTTGGAGCGATTATTTCCGAAATTATTGACATTATCAAAAAATGATTTTAGTAAACCCCTATTCATTTTTAAATACCTTTCCAACAATATATCACACGTTAGGGTTGAAATTAACCCTAATAAAACATTTTTTTCCAATTTTTACCACCCTGTCGGCGTGATTGTTATACATATTGGTACCAAATTTCAGCTTTCTAGTGCTAACGGTCACAGAGATTAAGCGAGGACGGACAGACGGACGGACGGACAGACAGACATGGCGAAACTATAAGGGTTCCTAGTTGACTACGGAACCCAAAAATTACGATTTTCCATACAAACAACTTTCATTCCTTTTTTCACCCCCTTTGGGGTAGAATTTTAAAAATCCTTCCTTAGTGAATGCCAATTATGCCTACGTCTTATGAGGAATACGTGTGCGATATTTTATAATTTTTTAACCCTGTGGGTTTGGCCTGTTCTTTGATCGTGAGTAAGTCAGCTTCGCCTTTTATATATACAGATATGTAAAGGTCCAGAAGGTACAATACCGATACAGACACACACAAGCGCAGCTGCCTGCTGCTAAGCGTTGGGCACTTTATAGAGTTATTATGTGAGATATAGATATAATAATAATTTATTCGTTAAACAGACTACAGAGGTCCACTGTGTTAGTAACAATGTAATAGCCGTACGGAGTTCTGGGAGTTGATGACACCCGCTAGCCTTGAAAAGGGGAAAGCACGTAAAGCCTGTGCCTTATATCTCTGCGATCTTGTTAAATTGCCGCCCCATCGTTAATCGCCCGCCCAGGGGCCCGTCTGCTATTCAATAGTGTCAGAATGGTCAATCACTGATCTCATAATTGTTGATTTTGACAACACCAAACTTGTCAAAATCAATAATTATGAGATCAATGATTGACCATTCTGACACTATTGAATAGCAGACTCGGGGCCCTGGTTGATAGTGAAGAAAGACCACTGTCTTTCTTAATCTGCTTTTACGTACACTCGTGTGCGCTATGTTTCCTGCTATACCTAGTTACCGCTGCGATTAGCAAGCACCATGAGTGAAAACGGTCGGGTCATTTAAACTGAAACTGACAGTTCATCATTCACTTAGGTACTAAAATTTAGCACTGTGGCACATTTATAAACACAAACTGTGGCACATTTATGAACAGTCGTACAGACCTGCATTTTCCACTGCATGTATTTTACATTGGTACTTTGAAAAACCTACCTCGAAAAATTGACCTTTAATAACGCTTAATTTCCACATATTAATTACTCTTTTGACAAATAGGTTTTCGAACGATTCATTCGTTTATGTGCTATCAGAAAAGCATAAGTTTAACATCCTGAACGGCATAGATTTCTCACAATCAGCACTTTATGGTGGGTACCTAAAAAGTTGGATATCTCAATCACAACACAGTTTGGACCTCAAGTTATCGCGGTCAAAATTGTTGCAAATTAGGTCTAGTATCAGCCATTTAAAAGGAAACTACCTCATCAGCCTCATCGCTGCCAGATCGACGCTCGGTATGTAGACGTGCTCAAAGAGCTGTACGATTCGGCAACAATGCAGGTTAGACTACATGAGCTCACTGCACCAATAAATATCAAGAGGGGAGTGCGGCAAGGAGATACCATTTCACCTAAACTTTTTACGGCTGCCTTGGAAGACGTGATGAAAACATTAAAATGGGACCATTGTGGTATAAACATCAATGGTGTCTACTTGTCGCACCTTCGATTTGCGGATGACCTTATTTTGTTCGCCGAATCCCTCGAAGACCTTCAACGCAGGCTGAAAGAGCTATATGATGCTTCCTTACGGGTGGGCCTGAGAATGAACATGTCCAAGACGAAGGTGATGTCGCGGACTCCGGATGATTCTGTTTCAGCTGGGTTGGAAAAGAATGTCTGGAGATGGTTGACAACTACGTTTATCTTGGACATGTTCTATCTTTTGTCAAGGAGCATTCAAACAAAGAACTCTCCAGGAGGATACAACTGGGGTGGACAACCCGCCTTTTCAACCAATGTGTCCTGCCTACGATGACCTACGGTGCCGAGACATGGACACTCACTAAGGAGTCTGTGCACCGAAAACGAGTTGCACAAAGGGCCATGGAGCGAGCTATGCTCGGCATAACCCTACTAGACCGAGTGCGCAACACCGAGATCCGGAGTCGGACGAAAGTGTTCGACGTCGGGGACAGGGCGATACGCCTAAAGTGGAGTTGGGCAGGACATTTGGCTAGACGCGGAGATGGCCGATGGAGTAAGATTCTGACCGAATGGTGGCCAAGGTTGGGCGTGAGAAGCTAGGGTCGCCCTAAAGTGCGTTGGGTGGACGATATCATCAGGAGCTCGGGAAATGGATGGAAAGCAGAGAGGACTGGCAGAGGAAAGGGGAGGCCTATACCCAACAGTGGGTGATTACGGGCTGAAATGATGATGATGATGACCTCATCAGCAATCACCCTGTATACGAGAGAGACGTTACGACAAGATTTCCTAGAAGCCACCTATTCGCAAGAAAACTTTCTAATTAAAATAAGCGGAAAACCAGAGAAACACTTACCAACTCATATCAACAAGTAGATACTTTTAATATTACCGTGGAAAGCGAAATAGTCCGCTAAACTGAAAGGACAAAGTTTTATTTTGATTTATCGATAGAACTTTACCGCAGATATGCGGACAATTTCGGACGTAGTGTGGCAGGCTGATGCGGATTACGGATGCGAGGAGATTTTCAGATGTAGATTGTAATTCAAGCCTTTGAATTTCGGCGGTCGCAATTTCTAGTTGACATATTTTTACGACACTACAAGTAAGATGGGTCAGATATTCTCCTTTGTGTTTCTGGCACGGCATAGGCACTAAAAAAGTTATTGGGCTTATTTACTTTGATTATTTAAGTAATTTAAACTTACTTACTACATAATTAGGTACGTTGACAAAGTTTTCGCTGTTACAATAGGGATGTTTACTAACTAAAAAAAATATGATTCTAATTAGGTAGTCCGTCTGTTGGATTATCGAAAAATATTGTATACGTATTTTTTGTTTTAGCAAATCAATAAAAATTGACGAAGATAAAACGCGTCAAAGATTTGAGTGGGAGGTTGTGACGTCACTGTGCTGCTCACTAAGAAATGTCATACTAATGTCTTAGAATATGACGTCACACGAGTTTTCAAAGCTCTGTATCGTCTTCATTGTTTGTTTACGTGAAAAAAGAAAAAATACGTGTCCAATATTTTTTAGAAATCTATCTGACGGACTAATTAGATTTTTTTACCCGACTACGGCGAAGCCAAAAGGAAGGGTAATGATTTTGGCAGTCTATGTATGTATGTTCCACCGTAGCGCCTAAACTACTGAACGGATTTTAATAAATTAGGTGTCAATAGATTTGTAAGAATAGCCCGGGTGTCATAAGCTATATAAATTTTATAAATTCTTTCTATGACGGAATTTAAATGTCAAAAACTTACCACAAAAAATATTAAATTGAGATAAGCATAGCAAGTTTGGTATCAAATGAAAGGTCTTGGTGAGCACATTACAAATATGTATTATATTATAGTTTAAGTACACACAAAAATAAAATTCAAATAAAAAAATTAAGTTCAAAAATCTAAAACCCGACTAGGTACTTACTAACAAAATCGCTGTCTTAAAAGTAGAAAACAAGAAAATAATTATTGTCTGATATTCTTCGAAGTCGCATGCCACCTTGCTAATGGCAATTAGCAGCTGACTTCTGTATCAATGAACGCCATGAAGGAGCATCAGGTATCAGTGGCATGCGACTACTGCGGAAAATAGTAGAAAAATTAGATAAAGAAGGTCCGTGGTCTCCTTTGTATCACGAGTTCAAAGCAAATCGATCAGTGGATCTTGCGTTCGTCGAAAACATCAAATTAAACAACAAGCACACCACCGGTATTGAGGAGACAACCGAAGTTTTATTAAATACGTTGATACCTGATGATTTGCCTGATAATGACAATGACTACCACAAGCAGATCAGGGCGTGGGCGGCTGTGCCACCTGAATCACCAGCGTCAGACTTTCCATCCATTGACGAATTCATTAAAGTTGTCAGGAAACTCCCACTCAACAAATCGTCAGGTGAAGATAAAATATCTAATCGGATGATTATAGAAGCATGTAAAACAGCGGCCGACGCGATTTTAAGTGTTTACAACCGTTGTATCGCAGAAGGCGTTTTTCCTCGTATGGCGACGCGGCTTTTTTTTTTATACGAATAATTCCGAAAAGTGGCGACAAGCCTCCGGACGATCCTAAGTCTTACCGCCCTTTATCACTGCTACCATCTTTGGGGAAACTCCTGGAGCGTCTTATCGTTCCGCGTTTACTACCAGACGGACCGAAATTTCACAACAACCAATTCGGTTTTACCGTGGGAAAATCTACCGTAGACGCGGCACTTTCTGTCAGAAAAATTGTCAATACATCCGAACATAAGTACGTAGTTGGGATCTTTCTAGATATTTCTGGGGCTTTTGATAACGCATGGTGGCCGTGTTATGTTATAAAGCTAGTTTCTGTGTGTCTAATAAAAATTTCGTAAACCAGTCAGGCAAGGTGTGAGTTCAAAATGCCGGACCAAAAACATGTTCACATGTTTTTGATCCGGCATTTTTAAGAACGTATACGTTCAAGTTTATATTTCAAGTTTATACTTTCAAGTTTATAAACTTGAAAGTATGAGTGTTTGAGTAGAGCAGTAGAGCTCTTTTCCTTGTTCTCCTTTCACTATGATGTTTTGGTTTATGCACACTTTGATTGATTTGATGCTCTAAGTTCGGCTTACACATTGTAGTTGTAAATAATTTTTCAATATACTTCCTCGAAAACTAGCTCTTATTGCACTACGATTAGCTTCGACTACATGCAACATATTTCGCAACAATCTTAAAGCAGCGGTAATTCGATTAAAACATAAGAAATTTAAAAAAAACACCACTGACTATTATTAAACGGTTTTTTATTATTAAACGGTTTTATTTAGCTCACCCCGTTTGTTTTATTCTTGGGTCAAATTTAGTAATTCAAATTTCACCCTCTTCCTGTCAACCGATTAATCTGAAATTTTGTATACACTTTGGATTTTGGTGACAATACAATTATGTTTATTCATTATCATTATAAATTCAAGATGGCCGCCGCTACAAAATGGCGGATAATTTATGTTTTATTAATCCCATCAATATGGGTATCAAATGAAAGGGCTCAACAAGCAGAATACAATATACTATAAAAAATTGAAATCCAAGATGGCGGCCGCTACAAAATGGCGGATAACGTAGGTTTTATCAATCCCATCAATATGGGTATCAAATGAAAGGGCTCAACAAGTAGAATACAATATACTACAAAAAATTGAAATACAAGATGGCGGCCGCTACAAAATGGCGGATAACTTAGGTTTTATCTATCCCATCAACATGGGTATCAAATGAAAGGTCTCAACAAGTAGAATACAATTTACTATGCAAAAATTAAACAGAATGCGAAATAAAAACTAAAAACTAGAAAATAAAAATAGGTAAAAAAACTTTTTAAGTTAAACGGTTTTATGTTAAACATCATTGCAATGTTTAAGATAAATGTACTAAAAACCAAAAAATAATAAAATAGATACAGTCGTGAGAATTATAAACATATGCATAGACTAGACTAAAATAAAACCGTGGGGCACGTCAAATGTTTGTTTTGTAACATTACAAAACAAACATTTTAATCAACGATTGTAGACAATTGACGTGCCCCACGGTGTTATTTTAGTCTAGTCTATGCATATGTTTATAATTCCCACGACTGTATCTATTTTATTATTTTTTGGTTTTTAGTACATTTATCTTAAACATTGCAATGTATGTTTAACATAAAACCGTTTAACTTAAAAAGTTTTTTTACCTTTTTTTATTTTTAATAAGGACATGCTAAACCTATGAGGAGTTGCTCTCGCTGGAGAGCACACTGACACACTCGAAATGCCAATTGTCACCCACATAACCAAGACTGATTGCAGATACAAGAGAAGAAAAAAAAAAAACTCATGAAACAAATGGTTTTCGAAGGATTCATTCCTTTGAAAACCAATTTGTTTTAAAAGAGCATTCTGCCTTTGGAAATTAAGCGCTCTATGATTACTTCTCATCATCATCTGAAATTTTCGTAAAACTTCTCTTGTGTATCGAGGCCAGAGTCTTGGATTCATTTACCTCATTATATACATTTATTTATTGGGAATGAAAACAACGGTTGTGCCTTTTAAAACTAAACTGTGCTAATAAAACTGGGTATTTTAACCAATAATAGTTTTATAAGATACTAGTGCGGTAAGTTGGTTTTTACAAACGAGTAGACGAAGTCACGAGTTTGTAAAAACCAATTTCTGCACGTGTATCATACAACGTTTTTCAACACATTTGCGAGAAAACAGTAGAAACAAACTTTTTCAAGACTATTTTTATTGGCAAATACCTAAAATATTATACAACTATCTATACAGATAGGTCACTACTTACTCTTGGAAATTTATAGTAAAATTGGAACAATTATTAATATTCAATGAAATTTGGTGCTTTGGAAGCTTAACTGACTGACTGATTTCACTTGTATTATATTGAACTTGTGGCGTAAACGTCGTCGGGCCGTCGGCGACGACGGCGGTGACGTCGGTGGCGGCGGAGCTTGCAGCGGAGGCGGCGGTGGCTGGAAGTTTTCACGTGAGGTAAAATGACGCGGTTCCACACCATTATTTATATTTATACACTTTGATATCTTGTCTGTGCGCCTCATTTAAAATATCAGGTGGAGTAGATTCCATATTAAAATCGGATTCGCTTGAACTCATATTATTTTGTTTTTAAATATCAGTCGGAAAGTCGCAACAATCTTTGACGTTTTAATATTTATATGCCGCACCGCGCATTTGCAAATGGCGCCACATGCACGTGGTGAAAATTAGAACTACAACTTTCATCTCATTTACTCTTTAGTATTAAAGTGAGACAAACGTATTGAACAAAAGCGCTTACAAGGAGGTTCGATCAGTCAGCTTAATTATTCTAGTAATGAGAAACTCCTTGGTGGAATTCTTGTATTACTTTTTATGGAAATAAAAAAAAAACCGTAAAGAATACGAACGGTGCTACAACGGGGTATGGACCGTGCGGTAAAATAGGTACCTACTTAGGTGAGAGTACCTATTTTACCGCACGGTACTTAGGTGAGAGTACATATTTTACCGCACGTTCCGTTGCATAGTGCGTAATTTTCCGTTGCATAGTGCGTAATTTTTAACCGCCAAACAAACCACAAATTACAAAAATGTTAGAAAATTTGAATTTCGCGGGCTACCCTAGCGGCGACGGCGACGACGCTAACTCTAGTTCTGCTCTATCTTGTCTTTGCGCCCCTCTAGGCCTCTAGCTTTATCAGCTTTACGATTTTCATCTCTTTGGTTTCTTCGCCATTTGCAGATGCGAAATTTTTGTTCTTCTTTGGAAAATAATTTTGTTTGTTGGTAAAAAGAGTGATTTACTACGGAATCGTGCGCGCTAAAGATAATTTTATTGAATTTGTGTTTTTATGTTGTGATTTACGTAATAAGTGGTAGCATGCAAACAGGAAGCGGTCCAAAAAATCCACCATGGGCACGGTCAAACGTGAACACAAACATGACCGGCATGAATCCGCAAATCATGGATCCAAATGCAATGATGACACAACAGGGAATGATGCAGTTTCAACAAACACAAGCTGTTTTTAATCCTAGTATGATGCAAGCACAAAGCGGCATGGCGATGCCAATGGCCGGGCAAATGCCGATGAACCAAATGACTCAAGGTCAGATGTATCCTGGTAACGTTGTGGCATACCCTACACCTCGTGCTATGAACCCGGGGATGTATCAGAACTCGCAATCAAATCAATCATCAAACAATACTGACCAACGTGTGTTTACCGGCACTGTAACTAAAACACACAATGACTTTGGTTTTGTTGATCATGATGTATTTTACCAAACATCAGTATGCGCTAAGGGTATCATCCCTAAAGTAAACGACAGAGTACTTGTTGAAGCTACTTACAACCCTAATATGCCTTTTAAATGGAATGCAACTCGTGTGCAGGTTCTTCCTAAAACAGGACCGAACCAGAAGTCAAATAATGCTTCAAAGAGTAACAATTACAATGCTGTACCACCTCCGGCTAACAAGAAATCATTGCCCTCGCGCCGTGATGACCGTCCCCCTCGCAGGGATGATAGGGTAAGAATCAACTTATGTTCACCAATGGCCCCTCTTTTCCATACTTATTTTATAATAAAACAAAAGTAACTAATTATGCACATAATTAAACACCATGTGCACTACATTGAAATAAAATAACACATTATTCCCTTGACCTTCAGACATAAATAATCAATTGCAATAATGATTTAGCAATGTATGAGTTTGTTTGTTAGTTGCAAAAACAAACAGGTTACTGAATTCCATAAAATTTGAATATATGTACTTTGATAGACCCATGATTTAGGTTAAGACATAGGATACTCTTTAAACTCGTACTATATTCCTGTGAAACCACATAGGCCAAGCCAAGCCGAAAGTCAATCATTTTCTTCTTTTCTTTGTCTAGTTTGCACAAAAGAGGTCCCGGTCAAGGACTCGCTCCCGTTCACGTGATCGCCGTGACAGCCGCAGCCGCCGCGACTCGCCTCCGCGCAAACGCCCCATTGTGCACCAACCGTCACCCATTAAATTCGTTGTTCGAGTGCCCAGGATGCCACTTGATATGTAAGTTGGTATAATTATGATAATTTTAGTTCTGTATTTGAAAATGTTAAATTAGGTATTAGACTTTTATGACTATGTATGTATCACGGTCATCTATCAGTTTACGATCCACACATGGCATTTTATGGAACACATTTATAAACTAACTAGCGGATGCCCGTGGCTTCGCCAGCATGAAATGGTGGTCAAATTATTAACTAAAAACCTTCTTTGAGAACCACTCTATCCACTGCTGAAAACAGCATGAAATCCATGCAGTACTTTTTCAGTTTATTGTGAACAGACGGAGACGTGGCAGAGGACTTGGCTTTATAATTATGTAGTTATGATAATTTTGTGCTTCTTTTAGAAACAAAATGGATGTGCCTTCTTTGTCACAAAGATATACAAACCTGTATATACCATCAGACTTCTTCAATGCTCAAGTGAAATGGGGTGAAACTTTCCCGCCACAGACACCATTTTCCATCAACAACCCGTGTGCTTATCATATCATGAATAAAGAAGTGGAGAACCCCCTTGCAAATGATGCAGTCTTGGAACCACCGGATGCAGATTACAGGTTTTCAGCTAAAGTAAGTTCATTATTATTGATTAATATCTGGTATTGTTCATAAATAACTTGTAAAATGAGTTGCACTTTGATTAGTTAATAAAACTTACAGCCTCATTGGTCTAATGCTCTCAATCGTGACTGCTTGCAATAGTTTAGGCAACCCTTCAGGATTACTGGTGTGCTGTTAATAAAACTTTTTTTGATTGTTAAACAGTGAAACCTGGTTAAGTGAGACCTCAAGGGACCTGAAAATTTGTCTCGCTTATAGAGGTATTCCACTTACCCAGTGTCTCAGATATCCAATAACTGTCTCATGGGACCTCAGCATGAGTTCCAGTTATTGAGATTTCTCACTTATCCAGGTTTCACTGTATTTCTTCAATATTCAGATTATGAATATGATTTTATATCAGTTGTTTATAATTATCAAACAAATTGTTTCATAAATTAGATTATATTATGAACAAATTAATTAAATGTCTAATGATATTTTTAGGTGATGTTAATCAGCATGCCAACATTGGAAGCCCTGTATCAGAAATGTGGCCTTACTAAAGTTGATGAAAAGGATAAACGCTCCAGCTCCAACAAAAATCCATTACATCCAACCAGACTGATCAAATTCCTTGTGGGGCAAAAAGGGAAAGGTGGTGAAAATTTTGCTATAGGTGGACCTTGGAGCCCTTCCTTAGATGGTGAAAACCCTCAGTCAGATCCAAAAGTGTTGGTAAAGACTGCCATACGTACTTGCAAAGCCCTCACAGGCGTGGATTTAAGTTCATGCACTCAATGGTAAGTGTCCTTTCTTCATTTATTAGGTCCACTTACTGCCCTGCTAAGCTGGTATTTTACTTTAGTAGAATGATTTGATGGACCACAGTTTCTTCTGGGCTTTTTGATGTAGTTGGTGCAGTGTTATAAAGGGAAACCCTAATGATAGGTTGGCAAGTAATCAATAAACAGAAGAAGCTTTAAGCCATTGTCATTCTTTGTATTAGTCATGGTAAACACATTCCTTAAGTGAGAGTATGGAGGCGTTAGTACATCTTGGATGGCGCAACTGATTGGATGCAGACTCGATGTACCACGTACCAAAACAGCAGTTTGTTTTACTCTCGTAGCGGATGTGTCGTTTCCATGTCTGCAGTCGGGTGGGCGGCGCGCGCGTTGCGCTGTGAGTATACCACTATAACTCTATTACCCATGCAGGTACCGAATGGTGGAGTTTTACTACTGGCGCGAGGGCAGCGGCGGCAAGTCGCGGCTCGAGTGTGTGGTGTTGTTCCTGCCGGACGTGTGGTCGGCGCAACCGTCGCGTATCGACTGGAACAACGTACAGGAGCAGTATAAGGCGGCCTGCGACGTGGCCATCCGAAAACTCGACGGCGATCGACCGGAGTCCAGCAAGGCCGAGCAGCAAGTGGCGGCAGCTGCCGACACTTCTGCGGCGGACAAATCGCAAATTGTTTGTTCCCAGTTTTGTTTAGTTACGATTCCGGCCGCTCGCTACTAAAATGTTGGAAGAGCAACGTGCCAGTGCTGCCGACGACAAGCAGTGATGTTGCTATGCTGACATCGCCTGGAAATAGATAATATTATTATAATCACTACCTTACTCTTCACAGAATTACATTAAAATTATCCTCTTTTATAATTAAAGTTAATTTTAATCTTAACTAAAGTAAAATCTTGAAAGTTTAAACTCATCTTTAAAACATTGACCTAAACCCTGAGTTCCATGTGGTGAACCTGACAAAAATAATAATGTTACTGAAAAATTTTCAGGAAAAAGATCTGGATAGTACCACCATAACAATTGATGAGAATGATGATGATGAGCCTAAGCCAGAACCAACACATTATTCAAAAATAGACCTCAAATCTATTAAAGTTGAACAGTTACGACAGGAGCTGCGTGCGCGCAACGTTAGTTGTAAAGGTAACATAGAACATTGATTTGACTGATAATAGGAAAATTAATTGTTAACCATAGGAAATAAATATTTTGGTAGGCAGACAATGTTTAACAGAATTTTGGAAATTTTTCATAAGGATTGAGAGCCCAGCTCGTATCTCGACTTTCAAAATTGTTGAAGACCGAAGAAGCATCGGAAGATAAGAAGGGTGATGACGTAATGGAGCTTGAGGATGATGAGCAAGAACCAGAGAAAACAGCTGAAACTCCAGCAGAAGAAAAAATTGAAATTAAAGATGAGGAAGAAGGGAAGAAACCGGAAGTTAAAATTGATAAAGTTGAAAAGAAGGAAGAAAAAGTTGAAGAAAAGAAAACTGAAAAAGAAATTGAAGAGGAGAAAAAAAAGGTATAAGTAATTCCTCATTTATTAAAGCCTCTTTGATATTCTGTTACAGCTGAAGAGACATAACTTGTCAACGTTTGAATTTTATCTGTCACTGTTCAACTTGTCATCTAAATACATTTTCTTTTATATTATATTTACTTTTATTCCTATTAAAAGCCTCTCATCGTTTCTGCAAACGCTTCACCGCAAATACAGTACTCTGCTACAGGTTATGTGCTAGCGGAAAAGTGGAAATGTGTGAAAAAGTGGAAAATTTAAGTACAAAGGTACAAATTGCACCACTTCAAGGCAAGAATAACTGGGATACCTGGAAATATAAAATATCCATCCTGCTTAGGAGCATACCAGATGCATTGGATATAGTAGAAGGAAGATGTACGAGACCCGTGTTGCCAGCAGGTGTAGGAGACGCAGAAGTTACTGCATATAGAACGAAACTAGCGCGTTTTATACAGGCAGAGAATAATGCTATGATCCTGCTTTCAACAAATTTGAACGAAGATGTCGTTAGAAAGGTAATGTCACTTACATGTCCAAGAGAAGTATGGCTAGAACTACATCGGTTATTTGACGGAGATAATGAGAATCGAGCTTATAATCTCTGCCTAGATTTCTTCGGATTTAAACTAAATACTTCTGATGATATGGCCTCACATATTTGCAAATTGAAGACTCTCTGGTGTCAGTTGAATAGAGAGATTGGTAAAGATAATCACAATATGAAACTACCAGAAATATTCCTCATTTGTAAAATTCTGGATACATTAGATCAGAAATACTTTGAATTTAAATCAAGTTGGTTGTTGTTAGCCAAAGAACAGAGGACAGTCGAAGGATTAACAAGTAACCTTTGCGCTCATGAGAAGTCACTTCAAAAGAAAAATGGTGAATCGAGTGAAGAGGTGTTAGTGACGAGTACGACAAAGAATAGCACCATTCGTAAAGGAAAGAAGAAGGATAAGCATATTAGATGCAATTACTGCCATGAGCTGGAACATCGAGTAAGATCCTGCCAGAAATGGATGAAAGATGGTTGCCCGCCTAAAGACAGTAATAACAAGCCATCTTCAAGTCAAAGTGCGAATATGGCTATTATGAGTGTGGATGTCATGGCATTCGTAGCGCAAGATAAAGAATCATGGTACGTGGACAATGGCGCGACTAGTCACGTGACCAACAGGAGTGACCTGTTCCAAACGTTCCAACAGTTTGACGAGATCCAAGGTGTTACTACAGCGAATGGTAACATTGTTCCAGCAAGAGGCAAAGGAACAATATATTTGGAAGCAGATGTCAAAGGGAATATTGTGAACATAGCACTCACAGACGTTTGGTATGTACCAGAGATCCAGCGAAGTCTGTATTCAGTGTTAGCTATGCATGACAAACAGAGGAATAGCAAGTTCGTTTCGACCCCGGAAACTTGCGAAGTAATTTTGAATGGGGAAGTAGCAGTTGTTGGCAAACGTAACCACGGTGGAGGGCTTTTTAAGTTGAAAGTTCGCAACGTCTTGCCACCGGTACCTGTACTTGCTACTACAACAACTGATTTGATGCAGCTCTACCATGAAAGATTAGCGCATCAAAACAAAAGGCACGTTAAGGAAGTCATTCAAAGAGAGTTAGGATTGACACTTCCTATAAATAAAGAATCGTGTGAAGCTTGTATCTACGGAAAGATGCATAGACTGAAATTTGGCATACGAGAAAGGTCTACACAGCCAGGAGAAATAATTCATTCAGATGTTTGCGGTCCTTTCCCAATGAGTTTTTCAAAATACCGTTATTATGTACTGTTTAAAGACGATTTTTCCGGATACTGCATGGTTTATTGCATGAGAAACAAAAACGAAGTCAAAGACAAATTGGCCATAATGCTACAAGAAGCGACGGTCACAGGACATGTAATCAAAACACTGCTGAGTGATAACGGAACTGAGTTTGATAACAAGGAAGTCAGAGATATTTTGAACAAAAAAGGAATTAAGCAACGTCTTGTTATGCCGTACACGCCAGAGCAGAATGGCTGTAGCGAGCGCCAAAACAGGACATTAGTAGAAACCGTAAGAACATTGATGAATGCTCAGAGAGAACTGCCAAAAGCATTGTGGGCGGAACTTATTATGACAGCTGCTTATATTTTAAACCGAACAGGTGCTACTAGAGAGAAAGACAAGTCACCTCATGAGTTATGGTTTGGGAAGAAGCCTAATATAAAGCATCTTAGAATCATTGGAAGTACGTGTTATGCCCATGTTTCGAAAAAGAAAAGAAAAAAATTGGATAAGAAAGCAACTAAAGGCATCCTCATAGGATACGACAATGATGACGGTTATCGTATCTGGTATGAAACGCAGTTTAAAGTTGACAATTTGATCCGATCTAGAGATGTTATCTTCGAAGAGACACCTATTCCAGGGATTGAAGCTAAAGCTTCAGGAATTGTTGCTAAATCTGATCCAAAACCGTTTGAGAAAGAGTGGACCGTGTCATACGATACAGTTCCTGAAAAAACAATTCAACAGCATTCGCAAATCGACAATCCCTTGAATGAGGAAGCTCAATCTGAACAGAGATCTATTCTAATAGAGGGAGAATTAGAAGAAGATAGACATATAAGGACGCCTATTGAGACATCAATAGAGGCAAATAAAACCGGACATCAAAGACAGTCAGTCCAATTAGAGGGAGAAAGAGAAATAGAGTTTATAGAAGACGAAACCGGATTTTCAGATAGTGAAAATGAAGAACAATTTGAAGATGCCGTTCCTGCCTATGTTGAGATAGAAGAGAATTTAGAGGGAGACGTTTCGCGATCAGACGTTCCAAGATATAATCTGCGGGACGGAAGTAGTCTTCAGCTTCCACGTAAATTGGATGACTATAGTTTATTCCTAGTCGATACTGAAAAAGAACCTTCGACATATAAGGAAGCAATATCGAGTGGAACAAGTAGAGATAGATGGTTAGAAGCGATGAGCAGTGAAATCGATTCTTTGAAAAGATTACAAGTTTGGGACTTGCAGAATCTACCTAGCAATCGAAAAGCTCTGCCATGTAAATGGATTTATAAAGTAAAAACCAACCCTGACGGCACAATAGAAAAGTATAAAGCCCGTCTAGTCGTAAAAGGGTTTAAGCAGAAGAAAGGTTTTGACTATAACGAAACGTTCAGCCCAGTAGCGAGGTTAGCAACTATAAGATCTTTGCTCAGCATTGCAGCAAGAGAGAGACTTCATCTTATTCAGTTCGATGTTGCAACAGCTTTCCTAAATGGAAATTTAACGGAAGAGATTTATATGAAACAGCCAGAAGGCTTTGAAGATGGAACATCCAGAGTATGCCGTCTAAAGAAAAGCCTCTATGGTTTGAAGCAGGCACCACGGTGCTGGAACTACTGTTTTACAGAAATACTCGAATCTTTAGGCTTCAAGACAAGCGACGCTGATCCATGCCTTTATACCAAAATCTTAGGAAGTAAGAAAATCTTAATAGCACTTTACGTGGACGATGGCTTAGTTGCAGCGAGTGATGAGAACCTTGCAAAGAGTTTCATCAATGACCTAGAAATGATTTTGACGATTACTAGCAAACCAGTTTCATACTATCTGGGGTTAGAGATAGAACAAATGAAGGACGGCTCGATTTTCATTAAGCAAGAAGCTTATGCAAATAAGGTCTTGGAGAGATTCAATATGAAAGACTGTAACCCAGTATCAACTCCTTTACAGAAAGAAGGAACTATTGAAAAAGGGAAAGCTGACAAAGAGTCACAATCATTCCCCTATAGAGAAGCAGTAGGCTCGCTCGCTTACTTGATGGTGGGCACTCGCCCTGATCTGGCTTATGCTGTAGGATTGGCTTCGAGGAGTTTAGAAAAGCCAACTTCTAGCGACTGGTGTATGGTTAAGCGCATAATGAGATATTTGAAAGGCACATTATCAAGAGGAATAATGTATGTTCATGATGCAAATTCTCCTAACCAAATAAAAGCCTACAGTGATGCTGATCATGCTGGATGCTTGAAAACAGGTCGCTCTACCACTGGAGTATTGTGTTTATTTTCAAGAGGAGCAATCTCCTGGATGAGCCAACGACAAGCTTCAGTTGCCATTAGCACTACAGAAGCTGAGCTTGTGGCAGCAAGCGAAGCGGCAAGAGAGCTAATTTGGCTAAAGAGACTGTTCAAAGACTTGAATGGCCAACAAGAAATACCAGTTTTGTTCGTGGACAACGAAGCCGCGGTGAAATTGGCACATAATCCAGAATTTCACCGTAGGACCAAACACATTCGTGTGAGGCACTTCTTCGTAAGGGAACTTGTGCTTCAAAACGACATCGTAGTCGAGAGGACGAGCTCTGCTACCCAGCTAGCAGACTTCCTTACTAAGGCCCTACCCAGACCCAGACTAGAGGACCTAGTTCAGAAATTGGGTTTGACGGATAAACCAAATGGTCTACTATCAGCTGAGGGAAAGTATTAAAGCCTCTTTGATATTCTGTTACAGCTGAAGAGACATAACTTGTCAACGTTTGAATTTTATCTGTCACTGTTCAACTTGTCATCTAAATACATTTTCTTTTATATTATATTTACTTTTATTCCTATTAAAAGCCTCTCATCGTTTCTGCAAACGCTTCACCGCAAATACAGTACTCTGCTACATCATTATTTCGCAATATTACTTTGTTGACAGTCACTGGTAAATGACTCTAGTCGGAACTGTAATAAGGCCTACTTTCCTTTACACATTTTAACACCAAACTAACTCTAGTTATTTCATTTGACAGCTGGAGAAAGAAAAGCAGTTACGTAAAACTCGCTATGAGATTCCACCCACTCCTCACATTTTGGTGCACCCATCCAACACGGCAAAGGGAGGCAAGTTTAACTGCAATGTCGCCACGCTGTCGCTGTTGTTGGACTATCGTATCACTGACAATAAGGAACATAGCTTTGAGGTAAGTTTTAATACCATTTTAATTTTAACTAGCCACTCATTTGATTCTCCGGCATGCACAATTATTATGATAGAGTCACAACCATTTTTTTTATAGAATCCATCATATTCTACTTTTCTACTAGGTAATTTTGAAAGTATTTTTTAAATTCTGTGGTATATCTTCTGGTTGTAGTTCATGGTGCCAAAATAAGTTAAAAAATTGTATATTCAAGTCTTCACTGTAACCTCATGTCACGTTGAAAATCTTTCCCACAGTTATTCGTGTTCGCCGAGCTATTCAACGAGATGCTGATGCGGGACTTCGGCTTCTACATTTACAAGACACTGTACACATTACCTGAAAAAGCAGAAGAGATCAAAGAGAAGAAAGAAGAAGATAAAGCTGAAAAGAAAGTTGAGGAGAAGAAAGATGAGAAACAAGAAGATAAGAGGGTGGATAAGAGAGAGGATAGACGCGATGACAAGAGAGATTCACGCAGGCGGGATAGGAAGGTAGGTTATGGATGGAACTTATATAACCTGGGTATTGTTAATAGAGCCTACATACCAAAACCGCCGGTGGTGGTGGTGGCATGTTAGCTGTCATCTGACTGACGAAAATAAGTGCTCAGTAAATCATTTTGTCCATTGTCCTATTTTTAGAAGGCCTCATGTGAAGCATCAGCCGAATCATAATATGAAAACCAACTGGTACAAAATCAGATTTTCAAATTGAAAGTAACAAAAACAGCGATAAAATAACCCTGTGGAAGTATGCGGTGCAAGCCGTGCTTGCAGCGTGGTGTTTTGGAGATGACGGAGAGGCAGTAGAATAGGAGATCGGACTGGGTCAAAATAATATGATTCTGTTTAGTCCGTAAGTTAGATTATCGAAAAATATTGAATACGTGTTTTTTGTTTTATCAAATCAATAAAAAATGACGAAAGTAAAACGCGTCAAAGATCTTGGAGTGGGGCTTGAAACGTCACTTGTGTCGTCAAAATGTACTATCATATGACGTCACACGAGTTTTCGAAGCACTGTATCGTCTTCATTTTAAGTTTACGTGAAAAAAGAAAAAATACGTGTCCAATATTTTTTGGAAATCTATCTGACGGACTAATTAGTTTTTTTTTGTCCGATCCCCTATTATAAGTATTGTTAACAGTTTTAATGCTCATTTGCCTTTTCTTAACCAGGAGAGTCCCAGTGATGATGAACGCAGCGGCTCACCCAAACGTCGCAGCCGAGGCGTGGAGCTGCCCCCTGACCCTTACCTTCTACTATCACTCGTGTACTTCGACACATCGCGTGGAGGTAGCATGACTAAGAAAGATCTGCAGAACTTGTTCATGAGCCTGGGGCTACAACTGTCGCGCTCACAAATCAGAGCTGTGCTCGAGAAGGTGTGCGTTAAAGAGATGTTTAACTACAAGTAAGTTGACTCCGAACAAGATTATAACTGGTAAAATGTGAACTTTAACACACTCAAGGCAATTTTAACATTTTATAACACAGGCATATACTCCAGGGCCAACGCTTTTGAACGCCCTACTAAAATGTATGAAACGGCGTATGTATACTGAGGGATACACTGGCCTCCGAAGACGGGGCAGTGTGGTGTGGTGTATCAATAAGGATAAACCGGCGCTGAGCTTGTTAAAAAGGAAAGGTGTAAAAATAGGATATACCTTATTTAAAATAATGTATTTGTTTCAGGTCACTGATCCAGGCCATCAGAGATGTTTCATCAGGTTCACCAGAGGCCATTCAAGACCTCCCGCTGGACAGCGCAATGATGGGCAGTGAAGTGCCAACACATGTAAGTATTTTATTAAAAAGGACTTAGATCATCAAATAACATCTTGGCTTACATAGGAACAAACAACTTTTTTTTTTTTGTTCCTCTTCATACCTGCTATCAGTCATCACTCATCAGATGTGTGGCAAGATACATCACATTTTTGCAGAATGAGGACCAGTGTCCAAATTCTGCTTAATCAGGCAGCACAATATCAGCCTTCTTGAGTCTCTTAGCATGATTTGGCATCAATAGTGATCGTGAAAGGGGACTGGGATGGTTGGTCAATCTATCTTTATATTTCTCTAGGTAGCACTTCGCTTCTTCTAGGATTGTTGGGATTTCCAGGTGCTCATGTATTTCTGAGTTGCGAGCATACCAGGGCGCCGCTGCTAGGACCCTCAGGATACTGTTTTGACTCCTTTGAATGAACATGATGTTTGATTTGCTTGCGGAAGACCATTGTTGTATCCCATATGTCCATATAGGTTTTATGACGGAACAGTAAACTCTAAGTTGGCTCTGTCGATTGGTCCATGAACCATTGGTCAATATTATCTCTAAACCATTAACTTTTGATCCAAAGAACTTTTCACCCACGAAAGTTTCGCCAACAGAACCCTACGTCAGAGAATGCATAACCAACAGAATGTTTTGACCAATAACTATTCACCCAAAGAACAATTTGTGTAGTCGTCCGATTAGCCAAAATTATAATACGACCGCACTAACAATGTCACTTATTATTATTAAGCCTTTATTGCTGAATAACTAAACTACAATATAATAATATAACATAAAAACTTAAATCTAACACATCGGGTTTTCCGGTTTAGTGATCAGCGTGTCCTGTGACACATAGGCCTCTTCCAGCTTCTTCCACTCATTTCGGTCTCTAGCTTTCCTAGACCAGGTAGCACCTCCAATTTTCCTTATATCATCTATCCATCTCTTTGCCTGTCTTCCCTTATTCCTTTTGCCATCGCGTGGTTGCCACTCTGTTATTGTTTTGGTCCATTTTGTCTTGCTATCTCTCGTCATGTGTCCGGTCCATCTCCATTTCAACTGTCTTACTTTCTTTATTATATCTTCTACTTTAGTTCTGGATCGTATCTCAACTGCTCTCAACCGATCTTTCTTAGTGACACCTATCATGCTCCTCTCCATTCCCCGCTGTCATGATCTCAGTTTCAAAAGATGCTTTTGATTTAGTGCCCACGTTTGGCTCCCATAAGTCAGGCAAGGTAAGACGCACAAGTTGAGGACTTTTTTAGGAAAATATCTCCTTGAGTGACCAATAACTTTTCCATGCACTAGCAACTCTTCTTTCGATTTCCATGTCCGTTTGATCTCTGAATGAAATTAATTGTCCCAGGTATGTATAACTTTTCACGTAATCAATGCTTTCGCCATCTACTGTTATGGGTATTTCTTCCCTGTTTGACATTGCGTTGTTTTTAGACTTATTAATGGTGAGACTTAATATTCTGCTTTCTTCTGTTAATTGCTGCAGCATATGTTGCAGTGTACTAGCGCTGTCCGTGATTAATACTAAATCATCTGCGAATCTCAAATGGTTGAGTTGTTCCCCATTAATATTAATGCCTACTTTTTCCCACTCAATGTTCCTAAATACATTTTCTAGGATTGCAGAAAAAAGTTTTGGGGATAACGTCCCGGCGACAACGACCCGTTGTCCCCACAATGTCACTTAATTATCACTAATAAAAGTTCATTTTTATTGCATTTACAAACACTGATATGCAGTTTTACACTAAAAATTACGAAAATCTCCAACAGCACTTTTACGGGTGTTGACAGTTGACAACTGACTCGAACAACATAAAAATAAATTATTTGCAGATTGCAGAATTAGAGGAAACAATTGCAACAGGCAACCGCAACTTGCTGCCAATTTTCAATAAAGGTGACGAATCTGGAGAGCAGTCTAGTGAAACTAAGGACGTCAGTGACTCGGGTAACATTTTCTTTACACAAAATTAAATCACATAAAATAACTCTGATGTGGTAAGCAGAGTACTTATATCACTCACATTATGAGATATTTCACCTGTTATGATCCCCATACAATATCCCATTGCCCCACTACACAGATGACACAAGTTTCCATGCTGGTACTTAGATTTCCCTAAAAGTTGAAGACTTTTCCCGACACAGGATCTCACGAGTAGTAGTCACCAATGAAGTAGTATAATCTCATGCATTTTATTGTTTCCTTGCAGGCATGGTGATGTTCAAGTCCCGCCTCGTGGATGTGGGCGCACTGGTACGCGCAGAGGCGCGTAGTGCGGCGGGTCGCGCACGTCTCGAGGCCGCACTGGAGAGCACCCGGGCCGCGCTGCGGGCCGCGCGCGCCGCCGCCGCCAGCACGCAGCAGGCCGAGCGTGGCGCGCAGACGCAGGTGTCTGACCTTAGCGCCAGCCTCACCGCCGCACGCGCTAGGATCGCGTCGCTCACGGTACGTGGTTCACACTGAGAAAACCAAGTCCAGAATAGTCCTAGAGTATGTGAATGCTCAGATTTCAACCACCACATCTCTTGAAGAAAGGCATAAGCAGTTCAAAAGCATAGATCATCTTTATAGTGACAACTCTGCCTCACACGTTTGGCAGTTTGGCAGTGAGTGGCGCATCACTACAAGTACCTTATCAATGTGCGAATATTTTGGACAATCATAGAGACTATTGCAATAAGTTTTGTTTTTTGTTTACAGGCTAGCTCAAAAATATTCCATTCGGCTTTGAAGACTATTCAGTCTAAAGTCGAGGCTGTTGTCAACATTAAATATGAAGATGACGATGTGGTGGAAGTTGTCAATGGTCCAACGTAAGTTAAATTATTTTTAACAAATTTGTTGTATTATAATCCAAATACGTAGTTAATTGACTGTTATAAAACCACTTCACTTATGTATCTTTGTATTTACAGAACCACAAAAGGAAAGGAAACTAAAAAAGACACGCCTTATGAAAAAGAAGAAAAGAAAGAATCTAAGGAGACTATTGTGACTGCCACTAACGAGTCTTCACAAAAAACCGAAGACAAAGTTGATGTTGAGGACAAAAATGAAAAACCAGTAAAAGAAGCCAAAACAGAAGAAAGCGAAATATCAACGGCGGAAAATATGGATCTCGATGATAAGGAATAACGATTTATAAGGAGAGTCCAAAAGTGCTAGTTACTAAGTTTTCAACATTTTCATTAGCTGTACTACGAAACAATTTTACATTTAATAAAATGAAACTTGAATATAATAGTTATTGAATGTCATGTTCAGAGTAACTCTCCCCAAGATAATATATTAATTCAATGACTGATTTACAGAACATATGTATTAAGTTTCAGGAAAGAAGCCTTACATAAAATAATACATTAATATTATACCTATTTACCACATGTGCAACTTGTATTTCGGTCTTCCAGACAATTTTAATGAATTGGGTTCATACATGTAGCTTTTTTCAACCTTTTTTTGACATGCATATTATTAGAGGTTTTTTGATGACCAATGTGCAGTTTTCGACTACTGTGCTATTAATATTGGCTACCCTTGTTAGTTCTTATTTGATCAGTCTAGGAAAAAGTTCACAGACTTATTGTGTGGGGCCTAAAAGACTACCATGAGTGTATACTTTAATACCAGACTGCAGGTTGAATGCCGCTGCTAAAAACTGTTAGTATGACATTCATAAATTATTCAGTGTTGATATATATCTAATCATCATGTATCTAAATACATCAAGAATTCTATTTTTTTAAGAAGTCATTGAGGACTAGTTTTTATATTTGCTTACGGTAACATAATGGTGTGGAACAACTAAAATGTTACATACATTATTGAAAGTTCAGACAAGTAGAATTAATAGATTTCAGTGTAATGTGATTTTACCAAAATTATGATTTGTCTTGGTAAATGTGTGACATTTCTTATTGTAGTAGTGGATAAAAAGCATTCTAGTGCTTTCAAGTGGACTAGATTTAAGTATTTCAATGCAGTAAAGATTCACAAATTGATTGATGACGTATTATTTTTAGTCTAAACTCCTCCACCCTTTCACCAATCAAAACGTTCGAAAGACTTGTTATCTCGTCTTACACACCTCGTTGATCCGAAACTAATCCCAGAACAAGCTGGATTCAGGCCTGGAAATCTTACTGCAGCCAGGTACCTTACTCAACACATCGAGAACAAACCAAAAAAAAGTGACGGGACCAGTATTTGTGGACTTGTCAACAGCATACGACACTAACTATAAAACGGCTATTATGGAAAGTGATCAACCGGCAGGTTGATCACTTCAGCAGCAGCAGCAGTTCTCGTAGAATTCGTATAAACCTCGAATCTGTCAAGATTCGAGGTTTATACGAATTCTACGAGAACTGCTCAACTGCCCGACGATTTCGGGTGCACCTTGATAATAAAAGACCAAAAAAAAATTTCACTAACAACCAACTAATTAGCTTAAACACAACCCACTTTCTGTACGCTGACGATCTTGCACTAACTTGTCAAGACACCAACTTTGAGGATATTGAGCCGTTCTCTCCACAGCTTAAGTGACCTAAGCCACTATTATGCTGAAAACGCTCTGCAACCAAGCCCCTCAAAAAGGCAGACTGGCGTCTTCCATCTTCGAAACAGACAAGCGGGTCGTAAACTCAACATCTCTTAGCAGGGACTCCCAATCGCTCATAACAATCACCAGACCCGTCACTAACCTACAAAAATAATTGCCAGGCTATACATATGAAAGTTCATGCCAGAAATAACATACTACGCCGCCTTATCTAAGTTCTACGAACCACTGGATTGGCGCTTTGCTTCTCCGCTGATGAATATGCAGAATATGCTTGTCCAGTATGGGACCGTTCTGCCTACGCCGATCTAGTGGATACAGCTTTAAATGAGACGTGCCGGATTATTACTGGTTAATTGCCTTTTTTTTTGGGTGGGTGGAAAATCATCAAATAACCCTCCCGCTCTTGGGAGTGTCAGACTTCTACGGACTACAAACCACCCATGTTCCTTCTTAGCCCTTTATGTCGAGGCCGCGGTTTCTCTTGTGAATAACCCGCAGCTCCGACGGGATTACTGGTTGTCTTAGACCGACTCCGGTACGGATGTTGTATCCACTAACTTGGATTGCGCCGCTAAAAGTTCGTAGAACCATAGCGAGCTGCACCGAGAGGACGAAGCTACAAGCTGACCTTACGCCAGTCGCCACCCAATGCACAGTTACGCCCCTGAGGCTGAAAAGACGAAAAGTTTGCTAGTCCAGCTGATAGGAATGCCTCCCCTGCAAGACGTGAGCTGCTTAAGACCCCTGATGGCTTCATCAAGCCGTCTGAAAGCCACCTGGACATGCTTTGCCGTGGCCGACTTGGAAATCACTAAATAGACTCCGAACCCAGGTCAGCCGTAGCAAAGACAATCTCTTCGGATGGGGGTTCATTGACGGCTCAGACCTCAAGTGTGTATGCGGCGTATCTCCACAAATAATGTCCCACCTTCGATCTTGCGCTGCATGCCCTGACACCTGCACACTTGACGACCTTATGACAGCATCAGCGAGTGGAGTACGCATAGCTGAATTTTTGGGCCAAAACGATTTGATCTAATAGAAATTTGCCATCGACACGCTAAGAAGACCAATCAAAACGCAAATACTGTTTTAATATTGCTTTAATGAGTAATTTAACTATTTTACAAAGGTTTTTTTTAAATATTTCTAAAACATAGAATAGGTAAACAATGAATGTAGGTGTTTTATCTTACTACAAATTACGACATAATATTGCTAAAATTAAAATATAACTCTCGTGTTGATGGGTATCATTGTCACAATCACATCAATATTACTGATTGATATAATTTTAAAATTACAGAATAGGTATCTACAGAGTTACGTAAATAAATACGTTATATTAATATGTATAATGTCATTATATGAACAATTAAACACTTGTATACACGACGGTGTCATTACTGTTCCTTACCGCTAGTACAGACTTCAAAAACATCTTTTGCCAAACTGAACTGAAACGATTACCGCGCAGCATGGTTTGTGGAGGGATGTTCCAGTTGGCGCGAATAATCGTGTAACTGATTGTCCCATGTCAGTCATATCCCGAACCTTTAAAGCAACTTTTTGCCGTGTGTACAAGCCACTGCAGTTACCAATAATAGAATGATTACAGGTACAGCCAAACTATGATGTATATCCGTATTAGACGCAAGGCTCTACATAGTTCCCTGGGAAGAGACCCGTCACTCCATCCATCACGCCTTCCCACCAGCCATCATCGTTTTTCTTCAGCACGTAGATCACGGCACTTTCTTGGAATGATAACTCGTCCTCTTTGTCAGCATAGTAATCATATATTGCGACAACTAAAACAATTCCAATGTATGATTATGACAAATGACCTATGCAATACTGGATTTTAAATATAGACATGGTGAATTAAATGTGAATTACCTTTCTCAATGTAGTTCTTAGGCACCCAGCCAGGTAAATCTTCTTCATCTGGTACTATTGCAGGAACTGCGTTTGTGTATGGGGCACCCATACTTCCCATCTTATTCTAAAATGGTAAACAAACAGTTAATCTATTATATTCAAATAGGTTTGTCTGCATTACAACTGGTACAACTTGTGCATATTGGTATTGACGAGAAAACGTTTTTGTTTGTTAGAAAAAAAAATCTGTTCTGCTGCTCATGGTTAGGTGGTTATCAAAGTTGAGCAATGTCGATTATTCCTTTATTCGTTAGTCAGTCATCCAGCAACGCTCTGTAAAGTGAGCCAAGTAGTCGCAATAATTATATCAAATTCATACATTCATGTGGTGGGGTCTGCCGAAACCCTCGTGCGCCAACTCATCGTCCATCGGAGGAGGCGGCAGCGGTGGGGACACAGAACCGCCACGGATGGATCCTCCTCCCGCCGAAGAAGACGACGCACGCTGCAATAGGTGCACATGCTAGTAACAGTGCTTATGTTTGAAAGTATACTCCGGTTATTATAGGATTAGAAGTAGCAGCTGATAAAGGTAGGCTGACAGAAAATGCCTTGTGATACAACTATATGATAAAGAAGTTTGTCCTAAAGTAACCGGAGTATATTATTGTTGTTACGGCGAAAAGCAGAAGTGCAGCTAAACCTATACCAGCCGGATAGAATTAGGCGCAGTTGAGGTTGGACCAACTCGATTGGGACAGGTTAAAAAGACGCCATCCAATGGTTAGGTTGACATGACAACAGAAAATTAGGTCAACCACTGATACGACAACAACAGATTGACCATGCAATGACACACATGCTGCACCTTGTTCTAACTAGCTCACCCATTTACATACAACTGTCAGTTAGCAGATTTGAGATGAGAATCTGCACTGGCCTCGTCCATCGATTCTCGCCATCTTACTAAGTTTAATGTTCATTGACAGAAGAGTATTTCCCCTCGAAGATAAGGAGGCAAGAACCTCTCTCTCTGTAAAGGAGCCTTAGGTAAAACCTCACTTCGTATTTTAACCGTAACAACATACTGAATGTTTGTAGGTACTAGAAGTAGGATAACTACGATGGTTCATTGGGGTAGGATTTGAACTCACAACTTCCCAATCGCTGATGTTGGGCTATTTGATCTATTCAAAAGAAATTTCGGTAAATTAAGAAGCATTTCATTATGAATTGTCTTTTTGTACTTGTTTCACATTGGGTAGGCTATAAGATTTGGAGAATTGTGGTTAAAGTATATTATTATTTAAAATATTCTTCTAAATGGCAGACACAGCCACAGCAACACACATTCTCTAGATAGCATTTGAAATCATACCCAATGTGATGCAAATTATAAGCTCTGTTATGACAGATTTATAAAAAATTCCATAAATAAGAAGAGTAAACAAACCTGTCCAGGTAGGCTCATGGAATGTTGACTGTGTTCACCATCAGAACCAATCAAAGGTGATGGTGGTGCTGAAATTTAAAAAATCTTTACTTATTAAATGAATGGCTGGTTTCTTGAGTTAACTGTTTGGCCCTGAGAGTTTTTTTTTTTTTTTAACCTTTAAGAGTTTATTTTTCCAAGTGGTGAAATGATTGCTCAATCGATGGAAGTTGATTACCCAGGTTACACAAGACATAACAGAAGTTCTGAGGGTATCCCACTCAGGGAGTCTCCTTTGATCAATGATTACTTTTGAGCTATGCAAATGATCAAATAGTTTGGAGCAATGTAAGTTATAATAATACTAACGTGGCATACTGGAATGCAAGTCTTGTTGTGAATAGTTTGAAGGGGCTTGATGCTGATTTGGATGTACCATTCCCACCTGAAAGAAAACAGACCAGAAGTGAATTTTTGGGCCAAAGATAAAAATGCAAAGTGTATGCTATTAGAAATTAATTTAGTTAAGCAAATTACCTGAGGTTGTGCTACAGGCAGAGTGGAGTACCCTGGTGGGCGACGCGGGTAGTTGGGCGCATAGTGCGAGGGCACTTGTGGAGGGGCCACAGCTGGTGGTGTGCGGTACTCACGGGATGATTTACCTGTATAGAAAATAAGAAATGCATGTTAAATTACATTGCATAAATTGCAACACTACAAATGCGTACCACTATAAGATGTTACATTTTTTAAGATAAAGCAAAGATTAGTTTACCAAGAGTGCCACGGCCCAATGTTCCAGTATTAGCAGCAGCTGCAGCTCTCACAGCTGCTGGTGGAGTGGGAGGTTTGGTAGTGGGGGCAGGCAGTGTTGCTGCACTTGGGGCAGAGCCTGATCGACGACCTCTAGGAGTTCCGCTCGTAGCTCCATTCCACCGAGCACCATGACCAATGTCATCCAGAGCTGATAAAATAAAAACAAATAGTTGAGTAATAATACAATGTACACTAGGCTAAAAGAAAATGGCAACAAAAATAATAGGTAATCGTAAAAGACACACCTGTATACATACCTGTATAATCAATACTCTTTCTCACATATTTGATAGGTTTCTCTGGGTTAGCAGGAGCAATGATTTTGTACTGTCTGTTAGTCACCTTATTGGCAGTCAAAACGCCTATCTCTCGCCTTGCCACCTTCTCCTTGTGGATAGCAACAGTCTGAGCGATATGGTTCATTTGACCTTCCATTTCAGCCAACTGCATAGTTTGTAACTCTAACAGTTGCAGGAAGTTATATGCCAAGGTGTTGATTTGATATGCTACACTGGCTAATGATTGCGTTGTGTAGTTCTTGGTGCTCTCTAGAGCGAGCCTTTTGTTCTCCGATTGAAAATAGTTAGCTTCGCAGTAATCAGCTACACGCTCGAGGTTCGTGTGGCTGTCTGTTAGATGGGTGCGCCCCTCAGGGATCTCGGTTTGCAGTAATGCTGCTAACTCGGCCATTTTGATGTTGCTAAAATCATTCACTAAAACATTTACACTACTAGAGAAGAAATATACACGAAATACCTATTTCAGGCACTTATTCAGTCCAATTATAGGATATATTATTACACGATCGCGACCCACAGGAAGTTAGGGAGAAAGGGGAACAGTCTTTACCTTTTTAGTGAACCCAGACAATAGATTCCACTCAAACAACGATTTTTATTAGTACATCATCAATAACAGCTTTTAGTTAATCTGTAACTATAAGTTAAAATCACAAATTAAAGAAAAACACAAAATAATACAGTTTTGGGTGGGACGTTGCAGTGACACAATCAGGGTTGCCATAAGCTAAAAAAATACTCTGGCCTGAAAAATACAGTGTTACCAACTCTCAAAAATAATTACCCCTAAAGTTTGTGTCAAAAACCCCCTAAAAATTATAAATATAAATTCTTAATGATTTACAAATACAGTGTGATCAAATTATCTTGGCAGGTCCGAACTTCGTGCAGGTCATTTTGTTACAACTAATGTATAAAAGTGTTATAATATTTATTTTATTTGTATTTCTCACTGTTTAAATTAGATATTTTCTGATCGTTTAAGTATTGGTTTATCTGGCAATAACAGTTTTCTTCACAAGTTTACATGCGTAAAAGTTCGCAGAGCCTATGTTCAGACCTGCCAAGACAATTTGATCGCACTTGTACATCTGTCTAAAATCAGTTTATGTAGTAGTATAAAATTTTATTATATTGTATAATTTAGTATTAATAGTAGTATTTCTACTACTAATACTACTATTAGTCTATTAATTATTAAATCAAAAAATCCCTGAAAATACCCCTAAAAATTTCAGACCATCCCATTTCACTTTTTTACCCCCCAAATCTGGGGGGAAAACCCTTAAGTTGGGAACACTGGAAAAATATTTTGGAAAAACTAGCAGTAAAGACATAAGCAGATTACAGAAATGCAGATAAAATAACAAATTAAGTTACATAAATAATTTGATTAGGTATACGAGGAGTGAATTTAGGTATTTATTAAATTTTATTCACAGAACACATAATAAACATTATAGATCACATTACTATTACATTTTAAAGTCTTGTCAATACACACAGCGACATCTTTGCAAATGGAATGTACCACGATGACGACTTGTTCTTATTTCTACACTAGAGGGCAGTACTAGTAGTCTGAAATTGCTTTTTTACATGTCCCTAGATTCCTGAAAAGCCCGTAACAAGTAGGCTTTCAATACTATTTCAGTAATGATTAGGTAAATATTATTCTGCGAATGAAGTAGAATTTTACACAGAAACAATCCTTTAGGTATTATCTGGCTCTACTATTAATTACATTTTTAGTCTTGTCCATACACACAGCGACATCTTTGCAAATGGAATGTACCACGATGACGACTTGTTCTTATTTCTACACTAGAGGGCAGTACTAGTAGGCTGAAATTGCTTTTTTACATGTCCATATATTCCTGAAAAGCCCGTAACAAGTAGGCTTTCAATACTATTTCAGTAATGATTAGGTAAATATTATTCTGCGAATGAAGTAATTTACACAGAAACAGTCCTTTATGTATTATCTGGCTCTAATAATAATTATTTAATTTTTGTTCTAAGGGATCATTTCAAAACATGCATCTCATATTACCTACTAGAATGAAAACTGCTATCCTGGGATCAGCCGGAGTAATATTTAGAATAAGTTACGTAGTTATAAGTTTAAATAATTTTATTTGGGTATATTTCAATGTACACAGATCCAAAACACGAATACTTTCATTAAAATTTTATTTAAATGTAGCTATTTTATTTATTGTGGTAGGTAATAAGCTTGTTGACAAAATACTAAAACTTTAACAAATCCTCCAATTTCATTATAGGTAGCAGAAATTGCCTTTTAAAACAAATGTAATATTCAGTTCTGTTTGATGTAAGTTCTATTTACTAAATACATGATTTATTATACTTCATTTTCCACAAGCCCTAAACTGTTAACTACAGTAAAATACACACATTTTACGTCTAATTTGACTAAAATAATGCATTATCATAATTTTACCTTTCGAGTTAATAATAATTGTAATCTGTTTTTACACAATAAAGAGTCTGTCATGATAGTTTTATTTTAAATACAAAAGAATACTAAGTGTAACTTAATTTAATTAACTACAATATTTAGACAGATTTTTATAAGAAAACATTTGTTACGAAAGATACGAAATTTATCTATTTGATAAAATGTTTCTGAATGAAATATGAGATATTAAAAAATTATAAACTAACTGTACAAAAAACAGGGTTACATGAAATCAGATAGTTGTGAGTATAATATTTCATGCAGTCAATAATACATCCCAGTTTATTTCATTGTTAAAAACCTCTTTTTCAAGCCACAACTCATAATTATCTTTGAATTCTTCATCAAGTTCTATAGTTGCTTCTAATACACTATTTATATCTGTCTCAAGGGGAGTCAAATCGATTTCTTGTTCCCCACCAGTGCCGTACCTCCTATTATTGAAGCGATCAACGCTCACTCTTAGGGCACATTCCTCATCTTGAAAATCCCATGGTCTTGCATCTACATCATTACCAAATGCCCAGTCATCATTCAACCTGTGCCGCACCTTGGAATATATTGCACTGATGGTTTTCATATTCGTTTTCCTCCATTGTCTCCCCAAGTACTTAGTTTGCATTTTTAGTAGTTTCAACACATAAAATTGCATCAAAGCATGTCTAACTTTTAATGTGCGTTTCAGGATTGGCGCACTTTTGAAAACAACAAGCATCATGATTCTTGCATTCTTCCATTTAGTAAGCTTATTTAAAATCCTCAATAGATTGATGCATGAGAATACATTCCTCCATGAGTAGGGAACAGCTGAGTCTCCAATATCCAGACATTCCTTTGTCAGTTCTGGCTGTTCTCCAATTACACAAGCTGGAAAGTCAAATATTGGTATTGTGTTTTTAGCTCCAACATAAGACAAAATATTCTGATTAAAGAATTTTAGAACTAAAGGCATGCAGTTAGCATACACAAGATGTTGTGACATAAACTCAAATTGGTATACATGATTTAATTTCAAATGTTTCAAAAGAAGCAACAATATTGCAGTGACTGCTTTTACTATGATTTCTTTATGCCTGTTCACATCAATGCCAAGTTTGAGGGACTGTAGAACAGTCATGGGCATCTCTTCTGGTAGTAAGTCTGCCATAATGTTGATGGAATAAGTTTTAGCAGTTGATGTAGGTGCTGCTGCCAAAAGTATTTTTAACAGTGCAATCATGTACTGCGGTAAATTAGGCAGCATTGCTTTGTACAAGACTTCTGCTTCTGTTTCTTCAACTTCTCTTTCTCCTTTTGTGAGAGGGCTTCGAGCAATTTCCAGTTCTCTTTCTGCCTGTAATTCTGAAAGGCTGGTGTAAACATGTTTCTTTAGTATGTCTATTCCTTCATGTATGGGCTGTGGTAGTCCTGCTGTAGTTTGTCTATCTCCAGGAAGGGAATACCCAACGAACTTGATCCGGACATTATCAAGAAACATATCAATATCTTTTTGGCGCACCTTAGACTGCCATGGAAGACTTCTCGGAAGTGGAGGCGGTGGAGGTGGGCTGTCAAACTGTTTGAAGTACATGTAATATGGACAATTAGGGTTATTTTCAGATTGTGAACCCTCACTGGGTATAGACTGAAACTCCATTGAGTAATCTTCCGAGCCATTTCCAGTTTCTTCTTTGTCAACAAATATTTGTTCATCAGATTCATCAAGTGAGGTTTGTTTCATGAAAAGGTGTCTACGAATTTTTCCTTCTCTCTCATTTTCTTTCAGTAGTTTCCTCTGTCCAGGATTTTGGTTCTCAAGCATGTCAGCTGCACTAGGAGGAGGTGAACTTGCTCTCATACCTTTTATTATTTCAATAGTGTCTTCTGATAAAGCTGGTAGTTCATATTTCTCTCTGAGCCTACCTTTTCTCTCTTTCAACTCATTTGAACCTCCTAAATACACAAGTAACACTTTCCACAGCAGTAGTAGAACTTTTTTCATAGGGAAGTGCGGAGTTGTTCCTGCACAAAGATGTGTTACCATGCTCAGCAGTTTCACTGGAAGCAATTCTTCTCCAAACGGTGCTCCCAATTCTTCCTTAAAGTTTTTAACTAAATGTTTAAACTCAGATTCAGGATTGTCCTTTTCGGTTCTCATATATTCTGTGATTAGATACAGAACGGACAGGATAACTCGTAAGTTAGTCGAGTCCGCAAGAGATTCTGCAAGCTTCCTGGAAGCTATTGCAGAACTGCTCCGAACTATTTCGAGATTCAGTAATTCGACGAAAGCAGAAAAAGTTCCCATGTCGTACAGCATCATTACGTTGACGCGGGCCCAGTGTGCCTGCTCTGCGTCCGATTGCATCTCCGCCCAACATCCCTGCGCTAAATACAATATACAGCGAGTTGCACGCATACGTATCTCACTCACGGCGACATCCAAATGCTCCAGTAATTTCATTACTACAGTACGCTGCTGTTTATTTGTCAATCTTTGCCAACTTGGTGGATAGTTAAACTCTTCCATTATATCTTCGAATGCCTTGACGTTGAGCTGATACTCTGGATGTTCCGTGTAACTGTATAATTCAGCTATTTCGTTTTGTTGAGTATCACAATCGTCGTAAATGAAGTCGAGCTCGGGGCTCTCCATGTCGTTAGCACAATCCCCTTCTTCCATGGGGCGGCGAACATCAGGCATTTTCACTCCTCCACGCCGGCCGTTGCCGTTGGTGCCCATTTTTCAATAGTCTATTGACTATCTCAATTTCATAATATAATTTCACATCTCAGAATCAGAGTAAAACCCGATTTATTGGGAATTTATTGTAAAAAAGAAATTGTAAGTTTTCTCGTCTTTTTATGGCACCACAGACAATACAATATTCCACAGACAAAATTAAGACAGATCTTTTTTTGATAGGATGGGATGGCACAGATTATACACCATCTTTACACCACTATAAAGGAGTGCCTACACTGCTGAGAGCTGGTACAATTCCCGTGGTAATGGCACCAAATGGGGTTTAAAAACGAAAACTCCGTCGTTGAGTGTTTTTAATAACAACTGTAGCGCACGGTTCCGGATAACCGGATCGCAAGGTTGTCAACATTTTTGTGGGATGTGAAGTTAACGATCACTGTTCCGATATTCGAGTCAGCGAATGGCATAAATTGCCTAGGGCCCTGAGAACGCTCTCGTTGAGCAGCTGCATGGAGCAAGGGATTGATTCAGAAATCAGTGATTCTGGACACAATTCGTATTGTTAGTAGGTTCTTCTCTTTGGAGCCCTGACCTAACTTGGACTCTAATCCCGGTAGCTGGTAGGCCTATGTTTTATTTTTTTCATGACTCATACTCTGAAAGTAGGTCTGAAGTTGCCTGAGGAGCGGGTTGGAGGTAATACTTTTCAGCCCTAGGGAGAATTGCTTTCAACTGACAGCGGTCTAAATATTAAAAAAAAAGCTAGTGTAATTGGAAGCAAGCCTATTGCCACCAACCGATGTAATTAGGAGCAAGCCTATTCATCACTGATCACATCATCATTTCAGCCAAAAGACGTCCACTGCTGGACATAGGCCTCCCCCAGGTGTCGCCACATTGACCGGTCCCGTGCGTTTCTCATCATTTTTTTTCTCATCGTTTCTCATCCCCGCAACCTTGACCAGGTCGTCGGTCCACCTAGTGGGAGGCCTTCCAACGCAACGTCTTCCGGTTCGCGGTCGCCATTCCAGAACTTTTCGGCCCCATCGGCCATCCGTTCTGCGAGCAATGTGCCCTGCCCATTGCCACTTAAGTCTGGCGATTCTTCGGGCTAGGTCGGTAACCTTGGTTCTCATGTGGATGACCTCATTTCTGATTCGATCACGCAAGGAAACTCCGAGCATAGCCCTCTCCATTGCCCTTTGGGTGACTTTGAGCTTTCTGATGAGGCCCATTGTGAGCGACCACGTTTCGGTCCCGTATGTACCTAATCACTGGCAAAGTGGCAACACACACTGGTCATAGACTTTCCTCTTGAGACACTGGGGTAAGTTGGACGAGAAGATACCGCGCAACTTCCCGAACGCTGCCCAGCCGAGTCGGATTCGACGATTGACCTCTTTCTCGAAGTTAGATCTACCCAACTGGACCGTTTGTCTCAGGTAGACATAATCGTCCACAACTTGATAGGAGTGGGTGTTACATGAACATTCAACATAACCTTGGTTGATGTTCATTTTAAGACCCACTCTTTCGGAAGCTCTACCCACTCGCTTGCTTTTGGCAACGATTGTTTCCAAAACCAAAACTCTCTCGCTTGCTCTCGGCAACGATCGTTGCCAAAATATATTTTTTGTTAAACAACTCTAAACTCTATTTTAAAGACTATAAAGTCCTTTCAAAACACCTTTAAACCATAGATTATTAGATTGTTTATCATTTAGACGCAAGTTTGCAACATCACCCGACGAATTTTTTTTTACAATTAATTATTGAAGTTTGAGGCCGACATTTTGTGTTTCTTTGTGATTTGTGTCCTTTTATTTTTAATGACGATTTTTAACGACAATCGTTATTGTTTCTTGTTCAATAGTACAGATAACTAGTCTAGTTTATAAAAATGACGTAAAACTATATACCTATCGCGCAAACTTTTTCACAATTTCACGTTATTCGACAAACCGGCAAAATATGCTCGACCTTAACTTTAGCCTCTTATAAAATATTTTACACTCAACTTTTGTCAAAATAACAAACGTTACTCTTTTCCTTATCTTTTTGTCTACACAAAACAATAAACAAAATTACGCTAGGTCTCTCGTATCGATTGTAAATCAAGTTTTAATGAGGGGCGGCTCCGCCGAGTGTTTAGGTCAAATGTCACGAGCAAAGCTCGACGGTTTTCTTGAAATCGAAAGCAAGCGAGCGGCTACTGAGGTCATCGAGCATTGTACTGAGGTCTTCCATGGTCTCAGCCATGACCACTATATCGTCGGCAAACCGAAGGTGAGTGATGTACTCGCCGTTGACGTTGATGACAAGTCCTCTCCAATCCAGAACCTTGAAGATATCCTCCAATGCAGCGGTGAACAGTTTCGGAGATATGACGTCTCCCTGTCTCACACCGCGCTGCAGAAGGATAGGTTCCGAGGTCTGGTCCTGAAGTCGGACTGACATGGTGGCATTTTTGTACAAACACTTCAACACCTCGATGTACCGGTAGTCGATTTGGCACCGTTGGAGAGATTGCAGCACAGCCCAAGTCTCGATCGAATCGAAGGCTTTCTCGTAGTCCACAAACGCTAAACAGAGAGGCAGGTTATACTCTTCGGTCTTCTGTATAACCTGCCGCAGCGTATGTATGTGGTCCACGGTACTGAAGCCTTTTCGGAATCCGGCTTGTTCTGGCTGGAAATCGTCGAACCTGCGTGCGAGGCGATTCGTGATGACTCTTGAAAACAACTTGTAGACATGGCTTAGAAGTGAGATGGGTCTATAGTTCTTCAACCGGGCATTGTCACCCTTTTTGAAGAAGAGCACCACCACACCCCTGCACCAAGCCTGTGGCGTTCTCCCCTCGAGAATGACGGAATTGATTAGCTTCTGTAGGGCCTTAAGGACCGGTTTGCCACCCGCCTTCAGAAGTTCGGTCGTAATTCCGTCATCACCCGGCGCCTTGTTGTTTTTAAGCTGTTTCAGAGCCATCCTAATCTCGTACAGGCTGACATCCGAGATGACTTCGGTATAGTGTCGGGTCAATCTAGCTCTGGGGTCTTTCGCTAGATTTTCGACGGGTTGACTAGTTGACGTGTACAGCTGCCCATAAAAACTCTCGATCTCTCTCAGAAGTTCCGGTTTGGCGGACACGATCCTGTCATCGTCGCCGGTCTTCAGTTTCGTGAGCTGGCTCTGCCCAATAGCCAGATCTCTTGCAAATACCTTGGAGCCTTTGTTCCGTTCAATTGCGTCTTTAATACGCTCGGTATTAAAGCGGCGGAGGTCGCTCTTCAAGGATTTGGAGATCCGTCTATTGAGCTGCCGGTATTGCCGAGCTTCGTCTGAAGACTGCAGGATCATCTCACGCCGCTGCTTCATGAGCCTAAGAGTGTGATTTGAGAGTTTCCTGATCTTATTTGTACGACGTATCTAAAAAAATTTAGACCCAGTCGTATGGACAGTTTCCACGAACCCGTCGTTGTAATCGTCCACTGAGCTTCCTAGGCATTCGAAGCGATTCTGGAGTTCAAGCCGAAAGCTCTCGGGGTTTTGGGTTTGGATTTGTGCTGGACGGAGCGTAGACTTCATCAGTCGTGACCTTTCTAGCTTAATATTGATGTTCAATGTGCCTCTTACCTAGCTTCATGTGGGCGGCGAAACTATTTTTTTTCGCATGCAGGTCATTTTGGACATGTGGTTGCCTCAGTCCCTGATAAAGTTCCTACTAGTTTAAAATAATCTAGCCTTTTTTTTGGGCTGGTGTATAATCATCAAATACGTCGCGCGCTGCGTCGGTTTTCCCGAGTTCATATAACCCCAATCTATTTAAGTCGCGAGTAAACTTGACTGGCCTGTTGGTCTAGTGGTTAGTGACCCTAACTGCTATGCCGGAGGTCGTGGGTTCGATTCCCACCCAGGACAAATGTTTGTGTGATGAGCACGATCATTTGTTCTGTGTCTGGGTGTAATTTATCTATAATATGTATGTATTTAGAAATATATAAGTATGTTTATCAGTTGTCTAGTACCCATAACACAAGCTCTGCTTAGCTTGGGACTAGATGGCGTTGTGTGATAGTTGTGGAATATTATTGTGGAATATTATTATAATATTATAAATAGGCTTCTTCTGGGTAAGCTCGTTCCATCGTCGACCTCATCTCTGCCCTTAGGGCAAGATTGAGGTCAAGAGTAAGCCCATATAAAATAAAAAAAAATAAAAAAAAATAACCCATCCCGCTATTAGGCAGAGCGAAAGGGAGTGTCAGACTTCTACTGACTAAAAACCACCCATGTTCCTTCTTAGCCCTTTATGTCGAGACCGCGGTTTCTCTTGTGAACAACCCACAGCCCCGACGGGAAATAATCTAGCCTCAAGTAAACAGAACTAGCATGTTGCAAGTTTGCAAACCAGGTCAGTAAGAGAGGGCAGTTTAGTAGAGAACTAGTTTGCTATCCTAGCTTGAAAAACTAGCCTCGTATATCCCGGCCATCAAAAACCAAGTCTGTACGCCATGGGTTAAAAGGGGGAGAAAATCCTGTCCACAAGTTTGCTTTTATCTGCTTGCCTCGCTTGGAAGGAATTACTTTTCCCAATGAAATTCCTGGACATGTTATATTGTCTTGTCTCCGACTACTTTGATTATTTTAGGTAATTTGGGTTGCATATAAAAATGCACTGAAAATGAATGGGTAAGTTGTTTTTTTTTTTTTTTAAACGTTACCCCACACTAGGAATTTCACCTGTATCGTGGGTGCGTTCACAAACATAGAAAGTCACATACACAAATACCCAGACCCGAAACAACTATCTGCAGGCCATACAAATATTTGTTCCGTGCGGGAATCGAACCCGCGACACGCAGCACAGCAGTCCAATCGCTTAGCCACTGCGCCAACCGGTAATGAATTTATGATTTCAGGCCGTATGTATGTTCGAAACGGCTGTAATAATAATTACAACGGTTATAAACTGTATGACGTCACAGCAAATGGAACTTATACTTTTTTTTAACTTTTTTCACATAAAAAGAGGTACAAAGAATGGCTTAGGCTCGTGGTTTAATACTCTATGGTATCTACCAAAGTGGATAGGAGCGGAGACGAGAGGAGATGAAACCGTTCGTTTTCCGTTTTAATTAGTTAAAATTTACATCTGGTCTTTCGTACTTCCTGTGATTGGTCGAATTTGGCACATCTCCTCTCTGCTCTGTTCGTTTCCCCTTTGGTCGATACCGGTCCTTAGGTAATGACTTAGACGTTCTCTACCAGTCAACTGTTAGGATCCCCTACAAAAAAGTCAGGCAGTCATCTTGAACCCGTGTTCTTGTGTTGAAACTACTTAATTATCTTGAAAAATTATTACACCATGTAAACAATGCCAAATCTACGGTGCAACAGCAAAGCCTGCTAGTTGCGTATTACAAGATACTGTAAATTAAAATACTTTATCTACTTATTTATTCAAATTGTAGTTTTCTAAGGTTGTAGGAAAACTAGAGATTTCATCGGGTTCATCGCAGTTTGAAAGATCGATTCTAGCCACAAAAGAGTTGCATATTAGTATGAATTAATTTATATACCTACCTACAAAGTATTCCTCCCAAAAACAATAATAAAACATTTAAAAATATAAAAAAATTTAGCCCACCGGTATCGGGAATAGGGAATATTTAGAGCTACCGGGGCGGTCAGGGCTCTAGAGAAAGGAACCTGATCCTAACAATACGAGCCGTGTCTAGGAGTACCGCTTTCTGTATCAAGCTCTTGATCCAGCTGTCTAACGAGAGCCTCCTCAGGTGTTGGTCGAGGCTCATGGTAATTAAGCCATTGGCTGAAACGACTATCGGCACAATGTTTGCTGAGGTCACATCCCACATGTCCACAACCTCGCGAGCCAAGTCAAGATACTATACTTTTGCCTGAAATGGAAAAAACAGCTTTAGCTTTTTTTTTCTTAAAAAGATACAAAGCAAGCAAGTGCCATAACGAAATAATAAAATAGAGTTACACCCATACACCTAAGCGATAACCACATCAATTTATTCTAGGACCAATTAATTTAACACCCTCTCAAAATCTGTTTACCCGCCGCAGATAAAAAGCTTTTTCAATGGTGGAGCAATATGGTTTGTTCTCACGTCAAACGTCTCTGATATGACATCCGAACATTTGTAATACAACAATGGATCCTTTTACCCCTGAGGGGTGTTAAAGAGCAGCAGGGGGCGGGTTGGGGTGCTTTATAATGGAATAAGTATCTGCGGGTTAATGTCGAGATAGTATTGCGTAGGCGAGGAAATTTTGCTATGGTATAGGTATATAGCAAAATTTCGATATAATAATAAATTATAAAGTTTTATTCATAGTGGTACCTAATTTCGCATTCGAAGATTTTAAATTTGAATCGGTTATAATTATTGTTAAAAGCTTGTTAGTAAATCATAACCCTCCTTTGGCTTTGCCGTAGTCGGGTAAAAAGTAAGTTAGATGCGTAATATACATGGAAATGACCAGCCAGTCGCATTATATCCAACATAATTATACGTAAGTACACCAGTCTGTACAGCTTTTATAAATTTGACCCGTAAAAACCAGTATCTTTAAACTGAAATTGCCTGGGTACTTCAAGGTTAAGCTTACCATTACCTACCTAATAGGAGTTAGAGTTTGTATGCTGGATACATTTATTCTATGGTTACTTAGGTTGCTAAGTAACTCTTGTTGATATAAAAATATGTTCTGTCTTCTGGAAATATTGGAAATAAAAAGCTTACCATCTTTTGAGTTTCACTAAACTGGCTCTATTTACAACTTATTTCAAAAGGTTATGGGCCCAGACCATGCCTTGTTGATGCTGAATTTGTAGGGCAGTTATATATAGTAAATTCGAATATATAAAGATGGAAAGTTCCACGAGTGCGGTCAAAAAGCTCACAGGTCGAGATAATTATGGTAGTTGGGCCTTCAGCATCGAAATGCTTTTAATAGATGCGGGGCTCTGGGACTGTGTGAGCGAAAATTTCGTTTCTACGAAGCCTGAAGACCGGAAACGCGACGAAAGGGCAAGGGCAAAGATTTATCTGTCAATTGCAGAACAGTGCATCACCATTGTCAAGAATGCCAAAACCTCATGGCAAGCATGGAGTGCGCTCAAAAAGGCCTATGCTGACTGTGGTCTAATCAGGAGATTAGGTCTGCTGCGGAAGCTATTTTCGTTGAAGTTGGATAATTTCCTAAATATGGATGCCTACGTCAATGAAGTGCAAGCTACGCATCAAGCCCTGGAGGCAATCCAAGCTGCATTGAATGATGAATTCATCGCTGTTATTCTCTTAGCTGGTTTGACGAATTCTTACGACCCTTTGGTGATGGCCATGGAACATTCTGGTAAGGAATTATCATCGGAGAACGTGATAGCGGCTCTTCTGCGTGAAGGTCACCGACAGCAAGTGAATGATGCTAAGGACAATACGGTGTTAGCTAATGTTGTAAGTGGTAGAGGCAGCGATCGTAAGAAAATAGTTTGTCATTTTTGTAAAAAGAAGGGTCACTTTAAATGGCAATGTAAGCTTTTCAAAGCCAAACAAGGTAAGACTGAAAGCAATTTAGCGGCTGTGGGCAGGATTAATGATGATTTTTCTACTGATTTTGTTACTTTACTTGCCGCTAGTGGGGATAATTGCTGGGTGGTAGACAGTGGCGTAACATCACACATGACATCAAATAAGTCTATTTTAACGCCTATAGCAAGCAGTTCGAAAGCTGTTACTTGCGCGAATAATGACAAAATAGTATCGACCTCACAAGGTACTGTGAAGTTAGACGTATGTCACAAGGGACGTCCGTTAGGACTGACAATGAATAATGTGTTGTTGATTCCAGAACTAGTTACCAACTTGATGTCTGTTGGCAAGTGCACTGATAATGGTCAGGTTGTAGCATTTGACAAAAATCGTTGCAGAGTTTACGATGGCAATATATCTGTGGATGGGAACGTACTGTTTTCAGCACCACGCAAGCAAAACGGACTCTATGTTTTAGGTTCGGAGAGTAACAAGGCGACGGTTCTCGTATGACAAAGTCAGGATGACTTTGAGTTGTGGCATAGGAGATTGGGCCACTTATCACAATCTGAAATGCGCAAACTTAAGGATATCGTCAAGGGCCTTAGTTATAGTCTTGGGAACTGCAAGAACCCCTGCGTTCCATGCAGTCAAGGCAAGCAATGCGTGAAGAAGTTTCCGAAGAGGAAATTCAATAGAGCTTCACAGATTTTGGAGCTGGTCCATAGTGACGTTGCGGGTCCCATTGAGGTGGAGTCTTGGGACGGCAAAAGATACATACTGCTATTCGTTGACGACTATAGCAGGAAAGTTTATGGCTATTTGCTGAAATGCAAATCAGAAGTTTTCGGGATGTTTTGTGAGTTTCAGGCATTAGTTGAAAATCAAACGGGTCAAAAGATTAAGAAGTTAAGGAGTGACAATGGTGGTGAGTACACCAGTAAGGAATTCCAACAACACCTGAAAAATCGTGGAATTCAACATCAGACAACTGTAGCGCACACTACACAGCAAAATGGAGTTGCGGAGAGAACCATCCGAACAATCGTTGAAAAGGCGAGATGCATGCTAGCAGAAAGCAATCTCAATAAGAGATATTGGGGTGATGCAGTTCTAACGGCGATTTATTTGAAGAACCGCTCGCCCACTATGGCTATTTCGCAAAAGGTTCCTGAACAGGTGTGGAGCGGAAAGGCAGTGGACCTCTCGCACTTAAAAGTGATTGGTTCAAAGGCACAGGTTCTTATTAAGGATGGAAGCCTCAAAAAGTTTGATCCCAAGACAAGAGAACTTATATTTCTTGGCTATAGTGAGGATCAAAAAGGTTTTAATTTTGCTGATGTTAAGAATAATCCAAGGCGGATTATTGTTGCTCGGGATGCCGTGTTTGATGAGAGGTTACCAAATCAGTCTAAGAACAATATGGATTTTCTCGGACCTCCAAACAAATCGCCAACTAAGATGCCAGTGGTGGATGTTCCTGAAGAATTTTTCGTAGTCCCCATAACAGGAGGGACTACCGGAGCTATGGAAACTGAGGAAGAAGTTCCAAGCCAGAGCGTACAAGCTCCAGGAACCGGGTCCACCACACCCGAAAACGTTGTAGTCGAATCTGAGGAGTTCCACGATTCAGTGGATTCCATCTCGGATTCAGACAGGAATGATTCTCACGCCGAAAGAGACGTAAGCGTTGAAAGAGAAGTAAGTGAAGAACGAGAAGCTGAACCAGCTGTAGAGGGGCCTCGATACCCTCAAAGGACCAGAGTTCCAAATAAACGGGAAGATTTTGAATATAATTTTCTCAGCGTGCACGATCCTGTATCGGTACAGGATGCAATGGACCGCGGAGATAAGGACCTGTGGTTGGATGCGATGAAGCAAGAGTACGACTCGCTCATCGAGAACGGAACCTGGGAGCTGGTGAATCGCCCAAGAGGAGCGAACGTAGTCAAATGCAAGTGGCTATTTAAGCTGAAGATTGGCGTTGCTGGGACAGTGCAGCGCCACAAAGCAAGACTGGTGGCTAAAGGATATTCCCAGAAGTGGGGGGAGGACTACTCCGAAACCTTTGCACCAGTGGTTAAACTGTCGTCGATCCGACTACTGCTAGCGCTTTCGGCAGAAATTGGATTGACAGTGCATCATATTGATGACACGACCGCTTTCCTTAATGGTGATCTTGCTGAAGACCTTTATATGGAACAGCCAGAGGCCTTCATCACGAGGGGGAAAGAAGGAAAGGTGTGCAAGCTGAAGAAGGCCATATATGGTCTGAAACAGGCAGCACGATGTTGGAACGTGAAGGTTCACGCTCACATAATTGAGATCGGGTTCACGAGGTCAAAATATGACCCATGCGTATACTTGAAGAAGGTCAAAAGCAAATTTCTCGCAATTGCCTTATACGTAGACGATTTCTACATTTTTGGGCATAACATTGATGAGATTCAGGCCGTGAAAGCGAAGATTGGGGACGCTTTCAAAATTAAAGACTTGGGATTGGCAAAGGATTGCCTGGGCATGGAGCTCACGCAAAGGAAAGGAGAAGTGGAGCTCAACCAAAAAAATTTCATAAAGAAGGTCCTCCAAAAGTATAAAATGGAAGATTGCAAAGTTGTCGCGACTCCCACAGAGACTAATCTCAGATTGGAGAAAGGCGATCCGACTGAAGATATGAGCTACCAGGAGATTGTGGGTTCACTTATGTACCTGTCCTGTGGCACACGACCTGACATCACATTCATAGTGAGCTACCTGAGTCAGTTTAATTGTTGTTGGAATTCCACTCACATGGCTGCACTCAAGAGAGTGCTGAGGTACCTAAAGGGTACAGTAGATCACAAATTGGTCTATAAGAAGACTGGCAATCCTCTGGTTGCATATGCCGATGCGGACTGGGGTGCCAACGCTGATGGACATTCGTTCACAGGGTATATTCTTGTCCTTGGCGGTGCTGCGGTTTCCTGGCAGACCCGCAAGCAACGTTGCGTCGCACTCAGTACGGCTGAAGCAGAATATGTTGCTATCTGCGAAGCAGCGAAAGAGATTGTTTGTGCCAAAGGTCTCTACCATGAACTGACAGGTCAGAATAATACGATTGATCTGTTCAGCGACAGCCAAAGCGCTATAAAATTAGTGTACGTGCCAACAGTCGGTAGGAGGTCTAAGCACATAAATATTAGGTATCATTATGTGAGGGAATTGGCCGAGGCAAATGAAATTTGTATCAAATATTGTAAGACTGATGAGATGCCCGCCGATATCTTCACAAAAGGACTTGCTAGAGATAAGCAGGACTTCTTTAAAAAATGTATAGGCATACAGTGGGGGTGTTAGAGTTTGTATGCTGGATACATTTATTCTATGGTTACTTAGGTTGCTAAGTAACTCTTGTTGATATAAAAATATGTTCTGTCTTCTGGAAATATTGGAAATAAAAAGTCTACCATCTTTTGAGTTTCACTAAACTGGCTCTATTTACAACTTATTTCAAAACTTATTCCATACTATCTTATCCACAAAAACATGGAACATCTTTTATGATAAAAAGCAAAATTAAAAATTTTGAAAAAACCCACGACTTCAAAAAATTAATTGAAAAAACGAAAAAAGGATAAAATAACATAAATACCCACCTTATGTCCGTCGGGGGCTGCCATTAAATGAACTAGTTTTGCAATGTTCACCTTTTTTCAATTAGTTTTTAGCAGTCGTGGGTTCTTTCAAAATTTTTAATTTTGCTTTTTATTTTAAACTTTTTAATTTTATTTTTATTTTTTTATCTAAGAACATGCACCAATCAAACCTAAACCCATAACTGAAAACTGCATCAAAATCGGACTAGTAGTTTTGGAGAAAAATGGCACAAACACACAAACAAACAACCTCTCACCCCAAACGCATATACCGTCTCCGTTCCGTCGTGGGTAAAAACTAGCTGTTGTCAGCGGCATCACCCGCTACAAGTCGACTTATTCCACGGGAAGATAAAAACTATCCTATGTGTTAATCCCGGTTATAAACTATCTGTGTACCAAATTTTATCCAAATCTGTTCAGTAGTTTTTGCGTGAAAGAGTAACAAACATCCATACAAACTTTCGCGTTTATAATATTAGTAGGATGACGATTACCTTCTATAATTATTATTTTCAATCAGCCCAATGACATCAGCAGTTCGACAATGGCTCTTCATAAGCACGAAGACCGTTCCTGTGCAATCTTAAACGACAATCTCTCTTGCTTTTGGATTAGTTTCTATCGGGCTGATTTTGAGGATGATAACTTGGCACTGCTTCTTACATACCAGTATATATCTCTCTCATTCAGTCATCTTACGTATGACTCTTTCCAAGATCATATTTACTTACAGTTATGAACATTGACGATAATATCTAAACTCCAACGCTTGTCAGCGGCCTATTTTCCGCTTTATAACTCGAATAATAGTTTCGTCCAACTTACTCGTGGTGTGACATTTGTTATCTTACTGCTTTCCTAGTAACACATGGTTTTTTCATCAAATAAAATGTTTAGAATAATTATATTTTTCGTAGTGAAATATTTTGTAGTGTCAGCAAAAATGTTTGAAAGTGAACTGAATGTGAATGATATACTTCGATCGGATCTTATGCCAACGTATTTCATGGTAGACGGTGATAACCAAAGCATTGAAAGCATTAACCATACGTCTGTTAGTAAGCCTGTAGGACAATCGATTAATGGATCTATTGATGCAGCATTGTCTACTCTGGATTTTCACAGGTAAAGAATTGAATTTGATTCTAACACAATGCAAAGTAGATATGTAGCCGCAAGAACTGCAGTTGTTTGGCATAACTAATTAATCATGTTTACGAAATTAAAGATTTTACTTACATATTGCAGGTAGATATAGTACCTATCTATCATTTAACAGATGCCTAATGTTTATCACAAGTTCAGGAACCGCAGTTTTTTCAAGGCAGATTAATTTATACTCTATAAGTAATTTACGAATTTTATAAACATTTAAGCTTAAATATAAAAAAAAAATACATGGCTTCTGTTGAAATGCAACATCGCTACATGAATCTGTACTGCAAAGTTCTTCTGTTTTAGCTAAGTACCTAGGTAGTTAGTTAATTACCGTTGTGTTTTCTAGTCACCTCAAAATATAGGTACGCCCAATAAATAATGTTGCAACTACATCACTTATATTGTTACTTATATCTACAAGGTGCCTTGCAGGAAAATGATGAACGAATTTCACTGTCGCAACTACATTGCTGACCAAATCCTAGAGGAAATGGGGAAGAGCGTCCTGCAGAATAGGATCGGGAAACCTTTTACAGAAGTCAAAGATAATGTGCTGATGCGGAGACAAGACTTGCGGAATAACGTTATGTTTGATGTCGGCTCTGCTAACTATCAAGAGTGGTTGGCCAAGTAAGTAATATGAATAGTCTCTCATTTAAAATAATTCCACCAGCTTGTAGTTATAATAAACACGCAGTTTGCATGACCCAATTTAAGAAAGCCTGATAAAAATCACTAGCTATTTATAAACGCACACCTCGACTCATGAACCCATCCGTAACCTGACGTAAACTGTGGGAAAAAGCTGTTGCCCCCCCACTCACTACTAACCACCAAGTGAGCCACTTCCTGCAGGGTCTAAACTTCCGTGGTCCACCTACACGTCTTTGTACCGTCCCCAGACTCAAGTGGAAAAATGCTGCTCCAACCTCGTCAAGTGGTGTTACCGCAATGAAACAGTAGCATGGTGTGGTTGTGGAACTGTGTCACAAACAATGCATCCACCTCTTATCCTGCCCTCAACCATGCACTGCCACACCGTTGCGCTGCCACCGATGACGCGGTGGAAGTGGCGAAGTTCTATGCTAACAAAACATAAAAATTGTCGTGCAAGTCACACGAAGAAGAACAGTTGTATAGGGTCAGCATCTCAGAAGCATCACAGAGTTTACGACTAGCCGACGGATCGGCTCGCCCAAGCTCTGTCACTGCTGTTTACTAGCTGATCCCGATCAGAGACGATGCCCTATGATGGTATAATAAGTGCGTGTTGCAGCTTAAACTTTCATAGAGCATCGCGGTGAGTTTTGGGGTCGATACTGATATCGTGCAAAGTAAATTTATTGATTGAAACTTTATATTATGCGCAACTAAAAAACCCTACAAAGGTGGACAATATGTTGGCTGTTATATGATGTTGTTAATTTGTAAGCTGAATGTCATGGTTGTTTGGTCAAAATGACATACCTAGTTAGCTTGTGTTGTCTTCATCATCATTCTCTTGTGCTCATACCAATTCATTTTAGTTCGTCACAGCATCTCTTATTCTATACTTTTACTCATCATTTTATCAGACAACTTAAAAAAACATTTACTTAAATCAAATTGATTTCACTGGGCTGAACAGTAGGGTTAACAAATATTGGAGGTAACTGTACAAATGTATCCGATTTTAGGGTAGCAGCACTCAACGACGTCCACAATGCTGCCAACGTTGCTGCAAGTAGTAATGCAGGCAATTTGTCACTGCCAGGAGTTCCATCAGCACCGCAACAAGGCCCAGCACTGCAAACCAGGGAAGGCTACGAAGTCTATGAAGGAGGCAAGGAGTTTACAGGCTACCCGGCGCCTGATGTTCCATCACCTGATATTGCTAAGTATAGTGAGGATAAAAGTAGATTATAGATCAAGATACATGAACATCTTTAATCGATACGCTTTCAAAAATCGCATTGTAATGGGTGTAAGAAGACCTTTAACAAACAAAACAAACCTTTACTTGAATAGAAATAATATAGTAAATGAGAACAGCTACATTTTCGAATTTTTGTCATAAAGCTGGCAGCTTCCCTACCTACCCTACCTTACTTGTTGAGCGTTCCGCTCCTTAGAGGAAGCGAGTACCTATTACATAATTTAATGTCCGGACTCCGGAGCTATGCATCTAATTAGAGCTAGCCCTTTAATACAAAAGGGATGAGGATAAAGAGCTTTGAATGTTTCTAGATCTTCCTTATATGCTAAGCTATGTGGAGCGTTACATTAAAACGAAATCTACACGGTTGAAGTGACATCGTAACGAAAAACTTTTACAGATACCTACAATTGTTAGTTTGCCTTTATTTTAATAGAGACATTTTCCATAAACAAAGAATTGCGCGTCAGTATCTAATATCCTATAATGTAACTTGATACCTATCCTCTATCTAATTAGAACAGTTTCCCCTTCATCATCAGGTGGCGGCTACGAGTACTCGATGCCTCCACCTCCACCGCCACTGTACCATCACCCGGCAGCCGTGCAAACACCACATGTGGTGGAGGAGTACTCTGACAGCCACAGCCACGGCCTTGGCTTGGCGGATCTGTTCGATATATCGTTGACTGGGATCGCTTTCTTGTCTTTCGGGATGTTTATTCTGCAAGTGCTCATGTGTATTACTATGGTGAGTATTTGATGTGGCCATGTGGGTTCTAAATACAGATTAGTTTATTTTTAAAGTCCATATCACATATAGGTACAAACGATGAATTTTTATTGAGACAAAATAACAATTTCTGCTAAATTAAGGAATAAAAGCTTCTAAATCTTGTTATACATTTTGCTTTTGGATTACCATGTACTGTCGAGGTACATACGAGGGCCTATGACACTTTTTGCGAACTACATTTGACTAACTTGGCTTACATACTTACGTCAACGGTTCACTTAACTTGAACAGAACAGTCCTTGTATGTAACTGACCAAGTGATCACAGTTTAAAACTATTGCGACCTCACAATAGCTGAAAATCACCAAAGACATCTTATTGCTTCTGAAGTTTCACAAAACTTTCAGAATCCGCAACAACCTCAAGTGATGCAAATGGTGGACAATGGCGGTGATACAGTCAATGTTGACGACGTGTTCCGAGTTAAGAGGGATGTACACGATACTCCAGAGACTGCCTCCATACCTGCTGTAAACAAGATGGCTCGCTACGCCTTGCTGGCGTTGCGACCGCGCTCCACGCCTTGTCTGTACCGAGCCTTATGTGTGGGGAACAAGCAGGCTCGGAATCTACGTGACGGCAACTGGTATTGGTTGCCGGTTTGGCAGTAAGTAGTATCTACTTTCCATATCGTGTTCTATTCGGTCTCTGTTTAAGTATAATGTTTATTTATCAGTGAGAGCCGTAGATTGATCGAAGTATCTCGAGCTATGTAATACAATAGCCAAAAAATATTTCACAACTGATCTAAAAACATCTCACGAAAGGAAAATAAAATGTCTTAAATCATCCCGTATACCCACCCTTGAATGCTGCAAACTGCAGTACCTTATTATATAGGATGGCTTTGAAAATTGAAAAAGTTACTGCAGTACGGACGGATTGTCACACAGCCGCAGTAATCCGCCGGCCGTAAAAGCCACTTGCAGAAATTGAAATAGCTTGTAATCTTCGTAACACAGGAACACACCTTTAACATAGGATTGGATAACTGGAGTAGCTTTAAGTTTGGTGAGTTACAAAATGTTCTTTGTCATAAGACAGTCAAACTATAGCCCGTATTCTGGAGCTCGGGATTTATAAATGGACAGCAAGATTAGTTGAAATCTAAGGGACTAAATATTTGAATGTCTATGAATTCAAGTTTATATTAGGGATTCATTATTGTTAATTAACGTGTAGTGCAGGAGTGGCGTGGACCCGCGGTGGAGCCCTAGGTGCCCTTCGAGCTGCGACTCTGGGGCTTGGTGGAGCTGACTGCGACACTCATTACCCTCGAGCACACTGCACCACCAACACTTGAGCATTATATTTATTTATTTCGAATTAAGACTGTCACCGCCAAACTAGGTTTTGTTTTTAGTAAATAACGAAAAAAACTATGGTTTTATAAGTAGGTACTGTAATTAATATTTTATTGCATACGATATTGCTTTTTTGTGTAATTGCTATACGTTTATATAACTATCTATACATTTAAATATACATTGTGGACATCTTATAAATTAGTTACTACATAAAATGCTAGATAGAAAATAAATCTACAATAACTATGCTTAACATCTAGTAGCATATTATTTTTAAACAACATGTTCTAACGAAACCTTATGTTATAACTACTTTAAGTAGAGACAACAGAATATTCCTATGCGTGTTATATTTGACACCTCTGATTTAGGACGATGTGTATAAGTGACAAAAGTAGCATGTTAAGTAATTATGTGCAGTTTGCGAAGCAATCAAAATAGTTAACACGCTATTAAACTTTACGAAAATAGACCAAACCTGGTGCTAGAATGACGAAATGTCAGGCTATTAAAATGGGTGTAAACTTATTTACAACGCGTCCAAATACGTTCAGAATTATCAATGAGTCTCAAATCGCAGTAGACTGAGATTTTAACGGGAAAGTTTGGCTGGCTCATTGACTAAAAATTAGAAAACAAGATACAATAGAAAAAGTTCCTCATTACTGTATTGTATCTGGCAAAACTTTAAATTCTACAAAAGTATGCAGGTACAGTGTCTGAAAACGCATCGTATTCTATGATAAAGCTGGTGAAAGTGATGATTAGTAATATGCAGCCCCCTAAAGTAACTGGAATCAAAAAATAAATAAACAAAAGTTGACATGACGCGGCCCAGCGTTAAAGATTTTGGTTCAACCTGATTCTCAGTTTGAAATCTGTTGCCTTGACTCAATAACGATATCCCAACCAATACTTACTAATAAATATATTATTTAATTGATCTAAGGTGGCGAAGATGGCATTGTTACCGGTGTAAAAACACAACTAAGTGGTGCATACGCGTACGGGTTCAAAAGTGAATACGCCGGCGGGGCGTGTCCGAAGATCTGTCCCGGAAACAACCCTTGCCGCTGAGCTATCTTCAATCTCGAAGTCAACTGCTTCTTCCATTTCGTCCTACGGTTTTGAAACCACGTCTTTATTTGTACTTCCGTAAGACCTAGAGCTTTTGATAGTTCCATCCTCTTCGAGACACTGAGGTACTTATCGATCTTGAATTCGGCTTCTAGTCGCTCAAGTTGCTTCGCGCTGTATGCTTGCCGAGGCTTTCTCTCCGGCCCGGCACGACGAGGTCTTCTGTTATTCTTGTCATCTACAAAGAAATTCCATGATAAACAAAACAGTAAATATTCCGATTTCGGTGTATTTTGTAAGTGTGAATAAAAATCGCAAGTTCATATTCTCGAGGTTTTAAAAGCGTCTCCTTCATTTACAAAGTAGCTGCTCTCGCTAAAACAAATACGTAGTAAAGTTTTTTCGAACACTAATCGGAATTATCACAGGCTCTCGTTAAGTGGCTATAAACACAATCAGTCTGTTTGTGCAGCGCCTGCGCGGTTTGACATCTCGCGTGTCAACACAGCATTGTGGTCGGTGTATGTGCGATGGCCGTGCTAACCGACTGTTAACTATTTACGTAAGCGTTTTACGATCATCCAGGTTTTTCAGGGCATTTTAAACTTAGTTTGAAAAATAAGATGTTAAGTTACAGTCAATGAAAATTTCACTATTAAGGCATGTGGTGTGCCGTTCTTTTTACGTAGGTATCAAAATATTATTTTTACCTTACACATTTATGAAAATGTTTGATTTTATCAAATATTTCTGGTTATTAGACCACCCATTGTGTCTAATTACTACGTTTTCTTTTGTATGTCAAGACGTCTGGAGAAATCATATCACATAAGTGTCCACTTTTTCTGCGGTTTATGATGACCTAGATCTCCTAGAGATTGCAAAAGCGTCACTAGTCGTGACGGTCGTATTTAATAACTAATAATGTTCTGTTATGTACTTTCGGGGATGCTTTGCCTTGACTTTCATTAAGTTTTGCTACCAAAAATGTGTTACTGTAACTATGATGTAGAAACTAGTTAAGTAACCATAACCTTCCTATGTATCTAAATATGAGTTTCCATTTAAGAATTTCTATAAAATCCAACAGCAATGTTGACAAAGTCTAATTCTCGGTATGTAGTGCATAGAGGCATGGTGTAAACTCAGTTTCTGGATAGAGTTCGATCACAGCAGGGTACGCGTTAAGGTGACGCACAAACACCAGAGCTTTGTTCGTAATTATCGTCGCAGCAGCTGTTTGCCGACACCTCGGTGCGAAGTCGCGACCACCGACCGACGGCTGGCAAGCACTGGCGACATTTCGTCGAATGTGCCCTCGGACTAATCGCGCGAACCATAACGCTGTGTGTAACCAACTTGTTGGGCGTTACAATTAGTTAGAACGGTCAACACTTCGTGTTAACACCAGTTTTTACAAGATACGGTTGCGTGTGTCGCTGAATTTAATATTTTCACAGATTCACAGTTGATTATCTACTTTATTGGCTGTTTCCTGTTGTTAAAATCTTGCAAAAGTTTTTCTATTGTTGAATTGCGAAATACAAATAGTTATTTTTGAGAACTGATAATAGCCCAATTTGCGTCTGTATCGAATTTAAACAAGATTTGTTTGTGTGAAAATACAGTTTTGTCACGAACTTGGATGATGACGACATTGAAAGTTAGATTTTCAAGAGATATTTCAGTGGTTTTCACCTCGAGTGCAAGTAGAGTTGTAAATAAGTAGTTTGGTAACAATGTTGATGCAATAGACTCGTGATATTCATTTACTGCGATCAACATAACATGTGGAAAGAATGTCAAATGTCAACGTGGTTGTGTCGCGTTGAGTTGACATAGAAAGTTTGTGTTGGACCCCCGGGCTATTCCCGGACGTTACACACTCACACTAATTTTATAGCCACCGAAATTCCTCCTCGCTGCCGACCCAACAAATGTGACAAAACTGATGATAAATAGACAGATTTACTTGAACGCATGGTGTTTGACTTACGGTATGATTCACCATCATTAGTCAATGGAATTTTGAGACGTGTGATTTATTATATTGCAGTCAATTGATGTATTAAATGTATTGTACGGTGTACCGTTTCTCATTTTAGTGACATCATCACTCTCTTGCTCTGTCATTAAATTGTCCTCCTGAGTACTCCTGACCGATTTTGGTCACTGCGGCCAATCTTAACGGAGATAATGAGATTAGCCATGCGCGCGGAGAAGAATAAATTATAGTTCACAGATGTGTGCGCAGACACAGGTGCACCCTCTATTAATTTACTCTCATAGCCCGATGGGACGGCCAGACACGACTGGACAGAGATCGGGTGCAGGACCAACGGCTTAACGTGCTTTCAGAGGCATGGGTGTATCAAACCGCCAACTTTCAAACTCCGGGCTATTACTGAGAAATTTTTAGTGGAAATACCCGATAGTACTTTTTTGTCCTACGCGGGAATCGAACCCAGGAACCAGTTAACCAACTAAACAGTTGCGCTTACGACCACGAGACCAACGGGGGAGTCAAATGTCATAGGGTGTGAAGTTCTTAATACTCCATAGAAAAGGAAGGATCAGACGGTCAGTAGACACTACACCTATCTGGTCGGACGATCCTCACTCATACACATAAACTGGTGCCCCAACGTGATGTTTAGCATTGCAATAGTAAGAACTAATACAGCAGCATTAGCTAACTTTTGACTGGAGGAGAATGCAAGCAACTTCATTGTTACTTTTCATCGTATTGCGCACACATTTTTCGTTACAAAAAAAATCTGTATATAGGTATCTCTAGCACTCATCGTGTGTTTTGGGCAATGATAATAACAATGAATAAATAGTTAATTGCCTACATATTATTATCTGAGAGGGATGATTGCGTGCGAATTAGGCGTGCGAAGTACCACACCGGGTGTAACTGCACGCGATTATAACACGCACGCACGTTACGTTATTATGACGTGTAGCACTGGCATAACATTTGCGTTAAAAATATGTTGTCTGATCCGTCGGGGCTGTGGGTTGTTCGAAAGAGATACCGCGGAATTGACACGAAGGGCTAAGAAAGAACATGGGTGGTTTTTAGTCATTAGAAGTCTGTCACTCCCTTCCGCTACGCCCAGAGCGGGAGGAGTCATTTGATGATTTGCCAACATCCAAACCATAAAAAAACCAGACACTGACAAATTATCTAAGCTACCCGAACGCGGTACCTCTTTCGAACAACCTGTAGCCCCGGCAGGCGTTGACCCTTGCGTTGCTGACAGCTCTTTGAGGAGTGCGTGGATCACGAACACGCCGTCGACACGGCAAGATCGTCTTATGCGGCCGCCACACTATGCTCCTCGCGCTGCTCATAGCTATGTTCCTCGCGCTGCCGCTATTTGCCGCGATGTTGCTCGCTCTGCCCACACTGCTCTCTCACTTGTTATTTGCCTTTGGTGGACGATGAAACTGTGGCAGCGTACGCGCTATGCATTTTTAGTATAGTAATTATATCAATGTCATAAAAAGAAATATACACCGTCGTCATCGTCCTCGCCAACGGAGATGGTGGATCACATGTATTCATCGCGCGATCATCGCGGAGCGGTGGGCAGGACGAGGAGCATGACGTGCGGCATGACGAGTAACGTTGCCACACTATGTCTCTGCCTCCTTTCCTCGCTACTTCCCATGCCACTCGTCGAGTGTGTGGCGGCCGCATTACGACGGACGTACGATAAGCTAGCCCATTACTCACCGTCTACAGGCCCGCGCCTACGGTGGCCGGAAGCCATCACATGGACGCATGGAGGAGCGTCTCCCTCGGCTGTTGGGACATGAGGTTCTCTCCCTCTCACGTTCCGCCACTAGCATCACTGCTTCGCAGAAGGAGGAGATGCCATCCCATTACCAAGGCTTGCACTAGGACCGGACGCGAGAGGTCGTTACCGCCAATCGCCGCTACGAAAACGGCGGGGTTCCGCCCAAGCGGAGCAGACCTCCACGATGAGCTCCACCGTGTCCTCCAGCTGATACTCGCAGTGGAAGCATCCGTGCGTTTCCTCCCTCCCGAATCGGTGCCGAAACAACCGTGTCCGGTGAGGACCTGCGTCAGACGGAAGGTGAGGGCGCCGTGGCGCCTCTCCAGCCACTCATCCACACTACCAGCCTCAAAGTGTTGTCAGTCTCTTACATTTCAACATATACGATCAAAGTTATCGGATACAGTTAAGAAAGAAAAACTGTGTGTCTATGTCTCGCACAAGACATAAAAACCGGCCAAGTGCATGTCGGATCACGCACAATGTAGGGTTCCGTAGTTGCCCATCAAAATATGTGAACCTATAACTAAACTGATTAACCACTCTGCGTTTCTGCCTCCGAACGATGATTTTTATTGTAAAAATAAAACAAAGTTACATTTGCAGTTTTGAGACCTGCGCTGGAATACGTTATGTACGAGTATAGGAAAATATTTCATACAAGTACATTTTATAAGTTGGTTGACTATTACACGTAAACTTGTAAAGCCTACTTAGCTGCGACAGTTTTCATTTTATTTTCATTATACAATATGCTACTACCATGATTTCTTTCACACGCCCAAACACAACTCGTTTATGTGGTTTAGGTTTGCCAGACTTGAGTCTAACAAAAATTTTCATTTCCACTTAATATTTCATAAACGAATCCCTTAATCGAAAAACTGCTCGAGCAAACTCGCAATATTTTTTAAAGAACTATCCAGTGACATTCCACACAATAGACTTTGCGAAAAAAAAAAATATTCCTACTTTCATCGCTTATTTGATTATATCGCTGATAGATGACACCTACGTTGTCGAGTTATCCGTATTATTTCAGGTTCTATTTTGGGACAATGCAAAAAGGTCTAAAATGCCATAATATTCAATTAGCTACCGTCATATTCGTTAGCTTTGTTATCTGGGTAATTTTTTTCAAGTATGGGTTGTTGTTTTGTTCCGTTTCCACTAGCCTACTGTTAGCCATAGACTGAATTTGCTTGAACACTAGATACAACCCACTAACAAATTGATGATTTTTAATAGATCATCATCTACCTATCCTTTTCGTTTTTTTGTTTATTGTCTTCGTCCAGTAGAACCAGACGCAGCTGATTATTACCAGTAGTTTACATGGAGTGATTGCCTGTCTGAGCTCCACAAGTTCCACAACCCAGTTAGTACGGCCTAATACCCTTCGTAGACTGGTTGTCAGACTTTCGGGTACTGCCTAACTGTCAAAGATGTACATAAGACAGCCGGGACCAACGGCTTAACGTGCTTACTCGTTATGTATAATGGGTGGTCAGATTTACAGACCAACTTAGGCAAGCGCGGCTTAACCTAAAAATCGACCCGATGACGGCTGTTATAATTTAGCCATAATAAAATTGTAATGATTGCAATTTTTTTTCGACGACAATTTAGTTTTTTGCCATCGACACGACAGTCGATGGCAAAAAATAAATTGGTTCTACCCTTATTCAGTTCAGCTGAGTTTAGAGTCTTCAGTGTAGGATATCATGCAACTAGAATAATTTCTATTACATAGTCTTCACGTTCCAAACCACCTTTTAATGGCTCGCTTAAAAAAAAGTTAAACTTTGACACAACATAAGATCACGACTGTAATCCCCGAAGGGTTATTCAGGGGTGTACCTTATATATAGCACATTCACATTTCGCAACTTATGTATTTAATGGTTTTGATTTTAATTTCATAATAATAATGTTAATTAAATGCAGTTTCATAATGTTTGTCGTAGGATCAATTGTCCGACGGAGGGTTAGCCGTCTCTATATAGTAAAACTTTGACTCTGTACTATTTGTGATGATGAGAAAAATAAATGATTATATTTCTATGTAAAAGTCCCATGTAATAGCGGGGAATATATTGCTATCAACAGCGCACAAAACCAAACTCCGTACCTGCTACTGGGAAATTCCTGATGTAAAAACTTAATAACACTTCGCCCGACCCAGGAATGAAAACAAGAACCTCATGATCAACAGTCGCAATTAAAAAGAATAGAAAAGTTTATTACGTAGGTATAATTTTGGCTCAAATTGCGTATCGAGGAGTCTTCATTTATGCACAGAAAATGCCTGTAGTTGAAGCCTCCGCTCTTCCCTTACATTATATTGATTGCACTTGCAACCAGTCCATCGAGGTTTTGGGTTAATCGTAATAAGAAGGAGGATAGGTAATTACCGTAAAGTGCGGCGGAGGGTTGGTGTGTCGCGAGCCAGTGCGCGTACGCATGTCCGGCGAGCAGACCCGCGTCGTTCAGCGCACTCAGTTCCGGACACGTCGACGTCGATGATACTGTGATGATAAGCATAAAAAAACTTGAAGTTGATGACACTGTGATGATCAGAATAAAAATACTTTATTATGAACTAGCGACCCGCCGCGGCTTTAAACGGGTGCAATGTAGACACTGAATTTCTAGACTTTACTATAATATGCATGTATACTACATTTAAACCTCCCTCCTGAAGCACTTTATCTGTTGCTGAAAACTGCAATAAAATCCATTACGTAGTTTAAAAGATCTAAGCGTACAAACAGCGGGAGTGTCTTTATTTGATACTATAAATTATGTAAAGCTGACTTGAAATAAAGGAACTGGTGCATTGGCATATCAGAACAGCTACACGAAACCGTACCAGCAGAATGGGTGCTGTCAGTTGTGACTGGTCACCTCTCAGCTGCCACGGCTTGTTTGAATTATTATTTGACTTTACTGTGGAGACTTTTATCGTGCACATCTTGCTACATCGTTCTCACATAATATACCATCTCAACATGAATGATGTAACTAAGGTTTTGTAACAATATTCTGATTTAAAAGAGTGTCCATGAAGTTTCTTGCCTGTTCTTGTCAATAGAGATCTACGCTAGGAAGTGGGCAACTACAGTACACTCACAGTTATTATGTCTTGTGACTGGGACTGTAGCTTCTTTTATTTTGTATTTGTTTGACTATCCAAAAGGGCCTTCTTATAATAAATGTTTTGATTTTGATTCATTTTGATTTTGAACATGATCTCAACTTATTGATAAGTGAGAACAAAATTAATGATTAAAATCAACTGTGTTAGTTGTGAAAATATTTCAACTTTGTAGTAACAACTGACCACCAAAGACAGACCAAAAACAGACAGATAGGATGCATCTATGGGTTTCGTTTTATGCCATTTGGCTACGGAACCCTGAAAACAGAATCTGATTACCAAGTTTATAGAGGGTAATTTTACTTGTGTTTGTGCGTTGATGTCTTTTTCTTGTATTACTGAATTTAAAAAGTGCCTCTAAATTTTGAACCTACAAAAACATATTTATTTATTTATAGGTATAGGTATTTATATAAAATACTTAACAAGACATTACACTGAGATGGATAAGCACAAAGGTACTGCTTTATTGAATAATATTTTGGTCTTAAGCAGTCGCTCCAAGTAAAATACTGGTTTGAAGCCGACCCCAACATGGGTTACACATGTAAAATTAAAATCAAATAACCCCAAAATTTTAATTTAATTCTAAGTTTGCCTGCTGAATGAAGTAAGCGAAATATGCGAAACCTTTTTATTTTTTAGACCATATCTCATGCAAAATAAAGTATCTTGAATCTGGTAAAAAGGAACGCAGATTACGATACCTATTTGTATGTTTTTGGAGACGATGGCGATGTGATCAGAAAAATGTTTAAACATAATCTACAACCAAAAGAAAATGTATTTTCTTAGTATGACAATTATATTGAGCAGCTGTGCAATAAGTATATTAAGTAGTCAGTTAAGTATAAGCAATTGTATTGAATATTTATAATTCGAACCACTAAATCGGGGGTATTTAATACATCAAACCACAAACTATTAAAAATCTAATGGCAAACATATTTTCAAGGTCCTCTAAAAGAAAAACGGATCCCTTCTGGTTTTTTGTTCATCTGCCTCAAAGATTTCCTTGAAATTCCGCTCATTGGTATCACGCAAAACAAATCGTCAGAACATCGCCAGAGAATCATAATTTTACTTTATTCAGAAAGTAGGAATCAAAATAGCAAGGAGGATCTTGAATCCTTCTTACTTCTTTTATTATTATAACTATAAGAAATTCTAATGAAGGTAGAAGGGTGTTTTTAAAAAGTCTAAGAATATTTATTACGAGTAGAACCATTGGGACCACACTGTCTGTGTGTAAAAGGTCTTCATTTGGAAACATATTTATTGGTTTCTAGTTTATTTATCAACCAAAAATCGCAAAACATGGTGTTTTCAGATGTTTTTTTTCCGTTAACGTCTCCGACGGCCAATTGAGAGCAGCGGTGGCCCAGTGGTGGCGGCCATGAGTTACGAGGAGTAAGTTCAATTTATTTTATGAGCACTGCTATCAAATCGGTGAAGGAAACATTCGATCGTAAGGAAACCAGAATTGGGCTCACGTCGTGGATCCCTCTCATAGAGAGGAGGCGTGTGTCTCAGCAGTATGGACAAAACCAGACAAGTATTAAAAAGCAAAAAAAAAGTTTTATTACATTCCATTGTACAAAAAAACACTGATCTATACACTATGCAGCTTTACAACTATGGAAACCGAGTGTTTTCGATGAGTTATGGCACCCAATCAAAAATTTAACTTGTGTTTCGGGGTGCCAGCGTCCTCGCCTAAGATTTGTACATGTAGCCTTAGTAGTTGTAAGACGTTGAGCATTAATCAACCCATATTGCTCGACGGGCCTAGGTAGAGTAGGTAGGTAATATAAGAAACATTAGGATAGAAGTAATTCCTATTCCGAGCGCTGGTAATCGTGCCTTTAATTATTTAAGGATAAAGCTAATAGAGCAAACTTCTTACCATTATGTTCATCTGTGGTTTCTTCACCGTTGTCATCATCATCTGGATGTAAGTTGCTAACAAGTTTAGTACTATTACTTTTATTATTGCCTAATATACTGTCTATTAGAAACGTTTTGCTTTTGCCATGTATAACACTGCTCACTGAATCTTTTGTACTATTAAGAGTAGGTGTACTGCTATTGCACAGATTCCTAATACTGTCGAATGTTTTAGTTGGAAATATCACTCGATTTTGTTCAAAGAAACATATTTTATCTGAACTTAGTAATGGATTTATAACGTTTTTAATATTCTTGTTTTCAGCGATTTGATTGCCTGATTGTTCACTGTTATCACAAATATCTATTGTTTCATTTTCACTGTCGTATTCTGTTTCTGATTCACAGTCATAACTTGAGTCTCTTTCGGCACTACACAGCACACCATTGTTTTCCACGTTAGAAATGTACTCATTTTCGCAAGTGCTTGATATGTCATCAATTGTCTCCATTATTGCTTTTTCTATCTTCATTAAATTAATAACCTCTATGGTTTAGTGTCACTTCACTGAACATTCAAACGTTTGCCGTGGAGATTAAAACCCAGACTAAACTTAGCTTCATGTTTGCCGGAAACTGATAATTGCATCTGAAAATAGGTGGTGCCAAGACATCGGCCGCGGTGGCTGTAGGTATGAACGAGATGAGATGCTCTCACGCTACTGGCTGCTTCCAAAGTGGAGGGGATGGCGCCATCTTAAGTAGGAGGGGCTTCGATAACCGCCTGTGAAAATTCACACCTTTCTTTTATTTGATAACACGTTATGTCAGAGCTCTTTAGCTCACAAAGGATCTCTAAAAGCTTATGATGAGGTGAGGATCCAATTTCTACTGGTTATTGTTTGATTAATGTCGCAGATTTAAGTGATTTATTGTAAGCGATCCGAGATGCTTAATGCGGAGAGGTTGAAGGGAAAATTTGTTGAGATTTAATATTAGGTCGAGTTTTGATTTAGTTTTAAAGTGTTAACTATTAAAGCATAATAAGATTATTTTATTTTCTTGCCTTGTGGCTGATCCACTGTCTTCAATGGGCCAGGGAGCAATAAGAAATGTGGGTGCTAAGTAAGCTAAGGTTAACGTTTTGCGGACTGGTTAAAACAGAAAGTTATATAACTGTATAGGATTTAATTTGATACCGTTGATCGATTTATTAACAAAGCAGTGGTGTTCCAAAATACAAATCATCTAGATTATCTTGATTTTAACAGAAGGCTAAAACATTATCAGTTCATCACGAATCCATAACAAGAATGTTTTATGCTAATAAATTCACTGAGAGAATGTACTGTTCTTGTGTACTAAAGGAAATATGTTTTCAATTTATTCGCGATAAATCATTGAGCTATAAGATGTTAAAAATCGCAGACTACTAAAAACGCGGTCTTAAAAAGGGAAAATAAGAAAAAAAAATGTGTGATATTTTTACGCCTTATCCAATTAATTGAATTTAATTGATTATCGTCTAGTAGGCACCTACTTAAATTTTTTTAACGTAGGTATTATAAGTAAAATTATTATAGAGGACAGCCGTAGTCGCATGTACTGATAGGTACCTGATGCTCCTCATGGCGTTCTCATTGATACAGATACAATGTACAATGTTAGCCGCTAGTTGCCATTACACAAACAAACAAACAAACAACCATACACACATAAAAACATACATACCTACATAGACTGCCAAAATCATTACCCTTCCTTTTGGCTTCGCCGTAGTCGGGTAAAAACATAAGGCACCTAATAATTTTAACCTTCACCTAAAACTTTCTGCATAGGTACCTACTAAAATGTACCTTTTTATTGAGACTTGAGTTGAAATTAACCAACACGTCGAATATGTAGAGAATAGACTGATAATACCTGGAATCCAAACTTTCCTTGCTCTTAATTCAACCTATGATAACTCCTTATTACAGCGCACTCTCGGTAACAGTCATGGAAATAACCGATCTAAAGTGATCCAGACATGAAGAAAAGTCGCTTTGCGAAAGTTTTCACCACATTCCGCTTTTCACCGGTAGATGGCGTTGTACAGTGATAATAGGGAAGGGAACTTTGCTTTCAATAGATAGCGTAACGTCAGCTGTTTAGAAAGGGTCAGTCTTTGAGAGTTCAGTCATCCTTTCACCGTGCTCACTGTTGTCTTCGATTGAGGATAGATGTCGCTATAATACTCATTATTTTAAGTTTGCGCTGAAGGCGGGAATTCAGTTTTCTAGTTGAAGTTTTAGATAAATTAAAATAAATAATAGAAAAATTTACTATTCCGAATCAGTTTGTGCTAAGATTTCTATGAATCTCTTCATTTTAGGTATACTTATTTTTTTTGCAAATGTAATAAGCGTTAATGTTGATTGCAATTATGTTATACAGGGTGTTAGGTTAAACGAGGAACATATTGAAGGAGATTCAGTATTCGATTCTCGTCCTAAATAATTATGTAAAAAAACTATAACCTTAATTTGTGACGTAATTATCCCATGGCCCCCGCACGCTCTCCAGATTTCACGTTATTAGACGTTTTCTATTTCATCATTGTCCTTCGCCAGTTTTAAACTATGAAGGGGAAATGGATTATACCTAAAAGTCATTGATCCGCACACATTTTCTGTGATAAGCACAAGGGTGGCGAGACTTTTCTGAAATATTTGGTATGGTTCTGTCTGTTATTTATCAGTGTTTTTTTGTTCATATTTTGATTAGTATCATGTAAGCATGCGGTATTGCGGGTTTCAATATGTCCCTCGTTTAAACTAACGTTACGCTATCTTATGAAGTTGCCGTTCTGAGAAAGACTATTTGAGAACTGGTCGTTTTGGGAAAGTGGACGAAGTGGGAATCAGACATTTTGGGAAGTGGATGTTTTGGGAGAGTGGACGTTTTGGGAAGTGGTCGTTTTGAACCTTTTAGGTTTCAGTGAAGATATTATGGAGTTAAAAATAAGAATCATAGTGGAAGCTGATGAAGTTTTTTTTTTGGAAGGCCAGATATCATCAAATGACGCCTCCCCGCTCTGAGCAGAGCGGTAGGAAGTGTTCTGACACTCCCTACCGATCTACCCAGAGCGGGAGACGGGAGGCTTGCTTCTACTGACTAAAAACCACCCATGTTCCTTCTTAGCCCTTTGTGTCGGCCGCGGTATCTCTTTCGAACAACCCGTAGCCCCAACGGGATGAAGGACCTTAGTGACGATCTAAAATGTCCTGAGATGCTGAAAGAAGAGAGAGTAGTTTCAGAATAGCAAAGGAAAATTCATCGCGTATTTAAAGTTCTTAGTTATAATTACACCTAACAGTTACGTGCATCATAACATTAATAAAGGTTTAAATATGAAAAAGGTGGCAACACTTGCGCTGTTTACTTCACCAGCGTATTTAAATAACGTAAATAAATAATATAACAACTAAATTACTATAAATAGTGGTGCAATATACTTTATCTATTCTGATTGACAAGTGATATTGATTGTGACTATTTATTTAAAGTGTGATAAACATTATGACAAATTTTCTCAGAAATATCTAAATCTGTGCAAAAACGATTTATAATCAAGAAATCAGTGCCCATAATAACATTTACAACGTTCTGCATCAAAAGTACAGTCTATTATCGAGATCCCACAGAGTTTACATCAAGGTTAGTGAATTACTTTGAAGAAATCAAAACAAACAATACCGTTTCGAAAAAATATTCAAAGTATGACCTTTGGACTCTGCTTTTTGTACGACAACTAGTGCCAGCAACACTACGAGCGGTGAATAGACTAACTACAAATACTTCTACTCGCCGCCAGAAGGCGTGAGTAGTGATACCAGTGCAAAAATAAAATAGTATTTGGTGGAAAATTATTATTTTTGAAAACTATAAATTAAAGTAAACATGGATGAAAACATAACATACCGTAATAATAACCTATTCAGAACAAGCTCTTTGCCCGATATTACTGCAGATAATTCGGATCTTTTTGATCAGACCATGGCGAGTTTACCGAATACGTCACTAAACAGGAGTCAAACAGTATTAGATCTTCAAGAAAAAGTTAAGCAATTGTCTAGTGAACTACAAAGCGCCCATCTAGAAATTGAAAAGTTAAATTCAGAAAATTTCAGACTGAAAACTGACGTCCAAAAATATATTAATACGATTAGTGTGTACAAGAAAATAAATGATATTGACATAAATAATTTGACACCTTGCTCGGATCGTAAACGAAAATCAAATCAAAACAAAGTAACGCCTGTAAGAAAAAAAAAGGAAACAATCACATCAATGCAAAATGAAAAATCAACGAAAAAGACGAAAGAATCAACTGAGTTCATTATGACCCCTGTCACAAAAATCACCAAATGTCCAAATAGATTGGAATGTAACTCCACACCAAGCTCTGAATTGAACTCAGCGCCTATCAACAATGTCAATCGGGCTGACCAACCAGCTAAAAATTCAGACCAAAATACTTCAACAGATATGTTAGACTGTAGACCAAAAACAAACATAGAATTGAACCATACTGCGACAAAACCGGAAGTACGCAAAAAGAAAGTTATTGTCATAGCTGATCAACAGGGGCGCTATATACAGAGAATCCTTCAAAAACTTATTGGCGAAGATTTCTTAGTAAGATGTTTCTGGAAACCGGGAGCATGCCTGCAGGAAATCTTGATGACGGAAAAATCAGAAATAAATTTGTTAAATAAAGATGACTACGTAATTGTCTTGGGAGGTGTAAATGATACCAACCCAATGCTGACTCAATTATGCCTTAGTAACTTTTTAAACAATACAAGACATACTAATGTTATGGTCTCTGAAGTGCTTTTTAACACCTATTTAAATGAAAAATGTTTAAATTATAAACTGAAATTTATATGTTCTCACTACAATCATTCAACTTACGTAGATATGAATTACTCAGCATATGTGCCAAAGTATCGCTTTTTACCATTACATATATCGCAATTGATTCTGAAAGAAATACTAAGAAACGTTTATAAACGAAACTATGACAAATATATGAAGGAAATGCTTTACCCTGACGTTGCAACTACTAATTATAACGACAAATGTACCCAGACAGAACTCAATTATGACGATAATGAAAATTCTCCCTCAAATAATGACTTTTTTCGTGTATAAACACATAAACATACTACATCAAAACATAAACGGTTTAATCAGTAAATTAGATGAGTTAACAGTACATTTACACTCGCTAGGTAAAAATAATAATCACAACCCGGTCGACATTCTATGTATAACTGAGCATAACATGACAATTGAAGACAGTAAACTACTTAAACTACCAAACTTTATATTAGGAGACATTTTCACACGAAATAAAAGACATGGGGGGTCCTGCATATTATTAAAATCAAGCCATAAATTCAAAAGTATAGCTGAAGCCAAAACTTTCAGTATCAAAGATATTTTTGAATGTAGTGGTATTGAATTAATAGACCATAAAATTATAATATTATGTGTTTATAGACCACCTAAGAACAAAAAAGACTGCATGTACTTATTTTTTACTGCATTAACAAATTTACTGAACAAGATTTGCTACTCAAATAAAAAAGTTATAATTTGTGGTGATTTTAATATTAATAGATTAGAGTGTAATAATGTATCGCAACAATTTGAACAATTACTAGCAAGTTTCAACTTAAAATTAACTATAAATCAACCGACCAGACTAAGCAGCATGACTTGTATTGACAATATAGCCCATAATATAAGAGGGGCTAAATCTAATGTTCTGGAACTTTCGCTTTCTGATCACACTGCACAAGTGTTACGGTGCCCAGTAAAGAAAAGTTACCTTATTACACACTGGTTTAAAATGAAACGAGACTATTGTGAGAATAATATTATAAAGTTTGCAAATTGTATTAAAAGTCTTAGTTTTACGGAATGTTTCATAGAAAACAACCCTGAAAAGGCTTATAATACCTTCCATGATTTGTTTAAGCTATTTTACGACTTGTGCTTTCCTACCATTAGAATTAAAATACCTATTTCTAAGAGACCTGTATGGTTAAGTAAAGGTATTAGGTCGTGCTCTAAACGGAAACGTCAACTACTGTGGAAGTACCGTTTAAATTCAAATCCTAAGGATAAAAAGTACTTTAAAGAATATTCGAAAAGACTAAGAACGATTATTAAAAAAACTCAAAAATCACAAAATAACTACTTTATAAGCTCATCTACTAATAAAAGCAAAGCGACATGGAAAATTATAAACAACTACAAAACAGTAACACCAAAGGAGAATATTAGCCAAATAAAAGTAGCTAATAAGTTAGTAACAACACCGAAAGAAATAGCTCAAGCATTTAATAATTACTTTATTGACGAGATTAAGCCGACGCCAAAGGAGAATAACTCTTTTGTAAACACACTGACATATAATAAATATAACTCAATATTTTTAAGACCGACAAATCCACATGACATTGACCAGATAATCAAAATGCTCAATAACACAAACAGTACAGGTTATGATAACATAAATACAAAGATAATTAAAAGGGTATCTCATCTTATCGCGCCCGTACTTAGCCATATTATAAATCTTTGCCTTGAACAAGGAGTGTTTCCTTCAAAGCTAAAACATACAATTATAAATCCCTTATTTAAAAAAGAAAACAAAGATGAGATGAAATATTACAGACCAATCGCCTTAATACCAGTCTTTGCCAAAATCTTTGAGAGAGTTATCTATAATAACTTGTATAGATACTTCGAATCTAACAACATATTTCATAACGAACAATTTGGTTTTAGAAAAGGTAGATCTACAGGTGATGCATTATTTAATTTTCTAAAGACAGTAATGACAGGGCTGGATAACAAACAACACTTAACCGCGATTTTCATGGATATGTCCAGGGCATTTGATCATGTCGATCATCAGATACTTATGACTAAGCTTGAAAAATACGGAATAAGAGGCAATGCACTAAATCTTATAAGATCATACCTCACAAATAGATTTCAAATGACACAAATAACACGGTTATCAAAGAATACAAGGTTTGAGCAGACTTTTATATCAGATCCGAAAATTGTTCAGTATGGAGTGCCCCAAGGAAGCATCCTTGGACCTCTTTTGTTTATAATTTATATAAATGATCTCCCAAAAGTTATAAACCAACAAATGATATTATTTGCGGACGATAGCACGGCAATTTTTACTGACATTGACAAAAATGAATATGAGACAAATATTAATAAATCATTAGATGCTATTATAAATTGGTTAACTCGAAATAATCTTAAAATTAATCTTGATAAAACAAATTGCATGACATTTACAAATAAAAACACAAAACCAAAAAAACTTCACATAAGTTACAAAGGTGAAACAATAAATGAAGTCGATGTAACAAAATTCTTGGGTATGTACATTGACCGTGGTCTGAACTGGAAACACCATATTGATCACGTTTGCAAAAAAATTAACCAATATTCATACGCCCTGTACATGCTAAGGAAAGTGGTGAATGAGAGTACACTATTAAACGTATACCATGCGTATGTGGGCTCCACTCTAAGGTATGGCCTTCTGTTCTGGGGAAACTCCTCTGACAGAGAATATGCCTTTAGAGCCCAAAAAAAAATGTTTGAGAAGCATAACTGGACTCAAACAGACAGACTCATGCCTAGAAGTGTTTCGGAGGTTAAAAATTTTAACGCTGCCTTCATTATATATTTATGAAGCGGCTGTAATGATAAGAGGCGATATTAGTAAATATGAAACACTTAGAAGTGCACGACACAAAAATGAGCTATCGGGTATTAGATGTAGAACAGTTAAATTTAAGTCTAGTATATTTGGAATAGGAGTAAAAATTTATAACAAATTACCAAACTATGTCAAAAGTACTTCAGGGATAAATAGTTTTAAACACAAGCTAAAGGAATTTTTGTTAAACAAAGCGTACTACTCTATAAACGAGTTTTTTAATGACAAATATTTGGGTTAGTTCTATTTGTTTTTTTTTTGAATGTAATGTTATTATGATTTTTTATTTTATGCATAATTTGACATTTGATTATTAATGTAGGTATAACTTGACTAATGAATGTAATGTAATAATTATGACTTTTTTATTTTATGTAGGTAGTATAATTTGACATGTATAAAATTTTTAATGTATAATTTGAATAATTTCTAAATTGACTATTAAATAATAACTTTCGATAATGTATAACTTGACTAATTCAAATTATTTTTTTCAGTAATTTATTAAGGTACAATTTTATATTAATGTAAAGAATGAGTAAATCGAATGTAATAATGTTTTTATTGAAGTGAACTAAGCTTCATAAATATTGTACACCTTATAGGTATGTTACATTGTTACTAAAAATATAAATATAACATCTCTATCGACATGTAACAAACAATAAATGATTTGAATTTGAATTTGAATTTGAATTTGATATAATAAAACCCGTTTGTTTATTTCAAAATATACAAATAACTGACTCTGTTGACTGCCTCGTACACACGGCTACACATCAAGCTATACACTTCCAGTATAAGCTGGTCTCGCATTGTCATAGGATTTCCGTACAGTGCGAGATCACTGTAAACTGGAAATGTATAGCTTGATGTGTAGCCGTGTGTACCTCGTTGGTCTAGTATTCGGAAGTGCGACTGCTGCGACATGGCTGCGACTGAGGTCCTGGGTTCAATTCCTAGATCGGCTAAAGTGTTATTGGGTTTTCCATCTGGAATTTCTTAATAGCAGCCACGGAGTCTGTATTTGAGTCCGGTTACGTTAGGTAAAATAACTGGTGAAATCTGAGTGTACTAATGAGTACCTACCTACACTTCTGCCTAACCCTTTGCGGATTACAGGCGTGATTGATGTTATGTAGGTACACAAATTTATAAGTTTCAGTTTACTAAGTTTTTCCTTTTTATTTAAAGAATGGCTGGTATGTAGGTACCTACAGTCGAACAAGCTAATAAGTAGGTATACAGCCAGCTAACTTGCATTTACTTTTAAGATTATACAGATACATTTGGAGGCTGATGCTAAACCATACAGCGTTTGACATCAGTCACTTAATGCAAAACGCTCTATAAAACAAAATTGCAATCAATATTTTCAGTGTACGAGAATTATAAAAAATCTCTATCTGTATTATTTATTAGCTTGTTCAACTGTACTACGTATTTACCATTGCCGCCAAACTCGTAATGTCGTAAAAACGCAATCGGATTCATGTCATAGTAATCTCGTTGACGAAAAGAAAATAATCATGAAGAAGTTTTTGCGTCACTCACGTTCGGAAACTATACGATATCTGAGTAGGTAAGTATACACTAATGGATCTATTAGTATCAATTTGATCTATTAGTAAAACATACGATAGTAGGTCATTTATTTATAGCATAGAATAATCATTCGTTTTGTCTTTAATACGATTTGCGACCTATGTTTGCCCAGAAACAGTACCTACTCATTTATAGCGAAGTATCAAAAAATTTTATCAGGTGATCGCAGGCCGCGTTAGGTGGTCACAGTGCAAGTGCGATTGTTGAGCGTGAGGTCCTGTTTTTGATTCCCGGGTCGGGCAGAGAGTTATTGAGTTTTTTCATCAGGATTTTCCCATTATGAGTCTGGATATGTGCCCGGTTGATGGTATAGGGTCGACCCCTATTACCTGTGACGTAAGACATAACTGGCGTTATGTGCGTGTACTAGGTATAAGGTACTTCACTGCCTCATACTTTGGGGATATCAAAGCGTGATGTTACCTATCAGGTGATTTTGATATTAAAATTCGCATCAGATTTTTTTCAAATAGTTGTACATTTGAAAGGCACGTCTTCACACGTTTTTTCCCCCAACTAAAGAACACTACCGGAAATTTCGATACCTCTTTTCATTTTTTTAATTCCACGCAACGTCCACGTGATTCTATCTTACATAAAAAATAATTGTAGGAAAGATTACAACTAAAACAATAAAGTAATAAACCTGCTAACATAAACATCGTAAATGAAGACAGATGGTGTCGTTTTAAAATTAGACGATTTCGTTGAATCAAAGCAATATGTAACGTCAGCGAATTCCTCAAGTGTAAAAGGTCGTATATTATACGCGTTACGTCCCTTTGTTTGCTATCATTACCTATTTGTTTTGTTAACCGTATCCAGTGATAATTTGTCTTTGACGAGACCCAAAACGGTGTTTCTTATGAAGGCGTCCAGCAAAAACGGTTAAATTAACCCGACCCGTAAAAGGGTGAACCGCGGGTGACGCCGCGAAGCGGAAAACTAGTCGTTAGAATAATGTAGGTATTTACCGAGCTGCCAACAAGTTTTGTTTTTGTTTGATATCTCGCTTCATAAAGTTATATTTTGTATTTTCGTCAGTTTTTGCAAGATAGCGGAATGTAAATTGGTAAGCGTAGATCGGTAGACCGGATATCGGTGTTCATGGTTTAATGAAGATAGTCTGCAGGCAAGATTGCGAAACGCTAAGAAGTAGGGAAACTCCGCATTGAAAGTTAGTTCAAAGTTCAAACAAACATGGACATTCTTACATTGTTATTAAAATACCTAGCTAGGTATATAGCATTTTCAAAATTAAGTCTATTGATTTGATAGCTGACGTGCACTTTACTAAGCGTACAAATGAGTTCTTCACGATGATACGTAAAAGATCCGCCTCACTACTGTGTCGCATGTGGGGACGACCAGTCTTTGAGCATTGTTGCTTGCTAGACTGGTTGAAGCCCACCTAATGGGGTACTTACCTGTCCGCAGTGCATGGACTGTTGACAGTTGTCTCCAGGAGGCGATGGAATTAGTAGAGACTTATTATTAGTTAAAGTTTAACCGTCAATAAAGTATAATAAAATAGGTTTATGGGTGGTCTACCTGAATAAAAGATTAATAGTTTCTGATTCAATAAGCATCATAAATACAAACATACAATAATTCTTGGTTTACTACACAGCGAAAACACGTCACAATCGTGTATACACATAAACAGCTTTAGCGTTTGTCGAAGTATGGACAAGACGACGGAAATGTCACGGTGCCGGTGGATCCCGTGCGTAACTCGAACGTTGGCAACTTGGCATCGCGCGGACGTCAACGTAGCGGACTCCAGTTGAAGGAATCTTCATACCCTCGTACACTCACATATTATTATTTTGTTTTCATACGAGAACCAGTCGCATATCTAGATAATTCGAGAACAATGCTCGAATAAACTTGTTTTGAAAGTTCTTCTTACTTAAGAGACAGATGTGTTGTTGTTAGAGTTTATTTTGCCACTTCGTCTCCCTAGTTAAACAGTAGAGGAAGTGGTAAAGAGCGTTGAAAGAGACTAGCTTACGTCGTATTATTCGTTTTTACAGTTTAATTTGAATGAAAAACTGTTGTTTTTCCTTCTTCTTGATTCGATCTTGGAACGATGAGAATAAGCATTGATATATTAGAATAAGTCATATTGTGGTCAGTCAACCACCGGGATGGTAGTGGGCTTGACTGAAATGGTCATTCTTTCTTGACACCATTCAGAATGTTTTTTTATCAACCATTCAAAATTGTGCCATGACCGTAGTTTGTCCGTATTTTCACAGACTACCATCACTATCCACAGCTAGTTTCAATTCAAACCTACTTCCTTTTAAAAGAGTTCCATGATTGAATATCGCTCTAGAATACTAGAATACGAGTATGAGAATGTCCGCATATTTAGTGCCTACTCTTGACATATTCGTGATCTTATCACGATTTCAATCTTCTAATAAATAATGTATGGAAGCTGATATTTCTATTTGCGATGTGCTTGCTTTTAGTTCCTTTGACTGACGTCTTATTATTATTACTTAGTGTGAATTATTTTGGTATCCCCTTAGAATGGAATTCGATATTATACAGAATATCATAGGAGAGCTAATAATATTTTACCAAGGGGTCTCGTGTTAACCATAACTGGGATATGAAGGTCAGATTGCCAGTCGCTCTTTAAAAAAACTTTTTTACAAAAAATAAAACCGACTTCGACAAAAATAAAACACAAAAAAGTGAAAAATAAACTTAAGAAGAAAAATCAGCTTCAGTCGGTGACTTTTGTTTGTTTGATTTCATGTTTTTGCCACCGACTTCAGAAGCTGATTTTTCTTCTTAAGTTTATTTTTCACTTTTTTGTGTTTTATTTTTGTCGAAGTCGGTTTTATTTTTTGTAAAAAACACTCAAAAGTGAAAAATAAAACTTGAGAAGAAAAATCAGTTTCTGAAGTCGGTGACTTTTGTTTCTTTGATTTCATTTTTTTGTCACCGACTTCAGAAACTGATTTTTCTTCTCAAGTTTTATTTTTCACTTTTGAGTGTTTTTTTGTCGAAGTCGGTTTTATTTTTTGTAAAAAAGTTTTTATTTTTCACTTTTTAGTCTTTCACATGTGCTTACCCCTTCACAACGTACCGGCGTGATGTTATGTTAGGAACTGGTGTAAACAATAGACAGACAATATGAGATTTCAGCAATCCCAGTTCATTTGCTATCATTTATTATTCCGTTGCCTATCTCCGAAGTTCTTCATCAGATCTTCACAAAATAGTTTTTATAACCTTTGTAGTGAGTACAGGCGTGATATTATGTTGTGTGATGGCGTAAACAATGCTTAGATATGCTATAGCAACAATCGCGGTTAATCTGCTGTTATTTATTGAAGAGTTCCCCCGATTTCTACAAGATCCCATCATCAGACATTGAAATGGTGACAATGGGACCACACGGGAAGCACCAGCTTTCAAATGAAAAAAGAATCATGAAAATCAGTTCACCCAGTCGCAAGTTATGAGCGAACAAACATAAAAAAAAAAAAAAAAAAAAAATACAGTCGAATTGATAACCTCCTCCTTTTTTTGGAAGTCGGTTAAAAAGTTTTTATTTTTCACTTTTTAGTGGTTCACATGTGCTTACCCCTTCACAACGTACCGGCGTGATGTTATGTTATGAACTGGTGTAAACAATAGACAGACATGAGATTTCAGCAATCCCAGTCCATTTGCTATCATTTATTGAGGAGTTCCGTTGCCTATCACCGAAGTTCTTCATCAGATCTTCACCAAATAGTTTTTATAACCTTTGTAGTGAGTACAGGCGTGATATTATGTTGTGTGATGGCGTAAACAATGCTTAGATATGCTATAGCAACAATCGCGGTTAATCTGCTGTTATTTATTGAAGAGTTCCCCCGATTTCTACAAGATCCCATCATCAGATATTGAAATGATGACAATGGGACCACACGGGAAGCACCAGCTTTCAAATGAAAAAATAATCATGTAAATCAGTTCACCCAGTCGCAAGTTATGAGCGAACAAACATAAAAAAAAAAAAAAAAAAATACAGTCGAATTGATAACCTCCTCCTTTTTTTGAAGTCGGTTAAAAAGTAAAGATATTTAGCAGCATCCAGTTAGACTGAAAGGCCACCCTAACATTGTTGAAAAAGGCTAGGCAGCTAATGAGTTTGTATCAGGTTATCTTTTTACTAGTAATCACAGGCTTTTGTTATCAATATCATTGACTAAAAACATTTCAAAAATATTCTGAACCCTTAACCTATTGTACAAGGTGGTACAAATCATAAATAAACGTGACGTTAAAATCGGTTTAGGATCAAGTGACGCCTGAAATGAGTATGCTCACTTTACAAATGACGTATCATACGTAGTTAACTATATAGGGTGTTGGCATTTGCGGGTATTTCTTTATCGGTTTGGCACATACACATACAGTGTGCTATCAGATTTTTTTGCGTAGTAGCCACGGAGTCGAGATTATTTTGTATTCGGTTGATGGCAATAGGATCCCCCTCTTTTACATAGAACTTAAACATACCTGACGAAATGTAGTTGTACTATTAGGTACACCTCTGCCTAACCCTTTGGGAATTACAGGCGTGATGTTATGTATTCGAATTTTCATTTGTTTTTCAATTACACTCTAAACTAACGGTTGTTGTACAAAATTATAATCCAAACACGACAAGACGCGTCAAACTGTACTGTATGTGCATAGTTTTATGTATAAGTACTAGTTTTAACAAAATGCAACACCACTAGTTTTGACAAAATGCCCGCGCTAGCTACAGCCTGTATAAATATTTGTGATGTGAAGTGAAGTGATCCTTTCTTGATCATTTGTATCCCAAAATACTAAAGAAACATGGCGTCCTATATATCAATGTGGTTCGAGCGAATGAATATGCGGGATCCGTTTTCACTTTCGTCACTGTTATCATGTCAGGTAGCGTTGCCTTTTAACAGAACATGTGGTACAATTTGAGAGGTCTTTTTATTTATATATTTGTAAAGGGTTCTGATTTATATTTTCGGCGAGAGTGATTTTGCTAAAAATTGGTTTGCAATTTTTAGCTAGTGTCACAAACATGGACGCCGAACTATTTAATATAACATAGTTACATGTTTGCGTTTTTTTTTATTTCAAAGTACTTTTTTTTCCATTTTAAAACTTTGTATGACGGTTACAATAAAAGTTCTCTGCATACCATAAATTATATTTACAAAACATTTATTCCAACAAAAGTATATTAAGTCAATGTTTCTCTCCCATGTTCTTGTTCAACAAGATTAGATAGTTTTTCAAGAATATACTAATTGTTGCTGAAAGCTTTTATGTATTTAAGGTCTATTTTTACCCGACTACGGCAAAGCCAAAGGAGGGTTATGATTTTGACTGGCTATGTATGTATGTATGTATGTTTGTATGTATGTATGTGTGTATCTTCATCTGTTCCCTCACAGCTTCTAATCTACTTATCGGAACTCGACATATGAGGTATCGTTAGAACCGTCTTAATTTTCCGCTACACTAACTAACATAGGCTAACATAGGCTACTTGACGTGTCACAAAAAGCGATTTGGCGCCCTCTAGCGGACAAAAAGTATGGCTTAAAAAATAAAAATGGAGATAAATACGCCGTGTTTGGTATCATTTGAAAGGGCCTCAATTGTACATTTCCAAAATATTGCTCAAATTTAAAATCACGCTCACACTCACACGCGAATCACACTCTAGCGGACAAAAAGACAAGAGTAAAAAAAAAAATTAACACCAAAATTGTTTAAATAAAAAAGTAAAAAACTAAAACCCGACTACGACAAAAAAAACGACGCTGAAAAAGTATGAAACAAGATTTTCAGGATAGAACAAAAAGAAAAGCCGTAGTCACACGTTATAGGTATAGGTACCAACCTAAACACTTTAATACCGTGTGACTACGGCTTTTCTTTTTGTTCTATCCTGAAAATCTTGTTTCATACTTTTTCAGCGTCGTTTTTTTTGTCGTAGTCGCGTTTTAGTTTTTTACTTTTTTTGGTAAAGACTAACGTCTTTCTATCAAGGAGACTCGACGCTAAACTTGAGAACTTAATTAGTTTGGCATTACTTTTATACTAGACCTATTTATGTTTCCAAAAATATGTCTTCTCGTACAAACAAACGCTTATAAAAGGCCAATGTAAACTAAGCTTAAACAGTACATACGTAAGTAACATTTTTATAAGTACTTAGTGTAGAATCATGTGACAAGGGTCGCATTGTCGCACTTCTATTGGACATGTCTTGAATCAGAGTCGGTCTACCCATTGAAATAACTTACCGTATCTGAGGCTTGCTTGCCAGATTGTCAGCTATTCTGTTATTGATAATGATATTTCGTGACTAGGCAGGTAAGAGAACTATCAAAAGATGATGTACGGAGTGAAATTCAGAGTTATTTAAGTACTTATTACTATATACAGTGCGATCAAATTATCTTGGCAGGTCCGAACTTCGTGCAGGTCATTTTGTTACATCTATATCTATAAAAGCGAAAGGTCACTCACTCACTCACTGACTCATCACGAAATTTCAAAAACCGCTGGACCTATAAAGATGATTTTTGGCAGGGAAGTAGTTTATGGTTAGTAGACGTCCGCTAAGAACGGATTTTGCGACAGGGCCGGATTAGGGTGGTCTAAGGGCCCTCGCAAGTTTGTATGAAACTCCTTCATTTTTTGTGCTAGAATCTAGATTTTTGGTAGCGACGTAGTTTATAGTCAGTAGACATCCGCTATAAATTAGTTTTGCGACAGGGCCGGATTAGGGAGGTCTATGAGCCCTCGCAAGTTTGTATGAACGTCCTTAATTTTTTGGGTTACAATCTTGATTTTTGGCAGGGACGTATTTTGTAGTTAGTAGACGTCTGCTATGAACGGATTTTGTGACAGGGCCGGATAAGGGAGGTCTAAAGGCTCTCACAAGTTTGTCTGAAAGTCCTTCATTTTTTGCGCAAGTCTTGAATTTTGGCGGGGACGTAGTTTATGGTGAGTAGAAGTTTGCTAAGGACAGATTTTGGTTCAGGGTCGGATTAGGGAGTTCTAAAGGCTCTCGCGAGTTTCTATGTAAGTTGATTTTTGTACTTCCGGCCTGAAATTTAGCAAGTTATAACTATTGCGAACAATTTTTTTTGTGACCTCCTGCAGTAAAGGCTCTCCAGTATGTAAATGAAATCCTTGGCTTTATGGAGCCGAAGATTGGTAGAGAGATAAAATATAGTTTAGACATATGTATGTGTGGGAACAGATTTTACGACAGGGCCAGTTTAAGGGAATATATTCGCTTCGATTGGCATTTGTCATTCGATTTGGCATAGTACATCCCACACGTCAAAATTTCCTCGCGAACGAAGTCGCGGGCAACAGCTAGTCTAATGTATAAAAGTGTTATGATATTTATTTTATTTGTATTTCTCACTGTTTAAATTAGATATTTTCTGATCGTTTAAGTATTGGTTTATCTGGCAATAACAGTTTTCTTCACAAGTTTACATGCGTAAAAGTTCGCAGAGCCTATGTTCAGACCTGCCAAGATAATTTGATCGCACTGTACTTAAAGCACAAACAGAGTGAGGAAACCAGAGATATTTTACGACAGCATGTAAAGTTAAGTTAGAGGCCCATGAGCGGCGTAAAAGTCTGTCACTAGGATAGGCACTAACCACACGATGAAAATAATAGGTGGAATTAAGCCCAATGATATTCTCGGCCAGTTAAAGTTTAGGTGACGCAAAGAGAAACGGTTACCTACCGGTTACCACCGTTTGTCTTTGCTAGAGATTTTTTGAAAATGTAGGGTTAGAAATATCTAACCCTTCATTTTCATTTTTTTTGACTTGAAAAATATTTCAAGTCAAAAAAAGATCATCTATCGCCATCATCAGTTGGTCATCACCTCTATTTGTTCATACTCTATGGTTCATATTATATCAATTTCTGTAAAACTTAGCCTATTGTAATAAAATAATTTAACAAATATAACATGTCGCTTGTAATGGCCGAAGGGTTAGGCAGGGGTACCCATTATTACACCCACATTTTTCCAGTTGTGTTTAGTTAGTCTCATATGTAACTAACCGGGCCAAGCACAAAATATCAAAATACCGTGGCTGCTACTAAGAAATGCCTAATGGAAAAGTTCAATAACACTTTGTCCGACCTGGAACTCGAACCCAGGACCTCATACACAGCAGTCGCGCTTGCCACTACTAGACCAACGAGGCACTAAAATAATTTATTCCAGGAAAATACGTCCAAATCCATTAAAGGCCTGGGCTTGGGACAGAAGAGATATGAGAAAAAATTCTGAGAAACATAAGTTGTAGTCGGTGGCTCCATCGATGGGGTGTCTTCAGGTTTCACATTATTGAAACACCGTAGCCGTGAGTAGTGACGGTTACCACACATTCAGGAGGCAAGGGACTCGCCCACGAACCCTCGAAGGTCCAAAACCTTGAACTTGTACCACCGTTTAACGGGTGTACTTGTTGAACAAGCCTGAAATTTCTATTTACATAAATTTATAGTTTGCTATTTTTAGGTCTAATTTCGTGGCCGAAACTATATACACCATTTTCCAACTGGTTTTGTTTGCTGTTGACTGTAGTTTGTCAGTTTCAGGCGTCAATGCAATGAATTTTATTTACCACTGTAAAATAAAAGATTTTTATAGTGCTGTTTTTTTTTGTATTCTGTCCTTTTGACTTTCTATTTGATGTCAAAATTTTTTTACTAACTCATGTCATCTGCCTAGCCTTTTCCTAAATTTATTGGGGTCAGCTTCCAGCCCTATCGGATGCAGCTGAATACTAGTATTTTACACAGAGCGAATGCCTATCTTGACTCCACAACCCAGTCTGTTAGTACCAGGGGTAATATGGTAACCCGGGGTAAGACTAGCTGTCAGATTTTCGGGCTGCTGACTGCCTGAACGATTGTCCAAGATCAAAATTGTCAGTCGGGACCAACAACTTAACGTGCTTTCTAGGCACGGAGGAAACGCTATGTAATGATGGTGACCCATCTACAGACCGACCTTGACAAGCGCGACTTAACCTTGAAGATCAAGCGGCTGTTATTATTTAGCCACTATATGCTATCTCAGGTAACTTGTAAAAAAGCGAGATCATTTAGTATGCAGCTTTCAAAGTCCATTACGTGCGTGTAATTTTTTTGTATGAAGGAACCATCAAGCCATAACTTCATGATGTTTCGAATATTAAAACCAATCGCATTTAAAATTTTTACCGACGAGAAAAAAGAAAGAGATTCTCAATCCGACCCGTATATTTTTATCAGAAGAACCAGTTTATGTGCCTGCCCAATTTGTGCGCCCACATTCTGCATACGTTCAATTGTTCGTACAGCCAGCGATGCGTATACAATACAACATTTTTGATAAAACAAAGACAGTATTCAGTCTGGAGTCAGCAAAAGACATGAGGAACGTACATGTCGTTCCATTCCACGGTAGCGACGTGACGTGAACGTATTTCTCAACTAACGTAGTATAATACACTGGGAGATCGTTATTTGTTCCCACTGCTGTAATACCAACAAGTATTCATATTGGGATGTTGTCAACACAGTTTAGGAACTGGAAAGAGAATGTTTTTAACATTAGGCACAGAAGTTTAATAATTTATTTATTTTGTAAGCCCACGTGTCCTTTTTCCTCGGCTTTTCTGGTTGATTCTGACTTTCAGGAATTTGCGGGAGTTGGGAATAGTGTAGCGGACTTGCCCCAACAAAATAATTCTCTCTTAAACACAACTTATTATTTTGGGACAAATTAGTGTTCTGAAAATGCTTCATTAGTTCAGTTGAACTTAGACTTATATTAGATCTTTAAACGCTCGGGTCATGGGGCTCAAAACAGCGTCTTCTTTTTGTATTTGTGGCTAATTGTATATTGATTGATTTGATTTTATAAGGTCTTTATTCATACATAATTTGATACAAACTGCTTACAAACGATCTTATTCTATTTGCTTACAAGTAAGGATTTATTTTGTTACATAGGCTAAACAAGTCGCCTTTATAAACATCAAAACATGTTGTTAGCATCTTATTATTTACGTTAACCTACCTTATTGATTCACATCGATTAATTCCTAAATGTGTGTAAGTCTTAGTAAGGACCCACATAATATTAACAAAGAGATTACGTACAAAATGTACGTTTTACCTTAAAACTAAGTTAAAAAAATAGCACTCCGGGAGTGCTATTCATATCAAACTCTTTTGTATAATTGTATATTATAATGTACATAACTTTACTCAAAAAATTAAAGTTTTAATTAGAACTTTCTTCTTCTAAACTTATTTCCGCATATTAACTTCATCCGGCCAAAAACTTTACTATCATCATTATGATTACTTCACAAACATAGACCTTACGTTGAGTATTGTTGAGTGATAAATAGATGTACCTGAAAGCCTCTAAAATACAAACAAGACAAAGAGCGAAAGGCCCACAAAACCCGAGTTTTAAATACACATCCCAAGAGGATAATTGTGGGTCTCGCAAAGGAATCAAAATACTCCTTTAAATATGCGGTGTACCGACATTACTTTACACCTGCTACGTTTTGGTTAACGTTGTTGCCAGTCTTGTTCATTAATTTAAATTATTTGCTCTGTAAATAGAGTAAGCACGTAGGGTAGGATACGGTAGCGTAATTGTAGGTATATTAATATATCAATGGTACGCGGTTTCCTCTCGATTCAAAATTCTAAACTGTTAGTCCTGAATACTGGGCCACGATCTTTACGTTCTTCGTAAAACAAATGAAAAATATTGCCACGCACGAGTCACCGCGCCGAAAATAAGAGTTATTCCGGTCTGATCCCCTAAAACTGATACCCTAGGGGACCCTAGGCGATTTATTATAAATTATTTTCTATTCCGGTCTGATTCCCCGTAAAAGAATGGGATACCCTGACACATTTTTAGGACAGTCAGCAACAAAATATTTGTACACGTTCTACTAAATTAAAAAAAAAAGAATAGGTAGTAAAGTCCAACAAACTACCAGGAGAACAGAAGTAGGAAGGAGGTATTGGAAATTGGAATCTTCAAATCAAATCTATATTATGCTTTTATAGTAAAGTCCCACAAACTACCAGGATAACAGAAGTAGGAAGGAGGTATTGGAAATTGGAATCTAAAAAAGTGAAAAAAAAAGTGCATGGTTTTAGAAAGAAATAATATAGATTTGATTTAAATGTTCCTATACCTTCTTCCTACTTCTGTTCTCCTGGTAGTTTGTGTGATGATCGTACAATTGTAAGTTATAGAAATAAAAACTGATTATTTTTTCATTAACAACTGTTTTTCGGTTGACTGTACTTCACTTGTACTTGTGTCAAAAAGGGGATCAGAACGGAATGATAAATTACAGGGGATCAGAAAGGAATAAACAAAAGAAAAATATTGGCAGTGGATCGGTTTGGGGGATCAGACCGGAACAACTCGAAAATAATTGGTATGCGCGCATGTCGCTTAACGTGAGTCTGATCGCCTAAGGTCGTGGGTACGGTTTCCTCTCGATTCATAACACCGTTCGATAACTATTGCATCAATTACAGAGTATTGCAGTTATATAGTATTAGTATAGTAGTACCTAGTATTAGTATTTATTAGTAGTTAGTTGTATAATATTTATTTTTTTGCTGTTGTGGGAGCACTCTTGCTCCAGCGCAGATCTCATTCATCGTTCTCTCACAGGAGATCGGGGACGAAATAAAAATCGCAATAACATGCCATTCCATTCGCATATTTTTATTGACAGTTATTTATTAATAATACCCCAATCGGATCCCCATCCCATGGTTGTGGAGGTCACATAAGCAGTCGCTCCATGTAAAATACTGGAATTCAGCTACATCCAGTTAAACTGGAAACCGACACCAACATGGTTAGGAAAAGGCTGGGCTGTATTGTCAACCAAACTAAAAATAAATGGAAATTCACCTCGACCAGAAACCAGGAAAAGGGTCAAATTAACGTTCTAAGATTTTTACTTATATAGTTAGCCAGTTAAAGGTGAAGCTAACAAAAGCGTATCAAAACATATGAAGCTTCCGGGAAAAATCTCTAAAGTATTGTATAAACTGTATCACAATCTATACGATAATCTAATACTTTTATTCATTTTAATGACGCTGTCACACAGACCGACTCGAATAGCGACAACAATGAATAATAAGTAGGTAATAGATTTATATGTATATAGAGTTCACAAAGTACGTGTAAATACATATCGAAACCAAGGATCGATTCCAAGTTCAGAATCGGTGCTAGCTTCCAGTTGTTTCTTGTTCTAGGTAGGAGGAACTTTAACTAACAGGCTGACTTTTCCGCATAATATCACGCCTGTTATCACCGAAGAGGTTTACAGTCACGAGCACGAAAATGTATATAAGGTCCCATTAAAATAGGTGGACAAAATTTTAGAAATCATTCAGACGACCAAAATACGGACAATGGTAAACAAAGAAACTAAGAAAAACGCATTAGAAACTTACAATAAAATAAAACAGTTAGCGAAAATACATTAAAAGTGGTAGTTACCCAACATTTTATGTAAAAAAAAATCACTTTAATCAGTGTTTTTTTTACTTGGATATCTTTGGTTAGACGTACTGAACGCTGTGTTAAAACTTGTCCACCTATTTTAATGGGACCTTATATAATTATGTTACTGGAAATGTATGAAACCTAACAATTGTACACAATTCCTAGGAAATATATACCCTTCCGAACCTAATGAAATATCTATTTTAGAAATTGTACACATTTCCTAGGAATTGTATACAATGACAGATTACACACTTTTCCGTTAACATATATGTACATAGTAAGTGAAAATTACATTCAAAAGTTTTTTCTCAACTTCAATCTTGCCCTAAGGGCAGAGATGAGATCGACGATGGAACGAGTTTACCCAGAAGAAGCCTATTTACTCGCGACTTAAATAGATTGGGGTTATATGAACTCGGGAAAACCGACGCAGGCAGGGTGTTCCACTCCTTGGCTGTACGAATAATGAAATACTTAGCAAAGCGCTTCGTACGAATGTGTGGAACATCGATAAGGTATGGGTGATAACCCGCAGTACGTCTAGTCTCTCGATGGAAGAAGGGCGATGGTGGAATAACCCTCGTGGAGCTCTTAAGTTAAAAGTTAAGTGTAGACTTTCTCCTGCTGTGTTGATTATCGTTTAACGTTTTTACGAACATAGCATATTAGAAGCGTACTATTACGGCATAGGTTTTTTATCTTAAAGTAGAAACCGTTTTATCCCAAGAAAACACTTTTTGAATTATGCTGTGTAACTATATGTACATGATATTTTTTCTCGTGGCTTTAACTAATATTACACCCACATTTCGCCAGTTATGTCTAAGTCCATTGTAAAAGGGTAAGGGCTCGTTTACGGAGACGCGGGGCGTTGCGCGGCGCGTGCAGAAGGCTCGTCTCGGGTTTTTTTTATTAATTTACTGAGAGACGGGTCCACCGCAACAAACGCTGCATTTTAAACTAACGTACGAAAATAGCTTCTAGTAAAATCGACGATTGAAATCGTTAACTTTTTCATACACCGCCATGTGTTTGAATTAAAAACACAGCACGCGCCGCGCGACGCCCCGCCTGCACGTAAACATGCACTTACCCTTGTAAAAGGGTGCGATAATATGCCATCAACCGACACAAATCCAGACTCAGAGGCTGCTCCTGATGGTAAACCCGTCGCCCACACAATGCCCGACCCCGGAAACGAACCCAGGACCACATGCTTAGCAGTCGCGCTTGCGACCACGTTACGTTTTTCATTGTTACTTAATAAAATTACACTCCTACTGACCGTCGTACCACTAACCGCCTTATTAATAAAAATAGTTAAACCTGGTTTAACTTACGCTTGGTTTATCTCGCATGCCGTCACTTTCTTTTGAATATTTTTGAAGTGAGAGCATGCGAGATAAACCAAGCGTTTAAGTTAAACCAGGTTTAACTATTTTTATTAATAAGGCGGTTAGAGATTATAATTTATAATCAGCGGAATGGGTAGACCACTTAAGTTCCTGTCCATATCTTTTATAGGCTTAAGTTCCTGAAAATTGAAAAAATATTGTTCAGAAAAACATAAAACTTATACTTTTATTAAAAAAAAAAACAAAGTAATTAAAGTGCTATAGGAAAGGAGGTGTCTCATGAGATGACGAGACACAGAAAAGTAAGCAAGAAGACATTCTGCGCCGACCCCAAATGAATTGGGATAAGAGCAAGAGAATGATGATGAAAAAAGTATGTAAAAAATTATGTAATTTTACATGCAAAAAAATTACATAACCCTGTAAAATTTCCTAAAAATCTGGGAAATTTACGGGAAAAAATGAAATTTTACATAAAAAAATGTAAAATTGACGAAAATTATGTAAAATTTCTGTGCAGACTGGGCACACTTGTGCACTGGGTTGGTGGGGAATAAGACCACTGGTTGCTTGTAGTTTCTTCTTTTTATTATGAGAGTTTCTTACTGAAGTAGTAGCTGGATTCGGAATGATTTTACAACCAAAATGTTCCCATTTTTATATACAAATTTCTAAGGCGCTGGCCAATCATAATTAAGTGTTTGCGCATGCGCAATGGCCTCTTTACACAATTTGGCGCCGAAAAATTACTATTTCTGCGCGGGAAATTTTAGTATGCTATTTTAGTGGTAAAACATCCCTTACAAAATATAACATATGTTCCTAATCTTAGGACTAACTTATATTACATAATAAACACAAAAACTATACAAAAAACCTTGATTTACACCTTAAAATTACAAAAATACTGAAACGGTTCTCGTTAAAGTAACGCAACGCAGTAGCTAAGCTTCGTGAACTGTGACCCTAAACACTAGCGCCGCTAGGCGGCAGGAATGCACAACTTAAGATTATGCCTTTCTATTTCGTAAAGGGTAAGCTGTGAAGCGGCTCTTCTTTACGGTAAAGTTACGCAGTAGGTACTTAAGCTACACTAGCGCCGCTAGGCGGCAGGAATGTAAATCACTTATAACATCAAGCCTGATGGGCGTATAGAGCTAATGCTATCTTAAAAACACTTATAAACATCGTAATAAACTAATTCTAACGCTATTCAAATAATATCACAACATTTACGTATCGTCACTAACGTCTATGTAACACTGCACTATTTTTCACTGTCCCGCACAATTTCATATTTTCCCGTAAATTTCCCTGATTTTTCGGAAATTTTACAACTGGGTTGTGTTGGTCAGATAGACAGTCGCTCCTTGTAAAATTTGAATTATTCCTCGCAGATACACTTTCCTCGAGACACTTTTGAAAAAAACTCGCTTCAGTTCCTTATAGATTCACTTTCGTTTAGTACAGCAAAACAGAAAATAGTTAATGTAAATTTTGTCAGGTAAAATAAAGAAAAAAGGTAACTAACTGCTCATGTTTAATGGGTTTTTTAAAATGTTAATGCTTTAATAAAATTAAATAATGTAAAAAATAAAATTTTATATTAATATTATAATAATAATAATTTATAATAATTAAAATTATTTAGTGCACAACTGTACTTAAAAGTGTATCTAAGAAGAATAGCTGTACCGGATTTTTAAAAGTGTATCTTACAAGAACCTAAGTGAATAATTTCCAAAAGTGTCTCTACAAGGAAGGAAAGTGTATCTACGAGGAATAATTCGATGATGTAAAAACAGGTCGAGTCAATCGCCATTAACGGGGCACAATTCCATACTTTATGATGCTAGTGATAATGACGTCTGAAAAAATCCAATAACTTGACCCGACCTGAGAATCGAACCTTATTCTCAGCAATGGGTAGCACTTCCGACCACTAACCGGCGCGGCGAGGCAGTCAAGGTATCATTTTCGGTTAACTCTTCCTTGCGTCGTACTATATACACTGTAACGTTTACGCATTGCCTCTAAACTGAACTCGTTACTACAAGTCTCAAGGGGGATGTTAGGGCTTTTACCGCTGTAGCGCTGTTGCGCTGCAGAGACAAAGGCTCGAGCGATGCAAGTGCTGCGTAGGTACCTATATAGAGATGCAGGCTACTCCGTCTGGCGTAGACTTTTGTTTCGACTATTACTTCGCTGGTCAGAGATTAAGAGAGTAGCTAATGTAGGCACTGTATTATTTCTCGTGGCTGCGGTTTGCGGCTTTGATATGAAAAGAGAAGACAGGTATTGTCTGTATGGAAAGGCTAAAATAACAGGGTGGAAGAGACACAAACGGCTACAACGTAATCCACTGCGATTTTTTTGAATTAGGTATAGGTACCAATAAAAAAAATTATATTTCTAAATGATGTACTAAAAATGTTGTATCCATTTTTGCGTCAGTGTCTATTCCATCCTGTATAAAATAAATAGGCCACAGTGTCTTTTATGCCAAACAATTTATTTAACTGTTGTATACCTAATCTTTTACAACTTTAGAATATATATACCTACAGTCTACGTCTGAGCCAACCTTAATTGACTTCTTATTAAAAAGAAAAAAAAAACCACTTTGGGACATTCCAAGATGAAAACGACACAGTAAAACTAGTATTTATTGGGATACCTACTTCAGTGCGACAAACGAATCATCAAATATCGTTTGTTCGAAAACCTTTCATCGATATCACTATACTGCGACGCTTTGTTAAATCGACGCCTTGTAACTGCGATGTTTCATTATATCGAAAAACTGTACTGCGAACGATTTTACTTCGTGAATATCGAACTGCGAAGCCTTGTTTAATCGAGGTCTTGTTACTGAGATGTTCTGTTACTTAGGAGAACTTGCATTGATTTTCTTTTAAAAAAAACTTAATTTTTTAACATTTCTTTAAAAGTTCCCGTACAAATGTCAGCAATTGCGAGTTTTGTTTACATGTACATCATCATCATCATCATTTCAGACAAAAGACGTCCACTGCTGGACATAGGCCTCCCCCAGGTGTCGCCACATTGACCGGTCCCGTGCGTCTCTCATCCAGCGGGTTCTCGCAACCTTGACCAGGTCATCGGTCCACCTAGTGGGAGGCCTTGTGTACATGTACAAGTATTCAGGTAAATATACACAGGTTTTTGTTTTTTTTGCACCTACATAGAACTCCCCGCAGAAACCCCAAACGCCTGATATATCAGTTATAGCAAAGATTTTTTTTTAAAGAAATGTTAAAAATGTAGGTTTTTTTTGCAAAGAAAATCAATGCAAGTTTTCCTAAGTAACAGAACATCTCAGTAACAAGACCTCGATCAAACAAGGCTTCGCAGTATGATATTCACGAAGTTAAATTGTTCGCAGTACAGTATCTCGATTTAATGAAACATCGCAGTAACAAGGTGTCGATTTAACAAAGCGTCGCGCGTCGCAGTGTAGTGATATCGATGAAATAGGTTTTCGAAGAAACGATATTCGATGATACGTCTGTCGCACTGAAGTAGGTATCCCGTATTTATTTCCACATAGTGCTAATCATTCATCCCTAACGCTTGCACGTGTCGCAGAGTGTTGATATCAATTGACACGTTTCTACCCCTCTCTAGGGCTAAAAGTAACAGTAGATTCTGTTAGGTATAAATAAACCGTTCACGGAGAATGATCAACAAGTGCCACATTACTGGGCCATTTCGCTCGGTCGCCATTGTATTGTGCTCGCGGCAATGTATGTAGATTGTAGAACTTGTGACGGCTACTCGTATAAACGTTTAGTTATTATCCGATACTACTGTTCAGGAGTTCCGATTACAGTAGCTGGCCGAAAAAGTGAGGTGAGTTTAAAAAAAAGTTGGACTTTATGGTAGGTCATATTGATCTGTCAAACCGCTGTCAGTTTCTTTTTTTAAATTCGATGTGTCATTTTCACGAGTACTGTTCTTGAATATAATAAACCTAGCTTACTAAGTGCTTTCAAAGTAATAGACTAAAGTAGTTTTGCCTCGCCCGTCTCACTTGTATGTTCTAATGTGATGTTACCAGAATATAGTAACATGTAGATTTGCTTGATTTATGTCTGACTTTAACGCACAGGTATTCATCCTTTACATTTTATAGGTTTCCTTCAAACGTAAATAGTCTGCGGCGGCACAAACATGGCACAAGTCAGAAGAGGTTAGATCTATTTTACGAATAAGTAGAAAAACCAAAAAGTATTATATATTATAGCATATTTTTACCCACGACGGAACGGAGACGGTATATGCGTTTGGGGTGAGAGGTTGTTTGTTTGTTTGTTTGTGTGTTTGTGCAAATTAATACATGTTGAAATTTTTCTCCAAAACTACTAGTCTGATTTTGATGCAGTTTTCAGTTATGGGTTCGGGTTTGATTGGTGCATGTTCTTAGATAGGTGTTACGGTGACAACTCACCAGGGGGCGCTGCAGCAAACATTTTTTGTGCAAATCAAAGTTGCCATTTTTCTCCAAAACCACAAGTCCGATTTTGATTCAGTTTTCAGTTATGGGTTCGGGTTTGATTGGTGCATGTTCTTAGATAGGTGTTACGGTGACAACTCACCAGGGGGCGCTGCAGCAAAAAAATTTTGTGCAAATCAAAGTTGCCATTTTCTTCTAAACTACAAGTCCGATTTTGATTGACTGGCCTGTTGGTCTAGTGGTTAGTGACCCTAACTGCTATGCCGGAGGTCGTGGGTTCGATTCCCACCCAGGACAAATGTTTGTGTGATGAGCACGATCATTTGTTCTGTGTCTGGGTGTAATTTATCTATAATATGTATGTATTTAGAAATATATAAGTATGTTTATCAGTTGTCTAGTACCCATAACACAAGCTCTGCTTAGCTTGGGACTAGATGGCGTTGTGTGATAGTTGTGGAATATTATTTATATTATTTATTTATTTATTTATTGATTCAGTTTTCAGTTAGGGGTTTAGGTTTGATTGGTGCATGTTCTTAGAAAAAAATAAAAATAAAAGTAAAAAGTTTAAAATAAAAAGCAAAATTAAAAATTTTGAATAAACCCACGACTGTTAAAAAATAATTGAAAAAAGGATAAAATAACATAAAACACCCACCTTAAAAAAACCCAAGAATGTCCGTCGGGAGCTGAACATTGCAAAACTAGTTCATTTAATGGCAGCCCCCGACGGACATTCTTGGGTTTTTTTAAGGTGGGTGTTTTATGTTATTTTATCCCTTTTTCAATTAATTTTTAACAGTCGTGGGTTTTTTCAAAATTTTTAATTTTGTTAATGCTACATTTAATTATCTTGTCCAAATTGTGAAAGTAGGTGTACTGAACCTCAATTCTATGTCGATGATTTTAGTAACTACAGTTTAAAGGTCCATTCAAAACTAAAACGAAGCTTTGTGCTTTTGTTTTTCAGTTGTAAAATTTTATTCTTGTAGACAGGCAAACAAAGTTCTAGGAAAATCTTATCCGAATTTAGCAGCAATTAAGCATCTCCCTAAAACCAGTGAATCAAAACAATGCGTCGTAGCCTTCGAGCTTCCAAAAATCTCATTCTCCAAATTCCTTCACATCGCACCTGTCATTTGTCAAACTCTTACGCTGTGTCATCCATAAAACTCTGGAATGCGCTACCTCTTGGCATTAAAAAAGCTGAAAGCAAATTTACTTTTAAAAGGAAAGTACGTAGCCACTATTTAAGTCAGACCAAATAGCTCTCAAATTATTATAAGTCGAGTCATGGTATTGCCTATTGTTAAGATTTTCGTTTTTTATTTTGGTATTTGTAAAATATTTATTAGTTTATTCTATAATTTTATATTTATGTATTAGTATAATTATATAACTATATAGTTTAGTTTTTTAGAGTTGTTGTTTTTTAGATATTTTGTACCCTACCACAATGTTGTCTTATTTAACCCTAAGGTTGACTGGTAGAGAATGCCTTGTGGCATTAAGTCCGCCTATGTATCACTATTGTGCATGAAGTTTAAATAAATAAAATAAATAAATAAATGCGTAGTTCCAGGCTGGAATGTTGTCAGAACGAGCCCCAATGTTCACAAACTTCTTGAAAGGGCTTATTGTAATGAAAAGATAAAATTACAAACAGTATTATTTAGTTACTTTGAAATTTCTTCATCCTTGTGTGAGTGAAAGTAATTAATTTACCGAGTTAAGTAACGTTACCTAGGTATACATGTTTTTATATACGAGAGTTGGTATTCATTATAATTACACCTTTGATATATTCCGTTGTTTAAAAATACACTTAGTTGCGAGCTGTCCTTGGAAACTAATTTCAGTTAGAACTGCCTTTTTTTGGTATTTTGATGATATGCTGTTACTACTTTATAAGCTTAAGAATCTTAATCATCATCATTCTCTTGACCTTATCCAAATTCATTTGGGGCCGGCGTAGCATGTCATCTTCCTCCATATATCAATAGATAAGGTGTCTGATGAGATTAAGGCCCAGATTCAGAGACCACACTTTGACTTTACTTTGATGGAAAGATCTACTTCAAGCTGTTCTTTACTTAGTAAAGGCGAAGTAGTCGATAATCATGACTTTGGCCTCAAAGTAAACTTTGCATTAGTATGCGTTTAAATAATGTAGTCCTTCGTGTTAAACTAATTTCCTACAAAAGAAAAGTGTAGTAAAGTCAAAGTGCGGTCTCTGAATCTGGGCCTAGAGTACGTTATTACCTACTCTTACTTTCTTGCTATTTCTTGCCATATACACAGTTCGTCCATCGTTTCTTTGGGCTTCCTCTACTCTTAGACCCATCCACATTCATACTCAAAACTTTCCTCACGACATTTTCAGTTTAAGAATCATATATCCAGTAAATATTCGTTACGTATTCTACGTACTCCCGTAACCATTAAATATTGTTTATTATGCCAAAATTGATAAATAGTTCTACATTTATCAGCTAAAAATAGTTCCATCTGTATTGTGTGGTATAAATATTTTGTTAGCTGGTAGCGTTGTGAAAATGTTTAACATTAGATATTTTTCAGGTGAACACGTATTTCAGGTTGCATTCCGCTTACGCTACAAAATTTAACGCAGGCGGGTTCCCAATACAGGTGTCCCCAGAGAGGGTGTCGCAAATATACCCGTCACGCAAGCTCACGACGTGAAATATTCCTTCACTGTTTTATATCATCCTCCTTTTTTATGCACAGTGCCGTCGGTCACGAATATTAGGAGAGGTTCGCCTTTCTATCGCTTTGCCGACCTACAATATTGCTTGCGTCTTAATGAAAAAGGCCACGTCTAAGATAAAGATAAAAAGGAATTCTTTTTTTTTCTCAGCCTTTGAAATTTTTCAACGTTGCGGGGTTCTTATTTCTTATATCCCATTAATTATGTAAATCGTTGATGTTAATACACTGACTGACGTAATTAATGTAGGTGGAGAGAAAATTGTATCTCATCTGATGATAGTAGATAACATTTTAAATTATATTTTCTTTCTTTTTTCTTTCATTAATTTATTTTCATAATTTCCATAGGTGCTGATGTAACAGTATGAACTCGGCACGATTTGCACTGTACGGAATTTCTCCCTACATACTCGTATTTATGCACGGCACGTCGTATATTGTATGCTTTGACACAAAGTACGTGTTGTTTAAAATAACTTTGTTTAAGGAAATTGCGCGAAAGAAGAAAAAAAATGCAATTTAATTTGCTACGGGAATTGTGCTTGTGAAACTAGAAGATGACTTTATGAAACAAGGCTTGAAGCTAAAGAAGCGGTTGAAATAGTCAATGGCAATGAGAGCACACTCATCATCTGCCTAGCCTTTTACCAATAATGTTGGGTTTTTGCTTCCAGTCTTACTGGAGTCAGCTGAATACCAATATGTTACATGGAGCGACTGCTTATCTGACCTGCACAACTAAACTAGTAGGTACTATTGCTACAGTTAGACTAGTCAGAATTTCGGGAAACTGACTATACCTATAGCGACTGGCAAAGATCTTTAAATGACAGCTGTGACCCGGAGGAAACTCGGTATGTACTTTATAGGTGGTCACCCGTCTACAGACCAACCTTAGTAAGTGCGGAGCTGGTGATTGATCCGAGCGGCTGTTTATATTTAGCCACGGGCTCCTGAGAATGCTAACACACTGAAGAGTTTTCATAATTCAAGTCCATCGCACTTGATATTGACCGAATGCAAACTCTAAATCAACAACACCTACTTATCATACGGGTACGTTATATTTTGAGTACGAGTAAATGTTTACATCGGAAAGATATCAATACATCTCGATGTGTTTACTAGAACGGAAATCATGCAATTTTACGAGTGTCGGCTTGCCATTATCCTAGTTTCGGTACTTCGGCGAACGTTCACGAGTCGGATACCTATTTGGAGGGTAAACAAACTATTTGTACGTGGTTAATGATGCGATTATCCGAATAGTCGATTATAGGGACATGGTGCACACTTCGAAACGTATACAAGATAGGTTACCTACATCCCTATTCTTAGTGGGTCGTTGTTAATGTCTATCACGTAACATCGTGAGTGAAGTCAAATGATTAATAAGTAAGATACACTGAAACCTTGTTATATTACCGGGAATGTTAACAGTGCTCTAAGTTAACATATTCATAAATAATTAAACGCTTAGCGGCGTGGCCTTACAACTTCTTACAGCCTCATTTTTTATCAGTATAAGAATAAGAATAATTTATTGCTGAAAATACAATCATTGCTTTGAATACTGAAACTCGGACTAGGATTCTCTATGTCGTAAGTTCCAGGCTCCTTCGTTCCGTTCACATTTTAATTGATACTCAACTAATATTATCATCCGTTATAATAGATTTCAAAATTATAAAATTTATAAAAGTATGGTGTAGGTAGATACTTTAAATACTAAGAAATAAGTCTTTCGGTCGTAGATTAGTTTCGAGATTAATAGCCACACTATCGAATTAGGTTAAGGCATGTAATGATAAGTCGAAAAATAAATTTTATAATAAGTTAGTTTTATCTCTCTAGACTAGAGAGACCTGCGTGAAGAAGAAAATATTTCAGCTTTCTCAACCCTTAGCTTAAAAATATATTAGTTGATAACTGAAAAGCGAATGAATTTCATAATTTCGCTAATATCAGCTAACCTATACGAGAAATTCTTTTCTTAAAGTCGTGTGAAACGAAAAGAAATTGGTTTATATTAAAAGCAAGAGAATCGTGTATCAAAGCGGCACCAACCTGTACGAGAATCGTTCTCGAGCGAGTACCATCAAATTGACAATATGAGAACCTTCGGAGAAGTGCGGATTTCGGTAACTTTATCAATGTTAATTCAAAGTAGGTACTGTCTGTATCTCGCATGACACACAAATAATATAATATTGTATGTATATCGGTATTCAGTGCATGGCTGCCATTCGCGGGTGTTAGGTTAGGAGTAATTCCTCCTCCTCCTTGCGTCGTGTTTCGTAAATGCTGAGGGTCGTGGCCTCTTTGGAAAGCTTCCTCCTGGACTGTCTTGCGCCAGCGTACTCTGTCTTCGGCAGCTTCTATGGCCTCGCAGACCGGTTTAGGGCAGAGCGGAACTGGTCTGGCCAGCGCATTAGGCATCTGCTCTGGGCCTTCTCCCACCCACTTTGTCCGTAATCAGCAGCCGTTTTCTAGGTTATCGTCTCTCTTTCTGGCAATGAGACCGAAGAACTTGAAACTTCTGCTCAAGCATATGTTGCTGAACCTCGTTGGTAACTTGAGAATTGATTAATTGGTTCGGTGTTCTGTCCAATGAATTCCGAGCATTTTCCTCCAGCAACACATTGTCATCTCAAATGCATCGATGCGCTGGCGGTCCGCTTTCCTGAGCGTCCAAGTCTCTGCGCCGTAAAGAAATATGGAAAAAACGAGGGTGGTAATGAGCTGCTTCTTCGTCTTCCTTGAGATGTTCCTGTCGTCTATACATGGTCCAGCCGGGATATTACACTCTTACCCATACCAATCCGCCATCCGATGTCCTTCTCACAGGACCCGTTGTTCGTTATGATTGAGCCTAGGTATATGTGAAGTCCTTTACGATTTCCAGGTTGAGTCTGATGGTCGTGGTGAGTGACATTCTGCGGTCCACTATCATGACTTTGGTCTTGATTCTGTTTATGTAATTGTCGAGAGAAATGAGTATACATATAATATGCCCTGAAAGTATCGGTAACCGTTAACCAAACACACATGTATATACAATTATTGCTCATATAACATAACATAAGATCACGCCTGTAACCCCCGAAGGGTTGGGCAGAGGTTTACCTAATAGTACACCCACATTTCGCCATTATTATTGCTCATTTATAATAATAGTTTAAACAAAATTTCCTACCGCCTGCACTGGAACTGAAAGTGAAGCTTCTTTGTAAACGGATACGGTGGGTAATCCAACACGCGATCCCAGTGCGGCCCAGACCTTTTATATCCATACCAAATATTATATAGTGCTTAACTTCAAAACACTCAAAGTGCACTTATACATTACAAGCGATTTCCCATGAGTATGATCTTGTAACTTCCGCAAGATGAGAAAGAAGTGACAGTTAGCTATAAACTTATCTATACCGAGCACGACAACCAATCAAGCCATACTGAACCAGTTTTTCCGGAACTCTCATCGTACGGAAAATGTATACGAAGCGAAGCCACATTATATTGGAAATGTATAGCTTGATGTAGCGCTGTGTGTACACAAAGAAAATCGGCATTTAGGGGCACTCTTTATTATATCAATGAAAGTATAATAACGTACATTAAAGGTATACCTACAGCAGTAGCGTGACTATTCGTTCCATTTCATATCTTACCTTTTTCAAGCAGCTTAAAGTATAAAGTATTCAATTATATTACAAAATCTAAACATCACAGACATTTAATCATGGTTGCCGTTAACATTTTTAATTAATAATTTGGGGTTAACGCAGCTTACTTTCTTTTTACATACTTCTTCTTCTTCTAAGCGTGTCGATGACAATTTAAATTGAGTCGGCCCAAAATTTGGCGACGAGTTTGGCACTTTCAGTAGCCTCCATCAGCTCCTGTGGAGTGCAAGTAATAACGGGACAGGCTGGACACGATATCAGGTGCCCCATAGTTTGTAGAGCAAGACCACATTTACACTCCAGGGCAGAGTCATCTATGAATCTCCACCTGAACAGGTTTTCCTTGCTTTGGCCTACCTGTGTCCGGAGTCTATTTAGAGACTTCCACGTTAGCCATGGCAACTCGTGTCCAGGCGGAAGATTTTCGGCAAGTGGCACATATGGGTTGGGTAAGGAAACATATACATACTTACTTTACATACTTACTTCTCTATAATTCGTCATTTCATGAGTCACCCCGTATCAAGGCATATCATCACACAGCCCATCCATCTTTATATCCATGTAAAAACATATCTAATTAGTACAACTTACTAATTCTTAATCGAAATCACCCGTAAATGCAACCGGTGGGTAAACGATGGTAAATTATCCGTGTCTAACCCGTCGATCTAATCCGTCAGGGGTCACGACGGCCGTTTGTTACGCGTGTTAATTATTCCTATCAACAACCTCTACTAATCAGGATTATTTAATTAATTTCCACGTATTCGCAGCCTTCGTATTCAGAGAATTAGGGCTCGTTTATCTGGTCTGCTTCAGGATTCGCTCGACAATGGGTGCAGACAACGTGTCGCAGTTGTTTATTTTTACTATTATTGTGGCAACGCTTTCAGCGCGTATGGTAGTGTTGCTCGTGCTATTGTTCTTGTAAGATAGAGCCACATATATTCATTATATGGTTGCAAGTGTGTGAGTGTGGTCTTCTATCCTTTTTAATTCCGCCAACTTCGTGCTTTGTACGGATTTGTTTGGTTTTTGAAGGTGTCTAGAGGACACGTAGTACTATAATTATTTTCCGTCTCTTCAATTCATTTTGACACAAATAGCATGTTTTCATACTTTCTGTGCGAAAATGAATTGGAAAATTGACGATAGCAATACATAATGTAAAAGTGATGGTTATTGCAAGGTGATTAATTAGATGTAATGTCTATCATGGTCATCACCATCGCTGTCCTGCCCTTATCCCAATGTTTGTGGGGTCTGCGCAGCATGTATTTTCCATAGTTCTCTATTACTGGCATAACTTCCATTCAACTGAAAGAAATCCGCTGGACACTGTTGACATAAGTCTCTCCTAAGCCTCCTGTTTTTGCTCAGCCAGTCAGCCTTCACACGTGTAGGTACTGCTTATTTACCAAAAGTACGTACTCATTACAGCATAATTCCAGAAGATTCGATCTCAAAAAGCAACATAAAAGGAACGTCAAATTATCATTGTTATCGGTTAGTACAGATTCCGTGGAAGACAAAATGTCGAATAACTGGCATTTTTCACCGAATATAAGCTGAAACTTTTCCATCGGTACGACTAAGTCGCGACATTCCACAAATTGTGACCGTTCTCGTTATGTATGTACATTGCAAAAATGTTCCAACTTTATAAAACCTTCGACAAACGGGTTTGGTATGCCGCGTGGCCGGGACTGGCGCGATCTTGCAATAATAGGCTAATGTTGCTAATGTGCCATAACTAATTGATGCGATTAGCGTCTTTACGTCTAGTTTAATAGGGGTTATAACAGGGTTAAACCCAGGGTTTCCCTGTTATCGGTAGACAGTATAGGGATGTTTCCTGACTAAAAAAATATGATTCTGTTTAGTCCGTCAGTTAGATGAAAAATATTGGATTCGTGCTTTTTGTTTGATCAAATCAATTAAAATGGGCAAAGATAAAAGGCGTCACTACGTTATGTAAAATGTACTGCGTTGTGACGTCTTCATTTTTTGTTTACGGGAAAACAGAAAAATATGTGTCCAAATTTTTTGAAAAACTATCTGACGGACTAATTAGACTTTTTTTGTCAACTACCCTATTGTGTTGGGTATCTTGTAATTGCAATATAAATATATGAGTCTTGAGTCTGCGATTATCTCAACTACTCAAGGGACCACTGCGCGGGCTTTCAAATCACGTAAATCGGCCCAGTAATCATGGAGAAATCGGTGAAATTTATGAAAAAAAAACTGGCCAAGTGCGAGTCGGACTCGCACATGAAGGGTTCCGTACCAAAACGGTATGCTATAATTTATACAATTTCTTCTACGGGCCAATGAAACTTGACCTCTGGATTGTATAGGCGCTCATACGATTCAGGGACCAAATTATATTGGTTACACCACCAAACCAAATACATAATATGGATGTACACATTAGTTGCACCTAGCCTTACTTGTGGTTACTTGTTTGTTAACTTTTATTTTATTTGTCTCTCAATATTTTTTTTAGGACAACAACCAAAACGTTATTTTAGCATATTTTTTGTAACATTCGGAGTATTTAGACCAGGGTCGATAATTTTTGAAACCAAAAAAATTTACAGTAGGATGAAACCAATTATAAAAGGAGGGGAATATGATCAAAATGAAAGGAAAAATAAATTACGGTCGATCTGAGGTCGGGAAGTGGGGGTGGGGGGGGTTTTAAGGGGGGAAAGCGGTTTATCTCGATTTCCGGCAAAACTACAAGTCCTATTGAAAAAAATACAAGGTCAAAGTTGTAGAGAATAAAAAGATCTACAACTTTGATGTAACATTTTTTTCACATAACCTCAAAATTTAGGTGAAAAATTCAAAAAACCAAGTTTTTGGTTTTTTATTTATATCTTTTTCAAAAAAAAACTTTTTTTCTACGAAACTTGGTGAAGAGTTACCATACTATGTCCCAAATACACTGTAATTTTTTTTATTAAAAATATTTATTTTTCACCTTATTATTGACTTAGTATCGAAAAATCAGCCATATTTTCAATCGAAAATTCACCCGTCAAAATATCTGCTTTTTTTAAAAAGTCGGTGGGCGTTGTGTTCCTTATAATCTCTACTTTCTGATGATGTATAAAAAATATACATTGCAATGGTAAATTTTCTCAGAAAAAGCAAAATCAGCTGCTACGAAATAACAGGTAGTAAGGGCCAAACCCTCCTAGCCCCTTCCCCACTTCTCTGTGAAATACCTTTTGATGGGCTAAAATTTTCCGTAGGTCTCCACGATATATAAATTATCTTAAAATAACAATAAATAGGCATAAAACAGCAATAAATACGCTTATAATTTCTTGTCTAGGCCTTAATATTTGGTAGTGGGATTATTTCGCAGCAGCTGATTTTGCATTTTCTGAGAAAATTTACCATTGCAATGTATATTTTTAATACATCATCAGCAAGTAGAGATTATAAGGAACACAACGCCCACCGACTTTTTAAAAAAAGCTGATATTTTGACGGGTGAATTTTCGATTGAAAATATGGCTGATTTTTCGATACTAAGTCAATAATAAGGTGAAAAATAAATATTTTTAATAAAAAAAATTACAGTGTATTTGGGACATAGTATGGTAACTCTTCACCAAGTTTCGTAGAAAAAAAGTTTTTTTTTGAAAAAGATATAAATAAAAAACCAAAAACTTGGTTTTTTGAATTTTTCACCTAAATTTTGAGGTTATGTGAAAAAAATGTTAAAGCAAAAGTTGTAGATCTTTTTATTCTCTACAACTTTGCCCTTGTATTTTTTTCGATAGGACTTGTAGTTTTGCCGGAAATCGAGATAAACCGCTTTCCCCCCTTAAAACCCCCCCCACCCCCACTTCCCGACCTCAGATCGACCGTAATTTATTTTTCCTTTAATTTTTGTTATATTTTCTACTTTTTCCATTGGGTTTCATCCTACTGTAATTTTTTTTCATTTTTTACCATTTTTGAAGGCTTCGGCACTGGTCTAATTAGGGACTCCTTGTTTATTGCTGTTCAACACTTCCCAGTATTCTTACGGTTATTATTTTACGGTGATTTGGGTTATTTGGTTTGCTGTTTCCATCTGTTGTTTCCATCCAAGTTCAAAATGATTTTCCTAGAAAGTCCTTATAAAGTTCTACTTTTCAGATTTTTTTCATACTTTCTAAACTTATGGTTCAAAATAGAGGGGTACACACATTGTTTTTTAGTTTTGGAGCGATTATTTCCGAAATTATTGACATTATCAAAAATTTATTTTAGTAAACCCCTATTCATTTTTAAATATCTTTCCAACAATATATCACACGTTAGGGTTGAAATTAAAAAAAAATCACTTCCCACTTTACATATGGCTACCCTAATAAAACATTTTTTTCCAATTTTTATTTTACCACTTTGTCGGCGTGATTGATACACATATTGGTACCAAATTTCAGCTTTCGAGTGCTAACGGTCACAGAGATTAAGCGAGGACGGACGGACGGACGGACGGACAGACAGACATGGCGAAACTATAAGGGTTCCTAGTTGACTACGGAACCTTAAAAAGATATTGGTGGAATACATACCCTCCTTTTCAGAACTTGAAGAAAACTTTTTCAGTAACGAACAGCGTGGACGAGGTATGCAGTAGCTGCAGTAAGTATCTTCGAAGGATTAACACAACTTTTTCGCTTTCGTAAATGGTTGTAGCACGTTCTTACCTTCACCAGTGTGATAGCAACTTTACTCCATGACTGGCCCAAAGAACCGGATTCCAGTTTGTCAAGAGTTTTCTGTACAAACGAAAAACTTATTAATTTCATGAATTGACCTGTCTCTCCAGTTTTGCTAACAGACGTGTACCTATTTACTTGAAAAAGATTTATCTTTCAACTTATATGATTAAGTACCAGTTTTATAAAAGGCCGGCAGAAAAGGAGTTCATCGTATTCAACATCGCGCAATTAATTCCGAAGGGTTAGGCAGAGGCTAGACTTACAGACCTTTCAAATGTCAAAGTCAAAGTGAAAACGATTGATGCGAATTATTAAGTACTAGCTTTTGCCCACGGCTCCGCCCGCGTGGATGTCGGTTTAACTACAAAAATGACGATTTTCCATACAAACTTTCATCCCCTATTTAACTCCCTTAGGGGTTGAATTTCCAAAAACCCCTTCTTAGTGCTCCCCTACATTATACTAGGAAGCAGTGTGCATTCATTCATTCATCATTCATTCATACATTCCTAGCCCCAGTAGTTTCGGCTGTACGTTGATATCTCAGACAGTCAGTTCTCCTTTTTTATTTATAGAAACAATGTTAGTGTTATTTTGTGTTAGTATATTTTATGACTTAGCAGGGTTTCACAAGTATTGCAATTATGTTTCGCTATTTCCGTGTAAGCCCTATGTAATAGGGGTCGAGGGTTTTTACTACATTTAGTAGAGTCCAAAAATAAACAGATAATTATATTTCTCGTCTTATAATATTCCCGGCAATGCGTTCTTGGTTGCAACGAACTCAATCGTGGGAAAAAAATGGCAGTCGTAGAAAAAGCAATTTCCAACCTTCTTGCAAGCGGAAGACAGAAAGATTAAACGAGAATTGGAACTAACTACTGCGAACAAATGGTAATATTAGCAAGTCTCGCTGTAAAACACTTTGTAAAATGATTTTACAGAAGGGAGAACGGAAATGTTTCTTTTTGGAAATAATTACACAAAAATATAAACTTAAGTTGATTTTCAGTCTATAGAACAATGCTCATTCATATATTTTTTTTAACATTTTTTACAATGCAAGAGAAACTTGCAACACTTCATAGATTTATTATACTAAGAAATTGTAGTTTTCTAAACACACAAACTGCAATTTTCTTTTTTAATAGGTTGTCTGGAGGTCAGATAGGCAGTCGGTCCATGTAAAATACTGGTATTCAGCTGCATCCGGTTAGGCTGGGGTCGGCTCCCCAACCTATAAGTTAGGAACAGGCAAGGCAGATGATGAATAAGTAGGTTGTCTGGAAGATTTCGCTATCAGCGGTAAGATCGCCTTTGTACACATAGAATTATTAACATTATTGTAAAGTTACTGTGTTTAAGCTTTGGTAGTAAAGTATTAATTCTTTACAGGGTGGTAGGGTCACCGTATCTATCTGTTGGTATGATTAGTCAGTGCTGGGCGTCTGAAATGGTCATTTTAGCAGATCAAAATATGAATTGCGAAAAAAATTTTTTTTTTGGAAAATAGATCTTATTAGGAAAATAATATGAATTGCGTAAAAAATCGTAAAATGGTCACAGGCGCAGTTACTATTATTTTTAACGTAACTGATATTATGATCTGCTAAAGTAGCCATTTTAGACCCCCTGGGCGTTGGATAAACGGCATTCTCGCTATTTATTATCACATATAGTCGTTTGGCAAACGACTTTTCCACCCCTGGAGTCTGTTGCACCATGTTACGTGCTTGGAACCCGCTCAATCAATTTGTGGAAACGCCGCGCGCCGTTAGCAATAGGTATTCTTAGTACTTATTATGTTTTCTGATAGTTCACCATTAGAGAAGGGAAGTAGGGACACACCCACACAGAGTTACGTAAAGTAAATTCAGTGTGCCTTTCTTATGAAAGGTACCTACGCGTAATTTAGGTTTGTTCTTCAGAAGCCAGTCTATTGAGGCTTGTATTAGCAATTTAATTTATATTATTGTTATTAGTCTGCAAGCTTTCCTAAAACGTAAAAAATAAAATAACAAATCAGTCAAAATCATTTACTTCAGGTAACAAGAAGTCTAGTATTTGGCGTATTGTAGTTTCTTCTACTCCTGTCATTTTAATTTGAAGTATTACAAGTTTGTTTGTTTGTTTTTAAAAAAAAAAACGTTGCCCCACACTAGGAATTTCTCCTGTATCGTGGGTGCGTTCACAAACATTTAAACTCACATACACAAATACCCAGACCCGGAACAACTATCTGTAGGTCTTACAAATATTTGTTCCGTGCGGGGATCGAACCCGCGACACGCAGCGCGGCAGTCAATTGCTTGAGCCACTGCGCTAACCGTGCCGTCAACACACAAGTAATTTAGAAAGAAGCATACCCGTAAATTCTACAAATGAATGTGCCCAGGCCCACTATGAATTTACAGGCGAGTGTCTACTCCATAGTTTTTTAGTTAGAGCATTTGTTAGTGTCTGCGAATGTGTGACAGTTTTACCCGTTACCGGCTCGAAGTATTCAGTGTGACAAGGTGGATAGTTATCCCGCCATCCGTCAGTCGTCAAACCGTTGTCAGAGATGCTGAGCTTCACATTTAAAGAACTGGAAAATTTTACGTATTTTATTCTTTATATTTTTATAAGCTTGGCTGTATAGGTACACAATCTATAAACATATAAAAAAAGTAGTTAAAAAACTAAAAAACCCGACTGAAAAAACTGAAAAGCAAAAATCAAGCACATTTTAAATTAGCAGGCGGGGTTCTATTTTAGTTCTATTTTTTCATTTCAAAATTTATTATTCAAATGAACCCCGCCTGCTTCCAAGTTTTGTTTAATTTAAAATGTGCTTGTTTTTTGCTTTTCAGTTTTTTCAGTCGGGTTTTTTAGTTTTTTAACTACTTTTTTTATTTCCAACTTTTTAGTTCTTTTGTGTTTGTTCTTTCGTTGGTCGCGTAAACTTCTTCGCAGATGATTTAACTTTTGTGCTTGTTTATAGGATTTGTCACTTTGAATTTCTTTTAAACATATAAGTGTTTTATATTTTTGTTATCTCCATTTAAAACCCTTTATTTTGATACCCTACTCGATGGTATTGGAATTTTTTTTTTTTGATCTCCGCGATTTTGCCCCCAAAATCCACACTTTTTCTATGTTTTTTAGTTTTAATGTAACCTGTAACACTCGCGCCATCAAGACGAATCTAACGACGTATATTTCATTCAAATCCCTTCATCCGTTTAGGAGTTATGAGGGAACAAAGAAACGGACATACATACATACCTACATACATACACGTCAAACACATAACCCTCCTTTTGGGCTTCGCCGCAGTCGGGTAAAAACACATAACCCTCCTTTTGGGCTTCGCCGCAGTCGGGTAAAAACACATAACCCTCCTTTTGGGCTTCGCCGCAGTCGGGTAAAAAGCGAAAGGTCACTGATTGGCTCACTCGCTCATCACGAAATCTCGAAAACCGCTGGACGTAACTTTAAAGATGATTCTTGGCAGGGAGGTAGTTTATAGTCATAATCAAATAAATACAGGTATGGCATTAGTATCTGTCTAGCCTTTTCTCATCAATGTGTTGGTCGACTTCCAGACTTTCCACTAATACCAGTAATTTCTATAGAGCGATGATCTATTTGACCTTCACAACCCAGTTACTTGGTAAGACAATACCCTGTAATACAGCTATGTATGTAGTAAATGTAACAAAGTTACGGTTAATATTCATTGCATGCTTCAGGGATTATGTTAATCCTTATTGTATGATCAGGTATTAAACGAGTTTTTAAATTGCGCAGAATCCGTGGAAAGAGCTGATAATAAATTTAACTTATTTTCTGACGTTGCTTGATCAGTGATCACGTCTCGCGGCCAATTATCTGCCGGTGAGGTAAATCATTTGGAGAGATAGAATATTATTTCAAAAGTTCGGAATCATATCTTAGGTCAATCGATTTAAGAAAAAAAAAAAACATTGGGATGTATTAATTTGTACTACAGTAAAATATATTTTTTAAATAAAATAAAAATATTTTTCCGCATATTCGTTTAAGAAAATTAAGGATTGTAAATTGCAGAAAAATATTTTTTTTTATTTTCTACGCTTATTTGAGCAAAATGACGATCATCGCTTACATTTTCTCCAGTGGTGGTCTTATATATACTTACTACTTCGATCTTAAACACTGGTGCAAACACCAGCGCTCGCCAAATAAATATTTGCTTTGCGCGGAGATCGAACCCTCGACCCTTAGCGCAGAAAGACACTGCTTTGTCACTGTGTCAATGAGATCATTGATGTTTAAACACTAGATTCTTGGCAATATTATCTTACTAACTAATATAATTTAAAAGATAAACTGACCAAGAATTTGTGAAAATGAAACATCAATTTTTTTAAACAATCATGGTTTTGGATTTCATTTAATACATATATATGATTAAAAAAACAGTTCCATAATTTTTATTGTCTGAAAAAAACCCAGCAAAAAGGTGCAAACCGTATGAATTCATAATGTACATACCTACGTGTATTTAGTCCATAGGTTACCATGGACTTACTCGGTTTTCACAAACCGTTAGGTTTGTGTAAAAATATTCCTTCCACCTCGTATTAAATAAAACCTTTATTGAATACACCTTTTTCCCAATTTAAGTTTCGAACACAGAATTCTAAATTCGAAGCTCAGCGTCTTAACCAAAGACAAGAGTCCAATTTCAATCTAAAATAAATTATTACTTAAAAATATTTTTTCCTTTTCACTTGCCGCCTTTGTAGCCGGCAAAATGTCAGCATATTCAGCGCCCCCGATTCTTCGGAATAGAGTATCTTGTATTTTATTTATGCTGCTTCCGATGTAATGACAGTTTATTGATATAAATTCTCGTTTAATAATTGTGGTTTTCAGGAATCTACGAGTGTGTTTCTTGGTAGGAATAGAAACTGTTGACATTTTTAAGACCTTTAGACCGGTTGTAGTCTTTTTGGCAGCCCAAATTTTTTGAGAAAATTAATAGTGTTCATTTTGTAGTCAATTTCAACATATTTTTTTTTTTTTTTTTTTACATATCAAAGCTCAGTTACACTAACAGCTTTATATATCGGTGTCTTGAAGTTGTCTCCACGATTAGCAAGGGTCCTCTACACTGTAGGCACTCAAGTACTGACATCCGACAAAGATGATCGGCCGCCGCTTAGCGTCGCGTCGTCTCCGCATATATCCCTTTGTGGACCCGCCACTGTAAACAGAGCTCCCTTTATTAAACTAGGATTACTCTACGAGTTCAGATATTCTACAACAAAGTAGAATGGGGGAATAAAATTCTATTTTTATGCATAACGCTTTTGTGTCGGGGGATTTTACAGTGTAGCAATCTCTGGTTTGTAATAGAGTTATTTTACTCAGGACATTTCTAGCCAACTGTAGTTTCGGTTTACAAGCTACATTGTTGTAGATAATCTCGCATATAGCTTGAGAGAATAATATTGTAAACTTTTTATGTTTGACACGCAATAGTCATTCGGATAGCCATAAAATAATTCTCTTATACTTTTACAGCACCATTTATACTCAAAATTTTCCTCAGACATTTTTCACGCGGTTTTTTTCCTAATTCCTCTGAATCACGTGTCCATGCAGTAAAACCATCCCGAAGATCGAAAAAGTACAACTATACTTACTCTCAAATAAAAAACTTTACTTCCGGAAGTCGGTGACTTTAATTGTTTAGAAAGTAAAGTTATTTTAGACTTTTTCTGTGTTTTTTGGACCACACAAAGTCTTGTCGTCATTATACATTTTTAACCGAATTTAAAAATGGAGGAGGTTCTCAATTCGACTGTACGTTTTATTGAGGCATTTTGAACCGACTTCAAATATGGAGGAGGTTCCTCCTTTTTATGTTAAAAAATCCTGTAACCTAAGTACATAACTACATATATGCACTACTTATCCAATAATATGAACTTGTCGTTTTCGCACACGTAGTGCTTGTAAAAAGCTATCGGAATAACGTGCACCGTCTTATCTTTCACACGGTAAGCGTTCCGGAAGGAATTGGGAATCGGAAATCAGGTTTCCGTATCACGATGCTATCCTTTTTAGGAGATAAGCATTTTCCTTCCTTCCTAATATCATCTTTTAGTCGACTTTACGGTAGTTGTGAGGCAGGCTTATTTTTATACTTCAATGAGACAACAAAAGGGGGTATTTTTGTATTTCGTTTAAAGTATAAATAAATATTCATAACATAATCATTAACACTGAAAGCGGGATATTTACCATGCCAGTGTTAGTGTTTAAAAACTAATATCCATCATTACATCCGAAAGACGTCCACTGCTGGACATAGGCCTCTCCCAAGTGTCGCCACATTAAGCGGCCGGCTCTCATCCAGTGGATCCCTGCAAACTTCACCAGGTCTTCCATCTTCCGGTTTGCGGTCTTCAATCTAGAACTTTTGGGCATCATCGGCTATCTGTTGACTACTCATTTAAATAGAAAATTGTACTGAAAGTAGATAAAGTTAAATGCTACACTGCTACTACTACATAATTTAATTAGTTGACTCTACAATCCACCTACTCAATATTTTAGGTTTAACAACCCACTGACGTTTTTTCTGTCTTTTTTTGTATGACATCTCGCAGGTCAACTTTTGATGCTGGCTTCTGCCTAACCCGACTATCTTAATATGACCAAATAAAACCTGCTCCGCTCCTCCCGCAACCGCCATCACTGCTTTCGCCTTCAACATTTTGGCCCCCTAGGTATCCCCTCCGAGTATTAATGGTAATTGATTATTATTAACAAACATAATTCGATTAAGCAGAGATGTACTTACAATACACCCATTTTTCGCCAGTTATGTTTAAGTAATAGTAGGTAGTAGTGTAGGTAATAGGGCGAACCTTTCGACATCAAATGGCTAAATCAGGCACAAATCCAAAATCTGCGGCTGCTGCTTAGAAATTGTAGATGGAAATATCCAAATAACACTGCCTTACCCGGGAATCGAACCCAGAACCACTTAATTCTTACTATATTAAAGACCACATTCAATGCATATTCAGTCTCACTGACACGACGTGTTCAGCTCCTCCCGCAACCGCCCTTACTGCTTTCGCATCAACCAAGGTTTTCCATATCAAGGCCTCACTGTGCGGTCATTTGGCCCACTAATTATTCCCTCCGTACTTGGAGGAACTTGGTTTTGATTAATATAATTGATTATCGATAATTAGGGACGTGTGTGGTTTCCTTGCTGCACCAGGTGAGGTGCTTTGATGTGGTAATACCACGTACAGTAATATAACTATGTGTGTATAATATTGCTTTGTTGTGGTATTGCGTTACTGTAATTTGTGTTCAAATTAATAATTTAATTACTTGTGGTGGCAGCTGCAAAGTGTACTTGTACCCTACTAAAGGAAAAAGTGTGTGGCAATGGGATTGCCTTCTAATGCTAAGGGACACAAAACACAAAATGCAGATGTAGCTACTGAAGCACGCCTCTGCCTAATCCTTTGGGGACTTTATAGTGGTAGTGTTATTTTATGTTCTTTATAAACTCCCAAAATAGTTACATCACTCTTAAGGGCCTACTCAAGTGGAAATCACTGTCAAGGCGTCGTATTTCCATTGACTTATTGCATGTTGGGAACTAATGTAAATACATATTTTTTTACATTTTCATAATCAGTAGAGTGTAATTTTGTACTTCTATAAGAAATGGGCAGTGGATTGTTTGAATACGAGAATAAGATTATAAGTTGCGACAGTAATGTCTCAAATCCCATGTGACGCCGAAACTATTACCAGAGTAAATAAATCTTATAAATAGAATGCAAATAATGTTATCATCGTTCATACCCTCGGTCCGTTTGTCATTGGTACACAAACAGCTGAAGTATCATCACGTACGCTCATATAATTAGTCTGAAAGACTACGTGACTGTTCCAGCCAATATCGATAGTTTGTCCTAATTCATCATCTCGGAAAATTGCCGGGAGATACGGTCTTACGTGGATAATCTCAGCTTACGACCAAATCTACCTATTTAATGTTAAAGGAGAAGCTTTCGATGTAATGAAGTTTCTTTTTATATGATTTCTAGCTGATTCCATAAGTTCATAGAGTTTATTGAGTGCTCTTCTTACTCATTTATTAATACGATTTTCAGGAGTGGTTGTGCTGCTTATATTTACTTGAATGATAAACCTACAATACTTATGGATCTACCTTATTTTCTTTTCAGCAAGATGAAGAAGGCAGCAGTGGTCTCGGGCTGGTGTAAGAACCAATCATTCCAGTTCTAGCAGTCGAAGCCAGGTTTTGTTCTGTCAATCGTCTTTTGTTCTGACCTTGTGCATAGTATTTTTTTTTGAACTTGTGCAAAAACTTGTGCAAAAAACACACATTTACCTTCAGTTCTTCAGTTCGACAACAGATTTAATTTAATTCATCCCAGTAGTTAGAACGTATTTAGTACTTACTTATCGTACATAATAGCAGTCGTTAGTTGCCGTAACCAGCCCGGTCAACCTAAGAACGTCGATGCCCCAGTAATTAATTTGTGGGACTTTTATTTATAGCTGTCGCACCTCTTGCTAGTTATGTATCTAATTATACTGGAAGGGGACCCTAATGACGTTGTGAAGAGACTTACACAGAACAAGTCAGAAAATATCTGCACTTCACAAAGTGGAGAATAGGGGTCAGCCAGTAATGCTGGATACTGTGAATGTACATAAGAGTTGTGACTAGTAGTCGTTAAATCTTAGTTATTTTTGAGCTCCTCGTAAAAGGGTTTGTGAGAAGTTGTACTGGCACAATACGTAATTGTTTTGTACCTATTTTTGTCGCCAAACAGTATTGTTGTGGTCTGATTTGAATGGTATGGCTCCCAGTGAAGTCAAGAGCACTCCCTTGAGTGCACTTTACTTCGCTTGGCTCTAACTGAGACAGTTAAAATGCCTTCATTTAAATTGTCTCAGCTTGGAAAACCCCTTAGCGGGTTAGAGATGAAAATGTATCTGATCGAGTGAACCAGTGACCTATTCGCAAACCTGTACCAAAGAAAAACTACAGTCTAGTCGTCCGCGACCCTAAAAATAATCCAAGTATCGATAACCACTACGGAGTAATTAAATAATTTGGGCTGATGATTAATGATATAATAAAGTGGCTTATGGTCCCCGATTAGACTCATTAACGACGTACAATGGATGGTCGGCGGAGCGGAACTTATGTAGCAGTCGAGTGTGAACTACCCTCGTACCAACCTCGATACGAGCTACGTAAGGCCTGATTGTTGCTTCATTGTTTGCATTTCGAAAATCAAACTTACATCGGCAATGATAGTAGTAACTCGTATGTATTTGGTTTTCATATTTGTATAGAATCAGACTGATTGGGTGTTATCGGTTTTCAAACATGAAGGATAGGCGTTATTCTTGAAACTCGATCAGCATAAGTTTATAGTCTTATTAGATATAAAGTGATAGATAGATAAATTACACTTGCCTGTTAATATTAGGACAGTTTTTAAGAGTTAGCATATTAGTGTGATGCGTGAAGTGACGTATCATTATTTTAACCAGAAGAGAATATAGAAAACGCTACATTATCTTCAAAGAAATCTTTTTCCCGTGGGGGCCGAAAATGCTGCGAACAGATTATGTGTGCGGTATAAATCCGTTTGCAAAGCGTGGAAATCATAACAATGGTCTCTTGAGACCGCACAATGTAACCGTCTCTGAAAGAGAGTCGTGGGTGCAGTGACAAAACTGATACCATGAGAACATTCAATTGTTCACACAGTTAATTTTTACATTCAAAACTTTTCTGTACACATCCTTACAAAGTTCGCGGTATATTCGGCTTAACCTAAAGAACCCACTAAATGTGCCCGAGGCTTATTTCAATATCCGTAAAGGGGTTGCGGTAATTGGGCTCCTTTCTAATCGGCCGCTTATTGTAGTCGCCCATCTCCGGCACAAATACACCCACTTGCCTATAAACATTATATGTAGGTAACCAAAGAACAAGAAGATTTATCCAGAAAATATCTAAATTAATAAATATAAGTAGCAAATACTTAGCAATAAAATAAAATCATTTGAAGACGTAGTCAAGAACATATTCAGATTTATGATTCTACGAGAGAGCACTTTATATTTAGATATCCATTAACGTAATTGAGTACTTCGTGACGTACGTATTTACTGGTTGAATATCAAAGCTTGCAGCACTGCGTCGCATTTATGACCACAGAATTATAACATCCATATTATTACGGCCCTGTGGTATTTTAATTCGGATGTGACGAGTCGTTTGTATTTAAAGTATTTAACTTGTCATGTCATGCATTTTAAAATAGGACAAACATTTCGTCGCGAAAACAAAAACGTTGAGCTCTCGACGGTGGAAACGGTGGGCACTTTATTACTTTACTTTCAGATTATTACGAGTGACAATGTAGGTACTCGTAACACATGGTCCACGTGGAAAACTGTAATAAACCAGCTTTAATAATAATCACAAAATCTCGATAGTCAGTCTCCCTTCCTGAAAGTTTTTTGTCCTGAAGCATGAAATTGAAGTACTTCCGAGCGGATAAGGGACGAATGAATGTATAATATTTCAGATGAAAACTTTAAAATATATCTCAATCCAATAAATCAACGATCCTTTTTGTTAGCGCTAACTATTCTCAGAGATGCTAAAAATGATAAAAACCTCGTTTTATGCATGCTTGATTTACGAGTCTCATTTTCTAGCTCCGCAAAAATCTATAATATGTATTACTTAATACCTTTAAACAACGCTAAAATTTCAGCCACAACTACTTCTGGTAGAACTACTAAGTAGGCGAGCGCTTCCTAAGTGTCTACGAGGTGTGTGAGCACCGTTATGGATTGAAAGTTTTATAACTTAAGAACATATTCGCACTCGGGTCCTGGGTGGGGCATAACTTCGGAATTTTCAAAAACTTTCATATACAATGTGTAAGCCGTTGGAAAAGCTTTACTTTACTTTTAGATCTAATTTAACTTAAAGTAAAAACGTAATTTAGTTGGACCAATCCGAACTAAAACCTATCAAATCAATGATAGTAGATATAAATTGAATAGTAATAATAAAAGATCCTTATTACAGAGTAAGGCAAAAATATGATCCAATTCTTCTTACGACCGAATATTATGTTGATTTCCAGAAAATTCCGGACTCGCGTTTGACTGGGTAATGGTATGTACGTAAAGCCAATATTATTGACAGTAATCAGTCACGGACCGCGGTGTACCTACACGTGTGCACTATGTATTGTGTGGCGATATTGACAAAAGGTTTTATACAAGAACATGTCTTTATAGGAAGTAACATCGCATAAAAGCTTTGCTACGCGAAGTGCTACTTTAAATGAACACAATCAGCTAATTTAATAACCCATAGGCTAATTGCACATCAAATAAATTCTAACTAACCACAAAAGCGAAGAATCATTAAGCTGAAAGCATGTACAGTAAGCCCACATTACTTTAATAGAAAAAGTTTACAGCCAACATGTAATTTTCTTTCACGAAGGTAAATGTTAATACAGAAGTATAAACGAAACTCTAGGCTTCGCAGTAAAATAGTTCTAAAAACAATGAGTTGTAACTGACGCTTATTTCACGTTTAATCCACTTTGTGCTTTATGAAATTTTAGTTTTGACACTGTCAGAAGACTGACATGACATTCTGACTTTGTTTGACATGTGTTTCGCATTAAAGTTTATAGAGTTCAAACAAGTTCAAATTGATAATTGTGATAAATGTTAATTCGTGGAATTAAAGTGCTAGATGAATTAACGTTCATTAGTGATGCGCTACGATATTTCCATTTCTATTTTCGGATTAAACTTTGTTCGTCCGGTAATGAGTTACATATCCAGAGGCAGGTTCATTTCACATGAGATCTCTAACGATTAATGGAGGTAAAGTCTTAAGGCATGTAGACAAACGTTTTTTTTTAAATATAAATGTACATTTAGAGAATCCTCTGGTTTTGTAGATCCTTTGCTGACCGCCTGTTCCACAGTATTGTTTATCTGGATTTTAGGGGAAAAACAGTTAAACAGCCATGGCCCACTGTTGGGTAAAACCCTCTTCCGTATCTTTCCAGATACTCCCCTCTTGCGCCACTTACATCTTCTAAATTGCTTCTGAAATGTTCACCCTGCTATGTTTTACCTGCAACTTAGTCTTAAAAAATTGTAATAACTCGGCATTGGCCGAGTTATTATTAATGCATGATATAAATATAATTGACAACCTATAGCACCCATGAATAATATATCTTTCTATCAGTGCCAACATTTTTATAATTGGATCATTCGTTCCGGAAATTAACCGCTACAGACAAACTAACAAACTTACAAACGAATGATACCTCTGTATTGTAGTTAATATTAGAAGAGACAATGAATTTTTTTTTATTTTTCATTCTAGAAATATACATTAGACTGCATAGTTTCAATTCACTTTGTAAGCAAACTAACTAAACGACTGTAGCAGAAATATAACTACATAAGTGCGTACAGACACATATCCATACTCCACAAGTTTACATATCCCTACCGTGCTTCATGAATTATTTCGTGAAGAATGTCTGTACTTTATTACATGAAATAAATGCTCCTATTGACTTACTCGTCGTAAAGGTTGTAGCTGTAATCCTTACAACGTTAAACTGAGATTTTGTAAAGGTTTAGGGTCCTTTATTTATTGAATACTTTAAGCACACATAATGTAGAGAGGCGGACTTAATGCCATTGAAATTTTCTACAAGTCAACCTTTGAGTGCTGCAGACACAAACTATATGGTAAGTGCAAAAATCTCCTTCCCCTGCATAGGATTATTGTTATTTGTTGTTTTATAAATTCTAAGTAAATTGATTTCAGTATCAGGAACATTATTTCAATATTTCTAATGTCTCTCAAACCTAGAAAAAACCCATGCAATGGGTGCCGATAAATGCATTTCTTGGCTTTATCTCACCTCGTCTTTCTTTTTATCATTTTAACTACAGTAACTATGAACTAATCTTATAAATTCAACAAGCTTTGTGCCTGCCAACGAAGATAAAAGCTTGTTAACTTCATTTACTTACCGACTTCCTACAATTTCTATTTCAGTTTGGAACGCTGTTTAAAGTTTTTTCTCATTAAACTACAGTTAAGCCTGAGCTGTCAGACTTATTAAAATATCATTTAAATATGAGGTGTGAAGGTATTAACAAATGTTCTGTGCTGTCAAACTTGCGTGCGAACAGTTTAATTTTAAGCCGAGTGTAGCAAGTTTGGAGCACAAATTGTTTGGGAGGCTGCATGGTGGCAACACGAGCGGCCGCATAGTTCGGAGGGCGCCCCGGGAGGAATGCCACTCTCTCTCTCTGCCCCTCCTAACCAAACCCTACCTTTTCTCTACACAACTTGTGGGTACATTGCACGCTAAATATAATAAACACCGTCCAAGCAAATGATACAACCGCTTATTTTATAAAGATATTTTATTAAACATTTTGTTCTGTAAAATAGATTAATTAAAACTGACATTTACAACAAACAACTATAAAATTCTTTGTATCTCCCTCTAACACTAATTACGTTAATAGGTCCTGTTTAATATTTGGAATTGATCTCTAGTATAGCCGAATGATTGCATTGACAGTTCTCGCTCAGTGGCGACTCCTTAGAGATAATAAACGATAACATTTGAACACGTAGCATATCGTATCACACGAGGATGGGAGGGGATGCGGATCGCAATTAAACTAGTACATACATTTAATTGTCGATACACATATTCGTAACTAGTAGTTGCATAGCGTTAGCCTTGCTCTGACACAGGGCGGATTTACAGCCTGTAGCAATCTCGAGATTGTTGACGCACCGGTGGTATGCGCAGACTGTCTGCTCTGTGGCCTACTGGCCAAATATGTGAAGCTGTGATCTAAATTGATCAAAATATATCTATAACGACGCAAACCGAACGATTACCGGCAGGCTGAAAATGAGCACTATGTAGGACAAGACACACGCTTAGCTAACATTATATTCGTAACATGGAACAGCAATGATCACTCAGTGTTTTCTTGCTACCAGCATTGTGGTTTGTTACCTAACGTCCCCAATTTTGACTAAGACTCATTTTCACAAAATAAATTGTTATGTAAAGTTCGTACAATTTAGATATACAGAGTGAAGTTTAATTATTACTGGATAATAAATTAGATTCGACCCGCGGGTCGAATAGTTTAAGATTAAAATCATGTTCAATATCGCAGATAGTTGTTGGATAAATCCGGATTATGTTCGCTAGCGTCCCGCTCCGGCTTCGCATGGAGGATAGTAATAAAATGAGGGTAATCCGTATCCTGACCTACTTAACTTTATTCATTTTATTAGTCACACATATAAAATGTTGCAGCTGCAAGAGGAAATGGATATCAGTATTTGCTTTTATAGTGTTTAACTTTATCAAAAGTTACAGCCACATAAAGGTATTTTGAACTGTATGTCAGGTTATACATAAATCATAGATAAGGGAGATAAAGTAGTCGTGCCGAAAAATAATTAGTTCTGGGTTAGTATGAATTGTTATTTTATACAAATTCAGACTAGATATTGTGTAGACGCAGAAAAACTACTGGACGGATCTCAGTGGGACTTTTACATTGATCCATAGGGCTGTGTAATCAATATAAAATTGAGAAAACGATAAGATAAAAAAACTTAGGTATATGTTTTTCAAATAAAATGCGAAGCTTGGAGACAGGAGCTGTGAGTGAGATACCTATATTTATTGTTAATTTACATCATGCGAACAGAAAACTGTTCCAAACTAGTTAGTATTTACAAAATCCTTTCTGGATTTTAATAGTATATAGAAATATACATAGGTAAATATATATATATATATATGAGAGCCTTTTAGCCTAGAGATTATTTTATGCCAAGATATTTTTAGATGTACGGTAAATATTCTAATTTAAACCTTTTTGTTGGTAGAAGGAAAACACTAAGTAGGCGGCAACGGCTGGCTTCATACCTCAACCTGTAAATCAGAGATAGGAAAATGCAATAGAAAAACTTTGTAACAAGAAGAAACCATGGATACTCGTCAGTATTTCCACGTCAAAATGTAAAGATAAACATAATATCGCAAATAATAAACCGAGTTATTTACAATCAGTATTATCACGGAAAATTTAATTGAATTGCTTTTCGTAGATTAATTAAATTACATTTACGTCGTATGTCATTACTTGGAGAGACAGCCTTCCATAATGTAATAAAGGCGATGGTGTGACATTATATGTTATAGCTCCACGTGTATATATATACAGACTTTTGCCACTTGTTTCTAGTGCCGTTAATCGCTGAAATACAGGCTGAAGCGTAAAGCTGTGTTCGCTGTGTTCAGGCAAATATAGCCGTGCCAAAGAACGCCAACATATTTTATTTATATAATAATATTCTACCTAACCGCTCGCGTTACTGCATTGAAGTCAATACTTAAATACGACATTCATCGGAGCGAATAACATAGATTTTTTGCATTTCTATTTTACACAAGAATGTTCTCCTCGTAAGAGTAATACTACAACAACTACTATACAAAAAGCTCTTATTTATAACAGTTTTTTTTTTCATTATTTAAGCGCAGTTTCGAAAGCTCTTGATTAGAGTTGAACAAGGAGTTCATTATATAACAGTAGTAACTCAAAATTATTGTGCTCAAGCTCAGTTAAGACTCACTTAGTGAAATACAAACTTGTATGGTGAACAGTAAGAATTAGATACATTAGTATGTTGTACTGTGATTAATAAAATAATACTATATTGTGCTCATTGATTAAATTATAGGCTTTATTTTTTAGTTATACACACATCATGAAGGTGACTATAAAATTCATGGTCAGGTTGATAGCTAGAGGAGATATCTAATACATGCGGGTTTTAAATTACTTCATTGTGCATTATAATGGCACTATTTCCACACCACCAAATATTAACATGAATTTATAATTTTATTTAAATAAAGAAAGAAATCTAACTTGTCCTTATTGTATTGATGATTGTTCCCGTTTGAAGTTGGTACTTTTATCATTATGTTATGTATAGCATTACAAAGTTATGCTATCAAATCTACAAATATCCAACATTCTAACCGCAGTCTCTTTCACAGCACAGAGACACAAATTCATTGAGAATCTTAGATTTATAATTAACCATTCATATTTTAATGGTGTACAGAATACAGTAGAAGTTGAATTGCAAATTATATTTCTTCCTTTAGTTCCACATACGAGTAATGTACTCTTAACATAGACATTTGCATATTTAATAACTATCGTGGATTATTGACTTGCTGTCTTTTACACCCTATCCGATACGTTTCAACAATAACATTTTCATTCTTTACTATTTGTTCACAATTTCACATTGGCTACCTACACGTCCATTTCGTCACTCTCAAATTCTCTTCGCGAACGAGTAACTTATCTATGTCTATGAATATTCTCTCAGTTCACATACCGGTGCGTCACAGCCGTGGTGCGCCTAGCGGCAGTCAGTGCGTGCGTACCGGAGCAGGCCGTGGAGGTTGGCTCACGTGGGGCCGGCCGGGGCTGCGCTCACCGGCTGGTGGAGCGCGGCCGGCTCCGGGTCAGGCGGCTCGGTGCTCGAGGGCTCCGGGTCCGGCTCGGCGGGCTCCTCCGGCGGGGCGGCGGCCGGCCGCACGTTGTCCAGGCGCGGCCGCGGCGAGTAGCGCGGCGTCAGCGCAACGCCGACGACTGGGTGCGATTTAAGACTCCCGCCTGGAGGACGTCGTGCATCATGCGCTCGTTCTCCTGGCGAACTGCGGACAAGCACAACCACGGCTTAATCATAGTCACTATACATGTCAATCAGGGACGGAAGTTGCAAGGGTCACTTCCCTACACAGTCGGTACCATCCGCTAAGAGCTACGTTGGAGGGTAGGCACATACTTAGGTGGTATTGGGAGCGTATCACCAAGGGTTTGGCTTGACCTACCAGGGCTACCAGTCAAGTCACATAGGAATAACTCGATCTAATAAGGAAAGTACACATTCGGTGGAATTGTGATTTTAATTTACTGGTTGTTTGAGGGTCAATGCTCTAGGGGTGACATGTTTACAACAATGGCGTCTCATGTTACTGATTAGAACGCAATATTAGATTTGTTAGTGACACAGGCTGGCGTAGAAAGTTAATCATTTGTTAGTTGGGGGAAATAGTTTAGTTACATAAACACAATATTTTAATCAGACACATAAAAACTTAAATTAAATAGCAATTTTCTTTAAATAATCAACGTGAAGTTTCCAGGCTTGAAACCTGGCGCATAAGTTAGCATTATGTTCGGTAGACAGCTTGCCTGCCGAAACATATTGCCACAATGGAGTTCATTAGTACCTACCAACGCATGTATATACCTGGAACTGCATATTGTATTTCAACCGTTAATATCGTCACGTACGATGGCAGTTATTAGTGGATACCTAATGGCAGATACTTGATATACATAGATAATAATATCAGTATTCATTTTACATTTATATGGCTAGTAGATAGGTTACTTAATATGATAGGTATCGGTTAACTATATTATAGATAGATTAAAAGGTCACAAATCATCTTTACCCTTACCGTTATAATTAGTTATTTAACTGCCTCCGTGGTCGAGCGGTTTAGGCGTTGCCTTGTGGTCGTGGGTTCGATTCCCACGGGAAGCATACTTTGTGAAGTTGTTTCCAGTTTGGTTAGGACATTGCAGGCTTGAATCACCTGATTGTCTGATAAAAAGATGGTTCCGTGCTTCGGAAAGCACGTATAAGCCGGTGGTCCCAGCCGCCAAACGGCGGTTGTCAAACCATATCAGAGGCCCTTGCGGCGGTTTAGAAACTCTAACACTAGGGTGTGTGGGGTCGTTAAGACCTTACTGCCCACACGATAAGAAGAAGAATTAGTTATTGGATTATATAGACTTATTTTTACCCACGACGGAACGGAGACGGTATATGCGTTTGGGGTGAGAGGTTGTTTGTTTGTGTGTTTGTGCAAATACATGTTGCCATTTTTCTCCACAACTACTAGTCCGATTTTGATGCAGTTTTCAGTTATGGGTTCGGGTTTGATTGGTGCATGTTCTTAGATAGGTGTTACGTTGAGAACTCACCAGGGGGCGCTGCAGCAAACATTTTTTGTGCAAATCAAAGTTGCCATTTTTCTCCAAAACTACAAGTCCGATTTTGATTCAGTTTTCAGTTATGGGTTTAGGTTTGATTGGTCCATGTTCTTAGAAAAAAATTAAAAATAAAAGTAAAAAGTTTAAAAAAAGTTAAAAAATAAAAAGCAAAATTAAAAATTTTGAAAAAACCCACGACTGTTAAAAATTAATTGAAAAAAGGATAAAATAACGTAAAACACCCACCTTAAAAAAAACCGAGAATGTCCGTCGGGAGCTGAACATTGCAAAACTAGTTCATTTAATGGCAGCCCCCGACGGAAATTCTTGGGTTTTTTAAGGTGGGTGTTTTATGTTATTTTATCCTTTTTTCAATTAATTTTTAACAGTCGTGGGTTTTTTCAAAAATTTTAATTTTGGTTTATTGTTTACTATGCAATACGTGTTGATAGTATGGGCAAGCCGCAGACTTCGGAATTCGGCCGGAATCTTAATTTAAGCTAACTACTTGTCTGGATGTATTTATGTAACTAGGTTCACCTGCATACTAACACTGCATACAAATCTGGTTGGGTGGGTACCAACGTCCTTTATTAAAGTTCTCGATGAATTAAGGATTCCGGAATCTCGAAAGCATATGTCCATAAATAAGCATATATTTGAGTTCATTGGACTGAAATAACTCCGATTTTCCGAGGTTATAAAATCTTCTTCTTAGCGTCTTGATAGCAAATTTTCTTGAAATGTATAGCCTAAAATTCAGTAAAGCAAACGTCACTCGCTGATGCTGTTATCTGATCGTCAAGTGCATAGGTGTCAGGGCATGTAGCGTAAGATGGAAGTTAGTAGGTTTTATTATTCGTTATAAAACAGATTGTTAAACTATACCATAGAATTTTAAAATCGCAAGAATCCTACTGAACCGTAAAGTTCCCCTGAAATAGTTAAACTCCCCAAACAGTATCACGTTGTTTAACACGCATTAGCAGTTTAACACTCAATGAATCCATTCTGAAGTACCCTAAGTTGGCAACTAGTTATATTATCATCGTCCTAAACAAATAAGGAACGAGTGTCGCCCTAACGCGCGGCGGCGGCAGCTAATTTGACGAGGGATAACACTGTTAAAACTCCCGCTTCGAGAACGCTTAAAAGTATTAGACATTCATATTTAATAAACTTTATTTCGTTTTTATTTTCACTCAAAGGAATATCCTACTCAACATTTATAAAGGATTCGGAGAGTATTCGAGATTCATTAAAAGGAGGCCGTTAAAAAAAGTTTAACGTACAAAATCTTTCAATTAGCTGAAGTTTTGTTCCAATTAAAAAGACTTTTTTTTTGTATAGTTGCGAATATAAGTATGTAGGATGTTGCCCGTCTTGTTATGAAATACAAAACTTTTTCTCATGCAAATGACAAATCTTACATTTAAGAAAGTTTGCCCAGTCTGTAATAGGTACTTCTTCGAAGCTTACGCTTTTTCTGTTTAGATTGCTTTTCTTGGTTTCAATTTGAATTTGTTCACTTACTTATAGGTATACCTGTAGGGTGTAAGGGACAGCCCTCCGCAAACTGACAGGGTGCATTCACCTCCTTATTTTGTATTTTTTTTTTCAGTGTTCCTTTCATACATTAAAATTTATGTAAATAAAACAGCTAAAACAAATAAAAATAACAACAATGCATGCTTTAATACTGTATTTGTTACAGTATTTCAGCATGCATGTTTTTTTTCGAGGCGTGAAATTAGCTGTTCTCTAATACATTATACGCTACTGATACATTACGCATGAGAAAATGCAAAAAAAAATTGAATTCCCATAATACGATCATGAAATAATTTCTTGTATCTTTGTATGATATACTGAATTTACACCATCAGTCTACAAAGGGCTGTCCCTTACACCCATTCATTGTATCTAGTTACCTCATGTTTAAACGCAATCTATCTTTAAACGTAAAAACGTTTGTCAATATTCGTTTAAAATTCGAATTATGCACGGTATAAGGCAAAGAAAAACAAAACTGCACTTGCCTTTACAGCAAGCTGAAAATTTTACAATCGAAAAAGTTCTGAAGCGAACTAGTTCTTTTTAAATAAAAATAATTCGACAGAGGGTTCTCTCCTCCCTGTAGTTGCTGAGTCAGTAACAATTTGAATATTTGATGCAGAATATTGATATGGAAATTGGTTGGTTACCTGTGGCAGGTATCTATTTATTGTCATGTTTTTCATGAAATATTAGGTGTAATTTAGGCGAGGCTATAACATGGTACTTATCAAGTGCTAGTATGTCATTGGTTATTGTTTGCCTAAACTGTCTCACTGCTGGGCAAAGGTCTCCCCAAATGCCTTCCAAAGAGCTCTTTTCCCGTGCCGTTTTGAACCTGCCCTCGTCGTACGAGTAAAGATCGTCTCACCACCTCTTTCTGGTGAGTCAGTGCGTCATACAGAAAATAATAATAAAGGAGTAAAAACAAATCCAGACAAACCGAAAATCTGACAAAGAACTCACGGCATTAACAGATAAAGTGCAGACAAACAAAGATATAAATTCTGTCCAACATTTGAGGTTATTATTTTTGCTATAGGAGAACTGAATTTTTCCCGAATAAAATCATTTGTTATCTTTGTTTATGGAGAACTGTACGGTTATACGGTTCTTTATTACGTCAGTTTTTTAATCCATTTGCGCACCCCAGTCGAATACGATGATTTTTTTCCGGGATTATGGCTCAGCGTCGAAAAGTGGCAGTTTTTTCTCATGTTGTTGTAGTTTTTTTCCTTTTTCTACTGCATGGGGATGAACAGACGATGTTTTTTGTGAGAAAATGTTGTTTTCATAACATCACTTAGATGCCTGATTTAATCCCTTACCAGACGCTTACATCACCCGCGGGAAATAGAGCGCAGCGCTCGGGAAACGTTTCGGAAAATGTTTGAACACTTTGGACAGACACGAAAAGCGAAATAGTGTTTGGCCTGAAAGCTGCAGTGACTATGTCAATTTTTGTCGTAGTGAAGTTCAACGGGAGGTGAGGATGGTGAGCTTATCGGATGTGAACCTACAAACTTTACGTTGTGATTGTGGTGGTGGTAATGTATTCGTCTGCGGGTATATATTATGAGGGCAGTCAGTAAACTTTGATTAACACACTGTACCTCGCCAAAATCACTCTCAAATTTTCCCAAGCGTAAATCAGTGGTCGTGCGTGACTGTACGCGGGGCAGACTCAATAGATACTTAAAAAATCGCTGTGCAATATAAGATGGATTGTCGGCCACTGGAAATCAAGATATTGCATTATTAACAATCCTAAATAACGTGTAAATGATAATGTTTTATTAACAAGAGACCATTTTCCATATTAATAACAAAAACTTAACAAAATAATAATCACAAGAACTTTACCTGCTAAGGTGACCCACTTTGCAAAACGTACCTATACTGTGAAACAAACCAGCCTCACTCAAGATACAATAAGTACCCCCATTTATATTATTAGGCATGTAAACAATTTGGAATATTTCCGTCTGAACGCACTGGCGAATCTCCAACCTTCTATTATTATGTCTTTCATGACGTAGATTGATACTTGTTCTAATGGATCAACGAGGCTTAATTACTTAATGTCCCCTTGTGATCTTACAAACGTAAATGATTGTAGTATATCTTTTTGTCTCCGATTAAGCTTTAGGGCTCAGGCCGTCGAATTGACGGTGTTGCCTCCGCTTTCTGAAAGGCTATTTATCCTTTTTGGCTGTTTTCATGTGACATGATTGGGTTATAAATGCTCTTTTGCTCAACCAAACACGACAGTTTGACTACGGATTTAGTGATCAGAGAATATATTGTATCAGCGTATTATCTTCATCATCTGCCTTTTGCCAACTATGTTCGGTCAGCTTCCAGTCTAACCGAATGAGGTAACACGAAAACTTGGTAAAACTGGTTATCAGCCTTGCGGACCAATCCTGACCTGACACGAGTCTGAGGTCACTCCTGTTACAAAATGTCAAAGATATACAAAGGACAGCCGGGACCAACGGATTAGCGTGTTTACTAAGGCACGGAAGAGACTCGGTATGTTGGTCAGACATACCAAACTAGCGGCGCGGTATCAGCGTACCAACACAGAGTGACAGTTGTATCAAAATAAAAGCTTCATTTGCCGGTCGACGGCACTCCGCCCTCCTACAAGTCATGATCTATTTGCCATTAATTTAAAGACAGTATTTGCGCAAAGCCTTTGCTGCTGCGAACTTCCTCACAATGTTTTCGTTGGCCGTTTGAAGCTGGTAATAAATTTTAATTGTATTTGAAACATTATTGGTACTCTAGAACTTCGCTGCCGAGCTATTACTTCGTTGTATCAATAAACTTTACTAAGAATATTTATAGAAGTGCGGTCAAAGGGAAATTACACAAATTATTTAACAGTCTCAACGCTTTTTCTTTTATAGTATACCTACACACACACTTGAACTTGACTTTTTTGTACTCTACACACTTTTATGAAGATGAATAAATTAGCTCAACAGAAAATTCAGACCGATTTTATTTATTTTCGATTACCAAGTATACTACTTATACTTAACTAATAACTATAACTATACTTTTATAACTGGCTGATTTACATTACAATAAATTTATCGTATACAAAGTTAAAATAACTGCAGAGACATGGTCCTATAACGCACACTCAATTGCAGGTAATCACGGTTTACGAAAACTTTATTAGCATGATGCCAGGATTACAGGATGCAAGAAATACTTCCAAGGACCTTGTCCAATGTCAGACAAACCGAAGATCTCTTCCCCAATATAGTTAGATATTGTCTCAATACCCAAAGACTGAAGATTCATACAGAAACGACACGTGCTACAGAACATGTGCGTGGGAAGACAAATGAAGACGTACACTGCACCATCCACAACATTAACAAACCTAAACATGTGGCACGAACAGCACGTAAATCCGATTGTACTAAAACCACGTAAGTGTATCGAAGTAGAGTAGATCCATGTGTTATTGGGCCAGCGTGTGGGGTTCAGTTTCCACCTGAGTGCACTGGCGGCCCTCCAAACTCTTTCGACTGGTATCCGCCGCATGCGTCGAACATTATTACGTCTCAAAGACTCCTCGACACAGATTTATGAACACGAATTGGAAATGTATTACCTATCGTGTCTTCCTGAGAATTACGACCAGCTTATTTACTACACTACCCATTTGTACAGTCATGACCCCCAATATGGATACATTTTTTTTTTTTAAATTGGCTTTCTCTTGACCTCAATGTTGCCCTAAGGGCAGAGATGAGGTCGACGATGGAACAAGCTTACCCAGAAGAAGCCTATTTACTCGCGACTTAAATAGATTGGGTTATATGAACTCGGGAAAACCGACGCAGGCAGGGTATTCCACTCCTTGGCTGTACGAATAATGAAGGATTTAGCAAAACGCTCATGAAACATGTATCAACGTTTAGAAGCAATTTTAACCCACTGTATTGTCATTTTCATGTTAGGTAACGATATAATATTTTGGAATCCATATGACCTTATACTATGTCATCTAGTTCTCTATCTCAAAGTTGCAAGCGTTATTTCAAGAGAAACTTTGCCAAGTATATAGCTACTCGTATTATTGCCGACTATTCATATACAACTGTTACTATTCAAATAACTCCAGTTTCATTCCAGCTTCACATTTTATTGTTTATCAATTTCGCTATTTTTTTTGTTTCGAAGGTATTAATCTTAACTGTTTTTGTATAGGAAAATTCTGATCGAATACGACAGAATTCAATACGAAGCAGAAATATTAAAAACTTTATGAATAGAGAAACAGTTCTTTGTGTTTAGTTTTTAAATTATTGTTCTGTTTTTGTTTAACTTGAAAATATTGAGCGGAGTTATATTAAAATTAGTTTGCAGTGAGTCTTACGCCTCATTATGCTTAAATGACATGAATGTTGTAGTTGTGTTCACAAGAATATAACATAACCGTGAACATAACTATGTATATTTAGAAAATAAAACTAGAACTAATATTGGTGACAGAAGGTTCTGAAGTAATGCAGTAAAACAAAACACAACGACAGGTGTGTTTTCATGGGTTTATTTCGAATCTGCCTCTACTGGTGGCAGTTGACTCTGAGTCAGACGCATTTGCCCGTACTTCTATCCCCAGTGATGGAAGATGAAGCTTCAATAAGTGGAATCTTTAACCAGAGGTGGCAAACTCAATGATCAACTAGCCGTCTCAACACCATCATCACACATCTCCTACAAATCAATTCGTAACATTTTCAATAAAAAATCGAAAAACATTTGGAATTTAACCCCATGACCCTTTTAAATCGAACCGCTGACGACACCTAAACCCCATAAGAATAAACGACATCCAATTGGTTAAAAAAGGAGGTGATAGCCCATCCAATAAATGTTTACGATCTTTAACATTATTTTCGTGTCTATTGGATGTTCGGCACGTGAGACGCGACCCTTGCAATAAGTATTCCTTCCTGGTCCGGACATGACGAAATTATTGTGTAAAATGGGGAATATATGACGGAAAATACTTGCTCTATCCATAAAACAAGAAGAATTTCAATCTTGATCAAAATTTCAGTTGTTATTACAGACTGGTTTAATGCAAGCTAAAGTCGAGTAAAATGTTTCCAAATAATTCACGATTTTTCCTATCCTCCAGGAAATTATACAACTATTTGCTGCCGCAACAAATCGTTCACTCGATATCATTTCATAAGATAAAACACGACAAAAAAAAACATAAAGCAAAAGATCGCAAAATTCAAAACAATTTTCTTAAAAGAGTTTAAAAGTAACTAGAAGCCGCTAGCGACGTTTTGCAACCCGAAAGAAAATGTTGCCAAACGTTGGTGAGCCCTGTAACACTACCTTATTCCAAAGTTGAAAATTAGCTGAGGTTGCTGAGAGTGGAAAGTGAACACAATCACAGAAAACGTGATTGTCCTGGCACCATGCCAGGCACTCTGGTAGAAACTATCGGGCTATGCAAAGACCTGACAATTCAATTAAAACAGTAACTGACCTCAAAAATTGTCACTATACTCTCATAATCCTAATAAAGGGCTTTTTATAGAGAATTTAGTTTAAGTATAAGTAAGTATCAACATGAAATTGAATTTATCTAATTTGCATTTTTATTTTGTTCGACCGTCCCGTGTTGCTAGTAGATTTAAATAAACGTATTGCAAAGTGAGGTCACGGCTCTGTCAACATTGTCTTTCGTTGGTCTGGTACGCACGAAATAAAAATGTCTGTACCCAGGGAACCTATATACACAGAATACATAAATACCTCACATGTGATGTCAAAAATATAAATGTGATGTTCACGAGTAAAAAACATAACAATAAAAAAATCTCCAAAAGAATTACAAAGTTCGTTCTTGTTAAAAGTTTTAACTCAATGATATCGATTCGCACAAATCTTGGGGCGTATAAAGCTTCATAATATCACAAACAAATAATCTGAAGTAGAAAAGGGGAGTATAACTGTGTCGGAGACACTTCACCTAAATTAGAGGGGATGCGGAATTGTGACGTGGAAGGGAAAGAAGTCCAAAAATCGACAAATGACAGAATACAAATGTAGTGAAAATGAATACTATTACAAAAGTGTGAAGATTTCATCGTTTATTTTTACAAGATAAGTACCTATATTTATCAGAATGACGGTCGAATTCGAAGGTCTAGTGGTCGAAAGCGTAACTGTTGAGCATGAGATCTTGGGTAGTTGGTCCCAGGTCGGGTAAAAATTCTTAGGAGCAGGCCGGAGTCACGATTTGATGGATCGTACCCTATTACAAGGTATATTGAATGTCGAGTATGACACGTCGAGTCAATATTTAATAATAATCATCATCGTTGGAAAGACATACATAATGTAGAGTAAACTATGTTACATGAAATCTGAAGCCACGAGTATAGTGACAATCTGAAGCCACGCAGGCCACAATGAAACTGAATAATATTATTATGTTACTTACGCCTTCGAACCTAAAATTACTAATAACCTGATAGCACGACGACATGTACTAATAACTAGTAACCTAGGTACCTACAATTAGGTAACATGATCATCTTTATCTTCCTACTCTTGTCCTGTTCTACTTGGGGTTTTTACCCGACTACGGCAAAGCCAAAGGAGGGTTATGATTTTGACTGGCTATGTATGTATGTTTGTATGTATGTTTGTATGTGTGTATCTTCATCTGTTCCCTCATAGCTTCTAATCTACTTATCGGAACTCGATTTAAGAGGTATCGTTAGAACCGTCTTAATTTTCCGCTGAACATAGGCTACGTGACGTGTCACAAAAAGCGATTTGGCGCCCTCTAGCGGTCAAAAAGTAAGGCTTAAAAAATAAAAATGGAGATAAACACGCCGTGTTTGGTATCATTTAAAAGGGCCTCATTTGTACATTTCCAAAATATTGCTCAAATTTAAAATCACGCCCTCTAGCGGACAAAAAGTTAAGAGTAAAAAAAAATATTTAACACCAAAATTGTTTAAATAAAAAAAAAGTAAAAAACTAAAACCCGACTAGAACAAAAAGAAAAGCCGTAGTCACACGTTATAGGTAACAACCTAAACACTTTAATACCGTGTGACTACGGCTTTTCTTTTTGTTCTATCCTGAAAATCTTGTTTCATACTTTTTCAGCGTCGTTTTTTTTGTCGTGGTCGGGTTTTAGTCTTTTACTTTTTATTTTCTTCTTCCATTCTTCCCTGTCAGAAGTCACGGCATCATTTATTCCTTTCTCTTTCATACATTCCTCACACAATCCGTCCATCTATTAAAAATGTTTCACTACAAACTACAAACATATTAAATGAAAAGTAGAAGTCAATGGGCAGTTGGATAGGTATGTACTTACTTTGAGTAGTCCAAAAATAAATAAATAAATTTTCCTTTAAAAAATTTAGTCTTAGTAGGTATGGATGTGGTATGGATAATCTTAATTAATTTGCGAAAACAACCTTGTTGACATTCAATTCTAAAACAATAGTTTGACAAACAATTCATGAACCAAACGACCTTCTCAATGCAAAACGCGATAAACAACAGTCCATAAATAATCACCCGTCTGCAATTGATATCAACAACAATACGAACTATTATTCATCCCAATCTGAGTTTAGATAGCTAGCCCGCAGGTTTTCCAGTACATAGGTATAAGGACTATATCATTATATCGTCCAAATATTATCTTCACCCACATCATATCCAACAACTAAGTCTATTCGGTTCAGACAATGAGAGTATTATAAATTATCATTCTCTCAATTAGCACGTTCTGAAAATGGCAAAGAGAATAAGTTAATGAGATGTGAAGAAAGATTTCACTAATTTCACGCAATTATAACGTCCTTAAAGAGAGTCCAGATCGTTGACTTTATCGCAAGTGTCGGAGTAAACATTTCGCAGTTTCAATTAAATATTATTGAATGAAATTTTGAATATTGCAGTCCGTAAATTTCTCGTATTGATTAAGAATTTAATTAATAATAATTTATACCGTAACACTGTATACTGAACGTACAAAAAAATCATCTGAAAACATTATAAATGCTTTTTTACACTTAGTACTAAATATTCAGTGCAACTTTTCAGAATTTCCAACTGCATCCTTTTAATTATTTCCAACACCTTTTGTGTGAAAACTTATAATTTTCGATATGAAAATGTTTATTCGAACAGCTATTTGGTTGTACCTTTCAGCCAAATCCATCATATCGTTATCAAGTGATTAGGCAAACATAGTTACGTATTTATAGTCTCAACCTCAAAATCAAATATTGATCCTGCTAATAGGTTGTTTCCCAAAACTTATAGGTACAAGTCATTATATTAGCTCCGCCATTTACTGAACGCTTGGGAAAACAAACATTTACTGAAATACTACATGGGTCTGTTTAAAAACATGAATTGTCGTAATTCATGTTTCACAATGTTCTTTGTTAGTGTTATTCTTGAAAGCATAAAGTGGTTCAACCGCGGGGCAAAGACCTCCCACATGTCCTTCTGCTAAACTGAGTTACAGATTACTGGTCTTTTTACTAGTCCGAAAGTTTTCTAGGAATTTTGTAAAAAAATCGGTGTGGGGTTCCGTGTGGAAGTTCTGACGGTAGCCTGATAAACCTCTTGGTGGATTTTTGTGTGGATGTTGAGTGTTTGTTATAGCCCAGTCGTGATGAGTTGTGGGTCGGTAAGATTAGAGCATAAACCACTAGAACAATAATGGCATTTGTTTCAATAAACTTCGGTCACGGAAAATAAGTAAACGCGGTAGTAATAATAAATAAGGTTGAACCGACTTGCTGAAAGAAATAAATTAGGTTTGATCGTTGACGTTTAGCGGCGGGTTACCGACGGGACGGCGACGGTGTCAGACTCGTTTTAAGTGATAAAGTTAAGATTATCAACCGCCATTATTTCTTCGCCCAAAGAAACGATGAGAGCAGAAACTTTACATCAGCCCAATATTTTCAGTGATTAAGAATCGGCTTACCTCGAAATCAATCTGATGACTTCAAACACTAATTCCAAAGAATAATTAAAACTTTGTAATCTTTGGGTTTGGTTTCAGAGCTATCAAACGGTTGGTTAAAGTTACCGACGTAAACTAGACCTTGTTAGGAGCTAATGAGCCATTGAAGATGTTCTGCAAATCACGGACAGAGCGCCGAGCGCCGGGACGCGGGTGTTTTGTTACAAACCGAATTCGCCTTGTTCTTGTGCTTCAAAGGGCAAGTCTTTTAGGTATTTTATAAACTACTATCTTTTGTGTTTCTTTAGCTGAAATGAAACTTTAGGACTTTGTTGTGGGAAATACCGAATAACCTTTCAACAAATGAAGGATTAACTTTGGTAGAGACACAATTTAAAGTTCCCTCATATATTGGAGACTTAGCGACTCCTATATTAAATTAACCGAAATACCCACACAATATAGGTACTCATCAATATTGGTAGTTAACAATATTGGTATTTATTCAATTAAGCTCCTAACACAGAATATTGATCTAGTCGAACATTTCATAAGACTGAACTACTCCAGAACTAATTAAGACAAAAACGTTTTGCTCTATGAATTTCCAATCTCGCTTGTGGGTTTGGGTAAATGCCTTAGCTTATAATGAATCGAAAATTAGCTCTTCTAAGGTACAAATATAATTTTCAAGGGTGCACTTTATGCCATGGCATTTTAGATATGGGCCTGTAAGTAAGTGCGTTTTGTATACAGGTGCAGGCCTTGTGGGGTACTTTTTAGGGTTCCGTACCTCAAAGGGAAAAATCGGAACCCGGCTCACTCGTGTGTCTGTCTGTCTATCTGTCCGACCATTCCCCCCCCCCCCTTATCTCTGAAACTACTGAGCCTAAAATTCTGAAAAAATACAGAAATTAGTTCAACACGTAAAGATTACAGGAAAACCTATGAAGTCATGGTACGGAACCCTTCATGTGCAAGTCCGACTTGCACTTGGCGAAATTTTTTAGTTTCCAAGAATAAATTATTTCTTATAAACTACACTACGTCAGGGGAGAAAAGGACTGAGAGCAATGCGACTTCGCTCCGTATTAAGATGGTATAGCCTACATAAGGTTCAACAAGTATATATGTTGCATGCAAAACTCTTAATCAGTCAAAACTACTTTTGACTGGTTTCAGTCAAAACCCTTATTGCGTTAAAACGCGTTTATTCTAATGAAATAAATGTTAGCTCTCGTACAAGGTTATCCAAAGGGTAAAAAAAAAACCTAACAAACCTAATAAGTTTTCTAACGACATTTAGGTTATTTTATATACTAGAGAAATAAAACAGAAACCACCTAATAATAGTTTTGACCGGTCAAAAGTAGTTTTGACTGATTAAGAGTTTTGCCTGTGACTGTGACATATACACGGGATGGAAGGGACAGCTTAATAATTACATTATTGCATTTACATTTTGACCGTGTAGGACATTAAAAAAAAAGTAACGTAAGAAAAATTACTAAGTGAATTACTATCAGAATTAGGTATTTGATGCCCACTAAAATGACAGCTTGTAGATTTTTTTTGTTTAAATTTATAAGAGACACTTTTAATTACACCCAAGTTCCATCACTAGGGTCTGGACCCTATACTAATATGAATAAAATGGGTTTGACTTGGCACTCATACTTTTCCATAAAATTCTTCATAAGATTCTTCTGCATAGTAATACTATATTACCTACCCTATTACCCTATTACCCTATTACCTTTACCTATTATTACTTTTCATTTCACGCTGTTCTAATAAATTCTGAAAGCATTGGAGGAAATTGCATTTTGAACAAAATAAAATACTGGACTTTGAAAGACTTTCATCCGCTTGCAGTATGGAATAATTATGCAGTCCATAAAAGGGTTATTAATAATACATAGGTTCATAGTTACTTCAGGTTTACTAAGTCTGAGTAAAGTAGAGCTTGCAAACGTTTTATTACTTTATGGTAAAAACTAGCGGACCTGCCGGCTTAGCATGACCACCGAAGAAACGGATTTTGTCGACGGAATAATCGGAATAATCCTTGCTATAAAAAAGACAGACAGATTTTGTCGATTATTCCGTCGACAAAATCCGTTTCTTCGGTGGTCATGCTAAGCCGGCAGGTCCGCTAGTTTTTTATAGCAAGGTTTCATGTCAAATTGTATGGAAAAATCTTTGTCTATTCTTGGTAGAATAGAGATAGAATCGCCATGCTACGGGGGCTGGCAGACGTCGTCCTGCCTGGAAAGCAGCGCCACCTACCGGGTCCAATTGTAAATCTAAACCATTCTTGAATCCACTTGAACACATACAAACATTTTCATCAAAATTTGTTCAGCGACATAGCACGTACAGTACAATGATATATATAAAAGACTAGCTTTTGCCAGCGGCTTCGCCCGAGTGAAAATGACGATTTTCCATGCAAACATTCATCCCCTATTTAACTACCTTGGAGCTTGAATTTCGAAAAATCCATATTCCTTGTCTACATTATAAAGGGAACCTCTGTGCAAAATTTCTGCTTTCTAGGTCCAAGGGTTTGGGCTGGGCGTCGATGAGTCAGTCAGTCAGTCAGGAGTTCTCTTTTAATCTATTGCATAGATTCTATCGCGGGCCTTGAGTTGAGCGTGGAGAGCGAATCCAGAGATTTCCTAACAAAAATATTCAGGATTCTGTATTCAACCAGGTTGCTATGGTTACGGAAAATAACAAGGTTGTCAACTGAGGTTGTCAAATTAAATAATTGTTTGTCTCTCTGCTTTCTCCTTCTAAAATATTCTTACTCGTATAATTTGTGTACAAAGTGTTTTAAATATGAATAAACAAAGTGCATTTATTAATGAAGAAAGTCACGAAAAAATAGTGAAAGAAAATGAGTGAGGAGTGAGTACTCTATAAACATTAATTTTATAGAGTACTCACTCCTATCATAAGTTTTATTGGTTTTTGCATTACTATTCTGCGAATCGGTCTAAAACGATTCGTTTTCTTCTAAAATATCTAAAATAAAATAAATAATTTTCATATTTTTCAATGATATGACACTTACGTCAGGCTGTCAATACTTTTTCTTTTAAATTTTCTGTCATAGAGTTTCTTACTAGCTTAGTTAGTCTATGAAGGTTAGTTTTGATATAGATAATGTACATCGCGCGAAATTCGAAGATCAAACTCTTAATATCGTTATTTTTTTTGAATGAATAATTATTTTGGTGTGTAATTACACTATTAATCCCTAATTATTTATACCTATTATTGCATAAGTTGATAAAAAATGCTATGCAATAGATTTACCGCGGCAGTCTCCGAGTGCAACACGTTTTTTTATTTATATAGAATATAGAGTAGATAGTAAAGTTTGTTCATCATTATCTTCTGCCTAACCTTTTCCCAAATTGACTGGGGTCGGGCTCCAATCTTACCGGATGCAGCTGAAGACTATAGTTATATTATATTACGCGGAGTTACTATTTTACATAGAGCGACTGCCTATCTGACCATAACCCCGTTACTACTGATTAATACGGCATCCCTTACTAAGACTGCTTGTCAGATTTTTGGGGACTATTGAATATCTATAATAATGATTGCCAAAGATCAAAAAATGACAGCAGGGACCTACGGCTTAACGTGTTTTCAAGGCACGGAGACAACTTGGTACGTAATGATGGTCAACCCTCCACAACTGACCAACGCAAGCGCAACTTCACCTTGAAGATTGAACCATGCGCCTGTTATTATTTAGCCACGACCTCAATGGTGGAGTTTGTCTATGGAGAGCGAATTAAAGCAGAACTCTACTCTGCTCTCTGCTTCAATTTGCTATAGGCTATACCTACGTTCTCTATAGTCATTCTAGTTATAAGAATCCTCAAAGACACAGTATTATAGGACTTTTAGAAGAGGTTTGATGACGAGCACAACACTTAAAGATCCGTCACATAGTCAAATACAAACATTGCTTTAAATTATTTCAGTGTGTTCATTTTCACATTATAAACCGGTTATTTTAACAAAACAGTTAATTGAGTTCATTAACATGTCCAAGTAAATAAGAGAAGAACTCACTTCGTTTAAAACTCGCTTTACATAGAATGTAACGTAAAGTGGGTTACAAAGGGGACCGTGCCGCGTAAACTTTGTCACGCTTTGTTTTCGTTACGTTGGCACTCTGGGACATGCTTTTACTATTAAAACACAAACAGTTTTTACTATCAAAACAATTTGAACTGTGGTCAAACTACGAGTATGGTTGTGATCAACAGATTGAACGCTACCGAGAATTTTGTGAACGGTTATTTGTTGTAGTTTGTTTTATTAACATAATATCACTCCTGAAGAGTTAGGCAGATATGGAACTTGTAAATCTACATTTTGTCGCCAGTTATGTTTTCAAGTCCTATGTAATAGGAGGCGAGTCTATTGTCACAAATCCAGACTTTGAGCCTACTACTAGAAATTCTTGATGGAAAAATCCAATATCACTTTTGCCACACCCGGGAATGGAACCCAGGACCTCAAGCTCAGCACTTGTTTGCCACCAGATCAATAAGAAAGTTATTTGTTTTATTGTAGGCATTATGTTATTACTCCATCATAAGAACTAATACGTAATGTTATCAAATAAAAACCACCTATATTTTACAACTACGAGTCGAACGAAATTACGCTTTTAAATATAAAAAGCTGATGTGACTCTCGTTTGCTCACCTTGTCCCAAACACGTTACATGGTTAGGTACTTACGATGCCTATAAATGTTTAAAAGAAGGTCGAAAGTAGGTCTTTAGTTCTTTTTATATATAAACAAACCACAAATAATGTTAGGTGGAGCGTTCCCCGACAAATTTTAATTTCCAACCGGATAAATAATTTTATCTGAACTTTTCATGGACGGCTTTTATAACCAACTTTAGGAACTTTTAAACAGTAATGATTTTAAGTGAATAACGCTATAGTCTCTAAGATAAAGGGCCAAGTAAAAACATAAATCATTACATCCCTGTATAAACAAATTTGAAAGCTTTTCAATATAAACAATGGGATGGTATTGAGAGAATTCTGTGTATTTGCGATGGATCCGAAGTTTATAGAATTAATATAGGTTAATCAAAATCATAGAATAAAGAAGATTTAAGCAGAATATGTCGATACAGACATAGACAGTTATACAGACACTTAGCAAAATTCAAAAGCGATTTTCTGAGAAAATCGATTGTAACTTTGACATGAGACCTATTTCGTAATAGCACAGATAATATAATACTAGCGTACTAGTAATAGTCTAATCATATGAATAAAATGAAAAATGTTTATTTGTCCCAAAAAAAGTTACATGGATATAAATGAGACATTCCAGTAAGTAATTGATAATACTTGTGTTGGGGCTTCACTATGTCCTTTAGCACTATAACCCGACCCCAACTTTGTTAGGAAAAGGCTAGGCAGCTGATGATGACATTTACTTATACCTCTGTAAAAATACCCCAATTCTAATGTGACAAAATTAAACTCAAGCTTTTAGAAGTCTCATTAAAGTCCGCTTGTTCCTAATAAATTCACATGTAGTTCTAGGAATGCATCAAGTGTGCTAGCTATGAGGTTCGATACAAAGTGAATAATATTAAATATCGAGACGAGAGTCACAAGGGCTTTGAAGTGAGCTGAGGTGGCATACAATGTCGCTGTAATCAAGAATAGTTTGTTAAGTACTTGTCCTAGGTTAGGTTAAGTAAGATTAACCTCAGCTAGAGTGATTGGCAGAACGAAGTAAAACACGAGAAGCCTGAAGACACCTATGAGGATTTTCACACGTAAAAAAAGTTTGAATTTAAAACGGTTCAAATGCATCTAAATCACAGCCATCAACATCAACTAGTCTTCCCAACGTATCCTGCCAGTCAGTAACTAGGTTGTGGAGGTCATTCCATGTGCAGTCGTTCCATGTGCTGGTATCCAGCTGCAGTTAGACTGTAAGGCGGGTGGCTTCCAGTCATGCTAAGATAGGATAGAGAATTTTGACAGTTAGATATGATGATGGTATTAGACTATGATGTCTGCCACTTATTATTATGCCCTAGGTCTTTTTTTTAATTGAAAAGTAGTCGACCGACAGTGCAGTCGGTAGTATTGAAATAATAATTACGTTTCCTTGAGACTCATGCCAGTTGCTCAAGTATTCAAAAGAAATTTATTTATTCGATATTTCAATACAACAGACAGACAGATTGCATTTCGAAACACGCATATAAGGAGGACCCTCACTTAAATAGAGAGCTGTTATGCCATGCCACAGATTGATTGATTATATTCTGTAACTAGCTGATGCTTGCGACTTCGCCCGCGTGAAATTATATATTATATACTAAAACCTTCCTCGAGAACCCCTCTATGCATTGGTGAAAACAGCATGAAAATCGGTGCAGTAGATATTGAGTTTTTCACGAACAGACAGACAGACAGGCGCGGCAGAGGACTTTGTTTAATAATATGTAGTGATCTCATACACTGGACATCAGTCAAGGTCCATATGTAACTAAAACTCCAGGTAAATAATTACAATTTCCCGATAATTATGTAGTTAGTAGATTTAAAAATAGACAACCTATCATAAGTATTATATTTACTGGCCTACATGGTGTCACTGCTGGGTAACGGCCTCCACCTTTCTCCGACCCTGCCTCTCTATCTTTTGCGATCTCTGACCATGTTACTCCCGTTATATTTGAAAACAAAATTATGATAACGGAATGGGCCTCGCCATCTACAAAGTTCTGTTTAATTTAAAATGTGCATGTTTTTGCTTTAGAGTATGAGAGTTTTGAAAAATTGTCGGTTTCGTTTTCAGCCACTTTTTTATTTTATTTATGACATTAAACTTGGTCTCGTACGTATTGGCGAAGTTGCGGAAAAGTTTGTGTTTTATAACGGAATACAGTCACGCACAATGGTCCACCTTAAGGACTAAGTGCGGAAACCTGAAACCCCATAAAGAATAAGAAGAATAACGGAATTCAGTGGAAAAAGTATAAGTATAGTATTATTTGTCTTTTAAAACAAACATCGCATCCTGTTACATGGGACTTAGGTAACAATAACTGGAGAAATATGGGTGTAGTAATGTATACACATTTGTCCAACCCTTCGAGTATTACAACAGTGATTTTATGTAAAACGTACATGTAAAACGTTGAGAGTTATTCAAATTTAGGTCATATAATGTACCGAAATGTGTTCTGGTTTAAGACAATTAGCTGTAGTTACAGTACGTTGGTAGTTTGCTACCCGCCAGTCTCCGAGTTACAACTGACCTCCGGAAATCAGAGCCGCTCTCAATTCGGCCATTCAATATTGAGGTTAAAGGAAAAAGATCAATCGCGACGTCAGCACATTATTTCGAGTAGACCTAGTGTAATAGCACCATTAATTACGAATAGACGCCATAAATTACATAATGATTTATACTGGCAAGACTTAAGTGTTGCCACTGGTGTAAAAAAGAAATAAAATTGATCCTAAAACATTTAGAGTGGAGAGTTGTGTTTAAATCAACGAAAGTCTAAACTTTATAAAATATGCCGATAGTTTTTAACGCTGTTTCAATATTTACAGGCCTAGATTGTTAAATGGTTTTCAAACTAGAGGTAACTTGGCACTTATATAGATAATTTGTTTAAAGATTGTTTACCAGTCTGTGGAGTCACTTTCCAGCAATATTGAACAAAAGTTGGTAAACAAGTGACGGTAGTAACGAAGTGCTACGGACGTGTCCCCTTCAATTACATGAAACAAGAGACGGGCTTTGTTACCGTGGACCGTGTTTCGAACGCACTTTCATAATTACTCCATTGATTAAGTAAATCATCAGCTGGTCATTATCTGATCCGAAATAATTGTACATTCATATATAAATAAATAGTAATAATAAGTGGCTGACGAAACACCACGATACGTCGTGGTTTTCAGAAGAAATCGCTTTAAATCAATAATGGATCTTGTTCCCGCTACCTTTTTGCTTTTGGCTACCTTTTTTAGGGTTTCGTACCCCAAGGGTACTCAACGGGACCCTATTACTATGCCTCCACTGTCCATGCGTCCGTCCGTCTGTCTATCAGTGGGCTGTGTCTCAAAATCCGTAATAGGTAACACAATTGAAACTTTCTCAGAATGTGTATTTTTGTTGCCGCTATAACAACAAATATTAAAAATAAATTCGATTGAATGTTGTACGCTGGTACGGTTTTTATTTTATTTTTCAAAGTATTTCTAACAATAAATAAAAATGAATTTCAAACGGCATGTTAAACGTAAAAACGTAAGCATAAAGCACAAATAAAAACTTCGTATATGCTCTGTGACAAACTGCTTTACAATACGTATGTGTATCGTACCCTGGACTGTCAGTTCCCCTACAACAGCGCAGCACTGACAGGTTAATCCCTTTACCCTGACATAAACTACCCGTACAGCTCGTACCACCACGACAGTGGAAACGCAGCATACACGTATTTCCCAGTACCCTGATAAGTTAATTATTGGTGTCAATGTTCATTTACCGATATGCATAGGCTTAAATGTACCATCCGTGTTAGTTGTTAAGAGGCTTTTACAGAGAATTTGGTCTGATGATATTTATTTTGCAAATAGGTTTTTACAAACACTTTTATATATACTTGAATAGGAAAAATGTTTTTTTCGAGATTTTCCACCAGGAAATTTTTAGTGACACAACCGTACCCCCCCCCCCCCCCCCCCCGGGTGGGTGAGGTTAGGTGGTGGTCAGAATAGGTGTTTACAAAAAAGGAGGTACACCTCTGTCGTACCCCTTAGGGATATACAGGCGTAAATTTATATTTAGAACCTGATAGAAGCAAGTAAAGCTTGCCATCTAGTGGCACAGCACTCACGCGATGACATACGAGTAGTGTGGTCTATTCTTAGATGGAAACCACTCGGTTTAACTGTTCCTTGTGTTTCTACAACCTACTTGGTACTTGAGAATACTTTCGTACCAGTAACACCTTGAGAGCGCGTTGTCAAGTAGTTCGGCCATTATGTAATATTACGCCTGTTGACTCTGACGGGTTAGGTAGAACTGTATTTAATACCATTTTGTATTATTTTGAAGTTTCAGTCTAAACAGCGTGAAGCTATCGACACTAATCAGGCGAAATCTCTAATTCCAGCCAGCTACTGAGAAATTCCTAATGTTAAAACCCAAATAAAATAATACTTTTCACTTCTCTCGCTCTAAAATTCGTCTTTATGTCGTGCGTAGGCGACATAAAGTCGCGTTTTATGCTCTAGAGCATAAAGTAAAATCTTCGTCGAAGACCAAGGTAATCGGCACAGGTAATCGGCCCAACAGCCACAGGAACAACTTCAACTTTATAGACCTCTTTCATAGGCTTGCTCCTAATAAGATTGGTTGATGGCAATAGGCTTTTCCTAATTACATCGGTTGATGGCAATAGGCTTGCTCCTAATTACATTGGTTGATAGCAATAGGCTTTGTCCCAATTACATCAGTTGATGGCAATAGGCTAGCTCCTAATTACATTGGTTGATGGCAATAGGCTTGCTCCTAATTACATTGGTTGATGGCAATAGGCTTGCTCAAAATGATTTTATAACTGAGCAGTAACGACTTAGGTCAGGTGTTATGTAAGTTAATTGGCGGGAACCATAATTATTTTTACAATATTTTCAAGTTGCTGTTGCATTTCCTCGCAATCGAAGTGAAAAGTAGAGTGTAAAACTCGTCCATAAAACCCATTTTACTCTCTAATTTATATCCATCCTCGCTCGCAAGCTCGCATCGGATGGATAAACGTCTCGCGCAAAATGGTGTGTTTTATGCACTTGGTGTACAATCTACTATTGTCAAACCCTGAAATCGAACCTCAGAACTCATTCTCATCAGTGCCGTTTGTGACCTTTAGACCAATGACTGTTAACGAGGCAGTTGGGGCTGCTTTATATATTTATTATACGAGTATGTATAAAAATATGAATATCACGAAAAGTAGACAACCATTCTAAAAATATTCTCCTAAAATACACAAGGTTAGGGGTGCCGCCTCGGTCCTGCAATATGGAATGAATTACATAAACGGAGCTTATTATATGCATATTATGTACTTGGACATACACAATAAGAAATGACAACAAAAGTACAATCCATTATCATAATTACTTATTGACTGGCCTGTTGGTCTAGTGGTTAGTGACCCTAACTGCTATGCCGGAGGTCGTGGGTTCGATTCCCACCCAGGACAATAAATGTTTGTGTGATGAGCACGATCATTTGTTCTGTGTCTGGGTGTAATTTATCTATAATATGTATGTATTTAGAAATATATAAGTATGTTTATCAGTTGTCTAGTACCCATAACACAAGCTCTGCTTAGCTTGGGACTAGATGGCGTTGTGTGATAGTTGTGGAATATTATTATTATTATTATAATCATTTCTTACATATTATTGTGTAAATTCCACTTGAACAAATATCAATTTAATGTAAGTATAAATTAAGTTGATTTTGAGAACGAATATGCTTTTGAAAAGATCATGTCAGTGTGGTCTGTGAATCTGGGCCCAAACTTTGTAAGTAACATTTCCTAAAACATGTTTGTTTTGATTTTAGAAAATTTAATTGCAAAACAAAAATAAGTATTAATAAAGGCGTGTATTGATTCAATCGATATCGCAATAAAAACAAAGCAAACGATAGAAATCTTTTAATTTTAACCGAGACCAAAACAATAACAAGCTATACGAAACGCCAAGTAAATAAAGATACAAAGAGTGAAGTTAATTGAAGTTAGTTCAATCCCATTTATCAAGTCCCTCGGAGATCCTTTAATAGTTCATAATATTCACAAAAAGGCTAAAATAAAAGGCTTTCAGTTAGCTACCGTTTTGTTTTTACAAAAGGTGGAATCTGACGAGACTCTAGGCGCTAGTACGAACGGGCGGTGTGAACGTAATGTAAATAAATCATTATCTGTTAGCCTTTTCCCAACATCGTTGGGGTCGACTTCCAGTTTCATCGGATGCAAGTGAATACTAGTATTTTACATGAAGCAATTATCTACCTGACCTGCACAACCCAGCTAGTACTGGGTATTATGATACCCAGACTAACACTGGTTGTCAGACTTTTGGGCCACTGATGATCTATGATATGACTATCAAACGCGCTTCCCGAGGCTCGGAGAAAACTAGGTATGTAATCGGTGGTCCCATCCACAGACCAGAATCAAGCGCAGCTTAAGCTGAAGATTATCCGAACAGCTGTAATTATCTGGCCATGACCTCCTCGGAAGTATTTAAGTTACGTTTACACCGTCCGCTCGTGCTAGGGCCTCCGGAGCAATGAGTTTTGTGAAGAGTTCAGGTTGAATAATGAAGCAAGGAAAATTTAGTGAGAGTAATAAATAATGTTCATTGCTTTGTGGGAGCGGCAGATTTGTTAGTCCCTTAGAACCTTCCGCTACAGTGTTACTGATTATTATCCATTTATAGATGAATCTTTGTATTTGTTTACGACGGCGAACTTTTTAGAAGAAAGTTTAACTTTTAAGCTGATGTCAATCGTTGGAAAAATGTTCTAAATGACCTTTATATCTTCTGAAAATTGTAAAATATCCTTTACGATAACTTTCATTGATAACATGTAGTTACATTATATAGTAATAGAATAGAAGGTATTCGATGTTGAAAATCATGTTATGGAATTCAAGTATTGTTGGGCAGGACACCTAGCAAGGCGTGGTGATGGCAGGTGTCGTAAAGCTGTGACTGATTGGTATCCAAGTGCTGGTAAGAGAAGTCAAATGTTGTTGCCATTGCGGGAATATCCTGGGTAAGGCTGACACCAGTACGTAAAGCTTGGCTCAAACAAAGAGAGGTCTATACCTAGCTCTGGGTGAAGTCGGGCTGTGGATGATGATGAGTTACAAATAGTAACATCAGTAATTTTATAGTTACAACTATAATATCTATACATATAATAAATCTGTAGAAAAAATATTTTTGTACATTGAAAATATTTAAAAAAGGAATTGTCAGGGTGTTATAGTCTACCCAACAGAACTCATTTCCAGCATTTTTAGAATTTTTGTCTGTTTATCTGTTTATCTGTTTGTCAGTTTATCTGTTTGTCTGTTTATCTGTTTGTCTGTTTGTCTGTTTCGATGACTAAGCATCAGGTAAAATTTACGAAACTAATGTAGGTAACTTTTATACATAAACATTGTGCGTAACTTGGGGTATTACTTAGTCTTTGTTTCATCGTAATCGGTGCTCTCTATCAAAAGATATTTGAATTTATAGTTTTCAAGAAGAACCTTTTCATTATGATCATGAATGAGACATGCAGCGACATCCATAAAAAGAGGTTATGTGTTTTATAGTTACAATTTTTTTTAAATATAATGAATAATTAGAATTCACACAATCAAGAATAGAAATGATGATGTACTCACGAGTTCTGAATGCGTACTTTTTATACTTTCAAAATTTTGTATTTTTTTGTAATCATGATAACTAATTATACATTTTAAATAGCGGAAAAGTATTTCTTTGAAGTTTTCACGCTACATATGGCGCTTATTAATAAATGCCTTCAAAAGATAACTTTAAAAAAGTTATGATAGCTTAAGGTAATCTGTAGGTAAGTAGTCTAAATGGCACTGCTTTCAAAGCCTACATAGCCTAAACCGTATAGTGTGATTGATCGCTTTCCATGCATTCTTTTTTAGCAGTTTATCTTCATCTTCGATAGATGGCGTTGTTCATTTCATGCCATTTTCTGAACCGCGGTGTTAATTAAAAATGTATTCCGTGAATAGTCATCAAATTAAAAATTGACCTTTTACAGAGTTTTACACAGTATAAAATTGGGTTCCGTAGTCAACAAGGAACCCTTATCGTTTCGCCATGTCCGTCTGTCTGCCTGTCTGTCTGTCCGTCCGTCCGCACTATTGCTCAGGGGCTCTTAAATTAGTATTAGGAAGCTGTAATTTAGCATGAATATACAGATGAGTTACGCCATAAAATAAAATCCCGCAAAATATTTCTTTTTCTTGCGAAGCCCTTAGTGTGGGGTGTCGTTAGATAGGTCTTTGAAAAAGATTGTGAGTTTGTTCCAACACTTTTCGATTAAGGGATTCGTTTGTGAAATATTAAGCTCTAGAGTGCAAATTTTGTTAGACTCAAGTCAGGCTACCTTATCACCTGTCAGGGCTGCGGGTCCAGTCGGGGCTGCGGGTTGTTCGAAAGAGATACCGCGCCCTCGGCACAAGGGCTAAGAAGGAACATGGGTGGTTTTTAGTCAGTAGAACCCCTCCCGCTCTGGGCAGGAAGGGAGTGTCAGTCTTCTACTCTGTTTCTTTCATCAAGATCCGTTCGGCCGTTCTGACGTGGTTGATTAACAAACATCCATGCATCTAAACTTTAATATTAGACATACTCAGTGCTTTGCATTACCCTCTCCCTATTTGCTGCAGCGTCAGTAAGTTAACGCAGGGCAATGATTTAATGTACTTTTGTCTAAGCGACTCATTTTTGTTTTCGACAACCACGCGAACGAAGTCGCGGGCACAGCTAGTAACAAATACATATAATAGTTAAACGTTGAGTCGTAAGCATTCAACTTTGTTTTGCAATGATTTGTGAAATACATCATTCTATACTTATATCTACTAAATTACTGATCCACAAATCGAGTCTTCGAAATAAATATCTCAAAGAGGTTTTCCTGATACATTTTCCCTCGTTTCATAGAGTATAAGGCAATTACGTTCCCAGCGAGCGGGTTATCAAAACTACACTATATACAGCCACTATCTGACTCCACTAAGTGCTAAATGGATTGTAAGTGTACAGTGTAAAGTGATTTCCCCATAAAGCTAAAGTATTAAACATTGAGAGCTCAATAAACCGACATAAAATTAATAGCTAGTCGCGTTAACGGGTCGCTTATAGAAAATTATCGTATAATGGTGGGATCATCATCATATTTTATTTGGACCGTTTTTGTTTGATGCTAACTACCCACGGCTTCATCTGTATTGTAGAATCATAAGGATAATAATATACATGTGTTTGGTTCGGATGACTATAGTTTCCATCCAAACTTTACCTTTTTAATAACTCCTGTTTTCATCATCTAGTGTTAATAAGTTCCTGTTAAATTACTTGGCAGATTATTCACTACCCGACTACGGCAAAGCCAAAGGAGGGTTATGATTTTGACTGGCTATTTATGTATGTATGTATGTTTGTATGTATGTATTAGTGTTGCCCAAAATCGGTCTTGGTCTTGCAGTCTTGGTCTTGTTCTTGCATTTTCGCAAGACCAAGACCAAGACCAAGACCGACCTAATGTAGCAAGACCAAGACCAAGACTGAACCCTGCAAGATTTGAGCAAGAACAAGACTTAGCCTGCAAGACTCTTGCGTCTCGCAGTTTAGTCAAACTGAGATCTGGGCGTTATTATTTTCTTTCTATGTTTTGGCGAATTTGTGTACAACTGTATGGATATTTGTATGTCTGAATAAATTAATTAATTGAATTAAATTAAGTAGGTATTTTGTTTCGACGACGACAAATTTTATTAGTTAGAATTATCAAGTCGAGGCGATGATGAAAAATATGTAAGTGATAATTATTTTAACCGCTAGCTGTTTGTGAAGAGTTTAGGATAGCCACTAAACACGCTCAGTAAATCATAATAGGTACCTACCTAAAGTCAGTAATTACGCTTAGGGACTAAATTGCATATTTTTTTTATAATTATTATAAAGTTAATTTAATTAATTTGGTGGTTTACCTATGCCTATGTCAATTTAAACTGTCTACATGTACCATGTATGTAAACATGTACCTACTCTGTTACGTTGTTCTTAGATCTAAACTAACGTGTTTAGTAAATTAGCGATAGGCTAATAGGTATTTGCAAGACTTGCGAGACTCTTGCTGCAAGACCAAGACCAAGACTTGAGAGCGCAATACCAAGACCAAGACCAAGACCAGGTGTATTGACGCAAGACCAAGATCAAGACTGGCTAAGTCTCGTCTTGGTCTTGCATTTGGGCAACACTAGTATGTATGTGTGTATGTGAGTATCTTCATCTGTTCCCTCATAGCTTCTAATCTACTTATCGGAACTCGACATATGAGGTATCGTTAGAACCGTCATAATTTTCCGCTGAACATAGGCTACGTGACGTGTCACTAAAAGCGATTTGGCGCCCTCTAGCGGACAAAAAGTAAGGCTTAAAAAATAAAAATGGAGATAAATACGCCGTATTTGGTATCATTTTACAAATTCAATTCCATTTTTTCCCAATGGGTAGTGGCCATTCGGACATTGAAATAGGCCCTACATAAAATGGAAATAACTCTTTGTGAAAATTAAAGCCTCAAAAAAGCAAGATAGATCCAAAAAAACTGTTCGTTCATATCCCCCAGTATTGGAAGCCAACATATATTACCTCTAGCTACATATATATGCGGTCACGTGCGGTAACCCAAGTGCCAGTAAAGCGGAATTAACTGCGTTTGCTAAACTATTAGGCTCCACTCAGACGGACCACGGCTTTAAGTCTGTTTTATACCCTGCCTAGAGCAGCGATTATAGAATATACGCCCACGGTGCCTCGTTGTAATAGCTGCCCCGATCTTTTGCAATATTTTTTTAAGTTTGTTTTTTAACTCGACACTTAATGCGTTTTGTATTTTAAAGCTTCTTGCTTATTTTTCAAAACCGTGTCTGCTTTACGCGTAAGGGGCTGTGGATATCGAAAGGTTACCGCGGCTCCGACACAAGAGCGAAGAAGAAGGAACATGGGTTTGGTTTTTAGTCAGTAGAAGTCTGACACTCCCCTTCGCTCTGCCCAAGAGCGGGGGGGGTTATTCGATGATTTTCCACCCACCAAAAAAAAAAAAAAAGGTCTCCAAAAGTAGTCGTTTTCAAATTCAATTTGTGCATAACCACTGAAATAATGCTTTAATAATAAAAAATAAAAAAAAAATAAAAAAGGTAGCACTCCGGGAGTGCCGGCAGAAGTGAAAACTTCAATATTAACTTTCAAACTCGCGTCAGGGTCACGTGATGCTGATCGAAAAATCTTACGATTTTTCGATCAGCATCACGTGACCCTGACGCGAGTTTGAAAGTTTTTACCCATACAAAAAAGTGCTCAGCGCCGCTAAAGAAGTTTCCACTTCAAAAAAATAAAAAAATTCGTTGGTGAGCCAAAAAAATAGTTCGTTGGTGTGCCTAAATAAATAAATAAACAAGTCTAATTTCGTATTATTATCTCCATTAAATACTAAGTCAACGCACAGTCAATAATTTTATCCATGCCTCCCATCTCTAAAACCTACCTTGTACCTTTAGACAATTTTGTCGTCCAAAAAGGTTTAAAATTAATAACATTGGACAAGTGTGCAATCAGAAACACGAAACATGAATTCTATGGAAACATTATGATTTGAAATTGTATTCAAAATTCAAAACGAGCTTAGCGAACCTACACTGAATTTCAAACTCTCGAAAATATTTGTTTGAAAATACACGTTGTTGCTGTACGGTAATGTGTATTTTCCACGAAATATTGTGAATATCGTTTGCCGGTATTACGTGAAAACCAGAAGAGAAGAGAAGTTTTACATGGATGGTTACATCAATGCGGTTGCAACGATGCAACCCTCAATACATAATATAATATCGAAAACGACGCTTAATAGTATTGTGTGAATTGTCACTATTACCTACAAAGTAAAACAAATGGGGGCCTTTGCCCAGCAGTGAGGCAGAATAGGCTAATTAAAAAAGAATTCTGGCGGACAAACCAAAAACTATCTCAAAAATATTTATTACCTTCACTCTCTTTCCTTCATAAATCTAAATATATTTTCTACTAAAGTTATGACACGAAATAAGTTGATTCCAATCATTGTTAAAGTAAATTGAAAATCGTGAAGCTGTAAAATCAAGCTACAATTTATTTGATTGAGCGCACTGAATGACAAATCAGAGTACTAAATTAATTTAATTGGGTATTATGGCTCTAACGCGTCAGAATCAGAAACCCTTATTGCGTTTCAAATAGTATCACTTGTGAATTAATTAGCTATATTAGCGACTGGTGAACCTGTGGTTACCTTGTGTGGCTAAGGGTGGATTTCATTAATGAAATCGAGATCAATTCATCTAGACGGCACGGTCAGTTTTTTTTTTTACATTTTACAGCATTGTGATACCTACTGACAGTTTTTGAAACGGATTTCATATCGCATGTTTCTTATGATTTGTTTGCGGCCTGAGGGACTAGACCGGAAAATGCGAATAGACGTAACAATGAAAAACGATAACTGCACTTCCCGATCACTTTATTATTATTATAGCTAGCCTATGTTGTCCCACTGCTGAGCAAAGGCCTCCCTCCATTCCTTCCAACGGTCGCGATTCTGTGCAACGTCTCTCCAATTCTCAAGGAAGACATCCAGTTCGTCCCGCCATCTCCTACGTGGTCTGCCACGACCTCGTGTAACTGTTTCAGGGCACCAATCCTGAGCTTTACGGGCCCACAGCTCGTTCGGCATGCGACAGACATGTCCTGCCCAGTCCCATTTTAGTATGGCAGCCTTTTGAGCCACGTCAACAAATTGCGTTTTGGAGCGCAGTGTAGTGTTTCGAACCCGATCGGTTAATTTTACACCTAAGATACTGCGCTCCATAGCATGTTGGCAAACCTTGAGTTTGGACAGGATACTAAAACTTCTCTCAATCGATTCAGCTTGTTGTAAATTTTGAGAATATGCACAAATTTTGTCGTTTAAATGCCCCTTATTATTAATTTATAAAATCAAACTGGTAAAACACAATCACTTAATCAATTTTACTCTCCAATAAATTTGGGATTCCAGTAAATAAAACCGGTTATCTACTGAAAAAGATCTTTTCATTTTATTCATGTTTACAAAGATAATAAAACGAGAGAGCGAGATTATACTGCAAAAGGAAAATGATTTAACAATCGATACCGTAGTCTACGCGTACCTAATGAATACGGTACTGTTATTAATATCTGAATATATATATATTATATACAAGTATAACTACAGTAATTTTGCGCAGTACAACCACACATTTACCGACTTGAAAGCCGTTCGACGTTGTTACAGCTTTCAGAAAGCTTTTATGTCATTTCGTTACGAAGAGAAACAGTGATATTACACGCTGTTTCGTAGATTTTAGTCTCGATTTAATAAATATGTTATGGGTTAATAAAAACAAGTATACTGAAAATTATTACTCATAAACGAACCTTAGATAAAAGTTTAGACGTCAGTTTTGAAAGTAAGAAAACTAATAAAATCACTTATCCTAAAAGTTTGACGCTACGATATTACATTTTGACCAGCGGATATTGATGGTCACAATATCTAAAGTATGATGTAAACCCATCTCAAATAGGTACCTAGATGTGATCGAGTGTCCTTCCCCTCGTGTTCCGGACATTCATAAAACTTTATTTTACAAATTTATAGCCGACTCCAGCGATAAACATACATATGTATACTCATAGGTACTACTTTACTACGTACCGTGTCATGTCTACGTAAATGCAAGTAAAATAATTTCTCACGTTATTACTCTACAGTCTAAGATATTAAACTTTATGATCTGGATAATACTGGCTGGTAATAATGTTATGTTTAAAATCTATTGCTCTATCCTGGAGCTCTGCTTTTAAATTTATCTAGCAACGTCTTAATCCAGATATATTCCGGCTTCATTTAGCTCGGTAGCTGGTGTTATCTCACCCGTTACCGTCCGCTTCAAGCGTCATCACTAATTCTAACATACGACATTGTAAAACCACATATTGCTCACCATTCATTTCGCCAGACACTGCTGTAATTAAAAATAGTCTCCTTTTGTTACTGATTGATAAAAAGCGTTACAAACTCACCTCTCTATATTTTACTAGAAACGGGTTGCATAATTACCCTCCTTGTTTGTTCAAACCTAATTGAAATTTAATATGAGCAGTCTTTAGTTGTAACGAGAGGTCAGCAAAGTTAGAGGTAAACCGATGGAGGGAGGGTATTTAGTTAAGGGTACCGTTTTTGTTGTAAAATATTATTACGACATTCTGCTACAGATCACCAGCGGAATTTGTAGCAAATATATTAAAATCGGAAGGGAAAAGATCCGTCTCGACAGAAATATTAATATTACGCAATCCACAATACCAAGGTCCGACATTAATTAGTTATCTACATAAAATCTGAATAATGGCGACCTTAACTCAAAGAATTGCATTGTCTAAGCATTAATTATGGTCCACGTAAAAGCCCTGAGATATACCTATTCACTCGGGAATGTTCTCCCACTATCCACAGAAAGACAGATTAATTAAGTATGTCGTGTAAAACCACGGTTTACTATACTCCCAAACTACCTGTACTAAAGATGCCTGATCCGAACATGTGACTTTACTTAACGGCCCAAACTTCCTAAGTACTTCAACTCTTCAACTAAGGAAGTTGTTTGATGTACAGGCGGCAACAAGGAGACAAAACTAGGAGCCTAGGTGTTCCACATTCTCACGGAAGATAAGTTTAATTCTGAATTTCAGGAACTTGTGAACGTAATATATACAAATGCGTTGTGACGTCTTAAAGTGTATGACTATGCATAATATTAACGTTTATTACAAAGGATTAAAGTATATCTATAGTTATATAGTAAAGTAATCAAGATGATTGAAAATACGAATGACATTGTACTGGCATATCTATTCTTGTAACTATACTTTATTATGTACGGTCGCAAGTTTTAATCAAGTAATGTAAATCCTCTCTTCTCTTGTAATATTTTTATTTACAAGGTGTTTTTGTTATATTTGTATGATGCATTGTAGTATCGAATCAAGGGGTATTGTATTTGTGGAGGTGTGCCCTGCTTGGGCAGAGCCCCGCCGCGTTCTCGTATCAGCGATCGGCGGCGGCGACCACTCGCGTCCGGCCCTGGTGCAAGCCATGGCCCGGGGCGAAGAGTAATGGGACGCCGTCGCCTCCTTCTGCGAAGCAGTGATGCTAGCGAAGGAGGTGGCGGAACGTGAGAGGGAAAGAACCTCTCGTCCCAGCCGCCGCGGGAGACGCTCCGGGCGTCGGGGGCCACGTGATGGCTTCCGGCCACCGTAGACGCGGGCCTGTGGCAACAGCATGACATGACGGCAACAGACAGTGTCGACGGCGCCGGCGCGTTCGTATTCCACGCGCGCCTCAAAGAGATGTCAGCCCCGACGCTCGTCGGGGCTGCGGATTATTGAAAGGCAAAACGCGGCCTCGGCACAAAGGCGAAGAAGGAACATGGGAACAAGGTTGGTTTTTAGACAGTAGAAGTCTGACACTCCCTTCCGCTCTGCCAAGAGCGGGGGGGGGGGGGGGGGGGTTATTTGATGATTTTCCACCCACCAAAAAAAAAGGGGGTATTGTATTACTCAGTACTAACTGGGTTGTAGAGGTCAGATAGACAGTCACTCCATGCAAAATACTGGTATTCAGCTGAATTTAGTGAGACTGGAAACCAACCCCAATATAGTTGGGAAATGGCTAGGCAGATGATGATTGTAGTATCGAAGTTTTGAATATTCTATCTGAATCAATGTGAGTAGGTCGACTTTGTTTATATCATAGTACTAGCAGTTGCCCGCGACTTCGTTCGCGTAGAAATTTTGACTCTCTTGTCTGGACTGCCTGTGGATGGTACTATGTCAAATCGAATGCCAAATGCCAATCGAAGCGATTATATTCCCTTAAACCAGCCCTGTCGTAAAATCTATTCCTACCTGAAATGTCTTAACTATATTCTATCTCTCTGCCAATTTTCAGGTACAAAAAGCCAAGGATTTCTTATGGACTTACGAGAGCCCTTAGTCCAGGTCTTCCTTACAAACTTAGCTAAGATCTCCTACTCCTAAACTCTAGACTTGTTAAATTTCAGGTTGTTAGTACAAAAAAAAAAACAGTACCTTTTTGACAAACATGTGAAAGCCCTCAGACCTCCTTATTCTGGCCATGTTGCTAAACTCGCTAAATCCGTTCTTAGTCAACGTCTACTAACTATAAAGTACCTTCCTGCCAAAATTGTAGCACAAAAAAGGAAGGACTGTCATACAAACTCGCGTGAGCCCTTAGACCTCCCTAGTCCGGCCCTGTCGCAAAATCGGTTCTTAGCAAACTTCTACTCACCTACTACGTCCCTGCCAAAATTCAAGTTAGTAGCACACAAAATGATGGACTTTTATACAAACTTGCGAGCGCCCTTAGACCTCCCTAATCCGGCCCTGTCTCAAAATCGGTTCTAAGCAGACGTCTACTAACTTTAAACGACGTCCCTGCCAAAAATGAAGATTGTGGCACAAAAAATGAAAGACTTTCATACAAACTGGCGAGAGCCCTTAGACCTCCCTAATCCGGCCCTGTCACAAAATCGGTTCTAAGCAGACGTCTACTGCCTATTAACTACGTCTCTGCCAAAAATCAAGATTGTAACACAAAAAATGAAGGACTTTCATACAAACTTGCGAGGGCCCTTAGACCACCCTAATCCGGCCCTGTCGCAAAACTAATTAATAGCGGATGCCTACTGACTATAAACTACGTCTCTGCCAAAAATCAAGATTATAGCACGAAAAATTAAGGACTTTCATACAAACTTGTGAGGGCCCTTAGACCACCCTAATCCGGCCCTGTCGCAAAATTAATTCATAGCAGACGCCCACTGACTATAAACTACGTATCTGCCAAAAATCTAGATTGTAGCACAAAAAATGAAGGAGTTTCATACAAACTTGCGAGGGCCCTTAGACCACCCTAATCCGGCCCTGTCGCAAAATCCGTTCTTAGCGGACGTCTACTAACCATAAACTACCTCCCTGCCAAAAATCATCTTTGTACGTCCAGCGGTTTTCGAGATTTCGTGATGAATCAGTGAGTGAGTGAGTGACCTTTCGCTTTTATAGATATAGATAGATAGATACACGAGTGTATTGAATAAAGACTAGAACGCGTAGGAAGCAAGCGTAATGTTTTACATAAAAATTAATCTAACAGATGTTCATTACACTGTCGACGAAAGAAATAGCGCGCTTCACTCTGATAAGCTGCTAGTGAATTACTCGTAGTAAAAATATATAGTGAATAATTATGATAACAAACGAGTTGCTGTTGTACGGAGAGAAATTCTTACAGCTTCCAACATGTTCCAGAATAGAACACTCTTTAAAGTTGTAAAGGCTAAAACAATCACTCGATATTAATCAGTTGAATTGAATGAGAATTGAATCGGGAAGCCACTTGTTGCCGATCGTAGTACGAACTGTGTCTATAATTGCGACGATCTATTTCCTAAAATAGCTGCGAGGTTTGAAAGTAAAACATTGCAAGTGCATCGAGTGTTTGGCATGGCGCTCCCCTCCAGTAAATACGTTATAAGTGGCCAACTGGCCGCACCTACGGTTCTGTACGAGCGTTCCCTTTGAAGTCGCCTTTGTCGTGTGTACACGCGGGCACGTAAACGTATGTGTTGTGGACGCCACACCACCGTGATAATTAGATTGAATTTAGTCTAACACGAGGGTCACTCTGCCCACACTAAATTCTTCATCAGATTTGCTTTAACGGAATCTTAAGTGCTCTTAAGGGGTAATGAGAGCTATTAGATTTTTCGCTGAATAGCAGCTTATCTGTAAACCCTAAGCGCTTAACTTTTTCGTTTTTTGTAAGCGTTATTTATTTGTGTGTTTAATCAGTAATCTTTATTTATGTTTTATTTTTATGGATTTCCTGTGAATTTATTTTTAGCGTTATCAGCTTTCGAAACATGAAATATCTTGATACAATATAACTTTAAAGCATCGTCATCGCAGATAATAAGCTTTTATTTATTTTCCAATATTGCTCGCTCCCCCCTATCAATCTCTTTTATTTTGGATGGCATCTAATAAATTGTTTGAGAAAAAAATAACAAGGACATGTCCATAATTATTTGTATCTTTACAATTTTATACATATTGAGACTGATACAGCAGGAGAGAAAGAGAAAGCTATAGGTGAAACCTATAACCTATAACCACACAGATCGACTTTATTTGGTGCTATGGTTCCATCAAAATAATAGTCCATCCAACAAAGAGATTGTAGAGTGCGTGAGCAAGGCCCTAAGCAATTACTTCAGAAAATTGTTCAGGGTGCTTAGAGAGTTAACATACTAAAAGTCCTGACATCTAGGGGGTGAGGCGGAGTGGGGGGAGGGGGTTAAAGTTCCCATTTTTCAGTTTTTCGCTAATATCTTTTAAACGGTGCGCCATGGAGATAAGAAGTCTTCTACGCAATGAAAGCTTATAAAATTATGTACAACTTTTATCTTATACACTTTTTCACATTCCTACCTATTTTCGAACTACACATTCCGGAAAAGTGAAAATTGAAAAAATCTGCTTGAATTGAACACCACCTTTTGTATACTACTTCCTTCACGTTATCTGGGGATAAAAAGTATCTTATATCTTAAATCAACTCCTACTATATCAATTTACTCAATTTTATCCAAATCTGTACAGCCGTTAGGATATCAAAACTTTTATCTACACTTGTCTTATACACTTTTGCCAAATTTTCACCAGCGTACTGGTAATCACTGGTATCGGTACTTATTGAGGGAGGTCAGTCTTGCTGGTGCGCCATACCATTTGAGGAAGCACATCTTCCCAGCCTCTTCAACCTCACTGTGCGTGGAGGTGGGCTTGTAAAAGATCGCAGAATATTATTTTTTATATTATTTTTTAAGATATAAGATACTTTTTATCCCCAAATAACGTGAAGGAAGTAGTATACAAAAGATAGTGTTCAATTCAAGTAGTTTTTTTTTTCAATTTTCACTTTTCCGGAATGTGTAGTTCGAAAATAGGTAAGAATGTGAAAAAGTGTTAGATAAAAGTTGTACATAATTTTATAAGCTTTCATTGCGTAGAAGACTTCTTATCTCCATGACGCACCGTTTAAAAGATATTAGCGAAAAACTAAAAAATGGGAACTTTAACCCCCTCCCCCCACTCCGCCTCAACCCCTAGATGTCAGGACTTTTAGTATGTTAACTCTCTAAGCACCCTGAACAATTTTCTGAAGAAATCACTTAGGGCCTAACTCACGCACTCTACAACTCCATATGGGTGATTTATTGGGTGGACTATAAATGGACAAATTTTAAAACAGCGTTCAAGTACATCTAACCTAATATATTCAAGCAAAAAAAACACACTGATTAAAGTGATTTAATTTTGTATGTTAGATGACTTTTTTTAACCGACTTCAAAAAAAGGAGGAGGTTATCAGTTTGACTGTATATATATATATATATATTTTATGTTTGTTACCTCATAACTTGCGACTGGGTGAACCGATTTTCATGATTCTTTTTTTTATTAGAAAGCTGGTACTTCTCGTGTGGTCCCATTGTCACCACTTCAATATCTGATGATGGGATCTTGTAGAAATCGGGGGAACTCTTCAATAAATAACAGCAGATTAACCGCGATTGTTGCTATTGAAGTGAAACACGATCTTGCTAGATAAAGACTGATTTATTAAACTGACGGTATGCGGTATTTACATTATTATGAGGCTACCCTCAATGTATGATAATTACATACAACATCTTCCCCTTTTATGAAAAACAGTTAATTTGTAGAATTCCCACCACCATCCTTAAACACAACAATACATAATAGTACAATATCAGATATATACAGGCACAATATCACAGGTATCAATATCTTCCGTTTACAGGTCTAATTATTGTATAAGTAACGATTGTTCTTATAATTAAAAAACTATTCTAACACTACATAAAATGGTTTTTGTTTAAGTAATGATTGTTCTTATTACTAACATACTATTCTAACACATGCATATAATGATATATGGTCTTAATTACTTTTTAAAAAACATTGCAAGTTTTTCACGTGCCCTTCGCGAAGCAGCTCGGGTTGGCTGCACTACTACAGAATCAGGAGAAGAACTAGCCGATCTAGTCACAACCCTGTCGTTGTCGCTCAGCCCCTCATTCATACTCTCTTCCGCATCACTATACGTACTCATGCGCTCATTATCTTCACTGCTACTATCCTCCTTCCCTTGCGTGGAAGCAGAATGTGCCGTGGTATCCCCTGAGCTCGCACCCTTCATGATGTGCCGTCTGTTGCGGCGGTATCTCCGACCGCTGCTATCAGTGAGGAAGTACGATCGCGGCTGCGGCGCTGGTGCCTGCACTTGCATATATCGCCTGCGCTTGTCGTCGTCTGTTACAATTACGTTCTCACCCGGCTGTAATACTGGTAACTCTCGGGAATGCATATCATAATATTTTTTTGTCTTGTCACGTTTTGTTTGTATATTTTTAAAGTCTTTATGATTGTTACGTTCTGGTTGTAATCTTTCTGTGTGTACTGGTAAGCGAGTATTTAGTCGTCGACCCATCAGTAATTGCGATGGTGCACTAATTCCATCCCTAGGTGTTGTTCTAAAATTTTATAACCCTAGATAATAATCCGTACCAGTGCTTAATGATTTTTTTATTATTGTTTTGACTGTTCTCACAGCTCTTTCACTCAGTCCGTTAGACTGTGCGTAATTGGGTGATGATGTTGTATGTGTGAAACACCAATCTTCAGTAAATTTTCTGAATTCCCTGGAACTAAAAGCTGGACCATTATCAGTAATTAGTTCCTTTGGAATCCCATGTCTTGCGAACTGATCTTTCATAGCAGCAATAACAGCTCGGGAGCCGATATTTGTTAAGGCACTTATCTCAATATAATTTGAAAAATAATCCACTATAATTAGAAAGTTCTTTCGGTCGCATGAGAATAAGTCAGCGCCAACCTTTCTCCAAGGTAATTCCGGAATTGAATGCGGTATCATAGGCTCCCTTACATTTCGCGCTGCGTGCTCCGCGCAGGTGGCGCAGGTGCGCACTGCCTGCTCCACGTCACGTGACATCCCGCTCCAAAACATGACATCACGCGCTCGACGCTTGCAGCGGTCGATTCCTAGATGTCCTTCGTGAACGCGCGATATCATTTCACCTCTTAAATCACGCGGTATGTACACTAAGTGATTTTTGAAGATCACCCCGTCGACTAGCTGTAATTCTTCTTTATATGCCCAATGCATTTTTATCTTTTCGTTCAAATCCTTTTTATATCTGGGCCACCCATTTAGAATATGATATTTTATAAGTTTGCATTCTTGATCCCCCTGTGTGACATCTCTGACCATACTGAGTTTACTATCACTGAACGGTACGTTTGCTATGAGGAAACAAGCCTGATCCTCCACCTCACATGTCACTCTGTCATGCATGAGTTCCGGTAAGGCTGCTCTTGATAGTGCATCGGCTACATACATAAACTTCCCAGGTTTGTATACCACTGTAAACTCATAGCGTTGCACGCGCAACATCATTCTTTGCAACCGAACCGGCACTGCATCCAAACCTTTTTTAAATAAAGCCTCCAGCGGCTTGTGATCTGTTTCAACGACCACATCCTTCTTCCCATACACATATTGATGGTATTTTTCCATTGCAAATACGATCGCCAGCATTTCCTTTTCAATCTGCGCGTATCGCTTTTGGGTGTCTGTCATCGTGAGGGAAGAAAACTCAACCGGGCGGCCGTCCTGTAGTAATGCAGCGCCCAATGCCGTGGAGCTAGCATCCACTGTGACCACAACCGGCCGGTCGCTTGAGTACAGCGCCAACACCGGCGCGCTGCTCACCGCCTGCTTCAACTTGTGAACCGCAGACTCATGTACACTGTCCCAAACCCATTCATTGCCTTTCTTGAGCAAACTTCTAAGAGGGCTTGCTATTTGCGAATAATTTGGAATAAACTTTGATAGGTAGTTTATCATGCCGAGAAATCGCTCTAAAGATGGCCTATCTTTTGGTTCTGGCATGTCCATGATTGCTTTTATCTTGTTTGTGTCAATCTGCATACCTTTACTACTAAAAATATGCCCCAGATACGTAACCTGTTGTACACTAAACTCACACTTCTCCCTGTTAAATTTAATTCCTACTTCCCGAGCCCTATCTAGCAATTTGATCAATCTATCATCGTGTTCTTGCTTAGTCCTACCCCAAATAATTATGTCATCTACAAATGAATCTACCCCATCGAGGTCTTCTAATAGCTGCCGTATTTTGCCGTGAAATACCTCACTCGCGCAGTTAATGCCGTAAGGTAATCGTAAAAATTGATACCTCCCAAATGGAGTTCCAAACGTACAAAGATCCGCACTGTCATCGTCTAATTCAATCATCCAAAATCCGGACCGAGCATCAAGTTTACTGAAATACTTGGCATTTGTTAGTTTTGCGGCAATCTCAGTTAGCGTTGGTAAGGGGTAGTGTGCGCGGCGCACCGCCCGGTTCAGTGGCCGCGGGTCGAGGCAAACTCGCAGACTGCCATCCTTCTTGGCTGGCAATACGATAGCATTCACCCACTCCGTCGGGTGCGATACCTTACGAATTATTCCCATGTGCTCCATACTATCGAGTTCCGCCTTTAACTTATCCCGTATCCCTAAAGGTATTTTTCTGACAGGGCAAACCGAAGGACTTGCATTGTTTTCCAAAATGATTCTGTATTTGCCTGGCAATTTGCCTATTCCACGAAATAAATCATTATATTTATCAACATTGACAGTGTAAACCCGCTTAACTAAACCTAATTCTTCACAGGTGTTTTTCCCCAATACACTTTGGCATCGGTCATTTGATATCACAAAGTCTATTAAGTAGTGTTTACCTTTATATGACCACAACATCTGACGTGAGCCTAGTATTGGAATATAATTCCCACAAAAAGACTGTGCTCTTATGCAACTTGGTGTGATATCATCTATTGTATACCCTAATTGTTTAAAAATAACCACTGATAAAACATTTAGATCCGAACCTGTATCAAGTTTAAACAATTCGCTCATTCCGTGCCCATTTTCGGCAAAATTTAATCGTTCAAACCACTTACTGTCTTTATGTTGTGAAGTTTGATCCAAAGTCGACACATAGAATAACTCATCGTCACCATCACCGCTTTCCTGTATTTGGTACACTCGCTTATTACCTCTGACCATACACATATTTTTAAAATGACCTTTATTGTAGCACAAGAAACACTTTGCAAATCGTGCTGGACACCGCGCGTTATCATCGTGAACGCTACCACATGCACTACAACACTTTGACATCATTTCACGATTTGGTACGGAATCGAACTCGCGACCCGACGTCGCCGCAGCACTCCCGGCCGCTGATCCATGTGGTTGCGCACGCCCAGCGTGTCGCGCCACACGCGCCGGCGGCGCCCCGCGCGTCGTCGCAGGCTCACCGCGGGCACGGCCCCGCGCCTCCCGCGCTGCCGCCGCCCCCGTTGCTCCGCCATGCCTCGGTACACGCGTACTCGATAACGCGTCTACCGCGCCACTTTGTTCCTTACATTTAGTTTTTTCTATATGTCGGTTCTCTTCGTTAGATACCTCGCTTGCTTGGCATATTTTAACAGCTTTTTCCAAACTTAGCTCGTCTGTTCTGAGTAGTCTGTCGCGCACACTTGTGTCGATTACTCCACAAACAATACGATCTCGTATTAAACCGTCTTCTAAATGCTCAAACTCGCAATGTTGGCATAATAATCTTAGTGCTGTTACATATGCATCTATGTTTTCGCCATCCATCTGGTTTCGCGTGAAAAATCTGAATCTCGCCATCGTTGCATTGCTTTTAGTTCCAAAGTGTTCATCGAATTTTTGGATCAACACATCGATGTCGTCATCTTGTCCTTCCACCTTTATTTTAAAAGTGGAATATATGTCATATCCATCAGCGCCTATTAGGTTAATAAGTAAGCTGGCTTGTACACCCTTGTCTTCTTTGTAGACTCCTGATGCCTTTAGAAAAACCCTAAACTGTTTTAGCCACTTTCGCCACGTGTCAGCGCGGTTCGCCGGACCACCTTCTAACACAAGTTCGGCCGGTGGTCTCGCGTGTTCCATATTTACACGTACTGTCTGTCACCACTACACACTAAAACCACGTTGATAATGTCTATTTATTACTTCCGAACGCGTAATTCGAATTTATCGCTGTCACCATGAAGTGAAACACGATCTTGCTAGATAAAGACTGATTTATTAAACTGACGGTATGCGGTATTTACATTATTATGAGGCTACCCTCAATGTATGATAATTACATACAACAGCTATAGCATATCTAAGCATTGTTTACGCCATCACACAACATTGGTAAACATCCGATGAAGAACTTCGGAGATAGACAACGGAACTCCTCAATAAATGATAGCAAATGGACTGGGATTGCTGAAATCTCATGTCTGTCTATTGTTTACACCAGTTCATAACATAACATCACGCCTGTACGTTGTGAAGGGGTAAGCACATGTGAACCACAAAAAAGTGAAAAATAAAAACTTTTTTACAAAAATGACTTTTGTTTGTTTGATTTCATGTTTTTGCCACCGACTTCAGAAGCTGATTTTTATTTTTCACTTTTTTGTGTTTTATTTTTGTCGAAGTCGGTTTTATTTTTTGTAAAAAAGTTTTTTTTTTTTACCATTGTCCCTATGTGGGTTGTCTGAATGATTTCTAAAAGTTTGTCCATATATTTTCATGGAGCTTTTTAAATACTTAAACAAAACTAAACTATTGGAAATCTTTAAATTAAATTTTTTTTGAATTTAATCAACGGTTCACACTTTGAGATTTAGTTAGGCCCCCTAACTAAATCTCAAATTCTGAGAGAACTTTTTGTCTTATTTATAGAAATCTAAAAATAGTAACTATTTTGATTCTGGGCTTTATTTTAAGTGGATCAGACTAGGCAATTTGCGTTGATTCGAAAGAAAGGTCATCGTGGGAGGATCAAATGGAAGCTCTTCAAAGCACAAACATCAAGTCGAATATCATGTTACGTTGAAACCTTTAGAATGGCTAAATTCTAAAGATTGATAATAAGTGTGGTATATCTTACTTCTTACCACGTAAGTATTATATTTACTTTATAAATACGAAAGTTGGGATAGACGGATGTTTGTCACTCAACAACGCTGAACAAATTGCAATGAAATTTGGCGTAGATAAAGATTTTAGTCTGGAATTTGTACACGTTTTATCTCACACATACAAATCAAAACTTTCACGCGAACGAAGTCGCGGGCAACAGCTAGTAAGAACATGTAGGTAACTATGTAGATTGAAAAACCTCTTGAGAATCTTTTTTCGTAAGTAGCTGCTAGTTTGAATGTTCCAGCACATCTGATATGGCTAGATTTAAAACATTGCTCAACCAATAAGTGCAGCATCTGGGATCTAGAATAATAATATAGTGAGAGACACCTTTTTTTTTTGTGCGTGGAAAATCATCGAATAACCCCCCCCGCCCCGGCTCTTGGGCAGAGCGAAGGGGAGTGTCAGACTTCTACTGACTAAAAACCGAACCCATGTTCCTTCTTTGCCCTTGTGCCGAGGTCACGTCATCTAGTACTAAAATCCGCGGCCCCGACGGGAAGTGAGAGACACCTTGGCTACAATAATTCATTTTGGCACGATGTTCTCAAAGGAAGGTTTAATACAGTAACAAACACGCATAACATGTCAAACAAGAAGTGACAGACAGTCCCTGACCTATAAGTAGAAACAACATAACAATACGCAGTCTGAAAACAAGTGACACAAAGTCATAACATAACTCGTTCCACGAACACATAAAAATAGACGTATCTAGTCTGAGTTAAAGCCGTGTATTCACTGTCCGAGTGGATGAAACACCCGAATATGAAAAAATAAGTAATTGTCACCTAATACGTAGACAATATATATAAACACAAATTATTTAAAATAAAAATAAGTAGTTTCTAAATTCATTATCATAATTATTATATGTGGCACATAATTATAATTATTAGCTTTGCGGGAACAGATAAACATATACAAATACGACTGAAATCATACCCTACTTTCGAATTTGCCGTAGTCGGGTAAAGGTGATGCGCAACGCACTCATTAAGCACAGAAGTGCGCAAACGTTGCCAGATGGTAAAATAAAATTTACTCGACTTTGACTCATATCTTCTTCATCAATTTCGACCCGGGTAATATCAACATGACTTTATTTTCCACATCATATTTTCTGTCTTTGTACCCATTATCTGTACAAGGTTCAATTTAAGCGGAGTTTACAAAAGACGGCTCGTAACTAAAGCCAGTATTAGCATGTTTTAGGCCTGAGACACAATATTCGTTGGCCCAAAGCCGGCTTAAATGTCGTATCAACAAGTGCCTCATAAAATGTGTTCGTGTCCCTGCTATTGTTAACTTCTACGGAATTGATTCACGGAACTTTTGACTTCTCGTTGATATCATTAACTTCCTGAAAGTTCGCTGTGCCTGTATTATTAGTGAGAAAGGGGAAATTTGAATGCTTGCTCTCATTTAGACTAGAGGAGGGTGGAGTCGGGAATAAATATTATTGTTTATTGTAGTGACACCTTCGAGTTGGGTTACCAGTTTGTATAGCAAAGGAAACAACGAAATTAGTCTTACTTTTCTGCGAAATCCTGCATTTTGTGAAATATTTCTAGCGTGTCTTGTGTAAGTCAAGTTTTTAAGCTAACATTGACTTGAGGTTCCACCGTTTGTGTAGTCAAGTTAAACAAGCTATTATGGCAAAGTATTGACTATAGGTACCCATCAAGATGGACGGATTGTGTAAGGAATAATACGAAAGAGAAAGGAGTAAATGATGCCTTGACGTCTGACAGGGGAGAATGGAACAAGAAATCATGTTGCGCTGACCCTAAGTAGAATGGGACAAAGGCAGGAAGACAATTATTGACAGTACCTGTAATCTATTAAAGAGGGAATTTTCTTGAACTGTTCAAACAAGCAAGTTCATTTTCCTAGGTACAATATGGTGATGATAGTCGAGGCTAAGCGTCATCATCATCAGCCTATAATGTTCCCACTGCAGGGACTCAGGCCTCCTCTCTAGGAGAGGGATGGGCTATAATCCACCACGCGGGCCCATGTGCGGATTGGCGACTGTATTTCGTTACTCCGAAGTTCGAAATACCGAAGTACGCTATACAGAAAGTTTGTGAGTTCGAATTACGTTAGTCAGAATGTACGCTACGACGAAGTACGATATTCAGAATGTTCGTTACTCCGATGTACGTTACTCCGAAAGTTTGCTACTACGAAGTACTGTACTCAGAATGTTCGTCACTCCGATGTACGTTACTCCGAAAGTTTGCTACTACGAAGTACCGTATGCAGAATGTACATTATCGCGAAGTACGGAACTTCTTCGAATTTTTTGGTTCTAAGACATGGCCGGTTTCCTCACGATGTTTTCCTTCACCGTTTTGAGAGCAGCTGTGATGAAATAAATTACACAAAGTAATGCGCCTGCCTGGGTTCGAACCCACGACCTACTGTTCGTAAGTCGGGGCCGACATCACTGGGCCACCGCTGCTTCAGGCTAAGCGTACCGATCCACAAACGTGTTTATAAAAGCTTTTGAAAAATATCGACTGCGCTACATCGATTATTCTTCGTGCGACAGGGACTTTATTTCCACATGGTTGACGTGAACGACACGACACTGATAGATGAGCAGCGCCGATCAAATGTATGGAATAAACTGTAAGGCGAACACACCTATAATTGACTTTGCTTACACGTTGCCAGCCTTGCCTTTGTGTGTAGGTACCCTCCGTTAGTGCTATGAGCCCGTGACACACGGGGTGATCAGAAGCGGGATGTGTGTCGTGCGTCGCTCGCGGCGATCGTCTATATAACTTGTTCTACAGTGAAAAGCGTTCCGGCGAAACATGGGAAGCTTAATTATTATCCGATTATTTATTCATTAAGCGTTTCTTTTGTACGTGTGCCTTTTGTAATTGGTTGCACGTTCGACTTTGCGCTGCCGACGTAAAATTTTGAAACATTTTGCAATTCGCTCAACACTCGCTAGGTCGGATGTTGTATTTAAAGGTATATCATACTTGACGTTTTCACCAGATTTCAAAATGTTATAGTACATGAAAGTACTTAATAGCTATTCGATATGAAAAATACGCATACCTTATCAATGTTTATTCGGAGCTACCCTCAAAAATGCGAGATTACATAATTATTTACATTAAATTATGTTCTGTGCCTAGCTAAAATGTGTGGAATTACTTACCACATTAAAACATAACGTTAAAACGCGTCGTCGTAATCCATTTGCGCTCGTAAGCGCGGGCGGTTAGAACGCAACGAGTCATGCAAGTGGGCTGCGGGCCTAATCAAATCGAATATGAAATGAAGCAACGCATTCGTACCCTCTATTCTATTTATTCTATTTATCTTCGGGGACGCCGGCAGACACCAGACGGGCGATCAGTCCTTTCGTTGTGGATTATTTCGCCCAGTTCCCCATTTTGGTGGATCCCCTTCATGGGTTACTGGTGGTCGGCATCGCGAATCTTCCTGTTGCCTTGCAGAAGCTCACCAGTTGTTCGGTGGAGATTTCTGCGAGCTTCTCTTCATTAATCTCATCTGTTCCTAGGATTTCCCATCTGAGTGGCTCATACATTGTGCATTCCGCCACAAGGTGGAAACTTGTTTCTTATGCTTCTCCACATGCTGGGCATATGGGATCTTCCTTTACTTTCATAATCGTCAGGTGTCTATTGAGTCCACAATGTCCTGTTGCGATGCCTACTACTAGTCTTATGTTTCCCCTGCTCATTCTGAGTAGCTTGTGGGATTTCTTTTCATCATATGACTTTAAGAAGATTTTCGATTGTCGACAACCTTCTGTTGCATTCCATCTTTTATTTGACTCTCCTGTGGTTATTCTATGGATGATTCCTTTTGTTATATTATGTGGGATCGGTAGCCTGGGCTCTGGTCCCACAAAGGTTTCATCCGCTCCTTTTCTGGCTAATTCATCTGCTATCTCATTCCCTTCGTGTCCTTGATGACCAGGGACCCATGCGACTGTTACTTCTGCTTTTTCCGCTAGTTGGTTGAGTGCTTCCTTACACTCTTTAACCAGTGCAGATGTGACTTCCACTTTGTTCAGTGCTTTGAGTGCTGCTTGACTATCACTATATATAACTATTTTGGAAAGATCACCTGCAAGGGCGTTTCCAATTATTCTGGTACATTCCATAATGGCATGTATTTCTGTCTGGAACACACTAGCGCCTGTTCCTAGTGAGAATGATCTATTTATCTCCAGTCTTGGTATGTGTATCCCAGAGCCGGATAGCTTAGTTGACTCTTTCCTTGATCCGTCTGTATAGCAGACCGCCATAGAGGGATCACTCTCAATTGTCCATTCTTCTCTTGTGCCTATATGTACTCTATACTTTTTGTCGAAGATCTTCTCTTTTTTGATTAAGTCATTGTTGGCCATAATCATTGATAGATTGTCTTCGTACAGGTTTGCTATCTCCGAGTGACCTTTGTCCATAAAATTGCCTTTCCAGAGGTTCAAGCTTTTCAGTTTGAACCACTGCTCCAAGGCTCTTTTCTTTACTTGTAAACTAAGCGGTATCATTCCTAGTATGACATCCAGGGCCGCTGAGGGAGTCGTCCTCATTGCCCCAGAGATCATTAACCCGGCCATTCTTTGAACTTTTGCTAGCTCTGTGCTGTTAGTCTTGATTTGTGTTCTGTGCCACCATACTATTGCTCCGTGTATAACTCTGGGTATGATGATGGCATTATATATCCAGGCTACTATGGCCGGTTTCATTCCCCAGGTTCTACCTATAGCTCTTCTGCATTGTAGTAATGCAATTTTTGCTTTCTCACATGTTTCTTTTATATGCGTATTCGTACCCTCTAAGTAAACTAAAAGCGGCGTTCTTTGCACATCCCTATTGTGCATTTACAAAGTGCTTGTGCCGCAAACGTAGCCTAGTTCTAATTAGGTTACAATGTCAATTAGTTCGCGAACGTTCATAACATTAACCTAAGTGACTTAATGGCCTCTTTATTTATCATCTTTGAATGTGTTTTTGTTTTTATATTCGTATTTTTTAAAGATAATTATCGTTGTAACATATGATTATGTTGGTTGACATTTGACTTTTTTATACCAAATATATTTACCAAAACGGCTGAGTAATTTCTTAAAATAGACACTGTTGTCAGAAGTGGACCTAAGATCACTTTAGCAGAAAGTTGACAGAGAAATAAATTTAGCAATTACACAGACAATCGTTCATGAATTATAAATCGTGTAAACTTAATTTTGTGTTAAAGTACTAATAAGCAGTTCACGCAAGCTCTGTAAAACTTTTGACCCAGTTAATTGGTAAACCTATTTATTCCAGCTTAGTGGGCAGAGTTGAACCCTTTTTCCGCACATTCAAAATTCAATTATGCATTTGAAACAAAGCGAGGCAACTTAATAAAATTAATGTGTTTCAAATGACGCAACTCAAATCATTGGTTCAGAAACGTGTACGTTGAATGACAACGTCGAGTTCTTGGCATCCGCTACTCCGCGTTCGTGTGGAAGTTTTCGAATCAAGCGTGAAATTAAAAAAGTTCCATATTCTCTATGTGTATAGGCACATAGGCCGCCACCTATGAATCTATGAGTGCCGTGGCTCACTAGTGTCTACTTTCCTCGCCTCACTGGTTGCTTGTTAGTGCTTTTCAGTAAAAAGTTTCGAATGAATCCGGGAGACGGGCCATCAGCTCGCTCTACTAAACTGGAGTAGCAAACTTGATTTAATTATAAACGCTTTTTTATATCATATTTTATTGAAATAAAATGACTTAAATGAATAAACTTCCACTCAGAATGAGATGAATTAGATATTTCAGTCGGAAAATCTTTGATTTATTTGAGGAAAATATTTAATAGGAATCTACGATCTCAAAGTTTTTTCCTTAAAGCTTTAACTATTTCGTGATTGGGGGGAAAAAGGAGAGTGTAATAAATCAGCTAAGTAAAGTATACCTACTTAGTTTTACCAATAGATAAAAAAGTCAGTAGATTCACACAGATAAAACTATAGTTTTTCGCGTTCCGAAGGGTAACAACTATTACTAAGCTTCCGTCCGTCTGTCAGCGGGCTGTCTCAAGATCTGTAATAGGTAGACATTTGATCACATAGTGTGTGTTTCTGTCTACGCTCTTACAACAAGTAATAAAAGTAAATGAAAAATTAAAAAAGGCTCCCCTCTTACTATGATGCGGACCCCTCATGCGCGAGTCCGACTCGCACTTGGCCCGTAATTTTTCATATGAATTCCGATCGCGTACCAAATGTGTAATTTATTTTCGTTTCCGCTAAGGGTTCTCTTAAAATAAAGACCAAATCATAATTATCATACAAAGTTGATTTAGCGTTAAAACTTTCCATTGTTACAGTTAGGTACTATGCTAAATACAACCCAATTAAACATTCACAAACAACTTGAAATAAGTTATAATTAATGTTAGATGGCTCCGGGCAACGGCCATCACACAGGATGGATGTTTTAAACCTAAATTTTCTGTACATCCTTTCCCTTTATGATTTATAAAAAAGGGAAACCACCTCTTCTGAAGTTATTATGCGCGGTAAGGAAAATTTTGAGATGATATTCATTGAAACCTTTTCTTTTGTTACATTTTGAGGGTTTTGTACCGCTACCTTTCGGGTGTGACTTCTCGATTTTGAGCTGTATACAAATGGTTATATAGTCGATGATATGCATTTTTATACAATGCGAACCTACCAACGCGTACTTAAGTATCGGTTCGGTCCACACAAATTGACGCGGTACTTTCTTAAAAGTCTTTTCAGCGTCCTATCGCACAGGGGAATAAGTAATACTTATTCCTTATTGAGAGCAATTCTGAACTGAAAGATTGCCTTATTAAATCTAGCCTGTAATCCCCGAAGGGTTAGGCAGAGCTGTACCTAATAGTACACCCACATATGGCCTGTTATGTATGTAAGTTCAATGTAATAGGGGGCGAGCCTATTGCCATCCAGCGGGCACCAATCCAGACTCTGACTCATGCTGAGCAGTGGCGATTGTGATAACTAGACCAACGAGGCAATATGAAGCATTGCCTCAATATCGTCCAAATTCTATCTAATGTTTCCGAAGAAAATTTTGTTTTACAGTGCAATCAAATTATCTTGGCAGGTCCAAACTTGGTGCAGGTTATTTTGTTACAACTAATGTCTAAAAGTGTTTTGATATTTATTTTATTTGTATTTCTCACTGTTTAAATTAGATATTTTCTGATCGTATAGGTATTGGTTTATCTGACAATAACAGTTTTCTTCACAAGTTTACATGCGTAAAAGTTCGCAGAGCCTATGTTCAGACCTGTCAAGATAATTTGATCGTACTGTACTCCTCTGATTTTCAGATTAAGTCCCAGAAGTACCATCTATAGATTCACTCTGTAAAGCTGTAATTTAATTGAAAACCTAAGGCTATCTACTAAGTCTGCAGATCATTCTCAATATATTTATGAAAATCTTTTGTATGCTCACAAAAATATTAAGCTTTTTAAGAAATATAGTGATATTCACAATATAAATACAAGAAATAAACATAAATTTATTGTACCCACAACAAGGCTCAAGAAAATAGGTGGATCATTTAGATGCCAATGTATTCGCTTTTATAATAAACTTCCAAGCGACATTCAAAATTTAAGCATTAATAAATTCAAATCTTTTATAAAACGTAAACTTTGCCAGAAAGCCTTTTATGATGTTAAAGATTATATAGAGGACAAAAAAGCTTGGGATTGAACTGCTCCAATTTGAATTGAAGGTGAATTGATTTTATATCTTTTTATTAATTATACCTTTTTATTTTTATTTTTTACACTTTGACATTTTAATTATTTATACATTATTTACAATTTGACATTTTATGATTTTTCTTTATACACAATGACATTATTTACTTTTTTAAGTATGATATTATTTTTTGCTTTTTTGATCAATATTTACTTGTTAAATATTTTATTTTTCATTTAGTTTTGTGTATATTGACATTTAATAACTTGACATGATTATTTAATATGACAAATATTTTATTATTTTTATATTGTGAATGTGAGGACCATGTGGGTCTTTCTCTAATTTTAACTATTGTCTGACAGTTTGAGTACTATAAGCGACCCACCCAAATGTCCTTTCTTTGGTATTGTTCGTCGTGACGTTGAGCTCCTTGAGTTATAAGTCGAGCTCCACGATAATTGACAAATGCTTGCACTGACTGGACGGGTCCACTCAAATCTGTGTGGTACTTTATTCAAAAGACCATCTCAGACACTAATCTGCATGATCTTCATGTATTTTATTATTTTCATATTGTGAATGTGAGGACCGTGTGGGTTTTTATTTAATTTTAACGATTGTTTGGCAGTTTGAGTACTTTAAGCGACCCACCCAAATGTCCTTTCTTTGGTATTGATCGTCGTGACGTTGAGCTCCTTGAGTTATAAGTCGAGCTCCACGATAACTGACAAATGCTTGCACTGACTGGACGGGTCCACTCAAATCTGTGTGGTGCTTTCTTCAAAAGACCATCTCAAACACTAATCTGCATAGTCTTCATGTGTGTATTATACCAAGATTATGTTTGTACCTTAAACATATTGTAAACCCAAACGATTTTAAAAGAGTGTCCATGAAGTTTCTTGCCATTCTTCTCATGAGACCAACGCTTTGGAATTGGCAACTACAGTACACTCACGAGTTATTATGCCTTGTGACTGGGACTGTAGCTTAGTTTATTTAGCTTCAGTAGTTCAGTAGTTTACTGCCGCACTCGGAGAGCTTCAGTGGTTGCTTGGGCCGTCGCTTGGTAGGGGCTTTTGGCGGTTTTGTCATACAAAACTATGTCAGGCCTTTGCTGGGTGGCGGCTTGAGTAATCGTTGGATATCTCTGAGTGCCGCAGTTAGTTTAATTCGACTATTCAAAAGTGCCTGTTACTGGCCTACTTGAAATAAATATTTTTGACTTTGACTTTGACTTTGACATTTATCTACGGGATCTGCTAATTTCTCTTGACATGACAATTATCATCGTACGATAACTACATTCATTAGATGACTATGTACATAGTCATCTAATGAATTGTACGTATGTATTGTTTCTCTTTTGTTTCGAACGAATAATGATCACTAACCCGACTATGGCGAAGCCAAAAGGAGGGTTATCTTTACCTATTGACTATGATATCTATCTTATATGGATTGTTTTTATTTCATACGAATCAGACATTGATTTTTTCTACCAATGAATTGCATTTATATGCTATTGTTTATTTATTTATGGACAACGTAACTATTTTATTATGGACAGCTACAATGGTTTGATGTTGTCGTCTGAAACTTATTTAGGTATGTGATATGTCCACAAATTATAAATTCTATCAGCCACTCATTGTAATACAAACTTCAAGGTATACTTACGTAACAGATATTAATTATATCTACGGGGTGGGAAGGACATCGACGCACAAACGATTAGAAAATGAAAACGTCAGGGTATGACATATAATTTTTGAATATCCAAAGTAAAATCCCTAAAAAAAAAATATGTTCCGTAAAAAATATGTGTTGTATTTTGAACATGCAAGTAGCATAGTAATAGTATAATAAACACAGCAGTATTTTTTTTAAATTACCAATGACAAAGGGGGGGGGGGGGGTAAAATTTTCTTAAATTTTCAATAATGTTAATAATGTTATTATAATTCATTCAGATTAACTTACACGTAATAAGAAATGAAGCTCTGCTTTATTTTAATCTGCTTTGTTCTAATGGTTTGAAACAACAAAAGAAGAATTTTCTTTACGCAGAGCAAAAATGTTGAACTCTCCTGAAACATTCCGACAACTCGGTAAGAATTTGAGATTTTGTAATGTAAAATAAACGTACCTAAAAGGCCCAGTTCAACAGCCTGTTCTGGCAAACATTGGTTTTGCTTTTTGAATTTACATTGGATGGCCATTGGATTGAATTCTGAATATAATTTACCTTATATTTATATAGATTATAAAATAAACTGTGTTCTAAATGTGTATAATAAAAAATATTGATTGTATTTTAAATATCGAAATTTTTTTTTTTTTTTACTATATCCTAACTAAAAGCTCTACTGTTTCACCAAAATTAATACAAATAAATACTTTAACTTATCATGTCATCATGTGGTTATTGCCAAAACTGGTGTCAGAGTTTTTACGGCGCGGCGTCCAAGGACCTCTGACTTGGGTTTACATGCCGTCGAGAAAATCTCTCAAGCTTAGGGTTTTCCTCACAATAAACAATGAAAGTATAGTAGTGTGACCGTTGGACTGCCAAATCACAGGTCTCGTGTTCGAAGCTATGACGTGCACGCATACTTCAGTAAGTAATTGTTGGTTCCGTTATTTTAACTGGCCGTTTATTGTATTTAATGAATATTGCTTGGCATTAAGGTGCGGTCAAACCGAACGGGCATAATCCAGCCCGAACTGTTGACACCGGACTTTGAAAGGACACTTTGCAAAATTCAAACGCGGAGTTCTAGTTAAGTAATCATTGCAATTTCCTACTTTATGATGATATGGGTTCTAAAATATTAACACCGTTACGTAAAATGAAATCAATAAAATACGTGAACATTGCTTCCAAATGTTGATAAGTGTTTATTAGTGATCGTAACAGTATAGAAAGAAATATCTACTAATTCACTGTCCGATATGATTGGTGTGACAGCATCTTTAGTCCATTTGCTACACTGAAATGGACTCTACATTTTACAGCAATAGCTCTTGCAATCCAATACAATACGGAAATCTGTAGTCACCACAACGTGTAAACATAACTGCATACAACTGAACCCGATCGAGTTCAATGTTTGAACTTCGAAGACAGATACTCGAAGTTGCTAGATAGAATATTATTATACACCACGTTGTAACGGCCCATTTACACATCCACGATGCATTTAGGTAAAAGTTTAATACAAATAACCTTTTTTACATTTTAACGGCATTTAAGAGTTATTAAAAGACACGAATGCGTACAAAAATTAAGCACTTTTCAGGATAAATTTTCCCGTTGTCGTATGAAATGGCATTCAAATTTGACGTAAGCTTTACTTGCGATTTGACTTTATATTAATGAACCAGCAGTTCATCAGTGACTAATTGCTTAATAAATTAATTAGATTTGGTTCTTTAAATATGAATTTCTGTTTTTCATGAGTTATTTTGAGGTATGATTTCGTTTTTCTTTTTTTGGACTTCATTTTTTAGTTTTAATATTATTGAACAGCGCACTTCGCGAGTAACAAAAGCTGTGATAGGTTCACAAATATGCAATAATTATATAAATATAATTTACGGCCTGTTATAGCACCTAAGAATATTCCGGAGATTCCCCCGGAGAGTCTCCTACTGATATACAAATACAAACTTTCAAACAAAATTTTCCTCATTATATTGTATACTAATGTAAAGATTTGAACTTTGTAATTAAATTTTTATGTAATGCATGAAATAAATGAAATTATATTAACGCATAGTACGTGTGAAAGGTTCATAACGATGCTCTTAGCAATAACGCTGTGAATATTTAGCTTGGCCCGCACTATCACAGTTGCATAGCAGAGTCTACAAACCACACTGAATACTTCAGTTATTATTGGAAACTCTCAATGCCCGTAGTCTGGACGTCATGCAATAACGCGGTCTTATTTTGGTTTAGCTGATTCAGGCATTTTCTATATTACGGTGCTCTAGAATTCGAAATATGGAAACTTTTAAGCCACTTTGAAGTTTTGACTGCAGTGGAATGTCTATTTTTCTGTTGTTTTCAATTCATCACAACTCTATGTAACGTATTAATTAAAAACATAACAATGTTTTCGTGAAAAATGTTTTAATTTTGTACAGCGAGAGTTAATAAAAACAGGTCACAGAATAGGGGATCGGACAGGGTCAAAATAATATGATTCTGTTTAGTCCGTAAGTTAGATCATCGAAAAATATTGAATACGTATTTTTTGTTTTATCAAATCAATAAAAAATGACGAAGATAAAACGCGTCAAAGATCTTGGAGTGGGGCTTGAAACGTCAATTGTGTCGTCAAAATGTACTATCATATGACGTCACACGAGTTTTCGAAGCACTGTATCGTCTTCATTTTAAGTTTACGTGAAAAAAGAAAAAATACGTGTTCAATAATTTTTGGAAATCTATCTGACGGACTAATTACTTTTTTTTTGTCCGATCCCCTATTGTATTTTAATGATCGCGAAACAAAATAAAACGTCTTTAATTTATCAAATACATCGGAAATAGAAAAATTAAAGAAGAATCAACGGCCTTTGACATTTGCATCAATGCATGAATTGCCATTTCCTCTCAAACTTTTACGGAAGAAAACCGTCTATAAAATAACATTTTCATAAATCAAACCATTCATTCAACAAATAAATGTTCAAGCGGTGTTTTAGACGTCAATAACAGATTTATGAGCTTAGCGACGATGCCGAATTATTACTGTTCACGGGAAACGGTGGAAATCAAATGCAGTATAAACGTGGGCCAGAAGTATCTAATATTACCTTTATATATTTCTTGTTTTAAAAGCGTTGGCCCATACTAGGAATTCTGTAGAACGTTTACAAAACTGACGTCACATACAGACAAACATTCCACCACCATTTTTATGCTAAACATAAATTGGTTTTGGATATTACCATAATCAACAGCGGCCTCTATAAACGGCCACTGCTGAACATGTGCCTCCCGAGTCTAATAGATCGTATTAATGAACGGCCTAGAGGGAAAACTACCATAATCACCCCGCTTGGCAAACGTATCGATGATAACGCTGCTATTGAATATTATGGACTCAATCTATTGTTGAAAAACCGTGTTACTATACATCGTGCCAAAAATATCGCGTTAAATGGTATTGTCGTGTTAAACAATGTTCTAGCAACGGGCAATAAAAATGGCCACAGTTTCCGCGAACAAGACAGTGTTAATGCATCACATGTTTTTAATATAAACAGATATTTTAACGTGGGATACATCTGTGAAGGCGTGAAACGGAAACCATTTCTTCGATCTACGTGATTGAAAGGGATCTAAGAATTACGATCAAAGATTGAGGATAATGTTCATAAAATTATACGTTTAATATTGATGTATTTACAGTGGAAATTCGAAAAATCTTCTGAAATATTAAAGTGCAAAGTCTGATTCGTAAAAACTGAAGAAAAGTCGAAAGTCAGGCGTCTCCATTGAAGTCCTATTTACCTAATAATAAGTTTTGACATGAGTGATGTGTTCCCCGAAAAGTTTAGCGGTCGAGAAGAATCATGATCGAGTTCATACATAATGTAGACACGGCCTAAACATTATACCTAACGTTATTCCAAAGATTATATTATTAGGTCTCGTGGGTGGAAGTTTTTCCAATGAAGTTTGGGACACATTACTTACACATAATATCAAGGACTTTGCCATTTGGGAATGTTCAAACGACAGTATTATAGTCTTTTCAAACTCGTTTCCCTTTTTGACATTTGTGAATGAGGATGCTTTTACGACGGTTGTAAATGCTACAGGTAACAAAAATATTGTAACGTGGTGATTTTCAATAGACCACAATTTGAATTTTCGCGCCTTAGCGCAATTACAACTCAGTTCAATGTCAGATCTGTGGGTCCGCCTCTTTCACCCTATTGGTTAAAATTTTACAACCACATGTTTAAATATAGTGTTCAAACCAAGAAATAATTTACACAAGGGTGTTGAAACTATATCTGAGTTGAAAACCACAATAAGACTGTCAAAGATCTTTTTAATTAAACGGGAAACAATAATTTTCTGGAACGCGCCAAGGCCCTCCGCCAATGGCGTGCCCGACCAATCACAGCATCTGATTGAGTTACTGTGTTGTCAGGAGAAGGCTGGTTTTTCCTAACATTGCAAATGTTCCAAAGTTGAGGAATGCTTGTTGTGGTTTCAAACGTCGTTTAGTGGTAAATATTCCAACTAGATTCATTGTAAGTTATTCAGTAATATTGTTTCGACTGAGTAAGATTTAATTGCTGTGGTATGTGTTCGCTTTCAAAATTTAGATTAGGAAGAATTCCTATATTCCGGGAGTTAGGTCGGAATTGGAAATAGAGGCGGGTAACCCTGAGCTCTTGACAAGTGGACAGAGAATTTGCAAAGACTTCGTTTTGTTTGAGAAGGTTATTTTATTTTTCATTTAACGACGCTAGTCGTAATTTCCATTAGTTTTTGGTTTTATTGTAAGGTGAGTTTCTTTCTAAGATATTCGTGGAAATCCCGGATTGGGGAGTTTTCGTTTCGTTAGTTCAGACTTCAGTGTTGATTCTGTTTCCAGGTTACAATGGAATGTTCTCGGGCCTAGGACTTTTCCGAAGGAATCCTAGGCCTGATTTTTAAATGTTACAAGATGTAACAGGGTTGGAGAGGGTCAGACATCTGAATGTCCTCCAAATTATGGAACAATCGATGATCTGGTGAGTTGCTTTGATGTCTTTTTTTCACGCCATGTGCTTGCGCACAATGAGCGGTTTGGTCTTTCGTTATTTTATCGATACTTATTAGACTCGTGTCATTTTCAGAACGGGAAATTTAAATTTAGACAGGAAATTGTTTATGTAATACGAAAAAGGAGATATAACTTGAAGAAAGAAAGGATTAGAAACGGAATCCCTTTAGGGAGATTATTTCGAGACGAGGGACCTGCTCGTGAGTCTGCCACTTGCTGCATCGGCTGCGCTGTCCGGATTGTTGGCTCGTGACCTGGGTGGAGCCCTCTGTCAGGTCTGCGAGTATTTGTGTTCATTAAACGCATGGAAGCGGCGAGGTCGGTGCATCTTTTTTTATATTAATTTTAAGTGGTATTAGCTGTAGGAACCCTTGTGAAACCTATAAATAAGGAATCTACCACACACACCAAAGAACCCAATTTTAGTTTAAGCGACCCCTGTCGCTGAGTTAGTTTTCTTTTTTTGTATTTACAAAAGTTTTTTGTATATGTGTAGCTTGTTTTTATTACACATATAAACAGAGATATTTTGTTTTATTTATTTTCTTTGCCACGTGGCCCTCCAGGGCAACATTTAGAGAGGTCTACGTGACAAATGGCGCCCACTTTTTAATTTTTTTTGGTGTGTGTGGGTAAATTCAACATTCTGTCTCTTCACTTTTGTTTGGCCCGGACTGCAGGGAATTTTGTGTGTGTAACATCTGTCCTGGCCTGGTGGTTTATTTTGGAGTGTTTTTTTTTACTGTATGAGAAGCAAGAAGGTAGATAGGAGAGAGGAGAAAGGGAGTGTTGAGATTTCATTTTTGTTTTTTTGGGTTTTCACAAGTACCTACAGCTTAGTTTAAGTAGCATTAAATAGTATTTAATTACAGCTTAGAGTCATTACTATATTTATAACTTAGCTTCAGTAAATTTAATTTACTTGCAAACAACATTTTGATACCTACCGGCAGTAACAAGTAACTTGCAGACAACATTTTGAGCGCTAAGAAATATCATGTTAAACATTCTTGGTCTAAGTAGTAACTATTTTGCAACCGGTCACAGCTGAGATCATAGTCTTTTTGCATCTTTTTAAACAAAATTGTAATAAGGCAAACTGATGATGAAAGGCAAAGTAGGTGATTACCACTGGTTTTTTATTATGTTTGAAACTAAGCAAATATTAAAGAGAAAAAAAAACAGGTGTGGTTGTTTTATTTCCTATTCTTATGATTTAAAAATTATTTGTTGTGTACCTACAATATAGCCAGGAGGTAAGCAGATTTAAGAACTGTTGCATGTCTCATGTTGATGTAAGCATATTCATTAAGGAGTTGTAACAGGGGTAAGCAGTGACTACGGATTGAAGTTTAGCTAATGCAGTTGTTGGCAGTCACTGCTGGCTTATTTGCTGTTTCTGATGAATATGCATGCATGGTTATTACAAATACAAGCTGACTGGTTGATATCATCTGTGTTTGGTTTTGATTTTTGAATGTTGTTTGCAGGAATATTTCATATTAAATTAGAACACTTAAACATTATACTTTAAATATTTTGACAAAGTTAACAAACATTGAGTTTGAAAAACAAGTTTATTTGCATGTTGTAATAAACTTCAAAGAAGTAATATTTTTTTTGGTTTTGATTTTTGAATGAAGTTTGCAGGAATATTTCATATTTAAATTGAACACTTAAACAAACATAACTTTAAATATTTTGACAAAGTTGACAAACATTGAGTTTGAAAAACTAGTTTACTTGCGTGTTGTTATTAAACTTCAAAGAAATATTTTTTTTATGGTTTTGATTTTTGAATGTTGTTTGCAGGAATATTTCATATTAAATTTAAAAACATAAACAAACATAAACTTTAAATATTTTGACAAAGTTAACAAACATTCAGTTTGAAAAACAAGTTTAATTGCATGTTGTTGTTAAACTTCAAAGAAGTATTATTTTTTAAGTGACTTTACAATATTTAACTTAAAATTTAAATTGTTTTAACGGAAATTAATGTAACATTTTAATAAAATAGTACATAATAGTAATATTTTACGTTGGTGTGTGGGTTCGGTTTTAAACATTTAGTACATCTGTAAAAATAATTAGACTGATGGCTCGACGAAACTGTCCGGACTGACAAAAAAAAATTTCCGAAACTGTAAGTAAATAATCAATAAAAAAATAAGAAAAATAACAACTCTGCCTTCTGTGTCAACCCAGCAGGACAGTCAACCATTAAATGATTCATCTGTTCTAAAAAAATAAAAAAATAAAAGGAACAGAAGCGGTCGGTGTTTCTGATCTAATCGTCACCTCATAAGTGAGTTCATCCTTTAGGAGGCCATAAACTAATATTTCCCTATCCATTGTTAACCGGTGGTATTAGCTTTACAAAACAAAAAAAATAAATAATGTAATTGTACAGATGTACTAAATGTTTAAAACCGAACCCACACACCAACGTAAAATATTACTATTATGTACTATTTTATTAAAATGTTACATTAATTTCCGTTAAAACAATTTAAATTTTAAGTTAAATATTGTAAAGTCACTTAAAAAATAATACTTCTTTGAAGTTTAACAACAACATGCAATTAAACTTGTTTTTCAAACTGAATGTTTGTTAACTTTGTCAAAATATTTAAAGTTTATGTTTGTTTATGTTTTTAAATTTAATATGAAATATTCCTGCAAACAACATTCAAAAATCAAAACCATAAAAAAAATATTTCTTTGAAGTTTAATAACAACACGCAAGTAAACTAGTTTTTCAAACTCAATGTTTGTCAACTTTGTCAAAATATTTAAAGTTATGTTTGTTTAAGTGTTCAATTTAAATATGAAATATTCCTGCAAACTTCATTCAAAAATCAAAACCAAAAAAAATATTACTTCTTTGAAGTTTATTACAACATGCAAATAAACTTGTTTTTCAAACTCAATGTTTGTTAACTTTGTCAAAATATTTAAAGTATAATGTTTAAGTGTTCTAATTTAATATGAAATATTCCTGCAAACAACATTCAAAAATCAAAACCAAACACAGATGATATCAACCAGTCAGCTTGTATTTGTAATAACCATGCATGCATATTCATCAGAAACAGCAAATAAGCCAGCAGTGACTGCCAACAACTGCATTAGCTAAACTTCAATCCGTAGTCACTGCTTACCCCTGTTACAACTCCTTAATGAATATGCTTACATCAACATGAGACATGCAACAGTTCTTAAATCTGCTTACCTCCTGGCTATATTGTAGGTACACAACAAATAATTTTTAAATCATAAGAATAGGAAATAAAACAACCACACCTGTTTTTTTTTCTCTTTAATATTTGCTTAGTTTCAAACATAATAAAAAACCAGTGGTAATCACCTACTTTGCCTTTCATCATCAGTTTGCCTTATTACAATTTTGTTTAAAAAGATGCAAAAAGACTATGATCTCAGCTGTGACCGGTTGCAAAATAGTTACTACTTAGACCAAGAATGTTTAACATGATATTTCTTAGCGCTCAAAATGTTGTCTGCAAGTTACTTGTTACTGCCGGTAGGTATCAAAATGTTGTTTGCAAGTAAATTAAATTTACTGAAGCTAAGTTATAAATATAGTAATGACTCTAAGCTGTAATTAAATACTATTTAATGCTACTTAAACTAAGCTGTAGGTACTTGTGAAAACCCAAAAAAACAAAAATGAAATCTCAACACTCCCTTTCTCCTCTCTCCTATCTACCTTCTTGCTTCTCATACAGTAAAAAAAAACCCTCCAAAATAAACCACCAGGCCAGGACAGATGTTACACACACAAAATTCCCTGCAGTCCGGGCCAAACAAAAGTGAAGAGACAGAATGTTGAATTTACCCACACACACCAAAAAAAATTAAAAAGTGGGCGCCATTTGTCACGTAGACCTCTCTAAATGTTGCCCTGGAGGGCCACGTGGCAAAGAAAATAAATAAAACAAAATATCTCTGTTTATATGTGTAATAAAAACAAGCTACACATATACAAAAAACTTTTGTAAATACAAAAAAAGAAAACTAACTCAGCGACAGGGGTCGCTTAAACTAAAATTGGGTTCTTTGGTGTGTGTGGTAGATTCCTTATTTATAGGTTTCACAAGGGTTCCTACAGCTAATACCACTTAAAATTAATATAAAAAAAGATGCACCGACCTCGCCGCTTCCATGCGTTTAATGAACACAAATACTCGCAGACCTGACAGAGGGCTCCACCCAGGTCACGAGCCAACAATCCGGACAGCGCAGCCGATGCAGCAAGTGGCAGACTCACGAGCAGGTCCCTCGTCTCGAAATAATCTCCCTAAAGGGATTCCGTTTCTAATCCTTTCTTTCTTCAAGTTATATCTCCTTTTTCGTATTACATAAACAATTTCCTGTCTAAATTTAAATTTCCCGTTCTGAAAATGACACGAGTCTAATAAGTATCGATAAAATAACGAAAGACCAAACCGCTCATTGTGCGCAAGCACATGGCGTGAAAAAAAGACATCAAAGCAACTCACCAGATCATCGATTGTTCCATAATTTGGAGGACATTCAGATGTCTGACCCTCTCCAACCCTGTTACATCTTGTAACATTTAAAAATCAGGCCTAGGATTCCTTCGGAAAAGTCCTAGGCCCGAGAACATTCCATTGTAACCTGGAAACAGAATCAACACTGAAGTCTGAACTAACGAAACGAAAACTCCCCAATCCGGGATTTCCACGAATATCTTAGAAAGAAACTCACCTTACAATAAAACCAAAAACTAATGGAAATTACGACTAGCGTCGTTAAATGAAAAATAAAATAACCTTCTCAAACAAAACGAAGTCTTTGCAAATTCTCTGTCCACTTGTCAAGAGCTCAGGGTTACCCGCCTCTATTTCCAATTCCGACCTAACTCCCGGAATATAGGAATTCTTCCTAATCTAAATTTTGAAAGCGAACACATACCACAGCAATTAAATCTTACTCAGTCGAAACAATATTACTGAATAACTTACAATGAATCTAGTTGGAATATTTACCACTAAACGACGTTTGAAACCACAACAAGCATTCCTCAACTTTGGAACATTTGCAATGTTAGGAAAAACCAGCCTTCTCCTGACAACACAGTAACTCAATCAGATGCTGTGATTGGTCGGGCACGCCATTGGCGGAGGGCCTTGGCGCGTTCCAGAAAATTATTGTTTCCCGTTTAATTAAAAAGATCTTTGACAGTCTTATTGTGGTTTTCAACTCAGATATAGTTTCAACACCCTTGTGTAAATTATTTCTTGGTTTGAACACTATATTTAAACATGTGGTTGTAAAATTTTAACCAATAGGGTGAAAGAGGCGGACCCACAGATCTGACATTGAACTGAGTTGTAATTGCGCTAAGGCGCGAAAATTCAAATTGTGGTCTATTGAAAATCACCACGTTACAATATGTAGTACGTATTTAACCTCTTTGATATATGTAGTATGAAATGATAAAGAAAAATAAAACTTTCGTTTCTGATGCAGGCTTTCAGTGTCCTTCAGTACAGAAGTTACAAAAAAACTTGATTGCAAATGACTTGTTAAAAAAAAATTAAGTTCAAAAATCTAAAACCCGACTACTAACAAAATCGCGGTCTTAAAAGTAGAAAACAAGAAAATAATAAAATTCTTGTCTGATATTCTTCGTAGTCGCATGCCACTGATACCTGATGCTCCTTCATGGCGTTCTCATTGATACAGAAGTCAGCTGCTAATTGCCATTAGCAAGATGGCATGCGACTACGAAGAATATCAGACAAGAATTATTTTCTTGTTTTCTACTTTTAAGACCGCGATTTTGTTAGTAGTCGGGTTTTAGAATTTTGAACTTAATTTTTTTATTTGAATTTTATTTTTGTGTGTACTTAAACTATAATTTAATACATATTTGTAATGTGCTCGCCAAGACCTTTCATTTGATACCAAACTTGCTATGGTTATCTCAATTTAATATTTTTTGAGGTAAGTTTTTGACATTTAAATTCCGTCATAAAAAGAATTAATAAAATTTATATAGCCTATGTCACCCGGGCTATTTTTACGAATATATTGACACCTAATTTATTAAAATCCGTTCAGTAGTTTAGGCACTACGGTGGAACATACATACATACATACATACATAGACTGCCAAAATCATTACCCTTCCTTTTGGCTTCGCCGTAGTCGGGTAAAAAGAAGACGGTTTTTACCACATTATTTTCTTTAAAAAAACCACGACTTATTAAAAAACCTTATTAAAACTGTTTCTAAAGGACACAATACTCTATGACTCCCACTTTGTTTAATATAACGTTTTATTCTTTTTGCGAAAGGAAATCTAAACGGTATGACGAGAAAAGGAAGTAAGCTTTTAAGATGACATTTTTGGTACCGTTGATGTTTTAAAAGGACCTCCTATAGATTATTCGTGGGTTTGTAAACATTTGACTGGCCTGTTGGTCTAGTGGTTAGTGACCCTAACTGCTATGCCGGAGGTCGTGGGTTCGATTCCCACCCAGGACAAATGTTTGTGTGATGAGCACGATCATTTGTTCTGTGTCTGGGTGTAATTTATCTATAATATGTATGTATTTAGAAATATATAAGTATGTTTATCAGTTGTCTAGTACCCATAACACAAGCTCTGCTTAGCTTGGGACTAGATGGCGTTGTGTGATAGTTGTGGAATATTATTATTATATTATTTATTTGTTGTTTTATATGCATGGTATAAATTCTTTAAACATCGTGTTTCGTGTAACAATCGAAGAGCAACGTGTGGCACGTGAATTTGGAAAACATTTTATTTTAGGTTTTGTTCTTGTTTATTTTGTGTTTATTTTTTTATGTTTTCAACATTAAACGTGGAATCGAATTTAAATTGTATTCTAACAGATTGATTTACGTAAGTCAAAACGTTTTGATTTCGTTTTAAAATAAGATGGATAGTCTGAAACATCAGGAACAAAAAGGTAAGTTTAGGACAAACGTTAATAGATATCATGACTTTATAATCTAAACCTACAATAACGAAGAATTAGATGTGCTGAATGATGATTCACAACACTTAGTTCTTTGTTATCTACTGTTGATTCCCTCGTATTTGGGGACTTCTGGTTGTAAATATAGAGTGGCCTGCCTTGCCTGATTGTTCGACTTAAGACACTAGGGTCAAGTTTCGTACGGCTTTTGGAACTAAATCTTTAAAGAAGTTCATGAGGAGCATTAAAATAAGTTATTACCTAATAGCTTAGGTCAAAATGTATAGGTTTCAAAATGTATCACAATTAAGTAAGTACAGTAAAAGGTATAATTTATAGCCCTTGGAATTAACGTATGTATGGTCATAAAGACGTAGCAAATAGATGCTATAATTATTTCAACACTATATCATAGCGTACCGTATGTTTTCGACAGTTTATAATAATAATTGTAGCAAGTCATAATTTATGAACTTGCTACAAGACACGCTGTAATTAAAAGTAATATAACAGTAACATTTACCATCACAAACACGTGACATCTATATTATACAGTAACTAATCATGCAGAAATGGGGTTGCGAACGTGCGTAGCTTGTGTGGCCTGTACGGGCTGAGGCCGATTTGACAGAAACCAGGCGATTTCGTTCAACACCATCAATGCATACGATGATTCAGATATTTGTACAGAAGCTTATAACGACAGAGTTACCTGCCTTTATTAACTTCTGTGCATATTCGTCATCCCATCAGCTTCGAGTCTTGTACTTGGACGAAAGGAAGCGATTGTGATGAACGAGATCACTCATTCTGTCGTCAAGGACCCCAGATAGATTGTTCATGTGTGTATTGACAATATTGTATACCGCATATGGTGGCGGTGATGAGCAGCCGAGCCGCCTCGGCGACGTTCGCAGCCCCTGGCACTCAGGGTCGGAGACAGTCGCATGCGAAGCGGGAGGGGCGACGGTGGGGCAACATGAACGGGGCTCACTGAGAGGATGGTGCGGCGGCACGGAGAACGTGTAGTACTTGGCCGTTTGGTTGTGTGCGCGGAGCACAGAGCTGTGGGTCAGCGTCACCACCACCACCAGCACCGACGCCAGCGCCAGCGCGAAGAAGGATGCGGCGACGGCCGCGACGACACGCCGCCGTCGAGCCTCCTTCCCGGCGTCCTCTGGCGGGATCTCGGGCTCCGGCGGTGGCGGCTGGGGCTCGGGTGAGCGGCTGCGGACGCTGGGCCCACGGCTGTGGGGCAGCTCCAGCGTGTGCCGGCGGGTGGAGCGGCGCGCGCGCTCGCATTCTGCTGCCGACGAGTGGTGGCGCCTGAGGCGGTGCGGTGCACCGGGAGCTACGCGACACGACGCCGATCGCAACGTGCGCACAGGCACCATCAAGTCATCGCTCGTAGCTCGCGGCACGCGGGCCGAATGCACCGAGCGGAACGAGTGGTCTCGTGTTGAGCTACTAGGAAAAGCAAGATCTACCGAAGCGCGGGAAGAATGCCTCGAGAACCTGTCTCGGTCGCGATGGTCTACGCGCACCGACATGGTGCGGGCGGAGCGCGCGGCGGCGGCCGCCCGAGTGCCGCGGACCCTCCCCGCGCGACGCCGCGCGCCGCGCACCCGTGTTTACACTCGTTCCCGATCATACAAAGAACGCTTACAAATATTCCTCCACATCACACGGTAACGTCGACGTAACGTCTCACTCGAATGTCGTACATTCAGTATTTGCACGATTAAGGGTGTTTGGACTTCCTTTTTAACGTTAAACTCCGACTAAATATTTATTCGGGTGTTGAACTGGCAAATCTTGTTGCGAGCAGACGACTAGTTTAGGATAAACGACGACGAACGAGTAGTTTATAAATAAATAAAATGAAAATTGGTTTATCCAAACGATTGCTTAGCTTAAGAAACTTTTAAAGTTGTGGTAGATATTTAATTTTCGGATCGGAATCTTATGAATTGTTTTCCAAATAAGAAATTTAATCATCACCAAGCAAACTATTACTTTGATTAAGTTTCAACCAAAACTATGTTAACTTTAGCGCGAGAAAGGCGTTTAATATCAACGACTCTCCCATTGGCAGAGGCTGAGCGCTAAATAGAGCGAGCAGCCTTTGTTGTAGAGTCCACGTTGTCAAGTTAAATTGTCTCGCAGGCGGGAAACGAAACAGATAGTAGAGAAGTTGTCGCGAGGCCGCTACATCGACACTATTCAATAGCTGCGGAATACTATACACGTCGCTCGAGACGCGTCTTTATGAATACTGTTCGTAACTAAGTACTGTAGCTACCACATTCTGCCTTTTTGACAAGATCTACTTTTGAAAACTACTCTTAAAGGAGTAGTACACATTTCTAAGAGGACACTCTTGAAATCATTTCTTCGTGGGTATTAGTAGAATAAAATAAAATGAAGTCACAGTTAGACAATAATGAATGGTAACAGAATGGTCTAGAATCAAATGTGGAGTAACGACAATACGTATTTAAAAAAAAACCATGACAAAATGAAGAAAATGATCAAGTCACAAGTTTTCGCTGTCCCCCGTTGTCTCAGTTCGCGATTGAAACGTAACTGACATACAATGCCTCCGACACAATGATGACACCATTCTATTGGACATCCCTTAGATAAGATACGGTGCTTCACTCCGAACCTTTGACGTGTAGATGTACCGCATTTACCGCTAAATTAACGGACATTTTACGTATTATAATATTTTTTCACGAAAAACTAACCTGACACACACATACTTAATTATTCAGCTATTTGTTACCGAGATTGCATTCTTAAATGTTTCGCAAAGTTATCGTTAATGTTTGTGTAATGATAAGTAAAAAGTTTGTTTAACTTAGTCAAACTTTGATTCTCAAAGTCTTTGACGTTTTCAACAGCAGTTGTTGACTCAGTGACACTTATTAGGGTTCTTGGGCATGAATAATGTATACGTCAACTCCTTCCCAGACGGTAGAAACCCGGAATTCAATCCAGCAGGTAAATCGGGGTCCCTAAATGAGGCGCAGCAAGTACCAATTAACTAAATATAGCCACGATCCTACACAGAGGCATTATATTTATGAACGCCTTAGATTAGTTCAAAACGGCTGTTTAAAAGTTTGTATAAATAAAAGCCCACATTGCTTACGTTATATTATAATAATAGAATGTGGCGGAAATCTGGACAGAATCATTTAGTTGCGTCGGTATTCAAATTTAATGTCCGCTGTTTATTACAAGCATTGTTTTAGAACAATGCTGTGCGATGCGATTTTTAATTAACCATTCAATACGAGTATGAACCTAGACATCACGTATCCATCGTATTTATATACGTTTTAAATAATTAATTGAAAATCCACACAGAGAAAGCTGAATTTTAATTAAAATTCAAAATCAGCTTGGGTGATTGCGCTCGGCTTCGCTCTTCTTGGAGAGATGACCAGGCTATTTGTTTGTTAGTGCATGTATCAAGTATATGATTCTATCCATTTACACCGCTTGAATTAGTACGTGATTATGACGAATAAATCCTTGGACTTGGGTTAGCCTTTCCACCACGCATGCTGTTATTAGCATTAGCAAAGAAAACTACCGGATTGTTTTCTATACCCAATACGATTTTAAGTAAAACTGCTATGATACAAAATACAAAAACACATCTTCATTCGCCAAATCTAAATAACAACGTTGCACAGTTCAATAGTTCGATAAAACTATCCACAAATGCTTTCTTCTAATTTGTTGTCATAATATGAAAACCTGCCCATAAGACTAGAAGCTTTGCTAATTCTTTAGTTAAAGAACAATCACGGATAATTCCACAAAAATGTGGTCGTACTGGTCATGCGAACTCCGACCAATATCTATGAAAACGCGATTCGCATGCGGACACCCCATGACGCAATCATACGAATATTTCGCACTCAAACTACCGATCACGATACGTTGAAATGGTGACAAGCGACGGAAGTTTTGATACACCGGAATGATACAAATATGGACCCGACTCAGAAAACGCCAAGCATAAACACATGGTTGGTAAATCAAAATAAATAACTACATACGTGAACAAAGAAAAACATATATATGTCTACCTAAGTAGTTTGAAAATGTAACTTACCTTACAACGTTTTTAATGATCCGAGTAGGTTTATCCAGGGATACGAAAAACCTTTTAAATTGCCTATTATAATGCGCCGATACTTCGATTAATACCCTAAGGCGAAATCTAATATTATCTGATACAAAAATAGACTTTTGGCAAGTTAACGGTGGGCTCAATTATGTAAATTGCAACCTCTCAAAATACACCTGCTTGCCGGGAAAATAAGAGCTCTTTGACCAACTAATTATATAGGAACATTAAAAATGGACGACACTATTCTTGTAATTAAAAATCGTAATAAGATGAATCCTATTTAAAATGTCGTTTTCTTTTTACTAAATGAGTTAATTAATATGGAATTTGTGCTGAAATATAAAATGTATTAGGAAAAGTCCTAGATCAGGTTCTAGGTAGGAATATATAATTTGAAAGGAGAATTTCTTGTATTTTGTTACGACGTAGGTATATATTTTTTTACTTCCAACTGTTTTCATTGGTGCACGTTAAAAAGTAAGATATTTACTAATCCAACGATACTGACAAAAACGACGTTTATGTATTTTGTGATAAAGTTTATTCTTTGATTTGCATGTTTTAGTGGGTCTTTGATAAAAGTAAGATAATAAATAGCTGATAGATAAGCTGAATGCTGCTGTCTGATATAATCTCTTTGTCAGGATCTATTCTTAGTCGGGTAGCAAAGGACAGATCCTATTAAAATAATTAAGTTAATTATTCCGAAAAAAGAATACGGGGAGATTGGGTCACAACTCCAAACGAAGTAAATCTGCATAGTAAAGAGAGAGTATATATATGCTAACGACGTACCATTGCTTTCATAATTACACTCTTCTAGTAACGGTTGATCTCTGAAACTTTGCAATATGCATATTCAGGGATTTAAAAAAAGAGAAACAAGATACGAATTTCACATTACACTTAGATAGATTTACTTACAAAGTTAAAACCAACATCAGGCATGTTTAACCCTCGAAATGTCGAACAGAAAACATATTTAACGCGCATTTTTCCGGTCAATGGCATCATTACTTAAACATTTGAAGCGTCGCCGTCGTCTTGAAGGGCACGGCTCCACACCACATTTGTAAAACTTTTTCTGCACTTGTAGGAGAAAACTCAACACGGTGTGAAACTTCGCCGCACCTCAGGAAATGATAAAGAATTCAGAAGCCGTGTAGCGAAACAATTTGGTGTTTTTGTTAGATAAAGTTTAAGCGAGGAATAGTCGACACTATGATAGTCAGGCAAACTTGACTGAAGTAGATGGTAAGTACAAAAAGTCACTGATGTAGGTAGTATGGTCAAATTCTAGGGTTAATTAAAGAATGCAATGCAAAGGCTGTACTTAGATTGATTCAAGACCACCCAATAGGCTGGCTATTGCTCTATACAAACGAAGATGACTTGCTAGCTATATGCACGATAAAAATATAAGACACTCAGTCGAAGTAATTATCAAAATGTTCTGAAAAACCATCCCACTCTCAAACATTAGTTTCACGTAGAAACTCTGTCTAACAAGATAAAACTATAAATATGCTACAATACACAAAGTGGTTTACAAAATGGATGGGTAAGTTTTATTATTCGATTACCTCCGTATCATGTGGAGTGCATTTTAAAGTGCCCGAGGGAATCCGTTTAGAGCCCTATACATTAAACTTTAATGCATTAACATTATGTAGGTAGACACGTCGTTCTTAGAAATAGGTACAACGAAAGAGTAAAATTAAATTGAACTAGGAGTGTGAACGCCAACCAGTTACCACTTGAAACAATACTAAGTAATACATTTACCTGACTAAAGGTAGGCACTATTAATAGAATATTAGGTAGATATCTATCATAATAACACGCCTGTAATCCCCGAAGGCTTAGGCAGAGGTGTACCTAATAATGGATCCACATTTCGCCAGTTATGCTTTAAGTTCTATGTAATAGAGGGCGAGCCAATTTGCCATCAACAGGGCAAAAAGCTGACTCCATGGCTGCTTCTGAGAAATTCCAACCCAGGTCCTCATAAACGTTATGCTTGTGAGCACTCAACCAAGGAGGCAGTATAATTAAAATTGCATTGTGCATCCTTCATTGAGACAATTTATTTAAGGTTTATGCTTTTTGTAGTTATTTATTTAATGAGAGACTTAAACACTACCTATCCATAGTTAATAGTGCCTTCCTAAATAAGCATCATACATTAAATCTAATATAATTATTACGTAATTTTTTGTCATAATCTATGACTATGATGTATTTCACGAGAACTTTAAAAAAAACACGTAGATATTTTTATCTGTAAGTAGGAATAGCTTAATTGACGAGTAAATATATGCAAAGGTCAAAAGACAAGCCCATTTATTTACTTAGCCCGTATTCAAGGAAAAAGCTTTTACAAAGCTATTAGTTTACAAGTCGAATATTTACTGAATCGATAGATCCCCCTTGATATCACTGATTGATTCCTAGCGAAAGGGAGAACGATATTTAATCTGTGCACATAGAGCAAGCCAATGAATGATAACTTCTCGGTTCGTACTTGACTATTGAATGAGAACGAATGAGATTGAATGTATGATCTGTTAATAAAGGGCGTTGTTTGTTCTTCATGATTAGATCCTAAACACAAACAGTCGGATAATATCTTTTAGCTTGCCCTTGTGTTCAGGATATTACCAATATAGGTTTACATTGCTGGAGATCCAAATCAATATAATAAAGATTTATTAAGAAAAACATTATTTATTGCTTTGGACTTCCATTATTAAAATGGACTAATGAAAATTCCGCATTTTAATAAATATCATTTTACGAAAATAATCTAATTATCTTAACTTTTAATATAAAAAATAAACAAAATAAGTATTTACGTAATCGCTAAATATTTTATTTCGGCTATCCAATTAATAAACACAAAAAGCAACTTAAATCCGCGCAGCACTAAACTTTCTTTACGACGAACCTCTACTGAAACTAGTAAAATAAATTACGTCAACATCAACTCTGTCCGGTCTGAGGGACCTTAAAAAGCTTTTAAGGGTTCCTTAGGAACATAAAAAGGGTAAGAAAAACTTACACTACACTTACACGACTATCCTATATAACCGAACAACAGTAAACTCGAAGTTTTGTTTAGAACAAAACAAAAAGTCACACTACTTTTCCCGAAATAGAAATATATGAACCCAAAGTTGGCTCAATCAATCAATTATTGCTTTCAACCGCCTCTGAAGAAAAATATTGGAAATAATAACTTGACATGCTTGTATTTTCATTGAGTAAAAACGGTAACCGCGGCTATCCATCTAATTTAACAATTTCGGGGAAACTTGACTGTGAAAAGCATAAAGCAGAAACTCAAAGAACTTACTCCCAAAACTATGTACATTAAATACCAGTGTCATAAAGGGTAGGAGATCAAAAGAAAATAATGGAAATTCCATTTTGTTTGGTGCTCGCCTGCGAGTCGAGTTGCAAAGACAACGGTTGTACGGAGTCGAACACGACATCTCATAAAACCAATAATGTGAGTTTAGTAAACTCACAGGAATTATAATGAAAGAAATGAGTTCATTGATAGCCACGACGTTTTTCATGGAAGAGCTGTATAGCATGTCTATATCTATATTCTTAACCGACTTTTTGTTCCAATGTTTAAACCGCCTATTGAAATTCGACGGGAAAAATATATAAATATACAATAGTTATATTTCGACCTTCGTTTACGTGAAATTAATATTATATTTAAAAATACTTTCCCTTTTGAATCGGATTTTGTTAACAATTTAAAGGGTTTTATTTTTTGTGCACGGTACCCTGATTCTTATTCGCATTAAAAATTAAAGTAACTTTTATTACTCCTTATGTATAACATCAGCTATCTGCCAGTAAAATTCCCGTTAAAATTGATCCAGCCGGTTCGGAGTTGGCCAAAATAAACAGACAGACAAAGAAACAGAAATACAATTTTTTTACAAAAGAATTGTTTTTGTTATACGTGTCGTCTACATTTTCATATGCATTCAGTAAAAAGCTGTTATTTTGATATTACAAATAAAAAGTTCAATTTTATTTTTTGTTAGAGAGATAGGGGAGGCCGGGGCAAGACGAAGCTCGGGGCAGGACGGGAAATGTGCTTATATGCGTGACTCGTGAACACAACAGGGCCCTACACAGCGCCATCCGCGCGATGCTCAGATGCGTCACACGAGTCCGAGCGGCGCGTGCGTATCACTGCGTGTTTTGGTTGCGCGGCGCGAAAAAACTGTGTTTTAAAGTATTTTTACGAAGTTAATGTGTTTTGTATCGATGAACATCAAGGTAAGTATCAGTGCTATTGTAACATTTTTTCAGATACTTGTTGTAATAGTGTTAAACTAACGAATGTAGCTTGCTTTTTCGAAAAAAATAATTTTGTATGTTAAAACTGTTGTTACTTTTGCAAAATGTGTCTGTTGGGGTAAAACGGTCGGGGCGTAATGGGATAGCCCCATAAGTATGTGTAGGTACAAAAATGTGTTATACCTACCTATTTAATAAGAAGTTTATTTTTTATTTGCAGTTATAATGGTATGGAACTATAAACGTAAAACAGATCGTGGAAAAAAATTAAGTTCATCTAAAACCCGACTACTAACAAAATCGCGGTCTTAAAAGTAGAAAACAAGAAAATAATAAAATTCTTGTCTGATATTCTTCGTAGTCGCATGCCACTGATACCTGATGCTCCTTCATGGCGTTCTCATTGATACAGAAGTCAGCTACTAATTGCCATTAGCAAGGTGGCATGCGACTACGAAAAATATCAGACAAGAATTTTATTATTTTCTTGTTTTCTACTTTTAAGACCGCGATTTTGTTAGTAGTTGGGTTTTAGATTTTTGAACTTAATTTTTTTATTTGAATTTTATTTTTGTGTGTACTTAAACTATAATATAATACATATTTGTAATGCGCTTGCCAAGACCTTTCATTTGATACCAAACTTGATATGATTATCTCAATTATATATTTTTTGAGGTAAGTTTTTGACATTTAAATTCCGTCATAAAAAGAATTTATAAAATTTATATAGCCTATGTCACCCGAGCTATTCTTACAAATCTATTGACACCTAATTTATTAAAATCCGTTCAGTAGTTTAGGCGCTACGGTGGAACATACATACATACATACATAGACTGCCAAAATCATTACCCTTCCTTTTGGCTTCCTTTAGTCTGGTAAAAACAAGATAGCTGCTTGTCATCTACCGAAAGAGGGCAACTAGTTACGGCTGAAATCTGTTTTAGCGCTGCTGGAACATATACCACCAATGCTGATCTACGCCCGAAAACGGATGAAGAATTAATTGCTAGATGATGCACCACCGGGATTTTGGGGGACCTTTAGTGACAATGGGTGGATAACTTCACAAATATTCATTATTACGTTGTGTACTCATTATGCCCCAAAGCGTTTCCCATTTTGCCCCGATCATGGGGCAAGACGGGATATTTGACATGTGTCATTTATTTCCTATTTGCCAAAAATATATGTGCTTTAGCGCTATAAAAGATTATAATTGTGTTGGTTACAACTGTCTGTATGTGATTTTTTTGTTGTAAGAGATTTTAATAAACAGTTTAATTTTCATATACTGACGTTTTTTCTCTTGTCTACCATCTTGCCCCGGTCTCCCCTATATACGAAAGGTACAAAAACAGTCTGAAAAAAAAAGTCGAAACCCTTTTACGTTTCATTTAAAAAGAGCAGAACCCAACCTGTTAGGTCATTCCGCAACTTTGTCCTCTAAGTTCGATTAAGATAAATGTCACTTTCTTTTAACATAAACCGGTCACTTTGGAGGTGCTAAAAGAGCTCATTTAGTTTCATTTGACCTTACTGGCTCACGGGGCTTGTTGGCGGCAAATTGAGATTTATAGACATAAAGGTGCCATGTATGGGCGGACCCTCACTGAAAAAGTTTCCTATTTCTTGAAGTTCCATGTTATTAAGTTCTTAATTTAGTTTACCTATCTATTTCTTTGAAGTTTTTTTCACAGTGTCTCAGTGTTTTCATTATCATCACGTAATCCCAGAAGGGTTAGGAAGAGGTGTACCAGATAGTACATCCAGAATTCGCCAATTATGTTGTTAAGTCCCATTTAAAAGGTAGCGAACCTATTGCCATCAACCGGGCATAAATGTAGACTTCATGGCTGCTACTGAAAAAATCCTGATGAAAAAACCACTAAAAATTTGCGCGACCCGGGAATCGAACCGAGGATCTCAAAATCGAAATCAAAAGTCATTTATTCAAATAAGGCTGATAATCAGCACTTTTCGAACGTCAAATTCTATAAGAGACAGTCCGCCAAAACGCCCACCCTTCGACACTTCCTAGTGAAGAGGCTGGGAAGAAGAAGTGGCGGAACAAACTCCTCAGCAACACATTTGTCTGTTATGTTAGATTAGATCATGCTCAGCAGTCGCGCTTGCGACCCTAGACCAACGACAGTCTCAGTGTTTAGGCTTTGTAAATAATTGTACAACAAAGTACGTATGTCATAAACTACATGAGAAGTACGAGTACATTCAGAAGAAATGTAAAAGACTGATATTCCGATAGCTATACTTTTAAAAAGTTACACTCATATTTCAGCGTACCTTTTTTTAATAAACTCACTGTTCGAGAATTCAGCATGGAGAATCGGTAAAATATTTTATTCATCCAACAAACAATTACGTATATTTAAGCCGTTTGGGTTGAAACTTGAAACAATATAAACATTCTATAAAGGGATTAACACCACAATTTATCCCTTTATAGGGTAAATATAAGGTTTTGTGATTAACTTGGCCAAATATCAGACCCTGTTAAAATGAAGGTAGGTGGGTATGTACAGAATTTCGGCGCTGAAGCACTGTGACACTTTTAAATGTTTCAGCACCATTCTGAGGTGGTCTTTTTAGTATAGCTATAGTCATTCGGTAATTTTAGCTGGAAAGTTTTCCAGGAGTTTTGAAAATTGCCATCTTTATAGATTTTGATGTCTTCTTTTCGAACTCCAACTTTGCCACCTCGTATCTTGGCCGCTCGCGCCGCCATCTATGAAAAATGGCGTCACATAGCAATTTTTTGACGATATCTGCTTTCCGACTCATTCTACGATAATAATAAATGTTAAACAAAATAAAACAAGAGAGAATTACCTACATTTTATGTCCTGAGCAAATTCCTACAAAGATACGAGGTGGCAAAGTTGAAATTCGAAAAGAGCACATCAAAATCTATAATAAAACCAATTTACAAAACTCCCGGAAAACTTTCCTGGTAACCCCCATTTTTCGAACCAAATGACTGTACCTACTATTTTGGCCTCTTCATCATCATCATATCAGCCCGAAATCGCCCACTGTTGGGTATAGGCCTCCCCTTTCTTCTGCCACTCTTCTCTGTTCTGTGCGTCTCTCATCCATCCCTTACCCGAGCTCCTGACGGTATCATCCACCCAACGTGCTTTAAGACAGGCTTACAGGACCAATTTAGTTTAAGTATTGTATAATACAGTCTTAAACAAGTCATTTTTTCTGTTCATTTAATTATTTTTTCTCGTAAATATGTTTTTCTTTCGTTAAAAGGATAATTTGAAATTTGAGAATACATATTGTGTTGAGATATTTTAATCAAGAAACAGAAACCATTACGCAAGAAAGGAATAGATCAAACAAACAACCTAATACCCAACGGTTTCATTATATTCACATAATTGATTCGCGAATTTGATCTCCTTACACACAATCAAAATTCACTCAAGCCTCTAGTTATAAAAAAATGGACGACCACAACTTACATAAACTTTCTACGAGTACTTTCCTTTCACTACATTTATTTTTAATCAACTGAATTTGGTTCAACCATTCCGCCTGCTTCAAATCTTAGGTTGCCAGAGTTTTATCACCATTCAGCGGTTTCACAACAAACCGTGAATCCGACTAAACAAGCTATATTTACATTCGAAGTCTTATTTAAACAAGAAAAGTATGTTCATCAAAGAGTCCAAAGGGATTCTTAGGAGTCGCTCATGACTGAAAAATCTTTGTCCGATTACAAAGAGGCGCGGTATGCATAATAAATGGGGAAGTCCACGAGAGAACTTTATTTGGTGGTCTTATTTTAAATAGCCATTCGGCGTTTAAGTTCTAATACAACGTAAGTAATTTTTTGACGGTTTTGACATTTTGATACCGTTTGCCAGAGAATTGAAAAGATATTGCCAGAGAAACAAATATCCTTCTCAAGATAAGAACAAAAATTATAAAATGGTATTGTACCATTACCTAGGTTTATACCTAGGTACAAAACAAGGTGAAGGTACAATGCTATTTTTAATGGCAATAACTTTATGCAATTTCTTCATTAGTGTTAAAGCATCTTTCAATAATTTAGTTAATGGTTGTACTCTAGAGTATAGACAGAAAGATGCTTTTCATTAGAACTCAGATGAAAAATGAGCAGAGATTGATTCTAAAGACGCTTTAGTAGGGACAGACTGCAACACATCAAGCTATACATCTATTACACTAATATTATAAAGAGCAAAGATTTGTACTTTTGTGTGTGTGTGTGTGTGTGTGTGTGTGTGTTTGTAAGGAATTAGCTTAAAAACTACTGGACCGATTTGAAAAATTTTTTCACCGTTGGGAAGCTACACTATCCCCGGTTAACATAGGTTACTTTTTATTCCTGTATTCCCACGGGAACGGGAACTACGTGGGTGAAACCGCGTCAGGTCCGCTAGTATCCAATATAACCTGAGCTCGCTTTGTATGAGCTTCGCGGACATGGAAGTCATGGAACAGCTTGATTTGGAATAGTATAGCTTGATTGGTTGTCAATCGTCATGCATACCAACTGATAAAAAAACATACAAAGATACAAACCGTCGATCTATCGATTACGAGCGTTATTTGATTACCCGTCTCTCGATTGACAGTTTGTAAACTATGGTGGGACGATACACTGTTATTTTTTCCTCAAACATCGGCTGAATGATGGACTTTAGTCTTTATTTTGACAGTTTAAAAGCCGCGCTACGTTTAATTTCGTATTGTTCACGAAAGATGTAATGACGGGGGTGCGTTGAAATGATGCCATCCGTAAAGATTGATCGTATGTTTATTACGTAAATGTTTTCATTTACTGGCAGCTAAAAGTACAACTTCTCAGTTTTGCTATGCGTAATGTTTCCTTTGAACTTAACAGTTTCAGGTCGAACTATGGCGGCACAAGGCTAAATCCGGACAGCAAAATCTACAATGGATGTTTTACCGTCCGGTTTTTGCCGAATCAGGCCAACTCGGCCTTGTGTGAAGCACGCCTAACTAAACATTGTTTATACAAATAAAATATTTATTTGTAAATTTGTACGTAGGGGGTAAATTATATTTATATCATGCATATTAACAGAGCTATCATAATTTTTGCGGACGAAGTCGTGGGCGATGTGCTAATTTTTAACAAAACCCTTGCTAAAGATTGCGAAAAACGAAAGGTAGTTGGAAAGAATAACTTAGAAGAGCTGTTATGCACGTCGGAACAGAATATTACAACATTTAGCATAGCAGAACGTTTTCCAACAAACTAGTGCACGGTGCAATAAAACGGATCGCCCGTACAGAAGCTACGCTAACAATCGAAAGGTATTTCATTAGATCAATGTTCACTTAAGGCCGCATACCTCAAATCGTTTAAAAACGTCGCGGTGTACGATTTCAATTACATCGCAAAAGATTTGATTTTTATTCTTTGACTTTCGGCAACTGCGGAAACCGTGAATTTTTGTTTTGAATCTCAATCGATTTTTAGTCTTTCAATTCTTTTTTAACGAAATATTTTGCGGCTTTCAGGAATTCCGGATGATTTGTTGTCATCCATTCAAAGGGAAGATGAGCTCTTTTCAACTGAATCATCAGAGAATCAAACAGTTAAATGAATCCTTTCAAATGGACTAAAATGATTTAGTATTTACAAGAAAAAGGGATGAAATGAAATGAATTAAACTCAACTTCATTTTAATCATTTCTTTCCTGGGTAATTAAAAAACTGTTGTAGATTAAATTAGTTGTATATACTTGACTGGCCTGTTGGTCTAGTGGTTAGTGACCCTAACTGCTATGCCGGAGGTCGTGGGTTCGATTCCCACCCAGGACAAATGTTTGTGTGATGAGCACGATCATTTGTTCTGTGTCTGGGTGTAATTTATCTATAATATGTATGTATTTAGAAATATATAAGTATGTTTATCAGTTGTCTAGTACCCATAACACAAGCTCTGCTTAGCTTGGGACTAGATGGCGTTGTGTGATAGTTGTGGAATATTATTATTATTATTATAGTCGATACTAATCGTAAACGCATTTCTTTTAAATGGTAGCACTTTGCACAATGACAGCATTAACACAGCTGATTCAGACTGATATAGGCCTCGTAATTAGATGGTCACAGACTTTCACAAACCACAGAACAGATACCAAACCTACAAAGGTTTCTTTGTGTTAAAGAAATATACGTATAGAGGTATCTCTCCAATTAAATGGAGTGCCACAAACACCCGCTACGTGAAAAACTGTGGAGCTCAAAAACTGTTTGTTATAAAACCATCTGCGAATGTCATTCTCTTAACTGCTGCATTTAAATGAACAAATGCCTTTAGAAAATACTATTACGGTGTTTGTAGAACTCGAATTTTAGATGGCAATATTGTGTAACGGATGGGTTTTTTTTTTTTAACTTTTAAAATAGAATGTAATGAGTTTTATCTACCTTCACGTCTTGTTACTTAAAACACTAGAAAGTTAAAAGTTTGTAATAAAAGACTATCTTTGAAGTACCTTACCCAGTAAGCACCACGTTCAAAGATAAAGAAATATAAATTTGCTTTAATTTAAACTTTTTCTATTATAAATCTCTAGAGTTCTTCAGACACAAAAAGAGGTAAACACTGTTAGTTCGTAAGGTCACCATAATATTAATCCAGAAAAGCCAATGGCTCCTAAAACAGATAAAACGAGAATTACCGATAAATACGGTTAAGTCCGTAACCAACAATAGCCCAAAGCTTCAGTTATTTTCGTAAACAGCATAATGTAAGGGAAATAGGGGTTCCTGACCGCAAATCCCCTGAGCCATAACATCGCCACTCCAAAACATGATCTGAATTTATAATAATATCTTTCAGCGTCTCCATTCAAGATTACTTTACAATTCAAAGCAGGACGGCACATTAGAAAGATTTCTTCCTAACTACAGAGTCAAAGCGTAAAGTAGAAAGGCGTCGTCCACACAGCACAAGTGTACGAAGGCGGGCTACACGATTGCGAGTGTGACCCGCCATGCCCCGCGTGCCCCAAGTGCCGCGAGCTCCATTAAAATGTGCTGACAACGAACAGAACCTTCCACGGGACTAACTGAGGATAAGCACGCTTTTGAATACATTTACATATATGCAAAACGACCGAATCAAAATGAGAAATCTATTAAAAGTTTAATTGCGTCAATATTTTGTGGGTATAACGTACCTACTACTACCTATAACTCTTATATTATAGAGCTGTTTTTATAAGAAGTCAAGCTCTGAGAAAACAGTGTCGTTTATTTCTATGAGTAAGTGTCGTAGTTTTATGGTACTTATAAAAAAAGGGGATCAAAACAAACATAGCTAATGTAGAACTTTTCTATTGTTCACAATGTAACAAAAGGAGCTCAGTAATAATCACTTACAAGGGAAATCACTATGGTCCGAAGTATTTTAGGGAGGCTCGCCGAATGTTAAGTGAGCAGAAATTGCCGGTCTGTATATTTCTTCCCTAAAGCATTACTTATTTCAATGTTAACTGTGATGGCGTGTTAATCCGTAGAACGTTAATTCGAAATACATGTTTCGGCTCACAGCGGACTGGAAGTGAGGACTTAGGAAATGTGAAAATCAAAGTTAGCCAAACAAATGAATAGGAATGATCTGTCACAACCAACGGCTTTGCAATCTCTGAAAATAGTCATCATATTTATTTCAGCTTCCAAATTGAAAACATCGAACTTCGTTCCAACAGAATTTGCAAGTTCCATATAAACTACGAGATGATATAACAATAAAGATCCAATATTGGGGCATCGACTGCTATACGCGGAGTTGAACTTGCATGAACCGAATAACTTAACTTGTGGACAAAAGCGTCCCCCTATAATAAAGGAACGGCCTTTCGCCTACCATAGTTGTCATGTATAAATTACTGGCTAGACGGAAACTTCGGATTGATTACTTGAAAGGGTGCTGAAAGCAGGTTTTCACGACACGTTATTGTTTTATTCATGAACCTTGCAGCTTGACAAGCTCTAACGCGCTCGTAGACACCACTTAAAGCTATATCTAACTATAGTTCACACATGTTTAGTAGCTTAGTACCTACTTGACATTTACACATTTGGGTAAGTGTGAGGAAATATGCAAAATCGTGCTTAGTAGGTAAGAAAAGTTAAAAGAAACCGTTTTTATTCACACAGTAATAAGAGATACAATTAGTTACTCATCAGAACTCAAATTGTATAAAGTACAAGTAGCTTTGTAGACTGCTTAAATGACATGCCAGTTAGACTTATTTACATTGTAAGCCATGATTGTGTCTGACTGCTATTCACTGAAATAAGAACTCAGTGTACGCATCATTTCGCTACAATTCTTTTTACATTCATTTGCTTTCCAAAGTTCTACAAAGCTGGAATTCTCGCGAGAACATTATTACAACTTTAATGATGAACGCGAAATAATTTGTAAACTTTCGTGTCTATTTGAAGTATGAGTGAGCGTTTGAAATATAGGTAGTTATAGAACCTTAATTACTTACAGCTTTTGAGGCTATTAACTTTTTATATGACATGCATCGTGTCGACATGTTTTGAATGTATAATTTTGCTCGTAAATCGTGTATATAGTTTAACCCTTACGATGCAGCATCTCGGCTGGCGTCGCCATGTCGCGTTGGTAATGGTGTACGCGACCCGACTGAGCCCGGCGCTAATGAGAGAAGAATGACGGCCAATCCCAGCGGTGGCGCCGACGATCCCCGCGCGTTACGCCCCGTCCACGACCTCAACATCGAAGCGATACGCATGGATTTCACGCGAGATCCCTTCGCGTGAGTACCGTCGCGTCGTGTTGCAAGTCGCGTCGGGCTGACTCGTAGAAAATTCTGGGTACTATTTTCTCAAAACACGCGAGTCGCTTTAACGGGTACTTCGTGGGCAAGCCGTTTAGATAGAACACTTATTTTTATAAGGGTTATATTTAAATGCACATCTGTTTAATTTTTCAGCACACTAGGTAACTCCACTAATTAACTGAATGCATACCAAAAAAACCAATTGATTAACTAAACATGTCCTACAAAAAAGTCTAAAAAATCACACAAAACGAGATGACCTTTTTTATCGAATTCACACCAAAAATGTAGTTAGTACATCGGATATATGATTTGTAAAACAAAAATACTAATTGCTTATCAAAAATACTAACTTGCACTCTAAATTGTACAATCTTACTACGGAAATTCTAAAACTGATATCTAATACGACCGTCTCGCGACAGTGTCCTATATGGGCGGCATGGGCACCGGGCCGTAGGCCGACGAAGGAGGCCGGCGGAGGCCCGGCACTTCGGGGACAGAAGATATTAGTGTTATTTAATATGCGAGCGAAGCGAGCGCGCGTCATGGAGTACATGCGTTGCATGTATGAGTGACAGAGAGAACGAAAAATGGCGCGCGGTGTTGTCAGTTAGAATAAACGATGTTCCTAAAAGTAAATCAGGTGTAGGTTTTCCTTAAAAAAGTTTTAAAATGTTTGTTAGACTAAAGAATTATTAAATATACTATTTTGATAATAGTTATTCGTTCAGTAAAAGAGTTCTGCAAATGCCATTAAAAAGGATACTAAATTTGATTTCTTTAGTGTGCATAATTTGAGATAATTTGTGTGCAAGTCAGTATTTTTGGTGTAACTTTAAAATATTTTGTTCGAAAAAAGGGAATATACAGATAACGGTTTAAATACATGCCTTTTTATAACCACTTGATGTTTGATAGCAAATGAACTAAACCAAGACTTTGTTCAGAAGTGATAGTTCATTTATCATAGTTGTTCTTGGCAGTTTATCTAGGTAAATGGGACACTTCCGTGGCACGACTGACTGATAAATGTTGCAAAGATAAAGATTTTATGTAATGTTCCAAGGTTTAAGGTATCTTAAGGAGTATATCTCGGTGTTTGTCTACTGGTAGACATTGTATGCGAACGAAGTCTTCCACTAATCACTAAAATTATAATATGGTTTAAACGATTTCAAGTATTTTTACTATTAAAATCACAGCTTCAAAGACTGCTAAAAGCTCAGTTTTAATTAAACGGCTAGCGCACAACTGTGTCATTATAAATCCAACGGTGAATAATTATAGTAATTATGATTACAAAGTATGTACGTACCGCTATTTATTTAGGCCGAAGACAAAAGAGTCTAAGTGCGTCTTTTTTTAAATTACTTAATACTTAATTATGACCTAAGCAAAGAGTTACTCTAGAATTAGAATACCTACTACTTTTCTCTTTCCTGTTTATTTTTAGATCTTTTGTTTTGCTGCGTCAGTTACGGCTTTCAATATTTTGACAAAGTCATTGACCCAGTTACTCGTGAATCGTGATCGAGTAAACCAGAGAAGTAATATTTCATTTTATATTCCAGAGGTGCCTCTGTGGCCGAGATAAAAAGTGTTTTGTTATCTCTTTTTCTTTCGCATTTCCTCTACGCATAGTTTTAAGGTTATCCATTATAAAAGCACTGCTAAATAGTAGTAAAAACTACTACTAATGGCTTCTCTATTCTAAAATGGTTTTGTATGAGTAAAATAAGGTTTTGTCTGTTTTCACATTCATATTTCGAAATCAACCGAAGAACGAATTTTGATATTCGTTCTTTGGTTGTCTCTGCTCAAAGAAAAAAAAGGTCGCAAAGGTAACCCAACAATGCACGTTCCATTCAGCCTCTTTGACAAGCAGTATGGTAAACATGTTGTGGTTAATTAATTATGTGTCCAATTCAACGTGCCATTATTCATTCCACAACGCAGTCTCGTCCGGCGACGGCGACGGCGTAGCTCGCACGTCGTTTGCATAATTCGTATTTAGCGATCCAAGAATTACTGACGTATGAAATTGAGATGTGATAATCGTAACTCAATATTCCTTACCGTGGTAAATATGTAAATGGCTTTTTACGGATAAGATTTTGCTTACGAATTATGCATTATGTTATGTAGTTGTAAGGCTTGAGTAAGATGGAGATTTAGGTATACTTGTGTTTGGGTATTTAAAATATTATTACTGCAAAAAAATTGTTTAGAAAATCAGCAGATTAATAAAAACAAGCTTAAAAACTAAAACCCGACTACAAACTTTTTGACCGCATTCTAAACGTGTATGTTGACTAAAACTATAATATAAAATACATATTTGTAATGTGCTCGCCAAGACCTTTCATTTGGTACCAATTATCTCAATTAATTTTTCGAGGCTAGAATCTGTCATTTAAATTCCGTCATAACAAAAATTGATACTATTTATATAGCCTATGTTACCCGGGCTATTCTTACAAATCTATTGACACCTCATTTATTAAAATCCGTTTGGTAGTTTAGGCGCTACGGTGGAACATCCATACATACTTACATAGACTGCCAAAATCATTACCATTGCTTTTAGCTTCGCCGTAGTCGGGTAATAAACAATGAAAATTATTAGAAACTATAAGAAACGCAATTAGTGTGGACTAATTACGTTTAATTTTTCATTAGCTGAATGATTCGACGCATATCAAACGTTTCAACCGAGCGCACAATGTTGATCAAGCAGATAATTAACAATTGAAACATAAAAAAGAATACCTGACAATATCTTCATCAGGGCGAACATAAGCACATGACAAGTAGCCCTAAAGAGGCGGCTAAATAGATAACAAAACCGTTGACGTTATTGTAAGCTCGGCGAACGTGTCTCCGCAAAAATACGGGCTGAAATTCCACTGAAGGATCGCTTCAATTCCTTTATCTACGTACCTCAAAAACGAAAGAGCCATACTTAGTTATAGAGCTTCATACTTAATCTCGGTCTTAGTAAAAACGAGTGGTAAGCCAAGGTAGCGTCAAGTGTGAGTGACGTTATCGGAGCGGTGACTCGCAGCCGCGGACGTGGGCGGTGACAACGTGCCCCAAATAAATTTATCTACCTTACCAACAACGTCTGCTCACAGACCTTTTAATTACCTCAATTTGCCCTCTTCCCTTTCTCAATCAGACAATCACATTTCTCTGCCAACCCTAACGTGGAATCTATACTAATATTATAAAGCTGAAGAGTTTGTTTGTTTGTTTGTTTGTTTGTTTGTTTGTTTGTTTGAACGCGGTAAACTCAGGAACTGCTGGTTGGAATTGAAAAATTCTTTTTGTGTTGGATAGTCCATTTATCGAGGAAGGCTATAGGCTATATAACATCACGCTACGGCTATCTATACTAATATTATAAAGCTGAAGAGTTTGTTTGTTTGTTTGTTTGTTTGTTTGTTTGTTTGTTTGAACGCGGTAAACTCAGGAACTGCTGGTTGGAATTGAAAAATTCTTTTTGTGTTGGATAGTCCATTTATCGAGGAAGGCTATAGGCTATATAACATCACGCTACGGCTAATAGGAGCGGAGCATAAATGAAAAATGTTACAAAAACGGGAAAGGGTATTTCCTTTTTGAGAGCTTCCGCTGCGTGCGCTGCGAAAACGGTTCAAGTTACGCAAATATTATCTATGAAGGAATTGTTCCTCTTTAAAAGTTCTAAAAAAAAGTCCGCGACAGCATATATCTATCTTTTAAGATTGACTCACTGTAATCTTTTTTTACTGTTAAACTGTTAGGTTAAAAAGAATTATTTTTTGCGAAGCTTATTTAACCCATATGGTATTAATCTATATCTAAATAAATGTGTTTGTTAGAACGGAAATTTAATATAGAATATTTGTGCCCTTTACTCTATACAGTTTAAACAAATATCTTAGAAGATATCGCAATGTAAAAACATCCGCGCAGCAAAATAATTCGCGCGTCGCAATGTAGGTACGGCCTACGGGGGATTCTGGCTGGCCTCCGGGAAATTCAAAGTCAAAATATTTACTGCATCATAATGTTTACAAGTACAGAGTGTTATAGTATATAAAACAGTAAAAGATACCTATAGTAATTCACACTTTAATATAATCCAAGCTAATCTAAAATCTAAACCATCTAAACTATTTTAATAAAGAGGAAAGATAAGATTTTTGTTTGTTACGATTTAGCTTAATTAATGTCGGATAGTCGATAGGTATATCGAGAAAGGTTATAGCTATATTTATATGACGCAGACGAAGTTGCGTGGGTCAGCTAGTCTAAAGATAAAATGACTTAGAAATTCCCAATTTCGGCTGGCATTCTATCGACGGCTTACGATAAGCCTCTTTATGAAAATCATTGAGACGTGTTTTGCGTCTCGTATATGATTTATGATTACTGTTTAGTATTTATGTATTTTAAATCTGATCGTTTATTTGTGAAAGGGATACTTATGTACAAGGTAAAAATACGTATGAGACATTTTCAGGAAAAAGAATTTGGCTTCTTTCTTTATCGCGTGGTCAGAGTTTTAATGCCACCCACGGGCCTCTGAATTGGCTGTACAGCCATGAGCACTAATATGTATTCACTTAGGAAGATTCGAGAGAAATTTTCTCGTGGAATAACTAATGCAACTTTGTTTAAAGATATATTTCATAATTGTATGGGGGCCAAAATAGTATGTTCGCTACTACATTAAATTAAAATCAGAAGATTAGGAAAAAATACTTTTGAAAGTCACTACGTGTATACATGTTAGTGCTCGTGACTGTACACGCTGTCGAGAAATATCTCTCAGGCAAGCTGTTTCGTCACGATGTTTCCCTTCACTGAAGCAAGTGATAATTATACAATAACTTTCCTGCCCTTGACCTATTCTATGTGGGGTTGGCGTGTGATAATTTAAGTGTTAATTAATCAATACACACATGAATTCGAAAAATCACAGCTAACTAAAACTAGCAATTAATTTGACAACTTTAATAAAAGTAATAAATACCTACCTATGATTTTATTTTTCACTGATATATTAAATACTCCTTAAGACTGTATCACTAATGGCTAGTTAGATATGTTAGAATACAACCATAGCTGACCTCAAAAATGCAATCCCTGACCTAATAAATAATCTGCCTTGGAGACTACGAACTCGTATTTCATGCCATGCTTCTCATTTTTTCTAGGATAATAAAAAAGACTCGAATGCAAGCAGAGAGCTAAACAATTCAGCTTTGTACGACAACCATTCGTTACGTAGGGTTTTCATGTGAAATCGACTAATTGGACAACGTGAGAATTGCACGTGATTTTTCATCCTAATGCGGGATTAAAGATTTTTGTAAAATTCCCAGCGAGAATTTTTCAGCGAATTTTAGTTTGTATCTAATGGCACGTACTTTTGTTCATTCAAATTACAATAAAATTTCAAACACGCATTCATAAAACGTTCACTGTAAAATGTATTTTTTTTATATTTCAGGCAAAGACATACGTAACCATACGAAATTCAAATAATTACCTAACGTACAGAATACATAATGAAATGTCTTCTTTTTGACATCGGTGGTGGGAACCCATCGTATTCTGACTGTATGATCTTATTACCAGGTGGATCGGACTTCACTGATAAGATAAACCTGCGGGCCTGACCTCAACGGGTCCAGGTGATTATCTTATATTCTAATTTATTAATTAAACGGACCGTCCCCATGGCAACGTGCCCCACAGAACCGTGTTGATTTCGTTAGCGTTAGCGGATGGGCCTGAAATCGATACGTCTGGCCAGCCCCTATGGATCCACAAACGAGTATCGATTAAATCGTGAAACAGGGAAAATTGCCTCGATTTGGATAATACACGCTTCAGGTTAAAATGTGAAGTTGATATTTTAATCTTTTTTATAATAAAGTAAACTGACATTTTTAGTCATGAACATCAAAGCTGATTAGAATCTTAAACCTAGAATATTAAAAATGGCATTTATTAATAAATGCTTTAGTAACATCAGATACAGACTTAGCTTTACATGAAAATTAATATTGGAAAAACCCTTTTAGTAACACAAGATTTATCGATAATAATATATAAATTAGTACTATTAACTCGACAGTAAACGTCTGTACTATATGTATTATTATTTATGAGTGCTTAATTAACGAGAGAAATTCACGAAATTCGTGAAATTCATGATTATGCTAGGTGGAACAACCGTCGTCTGTTTGTGACAACATGCCCTCTTGTCTGTGACCCTGTTTGTAATAACTCTAGTTAAGAAAACGAATATTAATATTTATAGCAGAATAGATAGAATAGAATAATTATTTATTGTTGTTGTTTGCTCACAAATGAGGAGGTTAAAAAAAGTATCTTTACCCTCAGGGTAAACAAAAAGTAGTTGGATAGAAAATAAACGTAAGAATAATACTAGTAGTTATTAACGAAGATAGACAAACTAAACTAAAGAAGAACTATTTTACGTATTCTAGGAAAAGATAATGATAGCGCTACCTGAGTAAAATATTTTTTTGGACTGTCTCGTTCGTCAAGTCGCAAGTGCGACTGCAGAGTCCTAGGTGCGATTTTTGGGTGGAGCAAAATGTTACTGAGTTTTCCATCAGGACTTTCTCAGTAACAGCCACGGAGTCTGGATTTCTGGCCGGTTAATAGCTCACCTGCTATTACATGTGACTTAAATTAAAACTTATCTGACAAAATGTGGGTGTGCACTACGAACGTATTTTTACCCTCTGAGTAACCCTTCGGGGATTACAGGCGTGATGTTGTATTATGTAAACAGAATCTTTAAGACTTTATACTTGTTATTCAATCAACGATAACCAAATGACATTGTAGTTTTTACTTGTAGTTTTTCGTAGTTTTGTTTTAGCCCGGAATACACATGCTACTAGAAATACACATGCTACTAGAAAAGCATGCTTGTTTGCTACGAGGTAGTATGTTAATTCCTAGCATGCTATCTGAGTGTGTACATTTGCTCTTACAGACCTCAAAAGCATACTTCTTTTAAATACTTCAGAGTGACATTATGTTAAGCCGCGTCCCCACTAGGTCCGCGCGGCTCCGTAAGGCCAAGCCTAGCGCCCGTGCCTTGTGAGTGTGGACGTGAGCGAGACATGAGCCGCGCGGCCTAACAGGAACGTTTAGCGGCGTCCCCACACAGGCCGCGCTGTTCTGTGAGGGTGAGCTACGCGCCTAACAGAAAAGTTTCGGGTGACGTAAGTGGGGACACGGCTTTAAAGTCTTTTAATGGAGACACTGACAGAAAACAACAAAAAGGTGACGGCACGATAAAAAAAACATAAAATAGTAAAACCAAAGAATATCAAAAAAGAGGTTTTATACGTCGTGCTAGTTAGCAAGAAAAATAGACCGGCTTGCGATTAGGTAGCATGCCTTGAAACAAGCAAGCTCTTTTCGTATACACTTGCTACTTGTGTGCTACTAAGTGACAGCTGCTCGAAACGCATGTTTTTGTGCTACTACGTAGCATGTGTATTCCAGCATGAATTGTTCTTCTGACATTCAAAAGTGCCAGTATTGGTTTAATTGAAATAAATGCTTTGAGTTTGACATATTCTCCTGTCTAGATATCTAACTGTTTGTACACGTGGTCTCACTTTGTGCAATTTACGTCACAGACATACCACACGGTCATACCAAACGATGTTTCACGGAATAGTGCTCCACACTCTAAATGACGTTAGACGAAGGTCTTAAGAATAGCACTATTCTGAGATACGACGCATACCATATTCTCTGTGCGAGTTAAGCTCGTTGCAGTCTTGCATCCTTTAACAAAGTGGACGGTGGTATTCGAGAATTAGATACGTAGAAGCCTTCTTGTGATGTTGTTAATGTCTGGATTTGTACGGAATGAGGGCACGAGATTTTGAGCAGATTCGTAGATTATTTCCACTTCGAGGTACTGGAAAATTTTTAAGAACAACGTAACGGTTGTTTGATGAAGACTTCTTGACTAGCGCTGTATTAGTTCATTAGGTATGCAGAAGAAATGGAAAAAATTGGCTTCTGTGTTCACATTCAACCCGTCTGCTTGCAAAGCAAGAGAACAGACATATTCTGGGCACGCTCGTTCCATCTTAGAACTCATCCATGGCTTTCCATCAGGCGTGATCGAAGTTAAGAGCAGGACCATTATGAAAATAAAATAAGAAAAAAACACTGTTGGATTTCGGCAACCACTCAAAATATGTTCGTTCACAAATATCCACTCGACCTATCATTTTATAATATTGAAATCTGTGGTGATTATCATAACATTGAAATCAATTAAGAAGTTGATACCTCAATTATTACAGTAGGGATACGATTATGAAGCCATTTCGATATCATCCGGATTAATTAATGACTTCATATCAATTACAAATTGATCTTGATGTAATCTTGAATCCTGATAATTATTTGGTAAGAACATCGGTATCTTAATAATTACTTTATAAAGTAAAGCTCGTGTTATATAATAATAATATGTTTTTTATAATAATAATGTAAGATTCTGCATTCACTCTTTAAAAAGGTGGGGGTGTACTTTGGGTTAGAGCATGGATACCGGTTTTCGATAATATCGAAAAACCGGATTATGGGACCAAAAATCCGATATTGAAAAACCGATATTCGATTTCACTGATATCGGTTTTTCGATATTTTATATTAAATAAAAAAACCAGAGGCAATAGATCTTTTTTACGTATTTCATTGATTTTAACGGGTAAGTCTGCCTTACACACGGTATTCAGCTAGCTGTACTTGATGTATTATAGGTATAAGCAAGGCGGCGCGGAAAATGTGCGATCCCCTGATACTGCTGTTACTGCTGGTGGAAGTGAAAGTGACTCCGAATTCGAGAACGACGCAGATAGTGCTGAAGACGAAACCGGGGGATTTGAAGTAATACCGTTGGAGTCAAACCCAAACGAGCTTAATAATGACTATAAAAGTGTCATCAGTAAAGTACGTGCAGTAGTCAAAATTTTCAAAAATTCTCCAGTGAAGAATGACATGTTTCTACAGAAACATGTCATTGCCAGCTACTAGTCGATTGTAAGACTCGTTGGGGAAGCATCTCTACTATGGTGGATAGATTCAATAGGTTAAGATCATGTGTATCCAAAGCACTGATTGACATGAACTCTGATATCAAGTTCACACAGAGCGAGTTTGATACCTTGGACAACATCCAGAAAAGTCTGAATATTATCAAAGTGACAGTCGAAGCACAGTGCTGGCGTGATGCAACTCTATTAACTGCTGATGCGGCTATGAAATTTATGCTACGTAAATTAGATAGTCAAAATTCTACGCTGTCAAGACTTCTTGCAAGATCATTGCGCGTTCGCATTTCCCAAAGACGACTTTCTATTGCATCTACTTTGCAGTATCTCCAAAACCCTGAAACATATTTCAGTGAAGTTGCTACCGCCAAGTTCCCAAAAACCCCAGAAATGGTGGAGGAAATTTATTCACTAACTCAAAATTTTGAAGATGAATCTGTGGTTATGATTATGGATGATTTGGTCTTGGATAATAGCGCCAGCAGCGTGAGTGGAGATTTCGAAAGCGTTGATTTTGCTAAAGAACTAAATAAAGAAATTGAAAAATCATTGAAGGAGAAAAATACAAATATGCGAAATAGAAATGAAACAGAAGATGAAGCTAACAGAGATGGTGGCTATGGTGAAAATGATAAGCATAAGTTAATTCAAAATGAAATGGCATTGTTTGAAAATGGTGGCAACCGCGGGTTCTATTTAGACATGGCGTACAGATATTTACTGACGATACCCCCCACGAGTGTAGAGTCTGAAAGAGCGTTCTCGTCTGCGGCATATACGTGCAACAAAATAAGATTGTCTCTCAAAGACAATACCTTGGATGCCCTCTGCTACGTACGTTCCATATTTCAGCAATCGCGATCTCGTGAATTGCCGTAGGCTTCGTTTTTGAAGTCATATGTTGTAAGATGACTATATAGTCACCCCGCCAATTTAATATCCAGTTGTTTGCGTTTATTGTAATATTTACTTATATATGTTACTCAATTACTTATTTTAACATGTGTTGATTTTTTAATTTTATGACATTCATACTTCTTAAATTCTTCTTTCTTTCTTTCTTTTCTTTTTTTTAAAATCGTTGCCCCACACTAGGAATTCTAATTATTACATAAGATTGCAATAATAAAAGTCGTTGATTTACTTTTTATTTGTGTCTTATTTCTAATGGAATTGGACTCTAACAACGTTAAAACAAATTTAACCTCTTTTTTTTGCCATAATATCGGAAAAATATCGAAATACCGGAATATCGATATTAAAAAATTTAATATCGAAACAAAACCGGTATTGGAAAAAAGGTCCGATAGTCCATGCTCTACTTTGGGTACAAGCAACTCTGCTGTTACTCTCCATTGTTTACGAAAAGTAATGACAAATATTTCTCTATTTTTTTTTTATGGCTGTCTTAAAGACGTCGAAACCGTCTTACTCGTAGCCACTCCATAACAATGCATCTTACGCTACAGTCACAAGAAAAAGTTCTGTATAAATAAATATTTAAGTATGCTCTATGAAAGAACTTTCACCACAAAGAGAAAAAAAACGTTACGTGTACATACTTATATAACGTTAATAAATTGTCGTTATGCTACATGATCTGTCAACTATGATTAATATCATTTGGCCGTAGGCGCCAACGGCAGAATACAATGGAATTCAGATATTTTTATTACTACATAGCGGCTTATACCTTTCCAATACAGATGGATAACAATAGAAAACAATATCTAAAAGGAGGGGAATGTATAGACGCTAGCACATCATGCTACGACAATCTGTCAGATTTCTGTAATAGATTTTCAACTTTATAGCTAAAGGATTCGGTTCAAAGTTCGTTGGAAAAATTTGACAGTTTCGCAACGTCAACGTGTCACACATACTGAAAAACACGAAGCGACCATGTCTCGTCTCACGTTCTGCATTCTCGATATAATATGTCTATTTCAACGAAGAAAATTGTCTGCCCAAGAATAAAAGCTCGTAAGCTCGCATGCATCTTTTATTTCGTTAGACCAAGACGGCGACCTTATAAACTAAGCAAACATCAACTTGTTGGTTCAGGTATCGCAAACAAACTTGTGTAATTTCATTACAAACATGTTGGTACACGTCAAATTTTTCACTAGCCACTTTTGTTGGCGATCGTACCGTGTTATAAGGACGCTAGTGAAATCCCCTAGAGTACTGTGCGGTGAATGGAGCATGATTACTCGCCGAGACTAACCAACCGAAGTTTTCAACTATACTGCACAATATCTTGGCTATATTAAAGATATTACGTCATAAACGTCATCATAATTTCGCTGAACATTTATTTTCTACTCTCACTCTCGTAAAACTACACTAAATTAAATTGTACTCGTTTGTGTAAATAAAGTATACGATCGCGTTCTTTTATTTTTGCGAAGAAATCTCGGCGAGTGTAAATACGCTACGTTGATTTTTCTATTAAGAACACAGTATCTTTTATTTTGTATACACATTTCTACGTTAAACGAGTTCATATTTTAGTCTTTAAACAAGATCATTGCAAACATCATGAATTATTTTCTTTCTGGTTTCATCAAAAGAATTTCTTCATGTTGGGATTACGTAATTAAATAAAACAGGTAAAACGTGTGAGAAACTAAATACAGTTTTAAGTGCCTGTTAATTCTCTTCGTAGCATAGTTTAACATAAGACTTACGAGAAAGTGAACTTGAGACTTCGGTGTCGTTATTATTCAGGTTTCATTCGCATTTTCTCGTATAAGCTTAGTAATAAGTTTTTTTTTTTTAATGGGACAAGCCCGCCACACTATTCCCAAACCACTGTAACTCCTGTTAACCAGAATCAACAATGGCGACCACAAGAAAAGCGCCGAGACAATGAAGCTCGGCGAAGTCCCAGAGAAGCGATTTAACTGTCTTGGATCCCGCAATGAAATTAATCAGAAAAGAATAGCGGAGGAGTAGGAAAAAACATAATTTCCACTAGTAATAAGTATATTAATTAAATTAAATTAGTAAATTATAATTTGTTGATATTAAAACAGGCTAACGGTGTTATTTTTCAATCCTTATGGATCTGTGCCTAGTTGATGTCAATATGCTCGTCCCCTATTATCATCATCTTCCTGCCCTTATCCCATGTCATTTGGGGTCGGCGCAACACGTTGTTTTCTTCCATTCTGCCCTGTTAGTCGTCACGTTATCATTTATTCCTTTTTCCTTCATATCACCCCTCACACGCTCCATCCATCTTTTCTTTGGCCTTCCTCTCCCTCTCCATCCATACACAAATATGGGACTTAAATAATAATATAACTGATGAAATGTGGATGTACATCTCTGCCAAACCCTTCGGGGATTCCAGGCGTGATGATATGTCCTTTTAGACTTTCAGTATCAATCGGTTCCTTCATCGTCTCTATTAGCAGCCACTGTCCACTAACCGCAACAAGTTTATGAAATACGAATAAAATGAAATATTACATTGCGATACCCCGAGAGCCATAGAATTCATTTCAAACATTTATTTTTATTTTTAGGTGATTGTATCGGAGCGAAACCGTTTCAAAACAGGTGCGGTTATCCCCGTAGACTTTGAGGATAAGTCTAAGGATTGCTACTGATAATTCACATCTTCGGATTTTAGATATTTTGATTCCTATTATGTATTACTTCGAAGTAATTGTTTTATTGAAGCTTAGCTCGGGACATCTCTTAAAAAGTTATTTATGACACATCAACAGGATTGAAAGGTTTAGCCCAGATATGGAATACTAAGGGTTGTTTTTTTTTTAATTGGATAGAAATAAAAAAAGTTAGTGGTAAGTTTTATTGGGTTTTTCCACCAGCAATTTTTTAGTAGTGGCCATGGAGTCTGGATTTGTGCCCGGTTAATGGCAATAGGCTCCACCCCTACCGGTGTGATTTTATGTTATGATATAATTTTTTTATTTCTTGTGATTTGAAAACTACTGCGTACAAGATTGGTTGTTAAGCTTTTTTTTTTGGGGTTGCTCAAAAATCATCAAATAACCCCTCCCGCTCTTGGGCAGAGCGAAAGGGAGTGTCAGACTTCTACTGACTAAAAACCACCCATGTTCCTTTTCAGCCCTTTATGTCAAGGCCGCGGTATCTTTGTAACCAACCCGCAGCCGATTGGTTGTTAAGCTTAGGTCTTAATTATAGCACTTTTGGTCAAATAACAGTCACAACTGGTCACGAAACTAAACCACAAAGTTTGCCACCGTCATTGCATGGCTGAGCGATCATTTTCAAATGAAGTTTGTAAACTGACCCTGTAATGTCAATATTGCACAGTAATTGGACGTTGGGGCGCCGAGATGCCAGTCGCTGCATGTGAAATATTGATATTATGTCATATCTGGTTAGCCTGGCCACATTACTTAGTTTGAGCTGGCGAACTCATACCATCAATATTTTGCTAGTAAGTTTCTAATAAATGTGGACTAGATGCACCCTGTGGTTTTACTCGCATAGAGATTCAAACAGTATTCTATTGCGATAAAAAGCCTATGTTAATCTCCGTTCCGTAAACTAACAAAAAAAATACGCCTGCAGTCCTCGTAGGGGTAGGCCTGTTGTTTCTGTCATCTGTGGGGTAGGCAGAGGTGCAATTTGCTAATTAAACATAACTGGTGAATGGTGGGTATACTAAAGTACACCGTCATTTTCCCAAATGTGTTTTTTTTTTCCATTTATAACCCATCCCTCTATTAAATATTTTTGTTCTGTTACTACATGAACGAAGAAAACTTTCAAACTCATAGTATTAGTAGGTTACGTCTTGTAAAGCTCGCTATACAAGACATATTATTAATCCAATTAAAGTCATATACTCGAATACGAGACACGTTTATTTATATAATATGTTATCTTGCTTTCACAAACGCATATACGTAGCCGTGTGAGGGATAAGTTGTTGCGCTGAGCCGCGATGAGTAGACTGTAATTACTAACAACGCCACACCCGAACTTGAATACTGAGTTTCAATATCTGAGCTTAGTTGGAACGGAGAGACAAACGTATGGGTACAGACACACACTGGATGCGACGTTGTGTCGCGGATGTCGTGTACCGATGCGAAGTTTTGTCGCACGCAACGTAACAATAGGGAAGTTTCCTGACTAAAAAAAATATGATTCTATTTAGCCCGTCTGTTAGATTATCGAAAAATATTGAATACGTATTTTTTGTTTTATCAAATCAATGAAAAATGGAGAAGATAAAACGCGTCAAATAATTGAGTGGGGGCTTGTGACGTCACTCACCGGTAAAAAATGTCATACTAATGTCTTACAACATGACGTAACGCGAGTTTTCATTGCATTGTACCGTCTTCATTGTTTGTTTACGAGCAAAAAGAAAAGAAAATGTGTCAAATATTTTTGGAAATCTATCTGACCGACAATTTTTCAACTACTCGATTCTCGTGTGTCGTGGAAATTAAGCATGCAATCCAATGACGGAAAGCATGGACGCAGTTATTTCTGTGTTGTTCCGTGCACCATAAAATTACTTGGCATCACGATTATAATCCACAAAGTGTATGCAGAGGTGTACTAGGAAATTATGGATGGGAAAAACCAGTAACACTTTCCCCGACCCGGGAATCGACCACTAGACCAGTTAACAACATCATACCACAATAAAAAATCGTTTTGTGATTTTTTGCGGCGCGCGACATTCGCTTTGTATCACGATGCGACTTCGACATCTTGAAACAAATGCATGATAAAGTAATGCAACATACGACGCAATTCACTGTATATTTTACTTTAGGTATACCTCTGCCCAGCCCTTTCAGTAAACCAGACGTGATGGTATATTTTATTAGTCACTCGCCTTTGCAATATAATACAATTGATTAGCTCGATCACGAGTGTAGTCATATACTTTCTAGAATTAGTTGTTATAAAGTTTAAAACATGACATTTCATGTTTATTCTAGGCTCAGAATAAAACTGTCTAAGACCAATGATAAATAAAAAATACAATTCGTGAGAACCTACCAATTCATTAACAGAAAAAAACCAAGAAAAATCTACGAATACATTATGGTATGTTTATTCGCTAAGACTTTTAAATGAAATGCTATTACAGTCGAAATAATTATGCTAAGTTCCAGACTAATGAGATCTCAGAGAGACATCGTAACGACTTTCGAGTTTTTTACATAAACTCAATAAATTCCTTTTTTTTTGGGGGAGTGGGAAGTTATCACATGACTCCCCACTCTGGGCAGACCGGTAGGGAGTGTCAGACTTCTACTGACTAAAAACCACCCATGTTCCTTCTTAGCCCTTGTGTCGAGGCCGCGGTATCTCTTTCGAACAACCCGCAGCCCCGACGCGAGGGGACTCAATAAATTCCTTGTTTTCAGTTCAATATCTGTCGTACGCTCGGTCAAGCTAGGTTGGATCCACATAAACCCTTCATGAATAAAATATTCGCAACACGTAGAACATCTCAACAAAGGCTTTTCTTTCTCCCACGTAACTTAACACCGTAATTGAAAATTTAATAAAGTATTCTTCATCCGTCCCGCAATATAAAGTATATAACAACTACGAATATTACTTCTTATTTAGTTTTAGAGCATCGTTGGTCTTAGTGCATGTTTACGTACAGGCGGGGCGTCGCGCGGCGCGTTGTGCTTTTTTTATTCAAACACATGGCGATGTATGAAAACGTTAACAATTTCAAACGTCGATTTTTTAGAAGCGTTTTTCACTCGTCAGTTTAAAATGCAGTGTTGGTTGTGGTGGACCCGCCTCTCAGTAAATTAATAAAAAAGCACGCATCGAGCCTTCTGCACGCGCCGCGCGACGCTCCGCGTCTTCGTAAACGAGCCCTTATATAAAGTCGCAACCGCAGCTGCTGAGCATGAGTTTCGATTCCCGGGACAGGTAAACTGTTATTGGGAATTTCGTAGTAGCAGCCACGGAGCTGGATTTGTGCCCGGATGATGGAAATAGGCTTGCCCCCTATTAAATGGGACCTGAACATGACTGGCGAAATGTGAGTGTGCTATTAGGTACACCTTTGCCTAACCCCTCGGAGATTACAAGGCGTGATGTTATGTCTATTTAGATTTACTCGACAAATGAGCACCACTACGTAATATAGATACAAGCAAACACAAAACACAGTATTAATTAGGATGGCCCCCGTAAAACCACGAGTCTTTAAATTATAAAGGCACATCAAAAAATTCTTTAACTTCATTATCTCCAAGTTGTCAAGATCGTATCGCACATTGTTCTTGTCTCCACAAAGAAAGATTAACAAAAGGTTTCGAAAGAGATTTTAATTTAATCATTCATCTCAATCTATGTAGATAGATGAATGTCCACGAAAGCCTTTGGCTAAGTTAATTGAAAAGTTTTACAACGAAATTAGACACTAATAAGAGGGTAAAAGTAATCTTTGCTAAGTCTTTAAGAACTCGTCCTCACATCTATTTGGCGCCATTTGCTCTACGAAAGTGTTCACGGTTTAATGCTACGCCGAGGTCGTGCTACGAGCTACGCGCTACGAACTCGCTACGGGCTACAACTTTTGCTTCAAAATCGTAATGACCACTTTTGGTGATGGGAACTAATTTAACTCTATAATCTAACTGCGAGTACATTTTATTTTGTTCATGTAATTGTCACTTGCATTTTTATTAAAAACTCGTTTAAAATCACATAAGTATATCTGAACTTTCGTAGCAAAAACCGTAACTTCAAACCTATATGCCGTATGCGTTTCGTAGTAGAAACAGTAGAGTAATGTCTGGTAAAACTAGACATACGTATAGGAAAGTGCACTTTTGGTGTATCTATTTTGCATGCATAACGTAGGGCGCGAGCTTTCCCCACGTCGTCGTTCCGTCGGTATTCTCGACAAAATATGCGAGTTAAGTGCATTTTCGGTGCACTACCGCGGATGTGTGCAGACCTTAAATTGAAAATGGTATACAAATATTTTCATACTCTTCGTTGGAACTAGAATGTTGTTTTGGAAAGATGGCTCACGGTGTGTTTGTCTGAATTGAATGTGGAACATTTCTGGTTGTATAATACAGTACAATCAGCACATAACATTCCCAGTGCTGGACACAGGAATCCGGGTGTGTAACCCACCACGCTGGCCAATTGCAGGTTATTGGATATTAATAATTATCATACAAAACAATTTTTTTATGATAACTTGCTTTAATTTTTTTTATTATTGTATCTAAACACGTCTTTCAGAAATTAAAAAAATAAATATCTTATCTTATTCGCCTGAGGCACGATTTTAATCAAGGTAAAGTTACAACATACTTTTTACAAAGTTTCTAGACATTTACAACACTCACCAATAGAGAGAGGTCATCTCTATAAACTTTCGCTGACAAATCCTTAACGACGGATTAAGGTATTTAACAAAATATTTCAAGTACAGTTTCAAATAGTTAGTTAGTTTCTTAGCGTGTACGATAAGGCTTCTGTCCTACCGCGGGCAATTAGCGAGAAGCGGGTGGACCGAGGGGTTGTAACTAAAAACGACTTGTTTATTTGAAAAAGTTCTTTGGCGTCAAACAGACGAACAGCACTTTGCTGTCGACAGACCCAATTTCCGATGTCGACAGAGGCAACTGCAGCTGTCGACAGAAGCAACTTGTAATGTCGACAAAAACAACTGCTGACAGACACGCTGACTGCTGCCCACCATGTCGACAGCATTGTTGTAGTGCGCCGTGAACGTTATTGTCGGTCTATTTGAAGTCGACTGACAAGACGGTGCGCGCGCTGCCCTCATATTAAGCTGTCACCATTGGTAGCGTTGCTGCCCACGTGTCGACGGCAAACGCCGAACAATGGCGGCAGCTGCAGTTGCCTCTGTCGACAGCTGAAGTTGGTTCTGTCGACTGCAAAGTGCTGCACATCTGTACGAGGCCTTTCTCAGCGGAGGTGCGAAGTTGTACAACAAGTATATTTATAACAGACACGGGACGTTTGTTGACTCAAACATTCTAACTATACCAGTTACAGACACTTTTATAAAAAATCTAAATATGAAGCCACACTGTGAAAGGATTGTAGTTGTCCATTTCAAAGCGTTTCGGTGTTGAAGAATGGGCAAGAAACTCCACTGGCACTATTATAAATCGAATGATTGTCACAAAACCTTGATAACAATGTCACATCATTCGTGTTGAGATTATTCTTTTTTGTTATTAGTTAGAGATTATATTATAACGCTGTCGGAGGGACGCATTCCTAAGCCGTGGTTATATCAAAGGCTCAAGGCGTTGACGTGCGGTCCCCGGTCGCGATTGGATGCCCACAGGCATCGGTCATCTTAACTTACTATTAAAGAGCGGTCATCTAGAGATGCCATTTGTTTTTATTACCGACTAGCTTTTGCCAGCGGCTTCGCCCGCATAGATTAAAACGCGAGGCAGGTTTTAAGAAACGCTGTTGTGACCATCTGGCTCATTCTTAACGGTTTAGTCGGAGAAAGCAAACTGTAAGCAAAACTGGAAAACTATGGAGGAGGCAGCAGTGAGACAGAGAGCGATGACATAAAAAAGTCTTACAAAAGTACAATAGCTGCACGGTCAAAATGACACGACATTGCAGACGACAACAGACGACGACAGATTATTTCTTTAATTAATATAGATACTGAACAAGTGGTAACGTTTTGATCGGTGTCTCTTCCAACCTGTGTAAACTTAAGTTAAACTGTAGAATAAATCGAGGAACAAACTCGCTAGCAACACATCTATCGCCTGTAAAGTTGAGTCGCTTCCGCGTCGAGTGAAGCCCTCGCCTAAGGCGTGGTTATGTCTAGGTGACAGCTCAAGGCGTTGACGCCCGATCCCTCGTCGCGACAGAATGCCCCAGGCGTCTGTCATCTTCGTGAGGTTTGTCAAGGACGTTGTCTTATCTATAATTAATATGAATTAATAATTTAGGCCGTATTTGTGACATCGAAATTGTGTAGAAGTATCACAAACTTAAATGCAAGAGAAAGAAAACGAACATGCCGAAAACAAAAATGATTATCCGGATTCTTGCATTCAAGTAGATAATATTTTTCTGAGTAATTTTACGTTTGTTTTTGACTGACTTTTGATACACCCTGCAGGAGCATACCATAATCAGATTATATTTTTAGAAGACGAATATAAATAATGTACAAAATTAACTATGTAGGCACTTAACTTATTTCCACAGATACGAGAATTACGAAACGGCACGCTGCTATACTAAATTTTATACCTCATATATAGAATGTGCCATATATGACGCACTTGGTGACCTCGTTCTCATTATTCGCAACGGGAATATGATAATACAAATTAAATATTTATCCCACAGATCTATAACCGTGAAAACTCCCCTTCTGATTCCACCCTACAACAGTCAAGTTATAAGGTAGCTATAATTAACTCACATTATTTACATAACGCTCTATTCAATGCTAAACCAAGAATAGAAAACCAAGCACAGGACACGGTATATTTTAAATTTGTGTTGGTGGATACAAAAAGGGTAAATATTTTGACCCTGCGACCTACCTACCTAGTGTCAAATAAGCCCCCACTATGTTACTACAAAGTTACTACACCGAGAGTTATTCAAGTGTACTGAAACGGACGCCTATGATCTAAGCTATAAATAGAGCACCCTATCTCTTCCCCTAGTCATAAGGGTTTCATTTTGGAGGTCGTGCGGCTCCTGGTTTGGTTTAGAAGTTCGACCTTGAACACCATAGTTTGTTTATACTCGTTAAGAGTCGATAGCGTTGAAAAATAAACTTCGTCCTTATAGCCCTGTTTAATTTATTTTACTACTATGCGACAAAGTCTAAATATGATAAAAATTAAATCATTCCCGAGGCATCAAAAATATTAAGAAGACTTTTAAAGTTGTCAAAATTTCGAATTGTCGCCAATCGGTTTTGTTAAGCATGTGGTAGACAATTTGTTAAGCATGACATTTTTAAATGTGCATGCAAATCCTTCGTGCAAAACCGAGTTCGCTCATTTGCAAGCATGCCATCACCGGCAACACGACAATATGGTCGATTTAGTGGATTTATTGTTACAAAAAAATTAAAACAACTGAGAACTGAGAGCTGTGCATGCGACCTGCTACAACCGCTCGGTTATACCTGTCGTACCGCGCATACATAATCAAGCGGAGAAAATATCTATTTCAATATTCTCAAGGTTGCATTTACAGGCCAGAATAACTGTACAGTTTTCTCCTACACACGTAATCACACGTTCATGCGAACCTATACAGATAGACTGCACAGTCAGAACTGCACATGCATAAACTATCATATAAAATTGACACCAGACAAATGAAGACTTGTCGCGCTGCTCAGTCTGTTCAGTAAGTGCCTACAGGTGACAAAACTGGTAAAAAAGTTTCAATTCAACCCAATTTCTTTGACAGTCCCTGGTTATTTCAGTTTCTCAACAGATAATTCATCAGCAGAAACATATTAATTTCAGTAGCCGTACCACTACGAACGATGTCAGGACTATCGTAATATACTCCACAGTAAATAAATACCTAAATCGTAAACATTCAAAACTTAGAAAGTGAAACATTCAGAAAAAGTGTAATAAAGGAAAATCATCACCAAATATTACCGTTCTCATCACTTGTGCTCGTGGCTTCTGTAAAGTACTACCTGTCAATAACTACCTTTAATATCATAGGTACAGGTTGCACTTCAATGGTAGTAAAACCAGTAGAAACTGGCCTTTATTATATTGAAACTTCGAGACCGGCTCAAGGTGTACCACCAACATGTAGCCTTATGATTGTAATTACGCTTCATTGCAGTCCACAGCTGGGCATTGGCCTCTTCAATCGCACAACACTTAACTCGATTCTTGGCAACTCTCATCCAGTTGCTACCAGGCACCCTGCAAAGATCTTCGCTCTACTAAGCCTGAGGACGTCCCACCTTACATTAAGAATACGTCTACTCCAACGATCATCGGTTCTACGGCTAATATGGCCGAACCCATTGCCGCTTCAGCTCACTCAATCCGTGAGCTATGTCGACAACTCTAGTTCTCTGTTGGATTAGCTCGTTCTAAATGAGATGCCTTAGGGAGCATAGTCTGCTACATGGCTCGCTGAGCGACCCGTATGAACCAATCGTTCACGGTACGGTGTCCACATTTTGACCCCGTAAGTCATAACAGGCAGGACGCACTAATTGAAGAACTTGGTCTTTAGGTTATGGAATACGCGATGAGAAGACCCGACGAAGCTTCCCAAATGCTACCCAGCCAAGCCGTATTCATCGGTTAGCCGGGACTCTCAAAGTTTTTCTTGTTTTATAATAATTGCAGTTCGCATACCAAAAACCAATGTCAAGTACAGCGTTTTAGCCTGACTTTATTTAATTTATTTAAAACTAGCTTTTGCCCGCGACTTCGTCCGCGTTTCCGTCGTTTTTCGTAAAAAAGTACCTTTATGTCCTTCCTCACGGTTCAGTGGTTTTGATGTAACAGACAGATTAACTTTCATATTTTAGTAGGGAAATACAATATGTCAATCCACAATACTGTTGAAAAATATCGCAAAAAGGAACCGCAGAATATTATTAATAATAGCTGTGCCCGCGACTCCGTCAGCGTGTAACTCCTTGTATGTTATTAAGTTAATGTACCTATTGGTAATATTGTTTAGACCACTTTCACATGAGGCTTATGTAGGTACCTATAGCGTTCTATAGGTAAAACTTCAGCCCAAAGCTTCCGGGTAAACTATGTTGAAAGTTGACCCGTCCGGCACGTGAACATAAAGATTTCTAGAACTGCTAACCCGGGAAAGAGCGACATATAACTGACCATGCGAGAAACAACTGACACCGAGATCTACTCCAGCAACACGAAAATTCTGCCCTTGAGCCTTATTAATTTACCTACTTCACTTAAAATAAATACCTATAACTACTATAATTAATAAAAGTACCTACGCTTTTACCTACTTATTACAAAAATAAAATTGATCATAAATTAGCCAAAACGTACCTATCGGTATCTAAAAATCTATGCGTACCTACTACTTCCCCTAAAAAGAAATAAAATGCGAACTAATAATAATTTGTAATTTGAACGAATATTTAAACACTACCAAAATAACTACTTAATACCTATTTTATAAAATAACAACAAAAGAAATTCAAATAAACTATTTAAAGACTAAAAGTCGCGCTGATAAGCACGGTTTGTTAATATCAATTATTGTCTGTCAATAAGGTCGAACGCTGAACGCATCAACAGCCAAATAGTGAATGAAGCTCGCTCCCGTTACACAAAAATAATCCTTATGGCATGATTCAGTATTCACGCGCAGCTTATTAGCGTATTTCATATTTGGTTCAGTTTGATGTTTCTGTACCGATTACTTTGATTCTTTTTTTATTGAATAGGTAATAATATTAATTTCTTATAATTAGGGATGAGTGAGAGTATTATAAACGTAAGAGTAAACAAATATAATCAGAAAGCTCCGAACTGCTATGCTATCGGGAGTTACACGTGTTATTGTGAGTCAACCATAAAAGATAGACATATGCTGTTGCGGGATATTTTTTAGATAATTTTATGTAGAACATTTCCGTCATAAATGATTTCTATTTAGCTTTAACCATTAAGGCTACACACGCGACGGAAGCTTAAAAAATGGAGCAACTTCTCCCGTTTTCCCAACATTTCCCTTCACTGCTCTGCTCCTATTGATTGTAGCGTGATGAAAAGTATACTATAACCTCCCCAGGAGTATGAAGAATAATTGTACCAAGTTTCGTTAAAATCCGTCGAGTAGTTTTTGTTTCTATAAGGAACATACAGACAGACAGACAGACAGACAGACAGACAGACAAAAATTTTACTGATTGCATTTTTGGCATCAGTATCGATCACTAATTACCCCCTGATAGTTATTTTGAAAATATATATCATGTACAGAATTGACCTCTCTACAGATTTATTATAAGTATAGAAGATAACTTTATGATAGATTTGAATTCTTCCACCTTATTATAAGTACTTACCCATATCATCGATAAGAGGCGCCATCCGCAGCGTCACCCCAACCAGAAGCAGACAGAGGAAGAGAAGCAAACACGCCGTCACCATGATTGTGTAGCGAGCGCGACGGGGGAGCTCATCGGGGTCCAGTACCTGTGCCAAAAGTGATCACATGTCATTATCATCATCATCATTTATTTTCGGCCGAAAGACGGTCACAGCTAGACTTAGGTCGCCCAAATTCAATAAAAGGACCACATAGATGTCTCATTTGCTCAAGTGTAATTTTGTTTACCGTACGGGACTCTTTCTCCCATGCCCTTATCCCAGTTTATTTGGAGTCAGCGCTACACATTATCTTCTTCCGGACCTCTATATGTTTATCATCGGCAAATATTGGGAATTATCATAAACATGTTGAGTAGGTAAAATAAACGAGTACTTTGAAGAACTTAGTGCTTGCACGATTCAGGATTTTGTTGTTAGTTCTTGTTTTTTGTCATAGATGGCGCTGTAGTACTTTATGTAGTGACGCTACAATGTAAATTATGCATATACTAAGGTATGGGACCACCACCAATTCATGAACAATAAAAAGTTTAGCACCTGCATCTATAAACAAGTCAAAGTAATTTACTTGAGTAAAAGTAATTAATTAAATTAGTAAATTGTAAGTTATGGAATCAGGCGTTACTTTGCGGAAATCCATGACATTAAATGCTATGAAATATATGTAGTTTTAATACCGCGAGACATATATCCAGGTCTGAAAGCAGGACACAAATCCCACCGTCATGCATATGCACATGCACACATGGGATCATGCATATGCACACATACAATACAAGTGTGAAATAATTAGCATGCCATGCAATCAAACCTATCCTCGACACGTGCTGAGGATGCCCCGTGGAGGGGCGAAACACGTGTCGAGTATAGGTTTGATTGCATGGCATGCTAATTATTTCACACTTGTTTTGTATGTGTGCATATGCATGAGGGCGGGAGGGTGGGCCCATGTGTGCATGTGCATATGCATGACGGTGGGATTTGTGTCCTGCTTTCAGACCTGGATATATGTCTCGCGGTATTAAAACTACATATATTTCATAGCATTTAATTTTAGTAAATTGTAGTACAGTAATTGTTATAAATTGGAACTGTCAAAAGTTAGAAACTTTGCTTTCTTTGACGTTTCTTACTTCTTGCCTTTTGCATAAAACTGGTTGCACAAGTAATAACTTAAACTCAAGTAATTACTTTATCTTGACAATAGATACGAGTGTAATTAACATGCTTCGCTTTCATACTTCAGATATTCAGTACAACTGTTTTAAATTTACTGTACAAGGTGCGCTGCTTGTCAATAAAAAAACAACATTATGGCAAGCTTCTTACATTTATTCTAGTTTCCTGTTTTACCGTCTGCACAGATATTTTATATGTTAGTCGAAGTTTCAACAATACTATTTCCATCATTTTAAGCCAAGCAACGTTACCTATCCTTATTACTCGGAACTTGTTAAACAAATATCTGGTCCTTCGAGTAAACTAATGACATCTGTGCGCAAAACTCTTAACCTTCTTGGTCGGATTTAATTCAACGCCATCTCACGGGTGGTGGCTTCAACCAATTGAGAGGTTTGCAAGGACACTTATGTATATTCGTAACTAGATGGCGCCACAATGCAAGCAGTGAACGCAGAACTGATGCACTTCGTCACGGAGAACTTAGACAAAACTTTTGTTGTGGAAATGGCGGGAAAGCAATTTGTAGAGGAAAACAATAGCAACGCTTATAGTTGAGTTCCTCCTTTTGTTTTCATAGTGTTCATGGTATCTGAAGGATTGTTACGTTTAGTAGATGACTTTGCACTTTGCAGGAACCTAATTGATGCACATTAGTGAGTCTTACTGCGGTACTCAGAGATATTTAATGATTACTTAAGCCGACACTTAGTAAAGATTTGGCAAATAAAACTCACTAAAGTGTCAAAATCTTTACTTAGTGATGACTTAAAAACGTCTCTGAGTGCAACAGTTAAAGACTAGTGCTGATAAGAGGGGCCGAGAATGTAATAGGGAAGCAGGAGAAAAATACGAAGGACTAACTAAAACTATTTTCTTTCTGTCTTTAAAACAAGTCACCAGACTATGGCTATTTTCATACCGTCAACGATAAGATTGCTTGAGCAAGATTATGGCTGAGTAAACTTACATGTATAACTTTAGCTTGTTCGTCGATAGCCGAGACAAGCAGCGTGCGATGTTTCTTAGGCTTTTGTCCGTGAACGTGTTGTTGATGGCGCCTGCGGCGACGACGGCGGCGCTCCAATTCCAGCTGCTCGGGGATTTCCATTTCTCTGTTGATCAAATTACAAGCTTACCTACTATTAGAAACGTAAATCTTTAAAATCTTTAAAAAATCTCGTACAACATAATGTATTATGCTACGTAAAGTGATGGCCTGAAACACAGGTTTAAATAAACCTAGATCGGGCAGGTCGCTATACAAACTTAGGCTATAAAAATTACAACTATTTGTAACTCTTGATAATATTTTTTAGTTATGGTTTACTGTACTAATTATAATTTGTATGTGAAGCAACACTACTGTGCCTAAATGTACACTCTTTTGTATTATTTTTTCTTAAATAAGTTATTCTATTCTAAATTATTCTATTCTATTCTATTGCTGTTGGATATTTCTATTCTATTTCTATTTATCTTCGGGGACGCCGGCAGACACCAGACGGGCGATCAGTCCTTTCGTTGTGGATTATTTCGCCCAGTTCCCCATTTTGGTGGATCCCCTTCATGGGTTACTGGTGGTCGGCATCGCGAATCTTCCTGTTGCCTTGCAGAAGCTCACCAGTTGTTCGGTAGAGATTTCTGCAAGCTTCTCTTCATTAATCTCATCTGTTCCTAGGATTTCCCATCTGAGTAGCTCATACATTGTGCATTCCGCCACAAGGTGGAAACTTGTTTCTTCTGCTTCTCCACATGCTGGGCATATGGGATCTTCCTTTACTTTCATAATCGTCAGGTGTCTATTGAGTCCACAGTGTCCTGTTGCGATGCCTACTACTAGTCTTATGTTTCCCCTGCTCATTCTGAGTAGCTTGTGGGATTTCTTTTCATCATATGACTTTAAGAAGATTTTCGATTGTCGACAACCTTCTGTTGCATTCCATCTTTTATTTGACTCTCCTGTGGTTATTCTATGGATGATTCCTTTTGTTATATTATGTGGGATCGGTAGCCTGGGCTCTGGTCCCACAAAGGTTTCATCCGCTCCTTTTCTGGCTAATTCATCTGCTATCTCATTCCCTTCGTGTCCTTGATGACCAGGGACCCATGCGACTGTTACTTCTGCTTTTTCCGCTAGTTGGTTGAGTGCTTCCTTACACTCTTTAACCAGTGCAGATGTGACTTCCACTTTGTTCAGTGCTTTGAGTGCTGCTTGACTATCACTATATATAACTATTTTGGAAAGATCACCTGCAAGGGCGTTTCCAATTATTCTGGTACATTCCATAATGGCATGTATTTCTGTCTGGAACACACTAGCGCCTGTTCCTAGTGAGAATGATCTATTTATCTCCAGTCTTGGTATGTGTATCCCAGAGCCGGATAGCTTGGTTGACTCTTTCCTTGATCCGTCTGTATAGCAGACCGCCATAGAGGGATCACTCTCAATTGTCCATGCTGTTGGACATAGGTAGGCCCCTCCCAAACTTAGCCTTAACATCTGTCCCGCGACTTCCGCATCTAGTCTGAACCAGCTAACTTTTTAAAATTGACAGTCAATCTGGCTGGGGGGTGTTCTAGGCGATCCCCCCAAAAAAATTCTCAACGTCAGACTCATGTGTCGGGCGGTACACGAGTACTCGTATCATTATTTAACTAGTACTCGTATCATTATTTTACATGGAAACCTATCTACACAAATACTCCCGTTGGGGCTGCGGGTTGTTCGAAAGAGATACCGCAGCCTCGGCACAAAGGGCTAAGAAGGAACACGGGTGGTTTTTAGTTAGTAGAAGTCTGTCACTCCCCCTACCGCTCTTCCCAGAGCGGGAGGAGTAATTTGATGATTTCCTACCAAACAAAAAAAAAAGGATGTAGGTACTTACCTACGTCGAGTTTGCAGTTTAAGTTTCTTACGCTTATGCCGAGCGATCTCATGCTCGCACCAGTGCGATGGTAGCTCTTCGCCCGGACTGCCGATGATAGAAGCCTCCTCTGCAATGACACAAATAATAAAAAGTTACTAAATAATTTGGAAATATTAATGCGGTTCAGTGGTGGAGGCCCCGGCTTACAAGCCATGTAAGCCGTGGGTTGAAACCCAGGCAGGACATAACTTTGTGTAATTTATTTCATCACCACTGCTCTCAAAAACAATAAAATAAAACATCGTGAGGAATCCGGTATATCCTAGAACTTCGAACTGCACTGGGCCCGTGTGGTGGATTGTAGACTCATGATGATGACGATGATGAATGCCGGATCCGATTTTGAGGTCACAGTGGGGTGACACAGGCTAACAGTAATGCCTCAACGTATTGGTAGATGGAAATATTAGGCACTATCACCTGACGTTGATTATGAGCTACAGACTCTGAGGGTCTTATGCTCGAATACGTTGGTGCAAATCTATTTTATCATGAATTGGAATAGAAGAAAACTATATCATGGCAAGTATTGTTGATGGATTGAACTGTATGTCTACCTACAAGAGGGAAAGCGGATGATAGATTGTGGTGATGTTAATTGGTGGACACAATCGCCACCAGCAAAGATCTCTAACGCTCATAATTATGAATCGATCAGATTCATAATTATGAGCGTTAGAGGCAGAAAAGAATGATCATATTTTTTACGTAGATTTATATCCCCCGTTCCTCTCATTACCCTTCTTATTTTCTATTTCAAACTCAAACTCAAATAATTTATTTCAATTAAGCCATTACAGGCACGTTTGAATGTCAGAAGGACAGAAGAAGAACGAAACTACGAGTGCAATACATCATTCCGAAAGCCACCACGCCGAACCACACGCCACCGAATGCCCGCAACAACGAACACTGCGCGCACGAAAGCACGCAGCGACGCACCCCTATTCTTTGCCCTTCGTATAATTCCACATGTTTAAAAGCATTAAGTTGGACATTATCTTGATAGTTTCTACATTGCAATTTAGATACCATCTACAAGGCTATGACCATAACTTATGGCCGGGATTTCAAACTATAACCATTAAGATAGTATTCCTGTAACGGCCTAGCCTTCTATCGCCATCATGTAGTGAGTTTATCGAGAGAAATAAGCACTTCGTGTGGAAAAAATGTCGTAACTTTCTTGAAGTATTTTATAGCACTTTTTTATAAATTTTAAGTTAGGTGTAACACTTTATAGGCTTATTTTTTCCTCAACGAATCATTTTATCCGAGGATAAAGGTTTTGTGCTCAAAAACATGCTTATCAATCTTATTTAAACCTATAAAGTCTATTCCATTATTATTGGTCATCATCATCACCCAATAATTTTCCCACTGCAGGGACTCAGGCCTTCTCTCTAGGAAAGGGATGTGCTATAATCCACCGAGCGGACCCAGTTCGGTTTGGTAGATGTCACATGTCTTCGAATTTTTGGTTCTGAGAGCTGCCGGTTTCCTCACGATGTTTTCCTTCACCGTTTTGAGACCAGGGCCCCGAGTCTGCTATTCAATAGTGTCAGAATGCAAATGGTCTATCATTGATCTCATAATTGTTGATTTTGACAAGTAGACGACAAGCCAAAAAGTACCTTAAGTCTGTCGACTTAAGGTACTTTTTGGCTTGTCATCAATCAACAATTATGAGATCAATGATGGACCATTCTGACACTATTGAATAGCAGACTCGGGGCCCTGTTGTGATGAAATAAATTACACAAAGTGCGCCTGCCTGGGTTCGAAGCCACGACTCAGTGTCAGTTTGTAAGACGGGGCCGCCACTACTGGGGCTATTTGGGATTATTGGTAGAAATACATAGATAATTTCTGAGCAAGTAGTAATACTTACATGTGTAGGTAATACTTTCTACGGCTGCGCGATAGTTTTATTAATCTTTTAGTAGAATATAGAAAATTCTCAACATCTTTCATCTGGTTACCTCAGGGGTTTATTTTCACTGTTTTTTCTGATAATTCATTTAGCCACTACTATCTGTCTGGTAAATGGCACAAAGCTCATATTTCTTAGAAATAAACTCAATTGTCTGGATGCGGGAGTATCGTACACCTATTATACCTTCTATAGATTATAGTGCTACTGACCGTCGGGCACGGGGTCTCGTAGAAGCAGTAACAGTGGATGCCGCGCGCGCCGCCGGGACTGTTCGGCGTGCAGAGCGCGTGCTTTGCGCTCCACCAGCGCGACCAGAACCGCCTCCAGCCGCGCCGCGCCACTCTCCTCCGTCCATACTGCTTTGTCGACCGTCTGGAAACGTGGAGACTTCATTACAATTATAGGATTAGGGTTTGAGCTATTAACGTGAAAGGTTCTGTCAGCGTTACAAAGGTTTAGCTATCCAGAAGAACTGAATAGCTGTCTGCATGCATACTGCTCAGACAAAACTTAATTTTGTAAAATTTGTAATGGCTATGAATAATACAATACAATACATGGTAACACAAATGTTGCTGATTTAAGCCTTACTTTTATCATGAAACTTCCATAATGCATGTTGACAGCAACGTATTTCTCAGACCACGAAAACATACTGCTGAATTAAAGCTATGCATTTTTTGTTTCTTTTCAATACTGGGCTTAACAAAAACGTTTAACGCCCTATCGACTTTTCTAACAAAATTCTTTACCAACACTGAATCAAACAATGATATAAAACATTGTTTGAACGTATTTGAATTCCATATCTTCACACTTTTAAATGGTACAGCTCACGCTAGGGAAAGTACTATAATATTCATACCTACTCGATTCCAGAAGGAAATCGACTTTTCCGTTTTCCTTTCGAGGGAAAGTACCGTAAGAATTGTGAATAAAAAATAATAAATATATAATAACTCCTTTGAAATAAAGGTTTTACATTTCGATACGAGTTTTTGAGCGAATAAGATAAAAGTTTCGGTAGATAATCTGCAATTAGACAAAGATATAGTGTCTACTAACTACGCACATATCTACATAACATTTATTGGACGAACGTTGAGTAGTTTCCAATATTTCAACATTTTGATAGCTGCCACTGCTACCAGTTATAATCCATTACGTTAGTACATTATAGTATATGATTGATTACCAAATATCACGATTATAATTATTCATGTGGGCCGTAGATACACGTATCTTACGAGTCGATTACGACTTAATTAAAATTGCTTTTTGGATATAATGGCCGGTAAAATAGTGATTAGGATATTTAGGAAAATAAAAAAAAAACATACACACGAATTAGAGAACCTCCTCCTTTTTGGAAGTCGGTTAAACTGTTAAAAATAATAAACCGTCACGGAGCCTGGATTATAACCCGGTTGATGGCAATGTACTCGCTCCCTATTTTACATGGGGCTTAAACATAACTGGCGAAATTTGGGTGTACTAATGGAAAAACCTCTGCCTAGGCCTTCAGGGATTACAGGCGTGATGTTTTGTGTTATGAATCTTATTCCCAATAACACTAACATCAGCAAACACTGTTACTCAAATCTAGTGCCTCTAATATGAAATCATTCAGCATCGCATATGAACGATATACGTACTAACTCTAACCATCACAAAGCATGACTGATTGCTGGTTGACTAGCGCTTCCTGAACTCGGTCTGTTCAGGAAGTGCGCTGTTGCGTAGTTTGTGTTAACAGACAGACTAGCTTCAAACCCGCACTATAGTAGGTACCTACCCATAATTTATTAAGTAACATGGATTTTATCTCATTTATATTATAAAGGCGAAAATTTGTGAGGGAGTGTGTATGTTCGAGATCTTCCCGTGGGATAATTTTTGAGTTGTAGCGGGTGTAACCGCTAGCAACAGCTAGTCATCTATATAAATGTAAAAATTTTAAGTTAGTGTGTGTGTGATGTTGACTTGCTGCACGCGTTGGTGCAGACTGTAAGTGTAGCAAGTACCTGCTTAAATAAATAAATAAAATTCTCGTGTTACAGTATTAGTTGCCATACTCCACAGAAACTTACTTGAATGATTCTTATGTGTGTATTTTCGGTAGGTATGAGAATAGGTAACTTTAAGTCTTTCGTGGTACTACTTCCAACCCAGCATCTACAGACCTGCTTGAAGGAGAAATTTTGGCTGAAAGGTGTCGTTTATCGACGTTTCCGACGACGCACGTACGCGACACGAAGCTGAAATTATTACGCGTGTAGTCATAGTTTAGTAGAGTTTTTAATATGTTATATTTTATTTTAGTTTATAAAAATATTTTGTGTATTTTATGTATGGGCTATAATTGCCTGATAATAAAATGATTTGATTTGATAAAGTACTTTTCACCCTTCTAACCCCAACCGAAGGTAGAAAAAGGTGCAATGCAACGCATAGGGCACAACTAGTAATACGATATAAAACCATGAATAGCGTGGTGTTGTGACCGGTAGTAAGATGTAAACGACAATGTTGCCATTGCGGTTCGAACTTTGATGGGATTGACAGAGGAGCATGAAGGTTGGCAGCGGTACAGAGTAGAGAGCAGTTCGCACTGGGCACGAGCTGGAGAACGACTTACACTCTTTAACAGAGACAAGGTTCGGGGTTCGTCCCAGTAGTGTGATCATTACGTCTCCAGAGTAGGAAAAGTAAGCTTTGCAGTGAGTTAAATCGTGATTATAAATATGAGTGGCTGTGAGATACTAACATCGGTCGACGGCTGTCGCATGGTGAGCGCGAGGCCGGCCCGTGTGGCCGATCATCGCCCTGCACGCGACGCTACCGAGCGCCTCTCTGCACCTGCAACCAATCACAATCGATTTATATTAACAGTTAGTAGTTCATCATCTGCCTAGCCTTTTCCCAACTATATTGGGGTCGGCTTCCAGTCTAACCGGATGCAGCTGAATACCAGTATTTTACATGGAGCGACTGCCTATCTGACCTCCACAACCCAGTTAATACTAGGTAATACAATACCCTTTGGTAAGACTGGATGTCAGAATTTCAGGTCACTGACTACCTGTAACGACTGCCAAAGATCTACATATATGGCAGCCGGGACCAACAGCTTAACGTGCTTTCCGAGGCACGGAGGAAACTCGGTATGTCGGGCGGTCACCCATCCACAGACCGACCTAGGCAAGCACAGCTTTACCTAAAGATCGACCTGAGTGGCAGTTCTTATTAAACCACGAGCTCCTATTAACAGTAAGTAGTTATAAACAATTAAACAGCAAATGCACGGTGAGCGTGAAAAGTGATAAATCGGTTCAGGAACTTTAGAAGTACGATCAAAAAAAACGGACTGGATGCGGACGTTGGACTTTGACGGATAATTGGATTTAAATATCTTTTAAGTCTGGTTCGGAGTCTAGTTTGACCACTAATGAACGAATCTAAAATACTCATACAGTGATATCTTTCTTGTACTTCTTGTACTTTTGCATCATTTGTATCGATCGAAATTAAATTGAATACGTCGGGGACTCAACGATTCCTACAAATTCTTGAAACCTGCATAAAAAGTTGTACATTTTCAAGTAAACATCGATCGTCTACGGTGCCGTAAACACTTAATAAAAGCACTTTAGCTTTAATTAAATTTTATAATTCATTTCTAGTTTAATATACTTCTGTAAATGTCCCAACAAGAGAGAATTTAATTAAATTCAACTGTAGTTCAACATAGAACGTTAATTTATTTATAAGCTGCATCTGTCTAATGAAATATTGATTCTCAGGAATGTTTAGAGCACATTCCGGAATTTAATCAAACGAATTCAAAGGCAAACTAAAATAAATGGTTTAAAGTATATTTATTTGTATGCTGGATGCGACAAATTAATATTTGTAGCCAGTATTATATGATCAGTGTTACTGATTCAATGAGGAAAATGTCGTGACGAAAGTTTTGGATATGAATGTGGATATGGGTATGGGAAGACCAAAAAATCGACGAATCCATTCATCGATTTTTTGGTCTTCATACGATGTTATGGCCCCGGTAGCTCATGAGATGTCAAGTAATAGAGAAGTATGGAAGGAGAAGACATGCTGCGCCGACCACAAATTAATTGGTATATGAGCAAGAGAATGATGATGATGAGTGTGAATAATTCACTGAAAGAAAAACCACTAAAGTTATTATGTTTATCTATATATAAATAAAAAGAGAAGTCCTAACTGACTGACTGACTCATCAACGCCCAGCCCAAACCCTTGGACCTGAAAGCTGAAATTTTGCACAGAGGTTCCCTTTATATTGTAGACAAGGATAAGGAAGGATTTTTCGAAATTCATCCCCAAAGGCATTTAAATAGGGGATGAAAGTTTGTATGGTAAATCGACATTTTCACGCGGGCGAAGCCGCTGGCAAAAGCTAGTTTTTTAAAAAAAACGACACCCAAAATTCCAAAGTTTTAGTCTAACACTGTGTTCAGGCACTGAAAGAAACGCGCAATTCTAATTTTGATGTTATTAATTACATTACGTGGAAGCATTCTACGACTTTTAATGAGTGAAGAAAACGCCGAAATTCTTACGACAAGATTAAATTGAAATGCTTTGTACAGTAAAAATGGCTGCCGTGACTCCGTCAGGGATTTGGAAAAGAAAATAACAAAATTCCATGGCAATATTGTGGAGAGAATTTTTTGTTCGGTAGGTACAAAAATGTTTCTTTATTTAGGCTACAGGTATCTGGCATACATATTTTAGGTTTTTGGCCCCTTATACAAATAAGAGGCCTAAAAGCTACGAAAAAACATTTCGTTGCTTTTAAGAGGGAACAGGGGCAGCGATTCTCCATACAAATGTATTTTTCTTCATGAATATCTACAGTACTTTTTTTTATGAAATCGGGTACCTACAACCTTTTACGTTTATTTAATCCCATTGAATAAACATTCCACAGAAAAAAGTATTTCGAGGGCTAGGTAGCCCTCGAAACACTTTTTTTTGGCGCTTGTCCCGCTTGAAAGGTTTTTCATTAATATGATTCTGAAAATGATTTTCTTGAAAAATGTAAAAAATCGAGAGCAGACTCTCTTCTACTGTCTTCAATTTCTCAACGATCTTTGCAATTCAACGAAAAGTTTTCCATACTTCCGTCCTCCTTTCTTTTTACGAAACAGGATATAATACTGGCTTTTTTCCGGCACTGTACGTGACGGCTTTTATCCGGCTCGTGTTCATACAAAAAGCTAACATATGTAGTACATTCTGTTCGATCGTTGGTACGGATATCGAGTAAAGGCCACTGCACGCGGTGCGATAACCTTTTTATGTGGACCAGAGGTCTCAAATCGGAACTATTTCATCGAGTATTTATTGCTACGAGCAAGACTGAACGTGGAATCGTTACGTACGCACTCTCAGGAATAATGGAGTGTTTATGACTTTGGATTTGAATACTTTAACGGGACGACGTTTGCTATGATACAAAGTGGATCTAGGATATTCTGTTCAAACTTAACGTTGTTGTAACTTAACTGGATGGATGGACTGTGTGAAGAATGATATGACCAGATAGTAGGTGGCTGCTGAGATGACGAGTAAAAGCGAATTATGTAAGAAGAAGACATACTGCTTCGACCCCAAATAAATTGGATAAGGGTAGGAGATTTTTTTTTCTTTTAAAAAAAACGTTGCCCCACACTAGGAATTTCTCCTGTATCGTGGGTGCGTTTACAAACATTTAAACTCACATACACAAATACCCAGACCCGGAACAACTACCTGTAGGTCATACAAATATTTGATCCGTGCGGGGATCGAACCCGCGACACGCAGCGCAGCTGTCCATTGCTTGAGCCACTGCGCTAACCGTGCCGTCAAGAATGATGATGATGTAGGTAAAATTACATGAATCAACAACTCACTTTGAAAGCTTTAAGTTAACTTTTTGTGCCTAGTTAATTACTTTAGCGAATCAATAAATGATTTATTTGCTGTTAAACGCAACAGATGTTTCCAAGAAATTAATTATTTATTTGCAGAGAGGGTATCACTTGCAACGGATTATTGATTTGCACTGAGGGTATCAGTGTACATCCGAACTGTGAAATAGCCACTCGGTTCTTCGTGATTATCATACTGAAGGTAATCTACTAATCTCGAAAGCAATTATGGATAGGCATCAGGCATTATACACCCTTTGTATGGCTTGATTGAAATCCTGTATCAGACGATACCCGTTAGTTACATACACGTAGAATGCCGTATACGACGCTTTGTTTCAATGTTATTCCAAGATAATTGATTGCCTTGTTCATTAGAAACAATGAAAAGCATTTATAACCCAAACTTTGTATATTTGACCTATTTTATTAATTGAAAGTTTGAGTTCCCTTTTCAATCATTTGAGTTTCTAGGGAATTTAAAGTAGACTAAGTTATGCGTAAATATGTTGGCGCTTATTCGAGAAATGACTTAAATTAGTTGGGATGGGACTCCACAAACTAATTCCTATAATAAGTCGCTCCATGTATAATACGAATCCGGTTAGACTGGAAGCCGACCTCAACATTGTTGGGAAAAGGCTAGGCAGATGATGAGTTCTACAGATACACATGTACATTCAGCAAGTCAGCTAACATAGACATCCCGTCGGGGCTGTGGGTTGTTAGAAAGAGATAGGTACTGCGGTCTCGACACAAAGAGCTAAGAAGGAAGTGGTTTTTTAGATGTCTGACACTCCCTACCACTCTTCCTGGAGCGGGAGGAATCATTTAATGATTTCCCACAATACAAAAAAAACAAACACTAACATAGACATATAACTTATCTGCATGAGTGCTTGTGAAACGTTCCGTACATTACCACGGTTTTTAACTTTTTATCGTGAACAAAGTAGACTTTACCAACTAGCTTTCTGTTTCACAGTGCAACGAATTTTACCGCATTGTGTCCCAACCAGGAGCACTGTGATACTGCGGTTATATTCAATATGCAAACACTAGCCAGTAGCCAGGCCATCCCAGACCTCACCTGATTTTCATTTGCATGAGAATTAACCTGCGCCAATATTGTGGTAGGTAAACGGGATTTTTATTGTTCATATTCATAAAATGTTGGAAATAAGTTACAAAATGCTGTGTATGTTTGTTTTAGGGTCATGTCAGATTTGTGAAAGAAAACTAATATAACGGCTAAAGGATAAACAGCAGCGCTTTCTTGGCGCTACATTGTTTAAATTTCTATGGACTCAAACACAACATGAAGCCTCAAATTCAGGCACACGCATTTTGATAGTTATTTTTAATCTCATGTTGTAATAAGGAGTGAGCCTATTGCCATCAGCAGGGTACAAGTCATTAAAGAAATTTCTGATGGAAATTCCCAATAACACTTTGCCCGAGCTTAAAATCGAACCTATATTTTCTATACTTCTATACACATATCTTCAGCCTCTCTTACAGTACAGAATTGAGGACACCGCAGATTTGAGCTTGCAAACTATACCTGTTTGTTAGCGATAATAACGTTATCCATAAGCTAGCAAGCAGAATCGAGAACTAAGGAGTACTCAGTACTGTACAGTAGTATATCTACGATGTTGATTTGAATCTAATGGCTGCCATCGATTTTTTTTTATACGGTAGCCTTGTCTTTGACAGCAATACGCCTTATATTAAGCGATAATGTGGCCTAGATTAAGAAACCGATTGAATAGGTATTAACACATGCCCACACACACTCCCTATAAAAAATCTCTGTAACACAGTGAATGAAATGACTGTAAAACGACCAATCGACGTAGAGTGTTACTTTTCCTGATGTTTACTTTACATTTACATTCGAATAGATTCCCAGTCTTTTTATAGAAATTAATATCAACCCTAAGTGGGTTCTCAAAGAAGATATTTTTGTAAAAGACGAGTCCTTTCTTCAAGTGTTTCTGGGTTGAGTTACTGTCCCACTTCAAGAACGAGATTTATAGTAATATTATACGACGCGCTTCGTCTAGTGTACTTGTGACAATTTCAGATTTATTGCTGCTATTTCAGTACTTACTGTGTTTATTTATATAATAATATTTTTACGATTTCTAAATTATAATTTATAAGTCAGTCACCATTCTCTTGCACTTAACCCAATTCATTTGGGGTCAGCACAGCATGTCTTCTTCGTCTTTTATTCGGTATCTCATCAGACACCTCCTTTCTTCCCATATCATTGTTTATACAATCTATCCATCGTTCCTGTGGTATTTCTTCTTGTATATACAAGAGGAGAGAACCACCTGAAAAGAGAAAGAGGTAGAGAAGTACTTTTAGTACTATCAAATAGCAGTAAATCAACGTCAATAACAAGATCCAAACAGGGATACAGTTCCACATTAAGGAGCGTCTCAGTATTATGCGTGGCATTCTGTACCAAGCACTTAATGCACCTGCCTAACAAGAGCCTCTTCAGGTGTCGTCGAGGCTCTTGGCTATTAGTCCATTAGCCGTGACAACTATGGACTCCATTACCGAAGAATTCTCGTCCGAAATGTCAACTATCTTGTTTGCTAAGTAAAGGCACTTGATTCTTTGTTTTCCACGAGATTCTTCATCGTAAGGCACAAAAAAATGTTTTTGAAAAAATGTCTCGAAAGTCTCCTTGCCCTCATTTATAATTTCAGACTGCTTCAGTCTAATACCACTACAAGCCACGAGTTTGTAATGAATGCGGTTGCGTTAACGTTGAAAGGGGAAAAACAGCTACAGTAGGCATGTATAAAATATTAGACATCCAAAACCCTCTTCGTTTAGGTTTATGTTAAAGTGCGTACTCAACAGAAAATGCGTAAAAAATACTCAGATGTTGTGGGAATATGTCATGGCAATTAAGTCTGCGCTGGTTTACTAATCTCGTATTTTTCGATGTGCAAACACCTTTATACGCAAATTGAATTTCAAATCTGAACGACACAATATTTGTATGATTCTACATCGATGAAATATTGCATTGCGTTGAAATACTCTAGTTTTATTATTGAAAAATCTGATTTTTTTTTAATTTTACAAAACAATTCTCTTCTGATACTCGTATAAATCTATCATAGTGTAGGTATAAAACCCACCAGATGCTGCATCAACTTTTTATAAAAGCAATTATATTATGGAACCCAGACTTCTTAGTAAAAGACCAAGTCTCGGAATAAAATTTCCGGCGCTAAAAATCTCTTTCGCCTGGCAAAAGAGTGACTTTGTTTAACAAATACAACTTCTAGACTCTAAAAGTGAAGTGGAATCAAACGAAGAAGCGCCTCAGTAGTATAGATAGCCTTCAAACAAAACATAAAACAATACAAAATATCGATCGTCAGCGACGGTAGGTTGATTTCACTAAATAAATTACCGTTTGTCTCTTTACGGTCCCATTCCGCCCACAAAGGCCCTATAATTATAAGCAAATGTTAGCATATGGAGGTATTTATATCGGGTTTACTGTATGAACAACATAGCAAATAAATAATCTGATTGCCAATTACATTGATTGCATACGTAGTTCATAAAATATTTACGAAAATGGTAATCAAAGGAGCCAGCTCTTCATCTGCCGAGCCTTGTCCCTAATACGTTGGCGTCGGCTTCCAGTCTAACCGGAGTCAGCTGAATACCAATATTTTACATGGAGCGACTGCCTATTTGACCTCCACAGCCTAGTTAGTACTGAGTAATACGATACTACTTGGTTACACTGGTTGTCGGAATTTCAGGCCACTGACTACCTTACCGCTGCTCTCAAAACGGTGAAGGAAAACTTCGTGAGGAAACCGGCATGTCTTAGAACCAAAACATTCGAAGACATGTGACATCTACCAATCCGCACTGGGCCCGCGTGGTAGATTATAGCCCATTCCCTCTCTAAGAGAGGAGGCCTGTGTCCCAGCAGTGGGAACATTAATAGGCTGTTGATGATGATGACTACCTTACCGACTGTTAAAGTTCTACAATTGACAGCCGGGACCAACGGCTTAGCGTGCTTTCTGAGGCACGGAGGAACATCGGTATGTAATAGGTGGACCACAGACCAACCTAGGCAAGATCCAAACGACTGTTACTCTTTCGCCATGAGCTAAAGGAGACTGCACTTGTCAAGATAAAATGGCAATAGTAATTAAGAACTCACTACTAATGACAATTTTAATGACGAAACGGACAATATCAAAACATTTTCTTTTCCTTTCGATTAAACGGAAATAAATTAATTCGTTGCCTGAGCGACTTCTCATTTTCCGTTTATAACCTAAAAAGTAATTGTTTCAGAAGTAAACTTGAGATTTTAGCGGAATTATTAAAATGGGATAAAGTATATCTGACAAGAGGGTATTTCGTGGAACTTTGTTATTTTCAACAAATAACTTTTAAATGGTACTTCGGGTGGTGCTTGAAACTTCTATGACTTCAATTCTTGTTTATATTAATTGTTTATTGACCTTGAATATTAAACTATTCTACACATAACAAAACATCTCGTCTGTTATCCCCGAAGGGCTAGGCAGAGGTGTACCTAATAGTACAGTCACATTTTACCAGCTATGTGTAAGTCCCATGTAATAGGGGGCGATCCTATTGCCATGAACCGGTCACAATTCTAGACTCCGTGGCTGCTGCTAAGAAATGGATGAACCCAATAATACTGCACGACCTGGGAATCGAACCCAGGACCTCATGCTCAGCACTTGACCAATGAAGTAGTACATCCTAACATCATACATCGTTAAACGAACATGTACCATTATCGTATTTTTTTTTTTTCAAGATCTTTTCGTACTTTCATTTAGGTAATTATTATGTGCTAACCCGCCATTAGAATCACTTTGATTGATATTTACAACCCCGATAAAATCACCCCTCACATGCATAAAATAAGGACTCTATAAATAAACGGGCAATTTCTGTCCTTCCTTCCTATTCTGGGCCGTATTCTGGTATAAATAAAAGTAATTGATTGTTCGTAAACTCAATGAACTAAGGACTTGTACCAGAAGCGATACTTTGAGAAGTTTTGATCGCTGTTATTAGCAACATGTACAACTTGATATACTCGATCGAATTCTCAATTTATGAGTGGCCGGAATACGGATTCACGTTTACGTGACTCTAAAGTTTTAATTATTATCGTAACACATGTCTATCACTCAGCACAGGAGTCAGGGAATAACCACTTTCGTAATCAAGATTAATGATTATTGATTTGACACGCACGTTTATTTTGTGGTAGGAGTATATGACATCGGACTAGTGAATGTGTTACATAAGTTGGATAAAGAACCATGGCGAATTTTGTATGCACCCGTGCCCACCCTCCAACAGTCATGGTATACATGCTCTAACGAATCCAGAGAGTTAGGTATAGTCTGTATCATATAGAAAATCGATAGGATTTTTAAATAAAGAACTAAAACTATTATAACTAAAGCTGTTTCAGAGTCGAGTTGAGAAAGACACGCAGCAATAGTACAATATGGTACAAGTGTGTAATGTTGGTGATTACCGCTGAGGCGCTATTGAGACCCGAGCCGTCAGGTGAGGGTCTTATGAGAGCCGAGGACGGTAATCATCAATACACACGTGTCTCATACGACGTTTTTCAACACACTTGTGAAGATAATAATACTAAAAAGTCATCTTCAACAGTTAAAACGAATTTTGTTTTTTTTTAATAATAGCGGGAAAAATTAATCGGTTTACCTATGCGCGCGCATCTACAGTTCGACCATAGTTCGACCAACTTCTGTGCAGGCGGGAAAACACGGAACTAAAATGAATGTACTAAGTTTGACGTAGCGATGCATTTTTTCTTGACCAGTGCCGCCACCATGAATACTGTAACAATGGCGATCGGCCATAGACTAAAAGAATGAGGTTTCTTTATTTTTGACTTTTCGCGGATAGAGTTTTAGCCACGGACAAAATGGGGAATTCAAAGTTTTCTTTATTACAGAGAAAAAAAAAGTTATATTATTTGAGTGAAAGTTTCATTTATTAAAAACGTACAAGTTGAAATTATCTATTTAAATTCAAAGTTGCATGAAATGAGAAAGCACTAGGTACAATAATTTATTTTTACTAGGTATTGAACACGATCTTTTTTGTATCGAAACTTTTTTAATAACATAGCAACTCAACCAATAAAATTTAAAAAAGAACCCCTATAACTCACTCGAATAGCAATGAAAAAGTCACAGTTTGATTATAGGTGTCATTATGTGCCTAATTGCGGTGAAATTATAGCCACTTTATGAGCAAGTGTGTTGAAATAGTAGATTGTACACCAAGTGCATAAAACACACCATTTTGCGCGAGACGTTTACGATATAAAGTAGAGAGTAAAATGGGTTTTATGGACGAGTTTTACACTCTACTTTTCACTTCGATTGCGAGGAAATGCAACAGCAACTTGTAAATATTGTAAAAATAATTATGGTTCCCGCCAATTAACTTTTTTTTTTCAGTAGGAAACTTGACATAACACCTGATTTATGTCGTTACTGCTCAGTTATAAAATCATTTTGAGCAAGCCTATTGCCATCAACCAATGTAATTAGGAGCAAGCCTATTGCCATCAACTGATGTAATTGGGACCAAGCCTATTGCTATCAACCAATGTAATTAGGAGTAAGCCTATTGCCATCAACTGATGTAATTAGGGACAAGCCTATTGCCATCCACTGATTTAGGTAATTGAGAGCAAGCCTATTGCCATCAATCAATGTAATTAAGAGTAAGCCTATTCCCATCAAATGGTGTAATTAGGAGCAAGCCTATTGCCATCAACCAACCTAATTAAGAGCAAGCCTATTGCCATCAAGTGATTTAGGTAATTGGGGGAAGCCTATTTCCATCAACTTTCCTTGTATTCGTAATGAAAAGCAGTAATCCCTTGTTCTTAGAATACTAGCGAAACGAATTAAATTAAAGAGGTTATTCTATGAAGTTGAAGTTGTTCCTGTGGCTGTTGGGCCGATTACCTGTGCCGATTACCTTGGTCTTCGACGAAGATTTTACTTTATGCTCTAGAGCATAAAACGCGACCTTATGTTGCCTACGCACGACATATAGACGAATTTTAGAGCGAGAGAAGTGAAAAAGCTATATATTCACAAAAAAAAAAAATCTTATTGCTAAAACCCAGAATCTGTCATTCATAGAATCGTCAGTCAGCGTGTTAGCGGTTTGCAACCACGGTTAGCGGTCCACAGTCACGAGCTTCAATATTATACACGCAGCTACTTTCAAAAGTGATTTTCATCATCGGATGAAAACGTAAAACGCTAATCAATATTATTTTGATTAGCATTTTACGTTTTCACGAACATGATATTTTGCGATAAGGCTAGGGGCATGATAATGATGATAGAATTTTGGAAGCCATACCTACTATTACGAAATAGGTATTATCTCAAAGTAGAAACCGTTATTTCACAACAAAATCTCTTTTGAAATTTTCTAAGTGTGTACACTGTAAATAGGAAGGAAATAGGACTAAAATGTATTTTAGTCCTCGTGACTCTACAAAAGTCAAGCAGAAACTTCCCATATAATACGTACATAAGATGGCCGTTGTTGAGTCCGTCCAGCTAATACATGGGCACCTTTGTTGCGGACTTAGTTATTTGAACGCGAACTATTGTTTATTTGGGTCAATTCCAGCGGACGGCTGTGGCACTACTTCGAAGGGAAATTATAGCCGTCACGTGGGGAGAACAGAAGGGTAATGTGGGTTTAGAATAATAATAAGGTCTATTCAGAAAAGTGAAGGCTGTTTCCTGGTTTGTCAGACACAAAAGGGAAGAAATACGCTAAATATCGGAGATAATTTAAACATAGCTCTATATATTTTTCCGGCAATGTGGTCTCTTCCAATTTGGTACGCCAAAATACAAAGTTTCAGTGATCCACTGACTAATTGATTGTTTAAAAAAAAAAAGGCTCAGACAGTTTGGGACTCATTATCTAACAATCGCCGTCTAATTTTTATCCAAAGTATATATGCGGTGGTTTGGCATAACAGTATTTTCTCCGCAAATACCGCTAAACCCAAAATGTTATTCCTTAGATAAAGTTCAGAAATAACCACCAAACCTAAGTAAATATTTTTCATTCTGTAAAATGATTTTACTGCGACCCTTTCCTCTACGCTAACCCGGTGTCTGATTCTTGTAGTTCATTCATAAGTGTGTGGGAGTTCAGGGCATGATGACTTGCTTGTTTCTTTTGTACGCCACAGGGAAAATTGTGCGCCAACTTCTCAGCGTGTTTTGATGACATCAGCACCGTTTCAGGCTTAAATTAATGTAACTTTATTTTGTGGAGTTTATTCGTCAAAGTATGACGTGTAGGTCCGCTGACTGATAAAGCCGGAAAATGAAAATGTATCGTGAAAATTGTTAACGTAGTTTTGTTTCAATGTCAAATAAACCACAATTTAAATTAAGTACCTAATTATCATTTAACATATTTTGATATATCTAAACATAACTTGAATAAGTGGAATATAGCTGAACACATAAATAGTTACTATATGAATGAACAGGAAGACCATCCATTAATCCATTCATCGTTTCCTTTGTCTTTTGGTTTGGTTGAAAAGGATTAAGTCTCCTCTGTCAAGCGTGATGGTTGACAGAGGAGAATGGGAGAAAAAAAACGTGTTGCGCCAACCCCAAATAACAAGAGACAAGCGCAGGAAGATTATGATCTTGAGGACAATAAAGGTACTACCAACGAGCAACCAACGAGTTTCTATTCTCAACAAAGTAGAACCCTCTTAGGAATAGCTACTCTAATTTAATGTTGATTAAAAACAAAACAGTATTGTAAACAGTCGCACTCTCGTACTGCATTATAATTTATTCAGTTATTTCCCCGAAGCAGTCGCGCTGGTATGATTTGAAACTATTATGAGCTCAACTCTCCAACGATTTCAATATGAGAGTGTAATAAACAGACTGAAATGTGTTATGTTAACACGGCTATATAAACCCGAATTACATAACTCTCACATAATAAGTTTTTATGTGAATTGATTGTATATTGATATGTTATTGGCGACGTAACTCCTGAAGGATAAGCTCGGCTTTATACGCACATTTACATAATATTTGGTATTCGCAATATAAGAGGTTGTGCGATTGTGAAAATTATTAGGTTAGTCTAACCTTGAAATATGAAAAGCATAATTATACAAACACAAATGGGATGGGTCTTGTAAATGGATTATTATTATTATTTACGTCATCAGCTATAAATTATCATCGCTGATGATGAATCAGCCTATAATGTTTCCACTGCAGAGACTCAGGCCTCCTCTCTAGGCGAGGGATGGGCTATAACCAACCACGCGGGTCCAGATCGGATTGGTAGATGTCTTCGAATTTTTTGGTTGTAAGACATGCCGGTTTCCTCACGATATTTTCCTTCATCGTTTTGAGAGCGGTGGTGATGAAGTAAATTATACAAAGTAATGCGTCTGCCTGGGTTCGAAACCACGACTGTTACGAACGTTCGTAAGTCGGAGCCGCCACCACTGGGCCACCACTGCTCTCCGCTATAAATTAGCTCCAACTTAAATAAATAATTTTTACGATTCACCCCAACCCAATACACCGAGAAATAAATACCATCTAAACGGATGCCTATTTAAATTCTATAAAAGTTACTATTTAACAGAGCGTAGTTCAGCCTAACAGAAAGTAAACATAAAATTTAATTTTAGCTGGAATACGAAGTTTCTCCATTACACGTAAAATTAACAGCTTGTTAATATTCAGTGGGCCGCTAAGGACTTTCCGTTCTATTATCTAAATACGGCGGAAGGGAATTCGCATCCTGACGCAATAGGAAGAACCCGACCAATAGTTGGGGTTTCAGGGAGGGAGTTTTTAAGGCCTTTCTCCATGTACCAAAAGCAAACGTGTGTACTTTTTGAAATAGAAATTGCGATTTCTATATTCTTTTTTTATAAAAAAAAATCGTTGTCCCACACTACGATTACATTTCTACTGTATCGTAGGTGCGTTGAAAACCTTTAAAATCACATACACAAACAGACAGTCATATGTATGTATGTATATAGGATTTTATAGGTATGTATATGTCGCAGGGATATGATAAAAACAGGGATTTTTTCAAATCCCTAAGGGATTTGATCAAACCACGGAGGAAGATAAAATAACAACACGGTTTTATCATTTCCCTAAACAAATCTAGTGAATTGAACAAATCCCAGTAGTACTCCGTGACGCGCGCTCGCTTCGCTCGTATATTATATAACACTAATATCTTCTGTCCCCAAAGTGCCGGGCCACCGCCGGCCTCCTTCGTCGGCCTACGGCCCGGTGCCCATGCCGCCCTTATCACAAACCCAAACTAGTTCAGGTTTTTGATCAAAAATCTGAACTAGTCTGGATTGTTACAGGTTTTTGATGAAATTGAGTTTAAAATGTGTCATCTTCCGGTTTTTGATGAAAAACCTAGGTTTTTGATCAAAAACCTAATTTTATGAAAAACCTGCGACATATATATACTATATGTATTACGTATATTATATTGTATGTATGTAGTTTAGTTTATAAGTCTATTTAATTTAAGTAACTTAATTTAATGTTAATGCACATACATTAAGTCGTTTATTGCCCGTGGTCCACCCGCCTAGTCCACCTGCGTGTACTACGGGCAATTATTTTTGCCCGTGGTCCACCTGAATGTCCATAAGTGTATCCTCTATTGCAAATCTCACTTTCGAGATTAGGTTTGCTGTAAGAAAACCCAATTCTGGGTTAAGCTCGCCTTTGTACATAAGCTTTGTAATTTATGTTTATATTCGTTATTTTATGTGTGCAATAAAGAATAATAATAATAATAAGACAGACACGGAAAAACTACCATAGGCAAACTACCGAAAAAATAAAATAAAAATATTTCTACGTACGAATCGAACTTGAGGCACGCAGCGCAGCAACTAATCGCTTAGCCACTGAGCCAACCGTGCCGTCAAAGGTCGTGAAAGTTGAGGTAGGTTAGTGACAAGAATCTCGACGCATTGACGTGCACTGATTCTCATAACGCTGTCTGGTTCTGGTTACCTCGGTCACCACCAGTCAACCTTAAACTCGCCTAGGACATACTTTTGCCCGCGGTTTCGCTCGCATTATATTTGTTAACTAGCTGTTGCCAGCGGCTTCACCCGCTACAACTCAAAAATTATCCCACGAGTAGATAAAATCGGGATAAAAATTATCCTATGTGTTAATCCAGGTTATAAACTATCTGTGTACCAAATTTTATCCAAATCCGTTCAGTAGTTTTTGCGTGAAGAAGTAACAAACATACACAGTCACAAACTTTCGCAATTATAATATTATTAGTAGGATATGTAGGAATGTTTAAATATAGCCTGTGGCACTCAACGATAATGTAGCTTCAAGTTAGTGACAATAATTTACGGGTTCGATTCAGTAGTTCTGTGTTACCCCCTACATTCAAACTCAAATCATTTATTTCAATTAAACCATTAGAGGCACTTTTGAATGTCAGAAAAACAAATAAAACAAAGCCACAGTTACAGTCATAAGGCATAATAACTTGTGAAAGTACTGTAGTTGCCCATTCCCTAGCGTAGATCTCTATGGAGAAGAACGGACAAGAAACTCCATGGACACTCTTTTAAATCAATATATTGTTACAAAATCTTGGTTACATTTACATGTGAGAACGATGTAAAAAAATGTGATAAGTTTAACCTCTTTATAATACATATTAGTATACCTACCTACATCGTGTTTGTCTGTGATTTTATTCCACCATCTTATAGAGGGCAAACAACAGAACAAAATATAATTAAGTAAAAGAATTTCGATGTTTTGCAAAGTTCGTGTAGGTAGGTACCTAGTAATTAAAAAACTTAAGAAGCAGGGGCGGGTCGCTAGTGAGCTTTAAATGCGAATTTTCTATGAATCTGTAGACTTCTCTTATATTAAACTTTTTCGTCTATAAAATAAAGGTAGTCTCATCCTTTCATATATAGACAAAAAAAATATACCTTTTTCCTTTCTGTGAAGCTACATTTCATAAATAGATAGACAAAAAACGTCACAATACTAGCAAAAAGTGCAGCAACTTATTTTCTATGAAGCAGCAGTAAGTACAAGCAGCAGGCGTTTTTATTACTACTTAAATATCGAGTAGGTAAGGAACATTGAAGACTCTCCGAAGATTCTTTCTAGCTCATTTATTATTTAAAAAATAAATTGCAAGAACTAACAAGTTATGAAGAAGAGTCTTCCTTATTTATTTTATAGGAATAGAAAAATGCGAAATATAATTTTCAAAGTGCCAATTTTTAGTTCGTTTTTGAATAAATAGGTAACTATTTGCGTGCTATTTCCTCAACAGAACTCACGAATAACATAATTATATTAACATATATTTGTATCGGTGAATAAAAACTTACAATGGGACACTACAAACAATTAAATTAAATTTAACAATTTATTTACCTCTTTATAATTTAATATGGATGAAAACTTGCCCTGTGTCCTAACTAACACGAAAGGATCGAAGCGAATGGCGCGATTGTCGCATTCATTTAGCTCGTCGAACGCGAACGTGTCGTCGGGCCCATTTAGAGCTTACCCGTTTGCCGTACAAATTATAACTTACCGCTTTGGTTAGGATTACTTAGGACACAGAGTTATCCCTCTTAAACGTATTAATTAATCAATATTAATCCCCGTTAATAAACCCGCTCACTAATTCCCAGGTCTAGATATTTACATGTTAAATTGATATAGTTCCAATCTTCAATTAGTTCATTAGTACTCCAAGCATGCTTCAACTATAAAGATAGATCCTAAATACGGACTTACGTATGTACTGTGTTATTCCAGTATGTGTTAATACGTTGTGAACCCTCGTTTCGTATTTAAGTGTTGGGTTCTACTTAACGGTCGCAATTTCGCTCTAGTACATAAAAACCTGACTAACACACTAAATAGGAGAAAATGCTGCTTAAATAATTGAAAGTTTACTTCTTTAAGCTTTTCTATTGTAGCCGTAAACAGTAACTTTATGACAAACGCCTTTACCTTAATCCCTCGGCTATTCCGGAGATACGGTTCTTTTCGTTTCCCTTGGGAGCCCTTTGTTTTTCCGGGATATAAAGTTTCCTAAATGCTACACACGTGTTGTTAAATAACAACTACTTTTTTCCCCTAAACTCTTGGCCACGAGTTACCCATTCCACTGACTAGGGTATACTCCACAGAATCTGGGTCTCGAAAGTACCGGGATTTTCAATGGGTTTAGCACCGGTTCTGGCAATAAACCCGGTTCTTTCGAAACTAAAACTGTTCGCTAAGTTGATCGAAAGATACACCTCCTGGCTCTTTCATCAGGCCCTCGTTATCAAGTCCAATGTAGTGGACTCGTCAAAATTAATTATTTGATCTTAAACTCAACGGACTTACTAGTGAGCTACAGAAGAGTTCCACTATCCCTCCTGGTTTCATCATCAAATCATTTGATACGTCAATAATTAGAAGTGGGTAAGTTGGAATTAACTTCCAAGATTTAATTATGAGAAAGAAATGTACGAACGAAAAATGACGCTTGACAGAAGTCGTGTCGCATCGGGACATAATGGATGATTTCCCAAAAGAGATAGAATAATTATAGATAGAATCCCATGCAGCTAACCAGTTTGATAGTGATGAGGATAGTGACTTCATATTTATTTCCAAACAATGTCAGTTAACTGAGTTTTCTCTAAATAACACTCAAGATGTAAAGTAAAACTGAGTTAATTAGCCGAGTGTAACTTTATTAAAGATTTTGTGTTGCCAGTATACCCACTGCTGGCAAGTTCCGGACTTGAGCGCGCATTATAGCCCAACGCGAGCGATTTCGTACCTCTCGCCCGCGCCCCCTCTTCCATAATACGCGGTGGCTTGACGCCCGGCGCGGCAGCTCGGCGCGCTCCGCGCACAGGCCGCGATCGAGTGTGAGTCGAGTACGAGTTTGAACTGCGGTGCCCCGACCGCCCAGCTGGTCGACAGCTTGATTCATATTATATAATTATATATAAAACGTATTCGTAAAAAAATCATTCAAATAAAGTTGAAATTCATGGAAGTACCTATTTTCACGGTACGACGACGGATCGGAGCTGACAATCAAGCGAGGATAATAAATTATTGTCGGTATACTTATTTGAAGCTCCGTCCATAACCCTATTATTACCTAGGTACAAACTAATGACACACCTAAACACTATACATAATAGTAGGTAAAATAATAGATAGGTAGGTACTAGGGCCGAGATTCAAGTTTCGAAATTTAGAGGTTTTTTTTTTCGTGGACTCGAAACTTATTCATCGAAGATCCAGACTGATCTATCATTCCTCACGTAGATAAAAGTAGGTAAGTAAGTAGGTACTAAGTAGGTACTCAATCTATAAACCTTAAAGGTTAATATGAAATAAAATGTTTTATGTAATTAATCATCAATGTTTATTTATTAAACAGTTTAATATGTAAGTATATTCAGAATATACAATATAGGTACCATTACAAAAACAATAAAAATCCCATAAAAAAATAAAAGACAAACATTCGTAGGTACTTACACAAATATCGTAGGTAGTACCATAAATAACAAAAATAAATGTTCCGTCGAAAATAAACTACTATTCAAAACAAATGTTTCCATAAATAAATAAAACCGGGTAGGTAGGTAGTAGGTAATAGTTAGGTAGTAGGTAATAGGCAGGTAGTAGGTAGGTAGTAGGTACCTACCTACTACCTACCTACTACCTACCTACTACCTACCTACTACCTACCTACTACCTACCTACTACCTACCTACTACCTACCTACTACCTACCTACTACCTACCTACTACCTACCTATTACCTACCTACTACCTACCTACTACCTACCTACTACCTACCTACTACCTACCTACTACCTACCTACTACCTACCTACTACCTACCTACTACCTACCTACTACCTACCTACTACCTACCTACTACCTACCTACTACCTACCTACTACCTACCTACTACCTACCTACTACCTACCTACTACCTACCTACTACCTACCTACTACCTACCTACTACCTACCTACTACCTACCTACTACCTACCTACTACCTACCTACTACCTACCTACTACCTACCTACTACCTACCTACTACCTACCTACTACCTACCTACTACCTACTACCTACCTACCTACTACCTACTACCTACCTACTACCTACCTACTACCTACCTACTACCTACCTACTACCTACCTACTACCTACCTACTACCTACCTACTACCTACCTACTACCTACCTACTACCTACCTACTACCTACCTACTACCTACCTACTACCTACCTACTACCTACCTACTACCTACCTACTACCTACCTACTACCTACCTACTACCTACCTACTACCTACCTACTACCTACCTACTACCTACCTACTACCTACCTACTACCTACCTACTACCTACCTACTACCTACCTACTACCTACCTACTACCTACCTACTACCTACCTACTACCTACCTACTACCTACCTACTACCTACCTACTACCTACCTACTACCTACCTACTACCTACCTACTACCTACCTACTACCTACCTACTACCTACCTACTACCTACCTACTACCTACCTACTACCTACCTACTACCTACCTACTACCTACCTACTACCTACCTACTACCTACCTACTACCTACCTACTACCTACCTACTACCTACCTACTACCTACCTACTACCTACCTACTACCTACCTACTACCTACCTACTACCTACCTACTACCTACCTACTACCTACCTACTACCTACCTACTACCTACCTACTACCTACCTACTACCTACCTACTACCTACCTACTACCTACCTACTACCTACCTACTACCTACCTACTACCTACCTACTACCTACCTACTACCTACCTACTACCTACCTACTACCTACCTACTACCTACCTACTACCTACCTACTACCTACCTACTACCTACCTACTACCTACCTACTACCTACCTACTACCTACCTACTACCTACCTACTACCTACCTACTACCTACCTACTACCTACCTACTACCTACCTACTACCTACCTACTACCTACCTACTACCTACCTACTACCTACCTACTACCTACCTACTACCTACCTACTACCTACCTACTACCTACCTACTACCTACCTACTACCTACCTACTACCTACCTACTACCTACCTACTACCTACCTACTACCTACCTACTACCTACCTACTACCTACCTACTACCTACCTACTACCTACCTACTACCTACCTACTACCTACCTACTACCTACCTACTACCTACCTACTACCTACCTACTACCTACCTACTACCTACCTACTACCTACCTACTACCTACCTACTACCTACCTACTACCTACCTACTACCTACCTACTACCTACCTACTACCTACCTACTACCTACCTACTACCTACCTACTACCTACCTACTACCTACCTACTACCTACCTACTACCTACCTACTACCTACCTACTACCTACCTACTACCTACCTACTACCTACCTACTACCTACCTACTACCTACCTACTACCTACCTACTACCTACCTACTACCTACCTACTACCTACCTACTACCTACCTACTACCTACCTACTACCTACCTACTACCTACCTACTACCTACCTACTACCTACCTACTACCTACCTACTACCTACCTACTACCTACCTACTACCTACCTACTACCTACCTACTACCTACCTACTACCTACCTACTACCTACCTACTACCTACCTACTACCTACCTACTACCTACCTACTACCTACCTACTACCTACCTACTACCTACCTACTACCTACCTACTACCTACCTACTACCTACCTACTACCTACCTACTACCTACCTACTACCTACCTACTACCTACCTACTACCTACCTACTACCTACCTACTACCTACCTACTACCTACCTACTACCTACCTACTACCTACCTACTACCTACCTACTACCTACCTACTACCTACCTACTACCTACCTACTACCTACCTACTACCTACCTACTACCTACCTACTACCTACCTACTACCTACCTACTACCTACCTACTACCTACCTACTACCTACCTACTACCTACCTACTACCTACCTACTACCTACCTACTACCTACCTACTACCTACCTACTACCTACCTACTACCTACCTACTACCTACCTACTACCTACCTACTACCTACCTACTACCTACCTACTACCTACCTACTACCTACCTACTACCTACCTACTACCTACCTACTACCTACCTACTACCTACCTACTACCTACCTACTACCTACCTACTACCTACCTACTACCTACCTACTACCTACCTACTACCTACCTACTACCTACCTACTACCTACCTACTACCTACCTACTACCTACCTACTACCTACCTACTACCTACCTACTACCTACCTACTACCTACCTACTACCTACCTACTACCTACCTACTACCTACCTACTACCTACCTACTACCTACCTACTACCTACCTACTACCTACCTACTACCTACCTACTACCTACCTACTACCTACCTACTACCTACCTACCTACTACCTACCTACTAGTCCATCATTAGATAGGTGACATCATTAGTCAACAAGATCTCCGTTAGACCTTTCAAATGAGTCCAAACACGATGGTTCTACGTAGTGCCGTCACCGAGATCCTATACCTACCTTCGGAGTCCATCATCAGGTGGGTGACATCATTAGTCAACAAGATCTCCGTTAGACCTTTCAAATGAGTCCAAACACGATGGTTCTATGTAGTGCCGACACCGAGATCCTATACCTACCTACTAGTCCATCATCAGATAGGTGACATCATTAGTGACCAAGGTCTTCGTTCGACCTTCCAAATGAGTCCAAACACGATGGTTCTACGTAGTGCCGTCACCGAGATCCTATACCTACCTTCGGAGTCCATCATCAGGTGGGTGACATCATTAGTCAACAAGATCTCCGTTAGACCTTTCAAATGAGTCCAAACACGATGGTTCTACGTAGTGCCGTCACCGAGGTCCTATACCTATCTTCGGAGTCCATCATCAGGTGGGTGACATCATTAGTCAACAAGATCTCCGTTAGACCTTTCAAATGAGTCCAAACACGATGGTTCTACGTAGTGCCGTCACCGAGATCCTATACCTACCTTCGGAGTCCATCATCAGGTGGGTGACATCATTAGTCAACAAGATCTCCGTTAGACCTTTCAAATGAGTCCAAACACGATGGTTCTACGTAGTGCCGTCACCGAGATCCTATACCTACCTTCGGAGTCCATCATCAGGTGGGTGACATCATTAGTCAACAAGATCTCCGTTAGACCTTTCAAATGAGTCCAAACACGATGGTTCTATGTAGTGCCGACACCGAGATCCTATACCTACCTTCGGAGTCCATCATCAGGTGGGTGACAATCATCATTAAAAGATAGGTATATAATATATTTACACAAAACGTTTTCAACTCCTTTTTACAGTAAATACTGTCCCTAAACTTTATTATAGGTACCTATATTGCCTACCACTAAACAAAATAATTGCGTAGAAAATAGTTCGCTGTCTGTAATGTCGCCAAACATAGGTTCGTCTCGCAACAGATGCCGCAGCAGACTGAATGTCTGAATTGAACAAATTGAAAAGGACAGCGCTATTACTACCGCGTTCCAAACGTGAGACAGAAAGAATGTGCGCTCGCTTAGAATAAAATAACGTAAGCGCCAATCACAGGAATGCTAATTACGAGAAAACCACGTAGAAAATTAAAAAAAAAAATCTGCACGATTTGAGATAATATAGTTACCTATCTATTATGTAAAAATCGTCACTAAATTCCTTAAGGTTTCAGAGATCCAACTCTAAATAAGTGCAAACCGAGTTGTTTTAGTATTTTTTTTCTATCGAGGTTTTTTCATCCAATCGTGTTTTCGCTTGTACAGATTTAAAGATTATAAGTCCAAGTTTAATGGTGTCCAAATACCGAATTCTTAGGTCATATAGATACCGAGATCTAGATCGCCCAATATCACCAAAACAGCATCATACAAACTCTTAAACTGATGAGAACAAAGGACTACTTTAGGCTTGTTACGGAGTCTAGTTGAGACGCTTCATATTATTATTTGTGTAAAGTTTGGTTCTGCACTACTAATTTAACTTCGATGATTTGAGCTAGGTTGATACTATTTCTATACTTAAAGTGTGAGTATAATTTAGTGATTGGGATAAGATGTAGAATAGATTTCAGCACAAGGTTTGGCATAGATTAACAAATTTATTTCAGAGATAAAAAAAGCCGCCCAATTGCGAATCGCACTCGCGCATGTAGGTTTCCGTACAATCTTACAAAAGTATAACGCCAACAGAAATATGTACATTTTATAAGAAATACAACTGCTAAACCTATGATAGCTACAGCCCACTGACAGACGGACGAACAGCGGAAACTTGTGGAGGCTTAGAGGCTCCCATTGGTTACCCTTTGGGTACGGAACAGCGCACGCTTAAATTGTTTCAAAAATTCTACCCCATTATTGTTTGAGAAAAAGATCATAGCGAGTTTTCTTTACAATGTTATATCGATTGAAGAGAAAGAGGACGGGAAATAGGGAAGTATGGAAGAAAAAGACATGTTGCGCCGACCCCAAAGAAATTGGGATAAGGGCAGGAGACACCTATCTACACTTCTACACTAATATTATAAAGAGGAAAGATTTGTACCTATTTTTGTATGTTTGTATGTTTGTAATGAATAGGCTCAAAAAGTACTGGGCCGATTTCAAAAATTCTTTCACCCTTGGAAAGCTACATTCACCCTGAGTAACATAGGCTACTTTTTATCCCTGTATTCCCACGGGAACGGGATCTACGCGGGTGAAACCGCGGGACGTCCGCTAGTTTAATAATAAAGTGATATTAAGATATTAAAAGTCACATCGAACCACCATCTATCATAACATCATAAACCACCTGATTACAACTCATAAAATCATCAAAACTCAGAACAGATTCTGTTACGTACATCAAAACCTTTGACTAGCCAGACAGGTATGCTTTTGGCGTATTTCTCGTAACTTTTGTTCTCGTATATCACAGACTACGGAGTTCGCCGAACTATTTCGAACACGACGTGCAGCGAACAGATAGGATGGCTACTAATTACGGACAGGCTGTAGCTTATTACTTGTATATGGCCAGTAGAATAGCCAACTAGCTGTATAATAGCAACATATGATAAACAAGCCAAAGAAATGGGGTCTCTCTTGTGTAATATGAGTTACAAACTGTTTTCCCACGAACTAGGGACGAGTTTTTATTTTCTTTTTATTATATTTCTAAAGAGAGCCTTTTATTATGAACGTGAATAAGAGATTTATTTAGTTTACGGTAGTTTTTACCCGACTACGGCGAAGCCAAAAGGAAGGGTAATGATTTTGGCAGTCTATGTATTTATGTATGTTCCACCGTAGCGCCTAAACTACTGAACGGATTTTAATAAATTAGGTGTCAATAGATTAGTAAGAATAGCCCGGGTGACATAGGCTATATAAATTTTATAAATTCTTTTTATGACGGAATTTAATTGTCAAAAACTTCAAAAAAATATATATTAAATTGATTTAATATATATTAATCATAGCAAGTTTGGTATCAAATGAAAGGTCTTGGCGAGCACATTACAAATATGTATTATATTATAGTTTAAGTACACACAAAAATAAAATTCAAATAAAAAAAATAAGTTCAAAAATCTAAAACCCGACTACTAACAAAATCGCGGTCTTAAAGGTAGAAAACAAGAAAATAATCCTTGTCTGATATTCTTCGTAGTCGCATGCCACCTTGCTAATGGCAATTAGCAGCTGATTTCTGTATCAATGAGAACGCCATGAAGGAGCTTCAGGTATCAGTGGCATGCGACTACGAAGAATATCAGACAAGGATTATTATCTTGTTTTCTACTTTTAAGACCGCGATTTTGTTAGTAGTCGGGTTTTAGATTTTTGAACTTATTTTTACTTACTTCTCTACTTTATTTATTTTTTAAAACTAAAAAGGCACTTGAAAGGACAGTTTAGTAAAGAAGGACTTAAATAATTTTGGAATCTATCATCATACATAAGTATGTAATATAATTTTCTATAATCAAATGGTTCAATCAAACGTAATAAACAACCGGATTAAAGACACCAGACCTTGACAGACACCGGGTTCAAAACTATCAATTTCCCATTAAAAATATACATCTAGTTTCAAACACACTTGACACGTACATTAAACTTTCACAACAGTCATTACAGAGGTTCAGCTAACCTAACCTTACAAACATAATACCTACATCCCAAGTCCATTGAAAGCCCTAACATAAGCTATTGTGCATTATCTATGTATGTCCGTTCCCACAATACTAAGGTTTGATTGATGGCTTCCTAGTACCGCAGTCCGTTCATTATTATTGTATGATCCAATGTAGGGTTGGCAGTCGTTAATCACGGCAATATTATCGATACAAAGAAGGTTTATGACGTATTCTAACTATATTGTGTGTTAGATTTTTAACATAACATAAACTCGCACCCTTTTCCCATGGGGGTAGGCAAAAACCACAGAGCGCCACCTGCTACGGCCTTACATACTGCTTTTGCCTCGTCCACATTCATACATGGGGTCATACACGCAAGCCGGTTGCGAGTACTACGCACCTGTCCTTTATGAAGAACATCACCAATAAGGTCAGTGTATGTCTTTCTAGGGCTCCCGGCGTTGCAGATTTAAATGTTTTTAATAATAAAGATTGCTTATTACTTGCACAAGCTGCATGCTTCATGGGATATCCATGTAGAATAATGTAGATGAACCATAGGTTGAAAAGTCGCCAATAACAAAACTTCTTAGTCAATTCACGCGCTGACAGACAACCACAGTCAAGTGGCAGAACATCTAAGTACTAGGTTTATGCTATTTGATTAAGGTTTTAAATATGTAGTACATTAGCATGACACGGTCTTGTACCAAAACGCCTTTATCTTCCTACCGTGACGATTTTGCCACAGCGATTTCAGCCATCGCTCAATAATATAATTAAACAAGTATCGCAACAATTTATGTTTTAATAGCTGGCTAACTGTAGCCTCGTGTTACGAACTCTCCGTATAACAACAAAGTTTAATTCGATATACTGAAGCGAAACAATTTGATGATGGTCCGAAAGACCGTCATGAAATTGTTTCGCATTTCAGTATTTAGAATATCGACGTAGTGTATAAAATGAAATAATGGTCAAGCCACAGAAATTAACTAATAGAAACAAAGGAACGAGTATCAAAGTTTAAAACTAAATCCGCGGCAAACGTTAACAAGCCTGTATCAAACTACCCACAACAGAACAAAAGTTTCGGACCACGTAATTCCAAGAGTTGCAAACTTCGACGAATTCGTACGTGTAAATCTATTAGTTCCATTCTCCTAAACGTGGGCACTAAAGTCTGTTCATAATACGTAATCTTGTCATAACTAAGTAAATAGTTAATTACCTGGGTCCCAGTTGGGCGCCACTATCCCAGGCTTGCCTTTTACCCAACTTTATCTCTTATTACACACGGACCATTATGCCCATGAGCCTGGATGATAACATTTGTTTTAATACCAGTTTGTAATTAACATTAGAGTGGAATTTCTAGAATTAGGTATACGTGGCTATATACGCAATTCTGCCTCTCTCGTGTGCACAATGGAATAAGTAAGTAAACATAATTTAATATGTATCAAAGTGAATTTCTACGTCGACGATCGTTGCATATTATTAATGACGTTATGTTTTAAGTATTAGTCTTATTGGTCGATTAGTTATGGGCTTAGTAGAGTTTATACAGCCGTGAAAAGAGAATGATCGTACATAGCCTGGCAAATAAAATGATCTTTGTAATATATATGGCGGAAGGGACACTGACACTAAACCGGTTACTATCATTAGGTACTAAGTTATGTTATGATATTTATTCAAACTAGCACATGAAGTAAAAAACACTGTACAAAGACGGACCTAATTTGTCCTTATGTTCTCTCTTAAGTGTACATAAAATTAAGTAAATACAGGATGGAAGAGACGCGGACGCAAAAACGGATACCACATATTCTGTACATTATTATCGGATCCGGTACATTATATGATCTTACATCGGTAATTTTAAAAGGATTTTTGAGGAAAGGTAATGTTTTTTTTTTTAAATGTGTAGTTTTGAAAATAGCATATTTTTAAGTATTAATGGGTGGAAGTGAGTTCCATAATCTTACAGCATGTTATATGTGTCGTACGAGAAGAAGCGTTTTCCCTACAGTGTGAAAGTAATAAGCAGATAGTAATTCTTATTGTAAAGTAACAAGTAACCTCAAAAATCATAACCAAAAAATGCCTCGTGCACCTGCCACATAACAAAGCTCTTAAGCGAACCAGTCTTCAAACAAAACTAATTAATATCACACAGCTTTGAATATCGGCGACCGGCAGGCGAGCTGATCGAAGCATAATACAGGAGCTTAAGTTTCCATTATAGGCACTTTCAGCAGCTCAACTTCCAATTTAAAGGATTTGCAATACTTGTGAGGCTGGGAGACTTGGTGGCTGCGTCAGGTAGATAAAGAGCCAATTAATCGGTTCTAGTTTGTCCTGGTTCGATTAAAGTTCAACTTTGAGGTCAGTAGCGAAGAGTCGCATTCTGTTTAATGAGAATGGATCTTTTGTTTGTATGTTGGCTAAATATCCTATTTCCGCTTAAGGAGTGGTCAGGTATATAAGTATGAATGTGTGTGTGTCCCATATAGTTCAGGCCTTCGCGAAAAAAAAATGAAAACTGTATCTAGCCTCTACGGATTCCAAAAACACAAGGTCTTTCTTTTGCATAAATAAACTTGCAATCTAGTTTGCAGTTCTAGTTTTCTACAGCGAAAGTTATCATACTGTGTGTACATTTTACCCAGGCTCGTATGAAATTTCTCGTTATATTTTCCACACATTTCTTTATTTATTGTTTTTCGATATGATGTTCGGAATATTTTATTTAAAATCTCGTCATAACGGCTGAACTGTTTTCAATTTCAGAGCTAAACTTTTCATACGAATTCACTGTGTTCGCACAAATTATAAGTACTCGTAATAAAATAAATAAATGAAGCTATGTTGTACTCACAGTTAATGATATTTTATTCACAACATCAAATAGTTACGTAGCATATTCAGTTTCATAAAATCTCTAAAAGTGTCCATAAAATATTGATGTTGTTTTTTAAAAGTTGGTGCACAAAGCGAAACATGGTCACAGTAATCTGTGACATGGTGGATTCATTTTACATCCCACGGCACTTTTCCATTAGCTGTGACGGCACAAACAAAAGTGGATATACCTTTCTTGTCTATTTTTTAAGTCCGATTTTCACTATTTTCCACGAAAAATCTTTGGATTGCATATTTTGTCATGTGTCATGTTTGAAGAACACTAAACATGACTGCACGTACCTACTTCAGAAGCTGCCTGAAGGCTTATATATAGGTAGGTGCTATAGACTATAACAACCTACAGCATAAAATAACCAATAAAAATATTACAGTTTAGTACATACCTGATAACTCCGGACAGTAAAAGCTGAGATAAAAATATTACTTCAGTCTAGAAAAACAAACTAAAGATATGCTCCATAAAAGAAGAAATGTCTCAGATATTCTTTTTGTGATCATACTTGAAGTGCCTACCAATGAAGTTGTTATTACAATTTTCCGTACGAAACTTTATTGACTTCTATAAAAACTGTCTGATTTTGGCACGATCTGTTCGTGATTTTACAACTAGAACCGTTTCATAAAATCTTATCACTCTTGTCACATTTTTTTTTCTATCTACTAATTTTGCTGGAGAATTTCTATCAATAGAGAATTTCTGGAATTTCAATTTTATTAGTGTCTAATTGAAATAATTTGTAGGCGAAATAAAATTTTAGCGAAGGCTACTTTTCGGGTTTTGATACCAAATGATAAAAACTGGCCAAGTGCGAGTCGGACTCGCATATGAAGGGTTCCGTACCAAAACGGAAAAGAATTCTCGTTTGTTGTATGGGAGCCCCCCTTAAATGTTTATTTTATTTTGTCCATTTTTATTTTTTAAGCCTTACGTTTTGTCCGCTAGAGGGCGCCAAATCGCTTTTTGTGACACGCCACGTAGCCTATATTCAGCGGAAAATTAAGACGATTCTAACGATACCTCATATGTCGAGTTCCGTTAAGAAGATTAGAAGCTATGAGGGAACAGATGAAGATACACACATATATACAAACATACATACATACATACATAGCCAGTCAAAATCATAACCCTCCTTTGGCTTTGCCGTAGTCGGGTAAAAAGAGCAAGATACTTAGAAATTCTATCATTCTATTTGAGACAAGTAATGGTTACGGAAGGAAGTCACAGCCATATAAATAAATGATTTTACTCCAATTTAACCGGATAAATGTTAACTAATTATGTAAGTAATGTTGCCAAGTTTCACAGTATTAATCATTTTGAACACCCACGTTAAGTTATATATTTATATACCTCCGCACAACTTGCGCTAACGACTCAATACCCTCGGATAAGTTATGTAACAAAGATTGAAATATTAACCGGAAACATTAAAGCGTCTGATCCTTTTCTACGTTACGACCTACAAATAAATACATATAACATACCTAAGTATCTGATTTCTTTTACAACTGGTTCAAAAGGAAAAAAACTAAACCAACCCGAAAATTCTTGTACAAAAATATAATCGATAAGGGTAGAATCGTAAAGGCAAAACGAGTCCCTATACAAAGCTTTCATCCACCTACGTATAAGTTAATCGGTATCGGACTGGATCATTTAATTTTGTTGCAGTCATATCGAGCTTTGAACTCGTACTCTCACCCCGTTTAATCTTGTTCCAGTTGGAGGGCGAACCCAATAAGATACTTGTTATGAAGATCGCTTCACAAAATAATTGAATTTCTGAGAGTCTAGCTCCGAAGCAGGAGCTGTACCAACATTAATTATTTGGCATTCGAAGTACTTTTCAAAGTTGGTCTCACATTTTATTAGGTAGCTATTCAATTACGTAAAATGAACAGGTACGCTTAATTTATAGCAGGTTTATTTTTTTAAGTGGATAATAGATTCAATCGTCATGAAAATGGTTTTGTGGGGCATAGCTATGTGTTTAGGGTTCCGTACCTCAAAAGGAAAAAAACGGAACCCTTGTAGGATCACTTATAGGCCTATAATCGCATTAGATCGCGAAAAGTGGAAGGAGGGAAGGGAGGCCTTTGCCATGCAGTGGGACAGTACAGGCTCATAAAAAAATATAGTATCACTGTGTCTGTCTGTCTGTACTACCATTCCTCCTTCCCCCCCCCCTCTTATCGCCGAAACTCATCATCATCTGCCTAGCCTTTTCCCAACTATATTGGGGTCGGCTTCCAGTCTAACCGGATGCAGCTGCATACCAGTATTTTACATGGAGCGACTGCCTATCAGACCTCCACAACCCAGTTAATACTAGGTAATACGATACCCTTTGGTAAGACTGGCCGAAACTACTGAGCCTAAAATTCTGAAAAAAAAAAACAGAAATTAGTTCAACACTTATAGATTACAGAAAAACCTATAAGAAGTCTATGGTGCTAAAATAACATGGAAAATACCCCATGAAACCTTTTTTTTTTTTTTTGGTGGGTGGAAAATCATCGAATAACCCCCCCCCCCCCCCCGCTCTTGGGCAGAGCGAAGGGGAGTGTCAGACTTCTACTGACTAAAAACCAAACCCATGTTCCTTCTTCTTCGCCCTTGTGTCGGAGCCGCGGTAACCTTTCGATATCCACAGCCCCGACGGGCGTCGGCCCTTGCGGGCCCCTCCTTGCTGACATCTCTTTGAGGCACCCCATGAACCCTTCATGTGCATATCCGACTTGCACTTGGCTAGTTTTTTATAAACTTTAATAAAGAAACAAATAAATAATTTGATAATATCTTACAACAATCAACAAAATAATTACAGAAATCTTTTAAGGTGTTAAAAAACAAAATATTATAAAAAAGAAGTTTTTTTATCGTAATAAAAAATATCTTCAATTATTAATAAACTTAAGCAACTTAGCCAATTTATACGTCAAAGTCCGAAGCGTCAAAGTTGCACATAGGCTCCCATGAATGTTGAATTAACTACAGAGACTTCTTTACAAATTCTTTATTAACTTTGTAACAAAAACTTTTGTAAGAGGTTATTACAGTTTTTGTGGGCAACTTCTCCCTTACGCGTTCGTGAACTCGTTACAAACATGTCAGATTTATTAAATTGTTTACTTAGTGACGTCACATCATCATCTGCCTAGCCTTTTCCCAACTAGGTTTGAGTTGGGTTCCAGTCTAACGGACGGAATACAACTATATACCTACCAGAATGTTACATGGAGTTATTTAACTGTATATTATCTGCCAATCCGCACTGGGCCCGCGTGGTGGATTATAGCCCATCCCTCTCCTAGAGAGGAGGCCTGAGTCCCTGCAGTGGGAACGTTATAGGCTGATGATGATGATGATGATATTATTAAACGCCGAGCGTTCTTCCTCCTCTCTACTACTTTTATCTGTGCTGTGCCCGACAGGGTCCATAATTGAGACTGATGTAACTGTTTCCCTAATATCCTGTATACATTATGGTACGCAATAAAGAATTGAGAATTAACTTAGTAAAACACTAGGAAGTGTCGAAGGGTGGGGCGTGTTGGGGGACTGTCTCTTCTAAATAAGTAAATTTTGACGTTCGAAAAGTGCTGATTATCAGACTAGTTTGAATGAATGACTTTTGATTTTGGTAGTTATGTGACACCCATAATTAGATTAATAAGATTCTGTAATACGAGTATCTCCTCTTGGAAGAAGACATTGGCTCCTGTAACACAGGTCTATCACTTAGCAAAGGAGTCAGGGTCACACAATTTCCCGCGGGGCTGCGGGTTGGTCACAAAGATACCGCGGCGGTCGGTTTTGTTCACGAAAATAGATAGGTTGGTGGGTAGGTGGTAGCGATTGAGACATGAAGAGATACCACGGCCTCGGCACTAAGAGCTAAGAAGAAATGGTTTTTAGTCTGTAGAAGTCTGACACTCCCTTTCGCTCTGCCCAAGAGCGGGATTATTTGATGATTTTCCAACAGCACAAAAAAAATGGTCACACAATTTATAGTAACCACTTTCCTGTGTAATTAATAACATTATTGTTACTGAAATTTTGGAAAAATAACAAACATCAGTGTTGTTTTTGGGGCGTGTTAGAAGGAGCTTCAATTTAATATAATATCAAATGATTTGATTGGCTATGATATCCGCAGCCCAACCTGAGATTGAACATCAAAGTTAGTAACTGATCAAAGACTTGATTACAATGATTAAATCGTTCAATTAAGGTGGTAATCACAAGACACCGGTTGTCTAGGTGGTTGGGCGATGAAGCGGAAATCACGCCGTATTGGTTGTATGAAAAAATGTGATAATACACTCATGTTAACATAACAACACCACGCCTCAAAACCCCGAAGGGTTAGTCAGAGGTATACCTTATAGAATACCCAAGATACAATATACGAGTTTGGGGACCACCGTTCAAATCGCTATGTTTATGTACTTGGTTATTAATAAATAATAACACCCACATTGCCATCAACCGAGCACAAATCCGGACTCAGTGGCTGCTAATGAGAAATTCCTTTAGGAGACACCCAATAAACGTTTGCCCAACGCGGGAATCGAACCAAAGAACTCATGCTTAGCAGTCGCGCTTGTGACGACAAAACCAACGAGGCGGTGTATCTCACCGACGAGCACTCATGTTTTACTTATTGTACAATAAAACTCCTACATTATCATCATCATCATCAGCCTATAATGTTCCCACTGCAGGGACTCAGGTGTCCTCTCTAGGAAAGGGATGAGCTATACTTAATCCACCACGCGGTCCCAGTGCGGATTGGTAGATGTCACATGTCTTCGAATTTTTTGGTTCTAAGACATGCCGGTTTCCTCACGATGTTTTCCTTCACCGTTTTGAGAGCAGTGGTGATGAAATAAATTACACAAAGTAATGCGCCTGACTGGGTTCGAACCCAGGACTCACTGTTCGTAAGTCGGGGCCGCCACCACAGTCACTGCTCTCCTACATCAATAGAACCTTATCATTAAAATAATCCGGAGTTAGTACGCTGAGATTTATATGCAGAGGGTAAGAGCGAGGACCGTATGTAAACTTTCTGTTTTCCATTTATTAATTAGAACAAGCAACAAGTTCTAAATATTTCGTTGTTCTTTTTTGCCATTCAGCGGGACTGCTGAATAAACGGTTTTTAATTTTTTCTTTCTTAAAGTTTTTTAATAAACAAATACCTACTTAATTTCGTGCCTACTTTCCGCAAGAGTGTGTTGTATGAAAAACCAATAAATGCCATTTTCTATCCGTTTTTTGGTAAAGAAAAAAACCCTTAAAATGTGAAAAATATATCTACGAAACGCCTCGTCAAACCTTCCTCCTCATATAGTCCGTAACATAAAACGTCGCAAAAGTCAATATCATAAAGAGTCCCAACATTTTCATACCAAACCGACTAAACTTGAGTGTTGACTTTTGCTTCAGCCGAGAATACTCCAGGGAACTACGTGACCCGAAATGAACCAAACAAATTAGTGGAGATTTTAGGCCGAACAGTTAAAGTTACAAATATATCCCGTGGTCTTCTCGCTAAATACTTAGGTACGGGGGATATTTTTATCCTCTATTTAATTAATTGCTGTTTTTCACTGGATAGTTGGTCTAGAGGCCGCAAGGTCCTAGGTTCTATCCTCGGGATAGACAAAGTGTTTTTGGGTTTTTCCTTTAGAAATTTTTCAGTACCAGCCAAGTCTGAATTCGTGCCTGGTTTTTGGCAATAGGATCACCCCCTATTACATGGGACATGAACATAACTGGCGAAATGTTGATATTAGGTACACCTCTGCCTAACCCTTCGGGTATTATAGTCGTTTTGTTATGTAATGTTAATTGCTGTTTTTAACAACTCAGACCATATAACAAAAGTCAGAAATGTAAAGAATGATGAACTCTCAATTGGCTTGATTAACCCTTAGTAGGTACCTACGTCCGTTTTATGCCTTTTGAAGCCTTATCAAAACATTTCTGTGAATGGAAAAGGCTCCGACCTGAACCCCTCGTGAATTATTATTAGTACTCATAAATTACTCCATTTTACAAGGCGTTTATGATACGAAAGTGAGGGTTTTGGTACTTTTCCACTTGATAAGATCCATTCACGGCTATTATGAAGACAGTAGGACCTATTACTCAAGAATAGAATAGAATTTATTTATTTTCAGGTAACAGAGTCCCATAGATAAATAAACAGAGACGTAGGTACCAGATACAACCAGAAAACATACATAATTTTGTTTTTGTGTTATTAAAACAGCAAATAGCCTCTTACCTCGTTACACTTCTATGTTACGACCGGAATAACATATTATTATAGGTAACAAAGAAAACAGATTCTGATCTTCACATATTTCTTTAAAAACATAATTCGTCGCCCAGACATACGAAGTAGGTACTTTAGTGCTAACATTACCATTAATTTTCTGGTTACCACTCAAGCAATAAACAAATAACAGGTAAAGTAATAAGGTATTGATTTTACGGTTATTATGCCACGGCATAAAATATTGTTTTGTTGACGTAAACAAGTTTACGCAGACAGCAATTTCGTTACCAAAAATTACTTTTACAACAACACTTGACGTAAAACTTTTACAAAATACAGAAAAAACTGCTCTATTTCAGCAGTACGGGACCCATAAACAAATATAATGTATTCAGTTATTTATTTATTATAATGTTTAGCAGTTCGAGGAAAAACTAGCACCATCCCACTCTCCTCATGGCTCTATAAGTAATACTGACAAAGAGATAAAGTATGTCAACAAGATGAGCGTTCTTAAAGCATCATGCTGTATAATTCCTGCTTATCACATTTTGTAGAGAACTTTCAGACGCTCACTGCAACGGAAAGTAAGACATATTTCGAATCTCTCTCAAACTCAATTTGGAAATTCTGTTGTACAGACAAACTAGTCTAGTTTACTGACTAGTATTGCCTTTATAACATTCCTAGAATATTCAACAAGATAGAGAGATTTCAAACTAACCTACGATAGTTATGACTCAGTTATCCTACACTACAGATACAAACGGAACTAGATAACATCACTTGTTGCTGTGACCTGTATTAATCACTAGCGCACAAAAACACAAAACGTTGACCCATTTAAGTATTGACCGTGCAAAATTGTGTTCACCTGCTAATTTATAACGTTATATTTTGAGTGCAGTATCGATGGGTGAAATATATGTATGAGTAGGTGAAAATGATAGGCGGAGAGGCTGTGTATGACAATGCTCGCGGATGCCCGGAGATCTCGCTCAGCTCGAAACTCGGCCACGCTCGCCGGAAACACGGCCGGCCGAACACAGCTCGTGATATACGCCTTGAAGCCGAGCAATAAATATTGCCAACACTTCCCTGCAACGTTACATACACCTACCGTAATATAAGTTCATATTGTCGTGGAAAAATACGAGCAAACTGTGTAATGTACGCAGGAAAGTTGTTTAACAACACACGCTTTGTGCAGGCGCGGAACAATTTTTGAAAGTATTTCTACAGGAGGTTTTGCGCTCCCATTAATCATGCATGCTTTCATGCGCGCTATTTTTTCAAGGAGAATATTTAACATGAATTTAAAGTATCTGTGTTCCACTTAACTGCATGTTTTACAACTTGCCTCATCGATTTCATGCGCTACAGATCAGATGTTAGAGCATTGTCATAGCCGCGACGATCTTTTTCATGTGAAACATCTAAATGCGCGCCGAGTCAGTAAAACCGACCAAAGGAATATAGTTTGTTTTAGAACGAACGTTGATCTACAAACTTATTATTCCGTTTTCGAAAGTTCCACGCTACTCAATTATAATTGAGACAAACGACCAAACGACATCACTAATTAGTGATGATTTGATCGATAGTTATCGATAAGAGAGCTTACTTTAGTGTAATATTTATTCTTTATTTTATTCCATATTTAGATTTAGGTCTTTTATTAATTATGAATTCTAATAATAACGTAAATAAGTAAGTCAGTCACATCTTTGCAAATTTTGTTTATTTACTGACTACAAAATTGTTAAAGTTTACTATAATGGGCAGATTGGAGTTGGACCAAAAAAAAGTAGCTAAATGTCGAAGGGGTATACCTGGTGATCCTTACGACTTTTTGTAACTTTTTGGTTTCGGACTAATTAGAATTCGAAGTGCTGAATTTTTAGCAGAATTAAATCTATATCTGACAAACTTTGAACATAAAGTTCTAAATTGTTCGCAAAGCACAAAAATGATTGTAAAATTCATGACCTAAAATCTGATGTATTTTCAACATGTTATGACCGAAACTCGATTTTTTCGTCAAATTATTACACCTCCTAAACTATAAGCCAAGTTCCTTCTAGCGTAAAGAAATCCTTAATCATTCCACACAGTTTTTCAAAACCTCTTCTATTTACTTTCAGTAGCTAAAATCTAAGCACTGATGTAGGACAAAGAAACATCTTTTCATACACATGTGGCATGTAAAAGAGAACAGCGCATAATACGGTGCTCGACAGTGCATTACGGAGGAAACTGTCTCTTAACTGCCAGCGGCAAGTCATGACCAGCTATTGTTTTATGGTAAATTAGGTTTTTATCATCTTATGTGATTTAGAAATGAGTAAGAAAAAGTATGTTTTACCTCTTTTAGCGCTGAATAGTCAAAGTCAAAAAGTCAAAGTATTTATTTGCGTGTTTTTGGTGATGTGTAGTCTTACAGTTAGGTCATGATCTCAAAAAACTACCCACTACGGGCATAACACAATTAGGTAAACAATATAAGACATTTTAAATCGGTAGAAACACAATAGAGATTAAGTTTCAACAGCGTGTTAAGAATCACTATCACTAAATATTATAAAATGAAATCCTCCGCCACGTCTGTCTGTCTGTCTGTTCGCGATAAACTCAAAAACTTCTACACCGATTTTCATGCTGTTTTCACCAATGGATAGTGTGGTTCTCGAGGAAGGTTTAAGTATATAATTTAATCAACATCCACGCGGGCGAAGTCGCGGTCATCAGCTAGTCATATTGTAAACATCATAACATCACGCCTGTAATTCCGGGGTGTATCCATTAGTATACCTACATTTCACTAGTTATGTTTAAATCCCATGTAATACAAGCTTACTACCATCAACCGGAAATTCAGAATCCGTGGCTTTTACTGACAATAACCTTTTTTTTTTTTTTTGGTGGGTTGAAAATCATCGAATGACCCCCCCCGCTCTTGGGCAGAGCGAAGGGGAGTGTCAGACTTCTACTGACTAAAAACCGAACCCATGTTCCTTCTTTGCCCTTGCGCCGAGGCCACGTAATCTAGTACAAAAATCCGCGGCCCCGACGGGACTGACAATAACCTTGATAAGTAGTTAACAGTAATTCCTATCGACAAACAATAAGGTAGAAGAATATCGATTTTAAATTTTACTAAGTGTAAAGATTACTTTGCTCGTGACTGTACACAACATTCAATTCCACTCCTTACAGGATAAACTAAGTATGTCTGTTAGCATCATGAAATATGCAGATAGTATAAAAATCTTGCTGAAAACGTAATGGAACGTAAACAAGATATGAAAATACATAGTTGGTGTAAAGTTAGACCTCCAGGCTTTTATGTACCCATTCCTTTTATGATCTTTGCTGCTTACCTGAATTTTATTATTGAAATATGCTGAGAGTTTTTAATGGACTGTGAACTAGTTGAAATAGTGTATTTTGAACCGAATTGGACTGTAAATTGAGAGCGAATGATTTCCGCAAGAAGTGTTACGCTTGAATTACTCGTATGTACATCGGCCAGCAACAGTCATCAGTCAGCTTTATTAGAATGTGATGGTCTAATTAACAGGCTTTACGACTACTTCAATCTACACTAATAAGTATATAGAAGTAGTTTGTAAGTCTGGATGTAGGAGGTAATCTCCTTAACGAAAAGAGTCATTCGATTTAAAAAAAATATATCACTAATACAAAGTAACACTATTAAGCATATTACCTAGTGCACTAGTATTTGTTTTATGTTGCCTTTTTCATCAAATAGTCACTCAAGGAAGTTATATACAGAGAGTTTTGATAGAGAGGTTGTATTGGTGATATTAATCAATATTACTCTGTAAAGTCACATTTGTTACGGTCGCGAATCCTTTTTTATTTAAGTAGAATAAGAAAACTCAATAATCACATCTTAACCTGAATAACGTCTGATTTCACAGAAAGTCGCTGAAAATCGTAGAGACTATGTTTTATCAAGGGTGACATTGACCGCACGTCCGCGCCGTTTAACCGCCACGACGACCCCTTAAGTAACCAAATAGCCGAGAAGATGACCCGATAACCATCTCATTTGTCAGCTTAAATACTTAACTGATGACAGAGAGCGAAGTCGTTTGATGAGACAAAAGATAGGATTGGGCTTGCTTTAACTTGAGCGAGTTCAATGTACGAGAAGTGTCTAATTTAAGATTCAGTGAAACCGATATGGACAGATTGCGGCTGCAACTTAACATCTGACACTGACGACGGTAAATGTTTGAGTTTCGATAAATGCAACCGCACCAGACTCTGGATTGGCTACGGACACCGGACTGTCTCCGACAATAACTTTCTACTACGGACATATACGGATGAATGAACTCCTACAACCCTGCAAGGTCCCTAATTATACGATAGCTTTAAGCCCATTGTAAGATCTTATACATGACATTATAGAATGTGAATAAAGATATCTGCGGACACCGGACTTTCACCGTTATTGCACGAATTATGAATTCTGGTGTCTGGAAAACTGCAGGTTAACTAAAGTATCTGTCGATGTCCGGAGCATGTCAGCAATTTGTCCTTATCGGTTTGTTCAATCCTTAATTTATGCAATCAAAACATAAAGCTTGTAATGACAGCTACAAGTTAATCTATAAGCTCAGTACAAATTCATGCTCATGTCAGCTGTAAAAAATCACATGCAAAGATAAAACAGTAAATCATTTTTGAATACAAAATTAGGCAAGGAAGGTTCACTCCTGGGAGGTGCCCTGCTCGGGAATTTATACAAAAATATGTAACACGAGATGTTTCAAATAATTTATTTCACACTAAGAATGCTAATGTAACAGAGTGCTTTATTTATATTGCACTGCTTTAATTTAGCAGTACCGTGTTTAGCTGTAAATCATTAGGACCTGTTTTAATTTTCAATTAGCCTGAATTTTATAGTCTTTGAAACATTTTTGGTGTCCATACTAATAAACATACATGAATCTGTCCGTCTGTTGTATTTTTGCGCATTGTAAAAATGTTACCAGCATGTTGACGGATATAAGTAATAGAGAAGAATGGAAGAAGGAGACATAATCATCACAAAATCGTTTAATAAATGCATTCCACTCTTGACTGCCTCGTGAGTGTACAGCGGTGGCAAGTGCGGCTACTGAGCATGAATTCCTGGGTTGGATTCCAGGGTCACGCAAATTGCTATTGTATTTTTCATCAGGAATTTCGCAGTAGCAGCCTCGGAGACTGGTTTTGTGCCAGGTTAATCACAATAGGCACGCTTCCTATTACATAGGACTTAAATATAACTGACGAAATGTGGGTGTAACAGTGTGGGTGTAATATTAAGTACACCTCTGCCGATCCCTTCGATAAACATAGGCTTAATCACCGAAGTTATTTTACGCAGTTTTGATTTTGCGATTTAGGTACAAAAATCCTCGGATTTATCCGTTAGCGTCAAGATGGAAGGACCAAGCATTTTGTTAGATTATTATGTATTTGAGGAGGTAGCTAAAATTATAGTAAAGGTAGGAAATAGTAGATTAATGGTATTATTTTTTCATATATGTTTGACAGGCATTGGAGACTTGGTCCCTTCATCTTGACGCTAACATTTATCCAACGTGCAACTGACAATTCATAAATGAATACGCAACATGAACGTTGTATATACGTTATAAGCTGATGTTCCACAATAAATAGGATTCCGGATAGCTGTTTAATAATTCTGTTGATGAATTTTGATTGTGTGTTGTTTAATTCTACCTGTGACATTGTGAAACGGATATTTTCAATTTTATGCATGAATTAGTTGCGTATGGAACATTTTCCGCACGAAAAGCTTTATGAATCAATTTAGGATTACTCATAATAATAAAGCTGCTTGCGTGTCATACAAGCATTTATATCTACTGTCATAAAACTCCGATTAAATTGTTTTCAACGCTTTTACGAAATATTACTCTATTTTAATTTACTTAACGTTATATAGAAAGCTCTTCATCATATCTTATGTGTATGAAGATGAGGCACTCATAACGCACCAAATAGCAATATTAATATTATGTTAAGACTGTTAATTCAAGGAAATGAAACGTAACGATATAAAGCTGAGTGTACAAGCATAATATGTAGACTAAGACATACATTGAGAGATAAGCTGAAATACTGTTTTACTATTTTCAAGCAACTCCAGCCTGTCAGTACGAAGCCATAACTAACTCTGAGTCGTGAAAATTGGACAAGCCACACTATTCCCAAACCACTACAACTCCAGTAGCCAGACTCAACAGTGGCAACCACCAGAAAACCACCGAGACAATGAAGCTCGACGCAGTTCCATAGAATCAATTTAAATGTTTTGGATGCCTCATAAAAGAGTAGCGGAGGTGTAGGAAAACCATAACTTTCACTACACAACCTCTACATAATTAAAACTCAGGGAGTCTATAGTACCCCTTCAATTTATGTCAGAAACATAAATTCACGAGAAATGTCCTAATAAAAATGCTGGATTCAATATTCATCACCACCTAATTCCCTAAACGAAAACAACACGATAAAAACATTCCCTTATTTCACAACGCGAATGAAAATTGCGAGCGAATGATCCATTGGCACAAATCTACATACATTAAGCTGCTATTCTGAGGGATTGAAAATGCTATCAACCTTATTATGCAGTGAACATTGACACGGTAATGTACGCTATTTTGTTCACGGGTATCCGCAAATAATATTTGTATAATAAATAATTTAGATGAGCGTATAATTCAGGATGTTTGCAATTGAAAATTGGTAAACTTATTGACGACTAACTTATGACCGCCTAGAGTTCGGTAAATGTTCCACTAGATCGTATTACTGGAATAAAAAGCATCCAATTTGTTAATCTAGTTTAAAAACTTGCCTCTTTTGAGCCCGTTTTGTAGCTTTTGCGTGAAAGAGTAACAAACATCCAACCATTCACACAAACTTTCGTATTTATAATAGTAGTCAGATTTCTGAAAATTGGCTATACTAGGTGTAATTTACCACACTTTTGACACTAATGAGTTGATTTGAGCTCCACTGCGTTGTTCTGAATTAGATTATTTTGTTTTTTGGAGCACCTTTAGTAAACCAGGTCTACTTGATACTAGAATGCATGGATGCACACAATTATCAATCATCTGGTACATTCACAAATTCATAAAATAATGTAATATGTACCTAAATTCTACAACAAAACCTTAGTTTCAACAAAATATCTAGAAAATGATTGTGCAAGGAACACGTTATGTTCTGACAGGCAACATCTTTATAGCACTCCGTAGGAAATTGCTCTGTCGTAGGAACATAACATTGACTCCCGTTTCCAGCTTTTAATTCCATCCTAGTCTCCAGAGAAATGTGACAATCAATGTGTACAGAATACAGAAGATTTTCATTTCATACCGACCTAGTTGATTTCCCAGAACAGCGAGTCTATAAATAGATATTTATAAATATTACTTTGTTCAGCAACGTTTTCCCCTCTTCATTGGTTCCGAACAGACGTCAAATGGCCACTTAATCTTTCTAGAGTAAACCAAAGCCCGTATCCATCGAAACAATATTGAAGTGAAAGTTAATCCATTGCCGATCCATCAAAGCCAAAAAAACCAGACGCTTGCCATCAACATCGAATGTCGAAAGTTCCATACAATCTTTTTTATTATTATTATATTCTGTTCTAGCATAAAATTGAAACAAAGGAGGAAAGTGTTTGTTTTTATATTGTTCTTGAACGTATTGTATCGGGCCCTCATCAAACAAAGATTTTTGTATCCCTTGTTACCGTAGCAGTCTGGTCTACGCTTTCAGGCATTTACATAAATTATTATGTTTCATGAAATTACTTTCGTGTCGACTAACTATCTTTCAAATTGTTTTTCTGATTAAAAAAAACTCGGATTCTGAGATAAGAATAATCTTGTTCGCCTTAGCGCTAATTTATATTCCAGTGCAAAGATTTAATTAGATAAACAGAGTTAATAGATTTTTTATCCGAACACGTGACGGTGATCGGAGATAACGCAGGCTCCATTTCGGCCTCCTTGCAAGCTCATCGCAAACACAATGAACCTAAGTATAGCTACCTGCAACCAATCTTGTCGAAGATAGATCTGTAGGTAGTATATATGGCAAGATCATTGATGACTGCAAAGCTACATGCCATCACTAATGGTAGGTAAATAAAGATGTAAGTGATAATTATGTAGACCGTAGGGACCTCTTTAAAATTGTACTTTGAAATCTTTCACTGAATAAATTAACATTGATCTTCTTCATATACTTTGTGAAGATAGATAATGCAGTTGCATTATCAATCTTCGTCCAGTTGGACACAGAAACATGCATTTTTTATGCATGCTCTGGGCAGAGCGGTAGGGAGTGTCAGACTTCTACTTACTAAAACCCACGCGGTATCTCTTTCGAACACCCCGCAGCCCCGACGGGCACGCATAGAAATTCCTAAATGATCAAATGTTTAGTACGAATCATTAGCACGATGCTTGTCTTCCAAATGTTACTTAAATGAGCAAGCCCCACAAACATCGAAAAATACGTAAACAAGACTTTAAAGATCAACAAATATTTCAGAAAATTATCTTTCTTTTCCCTTTAACGTTCCTTTTCCGAACTATTGAACATAATTATTTAAGTCAATGAACGAAAATCAAACAGATAGAAAATTTTGTAAACAAAAAGTTAACTGAAATAATATTATGTCTATGTAATACCTATGTAATTGGAGATTGTATAACCGGCATTTTCAGATTTAATTATCTGTGGATTGGCGCGTAATTCGAAATTCAAATAAATTTTATTCGAAAGACGTGTTAATTTAATTTCAAATTCAGTCATTTGTTTTTTGATAGTTTTTTGTTTTTGTGACATTGTGGTAGTTTTTGGCGCCATGGATAAACTGCAAATTCGTACAATTTTCGAATACGAGTTCATACGTGGAAAGACCGCTGCGCAAACAAAACGAAACATTAACGACGTGTACGAGCTTAATACTGCTTGCATAAACACGGTCCATTACTGGTTCAATCGTTTTCAATCTGGAAATTTTGAGTCGAAGAACGAGCCTCGCGGTTGGCCGGTAAACATTGTCGACAACGACGAATTGAAGGCGATAGTGGAAGCAGATCCAACTCAATCTAAGGCTGAGCTTACTGCAGGCCTTGGAGTTAGTGTCAAAACAACATTGAGGCACTTGCGCCAAATTGGAAAGATAAAAAAGCTAGACAAGTGCGTGCTACGCGAACTAAGCGACCAACAGCGAGATTTACGCGCCGAAGCATGCATAGCACTACTGAATCGGCACAGAAACGATGAAATTCTTCATCAAATTGTTACCTGCGATGAAAAGTAGATCCTGTACGACAACCGTAAGCGTTCGTCTCAGTGGGTGGACCCGGGTACATCACCTAATCAGTGAGCTGCCGTCTTGTACACCACAGCTACTTACCGAAAGGCACAACAGTGACGGCACATGTCTATTGCCCAAGAATTGCAAACAATGATGGAGAAGCTCGCAATTCAACAACCAAGACTAGTCAATCGTTCTTCCCGCATTTCCCCATTGCTTCTACACGACAACGCGGCAACGCGCGAGCTCACCCTTCACGAAAGACCATCGCAAAGCTACAAGAGTTACAGCTGGAAGCTCTCCGTCACCCACCGTACTCACCGAACCTTGCCCCAACAGATTTCTATTTTTTTCAAAATTTAGACATTTTTTTAAGTTGTAAAAAATTCGACACCCGAGACGCAGTACAAAACGCTTTCGCTGACTTCATCGCCTCCCGTCCGGCAGACTTCTACAGTAAAGGGATAAACAAAACTGCCATCAAAACTGCGGCAAAATTGTATAGATCATTTGGGCCAATACTTTGATTAGCTAAAATAAAAAAAATTACCAAAATTTTTATATTTTAAAATTCTCATACAAATCTCCAATTTCATAGGTAAAGACCTAATATATCATCGTCATCTGCCTAGCCTTTCCCAACCGTATTGAGGTCGGCTTCCAAGTCTAACCAGATGCAGCTGAATATTTTGCATGGAACGACTGCCTATCTGATCTCCACAACCCAGTCGGTACTTGGTAATACGATACCCCTTGGTATGCCTGGTTGTCAGACTCTCAGGTCACTGGCTACCTGTAACGACAGTCGAAGATCTACAAATGACAGCTGGAACCAAAGGATTAACGTGATTTCCGAGGCATGGAGGAAACACGGTAATGTAAAATGTAATGGGTGGTGTAATGCATGGACCAACCTGAACAAGGATGATGAAGCCAATATTATGAAGGGAACGAGGCGTTCTGCTAGACTTTGCGACAGCTGACCGAGTTATTCGAAGACGAGACATTAAAATCACCGCGGATTTGTGAATAGTTTGGTTACGTACAGTATAATTATAATCCATAATGCCATGAAATACCCATCCACACGCAGTCACTTTTAAAAGTGATTTTCTCTAACTGTATCGCTTAGTGTTTTGGAACACATACTGTTACGAAATAGGTTCAATTTTACAAAATAGAAACAGTTTCTAGAAAATCGTTTTTTTAATTTTGCCAAGCGTTAACTTTCTAGTGCTTTCTACTGTACGTAAGATATCATCGAATAAAGCTCTGTTTTATTAGACATACATGTATTCAATATTTTTATAAGATTTTTTTTGTCAACTACCCGTTGACTAAAAAAATCAAATTAGTCCGTCAGATAGATTTCCAAAAAATATTGGACACATATTTTTCTTTTTTTCACGTAAACAAAAGCGCTTCGAAAACTCGTGTGACGTCACATTTCAGTACATTTTATACAGTACCGGAAAGTGACGTCACAAGCCCCAACTCATTAGGTATCGTTGACGCGTTTTATATTCGCAATTTTTTATTAATTTAATAAAACAAAAACATGATGTATCCGATATTTTTCGATAATCTAACTGACGGACTAAACAAAATCATATTTTTTTTAGTCAGGAAACATCCCTTATTACAATTTTACAGTTGCAGTAACAGTAAAATGTGTCTGTAGTCAATGAGTTTTGTAATGGCCGTATACTCGTATACATTGCCACTTTGCATACAGTGTTGTGTCGCAATTTCAAACGACATAAATTGTGTTTTAACTTTGTTTTAATCACCTTTTTTTGTACCTATGTATTGATTGAAACGCAAATGATATGAAACCGAACCATAGCATTATTAGTTTATGTAATGGTAGTATTATACAAAGTGATTTGAATTTGTTGTAAGTATGTGTTGTTAGTATTAATGAACAAATCGATTTGAGTTTTATGTTATGTATTGTATGGGTTATAATATTATCTAGAATAAATGAATTATTAATAACAGTCTAACTTTGTTGTTTTCATATTGTTTCCAAATCAAAGGAAAACCAAACATCGACCAAAAGATACAATTCGTGGAACAGCAGCCCATCGCACAAAGTGTGTCATGTTGTGCAAATATTATTCTGTACTCCTCTTGAAACAGTACAACATACATGGTCAGTGAAATCCACAAGGACTAGTCCATTCAAAGAGCTTTGCTTGAATAGAAACAAAAGAAAATCGCCACTCGATCGTATTGGTCTGCTGCAATTCTCGGTATAGAATATTGGACTTCCTTTTGCACATGGGATTTTCGTGTATTCCGGTTCTACCTACTGCTTACATTTATACACTGATTTGTATAGAACAAGGTTTTAAGTCTTCTTAAATCAATGAATTCAAACTCAAAGCATTTATTTCAATTGCACCATTACAGGCTCTTTTGAATGTCATAAAAACAAATGAAACGAAGCTACAGTCACAGTCACAAGGCATGACAAATAGCATGTTTTCACAAGCTATTTATTTATGCTATGTACTGTACTTTTCCTTTCCAAAGCGTAGATCTCCATGGAGAAGAATGGGCAAGATATCGATAGATTTTTTTAAATTATGAAACAAACCAAAACCTACTTAATGATATTCCAATTAACTTGGAAGAGGTATTCCTCACTGTAATAAGTTTTTGTCGATATTTATATGTTGTAAACAACAGTACCGTTTAAAATAATACGTAATGTTACATTTCCCACAAATATCAAAATTCATATATATGGGTCATAAAGCCCACCAAAATTACGGTACGCGAACCGAATAAACGACTTTTCCTGACCATTTAATATACTGTGGATACCCAGTTAAATAGTCAATAAAATGGTAAATCGAATACATTTCAATTATACGGACTTGACTTTTGGAATCGGCTCCTACTTATATTACAGTCGACGGAACAAGACCCGCCATTTGTGCTTTATACTAAAGCTTTTAAATTAGGAGGACAGCAAACAGAAAGATTTATGCAGCAGTAAAAATCAAAATTAAGTACATAACATCGTGCTTGTAATCCCCGAAGGGTTAGGTTCCCATTAGAACACCCATATTTCACAGTTATATTTAAGTCCTATGCTATACGGGGTGAGCCTATTACCAACAGGCACGAATCCACACTCCGTGACTGCTACTGCGAAATTACTGATGGAAAAACTCAATAACACTTTGCCCGATCTGGCAATCGAACCGCACCGCAGTTACCCTTACGACCACTAGACCCACGAGGCAGTAAAAAACTAATTAAAACTAAGTATATACTTGCAAATACCTACTCAAAAATAAACTAACACAGTATCTTCTGCAAAAATGCATATTGTTAACAAAATAAATCTTCTAAATCGCATAAAAAAGTAACTAATATTATTTTTTAGGCATCCCTCTTTTGTCTCCTTGAATCGTGAATTAGATAAACAAAACAAAACATTTGTTACCAACGCCGAGCACAACTCAAGTGAAGAACGAGCGAATTGAAACGCGGTCACATCTCTACAGACACTTGAAAGGAATTGCTTTCACCCCAAACCTCGTTAAATGTTCTAAATAAACGTCTTTTGTTATCCATCCTAATGTTTATATTTTTTGTAAGTTTGTATTAGGCGATTACCCCTACAACTCCGCAAGTAGCATTCCAATTCTTTTTACTTGATAGAATGGTACATTATTCGTGGATGCTAAAGGTTTAAATAAATTATATTTATATCTTGCATATTAACAGGCCTATCAAAATGTTTGCGGACGCAGTCACGGGCGAAGTGCTAGTAGTAAATATGGATGTGGATGATACTGAAATTACTCTACTGTACTAATATACATTGCTGCATGAATGTTTCGACGCACGAATGACATTGCCACTCTGCTGGTATACATTAGTTTACATGAAAGTTATTGAAAAAAAACAAGACGAAGATTAGTTCGGATTCTGGCCACACACCAAGATATCCTTGTTTAATAGGTATTTTACCGTCATATTTCGGCTTTATAATTACGTTTTCCGTAATAATAGTTATGGTCTTGAGGCGTTGCCAAATTACAGGTGTTTGCTAAGTTTGTGGACGCAAGACGTTTGTGTGCCCGTCACGGCGTCACCGACAAGGCTATAAAACTAATGAAATACTGTAAAGGTGTACTAGACACCTGAATATATAATTTGTTTATTTAGTGTTAGTGGGGTAGCCGAGTTTATCTATGTGAAGCGTGTTCAAGCAAAAATTGTGAACTTGTTCAACCTACTAAGTTATCATCATCATTATGTCTGCCCTTATCCCATGTTACGAGTATAAGGGGTCGCCGCAACACGCTTTTTTCCCTCCTCTGTCAAATTTACAGAGGACTGGGAATTTTACAAATTCATCGTTTCTTTGGTTGTCTCCATCCATTAACATTTATTTTTGTCACAAGTTATAGTACTCTATTTAAAAAACTTCATAAAGAACTGTAACCACGCGCACAAACAAGTTTCTTTTAATATTTTCAACATCACTACATTATGGTTGGATTACTTTTACTATATCTTTTTCTATCTCAAGCAAACCGTTTTAGACACTTTAAATATTTGTAGAGATTCGGTTGTTAAAGCAAAAAGCTTCCTTGTAAACCGTGTTTTACTACGGTGAGAATTTTATTCACCCGTGAACGAAACAACTTTCAAATCGCCTGGGACGCTGCGATCGCGATACTTGGCTCCAAGATACGAGTGTTCTTCTCAGAAAGTATTTTATTTTAAACTTTACCTTTTCTACAGAAAATCTTGGCAGAGATACCGAATGCAGTAAAAGTTATTTACTGATGGGGTATGATAAATGAATCGGAGTTTTATCGGGATGAGATGGTATACGTCAAAGAAATTTGATATTAAAATATTTGTGGTAAAAATACGAAGAGTGCACTTATAGAATGTTAGTTTACTCACTGTAGTACAAAAAACACTTATCAAACTATAAACATTTAATAGTACATTACTGCAGCGGCCAGCAACAGAGGCATTGATGGACGAACGTGTAAATGTGGGCCGAGGCGAAGCCGAGGCACACATACGTAAGTCCATCAATGCCTAGTTGTGGCCAAGGCTTGTATAGTACTTTTCTCAAATAATGCGAGGAAATTAAATACAATTTACTTTTCAAAATCACGTACAACAATAATTTTTCACGCGTTGAAGAGTTCAGCCAATTCGAAATTTAAATAAAACCTTTAATAAGTCACCTCCTTGGTTGCTATGGTTCAGAGTAAAAGATCGTTCCATTTTTAAATAACACGACAGATATGAGTTTAGTATGTAATTTATTTGGCCGCTAAACACGACAGATATGGATTTTCATACAACTTTTGCCGGCCGCTGGTCGCATGTATCTGGCCAGTACAGCAATTTTGATTTATCACGAAGAAGGTTGTCAAAATAATGCTCAAAGGTCATGGGGCAGAATCTGACCCAGTTAACGATAGTCTTCCTACAAAAACCAAATTAGTTTTATATCGTTAAGTATTAACCTACACTAAGTTTAAGATGGTTTTTTTTTTTTTAAACCATGGGAATAAAATGTTAAAGATGAATAAAAAATAGGTAATAAATGTATAGATAAAACAATTTCAGTGAAGCATTCTGTTAAATAAACAAAAGAAGCACTCGCGTCAGCGTCGTCTGCTACGCGGACGATACGCTGGTGCTGGCACAGGAGGGGTCGTACGAGGCGGCGGCCGAAACGATGACGCGCGGGGTTGCGATAGTCGTCGAGAGGATCCGGCAGCTGGGTCTCGAGGTGGCACTTCACAAGTCGGAGGCCATGGGCTTCCATGGACGTGGGTAAGTGCTGCCGTCGGGATCCCAGCTAACGGTGGGAAGGGTTCCCATCGGCGTCGAGTGTACTTTGAAGTAGGTACTAGGGCTCGTCCTCGACAGCCGGTGGAACTTCGTGGAGCACTTCCGACGTTTGGCTCCCAGACTGGAGCGGGCCGAGGCTGCCTTCAGGTGGCTCTTACCCAATTTGGGGGGGCCAAAAGCCTCCTGCCGGAGGCACTATGCGGGGATCGTGCGGTCCATGGCCCTCTACGGGGCCCCGGTGTGGGCGCGTGCTTTGACGAAGCGGGCCGCCCACTACTTGAACGCGCCCCAAAAGGTGCTGGCCGTTTGGCTAGTCCGTGGGTACCGCACGATCTCCCGCGAGGTGGTGAACCTCCTTGCCGGATTGCCGCCATGGGATCTGGAGGTGATAGTCCTCGCGCGCCTGCATGAATGGCGCGCGGAGGCGCTACACCGGTGGGTCACTCCGTTGCCGCGGCAAATTGCCGCTCTGCGAACGGACCTCCGGTGTGATCTCATGGCGGCATGGAGACAGCGACTGTCGCAACCCCGTGCAGGGAACGCCATGATAGTGGCGGTAAGTCCCCTCTTTGAGGAGTGGCTAGAGAGGCGCCATGGCGCCCTCACCTTCCGTCTGACGCAGGTCCTCTGGTGGCGACCTCTCGCGTCCGGCCCTGGATGTTTGTCTTGGGCCCGACATCAAGATCAAATAGATACGCTTGCGGCGTTTTTAAACGATACAATTATTTCTGTGGACATTGATCATGTCGAATAAAACTTTTTTACAAAAAAATAAAACCGACTTCCACAAAAAAGTGAAAAATAAACTTAAGAAGATAAATCAGCTTCTGAAGTTGGTGACATTTGTCTTATGGATCAGAAGGGTATTTAATTTTTTTAAAGAAACGACAAAGTAACCTCGAACTATTTATTTTTAAGTAGCACACCACAAAACCAACAGAGTTATGAAAACATTAAGAAACCGCCATAACTATAACCACCGGTCCCAGTAGACGTCTGTCGCAGTCGAGCGCCCGAGCAAAAGTGAGTGCGCTCTGAGCGTGCGCCGGTTGATATGCTCTGTCGCCCGTTCCATTCACCGCGTCGTCACGAACATGCGATATTTCTACCCTCCGGCTGAGGAATTCTCTAACACGGCCGTTCCTGACAGCTGAACGACCTCGTCAGCTTGGCTCACTGGCACCGAATGCCGATCCTCGCTCGCTTCATCCATCCTGCACAGATACGCTGTTCAGCGTCTGATCATCACTTGTTTGGACCTCATTGATAGACTCGTCATCTAAAACATATCAAAACCAAAACTTGAATGAGGTATTCTGAAAGTTTGAACTTTTAACTGCCCATTGTAATGAAATTACTAGCAATCGCACCAAAATAGGCAGCAGTTTGTAAATTGTATCACCAATGAAAGAGTTCGCGACCTCAATCATTACCGAAACAACCACAACATCACCTGGTAACCATCTATCGGGTTTCCAGATAGCCAAATATCGATGCCAAAACAAACAAAATTGCCACAATGTAGGGGCAAACAGATACCTTTATCTGTTGATGAAAAAGCTCTTTTTAACAAAATACAACTCAAAAGCTAATAACTTTAAGCGACTAGCTTCGCTTAGCATAGTCTACGCGTAATAGGTGTGAAACATACAAATATCCAAACCAACCACCCGGGGCGGGACTTGTCGGAAGATCGCCACCTCACGACTCGCTAGAGACCTACGTGAGGCATAACTTTGCGTGTGTGAATTGGTCCACATACAAGTACGTTTCAAACCAATCCCATAAACATCACCCATTAACATGATACCAGTCACCAGATGTAGAGGTGAGATGCGGTTGCAGCCCGCCTTGCCATGTTTAGGGCAACTTGTATCTTCCATGATGCATCGGACCAACATTGGTCACCTCGACACGCAACATATCGAGTACCATCCGGCAGCATCGTTCACATCAGATCCATCTCTCACAACCTGACCATCATCATTTTCTTGAGTCATCACTAGGATCACCATCACCAGACTGGTCGTCATCCTCAGACTGGCCATAATCATCTGCAAAGTAACAACAACACATACTGTACATTTGTTTTCTTTCGTCACATATGTGTCTGAAGCCGAATAGTAAGCACTCGAACTGATGTTGTTAAGTACGCGATAGTGAGCGTGCACTCCCACCATCAGGTACCCAACTAACTAACAGGAAGGTTTTTTTTTTTTTAGGTAATTGAAATGTAAATTTAAAAGCCTCAGACTAATAAATATTTCAAAATCAGTGATAAGCATTAAAAAATAAATGGAACTAAATAGCATTCCAAGCAATGGAATTCCGGACTCCCATTGGGTGGAATACTAGCCAAGATAAATAGATAGTAGTGAAGCAGTAATATACTTAACTAGAACAGAAGCCATGAACCGAAGGTCCGGCCAAACAGAAGTCTAATGCCAGAGGCTCAGACCAAACAGAAGACATGAACCGGAGGTCCAGGCCAATCAGAAGTCGTACACCAGAGGCTCAGACCAAACAGAAGCCATGAACCAGAGGTCCAGGCCAAACAGAAGTCATAAACCAGAGGCTCAGACCAAACAGAAGCCATGAACCGGAGGTCCAGGCTAATCAGAAGTCATACACCAGAGGCTCAGACCAAACAGAAGCCATGAACCAGAGGTCCAGGCCAAACAGAAGTCATACACCAGAGGCTCAGACCATACAGAAGCCATGAACTGGAGGTCCAGGCCAATCAGAAGTCATACACCAGAGGCTCAGACCAAACAGAAGCCATGAACCGGAGGTCCAGACCAATCAGAAGTCATACACCAGAGGCTCAGACCAAACAGAAGCCATGAACCGGAGGTCCAGGCCAATCAGAAGTCATACACCAGAGGCTCAGACCAAACAGAAGCCATGAACTGGAGGTCCAGGCCAATCAGAAGTCATACACCAGAGGCTCAGACCAAACAGAAGCCATGAACCGGAGGTCCAGGCCAATCAGAAGTCGTAAGCCAACAACGCGCTCAACACGCAAGTAGCGCGCTGGCAGCTCGGAGAGACGCGCTCAACACGCAAGTAGCGCGCTGGCAGCACGGAGTGACGCGCTCAACACGCAAGTAGCGCGCTGGCAGCCCGGAGCGACGCGCTCAACACGCAAGTAGCGCGCTGGCAGCCCGGAGCGACGCGCTCAACACGCAAGTAGCGCGCTGGCAGCCCGGAGCGACGCGCTCAACACGCAAGTAGCGCGCTGGCAGCCCGGAGCGACGCGCTCAACACGCAAGTAGCGCGCTGGCAGCCCGGAGAGACGCGCTCAACACGCAAGTAGCGCGCTGGCAGCCCGGAGCGACGCGCTCAACACGCAAGTAGCGCGCTGGCAGCCCGGAGCGACGCGCTCAACCGCGCCAGCAGGGCGCGCTGGCACCTTGGAGTGCCACGCGCAACCGCGCCAGTAGGGCGCGCTGGCACCTTGGAGTGCCACGCGCAACCGCGCCAGTAGGGCGCGCTGGCACCGTGGTGTGCCACGCACAACTGCGCCAGTAGGGCGCGCTGGCTCCGTGGTGTGCCACGCACAACTGCGCTAGTAGGGCGCGCTGGCACCGTGGAGTGCCACGCGCAACCGCGCCAATGGGGTGCGCTGGCACCGTAGAGTGCCTCACGCAACCGCGCCAGTAGGGCGCCGCCAGTAGAGCGTGCAGTCAGCCTGCAGCGACGCGCCCGACAACGCCAGTGGAGCACCCTGGCAGCTTGCGGCCACGTGCGCGATCACGGCGTCACTGTAGCGCAGCCCTGGCAACCACTGCTGCGAGACCAGGCAGCAGCGTAGCGTTGCGTAACACAGACCATACGTCCACGTGTAAGGATTATTCTGCAAACAAACAAATCTACAACAGAATTTTGTTCCACTCGGTCACACCTGACTAAACTTTAGTTTCGTTGATTTCGATTAAATCAAACGTGGTTTCAACTACCCTTGGTCATGTACCATAGTCGCTCAAATCAATCTTGAAAACTGTATTGCGACTAAAACTACCAGGTTTTCAGAAACCATCGAGTAAAACCTTTTAACACCACTGCTCTTTAATCAGAAAATAAGGTGCACAAACAACGTTGCCCCACACTAGGAATTCCTCCTATATCGTTGGTGTGTACATAAACATTTAAACTCACATACACAAACACCAAGGCCCGGGAAAACTATCTGTACGCCATACAAAAATTTGCACCGCGCGAGAATCGAACCCACGACAGCTCCTTGACGATATTCAACCGCAACAAGGACTTTCGGGCATAGCCTGCATACGTGGTAATTTTATTCGAAATCGTACTCATAACGTCACATTAACTTGACACGGACACAATGACCAAAATTCGGGTTAAAAATTAGTCCACGTTCTGTTATATTGGTCACCCAATCTTTAAGCCACGTCTTAGCACCACCATGTAAACAGCCACCAATGCGTCCGAGGCATTGCCGATCGCCCCAGTGACTTCATAAACACACACACACACACGCAACATAACATCACGCCTGCAATCCCCGAAGGGTTAGGCAGAGGTACTCAGTATACCCACATTTCGCCAGTTATGTTAAGTCCCATGTAATAAGGGCATGCCAATTGCCACCAACCGGGCACAAATTCAGACAATAAAACTTTGTCCGATCTGAGAATCGAACCCAGAACCTTCATGTTCACGCGGTGTGCACTCGCGATCCGTTAACTGACCACAAATAACTAACACGTGGGGCGTTAACCCAAAAACGCATAAGAACACTGACACTTCGATTAATACGTGGTTAGAGGTTACTTTGAAACGAAACGCTTTACTGCAAAATAGATGGCAAACGGTCTAAGACGCGTGTATGCGAATCCCACTTCTGATCTTATGGATCAGAAGGGTATTTAATTTTTTTAAAGAAACGACAAAGTAACCTCGAACTATTTATTTTTAAGTAGCACACCACAAAACCAACAGAGTTATGAAAACATTAAGAAACCGCCATAACTATAACCACCGGTCCCAGTAGACGTCTGTCGCAGTCGAGCGCCCGAGCAAAAGTGAGTGCGCTCTGAGCGTGCGCCGGTTGATATGCTCTGTCGCCCGTTCCATTCACCGCGTCGTCACGAACATGCGATATTTCTACCCTCCGGCTGAGGAATTCTCTAACATTTGTTTATTTGACTTCATGTTTTTGCCACCGACTTCAGAAGCTGATTTATCTTCTTAAGTTTATTTTTCACTTTTTTGTGTTTTATTTTTTGTTGAAGGCGGTTTTATTTTTTGTAAAAAGTTTTTATTTTTCACTTTTTAATGGTTCACATGTGCTTACCCCTTCACAACGTACTGGCGTGATGTTATGTTATGAACTGGTGTAAACAATAGACAGACATGAGATTTCAGCAATCCCAGTCCATTTGCTATCATTTATTGAGGAGTTCCGTTGCCTATCTCCGAAGATCTTCATCAGATATTCACCAAATTGAAATGGAACCACTTTCAGAAAGTACTCTTCCAAAAATGGGGGAGAAATCGGTGAACATACATAAATAAATGTGTATTGTACACATCTGCATACCCCCTCAGAGCATACAGGCGTGATGTTACGTCATGATAATGTCTAATCAATAAACATCCAAGCGATTCCAGCAATTACGACAGATTTGCCGTCTATTTTTGAAGAGTTCCATTTCATATCTCCGAAGATCAGCACCAGATCTTCACCAAATTAAAATGGAACCACCTCAGGAGTATACTCTTTCAAATAAAAAAAGAATTTTGAGAATCGGTCCACAAATGGGGGAGAAATCAGGTAACATACATAAAAAAAACCTCCTCCTTTTTTGAAGTCGGTTAAAAACTTAAAAACTCTTATACTTGTTTTGTTGTTTGTATTTTTTTTTTCAAAACATGTTTACTATCAAGAAACCAATAAAATGTACTAAGTCTTGTTATAATTAACTTAATCAATGTTTTTTTATTTTTTTAGATTAATGGTTTTTTTCCCGGTATCTGCGTTAATGCGACATATATATTCGCAAACTAGAGACGTTTATCTAAACATCCTACCTATTTTTTTTTCTGTAGGCCCTGGGTATATTTTCCATACTTAGTCGCCCAATGACCTTTCCAAGCATGTTTGAGAAAAAGGATTTTTCTCTAGTTTCTTGCAAAAGAGAAAGGGCTACAAAAAACCTTGCGACGAAACGTACAATTTGCACACCTTTCATTGAAATAAAATCAACTAAATTGCTCCCATTTAAACTCTTTACCGAAAGTAAAAGTTCTTAGTGCTGCTTTCAAGAGTTTTGCAAACTAAACACGTTTAAAATCAAGTTTCATCACTGAAGGAGGCTAAGTAAATGAATCTGTCTTAATTATAAGCCAAGGTTTCCGCTGCGGGACCTTTGGCCAAATTAGCGCTTTTAACAGCAATTTGCCTGTTGATAATAGGCTCATAAATAATCCTTGTAAGCCATTTTATTTGTTAAAAACATTTGATTTTATTGGTGTAGATATGAGCGATAATAATTGGAGATGTGTTTGGGTTCTACGGTTATTGATAATGTAATGATCTGGATTTGGTCATAAGGGACGACGAAACCTTTCATACGTAGTATTATACTCGTATTAGCTTAAAAACAACTGTTTTCCGGATTAAAATAACTTTTAAGGTTAGCTTATAATCTCATATCTTAATCTACAAATAAAATGAAAGTAGCAAGTTTTTTGAAAGGTAGCTAAATAAAAACAGCTGCTCGTGTCGAACTTCAGGTAAAGCCGCGTCTGCCTAGGTCGTTCCGTGGATGGGTGACCTCTCATTACATACAGAGCTTCGGAAAGCACGTTAAGCCGTTAGTTCCGGTTGTCATTATTTGTGGATCTTTGACAACCGTTACAGATAGTCAGTGGCCCAAAAGTTTTTTACCAACCAAACGTTCCATTTATAACTGTAGTTCTTAATAAATCGTACTGACAAGAACTAGCATGAAAGAATTGTTATTTCGAGGCCCATCGATTGGTAATATAAGGATGAATTTATTTATTCTAAATTTCTAATGGAGTATCCAATAAAACACAGTTAGTGCTATATTCCACAGGGCTATTGGTGATTATTGTGATGATATTATCATACAAATGTACCTATGTGTACGATAATAATTCATTGTGGTAGTTGTTGCGTAGTAATCATGATTCAAAGAAGTCTACCAAAAAAATCTAGCTGAGGTGAAAAATAATGTAGATAAATAATAAAAACATTCTAAGCAAAAAGCTAATTAAATGCCCAAAAAACACAATAAACTAAACGCCATCAAAATATTTTTGATAATATTATTATTATACGTAAAGAAGTATATATACTATTACATAAAATTATTCGAATCTACATTTCCATTACATATACAGTTACAAAATAAACATCAAACTCAATATCGTTCACCGAATTAAAATTTCAACGTTACTTTTATGCGAAGCTGAGTTAAGTCCAAGCTTTAGATAAAGCGTAACGGCGTCATTCACAGCGATCCCTCGTGAATACCCAGGAATCCGATACCCTGGCTTATCCACCACCCCCTTTACTCTCCCCCCTTCGCCCGCCTACAATCGGTCAATGACTTGTCAAGATGAACGTCTTTACACACACACACACACATGTTTTTGACATGTTTACACTACTTTACACCATGCGAGTTACCACTCAATGAGGCACGTAATTACCTTTTAATGAGTCGTTAGTCATTTTAAGATTACGAGTAATACATTTCCGTCGGGGCTGCGGGTATTTCGAATGAGATACCGCGGCCTCGACACAAAGGGCTAAGAGATTAGTCAGTAGAAATAGAAGTTTGACAGTCCCTACAGCTCTGCCGAAAGCGGGGGCAGTCACTTGATGATTTCATACACTACAAAAAGAAAAGGATTTTTACATTTTGTTCTGACTCAGTTGGTCATCATCAGACCAACTCTCACGCAAGGCAGGCCATTCGATTACCGGGTCTAGTAAAGTGTTATTGGGGTTTCCGATTAGGATTTTTTCGGTAGCAGTCACGGAGTCTGAACCTATACCCGGTTGATGGATATAGGCTCGCTGACACGGAACTTTAATACAACTGGCATAATGTAGGTGTACTATTAGGCACCCCTCTGCTTTACCCTTCGGGGATTACTGGCGTGGTGTTATGTTACGTGTTAAAAACAACAATATTGTCTTGTTTGACCCTAAGGTTGACTGGTAGAGAATGCCTTGTGGCATTAAGTCCGCCTATGTATCACTATTGTGCATAAAGTTTAAATAAATAAATAAACAATGTCTAATTCTTAAGACACTAATTAAAGTTGTAAACAAAATGGTAAGTCAGCAGCCAAAACTAAAACAAACAAACTAAAACAAACAAAACTATTAACACTCTGAAGTCCGCACTAAATTATTATACTAACACAAAAAAATATGCCTCAACTGTCTGTGTAGAACTCCATGTCAGCTAAAAAGTTTAATTGTAGTTTCCTATAACACACATTTGTCCCCCAAATGGTTTGTCGTTCTGCCTATAACCGTGGCGCCTGTAATTGGCCTCCTGGCGACTTTCAATATCGAAATCGACACGTCTGTCTGTGAATAACAATTGAGAGTTATAAATATAGATGTGAATATATCTACATCGTGTGCCTGTGTTATTTTTGGCAGTGACTCAGTATTTTTAATTGACTTTTAAAGAAAGAAAATAATGGTTGTGTATTTCACCAGTATCTTTTTTTTCATGTGTTTACTTCGATTTATCCGTGAGGACTGGTCCGAGTTGTGCATAATTTTTTATTAGTATTCATTATAAAGATATAGTGCGTTTAATGGATAATCATTTTAGTTTAACAACTAATAAATAATATTACAAATCCTACTACAATGATACTGTTCTGATTACAACCTTAACCATTCAATCAACAATTGCAATTGAAAAAGTTTTTTTTCAATTTGATTTTCCTGTACATAATAAAATAAAATGGGTTACTATTTCCTTTATTAGCCCTTTGGCGCTTGTTATATCTGCCAGACGAAACTTGTTTTATTAATTAATTCTCTTTCTCTTGCAAAGTTTGACATTTCATTTTATTTCTGTGCCTCCAACAAATTAATATTAATGATTGTTTTAAAATTTCAAGATGAATCCAAAATAATGTCTTATTTAGACTATATATTTTATATCTGTTTCTAAAATGACAAACATTTTAATCACACTAACAACTTCTAAAAGCTACGCCGTAGTAGCAGCTACGTCGTAGGTCTACGGGCTACGAGTTCGTAGCAAAGCAACGTTGAGGCTGTCCAATCGTTGATTGATTTCTGTCGTCTACAGATTGAAGCCTGTTGGACTTGGCCATGTCAATATCTGTGACAGATTAGTTTCTACAAGTAGAGAGAGAGAGATAAACCTACATCTCTTACTACGTACGCAAATGCACAGACGCACAGTCATACCAAATGTACACGATAAACGCGACATGCGGAGCAGAGAGCAAGATACATTGAACCCACCAAGAAATCGAAGAGACGACATTGCACTATATGACGTTAGCAAAGCCGTTGAACATTTATCGTCGTATCATGCGTTAGTGACATATTATTTATCTATCGTGAACAAATAAAAATACCATTTAAATGCGTTTAGTTTTTGAAAATATGGGTTTGTAATATCAATGTTTCTAAAATGATTCGACGTTTACAAAGTCATAGGCAGAGTACTATATGTACAGTCATCATCATCATCATTTCAGCCGAAAGACGTCCACTGCTGGACATAGGCCTCCCCTAAGTGTAATTTTTGCTTAGGGGGGGTTTGCCATAATCGCCACGCTTGGCAGGCGGGTTGGCGATCGCAGTACGGTCGATACAAAAAGCACAGAGAACGCTGCTGCCCATTCTCTGGTACATCCCTTAGTCGCCTCTTACGACACCCACGGGAAGATAGGGGATGGTGCTATTCTTTTTCGTCCGACACCATACGGAACACGAATACGGAATATGTACAGTACCCGGCGATAAATATTGCACATCGACCTTCGGAAAGAGACAATCGGCAAATTTCGGCTTCGTAGAGCGTTATCTCTGTCGCACACTACCTATGTGACGGATTGTGACGTTTTGTCAGTCGTTGTTCAAGTGCGATAGAGTGCGGTCGCGTCCAATTCAAAATATATATTAAGAGTTGTTAACACCCCCAAATTTTAATAATTTAATTAAAGTTGTACTATGGCATCTTTAGGAAAAAGAGGGAAACCTTTACGAGGTCAGTCACGAGAAATGATCTACAATCTTTATAAATATTTTGTAACCGAAGTTGACAGATTAAAAAAAATGAAGATGAAAATGTAAGTTGTTATTTTAAGAAGTTTCAAGAGCGAGTTGCAAATGCCACTGGAATTTCAAGAAGAACTTTGAACAATATATTAAACGAAGTCAGTACTGAAACACATTCTACTGAAATTAAGTTCAGCTCTCAAAAAAAAGGAGACAAAAAAGCAATTTCGTTCGGATATGGACGATTTTGATTATGATGTTGTTCGAAGAATGGTGTATGATTTTCACTTACGATTTAATGAACTGCCAACAATAAAATCATTGAAATTGGTGTATTTTATAAAAAGAATAAAAATAATTATCAAAAGAAGCAAATCATAATTGTTTTAACAGCTCCTAATAGATACCGGACTGTTTGTATTTCGTGCGACAGAGATAACGCTCTACAAAGCCGAAATTAGCCGATTGTCTCTTACCAAAGGTCGATGTGCAATATTTATCGCCGGGTACTGTATAACTACTATAAGTTAATCTACATTCAGATTCTGGGTAGTGTTTCTAAAACAGGACGGTGAATTATGGACAGTCAATCTCGCAAAATGTGAAGTGTGAGTGTGACATGTAAAGGTAGGATTTTGACGTATGCAATCTAGTTTTAAAGGTGCAATGATAAAACTTATATTAGAGAACACTTGAAACCTGCCTGTACAATGAAAACACGAAACGATAAAATAACACTCTCAACATAATGCCTGTAATTCCTAAAAGGTTAGGCAGATGTGTTATAGTACAAGCACGTTTCGCCAGTAATGTTATAAGCCCCATGTAATAAGGGCCGATACCATCGGCGGCCTATTACCATCAATCGGGCACCATTCAGGCTTCGTAACAACAACAAAAAAACCTTAGCTATCAAAAGGTTCGTAAAAAAGTAGAAAGTAAGTTCGTAAGTAAGGTTAGTAAAAAAAAATGCAAAAAAAGAAAATCGACTTTTAAAACACAAAAATATGAAAAATTAACTTCAGCTTCTGAAATCGGTGACATTTGTTTGTTTGATTTCGTTTTTTTAGCCACCAAGTTCAGAAGTTTTTCTGAATCGATTGTGGACAAGTAACAAATCGATTAATAACTAAGGAGCTCATAAACTTCCAAAGGGCACGTACAGGGGAATTTGAATGTTCTTTCCACAAAACAGTTGAAACAAAGTTATTTTAGTTTGAATCAGTATTAGGCGAAGTCTTGCTAATATCTTTCTAATTAGCTTTCGTTACGTTTTCTACTGAATTACGCTTAATTAAGCGATTTGGATATTAGTTTATTATATACCGTAAAAAGAAAATTCTTTGACTGGCTGTCGGACCGCGAAGTCTAAGGTCTCGATGTCAAACCCAAGATCTCCGATTTTTAGATTAATGTACGTGCCATGTTGCACATTTATCACTTGCTTCGATGAAGGGAAATATTGTGAGGAAACCAGAATACCTGAGAGATAAGATATTTCTCAACGGCATGAAAAGGGCCTAGGGCGGCATAAAAATTCTCGACACCAGGTTAGGCACAAACCACAAGATAAAGAAGAACAAAAAAAAATTTTGCCTTTTAATATAGTCGTCACCAATCGAAAATAGACTAGTCTCGTTAAAATGACCCGTAACGTGATTTCTACTGATGACTTTAAGGGCTCGTTTACGGACACGCGGGGCGTCGCGCAGCGCGTGCAGAAGGCTCGTCTCATGCTTTTTTACTAATTTACTGGGAGACGGGTCCACCGCAACAAACGCTGCATTTTAAACTAACGAGCGAAGAATCGCTTATCGTAAAATCAACGTTTGAAATCGTTAACTTTTTTATACATCGCTATGTGTTTGAATTAAAAACGCAGCACGCGCCGCGCGACTCCCCGCCTGTACGTAAACATGCACTAAGGCACTGGTTCTACCGCTCACGATAAGCGAGTAGAGGTAGCCAGTGTAGCCCCTAGAAACGAGCCAGTTACTCGCTGAGCAAAGAGTTAAGGAAGACTTGAAGTGAGAGTCACTGAGCAAGTTTTGTCTTAGACGGTTCTTGTCACTGCTACAAACTAGTAGAGAGAAAATTTGCGCCGACAGGGTAAACATTCATAGAGAAACTATTCATGTATGAGCAGTCACAAGTAATATTATACCTAATATTTACGCGCTGTTTTGAAAACTGATTATCATCTACTCTTTTTTTTTTTTTTGGCGGGTGGAAAATCATCAAATAACCCCCCCCCAACCCTCTTGGGCAGAGCGAAGGGGAGTGTCAGACTTCTACTGACTAAAAACCAACCCATGTTCCTTCTTCGCCCTTGTGCCGAGGCCACGTCATCTCTTTCAATAATCCGCAGCCCCGATGGGATCCGCAGCCCCGACGGGATCTTCTACTCTTTTGATTAACATTTCAAAAAGTTATAATTTTGAAAGCCTCATTAGGCCTTATCTTAAAAATATTTCGTGAGAAAATCGCTTTTGATTTTTGCTAAGTGCATCATGTGGTACGTTCTTTTCTTGACACGTCTATTGTACAAAGTTTTTTAATCGAGAAAAAAAGTCGATACCTAGACGCACTCTCGTCAGCGTGGAGTAGGACAGGTGCCTTAGGTGCGTCAAAAATTGGGGCCCATTCGAAATTCATGGTCTGCTGGCCACTGAAGTGAGGGCAATGCATTTTTCTACTGGTGAGGTAAAAATACTGCTGTTATATGCAAATTTCATTACGGCACCCAAATTAAAAACAAAGGCTCTTCTAAAAGAATTAATACATTTTGAAATGTTAGTTAAAGGTATAGAATTACCTGGTTATTCATGTATTCAAGTTTTACTTTCGAGTGAATTTCTCTAAGATTAATAATAATTCATCGCAAGGGCTGAATAAGCAAATATTTACCTAACTGACTTAACTCCACAAATCCTGCGTAGAGCAAAGATGCAGTGGCGCAACGTATTATTTAGAGCTAAACTTTAAAAACATTTATTTTGAGCAGCACTGCAACAGATGCTGACGCTGAAGTTTACGGCAATTATGTAAATTCTTTTGTATTAAACTATACGTTTCGACTTCAACTAACGTTGCATTAGTGGCTAGAATATTCGTAAAACTTTTTCAATATTTACTTCGTACAGACTTGGTTGTTTGCGAAGCGTAATGAGTTCGCCGACACTATTTACCCTTTCTGACGATACTTCATAGAAATCGACCGATCGTGATTAAGCTATTAGGAACTTCAACTTTATCCTAGGACAAGTTGTGTCTAAGTATTACATTAGCCAGTTGGAAAAGTCTCATTATTTTAAACAGTATAATTTATTTTCATAAATGTTTATGCCAAAAGAGCGTCAGTTCAGCATAAATCAGAATAATGCCAGCGAGCAACACAAAGTATGACCTCCTGACGCTTATTTTCAGCTCTAGCCCACGAGTGCCATACGTTATGATACAACGATCTACTTTACTTTGTCTGATTTGACTTTTAGTAAAGTACGGTACCAAAATTATAATCTAATCACAATTGACACAAAGTATCAAACTGTTTCACGTCCGTCACATCACTATCTTAGGTCTAGTTGAAACCAGCGCCAGGCAGTCTAGCTGCTCGGAGATTTGCTGAACTGCTAAATTACTTATATATTTTTCACCTTACCTTACCCATATCTAAGCATTATACCTGTGACTGTTCACACGAAACTTTATTAGTATATGAGTAGACGGATACTTAGCCTATAGTAATACACAGACAGCGTGCAATTTGCAGTAACACGATTTAATGCTACCTGGCTCACAAGCTACAAAGGTGTCATGTGAACTGAGTATTTATGAGTTAGTCTGATATTGGGATTACGTGTTACCAAAAATCTTATACCTAGAAATACAGATTGATGACGTGGCGAAACAGGCTTTGTCGGCAGATTTGATATGGACGTTTATGATATTAATGAAACAGTCTAGTCATATTATGTTATGTATTCTTTTCTTACCCTAGAAAACCTTTTAAAGAGAGGGCTATAAGAAGCATAATCAGCTTGTAGTGTCTGCGTGAAAGAGTTTGATGTAATCAACCACATCACAATGCCTTCGATCTTGGTTTAGTCCTTCCGGCTTAGTATGACCACCGAAGAAACGGGTTTTGTCGACGGAAGAATGGACAAAATGACAGATTGTAACAAGGTTTCATGTCAAATTGTATAGAAAAATCTTTGTCTATTCTTGGTAGAATATAGATAGAATCGCCATGCTACGGGGACAGGTAAGTGCTAGTTTCTCACATGATTTCCTACACCGTTTTAAGAGCAGTGGTGGTGGGACCAATGGCATTTCGGAGGCATGGAGAAAATTCGTAATGTAGTGGATGGTCACCTATCCACGGATCGACCTTGACAAGTGCTGCTTAACCTTGAAGATCGACCCGTTCGCTAGTTAATATTTAGCCACGAGTGTACCGACTAAGAAGAAACTTATTTTAATAAAACACACAAGAACAGCGCTGGTCATATAATGCTAATAACACGATCGTGAACAAAGCGGTCTACTTTGTCGAAAACCACATGTTACCGCCTTCGGCTCGGTAAGCCGTAAGCTCATTTGATCGCGTAATGTAATATGCGGTCAGGATCCAATTGTAAACTTTTGAACCCACGCGAACAATAGGGGTGTTGTTTCTGACGCTCTGTACTTTATCCTCTCGGCTTCAATGATAAAATCTTTACTAATATTGTACCTAAATGTGAAACTTTTGTGTTTGTTGGATTGTCACGGTTTACACCTTGGCGGCTGAATGGATGATTGGTACTGCGATGGCGTAGGTTTATTTTCGATTTATACGCAAACGAAGCAGCATGCAAAAGCGTAATATGACTAGTGGCGGTACTTTCATACAAGCCTCAAAGCTTGGCTTGCCCTTAAAACCTATAACTATGATCTTAGGGTTTCTGAACAGTCTTGTCTTATACACACCACTTGCACACCACTGAATATGAGCTAGTAACGTAACTGACAAACAGTGATTTGACATGAACAAAGACTGTTCTAAATAACAGAGTGGTAAGTCGCAAACTTGCCAGTCCGTTTTGTTACATAAAACCAATTGGCAAACAGTCATGCGGCCTACGTGACAGTAAATAGTCTCCGCTCCTTGTGGACATCTGCAAGATCAGAGTGATCACGTGGGTTTTGCTAACCAAACCCAAAGATGACCCAAAGATTACCTTCAAATTAATTGTAATTTAGTTTTCTTTTTTCCATCATCTACCTACTTAGCCTTTTCCGAACTATGTTAGGGACTTTTTTTTTATTATTATTATAAATGGGCTTGCTCTTGACTTCAATCTTGCCCTAAGGGCAGAGATGATGTCGACGATGGAACGAGCTTACCCAGTAGAAGCCTGTTTACTCGCGACTTAAACAGATTAGGGTTATATGAACTCGGAAAAACCGACGCAGGCAGGGAATTCCACTCCTTGGCTGTGCGCATAATAAAGGACCCAGCAAAGCGCTTCGTTCGAATGTGTGGAATGTCGACTAGGTATTGGTGGTACCCTGCAGTACGTCTAGTCTCCCGATGGAAGACTATGGGACTATGTTAGGGACGGCTTCCAGTCTACCCAAATGCAGCTGAATATCAGTATTTTATAGAAAGCGACTGCCTGCCTGACCTTTATAACCCAGTTAGTACTGGGTTATACGATACCCATTGGTAAGACTGGTTGGACTTTTTGGTCACTGACTACCTGTAACAACTGTCAAAGATCTAAAACTGACTGCCGGGACCAATAGCTTAATGTGCTTTCCGAGGCACGGAGGACACTCGGTACGTAATCAATGGTCACCTATCCACAGACCAACTTAGGTAAGCACAGCTTAACCTAAAGATCGACCCGAGCGGCTGTTATTATTTAGATACGAGCTAAGGCGCTCGTGGCTTTTATCCATACCTAATAGTGTTTTTTGTAAGTTGAGCGTCCATAGTCGCTTTTTCGTCTTTTTTTGTCTTTTAACATAATCTAAATAGTATTAATAAGTTAGTGTTCAGTGGGCAATGGTGTTGGTTGTGCAATGATTGCTATTTCTTTAAGTTTATATATTTATTCCCAATTCGACGGCACGGTTGGCGCAGTGGCTAAGCGATTGGACTGCTGCGCTGCGTGTCGCGGGTTCGATCCCCGCACGGAACAAATATTTGTATGGCCTGCAGGTAGTTGTTTCGGGTCTGGGTATTTGTGTATGTGATTTTCTATGTTTGTGAACGCACCCACGATACAGGAGAAATTCCTAGTGTAGGGCAACGTTTTTTCAAAAAAAAAATAAAAAAAATTGTAACACTGATTTTTACCCGACTGCAGCGAAGCCCAAAAGGAGGGTTATGTGTTTGTTATCCCAAATAATTACTATAATAAACTTAATTTAACTGTGTTTCATTACACGTAGTTTTTGAAATCAACGACTGGCGTAAAAGTTCATAGTTTGTACCCACAGAAGAAGCAATTAAAATGACGAATCTACTAACTACGTCATGTCAAATTTAAACAGCTGATTATTATAATTAACACGATATTTAACACCAGTTTCTCAAAATGAAATAATTAAAATATTTAGTAATTCATCGTAATCCGCTTTCAAATAGCTTTCATAATTAATATTAGACCTATATAATTGCTATAGAATGTGTTTTCAAAACCTACAGACTGAAATATGATTCAGTAAGCAGTAAACATGTACATACTGCAGTCGGAAAGTTTTATGTACTAACAAACATCGAAGTGAAAACTAGAGTACCAGTTTCATAGAATAGTGAATATTTTATGAATTTCATCGTACAATGTTGGTTTTGAAATAGTTTTGTGATACGCAACGAATAATTTCAACTAGATAAAGTTATATCCTGTAAATAGGTACGTTTACATGTGTATAAAAATAAGAAGAGTTTCAGGGTATTACAATTGTTGTGGGTAGAGAGAAAACTTCATTCATCTAATTAGTTACTACAAGTACTCACCGAACGTTCTCAGCAAACTTACTTGTCAAATCACTTTTCTTAACTTTCTCGTAGCTTTCTTCTTTCATTTTCAACACAAATAATTTAACACACCGTTAATACAGCCGGCAAAAATATCTAAATTACAACAATAAGCCTTTTATGCTTTCAATTCTATTGTTGCTAATGGACGCAGGTGCCCTCGGCTTATTCATTCCGACAAAATAAAGCGACATTAAAATTTCCCTAATACCACCACGTTTTCACATAAAAAAAGACCATAACTGCACACGGTGTGATTTCTTTTTTGTAATTCATTAATTTGAAATTTGTCCATTCCGTACGGTAACAGCGTAAATAAATAATAAAAACATGAGTGGAATCATGGAATGATGACTAAAAAGTGTGAGAGGGGTTGAGTTCTGATAGTATAGTGGGATGCGGGGGGTGTTGCGAGTGGTGGGTCGTGTGACGGGGTCCAGGTGATGGTGAGTGCTTACCATGGGGCATGATACCGCGGCGTGGTCTAGCCGAGTCGCGAGCCGCGGCTCACGCGAGCAGACTGTTGCTCGCGGCCGGGTCGAGGCTGCGTGCGCACACTCAGGGCTCTGCCCCCGGCCCCCGCGCGCCCGCCCCGCGCCCCGCTCGCCCCCGCACGGATGATGCCGGCGGCCCGCCAAGCCGCCACGCGCCTTACACTGACATGCTCTCCTTTGTCTCCAACTTAATTGTAACATTATCTTCGAATAAAGTCGTCTGCGCCTGACTGACGGAGGAAAGTAACAAGAACTTATTGTTACGATGATCGCTGGAGATATTACGTCACATTTTGTATTGTGCGGCTTTTCTTTTCTGCTATAAGACGCACATGTCAGTGTTAATGGCTTTAGCTGATGATAAGAGTATTAAATAAGTATGAGTGTCGTATTATATTCATTAGTACAAAGATTAGCTACGAATATACTTTTGTTATCCAAATAAGTTGAAGGCAAAAGTTTTCAGTTATCATTGTTCCCGCGATAATGTAAAAAGTTGAGAAAGTAACCATCTAAGAGTATCGAAGAATTTTAATGATTGTAATCACAATAGGCAAATATGTATGATAATGACCAAAACCTGCACTTTGGTACAGTATATTATGAACAGACAAGGTCACAATATTTATATTCGTTTATAATTGTATTACAGCATTTTTTTCAACAATAAACAGTTTACACTTAATAATTATGTAAACTCTTGTCGGAGGACTGCCTACGGATTTTACTACGCTGCTACGAGCTACGTCAAAGTTCGTAGCACACATCCGATCTGCTACGAGACTTTTATCAACAGCTTATATTTTCAGCTATAAGCTTTCTTCGATACTATACTCAGCAATAAGTATTTCCTTCGGTCATTGTCCCTGCCAACCAAGGCTCCTAGGCTAAGCCTAAGGGTGCGTTCAGAAGAGAGAAGAGGTCATTACACAGAACTGAACTCTTGAACGAGCACGAAAGCACTTAAAATAGCTTGTCTAGACCATTACACGCGGTATGTACCAGTCGTAATTATTTTCTCGTAATGATAGCTAGCGGTCATACGGGATAATGTGTTACGAAATAACCTGTGTAGGATAGTAGTAAACTTTGTTAACAGAGTCTTTACAAGGTGCAACTTTGCTTCCTTGTCAAAATTCAGGAGATTGGTTAAAAAGACTTAAATAATAATTACGGTAGCTGGTCAATAATTGATAAACGTTGACTTTTTTGTTGCTAAAAATTTAACAGTAATGTGTGTTAAAGTTCGTTAAAACGTTAAACAATTTTTACTTTAAAAGGCATTAGATTTTAGCATTTTATGTGTTCAATTAATGTTAATAAAATATAATGTTTTCGTTGTCCATTTCCAATAACTCGTTGATGATGGCGAAGCTGACAAAGTGTTAATAACATAGTTTTAAGGTGGTACAGAAACTCTATTTTTGCCTTATCATTATCTGTGTGGCTGTGTGTGTGTACTTATAAATGCCTGGGCCAAAGTTGCCTGAAAATAATAAAATACGAAGAGCGGAAAAATCTGGAAGCAATTATTAAAAAAACAAAAAACGAAAACTGTGTAATTAAAGAATAATAACGGAAATTTCATTTTAATTTGTTTAAACTCGCCTCGCCTCGGCTTCACGTAGGTAGACAATTTAATTATCTCGTTAGAAACTGTACAAATAGTAAGAATATGTTCCTTGCTTGTAGGCGAAAGTGGTTCATGCCGATCATGCCGATACCATAGTTGATGTCTTTGAATTACCCGTCGGGGCTGCTGGTTGTTCGAAAGAGATACCGTGGCCTCGACACAAAGGGCTAAGAAGGAACATGGGTCTGACAATCCCTACCACTCTGCCCAGAGCGGGAGGAGTTATTTGATGATTGCCCACCCACCAAAAAAAAAAATCTTTGAATTATTTGGCCTGTTTAATTTTATTTTTTAAATAGCGATCACGCATTTAACTTGTATTACTCAATAGTTAATATCAACATAAACAAGTTTTGAATTAAACCAAATATTTTAAAGCGTCACGTTTCTGAAGTCCCCTCTGCTCAGTATGTCGATACCCGAGCTGACTGCTCTGGTTTTAGAATCCATTTAGACATGACACCATTTCAAATGGTACATATTATTTTTATTTCCATAACCAACATCGTGATATAAGCTATATAAAAAAGGCAATAATATAAAAAAACACCTTCTACAATGAAATCTAGCAGCCCCCATACTTTTTTTTATGTCATCTTTTATATCATAAAACACTTGAACTAATTAGATGAATCTAGCGATACCTTAATTAAAGAAATCTATCGAGTGGTTTGGAAGATATGAGGGAATTATAGTACATTGTTACTATAGGGGTGAAAGTAACTTATTTAGTCCCCGAGACGGGGTTTGGCTTGGCGCCTGAGCGCAGCGAGGGCGCTAATAGTTCGAGGGACTAAATAAGTCTTTAACCCGAGGTAAACACTGTGCTTTTCATTACGAATACAAGGAAAGTTGATGGGAAAAGGCTTGCGCTCAATTACCTAAATCGAAAGAAAGAAGAATGAAAAAACCAATTGACAAAAAATTATAAAAAGTAAGCATATGAGAAACACTTAAAATCGGTTAAATCTAATCGGTGGATGGCAATAGGCTTGCTCCTAATTACTTCGGTTGATGGCAATAGGATTGCTCTTAATTAGATTGGTTGATGGCAATAGTTTTGCTCCTAATTACATCGGTTGGGAGCAATAGGCTTGCCCCCAATTACATCAATTGATGGCAATAGGCTTGCTCCTAATTAAATTGGTTGATGGCAATAGGCTTGCTCCTAATTACCTAAATCGGTGGATGGCAATAGGCTTGCTCCTAATTAGATTGGTTGATGCCAATAAGCTTGCTCCTAATTATATTTATTGATGGCAATAGGCTTGCACCTAATCACATCAGTTGGTGGCAATAGGCTTGCTCCTAATAACATTGGTTGATGGCAATAGGCTTGCTCCCAATTACATCAAATAATTTGAAAGCTGTCAGTAGAAAGCGATTCTCCCTAGGGCTGAAAAGTAGTACTTTCAACCCGCTCCGCAGGCATGTCATGACCTACTTTCAGAGTATGAGTAATGAAAAGAATATTACAAACAAAGATAGGCACGATAAAAAGGCAACCTATTTATTGAATGTTGAGAAACACAACTAAATCTGTGCTGTAGTCACAAAGAAATCCAGCAAAGATTGACAGGCAGACACGACGGGGCACTTTGTTTTACGATTTGTTGTGACACGTAGCAACGTAGTATACATCATTTTGAACGTTTTCTTATTTCCTGTTTTTACTCTGAAGTGATCTTAGCTTTTTATAAAACCAATAAAAGTTGAAGATGTGTTCAGGGGAAAAATGCACCAGACTATGGAAAACTGCATTCAATTAAAACTACTCCGTCAAAATTATCAAACATATTGTATATGTTTATTTTGGCTTGAAAAGCCAGCAACACTTAATGCTGTAACGTGTGTGCACGTGTGTGCTTTTGCCTCCTTACGTTTTTCAGGATTGCAGACAAGTAACGTTGGTCTCAGCTGTTTCTCAAATCCCTACCGTCAATTTATTACGGGTTGACAAGAAGTAGTACCTAATGTTTTTCACATACTCATTAAGATGCTGTTGTTTATAACATACCAAGTTGTAAGTGTCCCCTGTCTGTGAGCTTTCTAGTGTCTTGGAGGTCTAGGCAAGTTGTTAAACCACATATATTGCGTATTTTTTAATTACATAATAAAATATAATACAAACCACTTACAAACACAAACAAAATAAAAATACGTTTGTTAACAAACTGCCTTTGTACATTAAAAATAAGTTAATCAATCACATAGGTCGTGCCACATCATATTGGTGGAACTCGTGGGCCATATCCATTATTACTTTCTTTATCTTATTCGTTGTTATATTAACACACATGTTTTTATCACGAGGATCACTCCATCCACCGTCAACGTAATCGAATGTTACAAAATCCTCGTCATCTAAATCAATATCTACGTAAACTTCGAGATGAGAGGGAAATAAATGAAACTTCATCAGTTCTTGAATGTGCAAAATTCGATTAATTGTGTAGATCATGTTGTATTCCAATAATTGATCATACATAACTGCAGTGTTAGTTTGGAACGCTCTTGGTAATGTACTAGACATGACTTTGAATCTTCCCCCGTCTTTTCTATTTAGAGACAAATAGTATAGGGATCGGGCCCACGAGTAATCGTCGATACTGCAAAATAGGAAATAATGTGCCGAAATCGAGCTCCAGACTGATGAATCAAAGGATAACACAGAAGAATGGTATCTTGCATCCCAAGTCGTTAATTTAGCTGAGTAAGCTTTGTATGTGCTCATAAAACTCACGTTATCAGGATATGAAAATTTAAACATAGGCGTCAGTACAGACATAAATTCGCAAGCAGTTATGAACTCGCTTACTTTCTTCATCTGCATGGTCATATAAATGAAATCTTCCATTAAAAATACATCATCGTCCAAAAATGTGAAAATTCCCTTGTGGTCCTTAATGTAAGGTAAATTTTCAAATATTCTATTCATTGTCCACCACCAGTAATGTTTCATTTGGGCCTGTAAGGGATCTCTGTATCTACCATGTATATCTGGTGTATCTGCTCCCGTACAGTTCAAAGATACAGCTGTGGCCATATCCATATAACGCGGACAGTCATCCTGGTGGTATCCTGGAAACTCACTAGGAAATAGCTGCATAGAATACGGATAGTAGATTTGTAAAACACGAGCAAAATCTATCATATTTAATAAATTATTGACGTTCTCATCAAACCTAGAATGTGAAAAAATTAATAGGGCATCTTCTATTCCTGCTACGTTTGACAAAGATACTAGGAGATATTTCAGGTTTATTTTGAACTTATCAACGAATATTACAAACACGGGGGCACTTGGTTTTAGTGGTTCAAAAATTTCCCAGTTCAAGACCCGTTGTTTAGAGTTATACTCCTTTATGAATTGTTTTATTGTGTTTATTTCTTTGGGTTTCAAATCACTTTCTGCTTCAAATTCGACATATTTTATTGCACTTTTATGAATCTTTGTAGCCACTTCATATTTCTGAATTCTTTTTACACGGAAAACAAACAGAATCAGGATAATAAAAAGCACGCATATACAATTACGGGTTTTAGCCAAAGTGCGAGACAGTCTTCTCCGTAACATGTTTTTTATACAAACAACAATAATAAAAACTCAAAATAATTGGATAATATTGAATAAAAATACGTCATTCACATCCTTCTGTCAGGATTTGACAGGGAATAAAGAGTTTTACAACAAGTCCCAAGGCCATGTGCGAGTCGTTACAAAATCCACACACTGGTTTCCGTAGCACTTACAAAGCGGACATTAGGAACAATTTCATACAATTTTGATCACGAACATTTTAGATTTTAACTTGCATTCATATGTAAAACACTCCACAACAGAACTAAATTTATTTTAAAAACGAAGTTACTGCAGTAGTTTGAGGAAAAGTCCCATATCTTAAAAATTAAACATAAAACTTTTATTCAAACCAATTTTCGGTGAAAGTGTTTTACGGTCTATAAAACTACACTTTTTTTCACCTCTTACTTTAGAAATTAGAGGCATTAAAATTACGGCTATACAAGCAAATATTTTTTTTTAAATGGGCTTACTCTTGACCTCAATCTTGCCCTAAGGGCAGAGATGAGGTCGACGATGGAACTAGCTCATCCAGAAGAAGTCTATTTACTTGCGACTTAAACAGATTAGGGTTACTGCGCACACTCTCCGAAGTACAGTCTGTAGAAGACCGACAAACATGCAACTTTGCTTTTTTTATATAATATTGAAAGCTGTCCAGGGCTGTGGGTATTTAGGATACCCAGATTTTTGCCGCAGTTGAGCTTTCGACTCAATTTAGGCGCTGAAGTTCAGATTCGCGCTCAATTTCGTGCCAAGAAGCTCGAGACTGTCGGTAACTTGTAGAGACGCACTCCGGAAAGTAGGTGCTGATTGAACGGACACCCGGCGTTGAATAGACAGACACACTTGCGTTTTGGCGGCGTTGAAATCAACCAGATTCTCGTTACCCCACTTGGAGACAAGACTTATTGCTGAATTCGGTCGCTCTACCATGGCCTCTCTCAATGAACGTACTTCATCACCGCTTTTGCGCTGGATGTATAACTCTCCATGACAGTGCTGTCATCTGCGTACCCGCAACAATACCAGGAGCAAGAAAAGAAAGAAAAGAAAAAATAGCCATAAGATCAGAGGAGCAGCCGTCAATGACTACTCGAATCGACTGTTCACTCAGGAAGTCGGATATCCAGCAGCAAAAGTCAGCGGGAACGCCGTGTGCCGGAAGTTTGCTCAACAAACTTGCGTGCCATACCCTGTCGAAAGCCTTCGAGATGTCCAGCGACACGGCAAGGGCCTCGCCTCGTTTCTCGATGGCCTCACGAGCTTACACCCAGGCTTGGTATGCGGACTGTTTTCGGGCCTCAGCGCGAGCGCAGTCCGCATTAAACCATGGACGGGCCTTGTGACCGAGCGGTATATCGGAGAATGGAATATAGTATTCCATTCCCTGCCGTATCACAACTGCAACCGCCTCAGCTGAGCAAGTGGGGTCGCGCACAAAAAAGCAAGCTGAACGCCAAGGGAAGGACGCAGATCTCAGTCTGCTGACTCGTACCGCCAAACTCATCGCTCGCCTTTAGGGCCATTATCTGGAGTGAGCTGATGGATATGGACTTCACCAGACAGTGGTCAGATGTTCCCAGTGGGGCTGATACCGATACTGAGTGCCTGTCTGGGTCAGTAGTCAGCAGCAAGTCCAAACAATTGGGTATGTGTCCGTCAGCATCTGGCAGCCGCGTAGCTTCATTCACCAGCTGAGTGAGATCTAGCGACAATGCAAATCTGCGCGCCTCTCTCCCAGCATTGTCAGTTTTCTGGAACGGGAACAATCACTCATCGTGGTTGGCATTAAAGTCCCACAGAAAAAGAAGCTCCGCCGTTGGGTACCGTGGCTGGGCACAATCCGCCTTTTCCATCAGGTGTTCAAAAAACCTGGTTGTGGTCACCGCTGTGCGACCGGTAGACACCGACGTAAAGAGATTTCTCGACCCCGGTGTCTACCAGTATCCAAATTATAGATAACCCTGAATCCTCAAAGCAACGAAGACGCTGAAAGCAAATGTCATCACGGACGTACACACAGTTCCCAGCTCGCTTTACGAACTTATGTTCAAGCTAATAACCTGGGTAGTTGAGGTACGCCACGTCTGATGGAGTCGCAATCTGCGTCTCCGTTAAAAATAATAGTGTAAAAAGAAGAGTGCAGCTGTCCGGGCAGGACGACGTCTTTTAGGTCCGCTAGTATAATTATATAATCTGCATCTCGGTAACGGCTCCAACGATTTTCATAATTTTTTTACGCAGGGGGGTTTTGGGGGCAATAAATTAATCTAGCTAGGTTTCATTTTTAGAAAACATCGTCAAAAAAAAATACCGATTATCCAGGTACTTCTTCTTCTTATCGTGTGGGCATTAAGATCTAACGACCCCACACACCCTAGTGTCAGAGTTTCTAAACCGCCTCAAGGGTCTCTGACATGGTTTGACGAACACCATTGTCCATTTGGTGGCCGCCGTGACCACCGGCTTATACGTACCTTCCGAAGCACGGAATCATCTTTTTATCAGACAATCAGGTGATTCAAGCCTGCAATGTAACAACAACAACAACTTTACAAAGTATACTACTATTAATATCATAAACGGGATATTTACCATGTTTGATTTTTGTTTTTTACAAAGTATGCTTTGGGAATCGAACCCACGACCAACCGGGTCACAAGGCAAACGCCTAAGCCACTCGACTAATGTAATATAAACAACTTTAAAACTAACGCATTTGAAGTAACGATATATGATGTCACATCACTGTGAGCCTGTAAAAACTATTCTCTATTAACTATTTGTTTTAAATTATTATGTTAAATTGTTATTTATTATGATACTAAGTAATTATATTGTTGTTTTATTAATATGTAGAGTGAACTTGATATAGATTATCGAGTTCACTGTACTTCTGCCATAAAGGGAATCTGCCGTACCTAGGTATAGGTCGCGCCATGTAAAAAGAACGCTGACAGTTATGTCAAACATGACTATTTTTTTCAAATTTCAGCTTATTCCAAAGTACTAAGAAGCTAGTGAAATTTGAATTAGGATTCTAACAATATTACAATTACACTTAACACAGTCACAGTAGCCTAGTACTTCAGAACGCGACTGTATAACGTGCGCAACAGTATCCCCTCCACTCATGCGCTCAGCGCTCTTTTTACGTGGCGTCGCTTAAAGGCAGATTCGCTTTATACCTCGATAAAGCGAATCTGCCTTTAAGCGAATCTGCCATATAAACCGAACAAGCGCTTTTTCTATAACCATGGAAATATTTGGCTAGCTAAGCTTCGAATTCATTTTATTTTAAAAAGTTTTTAATGGTAGGTATTTGTCTATTTGACGATTTCTCTCACCCCCCCCCCCCCCCCCCCCCCCAAAAAAAGAGTAATTCACAGTAAGTAATTATTAGTAATTTTACCATTTTAATAGTTGTTGTAAAATTTGCAGTGAAGCGTAATAAACTTTTTACCGATGTGTTACTTATCTATCAGTAATGAAGTGGCGTATCAACACTACTTAGCTAATTGTGAAAGTCGGGAGGTGGAATATAAAGGGGTGCTAACACCCCTTTGCTTTAAATATTTCTAGACCGTAACATAATATGCGAGTCGGAATGTAAACATTTTCGAAGTCCTATATTAGTTGTATACACGAGTCCACTACATTTGTACGTAAGGAGGTGTCTGAGGACATGAGGAATCGGGGCTGCGGGTTGTTCGCAAGAGATACCGCGGCCTCGACATAAAGGGCTAAGAAGGAACATGGGTGGTTTTTAGTCAGTAGAAGTCTGACCACTACCGTTTTGCCCAGAGCAGGAGGAGTTCATCATTCCAGCCAAAAGACGTCCACTGCTGGACATAGGCCTCCCCCAGGCATTTTTGGGGGGGGTTTGCCATAATCGCCACGCTTGGCAGGCGGGTTGGCAGGAGGAGTTATTTGATGATAACTAACTTTATAACTCCAAAAAAGAAAAAAAGTGAGCGTACATCTTCTTGCAGTATTATTCTAATTTTACTTCAGTGTGGAAAAGAGATGGAACTACACTTTTTATGTAGCACCATCTCCATAAAATAAGACTGCTTGAAGAAGTGGTAGTACCTAAGTAGTATTGAGATGAATGTTGCCATAATCACGCCGCTAAGCAGATTGACTGGTTAGTGATGGCAATTATGTGTCATGATCCGCAGCAGAACCACTTTCACTATATTATGTAGAAATTACAGGACAAAATGTAGATAATGTCTATATTTTGAGGTATTCCACATTGGGCACCCGCTTTAACGGCACCTGAGGTAATGGCACCTGAGGTATTCCACATACGGCACCTGTCAATATTTTTCGCAGGTGCCATTAGTGGAATAGTTTATTATTTAAAATTTTATTCCACATACGGCACTTACGGATCAGTAAGTACTACTAGTGTTGGGGGTTGGTTTGTCTGAACGGACCGCTGTCAACTCTTTCTGGTCCGTTCAGACGTAGACAAAAAATGTGTACATCCGAACGGATCGGTGTAAAAAAAAACAAATGAATAAACAATAATAAGTTTAAAGCGATACCCACGATGAAAAAACCATAAAATTTCGTTGCACCATCTTGGATTTTAATTTTGACCTCATTAGTTATCATCAGGGACCCCAAAAACCATGAAAACGACACCCATGACAGAAAATCCAAAAAAAAATCCATTGCTGCAATCCATGCTGTTTCAGTCGCGCAAGTGTCCATTCGCGCAAGAGTGTCCTTTCGCGCAAAAATCTATCCGCGCAAGATAATGTTACGACGGTCATCTAGAATCTTCGAGAAACCACACTAATAACAGTGTAGTACCAAGAAAATACGAGTTCATTCTTTTAGGTACCTATTTCCGTAGTAGGTATAGAACTTACATTGTATTCAAGGTCAGGCGCCGGGAGTCGCCGGCAGTTGTCATTGTAATTTCGACCGTATGCCGACGACGTTAAGTAACTTCTTCCTTGTCGGTTCTTTTATCTTTAAGTTTATTTTTTGTTAATGTTTTTTTGTGGATGCTTTCTTGAATAATAGAGAATTATCTCGAATGTCTTTTGTTTGCTTGGGTATAAAAGGACCGATTGAGGACGAAGTGAGTCAGTCTACTTTTAAGCGAGACAACGAAAGGATCGAAGTGAAATCTAGTACGATAAAGCGTTCAGTAGTATTGAAGTGATTGTGAATAAGTGTTTATTGAGTAAAAATTGTTAATTCGTGTGTTTAATTGGTAGTGATTTTATTTATCCCATCCCAGCTCGTAACAATTTGGTGTCAGAAGTGGGGATAAATAATGCCGATTCTACCGAAGGACGACACGGATAGTATCCGTACGAGGAGTCAGCGGCAGCAAGGTATGGACCAAAGGCGATTTGGAGACTCTCCGACACAGACACCGGGCGGTGTCCAGCCTACGTCAGAGCAAGCTCGCCTTCAAGAGGAGCAGGCTCGCCGTCAAGAGGAGCAGGCTCGCCGTCAAGAGGAGCAGGCCCGGCGCCAAGAGGAACAGATGCTCCTGATAAAGGATCTTCACGCATCAGTTGGGAAAGAGCTGAGCGTGATGAAGGAGCAGGTACAGCAGCACGACAACCGTATCGCAAAGGCCGAAATTCAGATCGCCGATGTGAAGAAGGCCTTGAGTGAAATTAAGGTTGGAGACGGGACTGTGGTTCCGGTGATTGCTGCACCTTCAGTACGCGGGTTTAAAGTGCGATTTAAAGTGCCATTCGACGGAACATCATCGTGGTCGGCGTATAAAATCCAATTTGAGGCCGTTATGAAGGCGAATGGGTGGACCAAAGGGCAAGCCATGACCGCGCTCACTTTGGGTCTCCGAGACCAGGCCCTTACCATTCTTGAGGCACTCGGGAAGGATGTGACCTACGAACAGCTGCTGGAGGCATTAGAGTCCAGATACGGTGACGCGCACCTGGAGCACGTGTTTCGTGCTAAATTGAGAGAACGCGTTCAACGTAGTGCCGAGAACTTACAGCAATGGGCTCTGGAAGTTGAAACGGTGGTTCGGAAAGCATACCGGTCTGCCCCTGCACTCATCGATGGAAATTTGGTACAGGCGTTCGTCGATGGAATACGTGACTTGGAAGTGAGAGCCGCTGTGAGACTCGGACATCATAAGACGCTGAAGAACGCCTTAGCACATGCTCTGGAAGTAGAAGCAGTGAGACAAGACCATCGAACACACTACGTCAGAGAAGTTGTGGCATCACCTACAGACGACCGTCCGCAAGGGTACAGTCCCAGCTGCTACACCGGTAAAGAAAAGGATCATCTCCGCTCAAGCTGTCCAAAGCAAGTTGTGGTAACACCTGTACATCAGCGTCCGCGAAAGTACAGCCCTAGGTGCTACGCTTGTGGAGAAAGTGGCCACCTAAGGCCAAATTGTAAAAAGCGACGCACACCGAGGGAAGACCGATCACAGCGGGAAAAGGCGACTGATATGACTGCCCAGCAACAGTGGAGAACTCGCGGTAAAAATGATGAACTTTCAAGACCTTGGCGTGAAGACTGTATGCAGAGCTCCAGGCAAGAAGCTGAGGAAGTTGTGTCTGTGAGAAGGCTAAGAACTGATCTCAGCGACGAATGGAAGGAAACAATACAGCAGGCTCAGCAAAGTGACTCGGATATCAAACCGATCTTCGAGTGGATCAAAGCTGGTGGTCCGAAGCCCAAGTGGAGTGATGTGGCTGCGATGAGTTCCATCACGAAGAGTTATTGGGCACAATGGAACAGCTTGGTGATTCAGGATGGAATCTTGTGCCGTAAATGGGAAAACGCTCGAGGGGACAGCTGTCATCTACAAATGGTTGTCCCTAAAGCTAAGGTACCGGATGTTTTACGGCTGTACCATGATGGATGCTCAGGAGGACATATGGGGGTAAAAAGGACTCTACTGAAAATCAGAGAGCGCTTTTACTGGATCCACTGCCGAGATGATGTGGAAGACTGGTGTCGCAAATGTACCAGCTGTGCGGCTGTGAAGGGACCCCACACACGAAGCAGAGGTGCATTAAAAGTGTACAACGTTGGAGCTCCCTGGGAGCGGATAGCACTGGACGTTGCGGGACCATTTCCAGAAAGTGACAGCGGAAACAAGTACTTCATGGTTGTCATGGACTATTTCACAAAGTGGCCAGAAGTCTTCGCCATTCCTAACCAAGAAGCAACAACAGTCGCGGATAAATTGGTTCAGGAAGTATTTTGTCGTTTTGGAGTACCCTTAGAAATTCACAGCGATCAAGGAAGGAATTTTGAATCGCAAGTTTTTCAGGAGACTTGTCGATTGATGGGTACACACAAAACCAGGACCACCTCTTACCACCCACAATCTGATGGAATGGTGGAACGATTCAACCAGACATTGGAGAGATATCTGGCTAAAGTCGTGGAAAGCAGGCAAAGGGATTGGGACAAGCACATACAGCCGTTTCTTCTGTCCTATCGGAGTGCAGTTCACGAAAGTACGACTGTAACTCCAGCCTTCGCGAACTTTGGAAGGGAATTACGGTTGCCTGCAGATTTAATAACTGGAACTCCCCCTGATGTCCCACGCAGTGTAACGGATTACGCGAATGACCTGCGTAACAAGTTAAATGATGTGTATGAGCATATCAGGCAATCCGGGCAACAGATGTCTGAGAAGATGAAGACTCGTTATGACCGGAAGGCAAACAGTCGTGGTTTCGACGAAAGTTCGCTGGTGTGGTTGCATAACCCAGTGCGGAGCAAGGGAAAGTCCCCGAAATTGCAAGCAAAATGGGATGGACCATACAGAGTTGTGACCAGGATCAACGATGTCACCTACCGAATACAGAAGGGTCCGCGAGGTGCGCCTAAGGTTGTGCATGTGGACCGACTGGCGCGATATTACGGGACTAATGATGCTCGGGACGAGCATGTCTAAGGAGGGGGCAGTGTTACGACGGTCATCTAGAATCTTCGAGAAACCGCGCTAATAACTGTGTAGTACCTAGAAAATACGAGTTCATTCTTTTAGGTACCTATTTCCGTAGTAGGTATAGAACTTACATTGTATTCAAGTTCAGGCGCCGGGAGTCGCCGGCAGTTGTCATTGTAATTTCGACCGTATGCCGACGACGTTAAGTAACTTCTTCCTTGTCGGTTCTTTTATCTTTAAGTTTATTTTTTGTTAATGTTTTTTTGTGGATGCTTTCTTGAATAATAGAGAATTATCTCGAATGTCTTTTGTTTGCTTGGGTATAAAAGGACCGATTGAGGACGAAGTGAGTCAGTCTACTTTTAAGCGAGACAACGAAAGGATCGAAGTGAAATCTAGTACGATAAAGCGTTCAGTAGTATTGAAGTGATTGTGAATAAGTGTTTATTGAGTAAAAATTGTTAATTCGTGTGTTTAATTGGTAGTGATTTTATTTATCCCATACCCAGCTCGTAACAATAAGAAGTGTCCTGGCGCGCAAAAGTCCATTCGAGCAAGTGTCTTGGCGCGCAGAAATCTGTTCGCGTAAAAGTCCAATCAACTCGTCCCAAATGGGCCGTGGGCTTTTTTTTTTATTATTTTTTTTTTTCTAGTTTCTACAAGGTCCGTATAGTAAATAACTCCGGATGTAACCTGTACACTATTTTTTTTTTTTTTTTTTTTTTTTTTTTTTTCCTTTATTTTTGACCTGCGATCAGTCGCATAGACTATAATCAGGTGTGTTGCAAGCGGTTGGAGTTTGGAGAGGTAGAGCCACTGCTCTATCTCCCCTCAGTAAGGCAGCACATCGGCTCTCTTGAGTCTTCTAATCGGATTTGGCTGCAGGAGCATACTGGATAACGGGTTTGGGTGTGTTGTCAAGCGGTCCTTGTAGTTGGCTGAGTATCGTTTTGCTTCGTCCAAAATGGTTGGGATTTCCAGATACTGGTGAATTTCCGAGTTGAGCGCATACCAGGGCGCCGAGGAAATTACCCTAAGAATATTGTTTTGGGCTCTCTGCAGGCACATAATGTTGGATTTGCTGGCCGTCGACCACAGTTGAATTCCATATGTCCAAATCGGTTTTATTATGGAACAATATACCCTCAGCTTGTTGGACAGGGATAAGGCAGACTGTCTACCGAGGAGCCAGAGTAAGTTTTTAAATCTTATATTTATTTCGTTGCGCTTTGTTCTTATGTGGTCCTTCCATGTCATCCTTCGGTCTAGGTGAAATCCAAGGTATTTGACGCAGGTTGATTGCGGTAAAGTGTCGGGGCCTAGGTTGACCGGGGGACAAGTTTCACGTCTTAGGGTAAAAGTGATGTGGTGAGATTTTGGAGCGCTTGCTTTTATGCGCCACTTGGTCAACCAAGCATTGGTGGCATTGAGCTGGTTCTGCAACAATTTGCTCGCTTCCCTTGGATCACGATCACAGCTGAGGAAAGCCGCATCATCAGCAAAGGTTGCCACAGCTGTGTCAGGTGACTGGGGTAGGTCACAAGTAAAGATGTTGTAAAGGACCGGACCAAGTACGGAGCCCTGAGGTACTCCCGCTGTGCAGCTATAAAGAGAGGATCTTGCGTCCCGGAGCTTCACTTGAAACTTTCTGTCACTGAGATAAGAGTCCATCAGCAGGTAGTATGAGTGTGGAAGGTACTTTTTAATTTTGCAGAGTAGACCTTTATGCCAAACCCGATCAAAGGCCTGTTGCACATCGAGAAAGGCAGCCGAACAGTACTCTTTCTTTTCCAAACATTGTCTTATTGTAGAATAGACTCTATGTACCTGCTCTATAGTTGAGTGATGCTTCCGAAAACCAAATTGGTGGTTAGGTATTACATGGTCCATATCTAGGCAAGGAGATAATCGTGCGAGGATGATCCTTTCCCACAGTTTTGACAACACCGGCGTTAGACTAATAGGGCGATAAGATGAGACTTCGTTAGGTGGTTTACCAGGCTTATGAATCATAACAATTTGGGATGTTTTCCAGAGTGCGGGAACATGTGAGGTTCTCAGTGTGGCATTGACAAGGATGGTCAAAAAGACAATGCACTTCCTAGGAAGCTCTTTCAGTAGCCTAGGCGTGATCAGATCAAATCCAGGTGCTTTGTTTGGGTCCATTTTGGCAATTTCTCTAGCCATCTCCCTTGGTGATGTAGGCCTCAACGGCAGGCATAGTTGCAGATCTTGCTTAAGGACTTGATCTATTTCTGGATCTTCAGGACTATCCGACTCGTTGGGTTTGAAGACCCCGGCTAGGTATGTAGCAAAAGCCTGGGATTTTTCTTGGTCTGTTCGAGCCCATGTATTTCCAGATCTAATAGGCGGAGAACACTGTTGCGGCTGTGGGAGATACTTTGTTGCCTTCCAGAGGCTGTGAGCCCCGTTTGCATTTGGAGTCATTTTCACTAATCTCTGATTGAGCGATTCATTTGCAGTATGAGCCAGAAGATCTTTGAGCTCTTTAGTTGCTCGATTAAATCTAGTTTTATCTGCGCTCTTATGGGTCGTCTGCCAGATTCTGCGAAGACGACGTTTTTCAGCTATTTTTTCCTTAACTGCAAGAGGGACTGGTGCTCCACGTGATGAATCTTTTAGCTCAGGAGTACTAGACCAAGCCGCAACTTGGATTAGATTTGTGATATAGAGACACGCGTCATCAACTTCCTCCTTGGTTTTGAGTGGAACATTAAGGTTGATGTTTGATTCCAGGAATTCTCGAAAACATTGCCAGTCTGTTTTGTGATTGTGGAGATAATCGATATGAGAGCAATTGGGTAAGGCCACTGGACTAACCATTAGTAGTACAGGTGAGTGATCAGAGCTACCGTCGAGACTTGACTTTATGAGAGTGTGCAGTTTGCTGATACCCTTTGTGATAAAGAAGTCTAGGAGATCAGGTGTTTTGTTGCTGTCCGTGGGCCAATACGTAGGCTCCCCAGTTGAGATAGGTAATAGGTGATTAGCTTCAATACTCTTTTTTAGTTCACGGCCTCTAGTAACCGTCAGTCTTGATCCCCAGTATGAATGCTTGGCATTCCAATCGCCACCAGCAATAAATCGGCTGCCCAATGACATAAAAAAGTCAGTAAACATTTTCTCTTTTATAGTGTGGCGCGGTGGACAGTATATCGCAGAGAGATTAAGGGGTCCTGATCGATCCTCCACCCTTACAGTTGTGGCTTGGAGATGGGGGGCTGTGGTAGATTCTAAGAGGCAATGCTTTACACTGTTCTTGATGATTATTGCGGTGCCAGCATGGGCTCCACCATCGGGATGACACGTGTGATACACAGAAAATCCTGGAATGCATATTCGGCTTCTTGGTGTAGTGTGCGATTCAGAGATAAGGCAGACGTCAAGCTTATTGGATTTGATGAACATCTCTAGTTCGTTTTTATTAGGGGCTAGGCCATTGATGTTCCAGGTGGCAATGTGTAGAGAGGTCCAGGTGTACACTATTTTAACATAATATTACGTTCATTCTGCCAAAGACTACACTCCCATAAAATGTGATGTGCAGTTTGTTCAAATTCGCAGTCAGATGTAGAACATTGACAAAAAGGCGAGGCAACAAGCTTGAAGGAATATAATTTACTCTTAAAGTTACCATGCATGACCTGTGAGAAATTGGGCGACACAGTGATCCACCTCCAGCCATGTCCTGCATGGCCAGCCGCTCACGAACGGATGGAAAGAACTCCCAGACGTCAGTCTGTGGTTTAAGTAATCTAGCTATTTTAGCACGGTCACGTTGCGCAGTAGTACATTGAAGCACGGCGCTGTACTTCAAGATCAACTGGAAGTACCCCTGCCAATACCGGTAAGGCTTCAGTACTAACCGTCCTATATGCTTTACACAAGAAAATCAAAGCCAACTGCTGACTTTGAAGTAATTTACGTCGTACCGCTCCGATGGTGGCCCTATCGGCCCAAACTGGTGCCCCGTAGCACATACACCCCAAGTAAGTAGCCCCATAGATCGTCTTTAGAGTTAAAAATGATAAACCCCACGTAGATTCGGATATTCTCGTTAAAACATAAAAGTTCTTTTTAGCTTTTTCACCGACGGTTTTTATGTGTTCAATGAATGAAAAATTCCTCTCTAAGACAAACCCAAGGCAGCATACGGACTCCTTCTTTTTCACGGGATTGTTATTAAATTTAATACTAGGCCATGATTTAAGATTACCTTTTAAAAGAAGTTGATAAGTTTTATGTGGTGCAAAGGTCAGACGGTTACGATCACCCCACTGGGATATTAATTTTAGGCAAGTGTCAGCCAAATTTTCGAGTCCAGCCCGAGTACTTGACTGAATGAGCAGCAGGCCGTCGTCCGCGTAACCGTCTACGTCTGAACGGACCAGAAAGAATTGACAGCGGTCCGTTCAGACAAACCACCCCCCAACACTAGTAGTACCTACTGATCCGTAGGTGCCGTATGTGGAATAAAATTTTAAATAATAAACTATTCCACTAATGGCACCTGCGAAAAATATTGACAGGTGCCGTATGTGGAATACCTCAGGTGCCATTACCTCAGGTGCCGTTAAAGCGGGTGCCCAATGTGGAATACCTCTATGTTTTTATTGCTGTTTTCTTGAAAAATATCAATTCAAAGTGGTCATGCTACAGAGCATGGGATTGGCTTCACCGATCCCGGGATCCGATTTGATTTAACATGGATCCCGGCGAGTTGTCTCCACGGATACCGGGATCCGTTTCTACAAGAAAATTAATTAAATTTTGTCTCCACGGATACCGGGGTCCGTAGCTAGCGCATACTCCAACTCGCACTTGGTCGATTTTCGGGTGACTGTGCCCACAACCTTTTTTGAGGGCTGGATCCGCGCCTGCAGTGAATGCAGTGATGCTATCGAAGGAGGTGGCGGAACGAGAGAGGGAGAGAACCTCTCAACGTCCCAGCCGCCGCGGAAGGCGCTCCGGGCGTCGGGGGTCACGCGATGACCTCCGGCCACCGTAGACGCGGGCCTGTGGACGGTGAGTAATGGGCTAGCTCGCTGTCCGTCCGTCTTATGACGACAACAGACCGTGTCGACGGCGCGTTCGTGTTCCACGCGCGCCTCAAAGAGATGTCAGCAAATGGAAGGGGGGCCCCTTCAAGGGCCGACGCCCGTCGGGGCTGCGGGATGTCGAAAGAGACTACCGCGGCCTCGGCACAAGGGCGAAGAAGGAACATGGGTGGTTTTTAGTCAGTAGAAGTCTGACACTCCCTTCCGCACTGCTCAAGAGCGGGAGGAGCTATTTGATGATTTCCCACAAGAGAAAAAAAAGGGGCCTTCGCCTATAGTAAGCGTACTCGCCTGTTTTCTCCCTGAAAAATAAAACAAGAAAAAGTTTTTTTTTTTTACTATAAATCTAGATTTTTTATTAATAAATCTAGATCTCTCCCTATGCCTATGTTTCGTTATTTTTAAAATGTATTATTATTTAAAATGATTCTGCCTCGTTGGCCTAGTGCTCGCAATCGCAAGCGCGACTGCTGTGCAAGAGGTCCTGGGTCTGTGGCCAGTTTTCCATCAGATTTTTTATCAGTAGCTACCTGGAGTCTGGATCTGTTCCAGATTGATGGCATATAAAATAAAAATAAATAAATAAGCCTTATAGTATTTCTCAATTTCATGCAGTTTTACAATTATTATCATGCATTAGGTTAATAACATTTTTTTTATAATTCAATTTATAGATAATAATATTATTTCATAATTCTTCATTTAATTTGATTATTATATTTAAATGTAATTTTATTTATTTGATTATTTGCTTCGTACTTGTTATGATTGATGGCATATGCTCGCCTCCTTTTGCGCGGGACTTTAACATAAGTGGCGAAACGTGGGTGTCCTTTTAGGTATTATACATCCACCTAACCCTTCAGGGATTACAGGCGTGATGTTACGCGTTAGGTGTTATGTGTCATGTTGTGTTAAATATGATTGTTAGAAAAGAAAGAATTGCAAACAATGAGCCAAGGAGCCGCTAGCCTGTCTTTTCTCTTACGTCGTCTTCACCTAATCACCAAGAAAACATAATAAGGGGGAAAATATTAATTAGTTCCTTATTTTATATCATCATCATCATCATCAGCCTATAATGTTCCCACTGCAGGGACTCAGGCCTCCTCTCTAGGAGAGGGTCCTTATTTTATATACTTACTTTTTTATTTCCAAGTCATACCATCTGATGCTATATTAAAAAGAATGCAAGGTAACTTTTCAAATTATAATATATGTTAAAGTTGTACCTACTTCTTTATTTTTATGACTTTAATGGGCCTACTACACGCACGCACTTCCCCACAGTTTTGCCTGCGGGATTACACGGTGCACACAGTACATCGCGCGTGTGGTTTGTAATGGGAATACAGTTTTACCAACCATACGCGCGATGTACTGTGAAGTGTGAACGAAAACTGTGGGGAAGTGCGTGCTTGTAGTAGGCCCATTAGACTCTATCTGCATATTATAGAAAGCAATTTTGTTGCTCTCAGGTTGCAGTACATTAATAGAACACAAACAAAATCTTATAGTAAAGACGTACAGTTTGGGGTGCAGTTTTAGATTATTTCTAAATCTTTATTATAGTTCCTACCCGAGGGCCACGAAACGAAGCCTTAGAACGTTTTGCTCTGCGCTTCAAAAGTCAGCATATAGCGATGAAAAAAAAAACAACTTATAATTTACATAGGTGGTACGTTGATATATTTTTTTTTAATTGAAAAATGTACCTAACTGTTTTCACTTCGTCTTCAAGGACCCACCAAGCAGACCCACTGGTGGGTCTCCGAATACTGATGTGTCTCCCAAGACCTACTAGTGGGTCCTCTGAGATTTTATTATCTTTGAAGACCCACTGATAACAATATCGTTACTTAAATTCGCTTTTAGTACTGGCTGGTTGACATTAATACCTACTCAAATGTCTCGCTGATGGTGGCGCGTGTAGCGTATCATTTAGTTCCCTTTTCAAAAGGGTTGAGTTGAATGGTGCTGATCCATGCGTCATGTTCGTGAACGGGCGCTGCCAGTTGTGACTGGTCATCTATTAGCTGGCCATACGGCTGATTTTGATTTTTTTTTTTCACAGTTTTTTGGGCTTGTGACTGGGACTGAAGCATGGAGCAAAATAACCAGGACTGAAGCTACATTTCTTTGTTATCTTTGTTTCGACAATTCAAAAGTGCCTGTAACTGGCCTACTTGAAATAAATGCTTTGATTTTTAATATTTTATAATAGTAGTTTATGCGATTGTGCATAATGAAGGGCATTACAAGTTACAACACAAGTGTAGGTTTAAGAAACGAGCCGAAGGCGAGTTTTTTAATAGCATCACACGAGTGCCTAATTATGTATAGTTGCATACACTACTATAGCTACCCAAATATCATAAGGGCTCTATGATGGGTTCAGGAACCATATGGAAATGACCAGCATTGTTACCAGTGTAATGCAATAAAAAATGTAATGTTCAGATGTCTTTTTGATGGTCTTAATGTAGATACTAGAATAGCACACTCACTTGAATTTGACACCTGTTCCAAATTTAAACTCATAACCTACTGTTTTCAGTAGGTTATGAGTTCATAACAGTTCCGTTTATTTCTGCTGGTTGGTAATGCTGGTCATTGCCTATGGTTTTTGAACGCATTAGAGAGGGTTTATGATATTTGGGTAGATAAAATATTTTTATCTACCCAAATATCAATTAAACATAATTAGGCATTACAACACTCGTGTAATGCTAAGTATTAAGAAACTCGCCACTTGTGTTGTAATGCCCTTCATTATGCACAGTCGCATAAATAAACGTTTATTGCACTTGTAAGTTTGTACCGTTCAAAAAATAAAACTTTCGAATTAAAAGGGTAGATTTATGCTAATTTGTAATTGTTTTCTTTCGCACATTTAAGTTCCTGGTGGGTCTCAGGGGATATAAAACTAAATAATCACATAGGTCCTACCAGTCAGTAGGTCTTGGGAGACACATCAGTATTCGGAGACCCACCGGTGGGTCTGCTTGGTGGGTCCTTGAAGACGAAGTGACTGTTTTGATGCCTGGAGCAAAAAACGCCCTGAGAGATATTTTCATGGCCCAGACAACAGACATGTCCCACAGCCGGCGAATAGCGAGTATAAAACGTAAGGCACCTAGAAACGAGTGTTTTGTGAACTTTTGTTTGACAAAGTTTTCGCCAACCGTGCCGGCAAAGAGAACAGTCAGCGATCAACAATTTATACAGGTTGTCACAGAATAAACGGAAAAACTCTTAAGTAGACCGTAGGTCCTGTTAGGTAGGTATTCTATACTTTTCTTAGATTCAGGTCATCAAACAACTTTTATAAGGAAAAAGGATCATAAAAAAAATTGTAATGCCCAAATAATTGGGTTAGGGGCGATTCGTCCCACTATGAAACTCGGACCAGGGACGAGTTACCCCTTTTAAAAATTGATAGTGGTCAACTCGTCCCACATCTCTTTTAATTTCAATCAAGTGAAGGGTGGGTTAGTATTTTTTTTTGCTGGCTTATATTGTGTCCCACTGCTGGGCAAAGGCAGGAGGCCTTTGCCCAGCAGTGGGACACAATATAAAACTTTGCATAAAAAAAAACCTTGGATTATATGAGTTTCGTGGGCTACCTTGGTTATTGTGCTCCATGGCTACCTAAGAAGCGCCTGGGTAGCCCGGAAAATACAAATTTTCTCACGTTATTATATTGATTTGAATATGATTCATGGCCATAACATATCTGTATAATTAATAAATAACAATACAACTCTCTAAGTTCATAATAGGTCTTTACCTATGTAATTACAGATTCTACAACCGGCATTTTCAGATTTAATTATCTGTGGATTGGCGCGTAATTCGAAATTCAAGTAAATTTTATTCGAAAGACGTGTTAATTTAATTTCAAATTCAATCATTTGTTTTTTGATAGTTTTTTGTTTTTGTGACATTGTGGTAGTTTTTGGCGCCATGGATAAACTGCAAATTCGTACAATTTTTGAACTGGTTCAATCGTTTTCAATTTGGAAATTTTGAGTCGAAGAACGAGCCTCGCGGTTGGCGGGTAAACATTGTCGACAACGACGAATTGAAGGCGATAGTGGAAGCGGATCCAACTCAATCTAAGGCTGAGCTTACTGCAGGCCTTGGAGTTAGTGTCAAAACAACATTGAGGCACTTGCGTCAAATTGGAAAGATAAAAAAGCTAGATAAGTGCGTGCCACGCGAACTAAGCGACCAACAGCGAGATTTACGCGTCGAAGCATGGATAGCACTACTGAATCGGCATAGAAACGATGAAATTCTTATCAAATTGTTACCTGCTATGAAAAGTGGATCCTGTACGACAACCGTAAGCGTTCGTCTCAGTGGGTGGACCCGGGTACATCACCTAATCAGTGCGCTACAAAAAAGATTACTCATAGGAAGATGATGGTGACTGTCTGGTGGACCAGACTTGTACACCACAGCTTCTTACCGAATGTCACAACAGTGACGGCAGATGTCTATTGCAAAGAATTGCAAACAATGATGGAGAAGCTCGCAATTCACCAACCAAGACTAGTCAATCGTTCTTCCCCATTGCTTCTCCACGACAACGCGCGAGCTCACACTTCACGAAAGACCATCGCAAAGCTACAAGAGTTACAGCTGGAAGCTCTCCATCACCCACCGTACTCAATATACAAATTTGTTACATATAAGTAACCATACACTTACCTATATAATTAGTTGACACAAGGTAGGTACTGAGCTGTTTTACGTCCGTCACATCACTATTCAGGTTCAGTTGAAAACCAGCGTCGGGCACTAGCTGCTCGGCAGTTTGCTGAACTGGACCTATTTGGCGCTGCCGTGACACACACAATTTTATCTCTTTTTGTTCCCTATTTAATTTCTAGTTTTATATTGTGTGTACTTGTGGTATGTGTCAAATAAATTAGTTTTCTTTCTTCTTTCTTTCTTTCTTTCTTACTCACCGGACCTTGCCCCAACAGATTTCTACTTTTTTCAAAATTTAGACATTTTTTTAAGTGGTAAAAAATTCGACACCCGAGAGGCAGTACAAAACGCTTTCGCTGACTTCATCGCCTCCCGTCCGGCAGACTTCTACAGTAAAGGGATAAACAAACTGCCATCAAAATGGCAAAATTGTATAGATCATTTGGGCCAGTACTTGGATTCGCTGAAATAAAAAAAAATACCAAAATTTTTATATTTTAAAATTCTCATACAAATCGGCAATTTCATAGGTAAAGACCTAATATTTCGCGGGCTACCCTGATGCTTTCATCTTAAGAAAAACAAGTATATTTAGTCACTCAAAGTTTTAATAATCACCCTCATTGTACATTTCTAATAATAACAAATAATAAAATAAACTTATGATAATAATAATATTTCTATTTTTAATTAGAAAATCAATTCTTTAATATGAAACTTAAGGTAATCAAAAATAGAATATTGATAATAGGAAGTGGTCGGATGCATAAAAACACATACAAAGTTACCGTGATGCATCGTTAATCTAAATAATTAAGGTGAAGGCGAATAGGTCGCCCGCGAAATTCGAATTTTCTTACGTTTTTTGCAATTTCCCGGTCACTGTCAAGTCGTATGTGTAATAAAATGGGATTCGCGGCAGTAACAAATGTCTATTCACTGAATAATAATGATAAAAATCACCAATACAACCGTCTCAGTTCATACAATCCTCAAGAGTGACTATTTGATGAAAAAGGCATTCTGGCCTCCTGCCTTTGCCCAGCAGTGGGACACAATATAGGACAGCAAAAAAAAAATACTAACCCACCCTTCACTTGATTGAAATTAAAAGAGATGTGGGACGAGTTGACCACTAACAATTTTTAAAAGGGGCAACTCGTCCCTGGTCCGAGTTTCATAGTGGGACGAATCGCCCCTAACCCAAATAATTATAATAATAATAATAATATTCCACAACTATCACACAACGCCATCTAGTCCCAAGCTAAGCAGAGCTTGTGTTATGGGTACTAGACAACTGATAAACATACTTATATATTTCTAAATACATACATATTATAGATAAATTACACCCAGACACAGAACAAATGATCGTGCTCATCACACAAACATTTGTCCTGGGTGGGAATCGAACCCACGACCTCCGGCATAGCAGTTAGGGTCACTATCGCATCGGCTGACGCAATTAGTATAAAGAGTTGATTTTTTTATTGTTTCAACCCATGTTCCCAAGAGATGCAGGGCAGTTTGAAGATCTGTATATTACGCGGCGGTTGGACAGTTCGTTTATCAAAGAATATTGTCTAACAAAGTAGGCTAGTAAAGTTTTTTGTTACGTGGTAAAAAAAACTAGCTTAGTTAAGTACTCTGTGCTCTAAAAGTGTAGCAACTTCTATTTTTGTGCTTACCACACAAAATGCGCACTAACAAGACTGCTTGCTTGAGCGCCTAATTGACCATGTTTTGTAAGCACAATTAACACCACCACTTTCAATCCACCAATTGACGTGCTTGACGACACGGTTGGCCGTTGGCGCAGTGGCTGAGTGATTGACTGCTGCACGGCGTGTTCCGGATTCGATCCCCACACGGAACAAATATTTGTATGGCCTAGTACCTAGTTGTTCCAGGTCTGAGTGTGTGGATACGTGAGTTCAAATGTCTGTAAACGCACCCACAGCACAGGAAAAAAATCCAGTAGGGGCTAAGGGGACAATGATTTAAAACGTAAAATATTTTCTCATCAACTTCGAAGTAAAAATCTTAAAAACCCGTTTTACTTATTGGCAATGGAATGATAAATGGTACCTAGACTTTAAAAACCTCGCTTGAAATCTGGCTTGTAAACAGGAGTTCAGGTGACCAGTGATTAATAATAATACCTATAACCAACACACTAGTTAACTATTTTTTATCTGGCCAAACCGATGTGAATACTATCAGTTTAAAAACACAGTGACCACTGCAACCACATTAGTTATCTATATTTTATCAATAGGTATTTATAATAAATGGTAATAATATAAAATAATACTTCAGTGAAAAAAAAATTGTTACGGATTACTTCGCACGGCACTGAATACAATTGCAAGCCGAAAACCTCAAAGAATCAAAGAACCCTACAATATGTGAGTCTTTGAAAAGAGTTACCAAAGTAAAAATCTTACTCTCAAAATAAGACATTTCTACCCGCACCATAACGATAGTGTCGTGAACATATTTTCTCCTATTGGTTTTAGCTGGTTCAGTAAAAACTGAATCTTGATGGATAGTTTTCTACTATCATGGATTAAAACCACAAATAATTAAAGAAAAATATAATGAAATTATTAAAATACCCAGTAAAAACATAACATCGAAAATACACGAACACGCTTTACCGGCTCGGCTACATAAACCACAACACGTTTTGTAAATGCCGCCTTTTGACCGCCAACCTCGCAACTACACACTACCAACGTAAGCTAAGACGACCGAACTCAATATCGGATTTAAGAATTTAAATTGGCCTTTTCTAGAGTTTTGGGTAATTTAAAATTTAATTCTATTATTTTAGACGGCATAAAAAGTTATTTTGTGATGTATTTGTTGTAAAACGTCGTTACAAAACAATAATCAATTGCTCAACTATACTGTATCCGGTTGCTTTATTTCGCCACCAGACGGCGCCTCTAGTACGACGTCACTCGTGTATCTATAGTTTCCTTCTGTTTTGAAACCCAAGCTTAGTGATTTAGTTCCTTGAGAAATATTAAATACGCGAAAAGTGTTATAAACTGGAAATTCAACGGACTCTTAAAGATGGAAAAGAGAGTCGCATTGGAATTGAGAGGAAGAAATCCTTCACAGGTAAATGAAATCTATTTTTCGATTTATTGGAATGTTTTGTCGATACGTATTTCGTCAGGTACATAAAATGTAATACTTAAAAATCGAGATTACTGTCAGTAAATCAGCATAATCTTCGGTTCGTGTCATTTAGATATACAGTAGCATGTAAATCCACTTCCTAATTAGAGATGTGGCATTATTATTTACAGAAATTAGCCATTGCCGATTGTTACGTTTCATTCATGTGCACATAATTATTACACATTCTAATGAAGTATTTGACCAGGCAATTATTTTCTAGGTTTGTATAGATTTCCCCGTGAATGATTAACTTGCTTATTGAGATCATACAAGCAGATGAAGCATTCATATTGTAAATATTCGGTTATTGAGGTTAAGTGTCGAAACTATGGATGTCGGACGTGTTAAGTACCCTTTTTGAAGGCTAATTACGCGACTGAAAGTCAAAATTCAATCTAATCGGATTTATTACGCTAGTTTTCTCTATTTATTAGGTAATATTTATCTCAAAAACTTGTGCTTTCAAAAGAGGGCTCATTGATTAATGTGTTGTCAATGTCAATGATATTTTACTCGATGTTCAATACTGAATAGCTTGGATTGTTGTTTAGAACAATCGGAAAAACTTCTTATCTTTATTAAGTCTGTTACAATCTTCTCAAAGTGTAAACTTGACTGCAGCTACTTCATGATATAATTTCGCGCCCTTTCACCTAAGTGGACTCAACTCCCAGTAAAAACTTGAAATGTGTTTTAAGTTATTTTAAAATTGATTGAGATATGTCACTGAATATGTTTTTGTTACTAATTTGGTCTATTTACACATTTATCTGCAGTCATAGTATTGACGCACGCCTTACCAATATCAGCGGCCATTTTTATTGCGTCGCGATGATTCGTGTCATCCGCCATTGCAAAGTAAAAACGATCTCAATGCTATTCGCAACTACAACACCGCAAATACATATTGTTATACAAACTATGATACGATCACATCCCTTTCATGTTTCAATGAATATTTCTCCGAAATAATCACTCATTTCATGGATTTTACAAACTGCGCGTGTCTTTGACAACTAACACCATTTTGACGTTTTGGTTGACTTGACTTTGCTTTCAATAAATACTCAGCAAGCCAGTAACATTACCCATTAAATCTATTCTACATTGATTGTTTCTCTGTAAGGTTTGATAGACATATAAAAATAATCTGTGATTTTACAATTCGTCAATGTTTTCATGCCGGCTCTGCTACTGCACATGCCAAAAGTTTACTAACATGCACTGAATAACCTTGTAATTCGTAGAGGTACACACGGCTACACATCAAGCATCATTCCCAGTATAAGCTGGTCTTGCATTGTGTAGGATTTCCGTACAGTGCGAGATCAGCGTAAATTGGAAATGTATAACTTGATGTGTACCCGTGTGTACTAGGTAGGTAAATGCTTAAATGAACGTTTATATTTATAGTAAGTTGCCAAGCTAGACTGGATGCGTGATTTATGGCTATCTACGTAGTTTTTGTTCACCAAAGAGTGATTGCCTAGTATAGGTCTTCAGATGGTGAAATAAAAAATGCACGATTTTTTTGCCCAGATTATGCCCAGATTCCGAAATCCTACGGCATACGTGTCATATTCTATTAGATAGTATAAACAGTACATAACTAATAAGATTTTGGTACATATAGCTCTACTAGGTACATAGGTACCTACTTTGTTTCCTTGATAAAACCATCAGAATGTAGATGGTGTTTTACTGAGATCTCATTATTTTTATTGTTTGAATTACAGGTGAAAGAGCTAAACCTGGATAATTGCAGGAGTACCAATATAGTTGGGCTAACAGATGAATATGTAAATCTTGAAAACCTGAGCCTCAATAATGTTGGTCTAACTACACTCAAAGGTTTTCCGAAACTGCCCAAGCTCAGGAAACTAGAGCTTTCTGACAACCGAATATCCAGTGGATTGAACTTCCTCAATGGCTGCAAAAAGCTTACACATCTAAACTTATCAGGAAACAAAATCAAAGATTTAGATACGCTGAAGCCTTTGGAGGACTTTGAACACTTAAAGAATCTTGATTTGTTCAACAATGAAGTCACTAGCATTGAGGATTATAGGAGTAAGGTGTTTGCACTACACCCCTCCTTAAAATATTTAGATGGGTAAGATATGAACATGTTCCGATTTCTATTCCAAAACTATCACACACTACAAATTATTTGACTCAAGTCAAATATTTAATGCAGACCTATATGTGTCTTGCACAGTTATGTTTGTGCTGGACACTGAGCTCTACCCTTACTTTGTATCATAATCATTTGCTTACTTTTCTGTTCTTCCCATTATACAATACAAATTTGCTTCACTGCAGTTGTGCTTGTGACTTACTTAGCTTTCTATTTATTTGTATGCATACTTACAATACTATTGGTGCTTTCAGATTTGACAAACAAGATCGAGAAGCTGAGGACAGTGATGCAGAGGAAGAAGATGAAATGAATGGAAACAATGATAGTGAAGAAGATGGTTAGTGTACCTTGTTTTAGGCTACCAGTTATGCAGGTTCCATCTCACCTGAAAGTCTTGATGCCAATGATGGTAACATATAAAGCACTGTCTTTATATGTTAGTGTTGGCATCAAGCCCTCCTTATTGTAAGAAGGCTGGACAAAGACCAAAATTACTAAGCTAAATAGGCATATCAAATTATGTAATACTAGACAAACACTGGTCACCACCACCATCAGTCTGCCCAATTTTTTTAAATATTTTTTGGTGATTTTCTTCCCTCTTGTTTGAAGTTCAAGTGTAACTTCATAAAGTTACTTTTCACCAAAATTATCTTTATTAAATCAACCTCTAACATCTACAACCCAACAAGCCTTTGAGCAACAACTGGTGCCAAGGCAACATTGTCACATCATTGATATACCATTCATACATTAGTATAACCAATTAATTAGGGTGGTAAAATAACAACCTATTGAAAGGGTACATTAAATACTGCGTTACAGATCTGGACATAGATTTGGGTCCGTTGGTGATAAATGATGATGATAGCATGTCAGAAAGGCCAGAGGAGGAGAGAACCTCTCTACCAATGATATTATACACTGTTTATGGTCTGCTATTCCACATGGGTTTCCTTTTAAAGAGTAAGCATCATTATTTTATGTCAGTGATGCTTGTGTAAATTTTTTTGTCTGTCTATGTAAAATATTTGCCAGCTTCTTCATAAAGAATTGGTTTGGAATTATCTTGTGCTGGTTGCAACATTTGTTTTTTTTTATGTTGATTGTATTTTCATGTGATGTCATTTGTTTCAGGTTCAGAAGTGGAAGAAGAAGAGGAAGATGAGGTTTCACTCAGGGAAGTCTACAATGATAACCTGGGTAAGTGGTGATCATATCTTAATTACAGAATAAGTAAATAATTTACTTCAAATATTAAATACACCTAAACTAATTATCTATACTTCTATACTAATATTATAAAGAGGTAGTTTGTGTATTTGTTACATTGTAAGGGGTAATCTCGGGATCTACTGAACCGATTTTAAAAATTCTTTCACCAATAGAAAGCAACATTATTGCTGAGTGTCATAGGCTACTTTTTATCCCTGTATTCCCACGGGAACGGGATCTACGTGGGTGAAACCGCGGGACGTCCGCTAGTACTTAATAAAAGTCATGTGTGCCCCAAATGAGTTGCGTTGAGGCTGATGATAAGTTTAATGAATCTAAAAAACACCAGTTTACTGGACTTTGAAGATCACAAATAAAATAGCAGGAAGTGTTGATTATGTGGTGAAAGCAATCGCTTACATTTCAAAAGTAACCAATTATTTTCAAAATGTTGTGACACTGCTTCTCTTAGAGTGTGTTTTTGGAGTTTCATGCCACTTATTCTGATTCTCCATTAAAATAATTATTACACTTAATTTGAACTGTGCACTACATATTAGTAAAGGTTATTTAAAAACCTGGATTGTATAGGAAAGTAAAAAATAAAGTATGAAGATTACAGTTAAACTTAAATTACTAGGTAAAGATGCGAATTCTGTTTTGACAGAAGAGGAAAGCTCTGCCAGCTCCTTATATGACGGCACAGATGCAGAGGAGGAAGACGAAGATGTTGACGAGGAAGAGGTGGAAAATGAAGGAAATCAAAACTCTAAAGTACAAGGTAATTACTCCCAAAACTTGTAGATAAACTTGAAATGAATGGCAACATTCACTCTATCTTAAAAACTCGCTGTATACCCGAGATCAATATGAAAGATCAAAATGCTTGTAAACAGTCTCAATAATGCCTTTTTTTCACTCAGATGGTGAGGCAGACGGAGAGCCCGAAGAAAGTACTCGGGGTAAAAAGCGGAAACACGAGGATGACGAAGAAAATTGAGTGTTGCCTTAAGCGGAATTATCTTACTAGTTTGTAAGTGTACAGCGATCCGATGCATCGGACAATAAACCTGTTCACAATCACGAAACCCGCAGTCATCCCCGTAGACTAGTTGTCATTCGTGAGATCGATCCCAACACCCAATGAGGCTAGACTCAATCGCTTTCACTCTAGTATTTAACGCGTCCGCGTCTACCGAACGTCGTACAATTTCATGAAGCTTTTCTATCATTGATTAATGTTGATGTCTCAATAGACATTGTGTGAAATCTGTAGTTTGTTGTCCGACAGTTAATGTTTCAATTAAATTGTTTATGTAATAATCATTTTTTATTCTATTGATATGCTTAATTTTAGTCTAATCATTGAAATGGAAGTGCATGATTATAGGTTAAAATAGCTCTCATTTGATCTACAGTTATGATGAATTGTATTAATTAGCTGTAAGTGAGAAGAACATGAGTAAATTGTTAGACAAAACTGTTCCAAACTGCCCTTGGGATCTACTACAACTCCAATTCTGATATGGGCGCCGCCTGTTTTTTGATGACCAAGTTAGACTGATAAAGACATACTAAAATTTTAAATACTATGACATTGATGTCAATTTTCACGTAGAGAATTATTTACTATAATTACAAATTATGAGAATATTGTGGAATATCCAACAACATCCATGATTTCGAGTTTATAAGGTGTAAGAGGGAGATTTAAATATTTTTACAAGAACAAAAGCTGAAGCAATGCCCTCATAACTATTTATTTATTTTTAATTTCCTCAGATTTATTTACTTCTATAGCTGTTGAACTGTATTAGCCTTTAAACATCGCCATGAACAGTGCACCAATGCCATATCTTGATGTCTCATATTGGAAAGAAAGTGTCTATCATTTTGACGTGCTATTTTTTGCAGAAAATAGTTAAATACATAAAATATAAGTTGACTGGACCATATCCTATATCAATAAAATTATCGACAATGCAATTTAAAAATATCTGTTTCGAGTTGGTACACATTTTTTAGCTGGATAACTGGTGGTCAAAGGTTATGATATATTTTATCTATACACGTAAACTGTGCAGATTGTATTGAAGAAATGTGTATTTTCCCGCAATGTGGATAAGTAAAATGCAATATCAAATTATTCGTAATCTCACTAATGATAACTGAACATGTTCAGTAATACAAATTAATTTTCAATGGGCGTAGTAAAATATCGTAATCTGATTAATTAGATCAAATCTTTGACGTCTGATGAGTTCAGAGAGTATTTTTCTACATCTTTTTAAATTAAAAAATAGCAATTAATGCACTTATGAATATCAATGAAATGTTTGGTTGATGCATCATGGTGAACGTGCCAGATATGTTGAAGAGAATTTTAGTTAATAATTTTATTATATTGTGTAAGTCATTAAGTTTAAGTAATTTACAACTTTGGCCTGTTGATATATATTATATATAATCCTATTAAGACTTTATTTCTGGGATTGTAAAATAAAAGCTAAATACAACATTTTTGTTTATTTTTATTTACTCCTGCTTCATAATAAAACTCCAATTAAATAATTAAAACACTTGGGTATTTCCGTTAAAAAGTTTTAATACTAACCAACAAGCATTCATTGACATACAAGTTAATCAGTGTCAACTAGTTTGTTGGTCTAAAAACTGTTGCATTAATACATTATCAATGGGTATTACCAGATTTTCACTTCCGTCGTATGACCGCTTCATCTTTATAAGCTTGTGGTCCAAAAACTCTGTGAGTTGAGCTCTTAGTGCAAGGTCTGAGCTCACTAAAAACTGCTCTCGGCACTTTGAATATAAGTCTTTGAATGGTAAGCCTGAAAATCAAAGAGTTTGTAAATAAAGTATTTTACTACACAACTAAGGTGTCGAAGTTAATCTTCGAAACTACTGCAGATTCTGAAAATTCTGTCACTTATGGGAAGCTACATTACTTCAGAGTGTCATACGTTCCCGTGGAATAATTTCGGACCTTATCACGAACGAAGCCGTGAGCAAACCTTAGTAAAATATATTAGAAAGAGTTCTAGTTTGGTTACAGGGCTATCTTCGGAAGTACTGATCTAATTCCCAAAAATATAACACTTAACTAGCTGTGCTCCGCGACCTTCGCTCGCGTGAAATGACTAAAATATTACTTTCCTATTTGATTCGACTATAAACAATTTCAAAGTTTTTAAATTATTTTGCACGGAACCCTATTTTTTTACCGACTTCTAAAAAAAGAAGGAGGTTCTCAATTCGGATGTTTATATACATATATTTTTTTTAAATTAAAAGTAGACTTAGTTACTCCTTAGAACATGAGCTGTAAAGTCCCGTCAAGTCCCGTCAAAATTGGTCAAGTCGTTTCGGCACAAACAGTCGAATCGCCCTTGAGGGCATGGGCCCTCAAGGGCCCCCGAGCAACAAGGCCCCCATGTCGCTCGGGCCATGATGAACAAAAAAAACAGAATTTTTTCTCACAACCACAAATATTCTTGATAAAACCATAACATGAAAATATAAAATAACCCTTTTAGGATTTTCTAGCTCTTACTGAGTCATGATCGCAGTTAAACAGTTTTTTGTCTCACTTTGCTCATTCACACATTCTTCTACTAAAATGAATCAAGTTAGGATGGTATTTTCAGTTTTGCAAAAATCATTTGTAGTTTTCACCACTTTTTGGTCTTCGTCATAAATGGGTTCAAAAAGCCCCACAAAAATTGATACAGGGCCCTACTGGGACTAGCTACACCACTGCATGCGGCAATGGCTTTTATAAACAAAATTGACATGAGCTTTCCGGTAACGTATATAACATAACATCACGCCTGTAATCCCCGAAGGGTAAGGCAAAGGTACACCTAATAGTACACCCACGTTTCGCAGCTATGCTTAAGTCCCATGTAATTGGGGGCGAACCTATTGCCATCAACCGTACAGCCAAAAGAACAATTAAATGGGATTGACGAACGACTAAGGTTGACGCTTGGAATGCGTGGCGGATCGTCCAAAACACTATAGTTCCTTGTTTCAACAAGGAAATATATTTTCGGGACAGTTTTCAAGTGTACTTATTCAGGTTGTCCTTTTTTTAAATTAGTTTATTGTGTCCCACCGCTGGACACAGGCCTCCGATATTCCTTTCCAATTCCAAACACCCACTGTGCGGCGATTCTGGTCCATCTGGACCCGTTCTGGAAATGTGATTCAAACAGGCTTTTTTTTTTTTGGAGAGTAGGAAATCATCAAATGACTCCTCCCGCTCTAGGCAGAGCGGTAGGGAGTGTCAGACTTCTACTGACTAAAAACCACCCATGTTCCTTCTTAGCCCTTTTTGTCGAGACCGCGGTATCTCTTTCGAACAACCCGCAGGATCGACAGGCGTCGGCCCTTGCCAGGGGTACCCCTGCAATGTTGCGGACATCTCTTTGAACCGGGCGTGGAACACGAACGCGCCGTCGACAGGGCCTGTCATCGTCATAGGACGGATGGACGCTGAGCTAGCCTCTTTGGTAAACCTTGAGCTTGAACTTCTGCTGAGTCTCCGTCAAAGACCAAGTCTGTGCGCCACAGGTTAGGATAGGCAGGATACACATGTCGACGAGCTAACTCAGGAAGGTCACGTCACCCTTCATAAACTTCTTTATGGACCTGTAGCTCCTCTAGGCATTTTCGACGCGATGGGTGATCTTTTTGTCCTATTAAGAAACATCTTTTATAAGCCAATAACGAAGATTGACACCTTGTAGGTTCAAAATTACCTTGATAATGTTGTTTTTGATTTTCCAATTGATACTCAATGATGATTTTGAAGATTCCTTTGGCATTTGTGGTTAGTGATTGATAGACACTCTTGAGTGAGGACAGTTGTAATGCGCCGCTGCGATGCGTCATCAAAGAATTCTCGTATGAAGTCTCTTCTGAGTAGGGCACAAATGTTGTCGCATCCCACCATGTGAATTTGAATTTACTTAGCTTTGTGTGGTCCCATACTGAAAGAAAAATATTTAATGTAGTATGCTACGAGGAGGCGCAAGAAAAATGTTATTGAAAGGAATTGGGGGAGGTCTTTGCTCAGCAGTGGGACAAAAAATGCTACTGCTGTGTCATCCATGATTTCCAAATTTTGCGATCCAGGCCAATGTGGACCACTGGTTGGTTATTCTGTCTGTATCTCCTACGAGGTCTACCACGTCGCCTTCTGGCTGTGTCAGAGTTCCACAACGTGGTTGTTTTGGCCCACAGCTCATATAATTTAAGTGGAATATAATAGTTAAATGCATGTTAGATTATATCTTGCTTCATTAGGCGGTTAACATATTATTTTATTAGTTGGCCTTCCCTCTCTTAAACACGAGGAACTTACTCCAGTAATGGGAAGCTTAAATAATAGCTAATGGTAAGTCCATTGAATTTTAATACTTGGCGCTGAGATACATCTTCAAAATATACTCACATAATGGTGCATTGATATGATCAATAGTTGCAACTGTGTGTACATTCTTGATTTGAGATATACTGGCTAATGTAGACTGAGCCTTAGCATTTCTCAACATAGTGCCATCTATATTATGTACTATCAGGAACAAGTCAATGCCATTTTCCGTCAACTGAGTATCAATTAAATTAACAACATCACCCACATTTGAAGGCACATGGCTATTCTCCAGCAAATCAATAACAATTGTTTCTAGAATACTTTTGACTGTTAAACTTGGAAAGAATCCATTTACAACAATACATGGAAAGTCTTTCAGTTTCTGCTTTTGGAATTGTTGGAGTACTGAGCGCTTTGAACCAACTCCATAAAGTATAATGTTGAAGTTTTCACTCAAAACATAGAGCCATTTGTTGAACAGTTGTGTGTATGTTTGATTGAGTTCATTTATACTCTTTTTGTGTTCCACTGATATTTGAATGTCGTCAAGATCATTTTCATTTACATTTAAGTTTTTGAGTCTTGCTAAAGTATGGTCCGAAGTTGCGATCTGAAATGTAAATAGGTGGCATTAATAATAGGTCTTTACCTATGTAATTGCAGATTCTACAACCGGCATTTTCAGATTTAATTATCTGTGGATTGGCGCGTAATTCGAAATTCAAGTAAATTTTATTCGAAAGACGTGTTAATTTAATTTCAAATTTAGTCATTTGTTTTTTGATAGTTTTTTGTTTTTGTGACTTTTTGGTAGTTTTTGGCGCCATGGATAAACTACAAATTCGTACAATTTTCGAATATCAGTTCATACGTGGAAATACCGCTGCGCAAACAACACGAAACATTAACGACGTGTACGGACTTAACACTGCTTGCATAAACACGGTCCATTAATGGTTCAATCGTTTTCAATCTGGAAATTTTGAGTCGAAGAACGAGCCTCGCGGTTGGCCGGTTAACATTGTCGACAACGACGAATTGAAGGCGATAGTGGAAGCGGATCCAACTCAATCTAAGGCTGAGCTTACTGCAGGCCTTGGAGTTAGTGTCAAAACAACATTGAGGCACTTGCGTCGAATTGGAAAGATAAAAAAGCTAGATAAGTGCGTGCCACGCGAACTAAGCGACCAACAGCGAGATTTACGTGTCGAAGCATGGATAGCACTACTGAATCGGCATAGAAACGATGAAATTCTTATCAAATTGTTACCTGCGATGAAAAGTGGATCCTGTACGACAACCGTAAGCGTTCGTCTCAGTGGGTGGACCCGGGTACATCACCTAATCAGTGCGCTACAAAAAAGATTACTCATAGGAAGATGATGGTGACTGTCTGGTGGACCAGACTTGTACACCACAGCTTCTTACCGAATGTCACAACAGTGACGGCAGATGTCTATTGCAAAGAATTGCAAACAATGATGGAGAAGCTCGCAATTCAACAACCAAGACTAGTCAATCGTTCTTCCCCATTGCTTCTCCACGACAACGCGTGAGCTCACACTTCACGAAAGACCATCGCAAAGCTACAAGAGTTACAGCTGGAAGCTCTCCGTCACCCACCGTACTCACCGGACCTTGCCCCAACAGATTTCTACTTTTTTCAAAATTTAGACATTTTTTTAAGTGGTAAAAAATTCGACACCCGAGAGGCAGTACAAAACGCTTTCGCTGACTTCATCGCCTCCCGTCCGGCAGACTTCTACAGTAAAGGGATAAACAAACTGCCATCAAAATGGCTAAATTGTATAGATCATTTGGGCCAGTACTTTGATTCGCTGAAATAAAAAAAATACCAAATTTTTTATATTTTAAAATTCTCATACAAATCGGCAATTTCATAGGTAAAGACCTAATAAAAGGCGCTTGTTTATAGAGCAAAGTTCGTGGAATCATCAATGGCAGTTGTTCTGCCAATTTTGAGTGCCCTCTTCCACAGGTGTTGACTAAAACCAAATTTCTTGCCAGTAGAATTTTAAAGTACTTACTCATAATATATGGACCATGTTGTCTATACTTATAATAAATCTGTAGAGAGGTCAATTCTGTACATGATATATATTTTCAAAATAACTATCAGGGGGTAATTAGTGATCGATACTGATGCCAAAAATGCAATCAGTAAAATTTTTGTCTGTCTGTCTGTCTGTCTGTCTGTCTGTCTGTCTGTCTGTCCTCCTGTCTGTATGTTCCTTATAGAAACAAAAACTACTCGACGTATTTTAACGAAACTTGGTACAATTATTCTTCATACTCCTGGGGAGGTTATAGTATACTTTTCATCACGCTACAATCAATAGGAGCAGAGCAGTGAAGGGAAATGTTGGGAAAATGGGAGAAGTTGCTCCATTTTTTAAGCTTCCGTGGCGTGTGTAGCCTTAATGGTTAAAGCTACATAGAAATCATTTATGACGGAAATGTTCTACATAAAATTATCTAAAAAATATCCCACAACAGCATATGTCTATCTTTTATGGTTGACTCACAATAACACGTGTAACTCCCGATAGCTTAGCAGTTCGGAGCTTTCTGATTATATTTGTTTACTCTTACGTTTATAATACTCTCACTCATCCCTAATTAAAAGAAGTTAATATTATTACCTATTCAATAAAAAAAAGAATCATAGTAATCGGTATAGAAACATCAAACTGAACCAAATATGAAATACGCTAATAAGCTGCGCGTGAATACTGAATCATGCCATAAGGATTATTTTTGTGTAACGGGAGCGAGCTTCATTCAATATTTGGCTGTTGATGCGTTCAGCGTTCGACCTTATTGACAGACAATAATTGATATTAACAAACCGTGCATATCAGCGCGACTTTTAGTCTTTAAATAGTTTATTTGAATTTCTTTTGTTGTTATTTTATAAAATAGGTATTAAGTAGTTATTTTGGTAGTGTTTAAATATTCGTTAAAATTACAAATTATTAATAGTTCGTATTTTATTTCTTTTTAGGGGAAGTAGTACGCATAGATTTTTAGATACCGATAGGTAAGTTTTGGCTAATTTATAATCAATTTTATTTTTGTATTAAGTAGGTAAAAGCGTAGATACTTTTATTAATTATAGTAGTTAGGTATTTATTTTAAGTGACTACTAAATTAATAAGGCTCAAGGGCAGAATTTTCGTGTTGCTGGAGTAGATCTCGGTGTCAGTTGTTTCTCGCATGGTCAGTTATATGACGCTCTTTCCCGGGTTAGCAGTTCTAGAAATCTTTATGTTCACGTGCCGGACGGGTCAACTTTCAACATAGTTTACCCGGAAGCTTTGGGCTGAAGTTTTACCTATAGAACGCTATAGGTACCTCATCATCAACAGCCTATTAATGTTCCCACTGCTGGGACACAGGCCTCCTCTCTTAGAGAGGGAATGGGCTATAATCTACCACACGGGCCCAGTGCGGATTGGTAGATGTCACATGTCTTCGAATGTTTTGGTTCTAAGACATGCCGGTTTTTCTCACGATGTTTTCCTTCACCGTTTTTAGAGCAGCGGTGATGAAATAAATTACACAAAGTAATGTGCCTGCCTGGGTTCGAACCCACGACCTACTGTTCGTAAGTCGGGGCCGCCACCACTGGGCCACCGCTGCTCCTATATAGGTACCTACTTAAGCCTCATGTGAAAGTGATCTAAACAATATTACCAATACATTAACTTAATAACATACAAGGAGTTACACGCTGACGGAGTCGCGGGCACAGCTATTAATAATAATATTCTGCGGTTCCTTTTTGCGATATTTTTCAACAGTATTGTGGATTGACATTATTGTATTTCCCTACTAAAATACGAAAATTAATCTGTCTGTTACATCAAAACCACTGAACCGTGAGGAAGGACATAATGGTATTTTTTTACGAAAAACGACGGAAACGCGGACGAAGTCGCGGGCAAAAGCTAGTTATAAATAAAAACTTGATTTGAATACTATACAATAGCAATAACAAGGAATACTTGTATTAATTTTACCTTTTTACTTGAGTGCATCATGAAGTAGTTGTCAGGAGTAACAAAGTATTCAGAATCCTTCACTTTAGTTTTAGTTTCTTTGTTCTTCCCAGCTTTACCAACTGCTTTCTTTGGCTGTTGTTGATCTTCCTCTTCTTCAGACGATGCTGCTGGTGATGAATGTGAATCAGTCTGAAATTATGTGTACACTTACATTTTAAAAGATACTCTACTGGCACTCAAGTAGAGCGGACGTGTGTATTTTAAGCGATTTTATTTATTACATGACGTAAAAAGTATTCGAGTGATCTGTGACCTAGAAACCGAATCGGATTTTTGTGCTTAGTTTGTGATTTACTTTGGTGAATATCAAGTAGCTATGACAATTATCTAAGAACTACCTATAAAATTATGTCAACAACTGAAAACAGCTCTCGGAGTGTTCCACCGCCTAGCAGCCCTACGACCAAACCTCAAACACCCTACCATGCGGCAGAAGGAGGATTAGGAGTTGTGGAAACCAGCGAGATTAGTGGCTGGTTGACCTCCATAAATAGATGTCTGGATGAACTATGTCTCATCGCCCAGGAAGGAAAGCTGAACGCTGAACAAAAGCTGAAGATAAATTCTCTTTCGCGCAAGGTAGGACATGGCGTGTCACAAATGGCAGTTTACTACCAGGACTTGAGACTTAAGGTCAAAGAATTTCAAAATTCTGCTCAGGTGCTAAAAGAAAAACGGGACCTCACCAATTGCCTTGAAAATTTCCAGCAAACAATTCAAACTACCATTCAAGAAAACTGCATCAAAACAACTACGGCAGAAAAAGTTACATTTGCTGATATGGTTAAAACCAACAAGGATAATTACTTGCGCCCAAATACCCTCAGCTCTATTGCAATTTATCCAACAGATAAATTAAAATCTAGTGACGACACTAAATCTCTAGTCCAAAAAATAATAAACCCGGAACAAATGAAATTGCACGTGAGAGGATTACGCAAAACCAAAAACGGTGGCGTTATAATCAGCACGGAGACAAAAGACGACATTGAAAAACTTAGGCAATCATCACAGCTAAGTAGTTCCGGCCTGAAAATGGAAGAGCCCTATAAGAAAAGGCCAAGAATTGCTGTCATAGGAGTACCAACCGTTTTAAGTCTTCGATTGCATATATGAGCAGAACTTAGCCGACAAGTTGCCTAATTTACCTCGTGACTCTTTTATGGCTTCTATAAAATTAAGTCACAAATCGGGTAAAAAGGAAGGACCTACGTGTAACTTCATTCTTGAAGTTACTGCCAGCGTAAGAAAGGTCCTTATAAATCAAAACCGAGTGTACATTAATTGGACATCGTGCCCAGTGAGGGACTTTACACTTGTGACCAGGTGCTTTAAATGTCAACAATATGGACATGCTGCTAAGACTTGTCGGGAGGCTACCTATACGTGTGGACATTGTGGAGAACAAGGGCATCAGATAAATGAGTGCAATAAAATTGCCGAACTGCCATACTGTGCAACATGCTTGCGTTTTAAAAAACCGAGCCACCACAAAACAGGCAGCTTAGAATGCCCCGCTAAGAAAATAGCTGAGGCAAGATATGTAAATTCTATCGATTATAATGACGCGTAAGAGCGCCGACTATATTCTTTTAATAAATTCTTTTTAGTCATTTGTATTATAGTTTAGCTACCAAATAATTGTCGTTTAAAATAATTTTAGTTTTTAGCATTGACAATTTGTAGTAAAAATGATGATAAAGTTCATTTTATATATTAATGTTACTGCATTTAGCATAATGTTGTACCTACAGTGCTCTGTAGACAAAAAAACAAACGTGACCTAGATTTTTGTGTTATGCAATAATGGAACGTCGTCGTCTAATTAATTACCTATGTATTTTATTTATTGATAAGTTATTTACTAAGTATTTCTTTAAGGAATCTTAGATATTATTACGTCTAAGCACTTGAGTGAGTTACCTGAGATACAGGTTTATTCCTAGTTCAGGTAGAATCCAGTAAACTGTATACCTATAGTTGTTAAGGCCATATTGTAAATATTTTTGTATGTCACTTTTTTCAATAAACAAACAAACAATTTCAATTTCATTTTAATAAATGTATGTGTGGTCTGCTTTTGGCCGTTTTAACACTAGATGACGTTGAAGTCAACATTTAATTTTTTAGTTTATTTCTAATTGGAAATTAGTAAGCCGCAGGAGTAGTTCGTGCACAACTCACTTCATTGAACATGATCATAAAATTGCATCTAAATCTACCCAATCGGACATTTAATCCCAAAACTGCTGAAAAAGCAATGAGTCATTGCTTCAATTATAACTTACTTCTATTAGTTTCTAAAGCATTGTTAGAACTTAAAGTAAATGAATAAACGGAAGAATAAAAACTCGCAATAAATAAATGAAACATGTCAAAAAATAAATAAACTGGAAAAATCTGTAAGTAGGGCTAGGGTCCCATAATCAATGTGCATAGATAAAGGGATAAGCTTGACTCTTAACGCAAAAATTGCTGGCACTAGTCTAGTAACAGAGAGAATTGAATGGATAAAAGCCCCTCCCTCTCCCTCTTCTTTGCCTTTAGGATTATATATGTAAGGACAGTAAGGACCTTTCTAACATTGTAGTCGAAAGGGGATAGAAAAAGAATAAAAAGAAAAAAAATAATAAGTAAGAGAGTAGTAGTAGAGTATATAAGTATGTTTATCAGTTGTCTAGTACCCATAACACAAGCTCTGCTTAGCTTGGGACTAGATGGCGTTGTGTGATAGTTGTGGAATATTATTATTATTATTTTAGAACCAATGTGGCATATCAACCTGTCCGCCATTTTGATTTTTTTTTCGAAATCGCGGCCCACGGTGAAAGTGGTATGTATGGATAGAGGACATATAGACGAACAAAAAATGTCCAGTAACATGGTACCCAAAGTGTCACGTTACCGAGATATTTGAAGTTAAAGATCGACAAACGAGTACAACGACATTCATTAAATATTTTTTTAAATAGCCTTTTTACGTGTTTGGGCGTTAAATTATATCCAAATAATAGTTCCCAGGTTGATTAATGTTATACGCACATTGAAATCGCTTCGCATCTCATTGAAACGCTATGTAATGTCAAAAAATAGTTTTCTCGTGCTCCTAGTAGTAATAATAATAATCAACGCCTATAGACACGTAAAAGGTCTAATTTTTATGTGGTCATTGTACTGATTTGTCCATCTTTACCTTCAAATATCTCGGTAACGTGACACTTTGGGTACCGTGTTGCTTGACATTTTTTGTTCGTCTATAATAATATGTCCTCTATCCATACATACCACTTTCATCGTGGGCCGCGATTTCGAAAAAAAATCAAAATGGCGGTGGGTCGATATGCCAGCTCCCATACAAAAAAGTTCAAACCCCTTTAAATTATTTTCAGTATTTTTTTATGTAATAGCTGATTGGTAAATTAATGTTTATTGCATGTCAAAGTATAACCAAAATAGGTAAATCTAAATATTTGTATGGCAGAAATGTTGAATGTAGTGAAACCCATATTTATATGTATTAAGAACTTGTAAAAAACCTATATTCTGCAAATAAATAAATCATTCATTCATTCATAACATTCTGCCTGTAATACCCAATGGGTTAGTACACCCACATTTTGGCAGATATCTTTGAGTCCCATGTAATAGGAGGCGAGCAATCAACTGGGCACAATTCCAGACCCTGTGGCTGCTATTGAGAAACTTCTGAAAAACCCAATAATACTTTGCCTGACCTGGGAATCGAATCCAGGATCTCATGCACAGCAGTCAAATTTGCAACCACTTGACCAACAAGACAGATTCAGACAGAGGCTTTTCTAAGTTTGTTGCTATCTTCACTCTCCTGTGTTATTCTAGCAGTATGACAATGCAGGGTGGTACTTAACTGTACAAACATGAAATAATATTATTACCTCCTCATGGTCACTTCCCTCAGGTAAAAAGTCACTGCTGCTGCCAGAGAAATCACTGTCACCACTGTCAGATTCAACTTCGTGAATAATTCCTGAAACATGCATAAACTAGTGTAAACATTCTTGTTTTTGAGTCCATGGCTAGTCCTTATAACCAAAGGGGAAACTACTGCCTAACTGACCTCTATCACCATTCTTCTAGGTAATACCTACAATAAAATTTATAAAATATCTGAATACATGTACCTCAGCCCAACCCATCTGGCCTACCCTAAAATCACACCTCTTTTGTGTAAATTAAAGACCCAACTTGTATAATTTCAGAATCATCATTGGCAGCCTGTGAACTACTGACTATTATTGTTTTTCTCCTTTTTGTGTTAAACTTCTCAGTCCATATGTGTGTCAGCAAGGTGGTATTATTACAGAGAATGTGATAAAGAATAATTTATAATGAAATAAATCTATCATTCTGGACATGGAATGTGTGTCTCTCAGACACCGTGGCAGTGCTGGTCACACTAAGCAGCAGCATGGTCAACTCTGGGCTAATATACAAGTGCCACCAATGCCTGAACCAGGTTAGTAATCTCAACAACATAAAGGACACAGCGACTCCAGGGGCAACAATGCAGTGGACGAACTTGCTAATGGGGTATAAGTACTTTGATAACCCAGGTACTCTCTGCAATATTGCCAGTAACACCAAGAGGCTGCTGGCCTTTCTCAGGGAACTGGGATGGAGTGAATAATGTTCCCACCCATATGCAAAATACGCACTTTAGACATAGTATAGTTGCGGACACCATATCTAAAGCACATATTTTGCATATCTATGTCTCTATTTGTTACTTAAATAATAATTCAGAATACTTACTTTTCTTAATAATATCTTTAACTTGTTTAGGTGTAGCTTGAGAAATTTTGGTGAATGGACTATTTAATCCAGCTAGTTTCCTTGGTGTTTTCATTGGGGAATCAGCGGGTTTTGGAGAGTTACTGATGGCTGCTTTCACCTTGTTTTGTAGGTCCAGTTTAGTGTGGCGAGATTTGAACTTGAACATATCTTGGCCCTCCACATCATCTTCAGTGAATAAAGCTGTATAAAACGTTTTAGTAAGTACTTTATTTCTCTAGAGCATGCAATGCTTTTTCAACTGTTTATGTAGCAGCATATTTATTTTAAAAAACATTTTATTGTAATCAAATCCACTAAAACATCCATAAGACTTCTACAATGTTTGTAAAAGACTATCATACCTGTAGGTTTTTGTAAACCAGCTTCATCGTTAACTTCGTCTTCCTCAGAGCTGCTTATGTCTTTGTAAGATCTGCGTTTTGTTGGTGTCTGCTCTAAGAAGTCTCCATACTTCTTTGGTTTATTTCTTATTCTAGTGGTCCTTCTTGATGGTGAGTCTAATACTTCATTTGTACTATCTGCAATTTATAAAAGAAGAGTATAAGTACACATATAAACTCACACAAACTCAACAAGAATTGACAGGCAAATAAAACAGTTAAAACATGAGGAGAGTCACAATGAGTCCAAAGTTATAAGGACTGTTTATAGGATCAGGACACTGAAATGTTAATAATACATCAAATCAAAGCTTGCAGCTTACCGACAGCGTCGTTGCTTTGGCTTTCCCCAAAACGAAGGCGAAAACCGCCGCTCGACATTTTACTTAGTAATATTTTAGAACACACAGAATCGAATAAAACCACACAGTTGTCACATTAGTGACTGTAACTCCAATACTTCTTTTCTTTCATTATGAATCCATGCTGTTTTTTATCAATTTTATTTCGCAAGTCAATCAAAAACAACCGGTACAAAACTGAAAAACTCTAAACACCACCTGTCGTTGACAATTGACATCTGTCCCAGCTGTCATTGTCAAACATAAAAAAAGCAAGAGTCTCTGGCAAGAGTGCTGCCCTGCCATTGGTGGCGATGCGATTGCCGCCAACAGGGGTGAAATAATTTTACGTGGGGTTATTAGGCCGCGTCTACATTACACAAAGAAGATGACCGGGATTTTCAATAAGATATAATTATTTTAAGCTTGCTTCTTAAAAATACCGAGTATTTGTAATAGGTCTAATTTATTTATTATCTTTATGATCAAGCTACGAGTGCGACCCACTGATACCTTTTTTTTTTACGAGCCAAATTACTGTTTTGCGGTAATACTGCGGTAATAGAACTTGTCTCATAATCGTGAGTAAGAGCCAAACCACACGATGCGGTGCGGATCCGGCGCGACGCTTGAGCGGTACCGCTCCGGTGTTCTACATACAAAAATGCGTTGCAGCCACACGGCACCATGCGGTGCACTCCGGCGCCGCACCGCGCGCGCGCCTTAGTCGAACCGAGGCGGGTAGGGGTGTAAACGGAGCGGTACCGCATAGTTATTTTGTTATTACAGACTGTAGTACGTAGGGCAAGCCAATACTGTTTTCATAGTCGCTGCGGCGCCGTACTTCCCATGTGGTTGCCAGTGCAGCGAAATGGCTTGCGGTGCGGTGCGGTGAGTGAGTGAGTGTGTTACGGCTCTTAATTAACCAATACACAGTAATGGTATTTTAGCGTAGATACCTACCATACTGATACCGGTACGACTTGGGAGCGTTATTCAATAGTGCCCCGGACTGCCCCGACCGGCCGACGAATGCCAACGGGGAAAAGAAATGTAGGTAGCCCGGTGGCGAGATGGGCAGACGATATAGTTGCCATCGAGGGAAAACCTCTAGATGAGACTGGCACAAGAACGTGACGATTGGCACCAGAAAAGAGAGGCCTATACCTAGCAGTGGGTGAATTCGGGGTGCGGATGATGATATGACCGGCCGACCACGAATTTGGGGCCAACTCCGAAGTCGATTAATCTATTGCCACAAGCTCCAGCCGATGCCAACGGTTTTGTAATCCTCGGAAATTCAGTTCAAGGTTCACTCTATACCAATTATTTTATAAGTTAAAGCCATTTGAACTTAACACTGCCCCAGCACACAGATTCCTCAATGTGGCAGGTAGGTACCCCAGCTGCAGATGATTAAAATTATCTTGAAGTTTGTCAAAATAGCACTGCGAAATGTGTGACCTTAGTCGTCGCTTTTACCATAATTGAGCTTGTGGCGGACGGAAGCCTAAAGTCCATTACACGGAAGAAGTCCCGCGGACAATTGTGGAACTAAATTTGACAGATGGGGAGATATATGGCGAGAGAGAAAGAAAAAAAAAAAAACAAAAGCGCGCGATTTACTTCCCTATAGATTCGGTACGGACTTTATTGTATTTTGTGCAAAAAAAATCAGCTCTACGTCGAGTTCTGAAAGTGATAGTGCATTAACTCCTGAAACTATAAAAATAGAAGCTAATAATGTCATACAAAACTTAATCCCTACGAAATCCCGGGAGAAATATTTAAAGGCATACGACAATTTCTTAATATGGAGTAAGTAGAAGGTTGTTTATTAACGTGTTGTCTTATTATGGACGTAAAACTGGACACATATTCGTAATTAATATGTCTGATGTATTTAAACGTGTCGTCACTCTATTTTTATTAAATAATAATATTACAATAAAATATGAGGCGCCTTTTATTTTCTCATAGATGGTGATGAAAAGTCGAGTGTATCACTCGGGTGCAAAATATATTTTGGGCTCGGGCGACGTACTTTGAATCCCTCGCTACGTTCAGGATTCTACTAAAGAATCCCTCACTACGTTCGGGATTCTACTCTAGAATCCCTCACTTCGCTCTGGATTCAAAAAAGCGCCCTCGCCGTAAAAATATTATTTTGCTCCCACAATCTACTATTATCTGTCTGACGGACTAATAAGATTTTTTTGTCAACTTTTAGGACGTTGACGTCACAATAGGGGATCGGACAAAAAAAACTAATTAATCCGTCAGATAAATTATCAAAAAATATTGACCACATATTTTTTCTTTTTTCACGTAAACAAAAAAAGAAGACGCTAAAGTGCTTTGAAAACTCGTGTGACGTCTTAGGATAGTACATTTTGTACCTTCAAGTGACGTTTCAAGCCCCACTCCATGATCTTTGACGCGCTGTAACTTCGTCAATTTTTATTGATTTGATAAAACAAAAAACACGTATCCAATATTTTTCGATAATCTAACTGACGGACTAAACAGAATCATATTTTTTCGAGACTGTCCGATCCCGTATTACCAAGGGTTGCTAAACACAATGATAAAATGTTACAAAGTTGAGCACGTTTGTAGATAGGAACTGTTCTGTGATAGGAACGCACGCCGCACGCTCTCAGCGACAATCATTGCGACAATGCAGTTTTACAATCCTTGCAATCTCTCCTAACGGTAAAATTATCGATAACACAGATGATCTCGCTAGAGAGTATATTCTGTGCAGATGATAACGTTAGCTACCTACATGAAACGGCGAAAGGTTCTAGAAATAATGTTTAAATATGGTAACGTTCATTTTTTACAGACTTCTAAAAAAAAAGGAGGTTCTCTAGATTCGGATGTTCATGTACTTATATTTGTTTTATTAACGATACCTGCATACTGGTATAACTGTTTATATATACCACATCTTTAGAGAGATTTCAAACCCTTTTTTTTTCGGGTTGGGAAATCATCAAATGATTCCTCCCGCTCTCTGGGCAGAGCGGTAGGGAGTGTCGGCCATGTCATGTTCCTTCTTAGCCCTTGTGCTGAGGCCCCGGTATCTCTTTTGAACAACCCGAAGGGAGATTTCAAACCCTGGCTCTTACTTTTCGGTCTGGGTAAATAAAACACGTTGAAGTGTTAATTACAAATGTTTTAATAATAAAATAATATTGTATTTCATGTACAATTTTTAACAAATAAAACATAATAATAGTAAAGATCAAAATATCTATGTCACGATTAAAAACCGAAATAATTTCGTTATACATGCATTTACATTGTAGGCACGGCTGGGTGTAGCCAAACTGCTAAAATGGAGTTTATTTATACTGGCTGCTACTAATTATATGCTCCATTTAGCTGAGTTTAGCATAAAAGCGATGCTTTCCGAGTTCCAAGCATGGAACTCATTAACAACCATAATTTTTTGACAGCAATTAATCGGGACTTAAGAGACTCGCTTACGCGGTCTTAAATGCGCGACTAGAAATTTAGAACACACAATTCACAAATAATTTCTAATCAGCTATTAACAATTTTAGAATGTAATAAACCACAACATTGTAATAAGTGTATATTGGAGTCCACATCGACTTTAACAACTCGAACAAAGTCGGTTTGAATTCCGATACACATCACACACTTTTATTCTAGCTACAAAAGAAAATAAAAAGTCATATTATCCTTTAAAAAGACACAAAAAGGCAATAAGGAACCAAACACAGAGTAAATACTAATTGACTCGCTTGGTTCACACACTTGCAATTTTTTTAAATCTTCAAATATGTGTATTTAAATTCAAACATAACAAATTAAAGTTCAGAGAATTTCATTGTTTACCTCTAGGTAATATAATATTATCGAGGCAAATTCTTTCTCCCATCTTATGGACGTTTTTGACGACCTATTTTCTGTTATTTTTTTTTGCTACATGCTATGTCAAATGTGATTGTGATTGTTATTTTATAGCTTAACCTTGGAGCAGCAATACTATGCTGCTCCAAGGTTAAGCTATAAAATAACAATCAGACTATCAATATAACCATAAATGAATATAGCACATTCCATAAAATAAATTTGCATCGGCGTATGTCAAGTCAAAATAAAAAATAAAGTAGAAAACTTAAACCTACAATAAATGAGCCGGGAATTACTGCTTCACAGAGCTAAATACTCATTTGATGTTGAAACCTTCACGATCGTCATTTTTTCTACTACTCTAGCTTTTTTGGGATTCCCGGAAATCTTCTTCGTGAATATAACACATACTCCTTACCAATCCCACAAAATTAAAAAAAAAAACAAGTATATTAAAAATTATCAATGAATATTAAAAATACTTAAAACTAACTCCTCCGTCGCTCTAAAGTAAAATTACTGTACTTTCTTAACATGTAAAAATAGCCTATAGTATCCAATCCCAAACACGTAACACGCTTACAAAAATAACCATTACATTCATTCTGTCAAGACACTTTGGTACTTATAGTAAGGAAGAAAATAACGCCTTCGCTTTTCTGTTGCGAAAAAGTGATTACGTTATTTGTCTTGAATAGCTCCATCTTTCTCTCCTAACCATCACCCTTGAACTGTATGATAACATTGATAACCAACCGGTTATCAAAGAGTTCAGTATAGGTGTATAGGAATCAAGTATAGATTGTAGTAGATTTACTGCAATCTGCCAAATGTATTTGATAGTTTTCAACTTTATGTCTTTATCGCTAAAGCATTAGGTTCCAAACTGATTGGGAAAATTTGTCAGTTCGGGTACCCTGACGAGCTTGCGTCTGTACAACAGTTCCTAAATTATATTCACCATTCTTTAGTGTTACTAAAATAAAGAACGATATCTTAAACATTTATTATTATACATAGTTTTTAATGGCTATGCCTCGCCTTGAAAGATATATTGATATAAATGAAATCTTTAAGGAGAATAAATTGAGCTGCATGCACTTTGCGTTTTTCTTTAGTTCCCAAATATTCATGTCTTATACGCAATAGTGTGCTTAATCTTAGAAGGATTAAAGTATTCTTTTGATTTGCTAGTTAGTAAAACATGGAAGCATTTACAACAGTATTTTTATTACCTACTTGATTCTAGACCTGGTATGATATAAATGTTCTATAGAATTTTAACAGTTAAATAGATATCTAGCTTTTTAAAATGGTATTTTTTTAGAATACTTCACTAACTAATTAGCCAGTACGATTTTTAACAAGTTTTTACTTTGGTGTAAATTCTAACCAGAGATTTTAAATGTAAATTGATATCATTATATTGTTTTCGTCATCAAATTTTTTATATTATGTACATTCTAACCAATTATTCTAAATACAAAAATATACTTATAGTCCATATTGTCAATTAACCACGTTAATTAGTCCTTTAGCACTTACTAGTAACTTACTAGTCCACTTTACAACCGTCAGGTGTATCGAGGTTGCCTTCCTGTCAGTCGATATGCCTCCTAATAACACTGGCCGCTTCGGATTGGCCAATGTCTTCCAAGATCATCGCCAGAGACTTCGATGTGATATCATCTCGGGACTCCTGAAAATACACTTTTGTTAGTCTCCGGGAAAGTCTACGTTTCTAATTTTCGACATGGTATATCGCAGGTCAACCTATGAGGCTGACTTTTATTTAACTGGACTATACTGTGAGTGACTTGAGTGTAAGGCTAAAATTTTATGAACAAAGTGACATCGCGATAAGGGCACTTCCTGCAAGCCTCGGCTAAGGGCGTTACCGGAGAGGTCAGCAAAGGGACAGGCCTGGATCTGAGTGAGATCATCATTAAGGGGCTGATGTATAACTACTAACTCAGCATCGCGTTCTGGCTCAAGCAAAGGGGGGCGTGAATAAAGACGTCACGACGCGCGACGGAATGATGGTTTATTTCCACTTACGTTAAGTCGATATTAAAGTAAATTTATTATAACCTCAAAAGGAAACAATTCGACGCTGCTGAAACGCAATGCGAGACTTAAAGAGAGTAAGTAAGAGACATTGATTGTACTGGCCGATTTGCAACGTTCATCTTAGCAAATAAGGTTGAAAATCCAACAGCACATTTATTAATAGAATATTTTACCTTGAGATGGTTGAGCAGTGTGAGCGTAGGACTGGGCTGAGCGGCATACCACTCCAGCAGAGCATCAAGTCGTAGTCGCTGAGCCAACACCCGCCATGCGCCTGCCACGTCCACTAGCACTGACACTTCTCGAGCGTAGTGATTCAACTCGTGTAGACCAGCCTCTGGGTAGTCCTGTCAAACGATGGAACTTATTAGCTGGTATACCAAGGTATGGGTTCCGTTCGAGGACAAACGAATTTACACTGTATTGCTTTCATTATACAGAATATATCAGAAAGGTGCAGCTATTTAATTAAGGATGTATTATAGAGACTCAAACCGAATAACTTTTACACTGTATTGCTTTAATAAACAGTTTATATAAGAATTTGGTTAAATACACATATTTTGAACCTTATGATGGTAGCGATTACGTCTAAATGAAATATTTCAGAAAAAGGTACTACTATACGTTCTCACAAAGAGTAAGGGTAAAGTCACACGTACATGTCGTACATGTAGCTATACTGTTACCGCAGCCGTATCTATTTTTGGCATTCCGAAAGTGAACAAGATAGACATACGACATATTCGATTCGGTTTTTATTCGATTGACATTCAACATGAAAGATGTAACCAAAGTTTTGTAACAATATTCTGATCCATGGAGTTTCTTGCCTGTTCTTGTTCAGAGAGATCTTCGCTAGGGAATGGGCAACTACAGTACAGTCACAGTTATTATGCCTTGTGACTGGGTTCTTAGTATTTGTTTCGACTATTCAAAAGTGCCTGTAACTGGCCTACTTGATGTAATAAATGTTTTGATTGTTTGTTCAATTCATACAAAAAACCAAAGTAAAATAAATACTTACGCCCTCATCAGCGGATTCGTACTCGTCTTCCGGTTCCGACTTAATATCGTCTTCGTCCATGTACTCCATCGAGACGTATGCTTTCATCAGGTCTCTGAGCTCAGGCTTCTTGCTGACTAGCCTCCACGCTGATTCGTTGGAGTCCTCGTGTTTTAGAGGGTAGGCCTGTGAAAATATAAGTAAATTATTATTATTAAATACATGATTCCCCAAATTATTATTTTACGCATGTGTGTGAGTGTGTGAGGGGTGATGGAGGACTTTAGGATCAAAATTTATTAAAATTTTAATAAAAAAAGAGTTATTTTTCTTATTTGATTTCACACACATTTTACTATTAATATATTAAGTTATTAGAAATCATTGCAAAAAATGCAGTTCGGCAAATATATTACTGTATAATTTACTGAAAATATCTTCGGAATTTTAATAAAACTTATTTAAAGAAGACGCTTTAATTGTAGGACTGTCTAAACAAAGTGTAGTATACCGTCTTCTCCAGTAGCATCCTTGCAATCTCGACAGAGTTTTCCCTGACGGTCGTACCGCCGCAGACGATTTGCAGGGCTGTGTTGCCATGATCGTCCATGACATCAATGTCGCTCTGAAAAAAGAACATAAAACTAAAGACTAAGGCACGAAACAGGTACAAACAGCTTTTAAATCGGCGCTAGCTGGTGATAAAAAGTAACACTTACAAGCACGTCATTTCAAGTTTTTTTTCTTTCCATGTCTTGTTGTGCATTAAACAAAATATTCTACAAACAGCCTATAAATCGGCGCTAGCTGGTGATACAAAGTAACACTTACAAGCACGTCATTTCAAGTTTTTTTCTTTCTATGTGATGTTGTGCCATTAAACAAAATATTCTTTACTAGCGGACGTCCCGCGGTTTCACCCGCGTAGATCCCGTTCCCGTGGGAATACAGGGATAAAAAGTAGCCTATGTTACTCAGGGTGAATGTAGCTTTCCAAGGGTGAAAGAATTTTTGAAATCGGCCCAGTACTTTTTGAGCCTATTCATTACAAACATACAAAAATAGGTACAAATCTTTCCTCTTTATAATATTAGTGTAGATAATTTAATAAAAGTTTTTTTTAAGGAAAGGTACCTCTATAAGCAAATAACCTCTTGTCCGCTAAGACATCTCCAGGAGATTTATAACAATGGCTTTTTAATTGTGTCTATAATAAGGCGTATGAGCTCTTAAAGAAGTAATCCGAAATGACAACATGCACAATGCATCAAATAGCTAGAAAAAGCAGATAAGGCAGAATGGGCCTTGCAGTGTAGCACTTTCTAAACTACATCAAAATGAAGATCTGCTTAACCATAACATTTTATTATATGGTAATATGACGCTAACTACACAAATAAAATAACTACTCAAATAAAAAAGTTACAGCAGTTCTACCGTTTACATTATTATCAGTAGTGCTTGAATTTAATTTTGTCCAACTCTTAGTTTATTGCATCCAGTACAGTATTTTAGAAAATGGTGAAGGAGCGAATTCCACATCGGACTTTCCTTGACTCTTTCCTCAATATAATAAAAAAAAAAAAAAAAAACTTCATATACTCACGGGTGGTATAAAGTCGAGCAGTATCTTCATGACAGCCAGTCGGTCGTCGTACGCGGCGAGGTGCAGTGGTGTGCGTCCCTCCGCGTCTCGCACGCTGAAGCTGGCGCCGTGTTGCAGCAACAACCGAGTTCCCGTCTCCCACCCCGATACTACAGCCATGTGAAGTGCCGATTGCTTCTCTGTTATAGAAATGTCGCATGATTTTATTTTACTTATTACAGTATGAAGATAACTAGTAAACTACCTAGTCACTTTTTACAAAATGAAATTTTTATTGGTATACATATTATAACACATAGAAACTATTATATTATCCACGTGGCTCAATGCGACAGACCATTTATTTTGAGCATGCTTCAGGTAACGTGTAAGTGTTTCCAGTTACCTGAACCATGCTAAGATTTCGTGTAAACACTTTGAATGAGTGTGTTAGCCGATTGCGAACACATGTTCCAATTTTAAGTACTGTTGGTTGATACTGATTATGTAGACTTGCGACGCCAGGGGCTTCCCCAAGCGACGCCAGTTTAATCGGTTCTATACTTCTCGTATGTTTAGCAGAAAATGGCATATAACTGTAGCGTTTTTTTTTTTTTTTAAATCGTTGCCCCACACTAGGAATTTCTCCTGTATCGTGGGTGCGTTCACAAACATTCAAACTCACATACACAACCAAAAGCCACCGTTACATTTGCAATAGAATCATCATCATGAGTAATCATGACATCATCTTCCTGTCCTTCGCCTATTCTATTTGGAGTCGGCAACACGTTTTCATCTTCCGTTTCTCCTGTGAGACGTCACGGCATCATTTATTATTTTCTTTTTACATCATTCCTCAAATCCTCACACAGTCCATACATATTTTCGCAATGGATTACTATAGATTACAAATAAGGCTTAAACCTCATCTGGCCGCACGGAATCGCACTTTTTACCCGACTGCGGCGAAGCCCAAAAGGAGGGTTATGTATTTGACGTGTATCTATGTATGTATGTATGTCTGTCTCTTTGTTCCCTCATAACTCCTAAACGGATGAATGGATTTGAATAAAATATACGTCGTTAGATTTGTCTTGATGGCGCGAGTGTCATAGGCTACATTAAAATTAAAAAAAAAAAACAAAGAAAAATTGCATATTTTGAGGGGCCATAAAGCGGAGTTCAAAAAAAAAATTCCCGTCCTATCGAGTAGGGTATCAAAATGAAGGGTTTTAAAAGGAGATTACAAAAATGTAGAACACTTATATGTTTAAAAGAAATTCAAAGTCACAAATCATATAAACAAACACAAAATCTAAATCATCTGCGAAAAATTTTACGCGAACTAAAAACTTGAAAACTGGGGTTCATTTGAATATTAAATGAGAAATAATTAATCGAGCCACAGTTTTTTTAATTGGCCACAGGATCAAACATCTAATTTTATAACTCAGCCACGGGAAAATTATATAGCCTCTAATATACTAATTCGTCTTCTTTACAACGCCCACTAAATATTCTATAGAAAGCATCAAGTGACGATCAACATTTATATTAACTTGTCCTTGTTTTTTATACATAGGCACCTAATTTACTAACTCAGCCACGGAATTTATATCTCACCACCATTTTACATTTTACAGCTTCAACACAAGGCCCTCAAAAAAATATAAATGAAGCGACCGTAGTCAACATCATTTATTATAACTTCGCATGTAAAATAATACATCACATTCTTCTATCGTGAAAATAGCAACAGAAAGATTTGGCGCGAGCGCGCGAGACGACAGCGATCGGCCATTTGCACCAATCAGAGAGCGCCAACGTATATTATATATGAAATGTCAACTTTTGATATACTTTAGATTATTTTATTTACGTTAAAAATACCTATTAGTTACAGAAATGTTTTTACCATTGTCTAATTGACTAGTCACAGGCAGACTGTATGATTCGTTATTGTAAACGTAGGGAAATAGGTTAGGTTAGGTTAAAACTGTGACCAAGCGCGCACGAGCCGAGCGAGCGAAGCGAGCGGTGCCGCGGCAGCGGCCGGCGAGCGCTACTTCCGAGTTGCTTGCAGAAATGTTTTCACAATTTATTGTCTAGTTTTCCGATAAAAATGAAGTTCTGAAGCGATTCTGTCGATAATTTTTGTAGCACAACATGTAAATAAAATCGATCTTTAGGACATTCGATACTCTGAACTTCAATATTTAGGTCATTAAGTACTCTGAACTTCTGTAATTAAGCCTTTCGATGACACGACAGGAGTTTATACAAACTATTAGTGGCTATAATATAATATTTGATGACAATTTTAATTAAATTTTGATGCTCAGTTAATGTGGCATGAGTTATAATTTAAACGTACTGAGTTAATAAATTAGAAGCTAATTGAATATTTTTTTGATGCCATATAATAATATTTTAGAAGTTTACTGTTTGAATTCATGTTACAAAGGAGAATGCCCGCGTACAGTACTCTTGATATAAGACTTGTGTATCAAAACCTAAAACGGCATTAAATATCTAAAATACAAATACATTTTTTAAATAAGTATTAACGATTATTTACAATGGGATAGTTTTTCAAACAATAAATGAGTACTTTTATATTTCCGACGTCATAGTACGCCATTTTTTACTATCACCTGACAATACTAGGGATTATGTTACTCGTAGTGCGGGTACATTAACATTTATTGTGCGTTTGTCATATTTTTACAATACAGTATGACGGTATGTTATTTTTGCTGGTTTTGTTACATTGTGCTTCGAGTCGAACCTTTTAGTTACTCCGTTAATGCTGCCAACCCATTGACAATAAACATACTTCTAACGCCGCCGCTGCACCGTGTGTGTTGTTTATAACTAAATACAGGACTTTTTGTGTTGTGATCATGGCGAGTGCAACTGTGGTGCGATGTCTCAACTGCTCTTTGAGATTAACGCAACTTATGCACAGACGTATGTTGTCGGAGATCCCGAATAACATCATGAACATTTTACGAGTCTGGATCTCACCAACACCGGTAAGAGTAAACATTGTCTTTTAACGTAGAATGGTGTTTTTTTATTTAGGAACTACTTTTATATTTATATGTACCAAATAACAAATCTTAGAGGGCAAAAGTAAAATCCATGAGTGTGTTAGTTTCTCACCTCACCAGTTGAGTTACCGGATTTTAATATAACTTATATAGGTAGGAACCTCTTGATGTGTTGTTAATAACCAACTTATTAACTAAGATGGTTTATTTTAATCAGTGTGTATTCGAGGATATTAATTGTATGTAGTAGGTACCTATCATTTAAGATTAGTTATACAGAAATATAATTATTTAAATATGTTTTTTTTCAGCTGTCAACCGAAGGCATATTGTGTCAGGAGTGTGTTGCAAAATACACTCACATCCCAGGGACAGTTGACACCTGCAGTAGGACAAACGGCCGTCTGCTACGGCTGTGGGGTTTCCGTACTGAGATCAAGAACTCACCGAGTGCCATTAGACTGCCCACAAATAATTAATTATTTACTGTGAGGGTTACTATCTCATCAGGTAATATATAATATTTTTTTATACACATACGATTGAGGATGTCAGCTTGTTTTTCTAGCCTATCAGCTACGAATTCCCTTGCGTACTACACTAGTCCACACTGTTTACTGTTATCTTACTAATGATTGTACATATATAGGCTGGTCAAATTATAAACAAGTATATTATATATATTGTATTGATCTACAGGAGTCACGTCTGGAAAGCGTTTGCCGAACATGCTGGATAACTGCAACCAGACAAACTCACGATGCTGACTGAGTGGAAGTTTCTGCTACCCAAAACCGATCTCAGACACATATTGAACAAGATTTTAACATTCCAATGCCACCCCTCCTGCCAGAACACTGGTCGACCAGTATTATGGATTGTTAATAAGGTTAATTCAAGAACATATAAACGTGTTGCTGCCACACCAAACGCAACAATAATGAGCGTCTATTGGTATCATCAATAGTTAAAGGATTATTGATACAGCGCGGCGCCACAAAATATAATTATGTTCCTTAGAGTGCCCGGATCTGCAATTTCCATTTGAATAACAACTTTTGGGACGGAGAAGAACTGAAGGTTGCTGTGTGCATGTAATGTGCATAGTATGGTACCTGTTTAAGCTGGGGACGTTATAACAATGTTAGTGTTCCAGCTCCATTTTTGGATACGCTATTTTTAGATGAATAAAATAAAGTCCAGAAATAATCATTCTTTCATTTATTGTATTTAGTATTATGTGTTTTCCCTTTCCACCCTACTTACAAAGACAATTTCATGATTTCCACTACCTTAAGATTTGAATAGTATCTACAAATAACACTGAGCGATTGATTATCTTAGTAATGATTTCTTCCATGCTTTGCAATTTCATGAAACGCGAGAATATTATTTTAAAATGCTCAAAATCTAAATCAGTTAGACTTGGTGAGTTAGTCACAGGTGGTCACCAGACACGGGCCACCTGAAATAGCTAAACCGTAACAGATTTTACAAAAATATGCTTCAAAGACACAAAGCTCACTCGTAATCCCATTCAGACCCTTTCAAATAGTTTTTTTCAACTAATTTTGGGTTGAGCATAACCTAAAAATAGTCATTTCATTTTTGTAAATATCTCGAAAATGCCATTGTCTATTGTGTTCAATCTTCTGAGGTAGTATTTAGACATGCCATCCAGTATTTTAAAGATGATTTGATGAAGACACAAAAATGTTGAATTGAGTACATTTGCCCATAGTGCCGCTGGCATTCTCCTTTAGATGCTAAAAAATAATCACGATGCTGAGTTGTATTTAGAGTGGCTTTAAAAAAGATAACTTGTGGCTAAGATAGTATTATTTAGATGCTCGTTAATTGTGGCTGACTTAGTAATTTAGAAGGTAAGTTAAATTTTTAGATGCAAATAATGCTATTAAAAAGAAGCCGGTTTAATTAGCACCCATATTAAATTATGTAAAGGAAAAAATAAAATAGAATGGACCCCGCCTGCTTCCAAGTTTTGTTTAATTTAGAATGTGCTTGTTTTTTGCTTTTCAGTTTTTTTAGTCGGGTTTTTAGTTTTTTCATTACTTGCATTCTGAATATTTCTGAAGCACGGAAAACAAAGTGATCAACTTTTCTGTTTTAGATAAACTGAGTACTTACCACCATTGTAGTCGTTCAAATCGCACGACACTTCGTTCTTCTTGATGGAGTCTAGAAGGACCTCTAGACACGACCGGTACTTGACTGCGTAGTGGATCACGTTCAAGTCTTTATCATCCTTCAGCATTGGGTTTGAACCTACAATGTAATATTATCATGAGTTCGATCTCAAAAACACACAGAATAGTTCGATCCCAAAAACACACTGATCAGTTACAAATTAATGGACCTGTCAGGGCTGTGGATCATCGAAAGGTTAACACGGCTCCGACACAAGGGCGAAGAAGGAACATGGGTTTGGTTTTTAGTCAGTAGAAGTCTTACACTCCCCTTCGCTCTGCCCAAGAGCCCCCGGGGGGGGGGTTATTCGATGATTTTCCACCCAACAAAAAAAAAAAAAGGGTAGAACATGGACGCACCTTTTTGTCGACGTTTTACATGTGCCCCTGGGCGTACAGGGGCACATGTAAAACGTCGACAAAAGGGAAAGTGATTCACACGGGTAAATTATAAATTCAGGATATGATTCTAAACCTCCAGCAAAATTTTGATAGCTAGGCAAATCTACATGATGTAAACGTAATTTGTCTAAAGCACCCACGAATTATGTAGCTTTCTGCCAGTGAAAGAATTTTGGAATTGGATAATAATAGCAGCATAGCATTGAAATTAATTAATTAAGTCATGGGGCCTTTGCCCAGCAGTGGGACGATGCAGGCTAACAGTATTGTAATGATTTTCATTTTAATTAGTATTGTCAGAAAAAAAACATCGGGTTGCACTCCGGGAGTGCCAGCAGAAGTGAAAACTTGAACATTAACGTTATGCATACGCTAAAGTTTTCACTTTTTGACATTTGACACACGCACATTCGCGCAAGCGCCCTAGGCTCTCTTACGAATTTTCGATCAGGTCACGTGTCCTGACGCGAGTTTGACATTATTTACCCATCCCAAAAAAAGTGCACAACGCCGCTAAAGAAGTTTTCACTTCAAAAATGTAAGACTAAATCGAATAAAATAATAACAAAGTTCTTAATTACCTTTGGCAAGGAACAGCGACACCATCCTAGGTTTATCATGGTACACAGCAAGGTGCAGGGTAGTCTGTTGCCTGTCATTGACACAGTCAAGCAGGTGCGTTGCTTTCACGCTGTGGATGATCTTCACTATGTACTCTAAGCTTGACTGGTTACTGCATAGGGTCATGTGGAGGAATCTGGAATTTTAAACCTTATTAGTATTTGTTCTTTGGATGATATTGACGGCACGTTTGGCGCAGTGGCTCAAGCAGTTGACTGCTGCGCTACGTGTCGTGGGTTCGATCCCCGCACGGAACAAATATTTGCATGGACTACACTGCTACAGATAGTTGTTTCGGGTCTGAGTATTTGTGTATGTGAGTTTAAATGTTTGTGAACGCACACACGATACAGGAGAAATTCCTAGTGTGGGGCAACGATTTTAAAATAAAATAAATGTATTAATTAAATATTGCTAAGACGTGGCTGCCGAGATGGCGAGTAATAGAGAGTATGGAAGAAGAAGGCATTCTGCGTCGACATCAAATACATTGGGGCAGAAAAATAATGATGATGAGTAAGTATTAAAAAAAAAAAAACGGATTAATCAGATTTTTTTTGGTGAACCCTCATCATCATCATTTCAGCCGAAAGACGTCCACTGCTGGACATTGGCTTCCCCTAAGTGTCGCCACATTGACCGGTCCCGTGCGTCTCGTATCCAGCGGATCCCCGCAACCTTCACCAGGTCATCGGTCCACCTAGTGGGAGGCCTTCCAACGCAACGTCTTCCGGTTCGCGGTCGCCACTCCAGAACCTTCCGGCCCCATCGGCCATCCGTCCTGCAAGCAATGTGCCCTGCCCACTGCCACTTAAGCTTGGCAATTCTTCGGGCTATGTCGGCAACCTTGGTTCTCATGCGGATGTCCTCATTTCTGATTCGATCACGCAAGGAAACTTTGAGCATAGCCCTCTCCATTGCTCTTTGGGTGACCTTAAGCCTTCTGATGAGGCCCATTGTGAGCGACCACGTTTTGGTCCCGTATGTAATCACTGGTCAGAGACTTTCGTCTTGAGACACTGCGGTAAGTTGGACGAGAAGATACCTATCAGCTTCCCAAACGCTGCCCAGCCGAGTCGGATTCGACGATTGACCTCTTTTTCAAAGTTGGACCTACCTGACTGGACTGTTTGTCCCAGGTAGACATACTCGTCTACAACTTCGAGTGTAGAGTCTCCGATTTTTATAGGAGTGGGAGTAACATGGGCATTCAACATGACCTTGGTTTTGTCCATGTTCGTTTTAAGACCCACTCTTTCGGAAGCTCTACTGAGGTCATCGAGCATTGTACTGAGGTCCTCCATGGTCTCAGCCATGACCACCCATGGTGAACCCTATTGAAAAATATTTATTTGATTATAATACTTACGTATCTCCGTTAGACAGTCTAATTTCGAACAACCGTTCTAAGCGAGCTCGGACTTCTGCCTTTTTGAAGCCTTCCTTGTTTCTTATCATATCACACAAGTCTTTTACCAGCTGCGAACAATAAAGTAAGGGTAAACAAAAACATATTTTGATGTTATAATTACGAGGGTTATTTTATTTAGTTTAATGGTTTTAATAAGATAGTGAAAAAAGATAAAAGTTATATAAAGAAAAAAATTAGAAGAAGTAAAGACAAGTAGCTTTGCCTTTACATTTGTGGGAACTAATAAAAAGGATGGATGTTGATCGATCCAATGGAAAACTGATGAATGAGTTTTTTTTACTTCTGTGAGAGGATGCAGGAAAGATGCCTTTTTCTTCTTATTTTTAAGTGTTTTATTTAATATTTTTTATCATTCCTAATTGTAATGTAATTATGTATGTTTATTTTATCTGTGCAATAGCTCAAATTTATGTCATGCTGTACATGTTTTCCCAAATAAATAAATATATGATGAACCAACGACAGACAAACCAAATATTTGAAAAATAAAATGGTAATGATGATTATGGGTACCTACCATAAATTAGGACAGGAAATTAAGGTACAGGAATGATGGAGGAATGGTTATTTAGAAGGTAAAAAGTTTCTACTTCCGAGCGACGAAGGAGTGAGGAAGTAGTATAATGGTTAGAATAATCGAATTTGAGATTTTGGGGTATATATTATATAATTGAGTATATATATCCGGTCCGGTGTCGGATCCGGTAGTTAGTATGGACCTAAAATGAATTGCGAGCGTCCCAGTGGTAACGTGATCTCGTGACGTACTTACCAGTGTGTCCTCACGATGCACTTCTACAGAGTCCTCAAGTATAGAGCTCGCAGCAAGGAAGACATTCAGTGACTGGAATATATCCTGACAATCCGACATATTATAATGTATATTAGTGTCACCGATGAGGTTAAATAATGACATTAGTAAACCTAGTCACAAAGTGACAAGTTATAATGTTAACTGCGTCTACAACCATTTTACGAATTGTATCATGAATAATCATGATTCATATTTTACTATCTTATGCCCGTGGCCAAATTTCATCCTGAGCCATTCAGCCTTTCTGTTTGGGAGTTTGTAACAAAACGGTTAACGTATCAGGATGAAGTTTGGACGCGAGCATAAGCTAGTAGAATAATAAGATCAATCACGTTACAATTCGTATAGTAAGATGCACAAAAATACCAAAATCTCAATTTCGATTATCTAACCATTACAATACTCCGTCACTCATACGTTGCTCGAGAGTAAAAACTAGGTACCTTCTTAACTTCGACGCCGTCTTCAGGTTTGTAGAAGGCTGGATACTCGGCTTTTGGCTTCTTCATCTCGCTTTCTTTGTTCTGAGTGGTCGCACGATCCCCTTGGATACGATTCGGGATCTGTTTTGGCTGTCAAATAAATATACGTAAATCAAGTTTTTAAACAAAATGTAAATGAAACTAACAAACATAACTGGCGAAATGTGGGTGTGATATTGGTTATAACGCTGCATAACTCTAAGGGAATTACAGGCGTGATGATAGGCAAATATAAATCAACTAGATAGCAGAATCATTTTTTTCCCACGAGTTTGGCACCTTCAGTAGCGTTTAACAGTGTCAACAGAAACACTAATTCAGTTTAATTAAATGACTAATTTTGTCAGAATAACTTCACTTGAAAGGTTTGAAGTATTAAGTTCGAATAGCCCCAATATAACACAAGAAACTGGTCAGTAAATCAATATTAAACAAAAAAACATGAACTAGCACAAACCTTTGCCCGCCCAGAGTCAGCAACCAGCATTCCCCGGATGAATTCCATGCTATTTTTCTGTAAAAAACAATAAAACATCAGATACAGATAAAATATGCGCAATAATCGTTGCTAAAATGTGAGTACAAAACTTGTTCAAACTTACTTCTTCGGGAAGGGTTTCGCCATAACTTCTTAAGTAATCTGAAAAAAAGATGGTATTATTCATTGAGGTATAATGTACTACGTACTAGAGAAGCTATTTCAAACAAAAAATGTGCGCGCACTTGATGACAGCGGGGCAGGCGGGGGGTGTCATGTTCTCATAGATTACTATCAATACGTGCAGATGCGACATACTGTTATTATTCTGCCTACTTGATGCTACTACTTGATACTTGTACGTATGTACTTAGAAAATAAATAAAAAATTACTTAAACTGTAACAATAATTTTTATTTTATCTGTGATTGAATGTTGATGGCTGATTTAGTGAATTTTGATTCAAATTTGCAAATACTTCTTTCCTAATTAAATGCTTTACGGTGTTTACGGACATATAACTAAAATCACATTTCAGGGCAAGAACACTTTGCCGTATTAAATTACGTACCATGATAGATGTGTGAAGTGGAAGTTTATAGTACCTATAGTCAAACTATCAATGCAATCTTCACATTTTAACTTTTTTATTAATTGTCTTGATACATAAGCAAATATTATACAACCTACTATCAATTTTGACTCGCATGTAGAGGATTCGTGGCCAAGCATTGAATACGTTGATAGTGTCTGGTCTGAGCATTTTATTCTTTGACATTCACGTAAAAATGGCCGCCGCGATGACATATTGCAATGGAAAAAATATAATTAAATTATGTGTGTTTTAAAGATAATAGTTATATTTACTGGTGAAAAGTCACTCCTTGACTTTTACTTATATTTATTGAATTATTTCTACAGTATCTAAATGCACACGAAGGCATATTTTAGAACAAAAAACTTCACTCAAATGTGTCACGTCGCAGCAACCGCTCGGCATAGACTAAATGAGGTTCAGTGCACGCACCGAAACGTGTGTTACAAAAAATCTAGTTGAGGCATCTCCTCTAGTACGTAGTACATTATACCTCAATGGTATTATTAAATAAATCAAAGCTAATCCGTTTGTTTGTCATCCATTCATCTATTAAATGCTTTTCCATTCATTTTCCAAAAGATACTTTAATTTTACAAATAATATACGAGTAGGTACATTCATAATTATAATTTCATGGTTAATGAATAAAAATAATATTGTCATAAGGTTATTCTACGACGATTTATTAAATAGAAGCTCGGAGTTGTTTTTGTATGGTACGAGCATTATAATAATTTCTACACAGTAATAGATATAAAAGTATATGATACATAACTCGACCACTTTACGATCGCATATTTCGAGTACCAAAAATCAATATAATTACCGGCACGGTTCTTGAGCGCTCGGCGGAAGAGTGGGGATCGCTGAGCGCATCGTACACTTTATGACAAATAAAACGCACACCCGTTTATTATTTATTGGTCGTGAGGTAAGTGCTGCTGGAGTAAAGAACCAATCCCGAGTGACGGCTATGACGCGATGCGCTACGGGCCAATCACTGCACTTTCCCCGCCCCGCGCCTCACTTCATACCACCAAAGGGACCAAATAACTCACTTTTGCGTCAGCGCTCAAGAATCGTGCCGATGATAATACACGTAGGTACAATTCCAGGTTACGATAAGTGTGAAAAAAATACATACCATTTAAAAACGATTTCAAATCTTCTGGTACAGGGTTCTGAGAAGCGTTGGGTGGTATCTGCATCTGTTCCAGCTCCATAGAATCAATCTGCAAGTTCTGGATGGGTGGCTCTGGCTGCATCATGATATTCACGCTATGAGGACTGGACCACATAGGGCTGGATACCGGTGACTGGCTGACTTCAGACCCGGAGTACAAAGCGCTTGCTAAGTCACATTGATCGGGTGAAAGTGGGCCGCGCATCTGTGTTAAAACATTGTTTCTTTGTACTCATTTATGAAGGAAATAGTATGTTAGAGGAAGTTTAAAAGTCGCGTCAGTTACTTAAAAGGGAATAGGGGATAGGACTCACTCAAAAAAATTGATTCTGTATAGTCCGTCAGTTAGATTATCGAAAAATATTAGATACGTGTTTTTTGTTTCATCAAATCAATAAAAATTGACGAAGCTATAGCGCGTCAAAGATCATGGAGTGGGGCTTGCAACGTCACTTGAACGTACAAAATGTACTATCATATGACGTCACACGAGTTTTCGAAGCACTGTATCGTCTTCATTTTTTGTTTACGTAACATCAACATACAGTTAGTTAAACCTTTCTCTTTGATCAAACATCTGGTGACCATTTCTCCAAGCAAAAAATATCCCTTCCTTATGTTTTTAAACGTAACTTTTATTATCTATGGCCCATTGTTTTAAGAGGTTACGCCATAAAAGTTTGATAATGTGTTGCATATTTTTGTCCATTAAAATAACGGGAAGAAAAGGATAATGCAACCAACTGTGTTCAAAAATAATAAAAAGCAATGGCCCTGAAAAAAACATAGGTAAGCCAATATATATTATACAGTTAAATGTTCTATGATATTACTAACCTGAGGTAACGCTGACGGAACGAATAACGACGGTTCGGGGTCGCTTTTTACTGGCTCATCTGCCTGCTAAATATATAAATAACATAATAGAATTAATAATATTTTATTATACTACAATACGCTCAAAAACTGGAATCACTGATATGGGTATTAATACTGCTGGTTGGGATTGGGCGGGCCATGTCTGTAGAATGCATCAGGACCAATAGGCCAGAGTCGTCAGTGGCTGCCAGAAGACGGGTTTCTTTTCTTCGTCAAGGGGGGAAAGTTGTCACGAGACTTAGAAGAGTTTGTGACAAGTTGGCCGGAAAAAAACGGAGGTGGCTTTTGCCCAGCAGTGGGACAATAAATACAGGTCAAACTGTGTTCGATTCCCAGGTGGGCTCCACTGATCTCTTAAGGCAGTATTATTTTAATATTACTTCAGTGTGTCAATATTACTTCAGAGATGGTGCTAGATTTACCTACTGTTTATCTGGCGAAATAAGGATGTGCATGTTATGTTATTAATAAACACTATTCCTATGTTATGCGATAGACTATAAGCACAAGTTGAATCCTATATTGCATAAAAATCAAAAAACATTAAGTATTAGATATCGGAACCTAAGATCCTGTGTGGCTATATCTCATAAGTACAAGAGTTTTTCGAAGTGCCAAAACTTCTTAATACAGACCACTTCATGCCCTCAAAAATGTAAAAAGATTAACAGACTAAGTTTCGTTTAGAAGCAAAAAATACTTGTCCACTTGAAACATGTCAATAGTTCACAGGTTGATATATTTTGACAGTCAAGTGAAAGTAGAGAAAAGTCAAGACGTGGCTACCAAAATAAGGAAAGAAAAAAAAAACTTACATGATTGACAACGGATATGGGAATGTCGCACCCACTCTTCAACGATCCACCTAAAACAAATTTAATAATTGTTAATTCGTACAAAACTTTTACATATTGTTCAGAAGTGTCATCATCATCTGCCCAGCTTTTTCCCAACTATGCTTTAGTCGGCTTCCAGTCTAACTAGAACCAGCCGAATACCGGTATTTTACATAGAGCGACTGTCTATCTGCCTTTCACAAGTATTCACAACTCTGTAAGTACTAGGTAAATTCGCCATTATTTGAATGTCGTCATCTGGTCAAGACGAATAGGAACAACATACCTAGTAATAAAAAATGTTGTGAATAACAAGACGAATCTTATCTTTCTAAATAAAAAACCGGAGTTTAAAATGACTAGAGATGACCTTTATCATTACGGGTTAAATAAGTGCTGTACGTAGGATTTCTAAAAATTCGCGTCGATTTAATTTTAGATCTTATCACAATGACGTAAGAGGCACGATGACCTCCGGGGAAAAACATTATTCTATTACAGTTACAAGTGACCCGCCCGGCTTTGCACGGGTGCAAAAAAGATACTAAAACCTTTCTCTTGAATCACTCTATCTATTAAAAAAACCCGCATCAAAATCCGTTGCGTAGTTTTAAAGATCTAAGCATACATAGGGACAGCGGGAAGCGACTTTGTTTTATACTATGTAGTGATTACTTACTTGATGAACTGCCGATAGAGCAATAGGACGAGCCTTGTTTCCTTTTCTTGATTTGTTTGTAAGCTTGGTTCGCCTTGTACTTGAATTCCTTAGGTTCGCTCGTGCGGCCATCTGAAGGCCTCACCAGTTCTATGAAGACCTGCACGTCTACAGGCGTGTCGGCGTTCCTGTATGGAGGTGTCCTATTTGGGAAAATGTCATATTGATTAGATTATGGATTTGCTTGATGATAAATAAATAATAATATAGGTAGTAAGAACGAAAACAAGTACAGTCACTGACTCACTGCCCATTATTATCTGAACCCTCGTATAAAAAACAAGAGGGCAAGTGGTGTGTCAGGTAGTGCTGGGTACAGACTCTACGAATCGTTTTAATGACACTGTCACAATAATCTTCTAATGTATAGACGCCAGCACACCAAGTTACCCGAAACGGTTTTTTTTTTCAATCAACCTTGAACCTAAAACTTTGGCGATAAAGTTGAAAATCTAATGAAGTAAGTTGGCATATTTTAGTAGCTTGATGTGCTCAGTTTATCAGGCAGGTAAGGTACTTACCGAAACACGATGGCATATTGGTGATGGACGTCACTTTGCATGAACTGGCCCACGCTATTCCAGCACCTTTCGCCATTGTCGTCCAACTCGAAGAAACGGATCATTATGTTCTCTGTGAAAAAATATTCTGTTGTAGGTAGACCTTGTTTGTTTCAGTAAGATATTATTATAATGTCATACTATATTATGTTCTTATTTTTGTGAATTCGGAAAAAAATACTTTAAATACAATATTAATAATAGTAATTTTAAAATGTATTAAATTTTAGACTACAGTAAAGCTGACATTTGTTACAGGGAAATGCTGTTAACTGAAAACAAGAATTTGAAGCCTTTTTTTTTTTTGGTGGGTGGAAAATCATCGAATAACCCCCCCCCCCCGCTCTTGGGCAGAGCGAAGGGGAGTGTCAGCCTTCTACTGACTAAAAACCAAACCCATGTTCCTTCTTCGCCCTTGTGTCGGAGCCGCGTTATCCTTTCGATAATCCACAGCCCCGAATATTGCAGACATCTCTTTGAGGCGCGCGTGGAACACGTACGCGCCGCCGACACGGTCTGTTGCCGTCATGACGACGGCTGGACGGCGAGCTAGCCCGTTACTCACCGTCCACAGGCCCGCGTCTACGGTGGCCGGAGGTCATCGCGTGACCCCCGACGCCCGGAGCGCCTTCCGCGGCGGCTGGGACGTTCAGAGGTTCTCTCCCTCTCTCGTTCCGCCACCCCCTTCGCTAGCATCACTGCTTCGCAGAAGGAGGCGATGGCGTCCCATTCTTCTTCGCCCCGGACCATGGCTTGCACCAGGGCCGGACGCAAGAGGTCGCCGCCGCCGATCGCCGCAAGAATTTGAAGCCTAAAGCTGGCTTTTGACTATGGGATTGGCTTTTGATATTGGATTTAGCCTATTTTTAAATCCTTCAGGTCATTGTGAAACCTTGGCAGAGCCCTTCCACAAATAACAATGAATGTGCTCAAACCAATCTTTTTTGTTGGTATGTGCTCTACAAGTAAGTAACTTAATCTCAGTAGGCTAACAATACGGCAAATGCATTAAGGCGAGGTTACCCTACTTTGTTTTTATGTACGCACGACCTCACCCCCCGCCCTGCCGCGCGAGCGATATAATGCCTAAATTTTGACTGTTTTTTCTCTCTTGGAGAAAAATGATAAAGAAATTATGCATTATGTGACCCGAGATAATACACATTTTTTACGACCTTTATTATGATATAAGTTTTATTTTTCAAAGCCTATTATAACTCAAGTAAAACGATTATTTAGCCATCATTTGGACATGTCTTTGCGATTTAATTGGATGCAGTGAAGTGTAAGTAATCGTGTATCGCATGCCCGACATATCATGATCGAAGAGTCAACTATGTAATACATTTTTTTCAAAATTTAAATCCGTTCCATGTACGAGTAAAACGCTATTGTTGACGACGTTTATCGGGGTAACCCCGCCTTAAGCTAAGCAGACTGTTCAGACGCCCTAACATTACGACGTTATAAAGGCAAGCCAAGTTGTTAGGCTTGTATGAAAGTACCGTCACTAGTAGACCTTCAAGTGCCAAGGAAGGAAGTAGAAGGAGGTGAGAAGGTAGTCGTTGATGGACAGCGTCAGTGTTTACATGAAGCTCTTGTAACATTTACTAAACTTGCTACTGCTGCCTAGCTTAGTGAAGATTTTAAAAGGCTTTAAATGATATCGATACGAAACACAGCACAAAATTATTTAATCATGCCTTAAAATAATGTGGCAATAAAATCCTAACAGCGTTATCAGACGAAACAGGAAATCAATAATCTTTAAACCACAGTTTAGTCATATTTACAGAATGCAATAATACCACAGAGTGGTACCGTACTATAGTATACATACATACATATTGATATTCCTTACATAGTATAAAACAAAGTCGCTATTTTTGTCTGTTTGTCTGTATGCTTAAATCTTTAAAACTACGCAACGGATTTTGATGCGGTTTTTTTTAATAGATAGAGTGATTCAAGAGGAAGGTTTTAGTATATAATTTGAACGACATCCACGCGGGTGAAGCCGCGGGCATCAGCTAGTACCACATAAAACTTCTTCAATATCGTCGTATCCTATAAATGACTATAGCAAGTCTTATTACTAAAATTGTCAATTAACATTCTAGCCTACAAAAATTCCGCCATCAAAACAATAAAAAATCAGCAAATTAAGAATTTAATTAATCAAACCGATTAATTTAATTAGTTAATTAACGTGAACTGTCACTACAATTACTTAACAATAAATTCTATCAAATAATAGTGACGATTTTTCTTAACGAGGGATTGACTGCGGATTTAGACGAGCTATCTACAAGTCCTTATATTTTGTAATCTATTTATATAAGAGCTTTCTTGTATAACTAGCTGAATTTACAAAGTATCGTCTTTTCTATGGTTTTTTTTTAGCGTTTCTAGAACGCTAGATCATTTGCTGACTACCAGGCGTATTTTCACTAGATGATTTTATTAGTTAGGACCAATAATTTTGATGTCCAATTTTTTTCTTTGTTATAAAAGGTTACGTTTCAAAGTTCATAGTGAATCTGAATGTGTTACAGACATATAAATCCAGTCATTCATAGACAGATAAGAGTTTGACGGATTCCGTTATTTAGCAATTATATTTACCTTGTTTACCATTGGGGTTTTCCAACGCAGTTGATAGCACGTATACTTGACAAAATCACGTATGTTTCTAAGTTATTAACAATAAATGAATACGTATATTATGTTTATGTAAAATAATTTTTATATTTAATGTAGTTTTCAAGGTGTTAACGGTCTGTCCATTTACGAAGCCGACCACCAAACGTTCTAGACATCAAGTTCAGAACTCCAAAAATTATTGGTGGGAAACGTCATTTCTTTGGGAGTGAAAAATCTTTTTTTACACTCCCAAAAATAATAAAAAAAAGATGAAAACACATGATGAGACATTGTGTACTACACAATGTCTTATTTTAGATATTTTTTTCTTTTTTTTTTTAACTTTGCCCTACACTAGGATGCATTTGATAGATGCATGCTTGCTGATGGGTGCATTTTAATAGTACGGGGTTCGTGAAGGTGTTTAAAGTAAGTTTTAAAGTAACTTAATTTTTAAAAGTCATACATTAAAACTTGTATTTGAAAAAACTTTGAGCTTTGACCCCAAATATTAGGTACTGTATCTAGAACGTTCCCTGGTGTAGGTAGTCTAGAAAAAGAACAAAAAAAAACAAGGAGCTTTCGGCTTCGTTTAGGGTACTCTCAGACCCATTTATTAAAGGCTCGGTGATAACACAGAGCTACGAGTCTTGAAAATGTACTAGGTATACCCATTTATAACTTAGAAAACATGTTAATTCCACTTTGTAAAAATATTACATTTTTTATTACTGCCAAATGACGCAAATCCTTAACTGGGTAACGCAAAAATCAAGAAATTTTACAAACAGCTCCTTACACAATCTAACCCCCTAAACACCTTTATCAGTTAAATCTTGTTTGTCACTTTTACATACAGAGAGAATACATTAAGAGCTTTTAAGAACTTACTTTTGTTAACTTTCTCCACTAATATGAAGACATCTTCTCCACCAGAAGCACTTCCGGAAGAACGACTTATGCGGGAAATCTTCAAATCGTTGGTTGCTGCACTCTCTGTATAAAAGAAATATAATCTAATTTATTTTGGCAGGGAGGAGGAAATGCCAATAAAACTTTTTGTATGTACAGTCGCCAGCGCATCAAGTTATCACAAACTGCCAAACTCATTTGAATTTGAACTTAACCATCAACATTTTATGGTTTAAAATAATTTGGAAAATTTGACAGTTTGTGTTAACTTGATGTGCGCCCGGGTGTACAATGAACAGTCACGTCCTAATAGGATAAAAATTCTGAAAAGCGATATTTTCATGCTTACTTGTACAACTACAACTTTCAGTTTAGATCTGTTTCATAGTACTATGGGATCCAAAATACTTTGTCCGTAACAACATAAAATTGCAAATAATACAGAAAGCGAAAATCAGTTTTAAAAGTGTTTGTCAAGGTGCTGTCAACCAAGCATTCTGTACATAAAACTAATTAACATGAATGATTTCAAACAAGTCAATTAACATTTTGTTCATAGCAAAGGTAATACAAGCTGTGAACGGACCCTTCGCGAAGCCGTGAACCTAGTACTTTGTTCTTCAAACTAAGTAACTCTACGCAAAAATCACTGCTAAAGAAAGGAGGTTAAAAGAAAAGGTGAAAAAGCACGGTTTACTGTAGTACCTCTACCTACTCAATGTAACACACTGAAAACATTGTACTGTAAAAAAAATACTGGAAGAACAATTAGTGACTTTCGGAAGGGTTTTGGTCAGAGGGTTGTCTTAGGGGCGGATTTTTACAAGTTATGTACCTTATCACGTACATAATTGGGTGGACATTTTCTAGTGCAACTAGGATGGATGTTTACATATAATAAAATAACTTACTCATGTTATGAATCGGTTCGGACAAAATAGGCTCACAAATCTCTTTGCCGGTAACAGTATCGTGGGCGCTGAACTTCAACCGTACGATGTTTAGATTTATCGATTTGGCCATGTTCTCACATTGCACTTGAACCTAAAAACATAAACAAAATAATACATACCGCATTTCTGACAGAAGTACATTATTCTTTACTAAAACTAGGTTACAACACACACATAAGGTATTTTTTTGTTACTTTTTTTTCAAAAATTTCGGATTTCCATAAAAGGGCGCTCTCTATGCGCGTGCACAGTTGATCTTATCGCGTCCACTTCACAAACACGACTGAAGGTTGGCGGTGGCGCGTAAGCATCATTAGAGGAATGTAAGCTCTGCCCTAAACCTAATCATCTATTAGTAAAGTTCAAGCACAGCATTTATTTATTAGTACACAGAATACTAACAAGTAACAAGGTGTCTTGTTTGGAATGCCATTTTTACGGCAAAATGTGTGTGTGGATTGCACTACATTTTATTTAATCTTTTGTACAGACGCCAGCACATCTAGCTAAGCTACTACAATCTGGCTGTTTTTAGTAGATGTTCAACTTTATCACAAAAGCATTAGGTTCAAGATTACTTAATTGAGAAAATTTGACAGTTTCGGATAGCTTGATATGCTAGCGTCTTCTGAAGCACATTTACCGATAAATAAAAAAAATAAAATATAAAACATTTGACGAATTTTAAAAAAACATTTGACGTTTTCATACCTAAAGAACCATTACGTTTTTAAATTATAATTATAAAAAATAAGAACTTTGGGTTAAAACGTGTAACTTTATGTTGCTTAAGTGACTTAATTGTTATCAATATGCTTGCATTATGTGATTGTTTTCCCGCGGCAGAAAGACTCGCCATAACAACCCTATGTACTAAGCACGACCAATAAAGCTATTCAAACCAAATAAATTAAGTTGATCTCCTATTGTACGGAAAGCTCATACAAAGGTAGGTCAGGTTATATTAGAAATGTATATACCTTTTTTTTTTTGGTGGGTGGAAAATCATCGAATAACCCCCCCCCCCCCGCTCTTGGGCAGAGCGAAGGGGAGTGTCTTCTACTGACTAAATGACGGGCGAAAGCGTCGCCGTGTGTACTATCTAAAATGCTTAATTAAACGTGAACATTAAAATGGTTTAAAAAAAACGATTTCCCATCGAGAAAACAATAATTCAAATTTTTACGCATATAATATTCTTCATTGAAATACATCATTGTCATTGATTGTAGTCACGGATTGTAGTCTTGAAGATGGATCATTCCCACTAGTTCTACTGCACAGTTCTACGATAGAATGTGCCGCAAATGTGGGAACCATATTAATTTGTATCTAGTCAATGATAGATTGGCCGGAACATAAAATTGTACTTTATATAGCTTTATTACAACCAACTTTATTAGCTTTATTAAATAATGCCTAGGAAACAATGGATTTTATTACAGGAACACTTCGCTTTGAAAACAATGTGCTATTATAACCAAACATACACACACACGTCCGTTACAGATTGAGTTCCCAAAATATTTGCAAGCATGCATACTAAACATATTTTTGTATGTAACCACTTCACTGAAATTTGAACCTTGCGTTGCGTGTACGGCGAGGGATCAGACTATTTTTACCCGACTTTTATGTTTTTCGCGGCTATCCTTTTGTATTTAAATCTCAAAATAAAGTAGTTGCTTTACAAGAAACCGACTTCGTTTGAGTAGGTTTATACAGTGCGATCAAATTATCTTGGCAGGTCCGAACTTCGTGCAGGTCATTTTGTTACAACTAATGTATAAAAGTGTTATGATATTTATTTTATTTGTATTTCTCACCGTTTAAATTAGATATTTTCTGATCGTTAAATATTGGTTTATCTGGCAAAAACAGTTTTCTTCACAAGTTTACATACGTAAAAGTTCGCAAAGCCTATGTTCAGACCTGCCAAGATAATTTGATCGCACTGTAATTACTTGAACTTAAGTAATTAGTAAGAGTTTAAGCGAAGTTAGAACCGTCAATGAAAGCAAACCTAAGAATTTTAACTTTTGATAGTTCTAACATCAAGGAATTACTAAACTACAGAGAAAAAATCGTATCTTAAACAATGACTTTTACTCAATTAATCACTACTTATGACTTGTTTATAGATACCGGTGTTAGGCACTTTTACCCGAGTAAGGCAGTACACACGGCTACACATCAAGCTATACAAAACCAGTATAATCTGATCGTTCATTGTGCGAAAAGATCTAGTAAAGTGAGGCCAAGATTAACTGGTTCACTGGGTCACCATTTCACCAGTTATAAGCCAGTTATGTTTAAGTCCCATGTAATTAGGGGCGAGCCTATTGTCATCAACCGGGCATAAAAAAGGTAAAAAGGTTTGCATTTTTATTATATTAGATACATATTGATTTATTATAGATATACTTACGTCTTTCATGTTCATATTGATATTTGTATTCTTGTAACGATCGGTGAATTTCTTGAATAGAAGTCCGGCGACATCTTTTTTAGCGGTATGTATAATACCGATACCCGCAAACCTAGTGAAAATTAGATCATTGATATTATTGATGTCATGTTAACACCTGTATTAATACAGGGTGTCCGGTGGCAGAATTCGGATTTCAAAATAAAATAATAAAAAAACTAAAGTTATTTTTTTTTATTTCTATGACTTTATCAAAGAAGGGAGGGAAGTGCGGGTTTTATTTCTTAAAAATTATTTCACGTCGGACACACTTTTGGAATCTGGCTTCAGTATTCCGCGCCACTCGCTGGAGAAGAGACGTCGGGATGCCACTAACCTCGCGAACGATATTTTCTTTTAATGCTGAGATGGTCGGTGGAGGTTCAGAACAACAAGTTCAGCAGCAAATAATCCGCGGCAGGGACCCAGCCGAACGTCGAGGACTGATGACAACATCGAATTTGTCGCAAACAGTTTACGCGATAACCCGCGACAGTCCGTGCGTAAGAGAGCGGCTGCTCTAGGGCTCCCAAAAACAATTGTGCACGAAATATTGAAAAAGGACCTTAATCTTCACCCCTTTAATATTCAAATTGTGCAAGCGATTAAGCCTAATGATTATTTGCGCAAAAGTTTCTGCGAGACAATTTTGCAGCAATTTCGTACAGTGAACACAATCTTTTGGAGCGATGAAGCCCATTTTCATTTAAATGGAAGTGTAAATAAACAGAAATGCCGTTATTGGTCACTTAAAGGACGGAACCCACGATTGAAACATCAACAGCCACTTCACAGTCCCAAAGTGACGGTTTGGTGTGCATTGTCAAGCAGAGGCATAATCGGACCCAATTTTTTTGAAAATCATCAGAGACAAGCCATTACTGTGACCGGCGTTTCTTGTCGGCGCATGCTTAACGTTTTTTTTTCTGCCAATACTAAGAGAACATCCTGCCTACAGTTCACAGACATGGTTTCAGCAAGATGGCGCCACGCCACACACTGCTAGAGACACCATGGCGCTTCTTCGTGATTTCTTCCCTAACAAATTGATAAGCCTTTCCGCTGACATCCCCTGGCCACCCAGGTCGCCGGATCTTACCCCCATGGACTTTTTTCTGTGGGGGTACCTTAAAAGTAAAGTTTATGAAACCGCCCCACCGACCATCTCAGCATTAAAAGAAAATATCGTTCGCGAGGTTAATGGCATCCCGACGTCTCTTCTCCAGCGAGTGGCGCGGAATACTGAAGCCAGATTCCAAGAGTGTGTCCGACGTGACGGTCAACATTTAGACGAAATATTTTTTAAGAAATAAAACCCGCACTTCCCTTCTTTGTTATAGTCATAGAAATAAAAAAAAAATAACTTACAGTAACAGTTTTTTTATTATTTTATTTTGAAATCCGAATTCTGCCACCGGACACCCTGTACAAGGGTAACCAGCGGTGTAGGTTTATAAACATTATTTTAAACACCCACATTTGGTCAATGAAAAAAGGAGGCGAGCCTATTTCCATCATCATCATCATCATCATCAGCCTATAATGTTCCCACTGCAGGGACTCAGGCCTCCTCTCCCGGACACAATTCTAGACTACTACGGGCTAGTACTGAGAAAATCCTTGTGAAAAACCCAATAATACTTTGAACACATGGGTATCGAACTCAGTGCCTTAGGCTCAAAAGTAAGTAGCAACCTTGCTCAACGCATTCCGCGCGTATCCCAGTTTAGAAAACGTATGTTTATCGCAATCAGTTTAAACTCAGGAACTTATATGAGTTGTTTTTCAACGGTATCAAAACCTACTTGATACCTAGAATACGGTACACAAACGGTTTGATAAACGATACGCACATTGCAATACGAGGACGTAAATATTGTATAGTAGGTACCTATAGTGTTTGACTGTTGATTAGTAGTTTTACTAGCACTACTTTAGCGTGACTTTAGCGAGTGACCACACATATGGCACAGTATTATTGTGCTTATGGCCCAGAACAATAGAGCGATCAAGCTCAATCACGCTGCATTCGAAAATAAACCTCATTCGTTTAACATTTGGATGCATATTACTACAAGCGTCTATTACCTAGCGTATACGAATAAGGACATAACACTTAAGCAAATAAGGTTGAGTTTCGGATGAAGCTTGGCTGAGCAAAATCTGAGGTTCTGACTTTTCATTCAGTAAAAAAGGGCGATAAAAAGCGGGGTTGTTAGAACATAGGTTTACAAATAAAATGCGAATGATTCTTTGGCCTTGTACGCGAGCACTTCTAGATTAAGAGCGCGCATTATAGCCCAACGCGAGCGATTTCGTACCTCTCGCCCGCGCCCCCTCTTCCATAATACGCGGTGGCATGACGCCCGGCGCGGCAGCGCGGCGCGCTCCGCGCACAGTCCGCGATCGAGTGTGAGTCGAGTAGGTACGAGTTTGAACTGCGGTGCCCCGACCGCCCAGCTGGTCGACAGCTTGATTCATATTATATAATTATATATATAAAACGTGTTCGTAAAAAAATCATTCAAATAAAGTTGAAATTCATGGAAGTACCTATTTTCACGGTACGACGACGGATCGGAGCTGACAATCAAGCGAGGATAATAAATTATTGTCGGTATACTTATTTGAAGCTCCGTCCATAACCCTATTATTACCTAGGTACAAACTAATGACACACCTAAACACTATACATAATAGTAGGTAAAATAATAGATAGGTAGGTACTAGGGCCGAGACTCAAGTTTCGAAATTTAGAGGTTTTTTTTTTTCGTGGATTCGAAACTTATTGATCGAAGATCCAGACTGATCTATCATTCCTCACGTAGATAAAAGTAGGTAAGTAAGTAGGTACTCAATCTATAAACCTAAAAGGTTAGTATGAAATAAAATGTTCTATGTAATTAATCATCAATGTTTATTTATTAAACAGTTTAATATGTAAGTATTTTCAGAATATACAATATAGGTAGAGCTACCATTACAAAAACAATAAAAATCCCATAAAAAAATAAAAGACAAACATTCGTAGGTACTTACACAAATATCGTAGGTAGTACCGTAAATAACAAAAAGAAATGTTCCGTCGAAAATAAACTATAACTATTCAAAACAAATGTTTCCATAAATAAATAAAACCGGGTAGGTAGGTAGTAGGTAATAGTTAGGTAGTAGGTAATAGTTAGGTAGTAGGTAATAGGTAGGTAGTAACTAGTAGGTAGGTAGTAGGTAGGTGGTAGGTAGTAGGTAGGTAGTAGGTAGGTAGTAGGTAGGTAGTAGGTAGGTAGTAGGTAGGTAGTAGGTAGGTAGTAGGTAGGTAGTAGGTAGGTAGTAGGTAGGTAGTAGGTAGGTAGTAGGTAGGTAGTAGGTAGGTAGTAGGTAGGTAGTAGGTAGGTAGTAGGTAGGTAGTAGGTAGGTAGTAGGTAGGTAGTAGGTAGGTAGTAGGTAGGTAGTAGGTAGGTAGTAGGTAGGTAGTAGGTAGGTAGTAGGTAGGTAGTAGGTAGGTAGTAGGTAGGTAGTAGGTAGGTAGTAGGTAGGTAGTAGGTAGGTAGTAGGTAGGTAGTAGGTAGGTAGTAGGTAGGTAGTAGGTAGGTAGTAGGTAGGTAGTAGGTAGGTAGTAGGTAGGTAGTAGGTAGGTAGTAGGTAGGTAGTAGGTAGGTAGTAGGTAGGTAGTAGGTAGGTAGTAGGTAGGTAGTAGGTAGGTAGTAGGTAGGTAGTAGGTAGGTAGTAGGTAGGTAGTAGGTAGGTAGTAGGTAGGTAGTAGGTAGGTAGTAGGTAGGTAGTAGGTAGGTAGTAGGTAGGTAGTAGGTAGGTAGTAGGTAGGTAGTAGGTAGGTAGTAGGTAGGTAGTAGGTAGGTAGTAGGTAGGTAGTAGGTAGGTAGTAGGTAGGTAGTAGGTAGGTAGTAGGTAGGTAGTAGGTAGGTAGTAGGTAGGTAGTAGGTAGGTAGTAGGTAGGTAGTAGGTAGGTAGTAGGTAGGTAGGTAGTAGGTAGGTAGTAGGTAGGTAGTAGGTAGGTAGTAGGTAGGTAGTAGGTAGGTAGTAGGTAGGTAGTAGGTAGGTAGTAGGTAGGTAGTAGGTAGGTAGTAGGTAGGTAGTAGGTAGGTAGAAGGTAGGTAGTAGGTAGGTAGTAGGTAGGTAGTAGGTAGGTAGTAGGTAGGTAGTAGGTAGGTAGTAGGTAGGTAGTAGGTAGGTAGTAGGTAGGTAGTAGGTAGGTAGTAGGTAGGTAGTAGGTAGGTAGTAGGTAGGTAGTAGGTAGGTAGTAGGTAGGTAGTAGGTAGGTAGTAGGTAGGTAGTAGGTAGGTAGTAGGTAGGTAGTAGGTAGGTAGTAGGTAGGTAGTAGGTAGGTAGTAGGTAGGTAGTAGGTAGGTAGTAGGTAGGTAGTAGGTAGGTAGTAGGTAGGTAGTTGGTTGGTAGTTGGTAGGTAGTAGGTAGGTAGTAGGTAGGTAGTAGGTAGGTAGTAGGTAGGTAGTAGGTAGGTAGTAGGTAGGTAGTAGGTAGGTAGTAGGTAGGTAGTAGGTAGGTAGTAGGTAGGTAGTAGGTAGGTAGTAGGTAGGTAGTAGGTAGGTAGTAGGTAGGTAGTAGGTAGGTAGTAGGTAGGTAGTAGGTAGGTAGTAGGTAGGTAGTAGGTAGGTAGTAGGTAGGTAGTAGGTAGGTAGTAGGTAGGTAGTAGGTAGGTAGTAGGTAGGTAGTAGGTAGGTAGTAGGTAGGTAGTAGGTAGGTAGTAGGTAGGTAGTAGGTAGGTAGTAGGTAGGTAGTAGGTAGGTAGTAGGTAGGTAGTAGGTAGGTAGTAGGTAGGTAGTAGGTAGGTAGTAGGTAGGTAGTAGGTAGGTAGTAGGTAGGTAGTAGGTAGGTAGTAGGTAGGTAGTAGGTAGGTAGTAGGTAGGTAGTAGGTAGGTAGTAGGTAGGTAGTAGGTAGGTAGTAGGTAGGTAGTAGGTAGGTAGTAGGTAGGTAGTAGGTAGGTAGTAGGTAGGTAGTAGGTAGGTAGTAGGTAGGTAGTAGGTAGGTAGTAGGTAGGTAGTAGGTAGGTAGTAGGTAGGTAGTAGGTAGGTAGTAGGTAGGTAGTAGGTAGGTAGTAGGTAGGTAGTAGGTAGGTAGTAGGTAGGTAGTAGGTAGGTAGTAGGTAGGTAGTAGGTAGGTAGTAGGTAGGTAGTAGGTAGGTAGTAGGTAGGTAGTAGGTAGGTAGTAGGTAGGTAGTAGGTAGGTAGTAGGTAGGTAGTAGGTAGGTAGTAGGTAGGTAGTAGGTAGGTAGTAGGTAGGTAGTAGGTAGGTAGTAGGTAGGTAGTAGGTAGGTAGTAGGTAGGTAGTAGGTAGGTAGTAGGTAGGTAGTAGGTAGGTAGTAGGTAGGTAGTAGGTAGGTAGTAGGTAGGTAGTAGGTAGGTAGTAGGTAGGTAGTAGGTAGGTAGTAGGTAGGTAGTAGGTAGGTAGTAGGTAGGTAGTAGGTAGGTAGTAGGTAGGTAGTAGGTAGGTAGTAGGTAGGTAGTAGGTAGGTAGTAGGTAGGTAGTAGGTAGGTAGTAGGTAGGTAGTAGGTAGGTAGTAGGTAGGTAGTAGGTAGGTAGTAGGTAGGTAGTAGGTAGGTAGTACTACTACCTACCTACTACCTACCTACTAGTCCATCATCAGATAGGTGACATCATTAGTGACCAAGGTCTTCGTTCGACCTTCCAAATGAGTCCAAACACGATGGTTCTACGTAGTGCCGTCACCGAGATCCTATACCTACCTTCGGAGTCCATCATCAGGTGGGTGACATCATTAGTCAACAAGATCTCCGTTAGACCTTTCAAATGAGTCCAAACACGATGGTTCTACGTAGTGCCGTCACCGAGATCCTATACCTACCTTCGGAGTCCGTCATCAGGTGGGTGACATCATTAGTCAACAAGATCTCCGTTAGACCTTTCAAATGAGTCCAAACACGATGGTTCTACGTAGTGCCGTCACCGAGATCCTATACCTACCTTCGGAGTCCATCATCAGGTGGGTGACATCATTAGTCAACAAGATCTCCGTTAGACCTTTCAAATGAGTCCAAACACGATGGTTCTACGTAGTGCCGTCACTGAGATCCTATACCTACCTTCGGAGTCCGTCATCAGGTGGGTGACATCATTAGTCAACAAGATCTCCGTTAGACCTTTCAAATGAGTCCAAACACGATGGTTCTACGTAGTGCCGTCACCGAGATCCTATCCCTACCTTCGGAGTCCATCATCAGGTGGGTGACATCATTAGTCAACAAGATCTCCGTTAGACCTTTCAAATGAGTCCAAACACGATGGTTCTATGTAGTGCCGACACCGAGATCCTATACCTACCTTCGGAGTCCATCATCAGGTGGGTGACAATCATCATTAAAAGATAGGTATATAATATATTTACACAAAACGTTTTCAACTCCTTTTTACAGTAAATACTGTCCCTAAACTTTATTATTGGTACCTATATTGCCTACCACTAAACAAAATAATTGCGTAGAAAATAGTCCGCTGTCTGTAATGTCGCCAAACATAGGTTCGTCTCGCAACAGATGCCGCAGCAGACTGAATGTCACTGAATTGAACAAATTGAAAAGGATAGCGCTATTACTACCGCGTTCCAAACGTGAGACAGAAAGAATGTGCGCTCGCTTAGAATAAAATAACGTAAGCGCCAATCACAGGAATGCTAATTACGAGAAAACCACGTAGAAAATTAAAAAAAAAAATCTGCACGATTTGAGATAATATAGTTACCTATCTATTATGTAAAAATCGTCACTAAATTCCTTAAGGTTTTAGAGATCCAACTCTAAATAAGTGCAAACCGAGTTGTTTTAGTATTTTTTTTCTATCGAGGTTTTTTCATCCAATCGTGTTTTCGCTTGTACAGATTTAAAGATTATAAGTCCAAGTTTAATGTTGTCCAAATACCGAATTCTTAGGTCATATAGATACCGAGATCTAGATCGCCCAATATCACCAAAACAGCATCATACGAACTCTTAAGAATCGTTAAATTAATCTAGCAGTGCGCGCTTGCGTAGTGCGTCACCTGAATTATTATTATTTCGGAATTGGAAATCACATTAAAATTTAGAATAGGGATTACCTATACAACAATACACCACATAAATATACTGTAAGACCGCATCATCAATTCACATCTGGCGAGTTTTGATCGAACGCTTTCACAATTAAAAAAAAAACTTGTTCAAATCAACAGAATAGACAATCTAGATTATCAATGTTCTGCCGGGGCTGAGAAACTGTTCGAAGGAGATACCGTGGCCCCGGAACACAAAGGGTTAAAAAGGAATATGAGTGGTTTTTATTCAGTAGAAATGTGACACTCCCTCCTGCTCCACTCAGAGTGGTAGGGGTCGTTTAATGATTTCCCAAACACCGAAAAAAAGAGAGTAAGTACTTAAGGTGAATCCTCCAACCAGCCCGCGAAATTCAAATTTTCTTTAGTTTTTTGCAATTTGCAGGCCAGTGATAGGTTGTATGTTGATGAACATTTGATTCGCGGCTGTAAGACATATGTAGTTACAGAATTATAATCACCAAAATCATTAATACAACCCTCCGAGCTCATAAAGGTTCCGGAATGACTTTGACCTTGTAAAAAGTCATTTTTACACCATAATAGAAAAGAAGAAGAAGAATTAGAAGTAATCTGTGCAAAACGTAGTGATTGATATATTTATCATATTTAGTACTTAAGCCTTGTCATAAACCTATAGGTAATAAGCTACTGTTTGTTTTTCCTTATGAAATAAATAAATAAATGTTCGTGAAGCACTTACCCGACTTTATAGCTTCCCTGATCTGGTACTAGGTAACTCATGTCTTTGTCCTGTTCATCTTCAAGCAACTTGTGAGGATGCTCGTCTGGGTTGTTGTGTTGGGCCAAACAACATCTTATGAGAGCCTTCCCATTGTAGTTTAGCAGCTGTAAAGATCGTATTAGATTAGTTTATTTATTAATTATTATCAAAAATTACATGTCTGCAGGACCGATGGGCTAGGGTCGCAGTGGGTGCCAGAGGACGGGCGTCGTCGCCAAGGGAGGCCTAGAAAACGCTGGCGCGACGACTTAGAGGCTTTTGCACAAGATTGGCCGTAGAAAGCCGCACGGAGAGAAGAGTGGAAGACTATGGGGGAGGCCTTTGCCCAGCAGTGGGACAATATAGGCTAACAAAAAAAAAAAAACGTCAGATTTCGAATTTAAAAAAAAAACATTATACATTACAAATTTACAACGAGCTTCAACCATAACATAATAGTACATTTTTTTATTATTATTATGAGCCCATGTTGTCCCACTGCAGGGCAAAGGCCTCCCTTCCCTCCTTCCACTTTTCGCGATCCAGTGCGATGTTAGACCAATCCCTTGACATTTAAAAAAAAACAAATCATAATATTACTGAATCTGAAATCTAACTAAAAAGATTTAAATACCTACATGGGAAATAAGGAGAAAAACTATTCCTCTCCATCTCCAACCGAGATTGCATTCCCTACACTCCTTCCATCAATATTAATTACTAGCTGATGCCCGCGGTTTCAACCGCGCGGATGTCGGTTATCGCTACCGATGCCGGTTATCGCGACCAAAAGTAATATTTTCGTAGACCCCTTTCAACCCCTTGAATAAAGTTTTTTTTATGTCCTTTCTCGGGTATCAAAATATAATATATCTCCATACCAAATTTCATGCAAATTGGTTCAGTAGTTTAGGCGTGATTGAGTAACAGACAGACAGAGTTACATTCGCATTTATAATATTAGTATGGATAAATTAATTATCGACAACCTATCCAATTAATTTTATCAAGCATTGACTTACTCAATTATTGTGAACCAGGGATTCCCAAGAACTCTGTTATCAGTATCTTCTTATTTTGTTATAAAAAAGTAGGTATACTAAAATATAATATTTCAGTAGCTCTATGTAAGTAATTATTTGGAAGAACTGATTATAAATTATTTATCATTTACATACTCTACAGTAGACTTATTTTTTCCAAATCGCTTCTTATCTGTAAATTTTTTAACAAACAGTGCCGATTGCTATTTTTTAGTAATTAGGTTTATAAGTCCAACTTGGAGTTAGTACTTGTGCTCCTTTTACCTAACCCCACCCGGGTTATAACCAGTAATAGGGTCGTCCCCTATTTGGATACACCTCTGCCAAACCTTTTGGGGCTTACAGGTGTGATGTTAAGTACCGTAATAACAAAACATCATGCCTGTAATCCCCGAGGAGTAAGGCAGAGGTGTAGTACCTAGAAGTACACCACAATGCGCCAGTTATGTTAACGTTCTATGTAATAAGGGGCGAGCCTATTGCCATTAACCAGGCACAGACGCTGACTCAGTGGCTCCTACTTCGAAATTCCTGACCAATTGGGACATTAAATGCTGAAAACATGACAATATGACAGTTTAACGGCAGTCTTAAAATACAAAGTCTGAATATATTCTGCAAATAATTCATTCTCTGTAAATTCAAATTGACACAAGACTTCCTGATATGAATCAGTGAATGCCACATTTGTGTACCTAAGAGGAAAAAACCTACCAAGGTTAGAAAGAATAACTTACCTCTACAGTTGGATGGGTCTTTTGTTTGCTGGGACCCACGGTCTTGCCCAGGAGACATCCGTGAGTGCCAACCATCTCGCTGACATATCGGAACCTGAAGTGGTTCTGAGGCTGTTCCGTAATACGGAGGCATGGTCTGCTGGCTGTGTGCAAAATATTTCTTTTGTTAATCAAGCATATTTTAGTTTTACTAGATAGATATTTTATGTGTGTGTTACATCATTGGATTAGCATCGGAACAAACTCCGTAAGCATGTCCGTATATTAGATACTATAAGTAATAAAAACAATACTACTACTATACTTAAATGCTGCTATGTTAGAATAAATTGTATTTTTATGATTTTATTTTCTTTCACGCAGTTGTGACTAAAAAAACTTATTATTAAAATTAAACAAAATTCCATTCGCAAAATTCAGTCAAGTTATTTGTTAATTAAATGGGTATTACCCATAAGTGTACTCTATCAAGTTACACAAACATATTTCTTCTTCTTTATGGGGTTTCAGGTTTCCGCACTTAGTCCTTAAAGTGGACCATTGTGCGTGCACACGCACAAACATATTTATTTTGATGTCATATTCAACATCACAGTTGATAAGGTAGAGTTGTGTAAAACCATCAAAGTGCAGGAAACAATAGTTCCCTCTATACATTCATAATAAACAGAATCAACTGTTATCATTGTGACTTGCCTTTATTTTTTAGGTCAACGCCTTATAAGGTTGTCATTAGTTATTTGAGAAACGTAAATAAGGAAAATATATCCTTTTAGCTTTCGTTATCACAAAGTTTTGATTTATTTGAGGATTTTGCCACTTTTAAAGTACATTCTTATTATTTACAGGAGTTGAAGATAGACTTTTCAATTCAATTTGATAAACAGATAGATAACACTTTACTGATAGCTGCACAATAGCAGGAAAATTGTGTCATATTTTTTTTCAGCTTACTGGTGGCTTTGTCCCTGTAAAGCATATTGAGGTATCTTGGCTTTCATCAGTAAAAGATGTTTTCTAGTCAAATCAATATTTCTGGAGATAATTCCTGACAACCAATAATTCAGCTTCTTTACAGTTCAGAATATAATATAATAATATAATAGCCTTATACTCCTAAACATAGGGTTACAATAAGTCCCTTGTGCCTTTTGGCATAGGCCTCCTCCAATTCCTTCCAGTGGATCCTGTCCCTTGCTCAACCAGAATGGTCCCGCTGTCTGTTTCAAGTCATCTTCCCATCTCCTGACTTGACGACCCCTACTTCTTTTGTCGCCTCTTGGTTGCCAGAGGGTGACTTGCTTGCTCCATTTGTTAATGGGGTGGCGTAGCAGATGTCCAGTCCATCTCCATTTTTGGGTGTCAATCCGGGTAAGAATGTCTGTGAGTTTTGTTCTTGTTCTTATGTCTACGTTCCTGACTCTGTCTTTGATTTTTAACCCTAGCATGCTTCTCTCCAAGGCACGTTGGCATTTTGCAAGCCTTTCCCTGTGGTGAAGTGTTGTTGACCAAGTTTCACAGCCATAAGTGAGAACTGGTAGAATACATAACTCAAATGTTTTCTTTTTAGTGTGGTTTCCTAAATCCTTACTTTTCACTATTTCCTAGACAAGAGACTCACATGGAGAAAACACATCTTCACCAAAAGACTAGCATTGGGACAACAGGTCAGAAAAATGTACTGGATGTTGCACAAGAAGTCTCAGTTATCAATGACAAACAAGCTACTCATTTATAAAGCCATAATTAAACCCATATGGTGCTACGGTCTGCAACTATGGGGTACAGCGGCAAACTCGAACATAGAAATCCTGCAAAGATTTCAATCCAAAATGCTACGCATGATAGCTAACGCACCTTGGTACATAACCAATGACAGACTACACCACGACCTTAACATTAAAACAGTCAAAGAAGAAATAAAAGAAAGGATGACTAAATACAAAACCAGAATCACACACCACCCTAATGTACTTGCAAGGGATTTATTGAAGGAAGTGCAAACGCCACGAAGGCTAAAACGCAAAAACCCACAAGATCTGCTATTGTGAAGGAGCAGACTGTTTATTGATGAAGCGATATTGTTAGTGAACAATCTCGCACAAGACCTACAAATACCAACCTAATGCTGAATATCGCCAGATAGATTGCATTATAAATATATTTAAAAAAAAAAAAAAAAAAAAAAACTATTTCCTTCAATGACCAGTATTTTTCCATCCTTGGGCTATTCGCCTGTTTATTTCCTTTGTCGTTTCATAAGAAGGGGATATTATCTCGACACCCGCTACGTATACGTATGTATCTGCCAGATACACGAAACGGTTTTTATTGCATTTTTGGCATCTATATACCTATATTTACCACATACATTTTTATTTTATTTTTTCAATTAACCCAACATACTTTTTTCTCAAACGTATAATTGTTTATCTGCATAAGCTGACAAATAAACACAGCGTACAACCATTTAAGTTCCAGTTGCATACTTTGACGCGGGGGGAAAAGGGCGCGCGGGGCGGGTAACTGCCGGTCACTCAGTTCTCCGGCGGGCAGCGAGTTGTGCGCGCGAGTGTTGCGTTGTTTTTTATCATGTCGAGTGAACGTTTTAAATTTTTAAATACATTAAAGAAAGATGCAATTAAAAGACCAAAAAATGCTGTGGACCAAATAATAAGCGTAACATCAGACCAGATAGACTCGCCATCAAGGCAAGGTAAGTAATACTAACTTAATATTTCATAATTATTAAAGTATATGTTATAGGTGCATCCATAAATTGAGATTTCTACCTATACTGTAAATATTTGAACACGTCTCAGAATGAAATCTATCGTCATGACGACATTTCTGCAATTTATTCATTTCCGATGCATAAGTATGTAACTACGCAGTTACACATTTTTACGTCGGAATTTAGTTTGATTGAAAAATGTATCTAGGCACTTACATACTTATTCTACGGAATGTGTTTAAAATAAAATCAGTTAACTAACACATACATTGTTTTACATTGGATTTTAACTTGATTATTAATTTCTATCTGTATACTTACATAGTTTTGCTTTTATGATATGATGTTGATAAACGTAGAAAATCGAGTGTTTTATTGTGGTTTGATTGTTTCAGATACTCCAGTACACTTCTCAAAATATTTCACTGATGAAGACTTGCAACAAATGACGAAATTAATAGAAAACAGTGACGAAGAAACAAGTACTGCACAAAACCATCATAATCCCTCAGAACGTTCCAGAACCCATTCCCCAACCGTCACAAGTCATACAGCTCCAGTGATGACGGAATTAATAGAAAACAGTGACGAAGAAACAAGTACTGCACAAAACCATCATAATCCCTCAGAACGTTCCAGAACCCATTCCCCAACCGTCACAAGTCATACAGCTCCAGTGATGACGGAATTAATAGAAAACAGTGACGAAGAAACAAGTACTGCACAAAACCATCATAATCCCTCAGAACGTTCCAGAACCCATTCCCCAACCGTCACAAGTCATACAGCTCCAGTGATGACGGAATTAATAGAAAACAGTGACGAAGAAACAAGAACTGCACAAAACCATCATAATCCCTCAGAACGTTCCAGAACCCATTCCCCAACCGTCACAAGTCATACAGCTCCAGTGATGACGGAATTAATAGAAAACAGTGACGAAGAAACAAGTACTGCACAAAACCATCTTAATCCCTCAGAACGTTCCAGAACCCATTCCCCAACCGTCACAAGTCATACAGCTCCAGTGATTTTGCCCAGTAACTCCCATGACCCCATATTGGAAACAATAACGCCACAATCACCCATGATGAGCAATGTCAGTTCAGGTATGCGAAATGATATTTCTATTGAGTCGCCAAATTTCTCGTCAGTCATAGCTCAAGCAATTGCTCAGTTAGATTGTGATGTATTATCACCAGCTCCTACACCAAACGTTGTCATGCTAGTTAGCTCACCTTTGCCAATACAAACCCCGATAACAGAAAACACTCTTTCTGACATTGAACCATCACCGAGGCACAGGCTATCCACAAGAAAAAAGGATAAAGGTAGATTACGAATGGTCCATCAAGACCAATGGTTGGATGTTATGCGTAAGAAAAATAAAAATGTTGGAAATGCGTACAAAAGTAGGGATGGTAAAATGAGAAAGAAAAAAGAGATGGGGCCATGTTGTGGAGAGAAATGTAAGTTAAAATGTTCACAAAAAATTACTAATGTTGACAGAGATTTGCTTTTTGTGGCATTTTGGTCAATGGGAGATATAGTTCGTCATTGGGATTTTATCAATAAGTAGGTACTGTGATAAAATTCCAAAACGTAGGGTTACTACTGAAACTGCCTCTAGAAGAGAATTTACTTTGCGGTATTATTTACCAACAAAAATAGATGATAATGAGATACATGAGACTGATTCAGTGTCTCCAAAGACACAGATAACGAAGATACAGGTATGTAAAACCATGTTTTTAAACACTTTTGGGATCAAACAAGGCCTGGTATATTCTGCTTTGAAAAAGCTTTCATTGCAAGGCACTGTTGTCCACGACAAAAGAGGCATCCATAGACATACTAAGAAAATTACTGAAGAGATGATTGCAAGTGTTTGTGATCATGTGAACAGCTTTGCACCTGTGGAATCGCATTATGTTCGAAAACGTACAAATAAAGTATATTTAGATGGATCTCTTACATTTGCTCGAATGTTTCTGCTGTATAAAGATTGGAATGATCCTAAAAATCAAAGTAAAGTAAAAACAGCAAGACAATACCGAGACATAGTCAATAAGAATATAAATTTGGGGTTCCACGTCCCCAAAAAAGATCAGTGTGATGTTTGTCAAGTGTATAAAAACTTACCACGTCCTGTGACTGAAGAGCAGCTTAACACATACAATACCCACATGAGAAACAAGACTATAGCGCGAGAGCTAAAGAACAAAGATAAAGAAAGCACTATGAAATCAAAAGAAGTACTCACAGCGGTATATGATTTTCAAAAAGTGCATGGAATGCCCTGTGGAGAAACTAGTATTCTTTATTATAAGAGAAAGCTAACTGTGTTCAATTTTACGATATACGAAATGGGAAGCAGAGTTGCCAAGTGCTATGTTTGGGATGAAAGCACTGCTGGCCGAGGAGCAAACGAGGTGAGTAGCTGTTTATATGATTATATTAAAGAACATCACCAAAAAGGCATAAAAACATTCAACTTTTGGTCCGACAATTGCGGGGGACAAAACCGCAATCGTATCGTATTTGCAGCCTATTTACGAGCTGCAAAAGATTTTGAAGTCACTATAACTCATAAATATTTTGAGAAAGGCCATACACAAAATGAGGGTGATAGTGTACACGCCCTTATCGAGAGAACTGCCAAGAATAAAATGGTATACACCCCCGAACAATGGTATGCCCTCATAAGGTGGGCCAAACAAGATGGAAACCCTTACCTAGTCCAGGAAATGACTACTTTAAATTTTATGAATTTCAAAGCACTGCTCCCTGGATGCAACTGGACTATAAATACAAACAGAGAACGAGTTTTCTGGTCTCAACTAAGACAGTTACAAATATGGCCGCAATTCTCTGACAGGATAGAGTATAAAACAGATTTTTGTGATCATGAGTTCAAATGCATTATTGTAAATAATGCACTACAGACTCCCAAAACCAGATCAAGGAACCGCATAAGATTAGACAACAGTCCACTTCCAGCACCTCTGGCAAGAACATTGACCCAAGCTTACGAGGGGAAATTACCAATACCCGAGGCTAAACTTCAGGATTTGAAGTACTTATGCCGAAATAATGTTATACCATCTGTTTATCATGACTTTTACATGAGTTTGATAGAGGGCAGTAATGAGAACCAACATGACAATGAAGATGAAGAAGACGAAGAAGATGAATGAAGAAGTCATCTTGTGATCTCTGTACTGACTAGTATTTGATTACTATTGTGGTCATAAGTCATTAATGTTAAATTAAAACGTGCAATTTTATTACTCAATAAGTAAAATATAGAATAAAACCTTGTTAAAATCATTAGAAGTAAGTAAACAATGATAGTTCAGCAATATGATAATTTGATCTCAGTGCAAAAATGTCCAAATAGGTTTATGAAACGATTGATTTATATAATTGATAAGTAATAATTTTATATACTCATTCTATTTAGAATTAACATTACGTTATTTTGAGAAAAACCCCATACTTTTTACGAAATGAACAAAAACTGCCTCTAAGGCAATTTTTGATAGAGTTTAAGAATATTTTTGTTGTTGGATAGTTTTATTTCATAAAAGTGATTTCCAGTTCAGTAAGAACTTATACGAGAAAAGTCTGATTACCAGTAGATAGGTAGATGCCATTTTTAATTAATGTTACATTAGATCTTCGGTGTTGTATGTTGCAACATATAATTAATAATAATGTTACTTTTTGATGGAAAGGAAAGGCAGTTTTTTATAGATTTTAAGAAGATTTTTATTATTGGATAGTTTTATATAAGTGATTTCCAGTTCAGTAAGAACTTATACTAATTAAACGAAAGAGAAAAGACTGATTACCAGTAGGCAGGTATATGCCATTTTTAATTAATGTTACATTAGATCTTCGGTGTTGTATGTTACAACATATAATTAATAATAATGTTACTTTTTGACACGTCAAACGTTTGAATTTTATATTTTTGTGTTTTAAAAATAAACATTAGATAATACAAATATATCCACTGCTTTTATTTCAAAATACCAAAACACTTGATGTTTTTTACAAGTTTGGAATTCAGTTACACTTGTATGCACAATAATATAATTACGGCGGTAAATTATGTAAGTATCAGTTACACAGGATAGTTCAATTGACTTTACCAATTATAAGTACGTATCTGGCAGTTAAAGCAATAAGGTGCCTGAATATTCCAATGAAGAAATGTGTATGTGCCAGTTAGTATATTTTGATTGTTTTTTACAACGCAGTAAAAGTATGCATGTGTGATAAAACAAAAACTAGAAGATTTAGAAACAAAATATACTCTTAATTATATATTTCACTTAAGTTTAATCCCTCTCACCAAATATTATACTTTAATTCCTTATAGGGGCTTAGCTACGGCGATTTAAAAAAAATGAAATCTTCAATTCGCTCTCCTATAAAATTTGCATTTTTCAGTTACTTAGTTGTACTTAGGAGGTGTCGATCTGTCCTAAGTAAACATATTCTTTGACGTATTCAATCTTGTTGCCATCTACCGTAACGTCTATTTCCCTTGAGTTTGACATCAGTTTTGTTTTGCTGGCATTGATTTCCAGACCAACTTCTCTGCTCATATTTGCTAGGCTCTGCATCATTTGTTCTATTGCTGCTGGACTTTCTTCAAGAAGCACCAGATCATCACCAAATCTTAGGTGGTTTAGGCGAGCTCCGTTAATGTTCAGACCTAAGTGGTCCCAGTTTAGCTGTCCAAAGATGCACTCGAGTACAGCATTAAATAGCGTAGGGGAGAGAGGGTCGCCTTGGCGTACGCCTTTTTTGATAGGAAATGATTCACCTGTTGATTCTAATTTAATCCTAGCTTTGCTAGATTTGTATATACTCTTAAGTATTTCTATATAGTTGCTCTGGACTCCTTGTTGTTCAAGGCTCCGCCATATGTATTGGTGCCTGAGGCTGTCGAATGCCTTTGAGTAATCTATAAACGCCAAGTAGATTTGTTTATTGTATTCGTTATACTTCTGTAACAACTGTTTTATTGTGTGAATGTGGTCAATTGTGCTGAAGTCTTTTCTGAATCCTGCCTGCTCTACGGGTTGGTTTTCGTTTAGTATTAATGATATTCTTTCCAGGATCACTTTAGCAAATACTTTATATATGTTTGATATTAGAGAAATTGGCTATAGTTCCCAATCTCATCTCTAGGGCCTTTTTTATGTAGTAGGATTATGTGACACTCGGTCCATTCTTCTGGGATTTGCCTTGTTTGTAGGATTTCATTGAAGAGTTTTGCCAGCACAGGACTGATTTCCTCTAAGGTTCCCTTGAGCATTTCGTTAGGTATCTTGTGGTAGTTCAGAATATATAATTGCTTTTTGTAATTAAACAAATAAATATGTATATATTTTATAGTAAACTCCTATAGTTTAGATTGGTGTGTATGATTCAACATTCAATTATAATCGGAACATACTCTGGACCACAGGAACTAGTATAGAATGTAATTAAAATAATGTTATTGACATTTTTTTTTTGTACCAATAGAACAGTTACAATAGTTGACATTACAGTTAGACCACTTCAAGCTCTAGCATTGCATCATCACCCATGCTCTATATTATAGATATGTAAATGTATTACTTGCAGGGACTTTCCCTAAACAAACAACAAAAAATATTGCTGGAATCGAATAAATAGGTACTAATAAACAGTAAATCAAAATACTCTGTATACCGGTGTCAACATATGCAAATATTAATCGCTGTGATTTCTTATTTGATACATCAATAAGTCACGAAAATTCGGAAACCTTTCATTTGTAAAATCGCCATTTATTAACGATTAAGTTTCATAGGAGTTACATTTACAAGCATCATTTTATACAAAGCTAAATTCTAGGAAAAGTTAGATATCAGTGCACTGTACCTAGTCTCTGTAAGGAGGGACTTCATACATTGCACTTATGTATGAAAGTATTTGCACTTACCATTTCTAAAAAATTGTTGCTTGTTGTCAGCACAAGTTAGCTCATGGAGATCGGTAGCGAGCTGAGGAACTTGCTGAGACGGAGAACTATGTGGGGAATATCTGATGTAAGTTACTGGAGAGCTAGAACAATCGCTCATATCGTGGTCACTTGTGCTCGTCGACATTTTTGCTGTTGAATTCACTCAACCACAGTTTATTCCAGAACTATAACGTTTTACATTAAAACACTACGTTAACCACGGTTTGCACTAAGTTATTATTTGTTTAATTGTTATTTACTTGCAATATCTTCCTCAAATATACTTCATAAATCAAGCACGACGCACAAAACTATGCACGACATTGAATGTTTATCTGCGAGTTTGACAATCTTGCAATGTTGCCAAACACTGATCTGAATTTTCCCTATTTGGTACAGCATTCGTTTTTTATAAAACAGCTTTTCCCTACTGTGAAAAAATAAATATGATTTTTATATATTTATATGACATTATTTATGCATGAACGAATTCCCTCTCTCCTAGGTTTAATAGTTTTGTAAATGAGGTATCATTAGTAATGCTTGTCGGGGCTGCGCGGGTTGGTCACAAATATACCGCGGCCTCGAAAGAAAGGGCTAAGAAGGAACATGGGTGGTTTTTAGTCAGTAGAAGTCTGACACTCCCTTTCGCTCTGCCCAAGAGCGGGAAGGGTATTTGATGATTTTCCACCTGCACAAAAAAAAAGGTATCATTGGTAATATCATTTAAGAAGGGTAAGTAGGTAGGTACGCCACCATATGTGATCTTTTATATTAAGTACAAGCTTTTGCACAAAGAGAAAATAAAGAAAAGACAGACACTTTTCCTGCTGCACATCAATGACCTCCTTGTTCCTGGCATTGTTGGGTACGCAGATGACAGCACTGTCATGGAGAGTTATACATCCAGCGCAAAAGCGGCGGTGATGAAGTGCTTTCAGAGAGAGAGGCCATGGTAGAGCGAACGAATTCAGCCTTAAGACTTGTCTCCAAGTGGGGAGACGACAATCTGGTTGATTTCAACGCCACCAAAACACAAGTGTGTTCACCGCCAAAAGGAGTTCGTTCAATCTGGCCCCTACTTTCCGGAGTGCGTCTGTACAAGTTTCTGACAGTCTGGAGCTTCTTGGCACGAAGTTGAGCGCGAATCTGAACTTTGTCTTTGTCTTTGCAGTTTGAGCTTTCGATTCAATGTAGGCATTGAATCGAAAGCTCAAACTGCAGCAAAAAAGCTGGGTATCCTAAACAAGGTTAAGCGATACTTCAAGCCTGGACAGCTTTCAGTATTATGTGTGTAAAGCTCAAGTCCGGTCCGGCATGGAGTACAGGGCTGAGCCGCCCCTATGTGCGAAGTGTGCGGTGCACACAGGCGCCAAAACAATAGGGGCGCCGCGGCACCCCTTCTGTCCTAAAACCCCCCCCTCCCGTGTTTCTTCAGCATTCCGAGAAAATTTTCTAAAATTTTCTCGCTCGCTCCGCTCGCTAATACATTCTATGTAAAATTTCACAAAAGTTCGTCTTTCTCATTTCTGTATAAATTAACGGAAACAACACAATTTATCCGAGGTCATACGCAACAATTTTTGAGCTTGCTTCGCCCGCTCTTGTAGTTTCTAAATTCTACAGAGTTTTCCGCATTTGCTGGCTAAGTACCTACTTATATATTATTATGACTCATGTATGCATGGCCAAAATAAAATATAACCCACCCGATGTAGTACTACCTAATATTTTCGAGCTCGCTCTGACATCCTGCATATTTTTCAGTTATTTTATGTTCAGTAGATAGTCGATTTCATATATTATAGAAAAATAATGAAAGTTTTTTTCATAACTTGGGAAAAGTAACTTTTTAAGAAAAGTCTTTATAAATGAATAGTTGCACATTGCTAGGTACCATGTTCATACATTGTTGAGGTAGTCGTTCAAACTTTATTACGACATTCCTTAAAAAATAATTAAAAAAAATAAATTGAAACATGAAGATTTGTGAAAAACAGGCGCTTCATAGATTTCGCACACAGGCGCTGTGGAGGGTCGGCGCAGCCCTGATGGAGTATTGCTGTCATCTTTGGGATGGCTCAGCCAAATACCAACTTGCCACACTAGACTCTGTAGAGCGCAGAGCTAATTGGTGACGATAAGCAGGTTGCCAAGCTACCCACCGCCGCAAAGTTGCATGTCTGTCGGTATTCAACAGACTGTACTTCGGAGAGAGTGCGCAGGAGCTCCACGAGCTGATTCCACCATCTCCTTTCTTCCGTCGAGAGACTAGACGTACCGTAGGTTATCACCCATACCTTGTCGATGTCAAATCTTTTATTCTTCTTCTTTTTGGTTTTCCCGAGTTCATATAACCCCAATCTAATTAAGTCACGAGTAAATAGGCTTCTTCTGGTTTAGCTCGTTCCATCGTCGACCTCATCTCTGCCCCTAGGGCAAGACTGAGGTCAAGAGTACCGCCCATCTCATATATATAAAAAAAATACCTACAAAATCCAAAACCATGTTTATCAGTAACTATCCTAAGTTTATCTACATGAATTGTAAAACACAGCATTTATTTATGTTCGTGTAAAAGTTTTTATTTATATGCTGTAAAATTCATGGTAATTGTCAGGGTTACATTTCCTAAATCCATATGAGTCTGGCCCTAGGTCTCGGATCTATGTACAAAACGAAGAACTAAAATACTTTCGTCAACTTATACACACCTAGGACCCGTGCATATGAAAGAGACTTATCATTTAGCAAACATTGATTTAAAATAATATCGTCATAAAAATAGCTAGTAATATTTTAATTTATTAAGCAGAAGATATCAGGTATTGATATTATGTAATTAATATAAAACCGGTATTCATTAATCAAATCATAAAATTATACCCATTCATTTATTTTTCTTCGTGTTGAATAAATTCTTGTCTTAATTACTAATGTCAGAATTATTATACGTTACTATTTATTACCTACTAGCTGGTGCCCGCGGCTTCGCCCGCGTGGAAGTCGATTAAATTATATACTAAAAACCTTCTTCGAGAACTACTTTATCCATTGGTGAAAACAGCATTAAAATCGGTGAAGTAGTTTTTGAGTTTTTGAAGCGTACACAAACCAACATAACATTTTTATATATATAGATAGAAGATAGATTCAGTAATGTTTTAGTTGAAATTAAAAATAGGTTTGTATTTCTAGAAGACACGAACGACGCTACTTCTAGTCTAGACGATGAAGCAAGGTTTTGACCAAATGGTGGCTAAGGTTGGGCCTAAGAAAACAGGACTTTAATGAAATCCAACATTGGGTTGAAATAATGATGATGATCGCACAAAGTACAATATCTTTCTTTCCAATTTTGATCAAGAGAGTGCCAAGTGTCTTCAAGTAGGTACTACATTGGGCTGAAAGTCCGTATTTTTTCATTAGTACTAATTTGATTATGTTCGTTTTTTAATTTATTTGTGTACATCATTATGAGGTATTAATGCAATTAGTATTTCTTTGGAATTATGTAGCTATCTAAATAATTAATTGGAAATTAATAAATCAGTAATTTGATTCAATTAGTAATTACTTCGTTAAAGAATACTTACTTTCGTTTAAGGAATGATAAGTTTTTCGTGTTGTTTCAATGATAAGAATATCATTGTGTTGTTTACTTTAATTGGGATTAAAAAAACATTTTAGCCTGGGTCAATTGAATTTATTTTCTATTTCCCACAATTCTGGGTAATTATGATACGTTTGTAATACCTGTTGGAAAAACAGTGGACATAATGAAACTCTGACGTTATCAATACGGGGAAGAACCAGTTGCCGTGAGTCACAAAAAGCCCCGATCACACGCTATAACAGAATATTAAGATGTATAGGTCATACATTGCACGTCGTTTATCTACAACACACGAGATGGCGGTTGCTTGCGTTCACATTTCTTGGAACTACGCTGCAATGTTTGTTGCTGAAATAACTATGATTCGTTTAATCGTTTCTATTCTGTAATAGAATAGGCTGTTACTCTTTTTCAACCGTTATATACCTACCGTGGTAGACTTAGGTATCAATAACAGAATAAGAGTTTATTTCCACTTCTTGGCGTACTAACTAACAATCCACGTGATGATATTTTTGGACAAGTTACCAAAACGGTGGTAATGTTGATATTAATAAGTTCGGATTCATTACTAGGCTGACTATTCTTTGAAATATTTACGGGTCAGGAAAAGTCCCTATTTTTTCAATAAAATTACTCGTTACTTTTATAATTTATAACTCATCTCTATGAAAACTACGAGCTGCGGTTAGATTAAGCACAACGTCAAGTTTAGGGGTCAGAGGTCTTAGTTTTTCTTAGTATGCGAATCTGATATGGTTAAGAGGGGGAAAGATGTCGAAAGCTGTTTAAGTAAACATCCAAAGGTTCGCCAACTCAGGGCTGCCACGGCCCAGAATCTATTAGGGTCTCTTTTGATGCGCCAAATCCGTCAGCACGGTATCGCATTTTTCCATGCTCTTATCCTATTCTGTCTCTCTGAATCGTAATTTGCTAGAGCGGGAGGACTATAGCACGCGGCAGCATGCTCTGTTTCTCGTCAGATGACGTGTCACGTTCAAAACCCTTGGATTCCTTGTTGTCTACTACCGGTATTTAGGTCATATTATTATGCAACAACTTCCCAGCCAAAGCGTTGAGTTATGTTGTAGTTCTTCCAGAGTTCTGAGTTATTGACCCATTTGTAACCAGATTCAAAAAACTTTTAAATCTCTTTGTTTGTAATTCAAACGATAACATTAAACGTCACAGAAAAGATAATGTGAGGATGGTAAAAAATAAATAACACTCATTTATAAAATATATTTTTTTAATTAACGATAAACACATTTATTCTAAAAAATACATGATTTCAAATACGCTAGGCAAAAAGAAATAGGATTTTCGCTTAAATGTATCATGGAATGATTGTATCACTCTGTATATAGCATTTTACGTGTGATCACGACACATAATTATATATTTTAAATCTAATAATTGTCTTACACTTACAGCAACCACCTTATTTCTACTTTGTAAAAATATAAGAAAGTAACAAATTAACAACATCTAACATTGAAGTATACTTTTTTTGCTATCAAATATAATATTCGATAAATGCAACTCTTTTTGAAGTTGCTAAAATATGTGGCATCAATTCTGTCTCAAAACAAACTTGCAGTTTACTGTACAGTTTGTTTCATAACATTAAATAACGATTTTGAAAAATACAAATGGATGGAGATTACTTCTCCTTATTCGAAGTTATTGATAGTGCATTTAAATCTTTTTCGCACATATACGAAAATAGGCATACTCTTAAGTTTTTTTTAATGATGGAAGAGTCTAAGGTTGGTGTGTGCGAGTATAATCTTGTGTTCATTGCAAGCTTCAATCACCTCCTGGTCGTTGTTTGAGCCGGACGGACTGCCGATGTATTCTACGCCGCACTGTGGAAAGGAAAATAGTCGTTCAGTCTATGAATAAAGTTATGGATTCAAACATATTCCATGCAAACTATGAGAATATAAAGATGCTACTATGAGCTCTTTCTAGGGCTTGTTTTTAATGAAAAGATATTTCGTTTTGTAAATAGGTTGTAAAAAATAGTTTTCAAACCTAAAAAAAAAACAATAAACTAGTTGCGGTTAATGTTTCCTCTCCGCCTGAGAAGGAACACCCGAAGCATTTTTATTAGCATTACACTCTTGAGTACAAACAATTGATAATAGGGGATCGGACTGACTCAAAAAAATAGAATTCTGTTTATTCCGTCAGTTAGATTATCGAAAAATATTGTATACGTGTTTTTTGTTTTATCAAATTAATAAAGATTGACGAAGATAAAGCGCGTCAAAGATCATGGAGTGGGGTTTGAAACGTCACTTGAAGGTACAAAATGTACTATCATATGACGTCACACGAGTTTTCGAAGCACTGTATCGTCTTCACTTTTTGTTTACGTGAAAAAAGAAAAAATATGTGGTCAATATTTTTTGGAAATCTATTTGACGAACTAATTAGTTTTTTTTTTGTCCGATCCCCTATTATGCAATTATATCAAAAGTGTCCACAATTATGCATGCTTATCGGGAAATACCAGTCTAAGATCTCTGACCTGCTTAGCTCTGTCGATGTTATCACGGAACGGGAAGAAGGCGTCTGAGGCGAGAGCGACGCGGTCCATTTTGCTGACCCATTCAGTACGTTCCTGTTCACTCAGCAAGGCGGGAGCTTCGCCGTCGAATAGCGTGTTCCATTGTTCTAGCGGAAGATCCGAACCTGTGTTATGATAAGGAATGTAATTAGAAACAGGATTCCAGTCACGATAAACAGCTTGAATTAATATGCATTGCATCCAAAGGAGTTCGCCTCAGCTCCATTATTATTGTCGCTTTGGGAAATCGAGCATGCATTGCACTAATTTTCGTATTTTCCACGTTATTGTTATACACACTTTAATTGTACATAAATAATAGAGGAGCGCGCAGTTAGTTTATATCATCCAAAGCTTGAAGAGGCTGTCATACATACTCTAGGTATTATGTGTGATCGGTCAGGCAGTTTTTCGAGGCTGAAATTTACATGCGTAGGTGTCATGCCTTAGCACTGACTTGCATTGACAATGGAGATGGTAACTGTGAAACTAATGGCACTAGCATTGTTACATTGCCAGTTCCAAGCATCGTCATTGGTAGAATGTCATTTCATATTCTATTGAGTTTTTTCCATCAGGAATATTTCAGTAGCAGTCTCAGAGTTTGAATATGTGCCTGGTTGACGGCAATAGACTCACCCCCTGTCCCCTGATACATAGGAGTTAAACATAACAGGCGAAATGTGGGTGTATTAATGGGTACACCTCCGTTCAGTTATGTTAAGTTATTTTGACTTAGCTATAGTTACTCTTTCTACAATGAACTTTGATCAGCCTTCCTCATTATAAAAATGTTGTCAAACATATCGTACATACCTAATAGTTAAATCTTAAATTGGGTGGCAGAGCTCATCAAAATCACTCTGTTTCCTTAGTTGTGAAGCTGTATAGTATTTAGATAAGTGTTTCTTGTAATAATATGGTATTTTTTTTTAATATGAGATGGACATACTCTTGACCTCAATCTTGACGAGATGAGGTCGACGATGAAATTAGCTTTCGAACTTTTTAGGATTCCGTACCCCAAGAGGAAAAAACGGAACCCTTATAGAATCACTCGTATGTCTGTCGTTCTGTTCGACCATTATCTCCGAAACTACTGAGCCTTAATTTTTTTTAAATATACAGAAATTAGTTCAACACCTATAGATTAGGTACAGGAAAACCTATAAGAAGACTGGCGTACAATGGTACGGAACCCTTCATGTGCAAGTCCTACTTGCACTTGGCCAGTTTTTTTTTCCATACTAACCAATAGTGCCGTTAACATAGTTGTCGATAGCGTTAGACTGCACGGCGCGAGTGACGCCCTGCCTGAAGCGCATGGCCAGCACTCGCGGGTGTCTGCGCACCCACCACAGCGCCGCCTTGCCGCCCGCTAGGCGCGTGCAGTGGATGCGGGACTGCTGGCCTGCACCGATGCCTACCACCTGTAAAAAAATCGGTTGTCTGTAAAATCGGTTTACTGACGATAGTTGAAAACAAAACAATTGACACGCCGTTGCTATGGAACGCCTCAGAGCGAGGTAACGACGCATGACGTCATCTTTTTTCGTGCGTGCAGCCGGCCATCGAATTATAAGACGTTATTATCACGTCAAAAATTATGCTAGGCGGACTGGAAGTGGAAAAGAGAAACAGAGAGATATTTTTGTCAGCACGCATCCTGCCGTGTCAGGTTTGGCCTTTTGGGGCTACGGGTTGTTCGAAAGAGATACCGCGGCCTCGACACAAAGGGCTAAGACGGAACATGGGTGGTTTTTAGTCAGTCGAAGTCTGACACTCCCTACCGCTCTGCATAGAGCGGGAGGAGTCATTTGATGATTGCCCAACCTCCAAAAAAAAAAGATTTTGCCTTTTTTTTGCTGTTATATTATAATTTCAATTTTCGTTTTGTAATTATACAGCTTTTTACTGAATGGTTATGTAAGTTTTTCCGATACTTATAACAACACATTTTTTCAAATTTTGGTTTGCGTATCTTTTTGTTCCTGCTCATCTCCGAAACGGCTGGATCAATTTAGACTGAAAGATAGCTGATGCTATAAAGATTAACTTGGTGTACTTTATTTTAGAAAAACGACAACCAAAATAAAAACTCTTTGAAATTATTAACAAAATCCGATTCGAATACATAACTCTGTTATAATATTACCTGTCCATCCCTAGCGAAGCAAACAGAGTTACTCTGCGTGTACTTCAAAGCAATGGTCGCCACGATGAGATCCCTCACAGCGTTGTCCGGCAACGCGTTCTTGCTTGTAACCACATTCTTGAACAGATCGCCTGTGATCTTAGCGTCATTGCGTCTTTGTTCTAGAGTGAGGCCGAAGATCGTCTTCTGTTCAATTAGGGCTGGATCGTAGTTGGGATCCATCTAGAATTGAGAGGATGGATGGTTTAAGGTCAAGCAAATAATCATTTATTGATGTTGTAGGCATGGTAATTTTCAGTCGATGAGAGCTTAGGTGTTGTTATTGTGTTAGACCTACATATTAACTGTGTGTCTATGGTAGTTTTGAAATTCATCATCATATCTGCCTAGCCTTTTCGGTCGGTTTCCAGTCTAACTGTGTGCACCAAAATACCAGTATTTTACATGGAGCGACTGCTTATCTGATGTTCACAATCCAGTTATTACTGTTTAATACGATACCCCTTGGTAAGCCTAATTGTTTTGAAACGAAGTTAATCAAAGAAAATGCATAAAATTAATCCAGTATAAAATATGACTTATTAAGAACCGCAAATTACCTGCAAAACGCAGTAATTGCCTCCCTTCTTCTTTTTCAATATTTCCAAAGCTTCAGCACTGTAGCCAGGTGCGACGATTCCGTCGGAAACTTCTCGGGAGATGATGCGGGCTGTGATGGCGTCGCATTCGTCGGAGACAGCCACGAAGTCGCCGAATGAACTCATGCGGTCGGCGCCGCGAGCGCGGGCGTACGCGCAGGCTAGGGGCGTCAGGTTCGGGAGGAGGTCGGCTACCATGCATACTGATGCCTAGAGACAAATTTCGAATATTATGAATTAAATTTTCGTGTAGTTAAAGTTCTGTAATTGTATATCTACGTGCGGTTTCACAGCTAAATCGTATCGTAACAAAATTTTGTCTATCAAAAAAATCTTTCCTTAATCAAAAATCTAATTCCATTTATTTCAAGTTGGCCATGTACTGTAGTTGCCCATTCCGAAGTGTAGATCTCTGTATATTTGGAGAAGAACGGGCAAGTAATAAATTGACCAAATCTCCTTAGATTATAGGTTTTTAAACTGACATGGTCACCGACACTACTATTAATACTATAAACGGGATATTTACCATTATCACGGATCCGTGATCATGGTGCTTGTAACAGCGCCGAAATATCGGGAAAACAATAAGTGAATATGGTAAATATCCCGTTTATAGTATTAATAGTAGTCTCCTTAGATTTTCCAACAGCTATGGAGTAAAAACTTCTACTCATTCTGAAGGTTTCAGTATGACAAACAAACAAAATATTCAGCTGTTGTAGGTGTCTGCACTATAATTGTATAATTTGGTTCTACTAATTATCCAATCTACGGTATTAAATAAGTTCTATTTTACCCAGATATAATATTGAATCCATAGCATACCTCTTCCTTATCCAAAGGCAGGCCAACAGCAGCACCAGCAGGCGACACATGCTTGAAGCTGGTGGCAGCAGGGAGGCCCAACGCTTCCTTCAGTTCCTTCACCAACTGCCACGCGTTCAAGGCGTCGCAGAGGTTAATGTACCCGGGAGAACCGTTGAGAGTCGTCAGTGGAAGCTTGTCGCGAGTCGTGAACACTTGAGCTGGTTTCTGATGAGGGTTCATACCTGGATGTTGAATTTTTGAATGGTGTTTATTTATTCTTTACTACTACTGTTTTAAACCCGCTAAGTGGGACTGGGCTGGTCTTGTCTGCAGCCCGAAAAGGCCAGAAGACGACGCTATAGACCTCGTAGGAGATGGCGGGACGAGCTGGGCAAAACCAATGACCAGTGGTTCACTTTGGCCCTGGGTCGAAACATTTACAGGTCATGGGGGGAGGCATTTGCCCAGCAGTGGGATGATTCAGGCTAACAGTTACTGTTTGGACTTTTGAAGACGAGTGACGACATTATTGTTTATGTTTATCTAAATGCACGGCTTTACGCAAAATGGTCCGTGCCAAAATATTTGGCTTTCACTTCACCAAATGAAACTATTCTGCACGGGACGGTTAAACCGTTTGGCGTGTTAAGGTTACAGTGCGTTTTTTTTCAAATTGCTATTTGCTGAACTAAGATAGAGTGGGAAGCAAGAACGTGTGTGTGTGTGCCTTAAGGATTCATAATATTTATTGTCCCTGAATACAAAATGTATTCCTTTGTAGAGCCAGTACTTACCATATCTCAAAGTCAGCTGGGATTGTCCAGCTGAATACTGTTGACGGAAATAATCGGAAATGGCGAGATCATACTCTGATGTTTGTGTGAATGCCTTCAGGGCCAGTCGCTTTCTGCAAAAAAAGAAACATTACAATTTATGCCAGACAGCCAGTTGGGTGACAAAGGATCGAGGCCTTTGCAAGTTATCAGTCAAATGTTACTGAACTGCAGATTACCTGTGCATTCCACTGATTACAAGATTATAGGCTAGACCTGTTAATAACAACAAGTTTATAAATAACAGTGATCAATTTTACTGCAAGATTTACATCAACTGACACCGTTTGTTTCGATAAGGGACTCGTTCCAACAAAAGTGACGGCATCCTTTTGATAAAGTTATTATAATAAATTAACAATTTTACCTCGTGTCCAAAGAGGTCTGATGGTCCTTGCTTCGTTTGAGTTCTTGCGTAACTATATCATAATCGTTGGGGTCACAGATAATGGTGACTCTGTCGTGATTCTTGGCGGCCGCACGGAGTAAAGTCACACCTCCAATGTCAATGTTCTCAACGGCATCAGCAATAGTCACACCGGGCTTTGAGACTGTTTGAACGAACGGGTACAAATTGCAGACGACTACGCTTATCATGTCGAAATTCTGGCGTTTCATATCCGCCTGGTCTGAGGGGGTCAGTCTGTAAGAAATTAATAGATTTATAGAACGTATGACTACTATAAGAGACGATACTGCAGAAATAAATTGCATAAAACAGACTACAAGGTCTACAAGATATAACATAGCCAATAGAACCAAATATTGATAGATAGAATTATAGAATACTAGCTGATGCCCGCGGCTTTACCTGCGTGCATGTCGGTCATATTATATACTAAAACTCTATACATTGGTTGGTAAAAACAGCATGAAAATCAGTGCAGCAGTTTTTGACTTAATCGCGAACAGACAGACAGACAGATGCGGTGGAGGACTTTGTTTTATAATATGTAGTGATGATTCCAACGATTCCAACAATCTAATTTTAAGGTCATAATAACAACTGAACCTATTTATTGAACCTGTATACGTGGGCTCAACACAATATCTAAACACCAGTGTTGCTTGGTGACACTAGGAAATAATTCAAAATATTCAAATAATTTTCTTCGGTATTTTCAAAATCTGAACTTACCTAGATAAAATACCAGCATGTACAGCGGGATGTAAGGTCTTTACCCGTCCTCCGAGCATTTCAGGTGCCTTAGTGATGTCCGATACTTCGGTGACAGCAAGGCCTGCATTGCGGATAGCGGTCGCGGTACCTCCGCTAGCTACTAGACCTAGGCCAATTTCTGACAAGCTTTTGGCCAAAGGCAGCAAGCCTGTCTTGTCGGACACGCTGAGAAGAGCTGTGGACAATGAACGACACGTTTCGAACAATTGGATAATGATCTAGCGACGAGACTTCGTTCAGGGACACGACCATCAACTCTTAATTAAAGTGTGTGACCGTAATATCAGTCATGGTCACAGAGGTCGATATCAATTGGAGTCCAATTGCTATCAATTTCGGCCTATAATAATCGAAATATTATAACTGAAAATATGTTTTCTATGAAAATAAATCTTTGCCCTTTTTTACTCGATTGCGGCGAACCCCAAAGGAGGGTTATTTTATTTAATAGTATAAATAATTATTGTGCATTAAATGATAGAATGAGCTGGACACTGTCTTTTGATAGGTAATAGTTTTTTTTTAAAACGTGATGATATAAAGAGGGTCACTTACCTAATTTTCCATTGGAAGCCATGTTGTGTGATTCCTATGAATTACTTTATTGTAATGAAGATAAATGTGATAATTTTTCAAGGGAGCTTATATCTGCTGTGTCCAGTTGACCTTACGCAGGGGTTCCTGATAACAACACAATCTTGTTTACCACAACAGTAGGGATGTCAAATTGTCAATCTTATCAATACCCATATTAGTCTATTGAAATGTTACATTTAGCGTGTTAGAGGAGTTGAGGACGCAATTTTATTTTTTAGATATCAAGGGGGGATCAGTTTAAAGTTAAATCCAAGTTTGTGGGATTGCCATCTTGGAAAAAGGGGTGGTTCAAATGGTTTTTATGGTTTATCTGACGAACTATAGGTCTGATACCAAATAAGATTATCTACAACTTTTGTTCAGTAACTTTTAGTCGTAGAACCGAAGCTAAAAAAGTTATGAGCGAAAAATAGTATTCATACCGTATTACCCAGTAATAAAACTGGGTTTGTGGAGGTCAGACAGAAAGGCAGTCGCTTCATGTAAAATACTATTATTCACCTGCTTCCGGATAGACTGGAAACCGACTTCAACATAGTTGGAATAAGGCTAGGCAGATGATGATGAAATTAAATTAACTAGGGAAACCCTGATATAAAGGAGTTAAAATAAAATGATTTTATGACTTATTGAGTAATCAAAGTCAAGTCAAGTCAAAGTCAAAGTCACATGATGATGAAATTAAATTAACTAGGGAAACCCTGATATAAAGGAGTTAAAATAAAATGATTTTATGACTTATTGAGTAATCAAAGTCAAGTCAAGTCAAAGTCAAAGCATTTATTTCAAGTAGGCCGTTACAGGCACTTTTGAATAGTCGAATTAAACTAACTGCGGCACTCAGAGATATCCAACGATTACTCAAGCCGCCACCCAGCAAAGGCCTGACATACTTTTGTATGACAAAACTGCCAAAAACCTTTACCAAGCGACGCGACGTCCCAAGCAACCACTGAAGCTCTCCGAGTGCGGCAGTAAACTACTGAAGCTAAATAAACTAAGCTACAGTCCCAGTCACAAGGCATAATAACTCGTGATTGTACTGTAGTTGCCCATTCCAAAGCGTTGGTCTCATGAGAAGAATGGCAAGAAACTTCATGGACACTCTTTGAAAATCGTTTGGGTTTACAATATGTTCAAGGTACAGACATAATCTTGGTATAATACACACATGAAGACTATGCAAATTAGTGTCTGAGATGGTCTTTTGAAGAAAGCACCACACAGATTTGAGTGGAATCAATCTTGAAAGGACCAAAAATCCATCCACGTTTCAATGGGAGCGACAACCCTAACGTACTTGAGTATCGTGATGTAAATAACTAGAGTTATTGCTCTGTGGCAGAAACAACAGCTGAAAATGAACAAATATCTGACTTTCAACGTCTCTATCTCTTGTAATTATGTGCTTACGTAACTCGATATTTTCCAACGAAAACATTGTGATAGTGTTGTTTTCGTTAGGTTATCGGTTTATAATACCAAACTAAATTAGAATTAGGTCTAATGAAGTTCTTAGACTGCACTAGACTATAATACACTACGACTAGCCCGTCTTTTTATTGTTTCGGGTGGAAAATCCTCATGATTGTAAGTCCTCCGCCCTGGGGCGAGCGGAGTCTCGAGGCGAGAGGATCTGTCAGACTCTAACTGAATAAAAACCACTCCCCGGTATTCCCTTCCCGGTTTTTTTTTAAAAAGGAACCCATATAAGAACACTTTCTTGTCCGTATGTCACTAACAGGAACGGGTGTTCCAGAGAAAATCGGGCCTAGCAAGTTGAAATTTATACCAGATACTGAGGTCTAAGTTACTAGGAACCATCATGTCAACATAGGCCAAGAAGAAAAAAATTACTGAACCTATTTGATGATTACTATGGGAAGACGCTGCATCCTGCATTCAAGTCTGGATCTTTTTTGCGGAATTGACATCATACATATTTTACAATAATTTTGATTATAACAGGACTATTCAGGACATAATATTATTAGGTTACTTAGGTACGTTATTTTGTGCTTACGTTACCGATTGAAATAGCAAGACCTTGTTAGCACATAATGCGACTGGTCGAACTAAATGCGCGATAGTATGCATGTAGCAGTAAACAAATAATAATTTACAATCAATGTTGAAAGAACCAACTCAACGCGAGAGATCAGCGCGAATTTTGATTTATTCGTCCTCGCACGTATCATTCGTGAATGTATCTCGTTTGAAATTAAGGCGCTAACACAGTGTGGCGCTAACAGCACCGAAACTAGCGTCACCCACATCTTATTTCTTTTTCTCTAAAATCACATCAAACCGCTAAAAGTAGCCATTTTTATTCTTTAATCAGTAATTCTCTTAATTTGTCAAGTCTAGAATCATGAAAAGTGATTTTAAAAATAGTTCAGGTTATTTACTAGCATCACAGTGTTTTGGATTTTTCAAATTTGATGTGATTTTAGAGTAAAAGAAATAATAAGATGTGGGTGGCGCTAGTTTCGGTGCTGTTAGCGCCTTACGTGAAGTACTAACATAGTTTCAGTTACTTATACTAACACAAATTATTATTACCTATGTATATTTAGGTTAAAGTATTTGTCTGTCTCATCAGAAGGCATAGTCACCCAAAGGGCAATGGAGAGAATCCGCATGAGAACCAAGATTACCGACGTAGCCCGAAGAATTGCCAGACTTAAGTGGCAATGGGCAGGGCACATTGCTTGCAGAATGGATGGCCGATGGATGAGGCCGAAAAGTTCTGGAGTTGCGACCGCGAACCGGGAGACGTTGAGTTGGAAGGCCTCCCACTAGGTGGCCCTGTGGACCGATGACCTGATTAAGGTTGCGGGGATCGCTGGATGCGAGACGCACGGGACCAGTCAATGTCGCGGCACTTAGGGGAGGCCTATGTCCAGCAGTGGACGTGTTTCGGCTGAAATGATGATAATGATGATTTCTCTATGGGTGAAAAAGTCGAAAGATTTTTTACGCACACTATGGACTATAACAAGCTCAATCATTGCAGTATTCATTTGGCCTTCATGAAATACAAAGCATATGAAAATATAATTATAACCATAGGACAACCTATTGTGGGTAGTATTTATTAACAAGTTACTTGTTTAATTTTTCTTATTGACTTTTGAATATTTCGCTTTTATTGGTGACCAAAACAGATTGATGTGCACCTATTATAGGAAATTAGGAAGAAATAGACAAGACTAATAGGAAAACCGTTCCGTATGGTGTCGGACGCAAAGAATAGCACCATCCCATATCTTCCCGTGGGTGTCGTAAGAGGCGACTAAGGGATGTACCAGAGAATGGGCAGCAGCGTTCTCTGTGCTTTTTGTATCGACCGTACTGCGATCGCCAACCCGCCTGCCAAGCGTGGCGATTATGGCAAACCCCCCCTAAGCAAAAATTACACTTAGGGGAGGCCTATGTCCAGCAGTGGACGTCTTTCGGCTGAAATGATGAAATGATGAATAGGAAAACCAAAATATGAAACTGGGGAGTTTGTTTTGCTACTTCTTCCCGGCTAAAAAAATTACTTGGAACCATGTAATTAAGATTCAAAAAGTGTTGTTTTTTAGTCTAATTTGAGGGTCATATGAACTAGCCACTCGCTTGCTTCTGGCAACGATTGTTTCCAAAACCAAAACTCCTCTCTCGCTTGCTCTTGGCAACGATCGTTGCCAAAATATATTTTTTGTTAAACAACTCTAAACTCTATTTTAAAGACTGTAAAGTCCTTTCAAAACGCCTTTAAACCATAGATTATTAGATTGTTTATCATTTAGACGCAAGTTTGCAACATCACCCGACGAATTTTTTTTTACAATTAATAAGTGAAGTTTGAGGCCGACATTTTGTGTTTCTTTGTGCTTTGTTTCCTTTTATTTTTAATGACGATTTTTTACTACAATCGTTATTGTTTCTTGTTCAATAGTACAAATAACTAGTCTAGTTTATAAAAATGACGAAAAACTAAACCTATCGCGCAAACTTTTTCACAATTTCACGTTATTCGACAAACCGGCAAAATATGCTCGACCTTAACTTTAGCCTCTTATAAAATATTTTACACTCAACTTTTGTCAAAATAACAAACGTTACTCTTGTCCTTATCTTTTTGTCTACACAAAACAATAAACAAAATTACGCTAGGTCTCTCGTATCGATTGTAAATCAAGTTTTAATGAGGGGCGGCTGCGCCGAGTGTTTAGGTCAAATGTCACGAGCAAAGCTCGACGGTTTTCTTGAAATCGAAAGCAAGCGAGCGGCTAGGGAACAACAATGCAGGAAGTAAGAGAGTGCTTCTCTCGAATATGGGGAACATTGACAAGGTATGGGCGATAACCTGCAGGATGTCTGTACTCCTGATGGAAGAAGAGAGATGGTAGAATGACCTTATGGAGCTTTTGGGCACCCACACCGAAGTACAGTCCAAAAATATTGACAAGCATGCGGTGGTGGGCCAGGCTACAAAGGTTGGTATAGTATCAGCCTGGAATCAGCTGCTGCTGCTAGGCCTTCACTTTCATCCGTCACATTTCACAAGACCAGGGTTCTGTGTGTCTCTTACCATAACCATAGTGTATACAAAAAAAACTCCAAGTTAGTTTTATTTTCAATTCAGGTATTGAATTTTGACCCCTGGCTATACTCAAATCTTGATGTACTTATATTGTGTAAGTAGATGATAACATAAGTAAACAAGGGTTGCTAGAAACTATACGAAGGTTTCCTTAATTATAATTGATACAATTAATTTTCTTATCAATTTATTTCACTGGAAATATTTTATGGTACATTACTTGTAAATAGGTACTTAAGGTATTGCTATTGTTGTTTTTTGCCTTGGCATAAATTGGATGCTGCATGACTAAATCTGTAATACTCATTGTATTCTAATTAGAAAATATTTTAGGAGGGAGTTTAAGTTTTATTCGCTATAGTTTTATTAAGTTGAATTTTGTGAAGTGATTTAGAATTATAAGGCATCGGGAAGGTCACTAAAATGCCTGCATGTAGGTAGGGGGTTGGGGGGGCGGGGAGGGGGGAGTCACAGGAACCCCCCGAGGTGGCGGAAATTCGTCGGCGACGCATAGTTTTTTTTTAATGAATTTTTGAAAATAGTAATATTTATGGTCAAATTATCCATTTTTAACCGTCGATTTTTGAGGCCGGGAGGGGTGGAGGAGAAGGGGTTTTGGGTGCTACCCCCATGTATCATCCCCACCCCACGGAACCCTTAGGTTATGAAATAGTTTTTTTTTTTTAACATTTTTGATAAAAATTTGTCGTAATATCCATGGTTAATTAGGTTAGAATAGCGCTGTTTAGCGTTTTACAATGAAAAAAACAGACCATACCTCAAAAAAGGTTGGCGCAGTCACCCGAAAATCAGCCAAGTGCAAGTTGGAGTCATGATCGATATGAGTACCTATCTTGATGAGGAGAAGTACATCGCTGCGTTCCGAATCACGCTCGATTTTTTGTTTTGTTTTTAATTTTATTACGGCAATTGATATAATATCATCCACCTAACGACCTCAATCAGAGTGCGGTCCTAACCTACGATTTGGTTAGAAGGGGTGGAGAGGATGAGTTAACCACTAGTAGGAACTACTTTTGAAAATCGAAAGTTTAAAATTTCTGAAACAAAACGTTCATGGGCGCCGACAATTTTAGTGTTTTATTTGGGGGTGCATCTTTGGTTTCCCGAAAAGAGCTCTGAGTCTTTAGGTTTTGAATGTTGAGATTAAGACAGGATTAAGAAAAGTTAGCACCCAGTTTAAAATTAGGAGGTCGTCTTACCTTCTGACTGAAATTGTGCCTTGTCAGGAGTTACTAAGACAGCCAACTCGAAGAAATTGCGAGAGCGAGCGGAGCGAGCTCGAATATGTTTCACGTCCTCAGACAAATTAGATTCTTTTCATTCATACAGAATTGAGAATAGAAGGCACTTGACACCCGTCGGGGCTGCGGGATGTCAAAAGAGATACCACGGTCTCGGCACAAGGGCGAAGAAGGAACATGGGTGGTTTTTAGTCAGTAGCAGTCTGACACTCCCTTCCGCTCTGCCCAAGAGCGGGAGGAGTTATTTGATGATATCCCACACCCGAAAAAAAAAAAGAATAAAAGGCACTTGGACAAGTATTGCAGTAAGCAGACAGGATGTATTAAAATTCATTATCAAATTTCCAAAAAACTACAATTTTCTGATGATCTTGGGGGGGGTCATGACTCCTGTGACCGTGAAAGTGTGACGTCACAAGTCAATTAGAGTTGTGGGCATGCCCATAGTGCCCACAACGGTGGATCCGCGCCTGATCTTATGCCACTCTTAAATCTTATGCCAGCCGAAGTAGACCCGGTCGACGGAGCCCCGCGTCGCGGGGCTCCTACTTCTGGGTGGTTTAAAAACCTGACCGATTTTTCTTACAGTCAAATAATATTATCAAGCGGGCCTCTTGATCAGTTCTATTATGAATCCTATTAAAGGTTATGTTTGTCCATTGTCACATGTTATAAATTAAAATTGTTATATTATAGAAGTATCACATGTACTTATATATTATTAGATGTTAGCTTTTAAACAACAACAATTTATACTTGCCTCAGAAATAAATATCGTGTAGTAAAATTCACACCACCACAAAACTGAAATCAAAACAAAACGAACGAAGTGACGTTTTTGTTGGTGTTGCCATGCACTTTTTTTTTTTTTTTTTGTTTTATTGACCAGCAGGGCTATTGTCTATCTTTTCAAAAGTCAGTGGATAACAAGCACCAGTTGTCCACAGAACTTTGTTGTTAACTGCTAATGTCATAAAATTGGTATTGCGTATCTCATTGTGTGGGTATCACGTGACAGTGATTATAGGGTGACTAACATCCCAGCAATTGACACCTCTATTTTTTATCGACTATTATACGGCTAAGTTAAGCAGGTACTGCATGAACGTTACAATACTTGATTGAGGATATATTTTATATTTTGCCGCTTTATGGCACCTGACATGTCAAATGGTTATTGTCAAAGAGATTTAAAAGTAATATTTGAATGTCATTTTTTATTGTCAGCCAGTAAGAAATTGCTGTTGTACGTAGTACTAATTACTTTCATGTTTTGCATGGAAGAAGTAAAGACAAAAGGAAAATAAAATAAAATATTTCGCTCGAGATTACTAATTAAGTTTTAAAAATTAATGTCTATTGCATATGTAAGACGATTTTGATGAAATAAACCCTAATTATTAGTCAGAACATTGCAGGGCACGACACAAAAGGCCACAATGTTCACATATTCACAAAACAATACGTGAAATGAATCTATTCAAAGATAGGAAAACATTATATTCCCCGAAGTGTTAGACAGAGGTGTACCCATTAATACACTTCACCAACTAAAGAATATTACAGATTGTCTCAAAAAACCATCATTGTAAAAACAAAATCCAAATCAAGAAAAGACAGGTTTCTATATAGTACATAGTATTCACACAATATGAGCTATGCAATTATATCAAGGAATATATATATTAAGGAGATTGAGTTTAGATAATGCAAATATAGTTATAAAATCTTTAGTAGCTCCAACAATACGGAACTTACAGAAACTAGTACCAGTATTAACCGTCATATCATCACAAAAACACTACCCTTGAGAAGCGTCTTTCATGAAAGTCATTTTATACTCTGTGTATAAACAATGTAATGTCAAATACGCTTAGACAATCGCAATTTTAAAAATATCGATACAGAAACTTCTGTCAAAATGAGTTAAAGTGACCATCAACGACAATGGTCTCCGATGACGTCATACGCGTTGTACAACTGGTCATAGCCGATACCAAAATAGCCTTTTGACAGTTAATGAAAGCACACAGAGCGAAAGTGATAATCAAAACAACTGTCAACAGAGATAGCCAATAGCCCTGCTGCAGGGCTATTGTCTATCTTTTCAAAAGTCAGTGGATAACAAGCACCAGTTGTCCACAGAACTTTGTTGTTAACTGCTAATGTCATAAAATTGGTATTGAGTATCTCATTGTGTGGGTATCACGTGACAGTGATTATAGGGTGACTAACATCCCAGCAATTGACACCTCTATTTTTTATCGACTATTATACGGCTAAGTTAAGCAGGTACTGCATGAACGTTACAATACTTGATTGAGGATATATTTTATATTTTGCCGCTTTATGGCACCTGACATGTCAAATGGTTATTGTCAAAGAGATTTAAAAGTAATATTTGAATGTCATTTTTTATTGTCAGCCAGTAAGAAATTGCTGTTGTACGTAGTACTAATTACTTTCATGTTTTGCATGGAAGAAGTAAAGACAAAAGGAAAATAAAATAAAATATTTCGCTCGAGATTACTAATTAAGTTTTAAAAATTAATGTCTATTGCATATGTAAGACGATTTTGATGAAATAAACCCTAATTATTAGTCAGAACATTGCAGGGCACGACACAAAAGGCCACAATGTTCACATATTCACAAAACAATACGTGAAATGAATCTATACAAAGATAGGAAAGCATTATATTCCCCGAAGTGTTAGACAGAGGTGTACCCATTAATACACTTCACCAACTAAAGAATATTACAGATTGTCTCAAAAAACCATCATTGTAAAAACAAAATCCAAATCAAGAAAAGACAGGTTTCTATAAAGTACATAGTATTCACACAATATGAGCTATGCAATTATATCAAGGAATATATATATTAAGGAGATTGAGTTTAGATAATGCAAATATAGTTATAAAATCTTTAGTAGCTCCAACAATACGGAACTTATAGAAACTAGTACCAGTATTAACCGTCATATCATCACAAAAACACTACCCTTGAGCAGCGTCTTTCATGAAAGTCATTTTAAACTCTGTGTATAAACAATGTAATGTCAAATACGCTTAGACAATCGCAATTTTAAAAATATCGATACAGAAACTTCTGTCAAAATGAGTTAAAGTGACCATCAACGACAATGGTCTCCGATGACGTCATACGCGTTGTACAACTGGTCATAGCCGATACCAAAATAGCCTTTTGACAGTTATTGAAAGCACACAGAGCGAAAGTGATAATCAAAACAACTGTCAACAGAGATAGCCAATAGCCCTGCAGCCCCCCTATTGCGTATCTTTTTAACGTCAGTGGCTATCAGAAATGTCCATAGATTAACTGTAAATTGGTTATGGTTTGGTACATTTTTTTCTTAAAAACTCACCATTTGACAGTTATTTGATAGACATTATAAGTTATCCACTGTCATTAAAAGATACGCAATAGCCCTGCTGGTTACTTGGACCTTTAAGTCAAGTGCCATGCACACCGTCAGCACAAGTTAACCTTGGATGCACCATCACGCAAAGTTTCCATTGGCCGATAACAGTATGAATAAAGTATAATTTTAATTACGATTTCGACGAATAAATTAGTCCACACGATACTCTTCAAATTATACCATTGTTGGCTAACTGCTAGATCCTAACCCTCTTAGCCCGCGTATACTTACGGATCGGTTGGGGCTTTCCAAAAAGCCGTTTACGATCTTGCAAATTGTTCGAGTGCAGTCGACTATATCGAACTGTTAGTTCTGCATAACTATATACGCATTCGACACCACACTGACTGTCCAGTTACCTAACGGCCCATTCACGACCTTGCCGCTGTGAGCGGCAGCAAAGCGCGGGGTGGCGAGCGGTAAAATCAAATAAATGAAAATGTTTGAAGCACGCCACGAGACGCCACTCATAGCGTTTTACACATTTTCACACATTTGATCTTACCGCTCGCCGCCCCGCGCTTAGCTGCCGATCACAGCGGCAAGGTCGTGGACGGGCCGCTAGGATGCGCGGTAACAGCCCAACCCTATTAAACTATAAGTTGACAGAAAGTGTGCAGTCTGCGGGGAATCTGAGGCCCGGTTTCCACCAAAGCGGAGAGGAGTAGAGACGAGAGGAGATGTGCGGAAATCGGCCAATCACATTAGTTAAAAGTTACATCTGGTCTTTCGCCCTTCCTGTGATTGGTCGAATTTGCAACATCTCCTCTCCGCTCTGCTCGTCTCCGCTTTGGTGCATAACGGGCCTTATTCTAGCTTTGCTGGCTGACTTAAATAAATAAATAATACTCTACTCATTGAATCTGTCTAGCACATAAAACAATGGTGGCGCAGACATAGCATGATTTTTATAGTAGCTTGATGATTTGAAAAGATAAAATCAGATTTATTTCGTTCGAAAATACAAGTTATACACCACAGCCAATCTGACGTCACGTCAAATGCAAATGACAGTAATGAAATGACATCTCTACTAAGAGCAACAGCAATCAGCAGCATGAGGGCATGAATTATTTTGGTTATGTTGTGATTTGTTATTAAAATACAGTTAAAATGTCAGAACCAGCAACAACGAAACCTGCGGGCAAAAGTTGGCGTGAAATAAATCAAGAAAGGAAAGCCTTGAAGCGTCAAAGAAACGAAGAAAAAATTGTTAAGCGTGAGAAGAGAGTCGCGTTGGAACGTGAAGCTGAAACTAAAGTACAGGAAGAGGTTGCAAGGGAAAAGAAATACGCTGAGATTTCTACTGTTAGTATAGCTATACCAGGTTCTATTCTGGAGAATGCTCAGTCTGCAGAATTACGCACATATTTAGCTGGCCAGATAGCTAGAGCTGCTTGTGTATTCTGTATAGACGAAGTCATAGTTTACGATGATATAGGAGACAGAATGAATACAAGAAAGTCGAAGCTAGGTGAAGGTGATGATGCCATAGCAGCACGCAAAAGTTGTGTACAGTTAGCTCGAATTTTACAATATTTGGAGTGTCCACAGTATTTGCGGAAACATTTCTTCCCTTTACATAAAGATTTGGAATTTGCCGGATTGCTCAACCCTTTGGATGCGCCACATCATCTAAGAATGTCAAATGACTTTCAGTTCAGGTTAGAGTCAAAACTATGTCAATTATTTTGAATTATGTAAACTAACTCATATGAAAACTTTCAAAGTATTTGCTGCTATTTTACAGGGAAGGAATAACTATGAACAAGAAAACCAAGCCAGGTCGAGGTTCTCAGGTTAATGTTGGACTTCTCCAAGATATTTCTACAGACAAGCTTGTGAGTCCAGGCATCAGAGTTACAGTAAGAATGCTTCCTGCCCAGGAAGGTGGTAAGAAGATCAAGGGCAAGATCGTCAGCCTGACCACCCCAAGGGCTGAAACAGGAGTATATTGGGGATATACTGTTAGGATTGCCAATAACTTGAGTCAAGTCTTCACACAGAGTCCTTACAAAGATGGGTAAGTAATATCAGTTTTTCATTTTTGATTTACTGTCAGGTTGTGAATATATTTACAATAACATTTTATTTTCAGGTATGATTTAACCATTGGAACTTCTGATAGAGGTACTCCCATTGATGAACTGCCAGAAAAAGAAGTTGAATATAACCATGCCCTGATTGTATTTGGAGGTTTACATGGCATTGAATCAGCATTGGAGAGTGACGAGCAATTAAAAGAAGAGGAAGCTAGCTTACTGTTTAACCACTACATCAATGTGTTGCCTACACAAGGTTCTAGAACAATCAGGACTGAAGAAGCAGTCCTCATAACTTTGTCTGGTCTTAGAACCAAATTGAAAGCTACAAATGAACCTATGGCTTTCACTGGCTCTGGTATAGCTGTTAGTTCATCATTCCCCGCTGCCAAACTGGAAATGTCAGATTCTGGTACTGATAATAACCTAGATTTAAGTAAATTTGACTAATAATAAAAAGCTTAAAAATATAAGAGATTTATTTCAACAACCATAATAGAAAAATATGTCTGATCTGATTAACCCTTAAAAATATTGGAAGACTCCCTTATACATTAATCTTAGGAATGTTTTATAGTTTGTTGATTGCTTCTTGGACAGTATTTCGAAGGGACCTGATGGTTGCTGCTTGATCAGCCGCCCCTATCACTGCTGTTCCTGACACAATCATGTTTGCACCAGCCTGTAAAATAAAATAAAAGCAATCTCACTTTAGGATTTTTTTCCAAGTTGCAGTTTTTGCTAGGCCTCATGAATAGGGAATTTAGTACATAAACTTACATTAGCACAGCAGCTAATAGTTGCTGGTCCTACTCCTCCATCAACTTCAATATTCAGCAATGGATACTGATCTCTCAAGTACTTGACTTTTGTCATTTGGTCTTCCATAAACTTCTGGCCACCAAAACCTGGTTCCACTGTCATTATGAGCACCATGTCAGATATGGAGATGTATTTTTCAACTTCTGAAACTGGAGTCCCTGGCTTGATTGCAAGCCCCACCTAATGAAAAAACAAATAAGTACTTAATGTCAATGGTATTGCAAAATAAGAATTATTATTAATTTAAAAATTGTGTAGTAACTTTTTAAATAGATTTAACTTAACATTACTAAAACATGGAACTGTTATGAAAAATAGGTACTTACTTTATTTTGATACACTGATAACAGATGCTTACTAATATAGATAACAGGTTCATAGTTCATACACACAAAAACAGTAACTGACTGAGTGTGTAAGTTCTACATACCTACTACAACTTGCTAAAGATTTAGCTAATCAGTAATATTTCAAGATTTATACCTTCATGCCATTTTCCCTTATTTTTCTACAGACTGCTGCAACATCATCAACTGGTTCAATATGAAATGTGTATTGGTTGACTCCTGCATCTGCCATCGGTGCAATCCACTGAAACAAGGATATTTTAGTTATAAGCTTAATCTTTATAAGCAAGCTTTACTTTTGTGCTAAGGACCAATAGTTAATTAGAGCAACTAGTAGCAAATCCTTGGAATATTAAACTAACCTGTTCAGGCTTTGAAACCATCATGTGTGTTTCAAAAAATACATCTTTGATTTTGTTGCGTAAGCATTTCACGACGGGGTGACCCAAAGTTAAATTAGGAACGAAATGACCATCCATAACATCTAAATGTAAATAATCTGCACCATTATCCAGTAGTTTTTGTGATTCTTCGTAAAGTCTTGATAAATCCGAGTTCAAAATTGAAGGGCCGATCATTGCTTTTAAGTTTCGACTCATTTTGATTTCTTCTAAATAATCACTGATTGTTAGCTCGTAAAAACCGGCTATTTCAACAAAATAATGTGCTAGATGCACAAATAACAAAAACCAAGTACGTAAAGGTGACACTTGACAGTTTGAGTTAGAGGTTATCTCCCGCGCCGAGGCCCGAGGATTTAAAAACTTTAGTTACACTTCGTTATACGGTAATACACGGAGCTCCATTTGATAAGTGTCAGTAAAATGAGGCGACAAGATAGCCCGCAAAATTCAAATTTTCTTATATTTTTTGCTATTTCCCGGTCAGTGTCAAGTCCAAAACCACATTTATCGGTAAAACTCAATGTAGCACTCTCAAAACAATGTCCTAATGAATGCTTTGTATAGTAATCGGGTCATGGTAGTTTAAACAAAGTTATTTCCTGGAAAACTATTATAAAAAAAAAAACAGCTGTAAAAAATTTGGAACTTTGACCCCCAATATCTCCGAAACCAGAAGGTTCCCAGGACCTAATGGTATAGTTTAGAATAAAAAAACTGGCCAAGTGCAAGTCGGACTCGCACATGAAGGTTCCGTGCCAAAACGGTAAGGTCACCCGGGGCGAAAGCAACTACAAAAAATAATTTTGAAACTTTGCTTTCCTCCACCATGAGCTACTTAAATAATAGGGATATTCTAATAAACGTACTTCATTGCACAGCTTTCGATGAACAGTTTCGACATAAATTAAGTTACAAATAAACTTTGGTTTTTCATTAATTTGCATTATTGTTGAATAAGACCAGTAATGGGGTGAATGTAACTTACATTCACCCCACTTTGGGGTAAATGTGACTATTCGTTATAACTCTGTTGTAATCTGTTTCTAAATGTTGAGGTCAAGAGTACGTGTAGATGCACACAGAATTATTTGTAAAAGCTATCTATAGTCGCTGAGATAGCGTTCAGTTTCAAGCAAATTTACTTTTATTTTTTTATGGGGTGAATGCGACTGTCTTCCATACTGACTAGTGTTGAGATATAGTACCTACTACTTATCGATAAATATTTGTGAAGAGATTCGATAATAATCACTATCACTACATAGTATAAAATAAAGTCGCATCCCGCTGTCTGTCCGCTTGTCTGCTTGGATCTTTAAAACTACGCAACGGATTTTAATGCGGGTTTTTTAATAGATAGAGTGATTCAAGAGGAAGGTTTATATGTAGCACATTCCACCCGTGCGAAGCGGGGGCGGGTCGCTAGTTAACAATAATGAAAAGTTTAAATATAGGTTTCTTAATGCAAAAACGCAAAATCGATCTAAGTGTTCATTAAGAATAAGATCAACAAAGTATATTATACTCAGCGACAGTAATTCTATTTTATTAATGGAATTTTGGACATAGAATAAAAGCAAGAAAAAATTCTTACTTATGTAAAATGCTTTGACAAAATATATACGATATTTATGTCGTACCTACAGCTTCAAGAAATGTTTCACAGCAATAAGGTTATTCCTTTTTTTTTCTTTTATAGTTTCGGACCATCTGATAACGGATTTTGTATTAACATTTTTTTACTTAAGCTATTTCATTTTGTTAAAACTACGCAAAATCTAAAACACTTCATACTAAATTGCAGCTAAACATTTATGCAAATGCGTGAAATTCACTTATCGAAATATCGACACGGAACGTCACTAGTAATTTGCAGTTTTCGTACAAAAAGCATGGGGCGATTGTAACTGCAAAAATAGTTGCAATCGTTGCAATAACCCACATGCATGAAAAGTTGAGGTTAATGTAACTATATCAATAAAATGTTAATTATAACACCTAGAGTTTAACCAAATATACAAAAAACACTAACATTTTATCTTGTTTATGATGCACTTCTATTTTTCCTTGCAACGCGCGACTTGAAATATTTTTATTGTCTTAGAACATAACACGGGACGCAGCAACACGTTGCTCCAAAATGACGGCTGACAGAAAATGATCTGTCTGTCAGTACTAAGGACGTTATTAACTTATACATCGTCAAAGTAGATGAACTAGTGATGCCACCTGTACTTTATTTGAAAAAACTATGATTCCTCTTTACTCCAACAGATAGAACTATCTACAAAAATGATTAGATTGAGAGAAAATTGAATTAGTTGCTTTAGCCTCATAGTTGCTTTCGCCCCGGGTGACCTTATGCTTTTTTTTATACAATTTCTTCTACGGGCCAATGAAATTTGACCTCTGGATTGTATAGGCGCTCATACGATTCAGGGACCAAATTATATTGGTTAACTGCTGTTTCCATCTGTTGTTTCCATCCAAGTTCAAAATGATTTTTCTAGAAAGTCCTTATAAAGTTCTACTTTTCAGATTTTTTTCATATTTTCTAAACCTATGGTTCAAAAGTTAGAGGGACACATTGTTTTTTACTTTTGGAGCGATTATTTCCGAAAGTATTGGAGATTATCAAAAAATGATTTTTGTAAACCCCCTATTCATTTTTAAATACCTTTCCAACAATATATCACACGTTAGGGTTGAAATTAAAAAAAAAATCACTTCCCACTTTACTAGGGGGGCTACCCTAATAAAATATTTTTTTCCAATTTTCTATTTTACCACTTTGTCGGCGTGATTGATACACATATTGGTAGGTACCAAATTTCAGCTTTCTAGTGCTAACGGTCACAGAGATTAAGCGAGGACGGACGGACAGACAGACATGGCGAAACTATAAGGGTTCCTAGCTGACTACGGAACCCTAAAAATGATCGCAGTGACGGGGAGAACAAGTACCTTTCAGCTTCTGGGTACTTTTATATCTGTATCTACCATAGATGAGAATAGCAATAGGATTCATCTAGTAAGGCTGGATACTGAATGTAAGCACATAGAGTTGTGTCTAGTAGTCGTTATATCTCAGTTAGTGAGATTCTCGTGTTAGGGTTTGTGAGAAGTGCTATTGTCACAATACTTAATTCATTAATTGTATACTATTTATATCACCAAACCGTATTGTTGTGGTCTGGTTTGAATGGTACGGCTCCCAGTGAAGTCAAGTGCACTCAGGCATTTTCACTAAGTGTCTCAGCTCAGCTTCCACAACCCCTTGGCGGGTAGAGAACTAGAGATGATCACTACAGGCAACAGAAAATGTATTTGATCAAGTGGACCGGCGACTTTTTCGCAAGCTGTAGGTATCACAAAAACTTCGGTCTAGTCTTTCGCGACCCTAAAAATATTTAAGTATCGATAACTACTATAGACTAATGAAATAATTTGGACTAATGTTCATTAACGACGATGTTACAAAGAGAGGAGACCTGTGTCCCAGCAGTGGGAAACTGGAAAAATTAAAGGCTGATTATAAATATTCTTATGTTAAAGTAGAGTCGGTTGGAATCGAATGGGGAATCCATATTTAGTGATTAAAGCTAGGCCATCTTGAGTAACAGGACAATGTTTATTTATTTCTGATTTTTTAACCTACATTATGTTGACGTTCATGCAAATATTATTTGTAACAGTTTCTATATTATTTGTACCAAATTGTTTTACAAATGATTACTGTAGCTCCGTCTATTGCAATAACAGTAAACAGCATACGTTGTGTAAATATAGGGTAAGCCATTTGAACATTTTTTTAAGTTTACTACTGTAAGATTTTAGAAACTGTTTTCCTCGTTGGTCTAACGGTGCAATCGCGTCTTTTGAACGGTGAGGGGTCTACCCTGACCCCCTGTCAGGGTAGACCCCTCACCACATCAGAAGATCAGAATACATTTTATTTTAATAATATCATTTTATTTTTTGTAAAAAGGTAATTTACAATGGGAAATAATAAATCGAGCCACAGTTTTTTTAGTTGGCCACGTGATCTAACTTCTAATTTTATAACTAAGCCACGGGAAAATTATATAGCCTCTCATATACTAATTCGTCTTTTTTACAACGCCCACTAAATATTCTATAGAAAGCGTCAAGTGAAGATCAACAATTATATTAACATGTTCTTGTTATTTATACATAGGCACCTAATTTACTAACTCAGCCACGGAATTTATATCTCACCACCATTTTACATTTTACAGCTTCAACACAAGGCCCTAAAAAAAATATAATTAAAGCGACCATAGTCAACATGATTTATTATAACTTAGCATGTAAAATAATACATCACTATATAACTTAGCATGTAAAATAATATTCCTGCTATATATTAATGATCTGCCCCGACACATCCCTCACCCTTGTGTGTTACTTGCCGATGACAGCACGATCCTAATAGACTGCCTCAACAAAGAGCTCTTTGAAAGGGAAATAAATAATTCTCTAAAATAGGGGATCGGACTGGGTCAAAATAATATGATTCTGTTTAGTCCGTAAGTTAGATCATCGAAAAATATTGAATACGTGTTTTTTGTTTTATCAAGTCAATAAAAAATGACGAAGATAAAACGCGTCAAAGATCTTGGAGTGGGGCTTGAAACGTCACTTGTGTCGTCAAAATGTTCTATCATATGACGTCACACGAGTTTTCGAAGCACTGTATCGTCTTCATTTTAAGTTTACGTGAAAAAAGAAAAAATACGTGTCCAATAATTTTTGGAAATCTATCTGACGGACTAATTAGTTTTTTTTTGTCCGATCCCATATTAATAATAAAGTGGCTCACGGAAAATAACCTTATCATAAACCTAAATAAAACTAATATAATGCATTTCTATCAAAAAATCCTTCCCTTAAACCTAAAAATTAATTATATGGGACAAACTATTGATAGAGTTAATGTGGCTTAATTTCTGGGTATTTTGATAGACAGTCAATTAACTTGGAAACCGCAGGCTGAAGAAGTTTGCAAAAGATTAAGCACGTCCGCGTATGCTCTCTTCAATCTGTCCAAGAAAGTTAACGTGGATACTTTAATGGTTGCTTATCATGGTTTGGTGGTCTCTATTCTAAGGTTTGGTGTAGTATTCTGGGGTAATTGTTCCGAAAGGGAGTCTATATTTAAAGCCCAAAAACGGTGTATAAGGTCTATTCTCAATCTCAAGGTTACAGATAGTTGCATTCCTTTTTTCAAGAAACATAAAATATTAACTTTTCCTAGCATATACATTCTCGAAGTAGCTATCTTCGTTAAAACTAACAAGCATCTATTTCCTGCATTAAATGACACAAGGATGCGAACTACTGCCTTGAGATCCAAATATCAAAATCTATTATGTACTGGTAGATATAACACTGCTTTGCTAAAAAAAAACGTAATTGGTATGGCACCTGTTATATTTAATAAATTGCCAAATTGTATTAAGGATAAGCCCTTAGTAACATTTAAGAAACTCCTGTCGTCATTGCTAACAGAGAAATGTTATTACTCTGTTACTGATTTTTTAAATGATGAATTGTAATATTTGTTTTATTTTATGTCATACTTATACTTTTCATGTAAATTTTTGTATACCAACAGGCAGAATGTACTGGGAATATACCTAAAACTAACACCACTATTGTAACACCTGCATTCTATACAAATAAATTATTATTATTATTATTATCACATTCTTTTATCGTGAAAATAGCAACAGCAAGATTTGTACTGACGACTTAGTCACGTGTATTCAAAATGTCAACTTTAGATACACTTTACGATTATTACATTTACGTTAAAAATACCTACTAGTAACAGAAATGTTTTTACCATTGTCTAATTGACTAGTCACAGTCAGATTGTATGACTCGTCATTGTAAACTGAGGGAAATAGGTTAGGTTAGGTTAAAACTGTGACCAAACGCGCGCGAGCCGAGCGAGCGAAGCGAGTGGTGCCGCGGTATCAGCCGGCGAGCGCTACTTCCGAGTTGCTTGCAGAAATGTTTTCACAATTTATTGTCTAGTTTTCCGATAAAAATGAAGTTCTGAAGCGATTCTGTCGATAACTTTTGTAGCACAACATGTAAATAAAATTTTCTTTAGGACATTCGATACTCTGAACTTCAATATTTAGGTCATTAAGTACTCTGAACTTCGGTAATTAAGCCTTTCGATGACACGACAGGAGTTTATACATACTATTAGTGGCTATAATATAATATTTGATGACAATTTTAATTAAGTTTTGATGCTCAGTTAATGTGGCATGAGTTATAATTTAAACGTACTGAGTTAATAAATTAGAAGCTAATTGAATATTTTTTTGATGCCATATAATAATATTTTAGAAGTTTACTGTTTGAATTCATGTTACAAATTTTGATGCTAAAAAATAATCACGATGCTGAGTTGTATTTAGAGTGGCTTTAAAAAAGATAACTTGTGGCTAAGATAGTATTATTTAGATACTCGTTAATTGTGGCTGACTTAGTAATTTAGAAGGCAAGTTAGATTTTTAGATGCAAATAATGCTATTAAAAAGAAGCCGGTTTAATTAGCACCCAATTTTAATTCAATTTTGATGCTCAGTGAATGTGGCATGAGTTATAATTTAAACGTACTGAGTTAATAAATTAGAAGCTAATAGAATATTTTTTTGATGCCTTAAACTAATATTTTAGAAGTTTACTGTTTGAATTCATGTTACAAATTTAGATGCTAAAAAATAAATTTTACGATGCTGAGTTGTATTTAGAGTGGCTTTAAAAAAGATAACTTGTGTCTAAGATAGTATTATTTAGATGCTCGTTAATTGTGACTTAGTAATTTAGAAGGCAAATTAGATTTTTAGATGCAAATAATGCTATTAAAAGAAGCCGGTTTAATTAGCAACCATTTACAATTACATACTTACTTACCGAAATGCCTTGTTAATTATCACATCAACAAAATATTGTTTTCATTTTATGTTAACGTAACTGGCGTCCCCAAGCCAAGTAGTAGTTTAGGGACCCGTATTTTCTATCTTAAAAAATAACTTGTTAGGAATCTATAGCGCTAAGTTATAAAAGATTCTTACTGCGTAGAATAAGTGTAAGGAGCTAGATGGGTGGTGTTTAGAAATTGTGCTTAACCCCTTAACATAAAACAATGTCGTTAAATTTTTTTTACTAAAATATTCATTAAAGTTTTTAAAATTTTCAGTCATCGGTCCCAGCGAGCCACTGTGTCGCTTTTGAAAAAACAATTTTGAATGAAAATGAGAAACAAATGATTCTGAATAAAATTAACAGTCGTCGTAACAAAGTAGCTGCCGGCGAAATTCGATCTTTGCCGGCTGCTGGGAGTATGCTGAAATTGGTAATACGTTTTTGATTAATCGGTTTTAGTTAATATTGTAATTAGGTGTTTCGGATGCCTATCACGGTATTTGCTATTGCAGAACAAGTTTTACAAAAATAATAAACATGGACCCTTCACGTTACCGTTCAAGCATGCTGTACAACAAACTATGAGCATTGCTGCGAAACGACTTTTATGTTTGGATCAATGGATTCTTCTTGCATAACTAGCTGATGCCCGCGGCTTCACCCGCGTGGATGTCGTTCAAATTATATACTAAAACCTTCCTCTTCACTCTATCTATTAAAAAAAAACCGCATCAAAATCCGTTGCGTAGTTTTAAAGATTTAAGCATACAGACAAACAAACAGACAAAAATAGCGACTTTGTTTTATACTATGTAAGGATAAGCTCGACCGACCTTGTATCTTGTGCGCACAGTACCTATGTATAGGTAGTGAGGGAGACCTGGTACAAAAGTAACATTTTGTACTTTTAGTGTTAGTTTTTTGATGAATTTAAAGTAGCAAAATATAAACTATATTATTATTAGACTATTTACGACATGATTGGCGCAGTGGGTAACCGATTACACTGCTGCGCTGTGTGTCGCGGGTTCGATCCCCGCACGGAACAAATATGAATAGGGGATCGGACAAAAAAATACTAATTAGTCCGTCAGATAGATTTCCAAAAAATATTAACCACGTATTTTTTCTTTTTTCACGTAAACAAAAAATGAAGACGATACAGTGCTTCGAAAACTCGTGTGACGTCATATGATAGTACATTTTGTACCTTCAATTGACGTTTCAAGCCCCACTCCATGATCTTTGACGCGCTTTATCTTCGTCAATTTTTATTGTTTTGATAAAACAAAAAACACGTATCCAATATTTTTTGATAATCTAACTGACGGACTAAACAGAATCATATTTTTTTGAGTCAGTCCGATCCCCTACCGAGTCTGGGTTTTTGTGTCTGTGAGTTTAAATGTTTGTAAACGCATTCACGATACAGAAGAAATTCCTAGTGAAATTCCAACATTTTTCGAAAAAAAAAACCACAGCACGTATTTGAAAAAAAAACACCTTTTGAAGTTGCATTATTCCGAATTGACACTCGTCGACCTCATTTCTGCCCTTGAGCAATTGCTGCAATTGAGGTCAAGAGTAAGCCCATTTCAAATAAATAAAAGGCTACTTTCCATCCATGTACTTACCACGCGACAGAAGCCGCGGGCATTAGATGGAATTAATATAAGTAAAGATGAGTACATATAGACAGAAGTATAGATTGTTTATGAAATCTATAGGAATGGAACAAAGAGTTGGAGATTTCAGCACAAACATGGACAGATCAGTGTGTTAAACATCGCGTGCCGGACATTCAAGATGTTTGTCGCGATTTGGGTAAGGCCCTTATAGTATTTAAATAAAAGTGATTTGATTTGGTCAAACATTAAAAAACAAGTATTAAAATAATAAACCTTACACTCGTATAACCTGACCTCGTGTATGTCCTCGTATACGGATCAAGCAAACTCATTAACCTTTTTTTTTTTTTTGGTGGGTGGAAAATCATCAAATGACCCCCCCCGCTCTTGGGCAGAGCGAAGGGGAGTGTCAGACTTCTACTGACTAAAAACCATACCTACCCATGTTCCTTCTTTGCCCTTGCGCCGAGGCCACGTCATCTAGTACAAAAATCCGCGGCCCCGACTAAGTTCTATTTATTGCAAACATTTATTGAGAGTGGGACTGCAGATAAGCGATTCTCAGCTTTGTTTACAAGCTCGATGCCATTTTTTACATCACGGAGCTGTTTTGTAAAACAGCTGATTCGGCAATCCATCTACAACGTATTCCATGGTGATTATCATTACAAATATTCTAGAATATGAAGACACAACGTCTGTATTCAGTATTATACAGATGGGCACAACTCTAATTTCAAACCTTAGTTCTACTAACTTACGTACATTCCAAACTGATTTATTGAAAGTAGTTTAGTAAATTCTATATAATGTTCTGTTACAGGTAAAATGTCCGTGGGTCAAAATATTGCTACAATACACGGCGATGCTCCCGGTCTGACACCATTAGCCCTCGTTGATGTTTGGTACATGGAATTGTTAAATGTTAATTCAACGACACTGTCACGATATATTCCGTAAGTTTAAATCACATATCGGCCGACAATTTGCCAGTTATTGTTGAGTCCAATGTTTAATTAAAGAGAGGAGTCTATTGCAAACAGGGCACGGCTAGAGAACCAGTCTGATACTAAGACACTTCTGTTGGTTATTATGCGTTTCTGTTACTTATTGCAAACTATTGGTTATTGGTTTTCTCAACAAATTGTGCTCCAAAAAAAAATTGCTGGCGGGGCCCAAAAGGCTGCCCAAGTCAAGTGCCAGAAAAGTACGAGTACCTACTTTCCTGGCACTTGACTTGGGCAGCCTTGGAAACTGGTGCCCTGCCACAGTAAGGCGGGTCGCGGCAGGCCATAAAGGAGATGGCGGCATGAACTAGACAGGAACCTTCAGAATTGGAAGAAGAACGCGTGGGTGGAGGAAGGCATTTGCCTGAGAGTAGGACACAGAATGCTAGGAAAATAAAACTCAATATCACTGCCGACCTAGGGATGGAAACTCAAGACAGCGAGTCGCTGGTTTACATTACTTGACTGATAAATATTATTTGACTGGATACGTTTTGTAATGGTACAGTGTCTCGCATTAAGTATCAAGAAATCTAAAACTCCTGTTAGACACATTTACTCGTATAGATGAAATAAATATGCCTATTCATTATTGATGATATTTCAAATTACAGATCTTCTGAAACTAGTCACTCTCATTACGATTATTTTACGCAACTGGTGTGGGAGGAGACAAATCAAGTCGGCTGCGGTGGAGTCAAATTTAAAGTAAGTTAATCTTATCCATCATTACTTTACAATAATTCACTTATGTTCTAGTTTTTAAAATGGTTTTTTCATGCTTCTACTACCAGTCGCCTCCGGCTATAAATTAAGCTTATCTAGGTAGGTGATTGATTTAGTTTTAACATTATTCTTTACTTTTGTGGAACAGGAACGTCTAGAGGATGTAAATGTAAAATACAGAACAATTTACAGACTGGTATGCAATTTTGCACCTGCTGGTAATCTTCGAAACAGATCTGTTTATTCGAGCGGCCTACCTTGCTCTAGGTGTCCTCTTGACACCGTTTGTGATTCCGAACATAAAGCGCTATGCGGTGAGTTTTTAAATAAAGACTTAATACAAGGCCTTCCCGAATTCATTGCAATCAGCATGGTAGATCAAGAAAGGAATTATATTATAATGCAATATAAACTTTATATCGACATAATTTAAGTCAACTTCACTAATTTTGCAGTTCGTAAATCAATTGCCAAACAAATCGAAACAGAAAAAAACGGCATCATTGCTCCTAATAGAAAAGAAGTAATTGAACATACTACTCAAAATATTCTTGAGGGGGATGCGGTAACTGAAGATGGTACTTCTGGTACTGAAATTATAGACAAGACTACTTCCAACATTGCATTGGAAAATGAAACACCTACACAATTTGATTATTTTTCTGATTTGTATGATTATACGAAGCAAATGATTACTCCACACACGAAACCTCATTCTTGTAAGGATATTATGGCAGTGGACGACTTCGTTGAGTTACTGAAGAAAAAATTGAGCAACGACCCTATCATCAAAGACTTAATTTCGAGTAATAATAAATCTACAAATAGCCATTCAGAGAGTGTTTTTCACGATGTGGGCGTGGCGGCATTTGTTGACAGACTATACAGTAAAAAAGGGGCTCCTACTACAAGAAAAGCAGTTTCAACCGACCATGTAAATTCTACTTTCTTAGTTGATTTGATTGAAGCCGTAATCTTCAGAAGTGGCGGTACAGTATTCATTGATGTTATTAAAATACCTCATTTAAGAAATTGCATTTATCAACAACCAATATAATCATATACTCTTTTTTAGATAAATGGTCAGTATCTGAGGGGTATAGTGCAAATACTCAATATTTATCTTCAGTTAAACCTATTAAGGTCCAGGCTGAATTAGCAGAAGTCAGGCAAAATGAAGAATTTACCGGCCATTACTTCTTCCCCGAAGAAAACGAGGAAAGTAACACTGAAAGCTCAGAATCATACTATGATGATGTAAATTTACCTGTGTCAGACTTGGTTTTGGAAGACTTAAAAATGAGCACAGTTACAAAAGATTTTTTGGATGACATAATTGATTACGAAACCTCAATCGAAAGTACGACTGCACTCATTATATTGTCACCAGAAAATATAAATTTATATAAAACTGGACAAGGTGTTATGAAAAAGTTTTTACAAAATATCGTGGATAAACCTCATATTTCCCAAAGGAATGAATAAGGACTCATATATTTATTAAAGATACATATTTTTGTGATATTTCAGAAAATGATAACTCCTTATTATTACATATTAATACAGACATCAAAAACGACGATAAAATTTATTTTGAGCAACAATCGAAGCGGAATCGGAGGAATCTAAATTCCAGCAGAAGCGACTTTTATCATAATATTGAATGCGCATATGAATCTAGTAAACAACACAAGAAAAACATTGCAAAGAAATCTATAACACATAATACCAACAACAAAAGATTTGTAATAAGTTACAAGAGACTGGTACAAAAGATAGTAGCTCATTAAAAAAAAAAACGAAAATTAATGATAGATTTAGTTGTTCAGCAAATAGATCAACGATACTTATTTCAACTTCACTATTTTTTTACTACAATTATTATACATATTAAATTTAGTAACTATTGTGATTTGTTTCAATATTGGTACTGAGGTGAATAAAATACACGTCCTTATTTATAAATAAAATATATTAAAAAAGGTGATAAAAATAAAAATAAAACTGGGTTTGAGTTTATTGAGCTGTTACACGGACACTGTTTATTATAAATATTTGCTTGGTTTGACTTGAGAATTTTATTTAGTATTGCGTAATATAGACGGTTATATGAGAAGACGCTTTTAGAGTAGTCATATTTGTCTTCATTACCTTTCGAGCATTCACTTTCTTCTCTCTTTTTTCTTGCATAATTTTCATTATAAATAAAATCGTGCGAATTTGAAACACCCTCAGTTACGCTTTCTGTAATACATGAGATAAAATCAGACTGGCTATGAACCTTAGTGGTTAAAATGGGAACATTTGAATTCAGATCTAGATACCGGAGTAGAAGAATAGGTGTTTTTTTGGTTTCAGAATTTCGTCTCTGAATGTTAAGAGATCGACGTTCACAATAATCTTCATCTTCTGGTAAAGATTCGCTGGAATCCTGAATATTTGAATCTGGATTGTCATTGTCACCCACTGTGGATATTTTGTTTCGATCCATGTATTCACGAGTGCAAGTGGAAGTTCGTGTACAACCATCCACATACCCGGCTGGTGTTCGAGAGCCTATATCTATTGGTCCGTATCCACCACCTCCTCCTCCTCCCCCTCCTCCACCATCATCACCTCCATCAATCGAATAAGCCGTCCACGTACACGTTAATCTCCGAGTACAATGTTTTTTTCTTATAAACGGAGTATTTGCAGTATATTCTGTTGTTGTACCAGATGTTTTAGTAGTAGTTGCTGTGGTCTTGGTAGTTACTGCGGCCTTGGTAGTTGCTGTTTTTTTGGTTGTTACTGCTTTCTTGGTAGTTACAGCTTTCTTGGTAGTTACTGCTTTCTTGGTGGTTACTGCTTTCTTGGTAGTTACTGCTTTCTTGGTAGTTGCTGCTTTCTTGGTAGTTACTGCTTTCTTGGTAGTTACTTTGCCTTTCTGCCTTCTTAAGTCATAATGTGCAAATTCATCGCTAATTTTTCTACGATGCATTAATTCATCAAAGGATAAGTATTTTTCTGTAACGTGGTCCGGCTGATAGTCAGAGTATTCAGTCAATATAAGTGTAATTGGTTCTGTACTTGTCAACCACTTGGGTGAATTAAAATTTTTAAGTGTAGTGAATTTCATACTTTTTAGCTGGGGCGATTTTTGAAAGTTAACATTTTCAATTTGCCAAAATGGCTTCACAGACACTTGGTCTTCGATTTGACGTTTTTTTCTGAGACCAGTATTAAGGGAACGGTACATGAAGTCACGATCTTGTGACTTATATTTTAGATAATCGGGCACATCCTTATGTATTAGATCAGAATCTCTTTCATCGTACATTGCTTTGTAAGATTTATAATTGTCCGGCTTAATTACTAATGAAATGCCCTTTTGAGATGCATTTTCTTGAGGCATTTTTTGGTCGCCACTTCGAACTACAACATTAGGAATCATATCATAATCCTGAAGCGTACCTACCCTTCTGTAGTCATTAAAATCATTGTTTTGCCTGTGTGGTCCTGGACATTGTGTTGTATGACAACAAGTATTTGTGGAACAAGGTACATTACAACAATTCGTCTTGTAGTTGCAATTTGTACTTATTGGCAGACATGTCGTTTGCGCACACGCGCATGGGTCGGGAAGTGGGGGGATGTAGGGGGTAAAGCATGTGTGCTCTTCCACCGGCTGAGTACATGATACCTCAGTACATGTAAACGGACACATAGTTATTTGTGGACAACAATCTGGTGCCGTCGTCGTGCATTGATTTAATGCACAGTTATCTTGAGGTGGTCTTATTCTGCGTGTGCATTGTTCATATTGATTGAATCTTCTAAAATTTGTGTTAGGGTATGAGTTCATGGGTTCAGTGTTGTAATCATATCTTCTAAAATCTTGATTGGTATTGATTGTTTTAGTGGTGTCGTAGTTATTTCGCGGTTGTTCGTGTCCATGGTAAAGGTGTGAGTGTCCCCGTTCAAGTTGGTATTGGTACTCAATGTAATTTGTTGACATATTCATGAAACTATTCCCAACCATTTGCTTGCGTAGCTGTGGAATTCTCTTAACAGCACCTGCAATTATAAAGGAAGGCTTGAATAACACACACAGGTTGGTATATGAAGCGGAAACAGTGAATAATCTAGATTTCGAACATTTACAGTCACTAGCTAAGTAGAGGTGAAATATCTATGATTTGATTTGATTGTGATAAAAAAGGTGCCCACCATAAGTCTTGTTGGTGAATATATGCCTTGTTTTCTGATTCCGCTGTTCGTTGTTAGAATTTTTATTTACATTACTTTGTTTCAAGTTATTTCGGATTGGGTCAATTTCCAGCTTCCCCGAATCGTTTGATAAATTGAGTATCTTGAGTAAACTGTTCACCGGATGGCCTTGACTGGGTAACTCTGAATCTGTAAATAAGATATCATTTAACTTTCGTTGCCGGTGTCTTAGTGAGTTTGATGAACTAGTGGTTTATTTTATTTATTTAACACTTCAAGCACAGAGTACCGAGGTGGACTTAATGCCGTAGGCAATTTATACTACTATATCCTTTGGGTGATGCAGAGACAAACGTGTTAGGTATAATAAGATTTTAAACTGACATAGTCACTAACACTATTATTTATACTGAAAACGGGATATTATAATAGTAAAAAAATTAGTGATGGTTATAATTCAGAATAATTTCAAAAATATATCATCATCATCATCAGCCTATAATGTTCCCACTGCAGGGACTCAGGCCTCCTCTCTAAGAGAAGGATGGGCTATAATCCACCACGCGGGCCCAGTGCGGATTGGTAGATGTCGCATATCTTCGAATTTTTGGTTCTAAGAAATGCCGGTTTCCTCACGATGTTTTCCTTGACCGTTTTGAGAGCAGTGGTGATGAAATAAATTACACAAAGTAATGCGCCTGCCTGGGTTCGAACCCACGACCAACTGATCGTAAGTCGGGGCCGCCACCACTGGGCCACCACTGCACTTAAAAATATATATATATATATATATATTATATTTTTGAATGAAAACTAAAGTATACTACAAATATATATATCAAAATATAAAAACATATACTTGAATAAAAAGACAAATAATGGGGAAACCATAATGCCCGCCTTCTACTAAAAAAGGGTAATGAGCGGAAACTGAGCTGATGTTCTGAGCGGACCGGAGTAATATAGTAGTCCGCTCGTTCACAGTGGAAGCACTTCTATGAAAAAAGCCGTTGCGAGTTAAACGGAGTCCGTACGGAGCCCGCTCCGTTCGCAGTGAAAGGCGGGTTAACGTTGTGGCGATACTGTCAGCTCATCAAGTCTCTATTATTTATATAATAAATAATGAAATAAAAAATGTCCGTTCTCAGGTTCTAGGCTATCTGTGTACCAAATTTCATTTAAATCGGTTCAGAAGTTTTGGCGTGAAAACGGGTAAAACAGACAGACAAACATAGTTACTTTCGCATTTAAATTATTCGCATTTAATTATAGTAAGGATAAAAACAAAGTTATTACTGATGGGATTATCGTCTTCGTAAACGCATAGTCCTTTATATTCATCATCTGGAACCATTCCAGCTTTGCACTGAGTTGCAGGATATCCAATAGAGTACACTGGCTTTCCATGAGAATTGCCCTTAGGTGCAAAGTTACATACCAGCCTTTCCAACATTATATTTCTTTCATCTACCTAAAACATTTTGTTTAGTAAGATTTGCTTTCTGTTCCTGATTCAAGAATTAATTAATTGAAACGATTCATATTTACGTAGAACTTCACTTTGCCACATCCGACATATTCTGTGTTAGCCCATAACAGTTGAGTTAAATAGCTAGTTTTGTAATCTCGTGATCTGAAATAGCAGTGAAGAAAATAAATATGCAGCTAATTTTACGAGTTAGGTACTGCACAATAATGTATGTTACATTGTGTAGTACCTAACTTGTAAAATCAGCTGCTCCAAATCATTATGTTCGCATAGCATAAGCATAATCAGTCTATATGATCCCACTACTTCCAGGCCTCCTCTTTTTGGGAGGGAATGGGCTATATTCCACCACATGGGCCAAGGGCGGGATGGTATGTCCGCATATCTTGACAAAATGCAAGCTCATAAATGAATTATGTTTACTCATGTCGCATTAGTTAACATAATGATATTTTCGCACCCAGACATCGCAAGTGCGATTATTTTAACTTATCTCGAATAAACTCGGAATTGCGTAGCGCTACGCCGTAGCCAGCTTGTCTACGAACGGCAACGCCCTTTCCTACGGCGTAGCTCACTCGGGACTTGCGTAGGCTTGACACAGACCCGTCGTGAACATGTGCTTCTTAACAAGTAAAAGGTTTGGCTAAAGGGCAGCGGTTACTAAAGTGACATATGCCACGTTGGACCTTTGTGTCCTGCCACGAGTTCTTTCTGACATGTTAGGTAATAAAACATTATATTAGAAACAAAGCACGTATCTGTTTGTGGTCCATTTTAAAATACCTTTGAAACTTACTAGAAATTTATTTATTTGAAAATAAGGATATTATTATGAAGTTGTTAAAAAAATAGGGCGTTGCTTTTCATCCTTATTATGCCTTGAGGAATGCTTACTTACTACCCGTCGGGGCTGCAGGTTAAGAAGGAACATGGGAGGTTTTTAGTCAGTAGGAGTCTGATGATTTCCAACCCTCCAAAAAAAAAGTTATGCTTACTTCTTGATTGTTGTGGTAAATTGAAGTTGTCAGTTGAGTTCGGTTCTACCTGAAGTAAATCGTAAAAACGCTAACTAAGCGAAGTGATCAAACCGTGTCTTTTGTCTTGTTTGTCTGTGACCTCGTCTTTTAAGTTTTTTTCCTTCTTATGAATATGGTGACCTCATACTCTCTTCTAGTGGATGTTCTACTTGGTTTTATTACAAAATAAAAATATTTATTTCAAGTAGGCCAGTTACAGGCCAGACCATTGAATAGTCGAACAAATACAAAATAAAAGAAGCGACAGTCCCAAGCACAAGGCATAGTAACGGTGAGTGTACTGTAGTTGCCCATTTCCCTGGCGCAGATATCTATGGAGAAGAACCAGCATGAAACTCCATGGACACTCTTTTAAATCAGAATATTGTAACAAAACCTTGGTTACACCATTCATGTTGAGATGATATGTATTATGTGAGAACGATGTAGCAAGATGTGAAGGATAAAAGTGACCACAGTAGAGTCAAAAACGACGATTCAAAAATTTAATAATAATTCAAACAAGCCGCTAAGAGGTGACCAGTCACAACTGTCAGCACCCGTTCACGAGCATGATGCATGGATCAGCACCACTTACTTAAATGTGTTTAAGAGTACTTACTTATTATAGTACGTGACGCTTCCCTCGTATTCCAGGACCTGTATGAACCACATCTCCACAAAAGCTTTGACACTAAGACCGTGCGAAGGACCCATAACGCTACCAATGCTTTGTCCAACCTGTAAATTTTCTGAAATATGGTTTTTTATAAGTTAGTTCTTCAGTTAATTTTGTTTAACTGTAGTTGTGGTGGTTCTATACACTTGTACCCAGCCCTTCCGGACACGCAGGGCAGGTGTAGTGTTATAATAAGTTTATTTTATTTTATTGGTTAGTAGATAACATAAGAGGGTATTATTTAAAAAAAATTGCGAGTGGCCTCGCGCATGTAATGTTCCGTACCATGGTAGAGGGTATTAGGGGCACAGTACAGTTGAGGTTGAGGGGCACAGCTGCACAGATTTAATACATTTTAATAATAATAACAAAAAACATTTAAAAAAATTGTAAAATTATGAAAAATAGTAGAAAACTGGTTACAGGAATAGGGTCCAAGCTTTGCGTCCAGAGTTCCAGACGTACAGCTTTTCGAATCAAGCCCTGATTTGAATTATTATTACGTGGTCGAACAGCTTACCTAGATCCCTGCATTGATCTTCCCTATCCGGGTGTATCGCTGGATCGCATTGATCGGCCCAGCGCTGGGCAAAAGTGGCTAATTCAGTTGACCATTTCTGGAAATATTGTGCATTGTGCATTGTGTAAGAAAATTCACTTATTTTTCAAATGAAATGCAAAGGTGTCGTTTACTCACGATTTTTTTCATATTCGCAGCATGTGGAAGAATTTTGGAGTAACCCATAGCAACAAAGTTTCTCCTTTCATTTATCCTGGTGACGATCTCTATGATATCTCGACTCGTTAGTTTTGCGGTACTGTCGTAAGTTGTGCAAACAGGGCTGGGCCCTTGTACCTACCGATACAAAAATTACAAATCAATATTTATTTAATAGGAAATAGTAATTACATTGAAATTTAATACTTGTGACAATCGTAATAGGTACCTTGTATTTGCAAAGAGTGTGGTTGAGACATATCTCACAGAAATCGGTAGGATCTGCACTAAAACCATTGACACAACAAAATATCACGATTAATTTCAATATTATCATAATAAATTAATAACAACAATACATAAATATATTTTTCCAACGTTCGATCATGACCATCGTGACCATCTAGATCAAGCTTGGAGACGACTCAGAGACAGTAGCGTAAATTTTAAAATGCACTATTTTGTATTACCTGGTTATGTTTTTTGTGTTTCCATTATTATTTCTTTCAGTATTAATTTCCGACACAAATAATATTGTTTTGAAAAATGGAAGTCAAGCCGATGGCCGTTATGTTAAACAAAATGACAAGAACCTAGTCTTTCAAGGTAACTTTAAAGTGTAATTGTATTCTGATAAAAAGTCACTATAACGATGAAAGATATTTACTTTTTATTAATGTTTAAATTTTATATTCCAGATTTACAATATGATTCATCAGTTGGTCCAACAAGCCGATCAGTATTACATGTAATACACAATTTTACAAAAACACAAAGTTCAAACCCGAAATCGAGCGAGTTAACAAGAAAACTTTTAGATGACATTCCTATTAAGCGACATATTCAGGACGAAGAAGATGGTGAAGAAGATATTTCATCAATGCTTAAAAGTACTACAAGTAGTATTGCAACTTCAAAAATAGAATCAAAACGAAAATGGCCCGTAGTAAAATTTCTTTCTCATTCATATGATTCTGCACAGAACGCGCAATATTTCGACGACGTCGAAAAAAAAGAGCTCCCTTTTTTCCATGACGTCGTAAATAAATCGAAAATTTTAGATTTTCCCCCCAAATATATTAAGAGATACTTTGACATGCGAAAAAATAATTCGAACGACATACCTGTTGGTTCAAGAAGATTACCTAAACAAAATTTTCCAGGACCAAGTTTTGAAGTAAATGATAAATGTGTATGCAGGCTCCCGAGCAAAACGAGAAAGACGGACCAAGTAGTTTCAGATAAATGTACAAGATCTCCAATATTGAACTCATTTAGTAATATAATTCCTGCAGGTGCTCCAACATCTACCCCAGACATAAAACCGCGGCTATCTGGCTCTCAGGGGTGGGACATGGGATATGTTGCCATGGGTGTTCCTATGGGCGTTCCAGTGGGTATACCAGCTGGTTATCCAGGGGGCTATCTACCCGGATATCCAGGGGCTATTCCAGCGGGTCAATTTATTTCATCTGGCTACTACCAGGAACTTCCAAAACAAAAGAAACCAGATAAAAAACCTTCAGATGATTACTTATATTATGATGATGACGATGATGATAACGACGATGGCCACGATGATGATGTTAAACATGACAGAATTCATAATTGTAAACGAAAGAAAAAGAAACATAAGAACGATGTCTTTTTGGATATCGAGTATGACATTGATGATAGTTCTAAACGAAAACCAACTGGAAAACCAAAGTGGCAAGATCACACGGCAGACTTAGCAACCGATATTTTTAATGATATAAAAATATCTGACACAATTATTAAAAACTGTTACTGTTGTTCTGCATCTTGTTGTGGCATGAAGATTCGAATAATTTTTCTTTTTTTAATAATAGCCACGTTTTCTTTCTTTTAATATTAGTCGCTTTATTTACCTTATTAAAAGATGGTTATAAATCCTAGCTGATTTTATTGAAATCTCGACCAATAGTATCTCAAATAGTTTATTTGTGTCGAACACAGTATTTGTAATAGAAATAATGCTGTTATTGAGGCTTAACTAACGTCTAATCAAAATTCGTGCAAATGATTGCGTCTAGTTCCCATCATCCAATTATTAACATTTATTCAAGCTTTTTTACGTGTTGTTTAATTAAAAATTGTTTGACTGCTTATTTACATCAGTGCTTGCTTCCAGCAGATGAAATTATTTTGACAAGCGCTTAGTGAGATGGAGTCTTAGCGCAGTCGTCGTAGCGCAAAATGAAATGGCTTGCTTTGCTTGCTTGATGAAACATATTTGAGAGAATACTACTATTTGAAGTTTTCCATTATTCCTCTGTGAGCTTTCTCAAAAGTTTTAATTATAACATTGAACGCAATATGCTCAACTTCTGTAATAAGATTGTTCTTTTATCAGATCATTATAATCAACGTATATCTTCTCCATGGTACAGAAAACCCCTACGAATCTATAAGGTAACCATAGATTTAACATAAAAGTAAGAAAAGCTAACCATTTTTCAAAGCTCGTTTTACTGCCTCTTGCAAATAACATGATGTTTAGTAGCATGGTTCGTAAAACGTAAATTGACGCCCTTATTATTTGGACTCTCAAGAGGACTATAAAAACCGTCTAACGATCGGGGTCTCTCTGCTCTTCGCCTATATAATTTATCTTAAACAGTGTGGTTCGGATTGCGTGCATTACAATTCAAATATCTGAGGCAGGAATAAAAGTATTCTGTATGTTATATGTATTAGGTTTCGCAATACGACGGTCTTTCACGGATACATTTATTGGCTCTATAGCAGATACATGGTCAAATAACACATAATGTGATGAAGCATAATATTATGTTCATTACGTTCAAAACGCCCTGATCACACAACGTAATGTAGATAACATAACATCACGCCTTTAATCCCCGAAGGGTGAGGCAGAGGTGTAGGTACCCATTACCACAGCCACATTTCCCCAGTAATGTTTAAGGCACATGTAATAGGGGGGGCCTTAATAATTATTACTGCCACTCGGGTCGATCTTTAGGTAAAGCCACGCTTGCCTAGGTTGGTATGTGGATTGGTTGGGAAAAAAAGCACGTTAAGCTGTTGATCCCGGCTGCCATATCTTTGACAGTCGTTACAGGTACACAGTGACCTGAAAGTCAGACAACCTATATACAGTTTTATCAATGGGTATCATATTATCTAGTGTTTTTTTATCTAGGATAGGTTTATATTTGGCGACGTATACATATATTTTTAAATGTACCTACTAGACCGATGTCAAAGCAAGTCCTACCTGTCTCAAGAGAATAGATCATGTATCTAAAATATTTTTATCAAGTCTAAGTTAGGGAAAATGTGAAAAGATTTTTCTTTTCATTCTAGTTGAAGTAGGTACTTTTAATTTATTATTCTTGTGTTCTTAAAATAAGTCGAGGTCGTACTAATTTGAAGACAGTATGTTTTTTTGAAGCAAGACACAGCTTTTTAAGGCAATCTATGTTTCATTTGAAATTCTTATAAACATAATGACATGAAAATTGTTCATGACGGGACTCGAAAAAAAAAAATGTACTTTCTTTATCTCTTTCAGAACTAGTTTGTTTAAAGGCCTCAGGGGGCCAAACACTCAAATCTTGGTCTTAAAGTCATCACTTTTATAAAAATATTTTTTGGAATCTTCAGGTGTATAATGAATATCTCAGTATCAGCTGCTGAGTCTGGATGCCTGCCCCGTAGATGGTAATAGGTTGTCCTATTACATGGGCTTTTAACATAATTGGCCAAATGTGGGCGAACTATTAAAACCGTCTGACTCTTCGTAGGTGTGATGTAATTGTTTATGTTATTACCATTTTAATGATCGTATTCATCCCTAAAAATATTATAAATGTGAATGTAAGTTTGTTTGTTACGCTTTCACGCGAAAACTACTTAACCGATCATCATGAAACTTTGTACCCATATTCTTGGAGGTATTAGAAGTAACATAGGATACTTTTTATGAAAAAAAAAGAAAAACCACGCGAACGAAGTTGCAAGCAATAGCTAGTAACCATAAAAAACTCGCTCCCTGAAATACGTATATAACAACCACATCCAAAAGAGTTTATCAAAATGTAATTCTAATTCAGTTACCTTTCAGCAGTAAAGTAGAATTTACTGGTACTTGATGCCACATCATTTGCAGCGTATAAATCCAAGAATATAAACTGTTTATTCAGTCGTAAAGCTTTGCTTTTGCGTAAAATTACTTACGTGAACATTCGTACAGTGTACATACTGAAATAGAGCTCTATTTACTGTCGAATTTCGGGATTGCCGATGTCTGCTTTGAGTAAAGAGTATTTTTGAGTACCTATTTCTGATGTAATCATATCATGCCAATTCAAGTAGGATTTTTTGTAAAACGCGATATTTAGAAGTTGTGGAGAATCTATTTTGTTAATTTTCTCATCGTCTAAAAGTACTGTAACGAATATCTCCCTGTACTCTAATTATTACGGATTATTACCAGTCAATCATAGCGAACAAGATAGATAGCCACTTATAAATATTTTATTAAGGAATTAAGGATAAAGAACGGCCGAACGAACCAAAAAAACAAACTTTGAAAATATTTACATTGTTCAATTTATGTGGGTCACTAAATATTCCTTGTTATGCGTAACTTTTTATTTTTCAAAGAATGTCAAGTGAATTTTAGCGTCTTAACATTCTTTACAAATTATGATAAAATCAACAACGGGTATTTGGGTGTAGCTAGGAGCTTAGTTAAATTGATTTTGTTAGAAATACCTATTTATATTTCGACATTATTATTTTAAAAGGCTTTCTGGCAGCATTCCCACGTTGTATGGTAGTGCTGATTCTTTAAGTATTGTCATCGACGTGCGACCTTTACTATATTTAACGTCACTCATCTCATGGAACTGTTTGCAGTATATCGTGATGTAGGTAGGTACATACGTGTACAGACGCCAGCATATCAAGCTACCCGAAACTGTCGAAGGTGTTTGAACTTCTTTGTATGGAAGCTGGCACATCGGCCCACTACGACATTGGTTTAATATGTATGGGTGGGTAGAGGACACCTAAACCCGAAGTGTTACGTTAGCGAGATATTTGAAGGTAAAGATTGACATATGAGTGCAATCATCATTCTCCTGCCCTTATCCCAATTTATTTGGGGTCGTCGCAACATGTCTTCTTCAATATTTCTCTATTTCTCGTCATCTCAGCAGTCACCTTTCTAGCCATTTCATCCTTCACACAGTCCATCCATCGTTTCTTTGGCCTTCCTTCTTGACATATGAGTACAATGACCACATAAAAAATAGACCTTTTGGTTGATATGCCATATCGGTTTTATAACCTTTCCCAGTCAACATTGAACCTAATGCTTTTTCGCTGTCCGTCTGTCTGGCACCAGGCTGTATCTCAAGAACCGCGATAGCTAGACAGTTGAAATTTTCACATATTATGTTTTTTTTTGTTGCCGCTATACAACAAATACGCCCATAGAAAAAACGCGTTTTTTTTGCCGTTTTGGTGTGGAACCCTTCATGTGCGAGTCCGACTCGCACTTGGCCAGTTTTTTTACGACCGTTCATTCTCTTTGATTCTTTCAGAACAATAGAAATCAATATGGTGTGTTTCAAACAAAAGGAGTTCTTGCACATTGCCGTTTGATGAATTGTCTTTTATGTGGTTCTAATTGAAAAGTTAAATCTGTTGTAAAAAGGCTTTGAGTCAGTTGTAGCTCGTTTCTATAGTAATTTTCTCGAGAGATCTACTACAACTACAATGTACTCGAACATAAGTTAAGTTTTTTACGTTAGATACGTGGTAAAAGAGATTTTAATTTTTTTTTTCTGAACTAATTTTAAAATTAATGCCGAACAAATATCAAATAACTATTTAGAGATTAAGTATTATAATCTCAACAAAGCAACGGTTATATCAGTACCAACTTATCTCAATTTTAGATACACAGAACATTTAACATCTGCCTCGTTGATGTAGTGGTCGCAAGCGCGACTGCTGAGCATGTGGTCCTGGGTTCAATTCCCGGGTCGGGCAAAGTGTTATTAGGGTTTTCCACGGCAGGTAGCCTACATTTCGCCAGTTGCCATGTTTAAGTCCCATGTAATAAGGGGTGAGTCTATTGATATCAATCGAGGACACATCCAGACTACATGACTACTATGCAGAAATTCCTGATAGAAAAAAAACAATAATAATTTTGCCCGACCCGCATCAAACCCGGGGGCCCTCATGTTTAGCAGTCGCTCTTTCGTACAGTAGTGTGACTCGGCTGTGTCCTTGAAATAAATACCTACCGCCGCGCGGTACGTAAACAGGCTGCCCGCCTCCAGTATTTTAATTACATTTGCCTACTTTGTGTTTCCATTTAGTTTTGTGATCGTAAATATACTTTTTAAAACAAATAAAATACTATGTGAATTGAATAGAAAGTGTTCAATAAACATGCGTGTTGTTTTTTGATTGATAGATTTAATTAAAATCCATGTTGTTTTTCGGGACATATAAAGAAATACTTATCCATTAAAAAGACACACATAATATGCCTACCTACTAGTAAGTGAAATTATTTTATAGTCTTATCTTTCAAAGTTTCCAGGTAATTAAAAAAAGTTATCTCTGGATACGTTATTAACGAATTCATAAAACCAAAAACAACACAATATATCCTACTCGTCATATTAAATATGTACTTGTCTTATTTTTAGAGAAAACATCGCGCATTTATTGTTAAAAAACAACACACCGTCCGTTCGTCACTGCGGCACAGTCGCGACTGTCTGCATACCAGGCGCATACCGTAATCGAGGCGCGTAGGCACAGCTCGCGCTTCGTCCGTTTGTATGAAGTCAAAATACTGTATGATATTATTACCGTGCTCTTGCGCTCACTAGACCAACGAGGCAGTAATCTCAACAAAGTTTACGGGTTGGTTAACCGTAATGCCCATTTATCTCAATTTACGATAAAAGAGTTATGTAATCATGATACCTATCTTATCTAGATTTCATGACTAAGATGTCGTTGATATTTCTAAAGAGTTCACCCAAGCCAGTATCGATAAAACTGACCTTAGTTGACCTCCTCACATAATCTAAATCTGTACCTATAAGCGAGTATCGCTGAAGCAGAAAATAAACGGGATTACAAAACAAAAGAGACTAGAGTTACCGAACAAGTGTCGCCAAAAATAGCACAAATTGTGAGCTTTTTATACGCGATTAATGATGATTAATGGACAGTGAAGTAGCTTTTGACGAGTATTTTTGCTTTTATTGCGTACTAGCTGATGCCCGCGGTTTCAACCGCGCGGATGTCGGTTATCGCTACCGATGCCGGTTATCGCGACCAAAAGTAATATTTTCGTACCCCTTTCAACCCCTTGAATAAAGTTTTTTTTTTTTTGATTAAAAAGTAGCCTATGTCCTCGGGTATTAAAATATCTCCATACCAAACATGCAAATTGGTTCAGTAGTTAAGGCGTAATTGAGTAACAGACAGACAGACAGAGTTACTTTCGCATTTATTATATTAGTATGGATAGTATGGAAATAGTATGGATAAATGAAGAGTAGGCGTAAGAACCAAAACATGACGCTTGTAATCCGCAAAGTTTAGACAGAGGTGGGTGTACCTAAGGCTCATAGTACACCCAATTCACCAGTAATGTCTAAACCACATTTTATGTTAATGGTCTATTGACATCAACTAGGCACAAAAAAACCCTTTTTTTTTGGTTGGTGGAAAATCATCGAATAACCCCCCCCTCTTGGGCAGAGTGAAGGGGAGTGTCAGACTTCTACTGACCAAAAACCAACCCATGTTCCTTCTTCGCCCTTGTGCCGAGGCCACGTCATCTCTTTCGATAATCCGCAGCCACGACAACAAATCCTTACTACGCGTCTGCTACTGAGAAATTCTCAATGGAAAAATCTAACAATAATTACTATAACTCGACTTCTAATTGAGGGTTATTTAATCTGACCAACTTTTCTTTTAAAAGAGTGTAGTTTTTCTTATTAGGTACATAGTGGTAGTAAGTGGATAACTGTTATTTTATAAAATAGGTATTAGTTGTTTCGGTAGTGTTTAAATATTCGTTCAAATTACAAATTTTTAATAGTTTGCATTTTATTTCTTTTTAGGTGAAGTAGTAGTAGAAGTAGAAGTAGTACGCATAGATTTTTAGATACCGATAGGTAAGTTTTGGCTATATTCTGCGGTTCCTTAAAGTATTGTGGATTGACATATTATATTTCCCTACTAAAATACGAAAGTTAATCTGTCTGTTACATCAAAACCACTGAACCGTGAGGAAGGAGAAGGACATATGGTACTTTTTTACGAAAAACGACAGAAACGCGGACGAAGTCGCGGGCAAAAGCTAGTTACTTATAAATGTGTTCACGAGCTGCATAAAATTATGCGAAAACCTTATACTCAATGGTTTAATCTAAAAGCTCTGCAAGTATTATGCAATATATCTTCTTCTTCTTCTATCTATATCTATATCTATACTTATAATAAATCTGTAGAGAGGTCAATTCTGTACATGATATATATTTTCAAAATAACTATCAGGGGGTAATTAGTGATCGATACTGATGCCAAAAATGCAATCAGTAAAATTTTTGTCTGTCTGTCTGTCTGTCTGTCCTACTGTCTGTATGTTCCTTATAGAAACAAAAACTACTCGACGGATTTTAACGAAACTTGGTACAATTATTCTTCATACTCCTGGGGAGGTTATAGTATACTTTTCATCACGCTACAATCAATAGGAGCAGAGCAGTGAAGGGAAATGTTGGGAAAACGGGAGAAGTGGCTCCATTTTTTAAGCTTCCGTCGCGTGTGCAGCCTTAATGGTTAAAGCTACATAGAAATCATTTATGACGGAAATATTCTACATAAAATTATCTAAAAAATATCCCACAACAGCATACCTATGTCTATCTTTTATGGTTGACTCACAATAACACGTGTAACTCCCGATAGCTTAGCAATTCGGAGCTTTCTGATTATACAGGGTGGAATTTTGTAATGCCACCTGGAGGGAAAGTACTCTTAATACTGCAGATAGAAAATTTTACTCAAAGGAAACATTCCTTTATTTTTGAGTAGAAAGCAAACTGCATTCAAAGATTTTCGAAAATTCTCTTCTCCTACACCCGGGAATCGAACCGGCTAAAATCTGAAAAAATTATACCCTGTACTTTTATTGCATCGATCGTTAGGGTCAATTATAAGGATGAAATCTCTCTAACAAACATGATAAATTAAATGAAAGGAAAACCTGCCTGCGAGATCGCCAGTTAACACCCCATTAGATTTTTTTTTGTGGGGTTAAAAAATCAAATTTACATGAAATCTTATGCGAATGACAACGAGTTGAGAGTTGAAGTTCAGAATACGATTTATAATATTCACCACAACACTTTATTAAAGGTTACTAGAAAAAAATGTGTATCCAAGAGAATGGAGCTCATTTCGAGCAACTAATTAGTTAGTTTACCATTTTTTGTAAATAATTAAATTAATTTAAGATTTCCTGGTTTTCTTTTCATATATACATAAAAGGAGAACTGACTGACTGACATATCAACGTACAGCCGAAACTACTGGGGCTAGGAATGTGAAATTTTGCCCACGGCTTCCTATTATAATGTAGGGGAGCACTAAGAAGGGGTTTTTGGAAATTCAACCCCTAAGGGAGTTAAATAGGGGATGAAAGTTTGTATGGAAAATCGTCATTTTTGTAGTTAAACCGACATCCACGCGGGCGAAGCCGTGGGCAAAAGCTAGTAAATAGTAATTTTTTACAGAACTTTTCAGATATGACAATGCTTTTACTTTGGACTAGACTGGGTTTTTTTTTTAATTCCATTTTCTTACTTCATATTTAGGTATTTTCGTTTTTTGTAAATATACAAAAGCATAAGTAGTCAGTAAAACCCACAAATGTAAAAAAAGCAGCTGTAGACATCGAATCTTGAATAGATATATCGGATATTGATGGTATCGATGTCTTGTGCAAGTGAGTATAGGTAAATATAACGGCAGCTTGGTTGCCATAGCTGATGCAGCAAACTTCATTCATTTTTGTAATCTATTTCAAAAAGCACTTCGTTCCTTCTTAAGGCAGGTCATATTTATTTAATGCTCAGTACTAAGGCTTAGTAACTTTTAAACTTTCCCAAAGAATTTTATTTCAGCTCCCCACTCGACCAAACTTCACAATATCTTGAGACGTTCACAAAATCAATTTTGATTGAACTTTTGATATTGGTTACAAACTTTATAAAACAGGAGACGGTTTTTTATAAAGTACTTAGGTACATTTATACGATATCTCTTTGCTTTTGTAAGATCGAGTCCCTCCTTTGAAAGAATAAACGTCTGGTATGCCCGAACTGATTTATTTTAATAATACCTAGAATTTATTTTCATTTCTGATATTATTGTGGAACGAGCAGAGGGATAAGTTTATTTTCAGTAGTGGATGGGAAGATTACAAACAAAGTTTTCATCATTAAAATCCCTTTTCGTTATCCACATGGGTTTATGTGGATAACGAAAAGGGATTTTAATGACCAGTCCTCCTTAGAGAAAATAATGAGAACTTTGCTTAAACTTCGTTTGTAATCTTCTTATCGCTGATTCTCTAATGTCTGGCCCGTAGAATAATTCAATCAACTCAGCACTGGTTGCACTTACAATCTATCTATCTATATATACAAATAAAAAGAGAAGTCCTGACTGACTGACTGACTGACTGACTGACTGACTGACTGACTGACTGACTGACTCATCAACGCCCAGCCCAAACCGTTGGACCTAGAAAGCTGAAATTTTGCACAGAGGTTCCCTTTATAATGTAGACAAGGAATAAGGAAGGATTTTTCGAAATTCAACCCCTAAGGGAGTTAAATAGGGGATGAAAGTTTGTATGGAAAATCGTCATTTTCACGCGGGCGAAGCCGCTGGCAAAAATTAGTAATGAATATACATGTACATGTACAAGAATACTTTACTTGCTTGTCAATGTTCAAGATTAGGGCACTGACGCCTTTTTATTTGTCAAAAAGACTAGGAAAAGCAAGTTAATTAATTAAATATGGAAACAAAGTGGTACTTACTGCGGTACTCCGAGATATTTAATGAATACTTAAGCCTTCACTTAGTAAAGGTTTTGACAGTATTGTCATACAAAAACTTTCAAAACCTTTACTAAGTCATGGCCTAAGTAATCATTAAAGCTCTCTGAGCGCGGCAGTTAGACAATTAGACATCAATAATTTAGCATCAAGCATAGCTTAGTCAGCGGCTTTACAAAATCACAACTAGATCGACACATGAGTTCTATTTACCTAGCCACAGTCCACAGCTAGTTAATGTCCAAAACGGCCCTGTAGAGGATTCTCGCCTTCAAACTTAATTAAAACTTTTATTGTTATGTGCAAACATGGTGGTAGTTTGCACTCACAAATTAAATAGTTTTAATGTAGATTAGGTAATTCTCATTCATGATTAATGGTTTAGCTTATTAAGGAAGGGATAATGTATTTAAACTGGACGCAAACAACCATGTCCTATTTATAATAGGTACATTAATAAGCCGTGTGACGTGTTTACCCCTGAATTTATATACTTTTTGTTATTGTATATTTAGGTAAGCTACCTAAAAATGGAACTCTTAAACGAAAATAGGCCGACATTTGACCGGCAACAATTTGATTTACCTACATTATGCCGACGACTGCCTTCTAAGATTACGAAGAGGCCTTTAACGTTCGTATATTTTTCGACACAGCGTAAAAAGCTGGAAATAGAATTATGGTTAATCCCTCCTTAGAAGTGGCCGAGTTAGAAATAATTTATATTTACTATACCTACATAGATAAAAACGCTAGCCAAGTTCTGGCCTTATCTAAGTACCTACGTTTAGGTATGTATGGTACAGAAGCCAGCACATCGAGCTACTAAGAACAATCTGTCAAAATTCTTTAATAGATTTTCAACTTTATCGCATTATGTTAAACATAGATTGAGAAAATTGGACTGTTACGGGGTAGCTTGATGTGTGCGTCTGTACAATCCGCAACTGATTTTATTTTGCAGATATAAACACAAAGTAACGAAAATTCATGTACCTATCTCCGCAAATGAGAACGATCGTAGTTACCAATGTTTCACTTAATTAGGGCGCTGCCGTTGGTTCACGAAAGCCTATAATATTTCTGTTATAAACCGTACTGATTTGTTAATGAATGAAAGCTTCATGCCGAGCGAGCTGTCTTCTATGATGTTGATTAATGAGTTGGCGAGCAAGAGGGATGAACACCCAAATATCTACTCACAGTCTATGTAATCTGATTCGGAGATTGAACCAAGCAACGAAATATCCTGAGCAGATTTTTGGCAGACGGAAAATAATTTAAATGAACAAATCGTAATGGTTCACAAATTGATATTTCAGTTTAGCGACGGTCTAAGGTCTATCCCGATTTTTTTTAAATTGCCTGACCCACACATAAAACTGCTGAAATTGTTACGTTACGA